>OX038883.1:8906782-10156782 GCA_943789525.1 Agriphila geniculea
GCCAGTGCTGGCATTCTTTGCACCAATTGTGACGTCCGCCTCTTGAGCATGGTTCCTGGGCCTCGATTCCGCTAAATGTAATGTAGTCCAATTGCACGTCGTCAGCATGGCAATTGCATAAAATGTCACTTTTGGTATTCTGCTCCTGTTATGAGAGTTGAATAGCGGCTACATTGCGGCTAGCCAGCCGCTATTGATACAATTCGGGATTCTATTAACCAATGGCGTCGCGATAGCACCAGCATGGCCACATAAATGTGTATTCTACTCTTATTTGACGTTTGTGCCGATAGCGTTGGCATTGTCATCGTCTGTCATAATTAGCAATCGAGAAGCAATTGTGCAGCCATACGTTTTCTCTCACATTCATCATAAACGGTAGTGATTTCTTGCTCAGTGTTCTCTATAAAATTAAGAATGCCGCATCACATATTACGATGGAGGTTTTTGGAATTAGTCCGCAAGGAGGAACAGCTTCGGTACGAAAAGCTACGACGCCGTCGAGCGCGCTTTTTACTGAGGCGGAATATAGACCCTATGTTTGATATGTCGGATACCGAATTCATAAAAACGTTCCGCCTCAGTAAGGCTGTAGTAAGAGATATTGAGGACCTATTGATGCCGTATATTTCCAATGAGCGAAGATGTGATGGCATTTCGGTTTCGATGAAGGCAAGTACCTTACTCTATATACATAACCTACAAAATTTATTTCTTGATTTTAAAATGTAGGTACCTACCTAGGTAGGTTATTATAATTTTATTTGTGCAAAATATAATATTAGACTTGACATTAATTTTCAGATCCTGATAGCCCTAGCGTTTTACGCAACAGGGTCATATCAGACCTTGGTTGGGCAAAGTGCTTTCCACAATGTCTCACAGAGCACTGTTTCAAGAGCTGTGAGACAAGTGACGGACGCACTGAACCATCCACAAATATACCAAAGGTATATCCAATGGCCAATGACATCTGCAGAAAGAACTGCAATTAAATTAAAGTAGGTATTTAATTTCTTGTCTTACGTGCCGGATTAAAGCTGCGCGACAAAAGTTGTAAATTTGACTTTGATTATCTACCTATGCCATGAAAAAGTCGGTATTTTGACGTGTCGCACAAAAACCAGAATTTGTCGGTCTTGCGTTTAGATACGTGTGGCGCAGCTGTAGAGACGTTTCTACTGCTGCGCCACACAGATGTCGAAAACGGAAGGTCGTAGCGAAAATCTGATTACTCGTTTGTGTAGCCATTAGTTTGTCGGCATTTGTCGCACAAAAACCAGGGTACTTATTGTCTAATTTTCAAAACTATCGCAATCGCTTTCATTTGACAGAACGGATGTGACACATTGCTGCATTTCTTTGGTAACTTTAGTAAGTTTTTATTTGTGCCAAAAAGAAGCATCAATGTAGGTATGACATTCTGAAAGCGATTGCGATAGATTATGAAATTAGACAATAAGTAGGCAGATATTGTCGGTTTTGCGTTTAGGAGATAGGTAGGTACGTGTAATATCTTCTAGATAGATACAGATGCCGGCATATAAATTGGCAAGAGAAGGATGAGACAAAAGATGCGCAGTAGCCACAAACGCTAAAGTTTTTGGCTACTGCTCATCTTTTGTCTCGTTTTTATCTTGTCAACTTACGTGTCGGGCAGTAATTTACTATGAAAACTTCCTAAAAGTAAGACCGACAAATCTGGTTTTTGTGCGACAAATTCCGACAAACTTCGACTTCATTATGGCATAGTCAAAAAGTCAGATTTCCAACTTTTTTGTTGGCGCAGCTGTAGTCCGGCACGTTTCTGTCTTTCCTACAAATTAAAATCCACTTTTTTCAATCACACTTCATATTGGTGACATTTCAGATTTTATAATAAGTTCAAAATGCCAGGGGCGCTGGGTTGTGTGGATGGCTCGCATATAGCCTTATTAAGACCCAACATCCACGAAGAACGATATTTCAACAGGAAGGGTTATCATTCCCTGAATGTGATGATTGTAAGTTACCTATTAAAATATTTGTTTTTTGTGAACAATGGCTTGTTGACTTATCATAGTTAACATAGTTTGTCCAATACTTCACTAGCATTTTAACTTTTTTGCAGATATGCGACGCAGATCTCAGCATTATATGTGTTGATGCTAGCACCCCTGGATCAGCACATGACTCCACCGTCTGGCAGAACCATCCTCTTAGCTGCCATATCGCAAATGGGGAAAGTGGATATTTATTGGGTAGGTTTTAAGTTACCTACATGTTTAGTACCTAGTAACGTGCCGGACTACAGCTGGGCCACAAAAAAAAAGTTGGAAATCTGACTTTTTGACTATGCCATGATGAAGACGATAGTTTGTCGGAATTTGTCCCCCAAAAACCAGAATTTGTCGGGCTTGCGTTTCGGAGATACGTGTGGCGCAGCTGTAGAGACGTCTCTCCAGCTGAGCCACACAAATCTCGAAAACGGAAGGTCGTAGCGAAAATCTGATTACTCGTGTGTGCAGCCGTTAATTTGTTGGAGTTTGTCGCACAAAAACCAGAGTTTGTCGGTCTTGCGTTTAGGATATCTGTGTGGCGCAGCTGTAGAGACGTCTCTACATCTGCGCCACACAGATCTCGCAAACGGAAGGTCGTAGCGAAAATCTGATTACTCGTATGTGTAACCGGTAGTTTGTCGGATTTTGTCACCAAGAACCAGATTTTGTCGGTCTTGCGCTTAGGAGATATGTGAGGATACGCTTACGACCTTTCGTTCTCGAGATCAAGGTAAAAAGGTCTCCACAGCGTATCCTCACATATCGCCTAAACGCAAGATAGACAAACTCTGATTCTTGGTGACAAATTCTGACAAACTAACGGCTACACACTCGAGTTTGCAGATTTTCGCTACGACCTTCCTTTCTCAAGATCCAGGTAGAAAAGTCTCCACAGCGTATCCTCTCATATCTCCTAAACGCAAGACCGACAAAATCTGGTTCTTGGTGACAAAATCCGACAAACTACCGGCTACACATACGAGTAATCAGATTTTCGCTACGACCTTCCGTTTGCGAGATCTGTGTGGCTCAGCTGTAGAGACTTCTCTACAGCTGCGCCACACAGATCTCCTAAACGCAAGACCGACAAACTCTGGTTTTTGTGCGACAAATTCCGACAAATTAACGGCTGCACAAAGTAATCAGATTTTCTCTACGACTTTCCGTTTTCGAGATCTGTGTGGCTCAGCTGTAGAGACGTCTCTACAGCTGACACGTATCTCCTAAACGCAAGCCCGACAAATTCTGGTTTATGGGCGACAAATTCCGACAAACTATCGACTTTATTGTGTCATTGTCAAAAAGTCGGTTTTACAACTTTTTGTGGCCCAGCTGTAGTCCGGCACGTTACCTAGTACATGTTTTTAGTTTAGTACATGTTTAGTAAAAACGTGCCGGACTATAGCTGCGCCACAAAAAGTTGAAAATCCGACTTTTTGACAATGCCACAATGAAGTCGATAGTTTGTCGCATAAAAACCAGAATTTGTCGGTCTTGCGTTTCGGAGATACATGTCAGCTGTAGAGACCCTACAGCTGCGCCACACAGATCTCGAGAACGAGCGGTCGTAGGTAGCGAAAATATGATTACTCGTACTTATATGTAGTCGTTAGTTTGTCAGGATTTGTCGCACAAAAACCAGAATTTGTCGGTCTTGCATTTAAGAAGTTTTTGAAGTAAATAAAACTTTTTATCTATCTATCTAGGAGACATAACACGTATCTCTTAAAAGCACAAAACTGGTTTTTGTGCGACAAATTTCGACAAACTACCTAAACAACTACTAAAATAAATAAAACAATCATATATAATAACAAAAAAATTACTTTAATCATTATTCATTACAGGAGATAGTGGTTATCCATTGCGGAGGTCAATGATGACCCCAATATTAAATACTGTGGAAGGCACTCCACAGCATTACTACTATAGTATACATGTGAGTGCCCGCAATTGCGTAGAGCGTTGTATTGGGGTCTTGAAGGCACGATTCAGGTGTGATACCTACACTTATAAAACATTGTTATGTTATGATAATTAAATTCAAAGCGAGACATTCATATAGGTAGTTGTACTTTTTAGATGCCTGCTTGTGGCTCGTGCACTTCATTACAAGCCCGTGATGGCAGCCAAAATTGTTAATGCATGCTGTGTCCTGCACAACATTGCAAACGTAACAAATGCTGTCATACCACATTTGTCGCCCGAGGAAGTAGAAGCAGAGAATCTCCTCCAGCAAGAGGCAAGTTGTGTATTATAATCCAAACAAATTAGACATTTGAACGTTGCATCAAATCAGGTATTTTAGGTTTTTGGATTTATTGTTTGTAATGTTTGTTAAACAATTGGCAATGTTAAATCCAAGTTTTCGACCTTGGCAAACGACCGGCAGGCTGATTATCTAACTAGAAACCATTTAGCGACCAGTAATATCTTTGGAATCGCCGCTGTCAAACCTTTTGACAGAAGAAATCGCGAATTCATCGCGGTTGCGTTGCGGTTACTGAGTAGATAATACGAATTTTGGAGCATTTCCTAGCACACTAACTCAGTAACCGCGGCGCGACCGCGATGAATTAGCAATTCTTTTATTGTTCACTCCCTTTTTTTTATTACGACGGGGGACACACAAGGAAAATTTTGGTAAATATCATGTAACTTTAAAAATTGGCCAAATTTCGAAAAGCTGTGTCTCCAAAACTATCACTTTTATCAAAACCGTTCTACCCTCAAAGTGTTTCAAATTTAACCAACTTTAAAAACTTCTTTCACAATCTTGATGAAAAACCAGTGCTTCTAGGTCAAAATCGACGAAAAGTATTCAACACCAAAAATACCTGGGGGTCAAGTCTGCTATTGTTAACGTTATAATCGTGTTTCAATAGTGTTAATTCTAACACCATTGAAAGACGATTATGGCGTTACACATTGGCGTTTAAACATTCGGTAATGTTTTTTGAGACAGTTCTTGTTTCATAAAACTCAAATCCGAAACACATTGTTTCTTAAACCCAAATCCGTATTTCGGTTAGGGTTTAAGAAACAAGAACTGTGTCAAAAAGCATTACCATTCAAACACCATTGACACACGATTTTGACGTTGACAATAGCAGACTCGACCCCCTGATTTGATGCAACATTCACGCCCTTTTCCCCATGTATCGAGAATTGTTAGCAATAGAGTTGACATAATTAGTCTAAAGAACTTGTAAACTTTCTTTTCAGACTGTGGCTGAAGCCAACAGAATTTTACTTGATGATGTGCCACGTAACCGACGAGTAAATCGCGACTTGCTGGCTGGCCGCTCTTTGCAGCAGGCGCTTGTTGACAGGCTTTGGAGAGAAAAAGACTTATGTAAGTGCAAAAGAACATATTATGAAGTATTTCATATAGGTAGAGGTGTATTTTTTTCAAACAGCTTACATACATTTTGCCAATTTTTTTTATTCACTGCCCGATAAACTTCGACTACGACGACGACGCCTTAAATGGTTCTAAAACAAAATAAAAACATAAATAAACATCCAAGACACAGAAAAGACGCGGACGCAGCATTCACATTTTTTTTATTTTTTATTATTAAAATTAAAATGGACCTTCAGGGTAGACATAGGCTACTTTTTACCACAGGATGACTCATTCCCAAAAACAGCGGATGAAATCGGAAAGCTAGTAGCATAAGTAAAACAAAAATTACCTCATTATCATTGATTATCACCACCTCAATTGGTCTTCTTCTGTGGCCATCGAGCGAATCTGCCAATCTTTCGATGGATCGGGCAAGCGCAAAAGTAGCATCAGCGCTACGACCCTCCATTGCAGCCAGCCTTTCCTCAGCTGCCCTCTCGATGGATTGGGCAAGCGCAAAAGTAGCATCAGCACTACGACCTTCCATTGCAGCCAGCCTTTCCTCGGCTGCTTCCAAAGGAGTCATTTCTGGTTCTAAAAAAAATTCAAGTATAAAGACAAACAATGTGGTAGGTATATTCATCAAACAAGATGTTGATTGAAAACACTACACCGATTTTTTGTATTATTTTGTACACACATTTATATTTTGATATTTACAAATAAAAAATGTCACATTATTTGATAGGATTTGAACCTAAGTTTTTGACTGGATTTTCAAATTTATTAATTTTGTATTTTTCTTTACAGAAATGGAGCTGCTACATCTAGCTGATTAATTATTAATTACTAACTTATAAAATAAAATCATTTTTATTCTGAAATAGTGTTGTATCTTACCATGTTCCCGATGATGATAACGGCGACGTTGTCGCGGAGGCTCGGTGCGCCTCGGTACGGCGGTATCCGTCGCCGCAGTTGTGGTGGTCGTTGGCGCAGTTGTGGTAGCTGTCGCCACAGTGATGGTAGCCGTAGCCGCAGTGATGGTAGCCGTAGTGATGGTAGCCGTAGCCGCAGTGATGGTCGCCGTAGCCGCAGTGGTGGTTGCAATCACCGCAGTGGTGGTTGCCATCGCGGCAGTGGTGGTGTCCATGGCCTCCATGATGGCCTCCGATGTGCCTGAAGAGGGCGTGGCCATGGCCATTGCCCATTGGTGGCCGAGAAAAGTTTCAGACATATTGGCGGGAGTCCCCGCGTTATAATGCAGTTCTCTGAAATAAACATGTCTCGTTATATTTTCTAGTAACATACCTACTGTCATAAGCCAGACACCAGAAAAATAGATATATGCAATGAAAAGATGTTTAAAACTTTGTACTCACTCACATCATTGGGTCTGTCTCATAAAGTTAATATACCTGACGGAATAGAGGCACAAACATAAGCTGTCAAACGAATCCGAAATTCTCAGCGTGCAGATAAGTCTCAGAAAAAGGAAACCTATGGTGACACAAACTGCAATAACAAAGGATTCGTGAGTGTCCGCCATATTGTATGTCAGATCCATATTATTCCTTCGTCATTGAGATTAGTGCAGACGAATTGTCAAACAGTTGCGAAAAAGAGTTCTGTTAGGTCATATCACGCATCTCATTTTATCACACATTGTTGCTGATTGGTGACATCTCGCTTACTCAGCCCTTTGTTCCTCTATTCCGTAGGTATATTAGCTTTATGGTCTGTCTCCACCAATCCTGGTATCACATTGAAGTAGCCACAGATCCAAGATCAGCAAGAGCACGATGTATTTACTGATACCGTGATCAAATTCTACCAAAAAAACTAAAAACATTTGTGCCCACTGATCACGGTGCTGTTTTAGTGGATATCACTAGCTGGGATCTACGTCTACTTTATCTAATAGTGGGATAGGTGGTGACAAACTCACTCACATTACATTCATATCACCACCACCATCACCACCTTCAGTTTCAAAAGTCTAGCAATAAGAAAAGGATGCAAATTAATATTATGTGCAAACCAAAAGAAAAAAAAGGAAAATGGAATAGGATAAAAAGCTTTATATATGCCCTAGTTAGTCAAATAACATAATATCAAAAGACAATGTTATGGGATAAAAAGCTTTCTAAACTCCCATGCATAGTTAGTAAAAAAAACATATCATATCAAAAGAAAAATATTATAGGATAAAAAGCTTTTAAAATGCCCATAGTTAGTAAAAAAACATACCACATCCAAGGGGTTGTGGCGAACACCAGTTAAGGGTTCGCCAACATCTCTTCCCAATATGCTATATAAGCGCTCCTGGAGAGCAGTCAAAGGTAACTGTGAGTATTGTCCTCCACCTAATAAAATCAAAAGATTTATTACCTACTTTGGAAAGCCCTCAATACTTAAGTACTTTTTTCATAAACACAAATAAATGATTTATTTACCAGTTGCAGACAACTCCTGCTTGTTCCTTTTAACTTTTTTTAAAAGTTTGGATTTGTAATCAGCATAATACTAAAAAAAGAGGAAAGTAAATATCAATATAAGTAGGTAGGTAATGTACCCCTACAATAAGCATATTTGATTTTACACCAATGTAAATTATAGTTATTAACAACTTACAGTGCGCCAGGCTTCAGCCCCTCTTGTGGTACAGTCTGCCGAAACGCTGTTCATAAGGTTGGCACATTCTACCCACAGCCGTTTCGAGAGACTGCGCCCCTCTTTCGTCCGGCTGAACCGTCCCAGCGCCAGCTCCCGGTGGCGCTCCAGGAACTCTATAAGTACCTCTTGCTGTTCCAGCGTCACTGTCTCTGCTGCTGACATGTTTAGATTTATAATATTTTGGTCGGAGAGTTTTAAATAGTTATAATTACACACACCACACTCCACAGCCAAAGCAAACGAAAATTAAATAATTGATAACAAAGAGTAGAATAACTTTAACATCGTTTTGAAAGACCACTAGCGCCTCTGCAAATCGATGCGGAACTATTAATACCAAATTAAAATCTGTGAAAATGTGTTTTTTATTTGTCTTTTCTTGAAATATTCTTTATATAAACAAAAATATTATTAAAAAAGAATAAATCGAAACAAAGAAACACCAAAAACAAATTAAAGACAATTTAAGAGGGCATGATCTTACCTTTTTAAATATTGACTTGGTGTACGAGTAAGTCGAGTAATAAAAATAAATGTATTGGCGGCGCTAGTATAGGTAGCGATCAGCGATTATGAATGATACTAACTGAATCATTCGATGGTCAGAATAATTCGAATGTCCATAAACATGTATTACTTATTAGTATTGTAGATACCTATCTATTTATTTTTTATTGATTTGATAGTACTAGCGCCTTTACTGCGATACTTTGGTCTAAAATGGTGACCAACCGAAGTTCCGGTTTCGTTTTCGGCCAGTTTCGGCCAAAAAAACTAGTTTTGGCCACAGTTTCAGTTTTGGCCAAATTATGGCTGAACTATTCGGCTCGGCCAAAACTAGGTTTTCGTGAATTGTCTCGCATCAATCAGCTAACTTGGGAGTTCGCCAGCCAGGGCGCGTGACGATTCACGCCGGCTGGCGAACGTGTTGAGTTGAGGTTACGTGGCTTAATGTGTATAGGTACCTTCAGTTACTTGATTGATTTTAATTGTAAAAAACATCTTTTATAACTCGTGCATATTTTACCACCTACCTACTATAACTAGTAATATCAAAGCT
This sequence comes from Agriphila geniculea, assembly GCA_943789525.1. NCBI lineage: Eukaryota > Metazoa > Arthropoda > Insecta > Lepidoptera > Crambidae > Agriphila > Agriphila geniculea. The sequence goes on from OX038883.1 coordinate 8,915,907, forward strand.
TTTTCTTTTACTGTGCGAGGTGCTAGGGCAATTTGAACGGGTAGTAAACAAGTGTACTGTAAACAAGTGTGCTGAATATTTTTTTCACTTTCACTTTAGTACGTATAAAACACAACCAATAACTGATCATACGACTATTGTTTTACTTAAATACATTAAATGTTGTTTAATAAAAGAGTTGACTTACAAAAATAAGTTTAACATAATGACTGACATCAATAAGTTTAACATAATGTGTTAAATAAACAATTTAAACCAAAAATGGATAGATTATTCTTTTTTAAATATAAATAAAGAACTATTTTTGTTAAAATTTTCATTTTTGTTTCATATTTATTTTATTAAACACATGTTAAGTGTCTATATCTCTATATACAGTGGAAAACAACGTCAATTCTTAGGCCAGCCGCACACACACAATAATATTGGCAACAATAATATTGAACAATATGGTTTAATACTGACATAATCTTCAATACCGCCCGCACACACACAATATTATTGACAATATGCAAATTATTGCCAATAATATTGCGTGTGTGCGGCTAACACGGCGCTACTGAAACCTGACGAAACCAGTTAGTAATTATAGTTACAAACTAGACCAAATTTAGTTGAAACCAACACGAAACGCGGTGTGTGTGTGTTGTTTCGGAATAATATTGAAATGGCTAGCGATTCAAGCAATGAGGAGTTATTACTTCTCTACTACATCAGACTACATCCCACTTCACTCCAAGCTTTCTCGGTCACATCCCAACGCGAATACTCTTTTAATGTGTAATTATACAAACATGTATGCTTTTCCACTTCTTGGACGATTGTATATTTACTAATGGTCATTCGTTTTCATTAAACCGCAGCAGAGTTTCCAGTTTCCATTAGTAATCATACGCGTGCGACTAGCATTACCGGTCGCCAGTGATTAGTTACTAACGCCTTACTGACGCGTTACAAACCAATATGTGATTGGTAGCGTCGTGTACGAACCGCCGCCGCCGCCATTGAAATACTAGTGCTGTGATATTTTAGAAAGTCATTGGTAATTAGAGTTTGAAACTAGTTTAGTTTGAGTAGCACCATGTAAGAAGGGCCTAAATGTGTGAAAAATAGTTTTGGTTTCGTTTTCGGTTTCGGACAAAACTAGAACCAGGACCGAAAGTTTGGTTTCGGTTTTGGCTGGAATTTCAGTTGCGGTCGGACACTAGTGTAATAGGAAGCAAATAGCTTTTTCATTTATATTTTTGTGTTAACTTACAAAACTTCAATATCATCGATAATAATGAGTAACTCATTTGGATCAGTAAATTTCGCTACAGCCAAGCAAAATTGAACTTTATGCTTTTGAATTAAGGCATAGTTTTGCGTAAAGCCTCTTCTATTCAATAATGTTCAAAAGTATTACTAATTAGTAATACCGACTTACTTATTCGATTATTGAAATTAGTAGTTAATTCGATTGTTGAAATTAGTAGTAATCGCCATCACGAAGTCTAGTATACTTAAATTATTAGTTAAGAATGCGATTTTTATTGTATTTGACCTTTTACTTGCCTTTCACAAACTTAAAACTATTCCGTGATTTTACTTCTTTCTTAACGTATATGTACGGAATTCCGAAACGGAAATCCGTCTGTGTGTGGTCACTTTTATACAATCTACTCTGTGTAGTTATTGCTTTCTTTATGGTATAAAGCCAAGCTGATGCGATGCTGACGACATGCCAGCGATATGCTGACGACGTTCTTTTCAAAATTAGTAGAATACCGTTTTTAGATCAATGGCGTTAGCCAATCAATGGCGTGTCTGCGACATAGCAATTTTGGGTAAAATAGCGGAATCGAGGCCCTGCTCACCCGCAGGGGGGATGCGTAAATGCATTTTCTCCGGCTTAAAAAAATGGTTGTGAGGAAACAATCTACTCTTGCGACAGCATACATACATTCCGTATGCACTACAATAGTCCGGGTCGTCCCAGTATCCTAAACACGTTATTGAATTGGACACGGAGAACGCTGCATAATTTTTTTTATTTAAGTATAAACATACGATATAAACAATAGGTAGGTAATCAACTAAAACAATGTTTTATTATTATAGTTTCACTGTCCCTTAGTTTAAGAAATTCGACTATTCCATTTTTTAAGCTTTTCAGTTCAATCGTTTCAATTATATATTACAAGGGACGTACCTTCTAATATTTAAATGTCTGTGATGTTGTATATATTTATTTATTTATTATTTACCTACTGATGGTTAAGTAAAACATTTCTTGCTGCTTTTCGATTTTGTCTTTGATGCTAATGCCGCGAATGATAGGGATGTTATGGATATACACCGAGCTGTTTTAACTTTTCAATGCTGGTTTCCTATGATTTAAAAACAGATTTTTCTTATGTCCACGCTATTTTTGGGTCTGTCTGTATTATTATTTTATTTTCAAATAAAAGTAAACTCATTTTTTTATCAATATAAAATGAAAACACATAAAAAATGCTGTTCTGGTAGTGTTGTGTGTACGTAACTTTCACATAATTGCTGAATAATTTATTAAGATGCATCAGACAGCATAAATTATTGCCACCGACCAATTCAGCTCAATAAATATGACAGAAATGTAGTAATTAACAGTCATTATGGGCATTCGATAAGCGAGTCCCACAGACAAGTTTAAAAACATAAAAAAAAACTTTCCCGATCGAGCGATTCCGACAAACGGGAATAAATAACCATCCCTTCACTTAATTTACGCCATTAAGTACAAATTGGATGGGCGATAATGACGCGACGATATCGCGGCGATCTTCGCAAATCGCCGATAATACCGATCAACATTCAACAGGTTTGGGGAGATGTTAATGCGAGCACGATCGATCGATGTGCGTGGAAATTTTAGCTCTTTAGCTTAATTTTGTGGAAGCTTAATATGAAGCGCTTTAAAGCACTTTCTAAGCGCTTTAAGTGCTAAATGGTAATAAAGCGCCAAGCTTTAGTTTGTGGATCCGATGAAGAGTTTATGCGACAGATTATTACACTACAGAGAATTGTAATGAACCTCGCTTATATGATTCACAACGAAAACGGTGCAATATTTTGTTTATTTTCCAAGGTTATTAAAATAGACTATAACAGGGTCTACACTACGTACCTGTTTGGTACCTTGTATCATGTATCGAGCGTAATAAAAGAACTAGACGGAGGGTAGACCGATTCATCTGCCAATAACATATACCCGTACGCAACAATCCACAATTCTTGTGTGATCATGGCGCATGCAATGCGCCGAAATATCAGAGTCTCAAAAATAAACAGGTACAGTCACGAGCAATAAGATGTACACACCATAGAACTTTGACACATTACGTTATGAATAACCTAGGTATAGCATTGTCACACTGAGATATATTGATTGAATGTGACATCGTTCTAAAGTGTGTACATTTTATTGCTCGTGACTGTACATGGTGTAAATCCCGATATAGTTTATTCTAATGGTGCAACATTTATTCTATTGCATTGAATTTGAAGCTTAGGAATAAACTTTTTAGTCGTTTAATAACAAATCGTTTAATAGTTCAGAATGAATTTTGTAACACCTAATTATTTTAATTGGTTTTATAATTTTGCTCACTTAACGCAAACACAGTTAACCACATTGTTCAAACGACAAAAATTAGACAGTGAGAAATACGAAGTATTTTTCTCCTACATCATAGATAGGTAGTCAGTCATTTTTTAAACAGCTATGCATTTCCCATGAAATTGAATTTAAAAAAATGCAAGCTCGTAATATTTATAATGAAGATTTTATCGTTTCATCGATAAAAAACGTTTATTTTAGAGATAAGTGATGGCAAGTAGTTCCACTTTAACTGTTATAAAATGAAGTGGAATTCAAACAGATCGAAGTTTTTTCCCAGTTTAAACTGAACTTTAAGCCTTTGAAATTAATTGCTATTCAACTTTATTTGTCAAATACGTCGTAACATTAATTTATCGTTTTCTTAATTTATTTTTTCTTAAGGAATTTCATCTTTATGGTTAAATTCAGGGTTTTAAAATCTCAAAAGATACAACCATTGCATGATCTTCGCGTGTATGTATTTTACAAAGCCACGCCCCCTGCGCTTGCGTTGAACTGTCGAGGTGTGAACCTGAGGCGGCAGTTAATGGTAATGCCTACGACATGTTGTGTCAATTGGCAATTTGCTTATGAAAAGGTGTGGACTGACTAGTAGCGACAAGCTGAAGCGGACAAGTTATTCCCAATAAGCTGATTAGATAGTTTAATCATTCCATGAAGAACAATGCAGCCCGAACCAACAAATATAAATATCTCTTTTATTTAAGGATTACTAAATGCTGTTAAGTCAGCCTTTGTCTTATGGGAACCGAAATTAATAATGTGTACACAATATTATTCCCCAAACAAAAGAATTCAGTCTACAATTACAGAATTGGTGAACAAACATGATGGCAATGGACGACTACAGAGTCGTCCATTGTCATCATGTTCCTCTGTGCTTTGGAACAAAGTTGGTCTTAGCTGCTTTACAACCATCAAATTAAAACTACTTAGGAGATTATAAAAATACCCTTTCCCTATAATGGTACTTTTTTTCATAAGCATGTGGTGATAACGAGTTTTCTTCTTGTAACGTCAAGCAACATCAACGCTATCCTCTCTTTCTTGCACCCCACCTTTACATAACCATTCTTAACCAGTTTTCTGATGATACCGCAATTTTATTAAACACGACATTGATGAATGTTGGCGTTTTCACCAATATTTTAATCGTTTCACAATTATAGAATGTATTTTTTTTTACTTTTCATAATGCTGTACTTAAGAGTAATCTTATGTCAATCTCAGCCGAATAAGTACGGTTGAATAAACCGTACTTACTCTTGAATTGGAGATCTGTGATTTTAATTTCAATGAACTCACAATATTGACACAGTTTGGCACTGGGTCTCGCAAATCGCAAATGGAAGAAACGGTTACAACTCTAATATAGATCTATGACGATACAAGAGTCTGCAGTACGGTTATTTTAATTAAATTAAAATGCAAAAGCTTAAGAAAATATCGATTTATTACGTTAGCAAATACAATAATAATTGCATTAACTTTATCTGTTGGTACCATTTGCGAAGCGGGAGATTTCCACTGAAATAACAAGGAAAAAGTTCTCGAACTTTCACAAGGGAATAAACAGAAAACTATTCGGAAAGAAGACTATAACTAGTTAGCTTGTGAAAATATTTGAGTCGTTAAGAATTGAATTAAAACTTTTCACTAGTTCGATGGCGGGCTAGTTATTTCTCGATTTCTTAGAATGCTCTGTACACACTTATGTAATTTTACTTATTTTTGTGCAAACCATACGCTTTTGGAGAAAATATAAAATTTTCTCGGAAGAAATTTGTAAAGCTTTAATAATTAAAAGTCATAAAATAAAACAATTTCTTTTTTCTTTAGTATAAATTACAAAGCAATTTAATCATCATCATAATTTAAAAAGAAATACCCTGTTTGAGGTGAGTGAGCTGTAATAAAAAAAAATCAGTAGATGTGACATCTAATATTTTTTCTTTAAAAAATCTACAGATGTCCCACTATAGTTAAGTCGCGCGTAGCGTGAAGTTTTTCAAAGGCATTGAAAATGTAATGTAATTTCGAAATAAAGCACACGGTGCTGTTATGAATACCGCATAGGCTCCATACATAGTCAATAGGAATTCATTCTTTATTGTACTGGAGATAAAGAGAACGCAGTAAAAGAGATTCTACTACAGCCTACACATTTTGTCCACCCGCCTTCTAAGATGGCTCAAACTGTAACTTAATTCGGTCCCGGCGGAAGATCAGCGCTGGTCGCAGACCATGCTTAAGCTGAGTCGGGACCGTTTTGAGACAAATATCTCTGTGTTGATGTTTTGTGTTTAGCTTGTGTCTTAAATAAAATTATTTTCTTTCTTTCTTTCTTCTTTCTAATTCAATCCCGAGATATATTTTTTCCGTTTCTTTATGCTCAAAAAATCGCAAATTCTCGATCCAAGGCGGCTAAAAAATTTAAAATTTTGACAATTTTTAGAAAAACTCTAAAAGTTACCAACCGATTTTAAGAGTTCAAACTGCACTTTGAAGCCCTCCAACAGACGCACATTTTAAAATATAAATTATTTGCGAAACAGAAATTGTGACGTTCAATTTCATTAATCGGGGCACTACCCAACTAACAATTTTACGTCGTACAATGGTCGTACAAACGTTATCTTATTACCACTGGTCGCAAAAGATAGGTCACACTTACGTTATAATAACGTTTGCTCAACGCGAAAAGGGCCCCATTTATACGGCCTACATTGTCGTTTAATGGTCATACAAAAGTCACAAGATTACCACTTTCATCGTACAGTAGTCGCAGCAAAACTTTACAACGACTCTTTCGTTATATTGTGGTCATACAGATGTTTTTTAATGACGAAAACGTTGTATATGAGTCAAGTAACAACACTTGTACGACTGATTTTTAATGGTTGCCAGTGACTCGTGTTTGTGGTTATGTTTTGAGATCCGAGTGCAAAATAAATCTATTACAAGGAAATAAAAGGTGAGTATTACATAACTTTCATATCTTGCTAACTGTGCCTGTCTCTCATACCGTTTAGTTCGTCTGGGAATTAAAGTTATATGATAATATACCTATGTAAATACAATTCATATTTTCATGCCCCTTCGTAGTTTTGCGTTTGAAACATAATTTGTTTATTAATAAAATGTTTTTTTTTTTAATTTAAATGTCAGCCATGTTAATTTTGTCGCACACTAATCTCTATATGACGTTTTAAAGACAAAAAGTCATTTTAAGGTTATTTGAAGACCAAGTTAAGCCGCCATTTTGTTAAACGTCGTTTAAAAGTCGAAACTTGACTCCAATGCGACTACAAGTCGTACAGACGTTTTGGCTAAAACTTTAATATAACGTCGTATAGTTTAAGTCGTGCCTACGTTACTATGACCAGTTTATTATGACATATTTGTCGCACGACTAAAAAGTTAGATTAAAGACGTCTGTATGACCTAGCAGTCATCTCATTACTATTATAAGACTGCTATCCGACTTAAAGTCGTACAAGTCAGAACTTATATGACGTTTTTGCTTGTTGGGTATACTCGATCACGAAAACATAAACATTTTCAATGTTAAAAAACCAATCTTACGAGTATATTTAAAAGTGTGGCATAAGTCTCATTACAAAATTTTAATGGACTCCGAGCGACATCATGATACAGTAATCTTACCATAAATTCAACTAATTTAATAACTGAAGCTTAACCGTAAAAGCACTTGGAATGTTCGGAATTTGTTTTTAATGTAGATTTATAGGAATACCCGCCCGTTACGAGATTGTGATCGCAAGAAATTACACTTCCTTCCTTATTGTGGGGGTGTTAAATACGATAGCCAGCCGCACGCTAGAACTCGCTACCTACCTGTATTGTATTGTAAAAAAAATGCGTACATAAAAAAGGAAAACAAATATTCTTTGGTAAAATGCTTCTCATTGATTTTATCTTATGTAGAGATTTTTGTATTGGGTAACGACATACAGTACGAGGCACGTATCTTGAAATTTTTTCGTCGGAGTGGGGATAAGTTCGCGTATGTGCTCTTGTAAGCGACCAATAGCGTGCGCCCAGATGGGCGCTCCCGCCGCCCGCGCCCCTCACCGCTACGCATACCCAAAATTCGCGTTTCGTGCAATCCCCACCCGATTTCATCATACGTGCCTCGTACTGTACCTATTTGTGAATTTTGTCGATGCTGATTAGTTCCTTGAGCACCTTCTACAATAACTGTATTCAAAATATTTATAAATAGGTTTTATTTAATTAATTAATTGATGTTGTTTATTAATGTTAACCTTGGTCGTGTGATCCATTTTGTTGTACGCTACTGCTGCTTATACTTGGTTTTGTAGAGCTCGGTGGCGCAGATGCTTTGTGCATTCGGTATATTGCGGTGGTTAAGCAACTATGGCTAAGGCCGCCTAAGCATCGACAGGTGCCTAAAATAGTGCCTAGAGCCTAGATATGTAACCAAGTAAAACGAAATTTCACGAATGTTCGCAACCGGCCGCACTGCGCGCTCGGTGCCTTGATACATCCAGACGACTACCTAGCAGGGGCATAAGAATTAATAAAACTTACTAGAATGGACTCTTCTTTATCCGAGTCCCAAATGCCGCCATTTATACAGGGTCATTTTGAACTTACCATCCAAATTTTGAGGATGTGTTCAGTCCATGAAACTGAACAACTTTCTCTAAGGAACACATGGTCAAATATGTAAAATAAAAATCGACTTTCCATACAAATCAAAGAGATCACGTGATCAATTTAGTATGGGATGACCAAAATTTTCTGGCGAAATTTGACACATGTTTCTTAGAGAAAGTTGTTTAGTTTCATGGGCTGGACACATCCTTAAAATTTGGATGGTAAGTTCAAAATGACCCGATATAACTACTTCCCCCTTCACGTCGCTACGCCCCGCTGTCGTCCAAGCGTGTTGCCAGGGTTGCTTACTGTTAAATATTGCTTAAGTTTAAAGATAATATCGCAAAAATATGAGTTTTTCATTAGTTTTAAATCATTATTTTAGTCTAGTTAGTAGATACAAAAATAAATTATCACTTTTTTTGGGCAAGTACTTACCTACTCCTGAATTTGTATAAATAAAGTAAATAAACATTTAGTATGGAAATTAAATTAAATTATGAACAAAAATGTACCTACCTTCTTCTACAACATTTTTAGATTTTAATCCTCTTACAGTTTCGTTATGTTTCAACTTTCATCACGTGACGAAATCACAGAATAGATACGAAATAGTATTGTATTAAACTGGGTATGACTGATACTCTACTTATTATACTTTAAGGTGGTTTTATGACCAAACACACCACAATAACTTGACGCCATTGTAATTTGTTTCCAAGATCATACGGAACGCACAAACAGGCAAACGCGTGTGCGGCGACACCGCGCCGGCCGTGGCAGCCCGACTGAGTTTCTTGTTTAACAAGTAGGCTAATATCGTGACTTTGAGCCCGTTCGGGGCGGGAGTGTCCGTTCTAGTAAGTTTTATTTATTCTTATGGCAGGGGCGCTGACTCCGTGGTGCTCGGGTGCTCCAGCACCTACGATACATTCTAATTCTACACTATATTTACCTCTGTAAATATCAGTGGCGAAAGGTCCATACAAGCCGATGCCCATCGGCTTACCTTTTAGAAATCTCACCCCATTGATCCACTATGCAGGTCATAGCATTTTTGTAGTGCGGCTTACCTTCGCCATAATTTCACCCCTCGCCACTGGAAATATAGTGTAGAATTAGAATGTATCGTAAGCGCGAGGCTTACAACCAAAGACTATGAGACCAAAGCGACTATCCTAGCGACTCATCTACCAGTGCGGTCCCAAGTAAGGATATATCTAAGACCCGTCGGTGCGTTTGCAGCCTAAGCCCGATCATTGCATGGATGACCAAAACAAAAATATTAGCTCTAGCTTTTCAATAGTTCAGAAGTCACGGCCAACCGTTTGACTCGGCACTGCATTTGCAGTCGTTCCCACTTATTCGCATTGAGGTTGTATAAACCCAATGCAAATTGGGATATAACAAAAGCTAGCTTTAGTTAGCTCGGCGCTTAGCTATACAATCTAAATATATTTACTAAATATAGTGTAGAATTAGAATGTATCGTAAGCGCGAGGCTTACAACCAAAGACTATCAGACCAAAGCGACTATCTTAGCGATTCACCCGCCAGTGCGGTCACCAAGTAAGGATATCTAGGCACCCGTCGGTGCGTTCACAGCCTAAGTCCGATCATTGCATGGATGACCAAAACAAAAATATTAGCTCTAGCTTTTCAATAGGTCAGAAGTCACGGCCAACCGTTTGACTCGGCACTGCATTTGCAGTAGTTCCCACAGGGCGAAGCCCCGTTTATTAGTGCGTTGCGTCGCGTCGTCGCAACGGAACGACGCATTGTATGCCACACCTGCGTTTCGTTGTCACAGCGTCAACGCAACGCAGAGGGTACGCTCGTCTAGCTTCCTCTGTAGCAACCGTCCGTCGTCGCAGCTGAGCGGCGACGACGCAACGCATCACCCTCCCTCCCGCTTCGTCTCTTGTCCGTCGATCCGTCGAAACGTCGCGCGCGACGACGCAACGGTCTAATGGGGCATGTCATAAAAAATATATGGAAAATGATGCAGCGACGACGCTGCGACTACGCAACGCAGCGCAACACACTAATGGGGCCTCGCTCTCTTTCGCATTGAGGTTGTATAAACCCAATGCAAATTGGTATATAGCAAAAGCTAGCTTTAGATAGCTCAGCGCTTAGCTATCCAAACCCAGTTCGCATACATTTCACAGAAAGAAATAAACCAAATTTCCAGTCAAATTGGTTGCGTTTAATTAATTTAATCTTCACCAAACAGGCAATTTAGAACCGGATTTCAGCCATAGTTGCACAGAAGGGTCGATAGGTAACAATATATTAAACAATGAGGGTACCAAGTTTGGAATGTAAAGGGACTTATGCCGAACGGAATTTCACTCATTTCGCTCATGAACTTGTTGGAATTTGGACATAATTTTGTGACATATAAACTTGGGCAGATGAAGTGATTATAGGTCTACATTTGACTATAGATATAAAATAAGGTTGTGGTATTTTTGTATGTATTTCTTTATATTTTGATTTACTTACCATAACATCCCATTGTATCGAAGGATGTAGTATACTCCTTTAAAATAATATTAACATAATAGAGAAAAACTGCAGTGTTGGATCCATTTTTATCAGAAAACGCTGCTTCAATTCTTTTCTGGTCTACGTAAGTACGTATTACCCCTTCCTGATCACACTAGCGGAGTCATTATTTGTAACTAATAGGTACTCTTGATTTTGTATTGCTCCTAACTAAATAATGGGCAAGGTATTATCTACCTTTTTAGGGTTCCGTACCAAAATGGTAAAAAAGGAACCCTTATGGTGTGACTCAGTCTGTCTGTCTGTCAATCAAACAAAGCTGTAGAATACGACAATAGCTGAACCATGTGGTAAAATTCGAAAAATAAAAAAAAATATCATTTTTGGAGATATACAAATATAGGTTACGGCGGGTTGCGATCTGTAAAACTTGGGTAAAAGTATCTATAATTTCGTAATAAATAACTATATCACAACGGCAAACGGTAACCTTTTTAGTGATTTAAATGTTCTACGGGCTACTGTACCTACTATTAGAAGATATACTGATTCAACTGCAGGCACAATATCGTAATGTATATATTACATAGAGGTTTATTTACGCACCTACATAGGTCAAAAGAAAAAAATTGTTTACGTTCGTAAGTAGATCAAAGGCATAAATAAACTGAAGTCGAGCTACTAAATGCTCAATCATTCATTTGGGGAATATCAAAGAACCATATTCTCACATTTACCAATATCGGCAAACTGCTTATTAATTTATTGGCCAATTAGGCGATGTCTGCGATTCCCATCCAATCATATATCAAGTCATATAAAGGACTTGATAAGAATATTCAGTTACTTTGTATTTTGTGACGTGAAAATGAGATTGAAATCTGTATTTAACTAAGTATTGTTTGTGTGTTACTTAATGTATGTACTAAATATTATTTTGAAAACTTATTACTACGAGGTATTTTATTCGACTACTACCGGTCGCCCGCGACTTCGTCCGCGTGGTAAGTTTTTTTGCTATCCCTCGGGAACAATACCTTTTTTCGGAATGAAAAGTACCCTATGTCCTTCTCTGTACCCCTGAGAACGTGTATGCAAAATTTCATGATGATCGGTTCAGTAGTTAAGACGTGAAGGCGTAACAAACAAACAAACAAACGGACTTTCGCATTTATAATATTAGTAAGGATATACGGCGGTATACTTTTTTATAAAAAAATTTCAGAACCGAATTACCTTTATTTTAAAATTATTATACTTAAACTGAGATAATGAAATTATTTCGAGGAAAATTTTGTTTACACGTATAGTTCATAGGTGCATCTAAAAATGGAAGTACTTTTTACACGACTGCCCAAAAAAAGAAGAGTGTATTTGTGTTTAGGATTCATGTATGTTTGTGTGTATGCGAGTTCTTTTATTCCGCCACAACTTCTAAATGCCTGAACAGATTTGGACGTGTGAGGTATCGTTAAAATCCTTACATGATATGTCTATAATTATATTTTTGAAAAAAGTCAATATGTCGGATAAATCACGCCATTTTATTAAATATATATCAAATAAAAGACCTTGATGAGCACATTCCGAAACTATATAAATTGTCACAAAAACGTACGAGAGAACAATTTTTTTCTAATATTAAAAACATGACTTCCCTTCCACAACGAAATAAAAAGTGAAAATAAAATAACAAGTGTCATTGCAGTCGGGGGAACTCTTACATTGAAAATTGTTCCACAGAACGGTCCCCCCGACTGCAATTGGACTTGTTATTTATTTTAACTTTTTAGTTCGTTTTTGGAAGAGTGTTTATAATATTTTTTAAAAATTATTTCACATAAATGTGGTACGGAACGAGTAATATGAAGATAGTGTTCTTAAAAACAGAAGAATTTCCAGTTTTTACTACAGTTTTAAGAACCCTGTTTTAGTCTAGCTTAAGTTTATGGTTGAATATTTTTATAGTTTCGTTTTAATGTTACTATTTACATTAAAGAAGAGTGTCCATCAAACACACCCCATTTATAATAAACTTCGTTCGGCCATTAACATCTTCATAAAAGTGCAAACTAGGTATTAACATGAAAGGACGTGAGTAACTTAACCCATCAAACGTATCATTTATAATAAACTTCATACATAACATCTACACAGATCTAGGTCGTATCATAACAGCTGGATTTCCAGCTATAATCTCATTGATATTCAACGACCGATTTGAATCAACAGCAGTGTAGCGACTGATCGCGTATTCAACCCGCGAGCGGATCTCGTAAGTTAGTACTATCAGTACAGTATGACGATGGTTCCAGTATAGAGAATATCAAGCTTGTTTACTTCTTTTAGCGAGTGAATAGTATGAATTAATTTTTATAACATTACAGAAGTGTAGGCCGGGCTACGCAATACTATGAGCGTGGTTATCGGCAAAATAATGCTATGCTTGCCGCGTCGTTGCGCTAGCCGCTTTGTTGCGTTGCCGGGCCGTAATATGGAGGATAGTCATCTTCACTCAGTCAGACAGTGAAGATGACTATCCTCCATATTACTTCCAGGTCATGCGGTCATGATGAGCCCATCATGACCCTTTACGCCTCTACACTACTACACAGTGTGACGTTCACATTGATAAAAAAACTGGCCAAGTGCATGTCGGGCCATGCGCCGTAGGGTTCCGTAGTTACCTTATACCATACCATATTTAATACTACTATCATTTTTTGTCTGCAAAAATAACTTTGTTTTTCACAGTGTTGGTATGAATGACAAAGTTATATTTGCGGTTAAGGAAAATGTGCTATATCTCGAAAACTAATTTCTATATCTCATTCAAACAAATTTTCGTTGAAAGTATTTATGAAGATCTACACTACAGCATATTTCTTTTTTAGATTTTTCACTCTCTTATTTCAAAAGTTAAAGGGGGGGGGGGGGGGGACACACATTTTACCACTTTGGCGGTGTATATATTTCAAACGGTTGACTTTGAGATAAAATTGTCTTAAAAACCTCAATGTCATTTTAAAAAAACTTATCTATTGGCTCCGTGCACGCTTTTAGCGCCACCTAGCGTGTTGCAACTTTGTTAGCTCTGACCTGACCGTTTTGACGTTTTGATATGTAATGGCGGCATTATGACAATAGTACATTATGATATAAGTGCGGTACGTTGAAAATTACAGCCGAGGCGATATTGCTAGCCCGAGCCGTAGGCGAGGGCTACAAGAAAGCAGAGGCTGTAATTATCAAAGCGCACGTATGTCATACGACGTTTTATAACATATTTGCGAGGAAATAAATAAAACTCGGACTTTGCACCTTTGCTTGTTTTCCATATGATTAAATTTTGATACGCTTGTAAGTATCTTATCGGTCAATTTTTCGGGCAAGAGGCTTAGAGTAGCCTTTTTCGCTGCATCTGAGACTTCTGGCGGTGTTGAATTAATAAATTCATCACTACTTGACGACATTTTCAAATAAAAACAATACAGCAAAAAAAAATTAAATTAGCAATGCGCGCGCATCAGCGCTTTTTTTAAGGCAAAGGCATAAAAACAGCCAGTATTACTAATAAAGTAAATTAATATTTTTGTGTTTTTGTTACAGATAAATGGTTGTAATTTATTGTCAAAATTAATTAAATTGAATAATTTAATGTTTATTTATTATATTTTATCTCCCAAAGTTAATTTTATCCATAAAATGTTGACCTCTTTTTCTGACATAAAAACTCTTTGCTAAGATTTAAAAAAGTACCGTTCGTTTTAGACGAAGTATCTTGATAAACCGTGCGGTAATGTAAAGTAAAACGCACGGTTTATCAAGGAAACCGTGCGTTTTACTTTACATTACCGCACAAGTTCGTAATGAGATACAATACGATATTGAAATTGGTGTAATAAGAGACCCTTTACGAGCAAATATGTTATAAAATATTAAAAAATACTATACATATTGTATTATTAATGTAAATTTTAAAATTACTGTGATTTGGGTGGACAAAGTGTTGTGAAATCATTTTTGGTCCTTTAAATTAAATATGGCAAGTAAGATCTATTCAAAAAGAGTGTTTTATTTTGGTCATATTAGGGTTTGTTTACTTCTTTTTTAGTTGTAGATTTTGGAAAACAAGAGGATAAAGCTACTTTAATAATTTTACTAAGTGATAATAAACATATTTAATTATTCCTGTATCGCTAGTAATAAATTAAATATCGTTTTCATGCAGATTACAGAGCCTTCTTTATTTCTACTTTTTGCCACCATGAGCGCTGCGATCGATTATTATACCTTCGCACCCTCCCAAAAGACACCCCGCACGTATTGGTTTGAAGAAAAACATTTTTTTTCAGTTTCAGTTCCATGTATGGGGAGCCCCCCTTAATCTTAATTTTTTTTTGTGTTAAAATCGTTAAGCGGTTAACAGAATAAATCTACCTACCAAGTTTCAATTGTGTAATATTAATACTTTCGGAATAAAGTGGCTGTGACATACGGACGGACAGACAGACAGACATGACGAATCTATAAGGGTTCCGTTTTTTGCCATTTAGGCTACGGAACCCTAAAAAGTACTAGTTAGCTGAAAAAAAGCTTGATTATGTATCTAGTGTAGCACATGGTATACTCAACATTTAAGTAAAAAAAATTATACACTTAACAGTTAATATGAGTAGTGCTTAATAATAATTATAATAATTGTTTGATGTAGATTTTATAGTACTTTTTTTTACTGCTTAAATGTATTAATTTTTGGTGGAAACTTTACTGATTTGTGTAGTAGTTGTAGTGTTTGATCCATATGTATTAAAATATTATTTGTTTCCCAGATAAAAATAAAATAAAATAAATAAAATAAAATACAGTTATTTTGCTGCTGGGGCACAGGCCTTCTTTATATATGGGTGGATTGGTGGGTTTTAACGTCTGAAAATACACGGCCGTATTTGGCTTATTTTGCAGACGTCACACTCAACGGCTTAAAATTCCTTCCGAAGCACGGAGAAATTCGAGCTAATACATTTTTGGTCATCCATCCTACCATCGACCCTTGCGAAAATCGCAGGGACAGCTAAACCACTGCCTCTCTTCACAGTTGCTTACCTTGTCCATTTGGTAAAATCAATCAATAGCAAAAAATCTACACACTAAAACGAACGACCTAAAAATATACAGATAAGATTTTATGAAATTTTAACAAGAACAAGATGTTTTCGTTTTTAATAGTAACCTAACCTAACAATGATTACAGTAAACTTATTTTAGGTTATCCTTTCTTAAAGTTAACTACCATTCAGGTGACTTGTTTCATTAGGCTGTGTCGCCTCACACAATTTAGCCTCCAGATCTTTGAAACTCCATGTGTTAACTTCGCTAAGTTATCAATTGTTTCGACTATTGATCGAAAAGTTTCTATAGCTTCCCGGATCATTGTCACAGAATAAATCCGCTGGGACCTAACTTTACTGGGATTAAGTGTATTAAAGAGTTCATAACAAGAAGTTACAACTTTCTCAGTCATATTTAATGTATCGTATTACATTATAACGTTCAGCTTTATGAAACTCTCTTCGAAAATCTAACTTCATCTTATTTGAACACAATATTGCCTAAACTTTGGCTTAATACAGTGTCAGGGGATAGATATTTAAGGTTTCATTTATTGTTGACATTCGGCAAATTTAGATTTGTAGCATGGGTGCAACCAATAGAATATGAATATAAGGTTCTTGGGTGCAACTTTGTGTTTTCTCTTTTTGAAAAATATGCTTGTGTCACATGAGAGAATTTACGTGTTCTAAAAACAACAATTTTTCTTAGCGCTATCGCACACAGGCAACTTAGTCTCCCAGCAACTGTTTTGTCTCTCACATCAAGTCCACGGGTTTATATGGAAGCGCGCACACGAAGCGACACGGTCGCCTGCAACTTTTCATACAAATCACGTGAGAGACAAAAAAGTTGTGGAGACAAAAGTTGCCCGTGTGCGATAGCGCTAAGATACCACTAATCATATTATGTTTTCTCTTTTTGAAAAATATGCTTGTGTCACATGAAAGGGATTTATGTTTTCTAAAAACGATACCACTAATCTTAGATAGATTAAGTTCGGATAGTGTTGGTACTATCACTTTGTGTTATAGGATCTATTCTTGCCCCTGGTATGACCGGTATACTAAGGGTGGTGTTCTTTGGCCGTGGTACTACGGAATACGTAATACGGAATTAAATAGTAAATATTACCTGTGACTTTCGTTTTTATGCACTCCTTAACAACCACTTTAATTTACTACAAACTTATCTGTATGGCGTAACAAGCGTACTAGTAAGATTTAAATTTGCTTAAGAGGCTGTCCGTGCTTTGCCGCTCTCTCGCTGGCACATTTCATGTTTTCAAAAAGTACAAAAATTGTCGTTTCGTTTCTTACAGTTATTTGAACTGTCAGAAACGCCAACTTGTTGTACTTCAGCAACACGTAACTGAAATTTAAAATGTCCATAATCTTATATTGCAAAAAGCGGCCGAGACACAATTTTTAATAACGCACACAGATTTAAGAAATCTTGAGAAAACATGAAATGTGCTAGCAAGAGAGCGAAAAGCATGGACGGCCTCTTAAAGTCATATTACGATCGGACAAATATAAAATTTACAATCCAAAAATTTATACAACCACACAACTTAGCACACAACACGTATCAAAGTTAACTCTGAACATCACAGCAGGGACTGATAATGTTTTTGTTTCAATTAACGGAGGGCCTGTAACTAAGGTCGATTTCGCATTCGGTCCCAAAACTATGTATTTGATTAAGTACTTCGTAAGTTTTATGTGTGCCTGGAACCGTACTGGAGTTTGGCGCTTGCATAATATATGGAGTTTGCGTTTGTAATAGGTTACTGTTTAAAATATGTATATTCAAATATTGTAATAAGTTTAAAATTGTACTGTGTATACTAAGAATGGGAAAGAAAAGAAATCGAAAGATTAAAATGTCATTTAACCTTGGTGAACAATACTTAATTGAAATTCAATTATTAACATAAAGTTATTAAATTATTATTCAATCATTATTATAAAGTCTCTTGTTATCAAATATTAAAAGCTGAATGGTTTTCTTGAGACATTTCTCAGTCTCTCGTTTGAACGTAAAATCATTTGAACGTGCAAAAAGGAGAGGTTTTATCAACAGCTACTGCCGATATGATCTCCAACCCATAACCTTCCTTTATATTTGATCCGTCTTATATACCAGGATCCGTTCCGTGTGTTCCGTTTCCGGAACGGACGCGGGCGGAAACCGGAAGCCGCCGCCGCCCGACTAATGGATCGAGAGCGATGATAAATATATATCGGCCGGTTATTGTTATTGGAGATTTCTTGGCGTTTTATGTTCATTGATTTTTTGGATTTATTGTGGAATTGTAGAATGTAGAAAAGGTTCACAAGTTGGGCACATAAAAAAAATTACGTTGAAAAGTCAATAGGGTATTTGCCAAAATTTTGAATTAACATTTACAACAATGTATGCCCGCTACACTGCTTATATTTAAAGATTGAGACAAACAATCTTACAGAAAAATAAAAATAAAATAATTAATGTCTTTTTTAGGGTTCCGTACCCAAAGGGTACCCTATTCCGTAAAAACGGGACCCTATTACTGAGACTCTGCTGTCCGTCTGTCTGTCTGTCTGTCACCAGGCTGTATCTCATGAACCGTGATAGCTAGACAGTTGAAATTTTCACAGATGATGTATTTCTGTTGCCGCTATAACTACAAATACTAAGAACAGAATAAAATAAATATTTAAGGGGGCTCCAATACAACAAACGTGATTTTTTTGCCGTTTTTTGCTCGATATTAATAACGACAACAGGTAGACAGTTAAAATTTTTACAGATGATGTATTTCTATTGCCGCTGTAACAAAAAATACTAAAAACATAATAAAATACATATTTAAGGGGGGCTCCCATACAACAAATGTGTTTTATCGCCGTTTTTTTGTACGGAACCCTTCGTGCGCGAGTCCAACTCGCACTTGGCCGGTTTTTTTTTCTCCATTCAACCAATGGGGATGGCAACGCAAAGCTAATTGTAGATGTCGCTGCGTACGCTTGTTCCTAAGACAGTAGACGTTCAGAACAAAATGTATGGGAAAATAGGTATTTTTTTTGGTATTTTTTTACCGAAAAAGACCCATTGACCCAAAATGGATAAAAAAGACTATTCTACAATACAAATGCCAGAGTTTGAAACCAAATTAAGACATTTTTATTCTCACAGAATTCATCAATTTTTTTCTATATCCAGATTTTTCGGAAATTTGTAAGTGCCTACATTTTTAAAGCCTATTACACAGAATTTAATCATTTTAAAGCTACAAACATGACTTTTTAAAGTAAAAGTCCTTTTTTTCATAGCTCTTGTGGAACAAGCGTTTGCAGCGCCATTTTGACAGTTGCCTTCCCCATTAAACTCAAATTTATTTTTAATGGTTTTGAATTTACCGCCAAAACGCTCGGTTCGATGACGTCTAATGTGATTGTGTGACGTCAACTTTGTGTAAACCATAAAGCAAAAATGTGGTAAATTGTAACACAGACTACATACACAATATAGAGAGAGTACAGTTGTTGAGCTTAGCACTTGCGCGCTCGAGCAACGCACACATAGACATCTCTCACCGACACGACACTGTATAACTGCAATCTCACTCAAACAGTTCGAGTACGTGACGCAGCGGCGAGAGCTGTCTTTGTGTGTGTGCTATGCTCGAGCGCCCGTAGTACTAATAAACTTCTGTTAGTCTCTCTATTTTGTGCTACATAGGTGTTAAAATTGTTTACACAAAGTTGACGTCACACAGTCGACGACATGGACCGAGCGTTTTGGCGGTAAATTCAAAACCATTAAAAAATAAATTGTGGAGAAAGAAAGACATTAATTAATTTATTTCGATTGTTCTGTGAAATCGTCCGCCCTAATCTTTAAATATAAGCAGTTTTCAAAAATTTGGAAAATACCCTATACTCTGCATGGAATTTGTCTTTTTGTTCACTAAAAAAAGGTAGGTATTATAGTTACAACAAAAATATTTATTACTAGCGAAGGCCCGCAAATTCATTGGTGTGATGATTCATTTTTTTATCCCTCACGTACTTTTTTCGGGGTGAAAGGCACCCTATGTTTTTTTGTGCACCCTGTAAACAAACAAACACACTGACTTTAGCATTTATAATATTAATAGTAATAGTAATTACACGTTAAAATTAGGTAAATAAGGTTTTTTAAAATCCTGGCTGTACCAGATAAAATCATATGATTAGGGGAAGGTATTATAGTATCGGACACATTTTGTTTTTAACAAATAAGTCATGAAAACCATTTTAGTCAATAATTGTGCAATTCTAACTTCATTTGTTACGAGTATGTGCTTAAGGTAAAAAGTAAGTAATCTTTACGAATAAATGATTAATATCAATTATTATTTTATAAAAAGTTCGTATAATATCGGACATCGTACGATAGTATCGGACAGCATACTTTAAAGGCTAATAAAAATAAATTTATAAGAGTAAGAAAATAATTTAATACTTGCACTAAGTACCTTGCAAATGTGTTAATTAGATAAGCTATTAATATTTCAAAAGCACGTAATAGTTAGGGAGGCGAGGTAGCTAAATGGCGTAATTCAACGGCGCCGTCGAGACCTATCAAAATCGAAAGATAAAATAATTTCGAAAAGAAAAGCTCGTATGGTAAAAACCATTTTAGCGGTGGGTTTGGCGTGTACGGTTTTTCAAAAATGTAAAAAAAAACAGTTACTTGGGCATTCTCGAGCGCGTCAGATATTCATACTACGTATGCCCCAAGTGCCTCTGATAACAACGGTATACTAATCTGCCGGTTTGCGTGGTGGGGGTAGGCATATAAAGTAGTCAAAAATGCAAAAAAAAAAAAAATTTACTCGAGCGCGTCAGATTTTCGGAAGGGGTGTTAAGTAGGCCCCAAGGAAGCTCCCTTTAAAAAAACTGACGATTTCGGCGTGACCATAAGTTACGATGAATTTTTGAAAATGCAAAAAAAAAAAAGTTTTTTTGAAATACTCGAGCGCGTCAGATTTTCATAGGGGAGGTTTATCTCGGTATCCTGAAAGCATATTTTCTTAATCTGACAAAAATGTTGGTGTGTTCTCTTAATCTGACCGGAAAGGTTTTTTGGTTTTTTTTTCCTTTCTTTCTCCTTGATAGAACGGGGAATTTAAGAATGACAATAAAGCGATAGTTACAACCAACGTAAATGTAGATGAAATGTAGTACGAATTGTATTATTTATTGTATAAAAAAATGAAATGATATAAAAAATGGTTTTCAAAATATACTCAAAAAACCGGGAATTTGAGTTTTTATGATGCTTCAAGTCAAAAAGTTTTAACTTTGGACAAAAATGTAAAGAGACCTTTTTTGTGTAAAATAAAATTACCTTTTTTGTTTATTTAAACTTTTTTTTTGTAAAATGTATCGATCGCGACTTATATGCCGCAACGCGTTTTTCGGAAGACGAAATGGCTCCTCCACACTCCCGGTCATGCGGAAACCGGCAGATTTTGTATTTTTAGTACGTTTTAGATTATATTCTTCAAAATAAAAAATAAAAAAATCGCGCTCGAGAATGCCGGATTAACGTTTTTTTTTTACAAGTTCGCGACCCTATAACTCGGCGGCGTCAAGGACTTATCGTCAGATTAGTTAAATTTAGTCTTAAAACACTAAAATCAACCCCCAATATCTTAATCTGACGCGCTCGAGTATTTCAGACTATCGATTTTTTTTTACTAATCTGATCGTCTATCCTAGGCGCGCGTCACTACATATAGAGCTAAATACTTTACAAGGTTGTTCTATTAGGTCCAAGGTATCTCTCATATCTTAAGCTGCCACGCTCGAGTATTACCTAAAATTCCCCTATTCGCCTCCCTAACTATAAAATATATAGCACAGGGACTGTTTCGTTAAGTATTAGTACAGTAGCCCGTAGAACATTTAAATCACCAAAAAAGTTAGCGTTTGCCGTTGTGATATAGTTATTTATTACGAAATTATAGATACTTTAACCCAAGTTTTACAGATCCCAACCCGCCGTAACCTATATTTGTATATCTCCAAAAAATATATTTTTTTATTTTTCAAGGTTTACCAAATGCTTTAGCTATTGTCATGTTCTACAGCTTTGTTTGATTGCCACTGATAATAGTAAGACTATGGAATGTGGCCATACACAGATTAGACCAGATAAAATCCAACCATTTTCATCAGGTCTTAAATCTGTGTATGGCTACTTTTTATAGTCTTACTTTTATCTGTGACAATTAAACCAAGCTGTAGAACACGACAATAGCTAAACAATGTGGTAACCTCATAAAATAAAAAAAATATCAATTTTGGAGATATACAAATATAGGTTACGGCGGGTTGCGATCTGTAAAACTTGGGTTAAAGTATCTATAATTTCGTAATAAATAACTTTATCACAACGGCAAACGGTAACCTTTTTGGTGATTAAAATGTACTACGGGCTACTGTACTATATCGGACAGTTTCGTTTAGTATGGGACACGTTATTATTTTGCTACTAGTTTTCGCCCGCGACTTTATCCTGAGTGTATTGACATTCGAGAAAATCAATAGAAAACCCTTAACCAGGATAGAAAGTATTCTGTTTTTGGTAATCAAAAGTCAAATAAACTTGGTAATAATAATGTATATTGTATTAAGATGCCATATTATTGTATTAATTATAAGAACTGCATTATATTCATTTTCATAAATAAAAAACATCTCTTGTATGATTTTATCATCAAGTATATTTTTAAAACTACAACAAACAACTATTTTGCGAGCAATAATTCTCTAATAGCACTATTAAACGGTAATAATTAATTATCTCAGTAGCCGTAGTAAATAAAAACGTGTTAAAAACAAAGCAATCTTCATAGAAAAACATGCGATGGCGTCTCGCTGTTGTCTATGTAGTCCGGCCATGTCAAACTCAAAACCATTGGTGGGCCAAATGAATATTGACCGTAGAATCAGTGGTCCGCAAAAACTTTAAAGAAAAATAAAACTCATTGCATAGGTAAAGTGTAACTTTTTGAATTTAAATATTATTGAGAGACGCTAGAGGGCTACATCAGGAAGATGTTTTTAAAATTGGATTGGGCAGCAGTCAAACGTGTAAAGGGCCGCATGCGGACAGCGGGTTGCACGTTAACCTGTCTGATGTAGTCGATGGCGTCATCTAGGTAATAATGTGTTATAACACTTGGTTTCAACTTTGGCCACCAGATCAGGTAATTAATTATTCAATCACCTGTGGTCTAGGTTGAATTGCCACCCGTGTAAATCCCACACATAAAACTTTCATTAGCTAGATATAACTGCTACTATCTATTTCAAACCTCACGATCACGACTGTACCGGTAGCAACTCATGAATGTTTTCGAAACCAATATTTCATTAAAGATATGAAATTCACTTAAGGGGGCGTGACGGTCGTGACATCAAAAAATGGCCGCCAGCGCATTTATAGAGACAAATTATCTCGAGCCGTGCATCTCCACGTGGGTGGGTTGCCCTTACTTCTGGAAATTCGTAAATTATTTATTGTCATTTAAAGATTTATCTAGGACAACTTCCGTAGTGGAGTTTTTAGTTTGGTTACAACTGTTACTTAAAAAAATCAAAACAAAAACATATTTCACTCAATCACTATCATTTCCAGCCAAATCGAAGCAAAAGCCTTTGAGAGAGCCTTTTCTACAGGCGTAGTTTTTATTGAATTGACTAAAAAAAATCACAGACCAACATATAAATAGATAAATAGCGTTTGTGGTGTTCCAATATTTATGTTCATATAACATGAATATCTAGTTACAAGTGTCAATGTGATTTTCAATAAGTACCTATTTAAATAAATACCTATTTCTTTAAAGTCATTTTTTTAATTTAAAACACGACTGCCCTGCCAAAAATTAACTTATAACTTACAAGTGTCATTGCAGTCGGGGAAGGTCCCTCGACTTTTTGAAGTGAAAACTTCTTTAGCGGCGTTGTACACTTTTTTTGTAATGGGTAAAAAACAGTTAAACTCGCGTCAGTCAGGGTCACGTGACCGTGATCGAAAATTCATAGACGTAAACACTTGTGTCACCATAGTAACGCGCTAATTTTTTAATTGAATGTCAAAACTCTAGATTTTCTGTCAAGCTATGAATAAGACCTTCGTACAATACTGTTCTGTATTCGTAAATTCAAATGCAGAGTAAATTCGTAAGACAGCAATTCGTGCAAAATTATTCCCTAACCATTCCAAAATATCAAAAATGCAAAACGTTAATAATATTCAAGTTTTCACTTCTGCCGGCACTCCCGGAGTGCAACCCGATTTTTTTTATTTCCCATATTTAGTGACAAATTATATAGTTTTGAAATATGCTCATCAAGGCCATTCATTTGTTTCCCATATTGTAAATAACTGATAAAAATCACTTTCAATAGTGGCGTCGAACAGTCATCGTCACTCGGGATGATGTAAGGATTCTAACGGTACCTCATACATCCAAATCTGGTGGAATAAGGAAACTCACATAATCCAAATACAAACATACAACAACCCTGAACACATACACTCTCTGTTTTTTTGCACAGTCGTGTAAAAACAAAAGAACACGATTTTCTTTCAATGAGAATCAATTTGTCAAATGAATATATCAATTTTGTATATCACATCAAAATACAATATCTGAGTAATTTTTTTTTAAAATTGCTCAAATCCATCAAGACATTACAAAGTAATTAAACTTTTGAAAACGGAGTTAAAAAAACTCGGCTGGCCCTTGCGGAACTTGTGATGACGTCACGTGCCACGATCGTCCGAACAAACACGTCATCAGCGAATCGTGTATATTGATGAGCGTTTTTGAGAATGTGACACGAAAATCGCTATAACTTCGTCATTTTTGGTCCAATTTCAATAATTCTTTCACTGAAATAATTAGTTTTGATGTAACTGTAACTCTACGTATTCAATTAAAAACCTCGTTGATCCTCATTGCACCGGAACTCGTAGTAACACCGAATCGATGTGAAAGGAAACGAAATGCGGGTTGGAATTAATTCAGGCCCAGTATCGCTTGCCTTTGTGCTCATCCTTTTTGCTAACGACAAATAAATTCCAACGGATTTATCTTAAATCAGGTATTTTATTCTGAACACAAAGCCCAGGTTATGCCAAACTTATTTTGTTGAGAAAAATGCAGTCCAAAGTCTTTTATGATCGTTTACGAGATAAATTGAACCTTTACAGACGCTGCTGATTTAATGACAGATTTTGTGGAAATTAAATTGAAATCTTGCTGTCAGTTCAATAGCTGATGTTAAATATGAGGTTTGACTGGACTTAAATTACTATGAACCTAGCTTCTTGCATAAATTATGTGAAAAAGTAAACCATTTTCCTAGTAACTGCTTTCGAATTAGCAGTCACCTACTGAGAAAACTGGTTTTGCTAACTACACCGTAATAGTACATTATGATATAAGTGCGGTACGTTGAAAATTACAGCCGAGGCGATATTGCTAGCCCGAGCCGTAGGCGAGGGCTACAAGAAAGCAGAGGCTGTAATTATCAAAGCGCACGTATGTCATACGACGTTTTATAACATATTTGCGAGGAAATAAATAAAACTCGGACTTTGCACCTTTGCTTGTTTTCCATATGATTAAATTTTGATACGCTTGTAAGTATCTTATCGGTCAATTTTTCGGGCAAGAGGCTTAGAGTAGCCTTTTTCGCTGCCTCTGAGACTTCTGGCAGTGTTGAATTAATAAATTCATCAGTCCTTGACGACATTTTCAAATTAAAACAATACAGCAAAAAAAATTAAATTAGCAATGCGCGCGCATCAGCGTTTTTTTAAGGCAAAGGCATAAAAACAGCCAGTATTACTAATAAAGTAAATTAATATTTTTATGTTTTTGTTACAGATAAATGGTTGTAATTTATTGTCAACATTAATTTAATTGAATAATTAAATGTTTATTTATTACATTTTATCTCCCAAAGTCAATTTTATCCATAAAATGTTGACCTCTTTTCTGACATAAAAACTCTTTGCTAAGATTTAAAAAAGTACCGTTCGTTTTAGACGAAGTATCTTGATAAACCGTGCGGTAATGTAAAGTAAAACGCACGGCTTATCAAGGAAACCGTGCGTTTTACTTTACATTACCGCACAAGTTCGTAATGAGACACAATACGATATTGAAATTGGTGTAATAAGAGACCCTTTACGAGCAAATATGTTATAAAAGAAGTTTTTAGCCGACTTTAAATATTGAAAAGGAGGTTTTCTGATCGTCATGTATTTTTTTTCTTAAGTTATGTTAGTGACTTACTATTATTATTTAGTGACGGAACTCGAATCAAAAAAATGTATTCGAATCGATTCGAATCACCCGTAAGTGGTTTGAATCGTCGATTCGAATTTGACGATGATTCAAATCTATGTGATGATTCGAATCATCACCTGATTCGAATCGGTTAGCTGATTCGAATTGGTTGGGTGATTCGAATCATCACCTGATCCGAATTGGTTGGCTGAATGGCTGATATGCATGGTTATTTTTGATGCCGTCTATAAAAATTTTGACTCATCGGCGGAAAATAATCCTGTCCCGAGACTCAATCGGACGAAAATATTTTTAGTAAGCACGACCATTTATGGCAAACTAGCTTCCGCCCGCGATTTCATCCGCATTTACATTCGAGAAAATCTCTAGGGAAACTTTAACAAAGATAATTAGACCGGGATTCCACCGTCGGTAACCCTACCTCATCGAGTACCAACACGACACAGTCACAAAAGGTAACGTTAAAAAATGTTGGTCTGCCTAGGCGCAACCTGGCCCGTTTTGTACAGTCATGAAAAAAAGTGGGGCTAAAATGATGACAAAATATGTCATCAGGTACCACCATTAAACCTTGTTAATACGATGAGGCTGGAAGGGTAAGACTAGAAAAAACTGGTCTGCCGCGCCCCATCTTGGCAACTTTGTCAGTCAGACTGATTTTAGGAGCGCATTGGGGGGTGGTTTTTATGTCATCGAGTACCAACATGCAACCAATGTTTTACTATGACTTTGACCAACCTACTAAATAAAACACTGGTCTGCCAATCTTCAGTCTGGCAGTTTCTTCAGTCAGACCGTTTTTTAGTTGTATACTAACATTTATTATTATTTTTTATCTTGAATGTTTTTTCGTCCAAACCAACGAAATTGTTTTTTGGAGTAATATACTTACCCAGAAAACATTCTGGAGATGACGGTGGCGAAATGTAGCCAACCCAAGAATCGAATCAAAAACTTTTCCTTTTAATTAACGTTTCTATCAGTAATTTCAAATGAAATAAATATAATTTTTAATTAAATTTTAAATTTGTGGACCTTGAAAAGGCATACGACCGGGTACCCCGTGAGGTTTTATGGTGGGCCCTTAAGGAGAAAGGTGTGCCTGGAAAGTATGTAGAGTTGATCCGCGTAATGTACAGTAGGTGCAGTACCCATGTCCGGACTTCAGTTGGTACAACCAATAATTTTTTACCGATGTTCTATCCGACTGTTAAGTGCAGGAAAAATAACGAAATTTTTTTTTCGTTTTCGGATATAAATCCGAAAACGAAAAAAAAATTTCGTTATTTTTCCTTGTCTGATAAAACTAAAGTAATACATTTTATTATTTATTTTTCTGTTCCATCATGTTTTTATACGTGTCCGCAGCGATCAAGCTCAAATTTATCAAAATCGGTGACTTATGCATGTTCCCTATTTCAATGTGGCGGTAGGCTTACACCAGGGGTTTGGCTTTGAGCCCATACCTCTTTCTAATAGTGATGGACGCTCTTACGGCGGACCTACAGGAAGAGGCCCCCTAGTGCATGCTGTTCGCGGATGACATTGTGCTAGTCGCGGAGAATGGTCAATAGGTCCAGAGCAGATTGGAAGGATGGCGGCAAAGACTAGAGAGTGTTGGGCTGAAAATAAGCAGAAATAAAACAGAGTACATATTTTGTGATTTCGGCGGTCTCTCTGGTCTTATGCCCATAACTCTAGCCGGAATGCCTTTACCAGTCTGCTCCAGTTTTCGGTACCTTGGATCTTTCGTGCAAGGAGATGGGGCGATTGACCGCGATATAACAAACCGGATCAACGCAGGGTGGACGAAATGGCGACAGGTTACGGGAGTTACATGTGACCCGCTGATGCCACTTAAGTTAAAGGGCAAAATTTATAAGTCCGTAATAGGGCCAATAGTCATGTATGGGTCAGAATATTGGGCTATGAAGAAGATGGATGAAAGGAAATTACATGTAGCAGAGATGAAAATATTGAGGTGGATGTGTGGTGTGACGCGAATGGATAAAATAAGAAATGAGTATGTCAAAGGAAGTCTGAGAGTAGCACCAGTAACAGAGAAGCTGAAAGGGAATCGTCTGGCTTGGTTTGGGCATGTTATGAGAAGGGATGAAAGACATGTTACTAGAAGAGTAATTGGATATGGATGTTGAGGGCTGGAAAGTAAGAGGAAGATCGCAGAAAAGATGGATGGATTGTGTGCGGAATGATATGAATGTGAAGGGAGTGGATGAGGTGATGACGAGTGACAGGAAGGAATGGAAGAAAAGGACGCAATGCATCGACCCCAAATAAATTGGGATAAGGGTAGGAGGATGATGATGATCAGTAATTTTAAATGATTTCATAACTTTGACTTCTGTGTATGAATCATATCTCCATTAGAATCGGATAATGCTGGAGGAGCTAGTGCTATTGGGTATGATAAACATAACAGGATGTCGACCTGACTATTGAAACCGATTGCTAATATTAACCTACCAAAAATATCACACTGCATTTTTAATTGAGCTGCCTTTTCGTTAGCCCTATCGTTTTGGGTTTTTTAATGCACTCTGAAGCAAAATTTAAAACTTTCTTTTAATAGATTTTTCGAATCTGTTGGCATTCTCAATGAATATCAATTTTTGTTTATTACCGTCATCATCCAGATTAAGCAAAAAAATTTAAGTTTGTTCATTGGCTGCTCGGCCTGTGCTTATATTTAAAAGTTCTTTTTAGGGTTCCGTACCCAAAGGGTAAAAACGGGACCCTATTACTAAGACTGCTGTCCGTCTGTCTGTCTGTCTGTCACCAGGCTGTATCTCATGAACCGTGATAGCTAGAAAGTTGTAATTTTACAGATGATGTATTTCTGTTGCCGCTATAACAACAAATACTAAAATTAGAATAAAATTTATATTTAAGGGGGGCTCCTATACAACAAACGTGTTTTTTTTGCCGTTTTTTGGTACGGAACGCTTCGTGCGCGAGTCCGACTCGCACTTGGCCGGTTTTTTATATATTTTATAATCAAATAGGTCTATTTTTTTTATTTCTGACACCAACGGTTTGATTTTATTATTAAAATTAGTTTTTAAGTAGCGTTTAAGTACCGTTACAAAACGGTATCTATAAAATGTAAAAAAAACTTACTTACTATGCTTATTTTTTAATATAAAATGTTGATTTGTAAAATGTCTTTTATTCTTTTTCCTAAAATTATATGTACCTGTACTATTTTTGGTATAATGGGTAATTATAAATAAACATGGGTAAGTATCACTTTAAATACCTATGAGTACATGCCATGAAGCAGGATTTCATAATGAGGTCGATCAAAGCCATAATAATATGTTAATCAAGAGAGGAATGTAGCCAACCCAAGAATCGAATCAAGGAAAAGTTTTTGATTCGATTCTTGGGTTGGCTACATTTGCCGCCGTCATCTCCAGAATGTTTTCTGGGTAAGTATATTACTCCAAAAAACAATTTCGTTGGTTTGGACGAAAAAACATTCAAGATAAAAAATAATAATAAATGTTAGTATACAACTAAAAAACGGTCTGACTGAAGAAACTGCCAGACTGAAGATCGGCAGACCAGTGTTTTATTTAGTAGGTTGGTCAAAGTCATAGTAAAACATTGGTTGCATGTTGGTACTCGATGACATAAAAACCACCCCCCAATGCGCTCCTAAAATCAGTCTGACTGACAAAGTTGCCAAGATGGGGCGCGGCAGACCAGTTTTTTCTAGTCTTACCCTTCCAGCCTCATCGTATTAACAAGGTTTAATGGTGGTACCTGATGACATATTTTGTCATCATTTTAGCCCCACTTTTTTTCATGACTGTACAAAACGGGCCAGGTTGCGCCTAGGCAGACCAACATTTTTTAACGTTACTTTTTGTCTCTCTCCTTATAGTGACTGTGTCGTGTTGGTACTCGATGAGGTAGGGTTACCAACGGTGGCATCCCGGTCTAAATGGTTTCCTCCTATATTTTAATCCGGCTTATAAACTATCTGTGTACCAACTTTCATCCATATCAGTTCAGCCGTTTTGCGTGATTGATTAACAATAATTCAAACAAGCAAACTTTCATTATGGTATAAGTAGGATAATACCGCCACCTTCGAAGCGCTCGAAGTAGGAAATTTTTGCTATATGAAATGGGACTGCCATTTACTTAAGTCTTAGTTTCTCATTTTTTATTTAAGTTATTGTTACGGACGTGGAGAACGGGATTGGAAGGAAAATGCTGTGGTTGCAGAGACGACGCTTTATTACCAAAAACACATCCACATACTCTGAATGTCGTGGTCCGCTCTTCTGTGTGGTGTAGTCTTCTTGCGAACGACGTAGCCACCCAGCGCTGTTACACGATGACATTCCCACTACACCTCTTCCGATGTCGCAGTCCGCCCTTCCAAGTAGCGTCACGTCCGAACAACGTAGCCTCTCGGCGCTGAACCCGCCGACATCCACTTCTACACTCCTCCGTGCTAGCACCAACTACTGCTAGACCTCACCTCCAAACTTCTCTTCTTCACCACTTCTTCATCTTCTACTTCTTCACTACCGCTTTACAACTTCTTCATCTTCCTTCTTCTTGTTCCTTTCCCTTCTTTACTGAACTACCACTTCTTAACTACTACTCTGTTCAACTACTACTTTACAACTTCTTCATCTTCCTTCTTCTTGTTCCTTTCCCTTCTTTACTGATCTACCACTTCTTAACTACTACAGCGATTGTGCGTTTCGCCGCTGCTTATATACCCCATAGAACCTTCTAGTAACTCTAATTTCGATAGTCATTTCGTTATTCTTTTCGTTTGTCTTTTGTAACCATTTCCCGTCCTTTTTCATCTTTTCCATTATTTCCCGACGATACTAGAATGTTCTATTTCTCTATCAAATATGTAAATAAACTCTGTATAAAGATGTAAACATTCTAGAAATATCGTAAAAACCATCAAAACACTTTGGTCCGACGGAGGATCGAACCGCGGGCTCTCGTGTATAAAGCGAGAAGCCACACCATTTCGCCACGGCGACTTGACAGCCATCGACTAAATTGGTCATCGCTTGATGCTGTCTGTCTCAACTACGTAATGTGACGTCACGGCCGTCACATTATTATTAAGTTTTATTCTTCAACTGAAAGCTGAATAGGTGGTGATTTTTTTTTAAATATTATGCACGCTTAGTTACTAGGATTTTTTTTAATTACACATTACACTACCATATTCTAAAAAGTCCTCCCTAGTCCAGTAGGACCACGGGTACATAGAGGTATACCGCGGTCCTACCAGTAGGACAAATCGGTAGGTCCACGGGTCCTTAATGTAAATAATTCATGCATGCATGCCTGCCTATGCATTCATAGAAAAAAATCAGCGTAACTTCAAACTGAATAGTTTTTACTCTGTGGCATTGCACCATCCACAAAATTCGTTAGGCATGACCAAATGGGAATAATGTGTATGAACAAAAATTGCATGACCTAATGAGGACATGACCTAGTGGGACTAGATGTCCTATAGTAGCCCCAGCGCCTGTTGCTTGGGTGATGCTCATGGAATTTTCAGGGCCCACAGTCTAGTATTTTTAGACGGTATCATTACATTCCCTCGTAGTCACTACTAGAAGTAAATAGCAAAACTGATAAGTGTCCGTTTTTGACACATTTGCTGTCTACTTCTACGAATGACTACAAGGGAATGTAGTGATACCGTCTAAAAATACTATTATGGTATGGGCGCTAAAAATTCCACAAGCATCGCCCTTACCTACTTTCTAACAATACTAGACTGTGAGCCCTAAAAACCACGAGACGTTTTATTAGAATCTTTTTCTATTAACAACTAATAAATAAAAACCTCTGAGGGCGTCACTTTCGGTCAAGGAATCGCTTTAAAGATAAAAACAATTTGGCATAAAATATGGTAAATCATTTGCTTACTTTTTAAAGAACCATGTTTTATAATTAAACAAGAACAATGCATTGTTGTTTTTTGCATTTTGAATAATGTTAGGTACTACAAAAATGCAATAAACACAGGATTGTTTTCATAACTTTCATTTTGTATTTTCAGAACAATATCTCTCAAAACATATCTCTCTAATAGCGATGATAGCAGACTTCGCAAGAAGCCCTGCCTCAACTGAAACTTGTCCACTTGCACCGTATTATCATTGTTGATTTTCTTTAATAAAAGATTTCTTTAAGTAACGATCCACTTTTATTCAGTACTTTATAAAAACTGACATTTGCAACCAGTGTTGCCCACATATACACTCTACTTTATACTACATCTTCCCCTGAAGAATTATACACATAATCCTTCAAATATTTTAGAGGCCCAACCGTCCCGATAGATCTTTTATTACAATCAACATTCTGAATGCCTTCAATAACATCAACACTATAGTTATTTTTATCTAACAACTTATCTTATATTATTACTGCGGTTGTCATTACCAACAGCATCAACATAATCATCATCACTCTCTAATAACTTATCATTTACATTATCACAATCTTGATTATCATTATCCTTATTAACTTTACTGATAACAACAGATTATTCATGAAAATTTGAAAGATTGTTTGCATTATTTCCGATTCCTTAACAATATTATTATTATCCACTTCATTTACTGTATCATTTTCTTTATTTAACAAAACAAGTTCGTCACTATAACTTGGCCTATTATCTAGATCACCATGAACTCTTACAACCAACTTCTTGTTAATATTTTGATTTAAATCTGAACAGAATCTTGAATTGTGGTGTTTTAAATTTTATTCCCTACTTGTCAATATTTCAGACTTTGATGGCTTTACATGAAACGTATTCCTTCTGAATTGGTTTCCTCAAATATCTTCAATAATCAAAGACCTAAGAGAATTGTGAAAAGCAACAACTTTACCTTTTAACCATACATTATTTTTCAAATAAACTATACTTTGGCCAATATAAAATTGTTCATTGTATAATTTTGAGTTTTTAAAAAGAAGTTTACATGGTTCATCTATTATCATGGGTTCTTTAGTTTTCTTGACACTATATTTTTTACACAAACTACATTAAGACTAAGTTTAAAATTTCTTGATTTAATGAAGGCCAATAAAACAAATAATTTGCTCTGGATTGTGTTTTCTTTACCCCAAAATGAGAACTGTGTATATCTTGCAGAATTTTCTTTCTAAGAGTTACTGGTACAATAATTTTGTGGTTTACGTATAAAATGTTATTTTCAAAATAAATCATCTTTAAATTTGTAAAACGATTTCTCAGATCAGGCACCTTGTTTTTATAAAATTGTACTAAGTATTGAAGTGAACTATCATTTTGTGTCTCAAAGATTATTTCATTTAAATAAGAATCCGAAACAATGACAGTATGTACTACTTTGTCAAGAGACTGTTCAAGCTCTGTTGTAGCAGCGACACTTGAAGCTCTACTTATTGCATCAGCTATCAATCAACATCTGAGAACCTTTAAGGTACATTAACACAATATCATAAATAGCTAATTTTAATCTAATTTTCCTTAGTTTTTGAGAGCTGCTGATATCATTATTTCTTTACTGATCAAAGCTACTAAAGGCAAATGGTCAGTTTGTATTACAACTATAAAATAAATACATAGAAATCAAGTATCTGCTAATCTATTTTAAATACAAGTATCTTGATAAGACTTGCTTGTTTTTAAGTTAGAAACGGGAAATATACTTTGTTTTAGCGTAGATTTTGCAAACGGAAAAATATTCTTGAAACAAATTATTGGCTATATTTCCCGAATTAAACCGAATTTTAATAAAATAAAAAAATTATAGATGCGACTTGCTTTGCTTAAACAGAAAATGAAAATTTTTTTTTTGTAACTGAATTACTTGACTTCTGCGTAGGGCAGCCGAGTTAAACGATAACTTTATCGTAACCTAAACACCTAACTTCGTCGATAATAAGTCAAGAACTTTTAATCACAAGAAGACACCAGCCGAAAATCAAACTTCGGTCTCGGTGGACCAACAAAACTTTCCCAACCCATACATAGACGTATGGGCCCAAAGGGATCATTATTGTGTAGAGGACCGTTATTAGCCTTAATTGACGCTTCCCACTTTTGCATTTTTACAATACAAACATGATAGTTCTAATCAACGGCTCTCTTTGATTAATAAATTTTGTACACGAGTATTTAAATTGTTAAATAGGGTTATAAAATGGGTATGTATTACAATACTGAAGTTGAAAAAACCGAATTTTACAAGACCTATGGCGAAATACTGAAAATTGGAAGGCCGAATGGTTGTTTGGCCGTACGTTTAAAATCACGAACGGACATTTACCTAAAAGGCTAAATCCCGAATCTTAAAAAACCGAAGGTTAATTGAGGGTTACACGCCAACAGGTCGGTTCGGGCATTTCGCCAGCTGCTGCCGCGGCACGCTCGCTTCGCTCGCTCGGCTCGTGCGTTGTTGGTCGCAATGAAACCTAACCTCCTCCTCGCTCGCTACGCTCGCTCGTCGTCGCACCTAGTAGACCTGAACACACTTTCGGGATTTCGAACTTTCGGCATTTTAGCTTTTGGGATTTCGAACTTTCGGTCATTAAATAAATCGATCTTTCAAGGTCTATTGCATATCGACATTTAGGATTTTCGGTATTTTGAAAATAGGTGTTTTATGCGTCGATATTTTGGTCGATGTTTTATGAATTATCCGCATTTTAATGCATACCCTATAAAATATAATTACAAATACAATTTTAATGCATACCCTAAAAATCTTTTATTCAGAGATCTCACATACAATAGTAAAAAGATTGCACGATCTGCCTCAAAAATAGTTGTAAATATTTTGAATCATAATCAAGCGGATAGTAACATTTGAACATTATTTTTTTGTCTTTATTTTTTGTGATAATTATTATGCTACTAAAATGTTCAGTACAATAATATTCAATACCTTTAAATAACTTATTATTTTAATTAAATATTAAAAGGTACTGATTGAATCAAAGTCAAAGTCAAAGTCAAATAAGCTTTATTCAAATAAACTTAATTATTAAGTACTTTTGAATCGTCTATATTTTCCTACCACCCGTTCCAGACTTTTTTAGCTGACAAGAAGAACGGGCGCAAGAAACTTATCAGCTGTAACAGCCATAAGTAACGATATTTACAAACTTTAATATATCGTTACCAAATAATTACAACAGGGTGACAGGATTATTGGCAACAACATAGACTTATTGTTATATTACTTCAACAAAGTACTTATAGTAGCAAGTTATGTGTTACATCATTTCCACGCATTTTGATCTTTAAGATAATCGTCTACTTTATAATAACCTTTACCCATGAGCGTTTTTTTAACATGGTTTTTAAATTCATGCAAAGGAAGATCAATCACTTGTTGTGGAACTTTATTAATAAAGGCTATGCCTTTCCCCATAAATGAACCTCTAGTTTTTGCAAGCCTAAATCTTGGAACGGCAAGTTTATCTTTATTTCTTGTATTAAACTGGTGGATATTGCTGTTCTTAGCAAATGAATCATAGTGTTTCCTTACATAAACTAAATTTTCATAAATGTATTGGCCTGCCAAAGTTAAAATATTTATTTCTTTGAACAATTCTCTCAAGGTATCTCTTCGCCGTAGATTGTATATGGCGCGAACAGCTCTTTTTTGGAGTACAAAAATATTTTCAATACTGGCAGCTGAGCCCCACAATAGCAGTCCATGACATTACACTATGAAAATAACTAAAGTATACTAACCTTGCCGTTTCAATATCAGTTAAAAGCCTTATTTTCTTAACAGCGAATGCCGCTGAACTAAGTCTACTTGACAAGGCCTCAATATGTGGATCCCATTGCAGTCGAGAATCTAGTGTGATACCTAGAAATTTTGTACTCTCAATAAACTCGACTTCATCGTCATTCAAATTAATATTTAATTTTGTCTGCTCAACATTAGGTAATGAGAATTTAACACATTTAGTTTTTTTGGGGTTAAGTGCTAAATTATTACTATTAAACCAGTATGAAACTTTAGAGAGGGCACTATTTACTTCGTCCGAACAGTTATTACCTCTGTTTACTTTAAAAACTAAAGAAGTATCATCCGCAAATAGTACTGTCTCACATAAATTATTCGCGTAGTTGGGAAGGTCATTTATATAAATTAGAAACAACAATGGGCCCAATATTGATGGCACTGTGGCACACCCATATTGATGGGGGCTCCGGTAGATTCAGTTCTATTAATCACTACTTTCTGAGTTCTATTGTACAAATACGATTTCATAAGACTAACTGATTTATCAGAGACACCATAATGTTCTAGCTTCTTTAATAGTGTTTGATGATCAACACAATCGAATGCCTTAGAAAGGTCACAGAAAATGCCAATTACATCTTGCTTTTCTTCCCAAGCGTCAAGAATATGTTTGAGAAGTGCAATTCCAGCATCAGTAGTACTTTTACCCTTGGAAAATCCAAACTGATTTTTATGAAGTATATTATTGTATGTGAAGTAATCTAATAATTGGGAATATATAATTTTTTCAAATATTTTACTAAGTGCTGGTAGTATAGATATTGGCCTAAAGTTAGCTGGGTCACTTTTATCCCCAGATTTAAAAAGAGGAATCAATTTACTATTTTTCATTAGATCAGGAAAGACACCTTCGTCGATACATTTGTTAAAAATAAAAGCCAAGTAAGGGGCTAGTATATCAATTATTGATTTAATAATGCTTGTTGACATGCCCCAAAGATCTTCTGTTTTTTTAACATTAATTGTTTTAAAAGCTTTAATGATATCTGCACTATTTATATATTTAAAGGAAAAACTTTCATTGCACTTATCAACACTAGACTCCAGAAGGGAGACAGCGATGTTGGGACAAGCACTAAGAGTACTGGTAGTTTCTGCAGGTATTCTAGCAAAGAAATCTTCAAAAACTTTAGCGACCTCATTGTCAGATTCAAAAGTTTGATCACCAGTTTTCAAACAGAAGGAATTTATATTGGATTTTGATTTGCCCGTTTCTTTATTAATAATATTCCAAGTAGCCTTAATTTTATTGTCAGCTAATTTAATTTTATTTGAAAAGTACTTGGACTTTGCTAAGATACAAACTTCTCTGAATGTTTGTGAATACTTCTTGACAAATTCAATGAAGTTAGGATCACAAGAAGTAGCTTTCTCTGCATAAAGTTCGTATAATTTCCTTCTGCTCTTATATATACCGGGTGTGGCCCAGTCACTAAATTTCGTACTATCATTACATTTGATCACTTTTTGTTTAAAAGTTTCACTAAATTCAGTTTGAACTATGCTAAATAAATGATTATATAGGTTATTGGCTTCAAAATTTGGTTCTGGTAATGTTTCAATTTTACTTGTGACATTGATTCTGAATTTTTCAATACAGTGTTTTTTTATTGGCCTACACATTATTTCCCGTTTAGGTGGAACATGATGGTGCTCAATGGAGGCTAATTGTCCACTATGGTCGGATTTAATACAATTTAAAATTGATTTTTCAATGACATTACAGTTACAGAAAATATTATCTAAGCAGGTTGCCGATGTGGGTGTGATACGCGTTGGTTCATTAAAAATATGTAGCAAATTAAATGATTTAAATAAGTTTATGAACCTACTCGACAGTTTGGCTAATTTAGGGTCTAAGATGTCGACATTAAAATCTCCGCAAATCGCGACTTTTTTATTCTTCCTACAGGTCATTTTTAAGACTTCCTCCATAGTGGACTCAAACTCAGAGTAATTTGCGGTGGGGGGTCTGTATACGCATACTATAATTATTTGATCAAGTTCCACACAAGACAGCTCAATGGTTCGTTCAATTGAGAGGGATACTACATCTTTGCGTTCTTTATATTGTAAACTATCATGTAGAATAATAAGTGACCCCCCTCTTATAGCAGATTTCCTATTAAACGAGCTAGCAACTTTGTAATTATCCAAACTTAAAACTAATTCGTGCTTTTTCAACCAATGCTCAGTAACACATAACACATCAATATCTTCAGAATTTAAGAATAAGCTTATTTCTAAATCTTTGCCAGAAAAGCCTTGCATATTCTGGTGTACAATTCTTAAACAGTTAGGCTTTTCTATTGTTAAGTCAGGGCTAGAGGACGCCTCTATTGTCTTAAACGGTAATTTAAATGTAAACAATTATTATTACTTGAATCAAGTAAAATGTTATTTTTATTTGGAACAGATTCCAAAGTTGAATGACAAATGTCAAAAGTTGACTGCTCAATAAAAGCAGTTGTTTTACTAGCCAGATTATTGGCTAAATGTTTAAAGTAAAAAGATAGCGATAATGCTATTTGTCTCTTAAAAGAACTAGGCAGATAGAATTTATCTTTTGTCAAGTAAAAACTATTGAATAATTTATTGATGTCAATTATGTGCAGCTGTTCACTATTATGAAATGCCACTGTATTCAATGTTAAGTTCAACTGATACCTAAAATTATTTTCTATTTGTGGCATACTTTTGCTATATGGGAATGTGAACAAAATCACTTTTCTCACTTTTAGAGAGCATAAGGAATTACAATAATCTAACAATTGGTTTTTGTTCACATT
Source organism: Agriphila geniculea (assembly GCA_943789525.1). Lineage (NCBI taxonomy): Eukaryota > Metazoa > Arthropoda > Insecta > Lepidoptera > Crambidae > Agriphila > Agriphila geniculea. The sequence goes on from OX038883.1 coordinate 8,954,808, forward strand.
ACCCCTATTTCCTATTAAAATTATCAAATTAGTGGTTTCATTAAATGATTTTTTATCAATAATTTTCATCATGTCATCCATAGTTGACCCAGGCATACAATAATTAATTATATTTTCCTTGGAGTGTTTCTGAATTAATTGGCCTAGATCCTTACCCATCTCATCACAAAACATAATTGTTTCGCAACAGTTATTTTCAGAACAAGGATTAGTTTTGATTGAATCGCAAGTGTATGAGACCTCTGGTGGTTCACATATTAAGTGGGTAATTAGGTTAGTTGGGTTATTATCAGAAACTTCAGGCTCACTCACTGAGTAGGTAGGTAAATGCTCTGGGGCATCCTGAACTTCATGACATTGTCTTATAATAGTATTGTGGTTCAAACAGCTACAATTCTGTTTTTTGCCAAGGGATTCGAAACGGTCTGAATTATAATTACACATGTCAATCATGTCATTTGCAGCCAGCATTTGGTAATTTAGCTGTTTGCGAGAAAAATTACTTAAATTATTGTACATTTCCCTTAGTGAAAGTTCCAAATTGTCAATTTTTTCACTTAATTGATTATTTACCTTTTCACATTCTTTACTGTTATTACATGATGCCCTATTAATTACATCTAATTGCCCTAATAATTGCTTACGCTCTTTCCTCAGCTTTGAAAATTGGCTATAATAATTTTGCCTTTTTATCAACCTTTGAGTTTTCTTAATATATCTATTTAAGCGGATGTATTTTTTGATTTTCTTTCCACTATTAAGTTGACAATTATTTCTAATGACAACAGATTTGTCATTATAGTTATTACATGCCAAGGTTGAATTATCATAATATATTGCAGAATCACATTGCTGTAACTCGCTAAACAGGCTTTGAGAATGCTTCTCTTCTACAAAGGTTTTATTTTCTTTTTCTAACTCTAAAATGGTCTTTTGAGCAAGAGACAAACTAATTTCAAGGTCGGTAATGCGACTCAATGCCTGTTCATGAGTGTCACTACATTCTCTAAATTTTTCTATATAAACTTGCATCTGGTTGTATTTATCTACAATCTCAGAATACTTTGTATGAACTTCGGCAAGCTCATTTTTGAGGACAGTGTTCCGGGATATGGTCTTAAGAATCTCGCGTTCACTGTCTTCACGTTCCAGCAATAGGGTGTCATTAAGCTCTTTGGCTGCCTTCAAATCCTCTAGTGCATGTTTGAGTTTGATCTCCACATCCTTTGCGGTTGCCTTACGGGTCATCATGTTGTTATTGAGCTAGATGGAACTTGCAATCCGCAATCACTGCAAGTATACAATAAGTGATCAATAATCAAATTTTATTACAAGTTGTCAGTGTGATTCCTATGTCACAAAAAAAGAAATACAAAAAAAAATATATTAAAAAATAAGTTAAGCAAAGTTAGGTCAGTAAATTAAAATAGGTATATGTTTATTATTTATAATAGATTTGATGTGCAATGGTAACAAATATATATCTATTACTAGGTATCAACTTTGACTATAAAAGCAAGGTAAACCTTTTTCTTTTTATGTATGTCAGTCAATACCTATGAATTTAGTAAACAAATGTAGGTACCTAACTATACTTAAATGAAGTTAAATGAATTTAAAACTGAGTGACTGATAGTCTAGAATGGAAATTAATTAATACCTGAACAATATTGTATATAACTAAGTAATATTGTAAGAAAAAAAAAGCAGAATGGTTCCCCAAAATTATTGTATAAAAGTGAAGTAGATCTGATGTGTTGATGTACAAATATAATGCTTGTAAAGTGTAACAGTATATTGAATGTCTGTGACAGTAGTAGCCACCTTCAACTTTACTTCCACTTTTGTCAAGTAAAGAGAGGTTATAACTGTGCCAGATTGTTTTGAGTTGTGACGTTACTCACTATTAGTGAGTTTTGTACAAGTGGAATGGTCAATGTATTAGTTTAAATTGGAAAACAATCCGCCACTGTGGTTTTAGGTAGGGTTATGCAAATTCAATTCAGTCACAAAGTTTTGTCTTCATATTTTCCTATATAACCTATACCTATGGGTACCTATTAATCACTAAAATTAAGGAATAAATGTACTCCCCCGGTTTAATATGCAGCAGATCACAAATTGTCGTTTCTTCTACGAAGTTTAATCGCCTTTTATATCTTCTCCAGTGACATTTGGATGCCGCTCCGCCGGCGCCGTTACGAATTTGAGATCACTTGTTTTTCAAATAATACCACACCGATTGTACTTATAACACTTTTCGTGACTATTTATACAGTAAAGAATAATTTAAGCACAACTTATTATAAAAATTACTAAGTTTAAACAAAAAATAGGTAATATAAGTATTACCTATTTTTTGAATGAAGTATTGCAGTATCTCAGTTAGAATAATGTAACATTTGAAACTTATACCTGTTGACTGTCTTTCTATCTAATTAATATAATTGTGTAGTAAGCAGTTATAGATTTCCGACTAGAAACCTTTCGTTATTTTATGCTAAAAACAACAACATCTGTCCTGAAATGTGTCCTAAAATAATGTCTACATCTCATACTATTATTTTCACTTTTCGGCCCTTCGCCCTTAAATAATTATCGTTGAACATATCGTGTGGCACTCCATTAATTACAACATCTGGTGTAAGCTACGAGAATTGAAAAATAATTATAATTTATTATCGTTTTAGGGTATAAGTAAATTATTTGTATCAAATACGTATTATTCTTAGTACAACATTTTTAAAGACTAAAACTAAATTAATAAAAAATAACATTATGCTATTATTAAAGTCTATACACTTATGATCTTTTATTCATTGATGAGCTTTTTGAACCACATCTTGCATTATTTCTTATTAAAAGAGGTTTTTTTTATACACAACGGGATAGTGCTTGGCCTTCATCTCACCTGATGATAAATGACGATAAGGCCGAAGGTGGAAGCGCACTACACCTGGAATACTGGCTATCTTACCTCTAACTGCCGGAACACAACAATTTTTAAATTGTTGTTATGGCGTCAGACTTAGGTAAGATGGTGGTAGCTAGCCAGGCGGACTTGAAATGAGCCCTACCACCAACCAAGCCGAGTACAAATTTAACAAATTTTTCTTTTCATGATAAATTGCACAGTGGCAATTTTAGACCTGAACTGTGTTTTGCTTTTCTTCAATAATGGGATTGATTAATGTCTTTGTAGTTTTTCATACAAATAAAAAACATATTACGTATTATTACGAAACAGCCTGTATAACTTTAAGAGTTGAAAAGGGCATTTCTACAAACGGGTATTTTTTTTTCTCAATTTGGTGGTTGAATTGAAATTAGGTATTTATAAAAACCTAATCTCAATTCAACCACCTATTCAATTCAACCACTAATACGAATTTACGTATTTTAATAAGAAAGATTGAACATTATTCCTGAATCTAAAAATGACGATGGGACCAGATATTGTGATGTAGTTTATGAGAAAAGTTAAGCACCTAATTGAAAAAATAAATCACCGAATTGAGTAATGGCCCAGCGAATTTAGAAACGCTGTTACCTAATAAAAATAATGTATTATGAATGATAAAAATTAAAAATACCTAAAACGTTTTTGATTACTGACTGCTGGTCTAATAGTCAGGTGGTTAATTTTAGGTTTAAGTGCCTATATTAATGTTTCTAAAATATAAATGATCGCCTATTCCACCTATCCCACCTGGCCATCCAACCTGGGAGGGATAAGTGGATTTTTTTTTCCACTCTTCCTACCCAGGTAGGATAAGAGGAATATTTCAATTGCCCCTTTTCCACCTATCCCACCTGGCCATCCCACCTGGGGCCGTACCGGCTAACGAATCGAGCTTCGGAAAATTTGCCGAGTTTCAAATTAAAAAAGATAAATTGAAGTAAGGAATTTCGTATTGTACTATTTGTTGAAGTTATTTGGAAGATATGGATGTTTGTGTGACCTCATGAAGTAGGGTTCGCCATTTTGGCCCAATTGGGGCTCGATTTATCTGTTTTAATTTGAAACCCGGCAGACTTTTCGAAGCTCGATTCGTTAGCCGGTACGGCCCCTGGGAGGGATAAGTGTTTTTTTTCCACTCTTTCCACCCAGGTGGGACAAGCGGAACATTTAGATTCCACTGTTTCTACTCCAGAGCCCCGGCCGCTAGCGAATTAATACAGGTTGGACCATTTTGGTAAGGAACCCTAAAAATTGACTTACCATACATGGGACGTCATTATTTGGCCCAACCTGTATTAATTCACTAGCGGCCGGGGCTCTGGAGTAGAAAGAGTGGAATCTAAACCTAAAGAGTGGTTATCAAAAGGGTAAACAAAATACTACTGAACTAGTGTAACAAATGACGGTTTGTCATTATAGTTAACAAACTTCCACTGAACTAATGTTCACTTTTTAAAGTATATAAGTTTTCTGATGGATCTGACAATTGGCTTTGCTTTTTGAACATGACCAGAAATCTCAAAACCATTTCGAGAAATAAGCTTTCTGTACAATGTCTACTAATTAGATTTTAAAATAAGTCTATATTTTTAAAGATATTCAATAAAAAGCTTTAACCTTCTAATAACCTTTCTATGACGTTGCCACATGCAGATCCCCCTGCTATAATAAAAAGGGGGCCAAGACAATTTTGACATGTCCAATTTGAGAAATGATCCGATCCCAAAAACACCGAATGACTTTGAACCTTCGAAAAATGCTCCTCAATGCAGCAGTCCCCCAATCTAGACTGCTTGGCTGTTTAGACGCAGCTATTGAATGGGGGGAATCTGTAGTGTGCGTTCGTACTGTGCGTAGTTAGTGATTTAGGTAAAGAAAACTAAATTTCACCGAATTGAGGCACACGTTTCGGACAAAATTAAAATTTGTGATTGTGTTAAAACCCAAGGATTTGCATTATTATAAAGGCTATTATTATTAATAAAGGCATATATTACATATATGCCTTTATTATTTATCCTTTGTTCTGTGAATGCTAGAATTATAATAAACAAGTCATTATTTTAAAAGTTATGAAACAATAACGAGTAAATTCTGGAAACGCGACTTACCATTTTTAGCCAAATTCTGCTCGTTTTCAAACCTTAGGATTTTTTTGGTGCTTTATAAAACCCGACGGTCTTCTAGATATGCTCTCCATCAGGTCAAGACTCCTATTAATACGTGTGATTTTTTTCAAGTACGTAATTAGATTTTATCTACACCCATGCTTTAAGTCCTCTGTAAAGGGTTCTGAAACAGTTAGCTTACTACATTAGTAAACACAGGTTTTAAACGCGTTTTTAACTAACCTTTTCCCGACGTTTCAACCGAGTTGCATCGGCCGTGGTCACGGGCTGACTCAACCCGTGACCACGGCCGATGCAACTCGGTTGAAACGTCGGGAAAAGGTTAGTTAAAAACGCGTTTAAAACCTGTGTTTACTAATGTAATAAAATGCAACGCGAAAGTTTAAAAGTGTAGTTAGCTTACTGCCATCATTACAGTATCCCGAGCCAGAGCTGGTCCTGCAGCGCCGCGCGCCCGCGCGCGAGCGTTGCAGGACCAGTGTTGATCGGTGCAATAACATATTTAACTTTAGACATATCAACAGTGACATAGTAATAAAAACTTTTAATTCGATTAATATAAAGAAAACAGAAGATCTGTGGGGCCTCTCAACTCATGTTATAAAATCAATAATTACTTCTATTGTGCCTCTTTTAGCATTTATCTTTAATAAATGTATCGATCAGGGAATCTTTCCGGATCTAATGAAATATGCTAAAATTATTCCTCTTTTCAAGTCTGGAGACAAAAGTAACCCTACTAATTTTAGACCTATTTCTATTCTACCAGCGCTAAGTAAAGATTTTGAAAAAATTATTTACGGTCAATTATTAGGTCACTTTTGCACAAACCAATTACTGCATAAAAAACAATTTGGTTTTTCAAGAGGAAAGTCTACAACTGACGCTGGTGTTGCACTGCTAAAACACATTTTTGATGCTTGGGAGGGTAAACAAGATGCAATCGGGATTTTCTGTGACCTGTCAAAGGCATTTGATTGCGTTAGCCATGAAACATTGTTGAATAAATTGGAGCATTATGGCGTCTCAAGGGTTTCATTAGCACTCATAAAGTCATATCTATCGGCAAGAATACAAAAAGTTGTCATTGGGGACGCAATGTCTTCGGGAGCTCCCATAACAATGGGAGTACCCCAGGGATCGATATTAGGTCCATTACTGTTTCTTATTTATATCAATGACCTCCCTCACTATACTAAAGATATGTGTGAGACAGTATTGTTTGCTGATGATACTTCTTTAGTCTTTAAAGTTGACAGAGGTAGTTTGTGTTCTGACGAAGTAAACAATACTCTTTCTAATGTGGTGCATTGGTTCACTACCAATAATTTGAAACTTAATTCTGATAAAACTAAATATATACAATTTTCACTTCCAAATGTGAGGCAGGTTACTTCAAATATAAGCATAAATAGCGAAACAGTCGAGTTGGTTCATTCCACAACATTTTTAGGCTTAACTTTAGATTCAAAACTTCAATGGGATCCTCATATCGATGCCCTGTCTAATAAACTTAGTTCTGCCGCCTATGCTGTAAAGAAAATAAGGCTTTTGACTGACGTTGAAACAGCAAGATTGGTTTATTTTAGCTATTTTCATAGTATTATGACCTATGGTTTGTTGTTGTGGGGCTCAGCTGCTAGTATTGATAACATTTTTATTCTTCAAAAAAGAGCAGTGCGCGCCATTTACAATCTACGGTCTAGAGACTCACTTCGAGATCTGTTTAAAGAAACCATTGCATCTCAGTACATCTATGAAAATATAATGTTTGCAAGAAAAAATTTAGACACTTTTAATAAAAATTTTAATGTGCATAACTTTAATACAAGAAACAAGAATAAACTTGCTGTTCCAAGTTTCAGATTACAAAAAACAAGAGGCTCTTTTTTGGGTAGATGCATTGCAATGTATAATAAGATTCCAAGTGATATTACAGAATTACCATTAGAAAAATTTAAAGATTCTGTTAAATCTGTTCTTATGAGCAAGGGCTATTATAAAATTGTTGATTATTTAGACGACAAAAAAGCATGGGAGTAAATTGCTTTTGTATTTAATATGTTTACTTTGAAATCTGTTTTTTTTATATTGGTTGTGTTTGGTAGGTAACGATATAATAAATTGTAAATATCGTTACTTTTGATGAGGCTGATAAGTTTGGTTTGGTTTTGGCTGATTACTTTTAAATAAGTCTATTTAAATAAAAATATTTCTATTTCTATTTCTAGATTTTTGTTTTTTAACATTTTATTTTTCTAAAGCATTTTAAAATCTACAGAAGTTTATTGAACTCGATACCGCTCATAGCTTGTACTGTAACAGCCATCAGACGCCAAAAATAATATAATTTTCCAATTTTCTAATTATCCCTTCTGGTCGTCGGTCGGCGTCCAATTAGTGGATTAAAATTATTGTAAAATAACACTTAATACTCCATCGGGTAGAGCCATCTGGCATCGTTCTTTAATAACTTCATTACCCTTGGCTAATTTGTCGATCTAGGCGCGTCCCTAATTGTTTATTAAGCGGAAAAGTGTGTAGATATCTTTTGACTTTTTAGAATAAAAGTGTTCGCTGTTAAACTTTGTCATATTAAATTATTAGGTAACTTTTGAAAAATAAAAAAGTCTTACTAATTAGGTATAGTATACTCGTGGTTGTGAACGTAAAAATCCTATTTGTTAATTTAAAAAACGCGTTTATTGTACCAACCAAGAAACAAAACCTAGAAAAAAAATAGTTTTTTTTTAAATGGGTATATATATTGATATTAAAATTATATTTGAATATTTGCTACAAATGTAAAATACTAGTGTTTATTGAATTTTGATTTGGAAATCAAAAAATATGTAATAGTAAAATGTTATATAGTTGTAATTATTGCTAATCTTTATTATTGAATTTCTCTATTTTTATTTTATATTAAGTATTTCTCCATACACCTTTATTTAAGTTTAATTATTATAAGTTCAACTTAAGTTACTAAAACTCATCGTATAGAGAAGACAGAGAACAAATTATCTGTTCTCATAATGCGGGGCGGGACAGCCAATTAGCTTATCTACATAAAGATTACGTCATTCCACCGAAGACACCTTAATTAGGGTTCGGTATGGAATTTATTAAGGTTCTGCGTTATGTGAGTTGGGATATTATTTGGGATGAAGATGGGAGTTTAATTTTTAACTAGATATGAATCCTAAACAAATTTGAAGGACGTAAGAGGATTAAAATTGTGGTTTTCTTTCGGGAGGAAGCTAAAAGAGTACTTATTGTAATTTTTTGTGTATTTTCTTCTTAATAGTTTTAAAATAAGATTGTCGATCTACTAAAACAACTTTTTACATTTACTTATACATTAAAAAATATGATAGGCAAGGATGCTTGACTTGCGAGTCTAACAAAAGTCGTCTTAAGGCTGCGCAGTCTGCACACTAGCGCCGCCATTAGAAAAAAAATCATAGTGCTTAAATAAAGACAAATTTGTAAATTATCTCTCTGGAGTGCACTCCGAACAAGCTTTGCGGTACTTTTTATCACTTAAGCAATATTTTCTTGCCTGTCGTTTAGTTTAATTGACTTTTATTGTTAAAAGTGGCCACTTTTCGCAATAAAAGTCCATATGACTAAACAAAAGGCTAGAAAATATTACTTAAGTGATAAAAAGTACCGCAAAGCTTGTTCGGAGTGCACTCCAGAGAGATAATTCATAATTTCTTTCTTATTTAAGCACTATGATTTTATTTCCAATGGCGGCGCTAGTGTGCAGACTGCACGCCCTTAAGTCTTAACCTTAATAAATTTTTGTTTCTTACATAATCGAAACTAACGTGATTATCCGACTTTCAATGTACACGAACAAACATTTCCTGAAAGAGAGTAAATAACCGAAAAAGGGAAACGGGAAACAAAATAATCCTTCCGATTATCCGAAACCTACGGCCGATCCCAAGGTGATCGTTGAACGAATGAGTGAGAGGAAGGACCGAGTGAATGGGTGGGTCTGGCTAATGGGCCACGTCAAGACTGCTTTGTGCAATAAAACAAAATGCCGGCCTTATGGGCAGAGCACTTATTAATCATGGGCCTTCCAGGGAGACCGTTTCTTTTATTCCTCGTAAGTATGTGGAACATAAATTACGTGTAAATATTGTCCAGGGAGTGGTAGATGGTGCAGATTCAGTGTATGTAAACTAATTATTATTTTTTTGTATAAAAAATATTTTTAAAAAACCTAATTATGAAATTGCGATTCTCCGGTTGAATATTATATAAATTATGAAGATTGAAGGTGTTTTGATTGCCTTCAACTTGCATTTGAAGAATGTAAAAAAATGATATTTATCAAGGTGAAAAATTACAAGTCAATTCAATTCAAGAGCTTTCAAAAACGTTTTGAATTCCACAAATTACTTATCTCATAAATAAATGGAACAAACGTTGAAAAATCGACTTCAGGGGTTATTATTTATCTTACAATGTAAGAGTTGCTGTGATAATATATGCACACAGTGATAATGTAACTTGAAAAAATATTGAACGTTCGCTTATGGAAAAAAATCTTCTCAATAGGACATTATTGAGAATGCTTTCTTTAGAATGGGGCTTTTAGTTTAGAATGGTGGCAAATTGTGCTAAATACGTTAGCCTTCATTATAATGCGTAGCGATGCGTCGTATTAGAAAAAGTAAATACTGGGAGACCCATTTTTGGGGTTTCGTATCCAAAGGGTAAAAACGGAACCCTTATTACTATGACTCCACTGTCCGTCTGTGCGTCTACCTGTTTGTCTGTCTGTCACAAGGCTGTATCTTATGAACCATGATAGATAGATAGTTGAATTTTTTTCAGGTGATGCATATTTCTTTTGCCACTTTAACAACAAATACCAAAAACAGAATAAAATAAATATTTAAATAGGGCTCAAATACAACAAACGTGTTTTTTTGCCGTTTTTTGGTACGGAACCCTTCGTGCGCATGTCCGACTCGCACTTGGCTAGTTTTTACATTGCAGTTTTATAACATAACAATATTTATTATTTATTTTATATAATACGTTAAAAAGACTACAACAAAAATCACAAGGAAGATCAATATTATCTACAAATGCGGCCTAGCGTTTTCATTTAGAAAAAAAAAATGAAAATGTAAGTGCCGATTTCTACTGAATTAATCGCTAACGCTAAACTGTAACGCAGTGTATTTGAATTGTCTTTATGTATTCTTCTCCTTTCTTCTTTACGTGTCGACTCTTGGTTCATACGCAAGTGAAGTTGTGAATAAACATCCTTTTTAACCGACTTCAAAAAAGGAGGAGGTTTAGACTAGTACTTAATTCAAATTCGAATTTTCAAGTTCAACGGCATTTTGTGAGCCATTTTGGCAACATGACTTTTCCGAAGTAAAAAAGCCTGCTGAATTCGGTTCTGAATGTTGCCAAGCCCAATTTTGGCTCCTTTGCCCAAAATTCAAGATGGCGGCAAAATGGAGCCTTATCTTATTAGAATTCGATTCTGGTTGTGTGAGGTATCCTGGCATAGGTTTTGGGGGTGGCTAAACTCAATTTTGATGACAACAAGTCCGTCCGGGTACCGAAAGTATTAGATGTGGCTGGAGGAGAGAAAATTCCGCCACGCGACACAATTTTTTTTAACACAATTACAAGACAAAAATGTTAAACAAGTTTATTACTCTATATTGGGAGGGTGCGAAGGTATAATAATCGATCGCAGCGCTCATGATGGCAAAAAGTAGAAATAAAGAAGGCTCTGTAATCTGCATGAAAACGATATTTAATTTATTACTAGCGATACAGGAATAATTAAATATGTTTATTATCACTTAGTAAAATTATTAAAGTAGCTTTATCCTCTTGTTTTCCAAAATCTACAACTAAAAATGAAGTAAACAAACCCTAATATGACCAAAATAAAACACTCTTTTTGAATAGATCTTACTTGCCATATTTAATTTAAAGGACCAAAAATGATTTCACAACACTTTGTCCACCCAAATCACAGTAATTTTGAAATTTACATTAATAATACAATATGTATAGTATTTTTTAATATTTTGTCATAATGCCGCCATAACATATCAAAACGTCAAAACGGTCAGGTCAGAGCCAACAAAGTTGCAACACGCTAGGTGGCGCTAAAAGCGTGCACGGAGCCAATAGGGAATAACTGGACTATTTACCAGTATTTTTTTTCTGGGACAAATTTACATAGTTTTAATTCTGTAGAGGATTTTCAAAAAAATAATTTATAGAAAATTCCGCCGTGCGATACAAAATATTTTTTTTAACACAGTTACTAGACAAACATGTTAAACAAAATTATTATATTACTATCGTATAAAAACTAAGCTATTCACCAGTGTTTTTTTTTTTCTGGGGAAAAATCTCATAGTTTTAAACTGTAGAGGACTTTTGAAAAAAATAATGACTGAGATAATTCCGCTGCGCGACACAAATCCTTTTTTAACAGAGTTATAGACAAAAAAATTTTACAAGTTTATTTCTCTATATAATGACATAAATGGGCTACTGACCAGTGTTTTTTTGGGCTAATCTTCATAGTATTAATTTTGTAGAAAATAAAAAAAAAATCACTGATAAAATTCCGCCGCGTGACATAAAACATTTTTTAACACAGTCACTAGACAAAAATGTTTAACAAGTTTATTATTCTATATAGTGAGATAATTAGGCTTCACTAGTATTTTTTAATGGTTCAAATATCCATAGTTTCATTTCCTTAGAGGATTTTTGAAAAAAAAAATGGCTTATATAATTCCGGCGCGTGACACAAAACATTTCTTTAACACAGTTACTAGTCAAAAACGTGTGACAAACCTGTAGTACTTATAGTATTTGGATATCCTACTAATATTACAAATGTGATAGTTTGTGGGTTTGGATGTTTGTTCCTCAATCACGCAAAAAAGGCTGAACAGATTTGAATGAAATTTGACACAAAGATAGTTTATAGCCTGGATTAAAACATAAAATACTTTTAGCCTGGTCAAAGGTTCCCTAGAGATTTTCCCTGTCATCGTACCTATGTGCAATATAAAAAATATTAATAGAGTAACAAACCATAATCCCTACTAAACAGTTTATATACCATGTTATAAAAAAAAATATAGGAATAATTTTTGTCCTTGACATTTTTTTCTAACTTCAATACTTTTTGTTTAAAATTGTAAAAACCGCGGTTAGGGACGTATTTCGAAGAAAAAGGGGGAAAAGGGGGGAGCCAAAATTCGGCTTGGCAACATTCAGAACTGAATTCAGCAGGCTTTTTTACATCAGAAAAGTCACGTTGCCAAAATGGCTCACAAAATGCCGTTCAAACGGTAAAGGAAGTGGATATTTAGAATTTTCGTCTAGTCTAGTTCTCAGTTAATCGGAATCTTTGTTTTCATACTGAAAATTGTTTACGAAATTCTCTATCACAGCCCCGTCGTTCAACAAAACGACAATATAAACGATCAATTCGTTCTAGCATTGTCAACATCGGTTGCGCGTAATACATTTTTGTGACGTTAAATCCGCGATGAATGATGATACGACCAATCAATACGATACCTCCTTGCTAATTTGACGTCACACTGACAATGACGAATGGTCGCGGTTCCTTTGGTTCAATATATTTTTAGTTCAGGAGTCAATGTACGCTTTTAATATATTTAAGAAGAGAAGTTTCACTGCACTGACGTCGAGAGATGTTTATTTTTTTTACTGTTACTGAAATTTGTCAATTTAAAACTATAGGTCAATCAGAAAAAACATAAAAAATACGGTTTTGTGTAAGCATTGACTAGAACGAATAACAGTGTTGAACTAATACATTATTATAATTTAGTTTCGTTGATACAAAAAATAAGAGAATAAATTTGTTAAGCTGCCTCATAAGCGTAGTTTTTGATTTTGGTATAAAAATTAGCACTTCAGTAAGAAAATATAAGTCAAATACGTTACTCTGATCCAAAAGTAATTAGCAAGCACCGGGAATCTAAAACATCGACTATATCATTTCCAGTTCCGAGATAACCAAGAAAAGTTAAATTTTCTTCACTTCTCAAGCTTACGCGCTCACTAGACATGAAATAAAACATTTTTTAACGGATACTAGCGCGGTTTTATTGAAAGTACTTTGGTAATTAGTTGGTATTTGGTTTGATTTTTGGTTTTCCCGACGTTTCGGCAACTTTGCAGCTGCCGTGGTCACGGGGGACTGAAGCTACCCGTGAGTCTACCCTCAAGCGATGAATTTTTTTAGACGTTCAGAAATTAAAATTTAACAAAGTTTTTTAATTGTTTTATGTTGATTTATTATTTAATTTCATGAATTATTTAGTGCAAAAAAAGAGAGAATCTACTGAAACTACCACCATTTCATAAAATTGGGAGGCCCCTTCAAGAAAGAAATGGCGAAAGAAAACTTGGAGAGGAAAATAAAACCGCACTAGTATCCGTTAAAAATTGTTTTATTTCATGTTTATTTCATAAATTCTCTTCATTGACCCAGCCAGGGGTCAAACTCAAGTCTTCAGTGATGGTGACACAATTAAAACCTGGCTTTCAAATTGATACCCTTTATTCCCTTTAGATATAGTATATAATATAGGTACCACAATATGTTCAAGACGGCTTTCATCATGAAAGTGTGTTTTCAATTATGATTTAATGCCATCATCAAAACGGAATCTCTAATAGAAGCAATCAACAACCCAATGTCAGTTTATTAAGGCAGTGTCACTAAATGAGTTTAGTGATGGGAAAGGATCAAATTCGATGTAAATTATAATATACTTTTAGCTTAATATGAAAGAGTGGATAATTAATCGTGTGAGTTTTTTATCATATAAGTAGTCAGTTTTTTGTAAGTGCAGAATTTTAATATTAATGTAATTATCAACTATTTTGTAGCTCTTGATAAAAACTTTGTAAAGGTACATCATTGTGTACCTACTATTTAAGGTATTATATGGACAATGAGAAAAATGTACCGTCTGACTTAAATAGTTTAGCTCTTGGAGAGAGTGACAGACACATACGGGATTGAGAAAGTGTTCCATTTGGCCTGGGCACACCGACTGCGTAGCCACGCGCGTGGTCACGCGCGTAGTGACGCGCAACAAAGATACGTGCGTGTTTGGTGTGACGTCCAATAGGGAATACCATTGAGTACAACGTCACGAGCTGCAATGCGTAGGGTTACGCATAAGTCTACGCGTTACGCAAGCGGTGTGGCATGTCTCATAAATTTTCATACATTACGACGTCATGGTACGTCTACGTGCACGTCTACGCTTACGCTTACGCATCCGGTGTGTGTCGCACTTTATTCTAGAAATGGTTGGACAGATAAGCTAGGTACATGTTATGTTATGAAAGTTAAAATACTTTCATAAAATTCAATATAAGTGAATTCAGCAGAGGGAATCTTGGCCGAACAGAAAAAAAAACTATGAGTTAACGAAGGGTCATGCATAAACTTCGAAATATTATGATCAATTTAGTATAATATCAGTCTTCAAGATTTAGTGAATGAGATTAACGAGCAAGCGAAGCGAGCAGGCATTGGCAAAAGCCATCGAAACATGAGTCAATTTGCAAGACTCAAACTGAAACGTTACAGCAATTCAGCTTTAATATAAGAGTATTTCAATTTTAATAAACATGAAAATTCTTTCGTGTTTCTTTCTTTCCGACTGTCCAGCTGTTCTCCTCTACAGTGGCTTAGGAGGTGATCTGTGTCAGTGGCTACCATGAGTTGTTGCAAACTGTTTACGTTACAGTAAACTATCGTTTTCTCTCTTTCACTCGTATTGACTGTGAGCAGTATATCCGACAGTTTACTGTAACGTAAACAGTTTGCATCAACTCATGGTAGGGCCACTGGTCGTATTTCTCAAATTATTCTCGTAAAATATTGTGAGCAGTAAAGACTTTTTTGTCAAGTCAGTTATTAAAAATTTTGCGAAAAATTCACCCATTCGAAAAATTTTCAAAATTAGAAGCACCATCTAGGTTCGAATAGATATAATAAGAGAATACCTTACCAAACAGCACATACTGCTTTTCAAAAGCAGAGTCAACCTCGTAGCGACATCTATTAGATTAATTTTTAAACAACATATAATTTGAGTGAGGTCTTCAGCTCACTGAGCCACTAGTGTATTTATTTACTAATACTAAAGTTACAGCATTATTTATGTTAATATAAACTTACACTCAAAAAGCCCATCTCATCCCAACCCTTGCGTCGTCGAACGCTTCGTAACACAATATTAATTAGATTTCCTCTATAAACTGTTTATAGGCCATCAGTCATTCATAACATGCTAGAACGGGCTTTGAATAAATATTATAAACAAATAGGATTATGTAGAATTACTCAAAATAAATTAATCGGGTAGTTGATCGCAAGTTTTGGTTAGATGTGAGATTAGGTACAAAAATAATATTTAAGGTATTTTTAATCACGGGCAGTAAAATGATATCCTACGAGATAAAACAATCAATTCGGTAAAAATTATCATACGCCACGCGTAAACACGCACGACCTGCAGAACTGAACTGAAAACCTAAAAAAAAATCGGGTTGCACTCCGGGAGTGCCGGCAGAAGTGAAAACTTGAATATTAGCGTTGTGCATTTTTGATATTTTGGAATGGTTAGGGAATAATTTTGCACGAATTGCCGTCTTACGAATTTACTCTGCATTTGAATTTACGAATACAGAACAGATTAAAAAATTTGCGCGTTGCTATGGTGACTCAAGTGTTTACGTCTTGAAATGACGCGCCGCCATTTACCCCGCGCCCCGTAAAAAGAGAGGGGGATACTTCCGCCGCCGGCTGTCTACTCTCCATCCGTCACATCCGTCTTACGAATTTTCGATCAGGGTCACGTGATCCTGACCGAGCGAGTTTAACATATTTTCCCCATTACAAAAAAGCGTACAACGCCGCTAAAGAAGTTTTCACTTCAAAAAACTACATAATTTTCCACAGTTGAATAGAAAATTCTTTGTGAATGCACTGAATTTTTAGTACATCTATTTAAATAAAAATGAATCGCTGAAACGTATGTAATTGCATAACTTTAGAACAACTGAACAAAATAAGTTAATTCTTTTTTTTTTGTTGTGTTTTTTATTATCAGGACAAGTTTTGTACAAAATAAAATATTCAAAAAATATACGGAAAGACGTAAAATACGATTTTCTCTTTTCTGTCACACAAATTCTAAGAAAATTGATAGCTGAAATGTATGTAAGCACATAACTTTAGAATGACTGCACCAAATTAGATAATTATTTTTTTGTTGCGTTTGTTACTATTAGGATAAAGTTTGTACTAAAGAAAATTTTCAAAAAATCATAAGATAAGACGTAAAAACGTCTTTTTCTTTTCCATCATTTTAAATCTCAATACGTATTACTAATAGATAACGCCACCCATGCGAAGCTGGGGTGGGGCAGCTAGTAATTGTTTTAAGTACAGTTTTAAGTTAAAAATAAAATATGTATTCTTGAATTAGATTATGCTATTTTCTGCACACAACAAGCTAAAACAATATACCGATAAACAACGTGGTAAAATCGAAACCGCCAAGGGCACTGACGTCACCGGAAGCCGCCCCACCCCGGACAAACTTCCTGCACGAGCGACGCCGGAAACCGGAAGTAGTCTCCATTCGGAAAAACTCCACAAAGGAGCCGACTTGGCTATTACTAAGGCTTCATGTTAAGTGTACTTCAGTGTCGTTTTATGCGATTATATTTTATTCAAACTCTTATTGAGTTTGTCACTAAGTGTATTATTTAGGTATTATAAATTACAATTCATTTTTCAAGGTACTCACTGCATTTAAAGATTAATTATTATGAAATGAGAACTCGGTTTGGTTGATGGTAGGGCTTATTTTAAGTCCGCGTGGCTAGCTACCACCATCTTACCTAACTCTGACGCCATAACAACAATTTAAAAATTGTTGTGTTCCGGCAGTTAGAGGTAAGATAGCCAGTTCCTCAGTGATGAGGATTCCGGGTGTAGTGCGCTTCCATCTTCGGCCTTATCTTCACTTAACATCAGGTGAGATGAAGGCCAAGAACTTCCCCGTTGCTTGTGCATAAAAAAACACTTTTATCGATTTTGCTACTTTCAATTATTATTATACTCTATATCGCGATGACAAAACATTACAGCGCTAATTTGATAATTGTAAGCAATCATTTAACTACAACGAAGTATGTTTTACTGAGTAAGTCATTTCTAAATAATGAACTACATTATTTTTACTTCAATCAATGCGTGTGGATTTTTTATAAGTTCAATACTTAGCAATAGTTTTAAAATGGGTTTTTTTTAATTTTGCTTGTTCCGCTGTTGTTTTTATATAAAACTACTTACACCCACTAGAACCTACTGCGTAATCTATGAGAGCAATCCAATAGTAGTGAGACTACTACATATACGACATAGATTGCTCTACAAGACGACAATAGGGAATATGCATAAAGTCACCGATTTTGATAAATTTGATATTGATCGCTGCGGATAAAAACGTATAAAAACACGATGGAACAAAAAAATATAAAAAATGTATTATTTTAGTTTTATCAGACGATAAAATCAGGGGAAAATAATGTTTTTTTTTTCATTTTCGGATATGATAATGCACTTAACAGTCAGATAGAACATCGAATAAGAAATACTATTTTATTTGACACCTATTATGTACTTAAACCCAAAATTTAGGTAGATAATTGAAAATTCTTGGCTAACTCCATAAGAAACGGGCTTGAAACGTAATGAGTGACGTCACAAATCATGACTGTTTTGTATAGAACGTTTTCAGCGGGTGCTGCTGTGTGCTAACTTCAAGTCACTATATCACGAGAAAAAAAGCAAAAAAAAAGTTTTAATATTACAGTTGATAAAAAAATGCATATTCCCTATTGAAAGCATGGTCCAAGAAAACAAGGCCTGGCATTGTAGGAGCAACACTTGCTTACGTCACTAGTGTGTCATGTCTAGTTACGTGTGCAAGCAAAGAATGAAGGATATTTATTTCACTCTCGTTATTAGTGCATTTTGATTGTGATTTGTTTCTCTTAGCAAACGAAACAGTATGAATGAACGTTAGTAGGGTTTCGTACCAAAATGGTAAAAAAGGAACCCTTATGGTGTGACTCAGTCTGTCTGTTTGTCTGTCACAGCTGGATATCTCGAGAACTACTAATGGTATCAACTTGAAATTTATAATAGTTTAAGATGACATTTGCCCAACTATTTTGCAAATAAGAAAAATATAAAAAAATAAATATCTTTTTTACAACAGGGACTGAAAAGGGGTCTTAAAAATTTGAAGCGGGGCTACTAGGGCATGTGGTGTATCATATGAAAGAGCGCCGTTTGCACGTTTTCAATTATTTTTTTCTTTTTGTTTTAGGCCACATAGTTCTCGACTTATGATGAAAATGTAAAAAAAAAATACCGTTCCCCCTTTATCTCCGAAGTTTGCAAAGAGAAAAATCTAAAATAATTCTATGTAATAGCAGTTTATATAAAGATTACAGGAAAAATAAAACGATGTCTCATTATAGCACACTTTTTTTAGAAATTTTCAAATTTCTAAAAAAGTTAACATTAGTTCCACTGTCGGTCAAGAGATGGCGCTGACCTAAAACTGCAATACTAATTTTATTATTCTACTCTGCAGTGTGGTTTTATGGTGCAATTATGATGGTACGAACCCTCGGTGCGCGAGTCCAACTCGCTCTTGACCGGTTTTATTTTTCATACCGATAGCGGAGATGACGTAAGTAAATTTAGACCACGTGACCCTTTAACCCGTTGAAAAAGTAAATGAAATAACCTTTTATATTACTACCTCGATACGTTAATTAATTTAATTATTAATTTATTACATCGCCGTACTAGACGTACGACGCACGACGACGCCGGGCATGCGAAAACAAATTATAGATTTACCAGATTTGCATCTAGATTTCAGCATCGAGAAATGTAAAAAAAAAATAGTAGTTTAAATAAAACTGATTCAATCCAATTAACAACTGATTGTTTGAAAGTTGGAATTCACAGAATTATACGCATTTCAAGAGTACCTTTATCTGACGGAGAGGTAAATTGTTAATTATTAATAGTGACTTTGCAATCACTAAGTTTTGTTTCAAACTTCTTGGAAATTCGCGATCGATAATTTATTTTGTTTAATATATCAAGTCTTACTATTTAATTAATCGATGTTGTTAAAATAATTAACTGAGTTCGAGAGAATTGATCAAATACAATCTATGAACGTCAATTTCGCAGGTATCTCATTATTAATAACAGTCATCACTCTCGAAAATTGAGCCAAAGTTACATTTTGTAAGCTGCTATACTATGGGGCCTTAATTTTGCTCATATTACCGTAAATAGTTTCTCAATTGTGTTTAAAAAGAAATCATTGTTACAATTAACAAAGCGGTGTTATAGCTACCGACTTCATTCCAATACAACATTTTCTTTCTTACTTTGAAGTCAATACGTAGAGCGTACCTATTTTAGTTTCAACTCACCACAGGCTCTTATTTAATGTGAAACATTTTTAGCAAATTTTATTGATTCATGATTAAATAAAGTTTCAGTGGCTATTTGTATCTTCTAAGGTTTGTAATTTGCCACAACGAAACAAATTTATTTTTAGAATCAATAGTACCTAGATACAGAGATGCAACGATAAATATTTGTTGTTTCTCGAGTAGGGATGCTTCGACAAGTTCAAGATAAGTCACGACTTAGATTGCCGACCAACTGAGATAGACCGGAGTAGTCTGAGACCTTATATTTATTTTTTAATTTTGAATATAAATAGACACTGTTTTCTATAACTGGCCAATACTTTTAAATAAGTTGATTTGTGCAAAATAAATTCAGCCGTGGGTGTCTGCAACTGTAATTATATTATGTTACGTCATGACGATGACGAATTTTATTTTTTTTAATTCTGCTGCCTAACCCTTCGTCAGTTTGTAGCTGTAGGGATGCATCTTCTATCCACTATTTAGCAAAGATAGGTATTATGGACAGCTGCCGTGGTTAACCAAAATGCTACCTACACTGCGTTCGACCACCACCTTCTTCAGCCTCCACTTAAGTTATCTCGCAGCCAATTAAGTTGGGCATTTAAGTTTGGCCACGATAAAAGTGGGGGAATTCGGCTAAAATACTATATTAAGTAAAAACAACAGAATGCAAAACTGATGATTTTGATCTATCTACTACCGAAGAATAACAGTACTTATATGATTCCAAATTGCATGGAATACTGAACATTACGTACCATCACTATCATCATAACCGTATACCACTTCATTTAAAATCAATATAGGAAAGCTTAGTCAGTTTTGGCAAACTTCTAAGACGGTCTTAAAGACCCGGTACACGTCTTGCAAGGGTCATTAAAAACCTATGAACTAGTCACATACGCCAGTGTCGTTTAATCGCTCTAAGGCAGGGTTGCCAAAGAAAAAGCGAGTGGACCGTAAAAATTTAAGCCTTCCCGTCTTATTACAGAACACGGCTTAAGGATATTCGTCGGCATTTGTTCGTACCAAATAAAGAGCTCCATTCATTTGAAAATGCTTAAGATTTGCCCTTCTTCAACTTCCTTTAACTTTATTGTCGATTTTTCCATCGAACTTGTTGATCGTGAAATAAAAATCAACAAATTATGAGAAGAAATATAAAATCTCAAGTCAACGGCAGTTTACCAAGTATTTTTTTAATTTATCAGATTTTATTTACGCCTTCTTAAACATTGACCAATTAATAAAGAATGAAAAATGTTGACGGTCCTGGGCGACCTTTAAACGTTATTTCTT
Source organism: Agriphila geniculea (assembly GCA_943789525.1). Taxonomy (NCBI): domain Eukaryota; kingdom Metazoa; phylum Arthropoda; class Insecta; order Lepidoptera; family Crambidae; genus Agriphila; species Agriphila geniculea. The sequence continues at coordinate 8,975,808 of OX038883.1, forward strand.
ACTTTAACGTTATTTCTTACTTTTTTTACCGTTAATTTTAACATTAACAACGTTATGTCAATAAATAACGTTAAATTTAACGTTATTTTTAACGGTAAATTTACCGATAAAATGTTTTAACGGTATTCTTAACGTTATTTTTTATATCGTTATTTTTTAACGGTATTTCAATCCCTGCTTTAAATTTATGGTAAACCAATCAAACTAATAAATTCTTTATTTAGATTCAAGAATAAAAATCCTATTTTTAGATTCTGACTGAAGAGCTTGTTGTCATAAGCCAGAAGAAATTGTTTTTATTTTCTAACATTGTTTTTTCTTGTCAAGTGTTTGGGGCTGGGAGTGCTGCGCGTCAATTTGTTATTCGTCGCCAAGTATTCAAGCCATTGTGACTTCAATTTGCGTCCTCTTCGTATACACCACTTTTGGATTGTTATTTCAAAGGTAAGAATTGCTGATCACTCCATTTTTCTATCAGATTCAGAGAAGCAACTTTTCCAGATATTTTATACCATCTAAAAATTATGTGATGGACGTATTTAAGTAAGAAGCTCATATCATAATAGCTGTCGATATCAATAGTCAAAACAAGGAAAGAAAATATTTTCTCAATTTTTAAGTTTTAAAATTGTTTTAGTATGGTTTTTAGAAGTAGGCATACGATTGGCATCTGTTGATTTCTACTCACGAATACATCAAAAGCCAATATTTATTTTAGTCAGAGAGGTACCTTTTTTTAATGATTATTACGTAAAATATGCAAAAATTATAAAAATCACTATCACACGACGATGGCCAATGATTAATAGATAGGTTTTCAGTGCTTATAACAATAGTTAGCTAGGCTATTACAAAATTGTATTATTGCAGAAAAGTTCAGCCCTAGTTGTTAAACTTTCAGTTCTGCCCGCAAACTTTGTTGTAATTGGGAACATATTGAGTTGGTACGTAACGAGTTTCAACGTGCATTTGTTGGGCAAATCCGATAAATCACGTATTCTACGACGGTCCACGGATAAATCACATTGTGTAAATGGAAAACTCAGAGTTTCTGAGTTCACATTTGCGCTGAATATCGATGTATTCGATATAGTTGTGTCGATTGCTTTAAAGTCGGCAGCCAATAGCAATGGTTTTAATTTGTGAAGAATTTACTGCAGATATTAAATTTGGGTGATTACTGCTTTGAGGCACGGCCCTTTTTGAGCAGTCAAATGTATGTGGTTGAGTTTAATAATATTTTTGGTGAAATGAGCTTCAAGTAAAGTTGTGAGTTTTTTACAGACCATGAGATTTATTTTTTATATGTTTTTTAATAAATATGTTATTTTTAAATAATGGCGATTTTTTTTAAATTAAGTGAATTTGATATTTATTTGCTATAAAAATATATTTGATTACTGGATTAATACTCTTTCATGACTAAATTTTTAAATGTCCTCCCTCACCTTCAACACTTCGATGAATATAACGTACAAAACTATACAAATCTATAAAAAGTCTGTTTCACCCTAAGCCAAACAGTCGGTTAATGAAATTTTCCACAGGGAAGATTAAGGCAGGTCCCGAACTCCCTTTTAATTAATCCAAGTGTGTCCCAGAGGCCGTTGAATCGGTTCCGTCCAACTTTTTCCATTTCAAATTATAAGAAGTAATGCCAATTTCCCTTTGATTGCGTCCTTCTTTGAGAGTTGTGTCATAGCTTTTTGTTCGCGTAAATTAATTTTGCAGTGTCATTTAAAACGGCGGAAAGTGATAAAATTAATCGGAAAGAAAATACTGACGTTTAGTATGCTTGTTAATGTTGATAAAACTGTGTTGCGACTTGAGAAAAATATCAGAGCATTTTGAAAGTATAAGGGTTGAAAAATAATTTTAATATATTATGACATTGTGTACCTTTTCATGTGTACAATAGTAGGTTCCCTGTCTCCATGCAACAGTGACTGGAAAACAGAGGGAAAGTACCTTAAATATTGAAGACAGGAAATTTTACTGAAAGAATCCTTCATTTCGATTTTAAAAATAATTGGAACTGCATTCAAAGATTTTTGAAGAATCGCTTGCCTTAACCAGGAATCGAACCCGTCAAATATATAAAAAAAACATGTTTTGTTTTTTAGTGTGAGTGTGTTTTCGTTATACACAGCATATTAAACAAAAGGAAGACCATATTTATAATTATTACGTTTTGTATGAATTTATATGGTATCGTATGCGATTTAAAAAAAAGCTTTTAATACAGTTCCAATTATTTTTAAAAACAAAATGAAGTGTTCCTTCAGTAAAATTTCCTATTTTCAATATTTAAGGTACTTTCTCAGGGTGGCAAAGTTTTGGGACACCCTACATATAAAAAGGAATGACCATGATTACTGTTTTCCAAATTAGACAATGTATCTCCTAAGTCCCATTAACATAAAGCTCTTGAAATCAAATAGGATTTTGCTCATTTGATTCATGAACTTGGTGAAGGTACAAAAATGTACCATGCATCATATGTGATTCATTGGAGAGTGAACTTAATAGAGAAGCATAGGTACTGAAATATGATTGGTTGAGTAAGCGTACGAGTAATTCAACACAGTTTATCACAACTAAACGTTCTAGATATTATGTAACAAAGATGACCCTTCAAGACCTTTAGCATCAAAGACCTTTACTATACAACCTATAATTCATACCCAGGCTTGGTATCATAATTTTCACCACTTACATTACATCTCAGCATTATAGTTCATACACTCGTCAACATAAATCAGCTTTAAATGTTAAGTATTGTCATACTAATTTGAAATGTGTGGGTCAAAAGTTTTATAGTTGTTATTATACGACACGTCGCGAATTGTAGTACAATAATAATAATTAAATTAAAATGATGTTCATTTGTATAATCAAAAACAGACACAGTGCCAAATTAAGTGAGTTTTTTTTCAGCCAGTGCCAGTTCAGCCGTTTTTAACCGACTTCATAAAAGGAGGAAGTTCTCAATTCGATTGTATATTTTTTTATCGTCGCGTATCTTCAACATTTTGATGGTCCCATTTTTTTTTAGTCGGTTCAGTAGTTTTTGAGTAATCCTGAAAATGGTATAATTTTGCAACAACTACCTTCACGACTTTGTTATTTATGAATCGCATTAGATGAATTTTTGCTGGAAAAGGGATACCTTTAGTGTAGTGTTTTTAACTGACTTAAAAAAAAGAAATATGTATGTTTCTCCGCGATTATCTCGCGTTCGGCTGAACCGATTTTGATGCGGTTTCCAGAATAGTATTTATTACATTTAGGAGAAGGTTTAAATACTTTAACCGACTCCAAAAAAGGAGGTTTTCAGTTCCACCCATATGTATGTATGTTTCTCCGCGATTATCTCACGTTTGGCTGAGCCGATTTTTCTACCTAAATAATATAGCTACACTAACTAATACCCAAGATTCTTACACTAAAAAAAATGTTTAAAATGTTTAGATGTTTAAATGTTTAGAATAAAAGAAAGGAAGTTGTACTCCAGCCCCACCCGACTTCAATATATGTGTTTTTATTATATTTAATAATTTGAATATTATGTCTTGCTTTTTAGAGGCAGGTTTTTGAAGTCGGTTTTTTGTTAAAAAATTTTGTACACTCGCTACTTTTTCAATGGACAACATTTCATTTTGAGAAAGTACTAAAATTAGAAAACCATTTTAAGATTTTAGTGTTCTAAGCTCATTTTTTTCAGAATTTTTAGATCACTATTTTTTACGTTATTAAAAAAAAAACTAGTACAAATTGGGAATGTCAGGAAGTTCAGTTGAACCTATTTGTCGTGGATTTATATTATCTGTGCTTATATTAAAATCAGTTTTGATTTTTTTGGCAAAAGCTACACATTCAACTTCCTGACAATGTACTTACGCTCTTTTAGAATGAGTAAGATTTCAAACAGTGATTTAATATACAAAAAAAAAAAAACAATAAAAGTTAAAATAAAAAATACGTGTCCCCTAATTTTGTATCTACTTTCATTATACAAGTAAACGACTTATAATATTTTGAATAGGTTGTCCATTGTCGCACATACAGTAGGATAGACGAATAGAGAGGAGAATTTAGGTCGTTAACAATGGCTCATCGTGACATCTCAGGGCGGACATTTTTTGTAGTAAGTACGAGTAGGTACTGTTCGTATCAGACTTAGGAAATTTCACAGTCTACGACGCTTCTTATTAAAATAATATAAGGTCTCCTATGACCAAAAATAGCTTTGCGCTATTGATGGCTTCTGTTGTGCAATAAATAGTTTTATAGTAAAATTTTTAATCAAAGAGGTCCCCCGACTGCAATGACACTTGTTATTTAACTTTTTAGTTCGTTTTGGCAGGGCAGTCGTGTTTTTAATATTTTTTAAATTTATTTATTTTTATTTCACACATTTTAGTGACAAATTATATAGTCTTGAAATGTGCTCATTATGGCCTTTCATTTGATGCACATATTGTAACAATTAACGAAAAAAAAAATTCACATTTGATAATGGCGTCGTGCCGTCGCCATATTAATTTTTTAACAAAAAATTATAGCCAGTGTCACTTGGAACGATGTAAGGATTCTAACGATACCCCATACATCCAAATCTGTTGAGCCATTCAGAACTTATGGTGCAATAAAGAAACTCACATACCCACAAACATACATGAACCCTGAACACATATACACTCCTTTTTGGGCAGTCGTGTAAAAAATATGACGTGCAATACTTGCTTGAGTGTGCCCAAAACGAGAGTGATGCATGTATCATGGCACTCTCACGAGCAAAGAAGCTGGAATATTAAATTATACAAGTGATTTTTTTATTAACAAAAGAGAGTTACCTACAACAGTAAAAAAATTTGGTCCTTCAAAGTAGACACTCGTAACATTTAAGGTTATGATGGGGCTGACATAATCGTAATGTGTTAAAAGCACCTAAATAAAAAAGAAATAAAAAAAATCGGGTTGCACTCCGGGAGTGCCGGCAGAAGTGAAAACTTGAATATTAACTTTGTGCATTTTTAATATTTTGGAATGGTTAGAGAATAATTTTGCACGAATTGCCGTCATACGAATTTACTCCGCATTTGAATTTACGAATACAGAACACTATTGTACGAAAGTCTTCTCCATAGCTTGACAGGAAATCTAGAGTTTTGACATTGAATTAAAAAATTAGCGCGTTGCTATGGTGACTTGTTTACGTCTTGAAATGACGCGCCGCCATTTTCGCCGCGCCCCGTAGAAAGAGAGGTGTATACTTCCGCCGCCAACTGCCTACTCTCCATCCGTCACATCCGTCTTACGAATTTTCGATCAGGGTCATGTGATCCTGACTGACGCGAGTTAAGCATTTTTTCCCCATTACAAAAAAGCGTACAACGCCGCTAAAGAAGTTTTCACTTCAAAAATCAGTTGTGAAGTTAAATAAGACAATAGCAATTGCGACATTGTTACATTAGCTATTTGATTCATCTCCCACGCTAGGAGCCAAACAGCCATCTCCAATTTTCACGAGTAATCCTTTAGAAGCATCCATCACTAGATCGAAGGGTTATCGGAGAATATTTTCAAGAAGTATTACCTACGTTCTGTCGTTCTCACCTCTCTCCGTATTATAATAACGAGTGTAATACCACCTAATTTTCTTGCTTCATCGGTGTTTGCTATATCATATTACAGTAGAGTCGTAGGAAGTAACTCAGGTTTGTTTTAAAATTATTTAAAACTTGATCTAAATAAAAATGTGTTTTCAACGATCAGTAACGATTTTTATTTAGTGGCTTATCAGAAAGCTTATGCCACCACCATGATTAACTGTGAAGAAGTTTTTACGATATCTCTTAAACCTGAGAAGATATACAAGCTAAAACGTGCTAAAACATTGTTATTTTGGGGTGTCCTTATGACGTCATCGAGACGTACGCGCAGCTTATGTCGTACATGATAAAGCACATATAGCATTAAGCTTGGCATTTCCTTCAAAACCCTCATAACTCAACCGTTTCTAAACGGATTTCAAAAAATCTTTCACTAAGTTTCATAGCTATCAATATGTTTTTATTTATATTATTATTATACCAATAAAACTATAGGATTCAAACCTGTTACTGATCCTCAATTTTATTTAGTAGTAACAGTCTCACTAAGTGTATTTTCCTCTATGGCAGAAATATGTAAAAAAACACCCTAGCTTTTGCTTGCGACTCCACCTGTAAAAATTCATGTCCCTTGGATATTTCTGGAGTTTTAATATTAGCTCATGTTCAAAGTTATTTCTTTATGTACCAAAATTAACCAAAATTGATGTTAAATTGTGAGAATTTTGCAAACAAGCAGTGTTATTTTTACATATAAAATAAATACACTATTATTTTCAAAAAATATGAAAAAAAAAAATATACATAAGCAGCATAACACACACTACTGATTAAATTATTCCTGATTACACTTTCTAAAGTAATAATAAGTAACCTCTGGCGCCTGAAGGTATTTTGTTCGGTGGATGCTGTTCTTTTGTGCTAATGGTAAAAACGGTAAAATATTTCAAGTTAGAAAACTGTACTCGAGTTACTGTTCTCTTGTTAAGTACTGTTCATTCGACGCTCCAAGCCGTAAATATTCCTGCAGCGATCAACTCTTGTAAACACGAGAGGGTCGAGTAATTACGTTCCGCCCGCAACGGGAATGCACGAAATTGCCTTGTTGTATTACGTTTTGAAGGGTGTTTTGTTCGAAATCTTATAAAAAATGAGGTGATGAGAAAATGCCGGATAAAATTTTTGATGCCTGTATTTTTTGAAGAGCAAAAATGTTAGTTGTTTTATGTATATTCGGAAAAATTGCCAAATTGTAAAAACGGAACTTATAATTATTTGTATACATTATGCTTTTATTATTGAACTAGCGGCCGCCCGCGGTTTCACCCACGTTGTTCCCTTTCGCATGGGATAAAAACTATTTTATGTTTTAAGCTAGGCTATCAACTATCTGTGTGCCAAATTTCAACCAAATCAGTTCAGTAGTTTTTGCGTGATTGAGGAACAAACATCCAAACCCACAAACTTTCACATTTATAATATTAGTAGGATTATACTTTATTGGCACTATACGCATTGTGCCTATGTGGTGGGTGTTGTAGGCCATTTTTCGAATCCACCCATTAGGAAGGATTGTCCTCACTGCCCCTACAGTGGGGATACATCTAACAGACTTTTTTTAGGTATAGATGAAAAAAAGGTCACAATCTATTAAGAAATGGAGTTGCTTCTCTGTTGGATAATTTAACCGCCTCTGTGGTCTAGTGGTTTGCCCACACGTGTACAGGGGATTCCCGGATTCGATTCCCAGGAAGGGGTATATTTTACTCGGTTTGGTTAGCGGTAGGGCTTATTTCAAGTCTGCCTGGCTAGCTAACATCATCTTACCTAAGTCTGACACCATAACAACGATTTAAAAATGGTTGTGTTCCAGTAGTTAGAGGTAAGATAGCCGGTTCCTCAGTGGTGAGGATTCCAAGTGTAGTGCGCTTTTTTATAGTAGGGGGAATGCTTTTACGCATCACGAAGGTATGTGGGACTCGCCGGGGCACTACCCACTAAACCCCCTACTAATTCCTGCACTAACACAAAGGACCTACGCGACCGTGATGTCACGCACCGTGCGGTCCTGGTGTTTGTGCCACAACGGGCCCAACACATTGGGTCTCGAGGATCATCCACCTTGCGAATACTAGGGGGGAATAAGGTGCGCATAACGCCTTCTCCTTGCCCCCAGCCTCCGCCGTCAAAAAGTGTAGTGCGCTTACACTTTCGGCCTAATAGTCACTTAACATCAGAGGTGAAGGTCAAGCACTTTTCTGTTGTGGACTTTTATCCACAACAGAAAAGTGTTTGACCTTGAATGTTACGTTATTGAAGTATTTTCAGATTTTTTTATCGTGTAATGATTGAAAACCAATCGATTCTACGCTTATTAGATTAATATTTTGAAACCGTAGAATACCTTTTACTTCGGTCGTTTGATTGATTTCTTTTTTATTTTCACTGTTTATATCTCTACTAAGATGGATTTTTCAATCATATTCAGTGCTGCTTTATTTGCTTTATTTTTTTCTGTGGTAAATATTGAATGTTTTATCAAGTTTTAATAAATAAATCTCGTAATTTCGTAAAGTGATATTTTCAATGCTGAAACTTTACTCATTTGATAGTTTAAATTAGCATAATTTTTTTACCAGCATTGTCGCAGACGCCATTTTTTGTCGTCAGGTGAAATTGAACCATTTGGTAAATTAGTATCTGTAAGTATATTATATTTTTAATTAATTGTATTTTGTTGTATGTTAGCATAGTTACGATGAGAGAAGGAATTAGTTTCAATTTTGGTTCAATTTGAAAAGCATGTTGCTAAAAAAAGGCTTTTTTGCATGGTGTCGGGATACGTTAGAGCTTATGATATTTTAACTGAGAAGCATTTTGCTAGCGACACCCAAAAACATAAAGTAAAAAAAATTAAACCATACTAGTATTACAAACTGTCTGATATCTTGACACTGAACGAAAGGTGATGACTTTTAGTATAAAATACTTAGAAAAGAATATTATTAATAATAAAAATACGAAAATTTATATTATAGAGCAAAATAAGGTATGAAAGTTGATGTGAAGACCTGGAACAATTCTGAAGAACCTACTTACCTGTTTGCCTACATAGTAGGGGGGAAGTACGTACAAAATGACATAGTATTTTTATCTGCGTTATATCTTTCTAAATAAAGGTTTAGGTTTAAAGATATTTATTCTCATAAGAACTTACAATGTTCACTTAAAATGAAATTACATTGAATACTTACAGCTATATAATTAGGCGCAGCGCAAAATGCATTTTAACTTAACGTTCACAAAAACAAGATAAATAAAGTCATTACAATCATTCTTTCATTTTTAAAATCATCTTTAGTTATTTGCCTCACAGTAACTTATACTTAAAAAAAATTAGTAGTAACAATAACATAGGAATTCTAGAGCTCAATCAACAAAAAGGCAAAAAACCATTTTGTTCGTATGGTACCTACGGGTAAAATGACATATAGTTATGCACAAAATGACTAAGTAAAAAAAAGTTGCACAAAGGTCAAAAATAAAATTTTTTGGTCTTCCTAGGATCATCAGCACTTGATGCATGAGCCCAGTGAGCACATAACATGCATTTTAACCAGTCTTCTCTAGGTTGGGGAAGCGAAAAGAGATAATTACAATAAATAGAAGCACAAACATCGTTGTTTGCTTTTTGCATAGATTCATGACTACTTTTGACGTTCAGAATTCCCTTTTTTAATTGCGCAGCATATTATTTCTAAATGAAAATTTAAACTTCCAAAATCACACACTATATGTCATATTGCCCGGAGTCTTCTTCTTATCGAATGAGGAATAGTGGCCACCTCTGGTGTTAGAGTTTATCAAGCCGCCTGTAAGGCCTCTAACTTGGCTTAACGACTGTTATCAGATGACAATAGCCGGGACCGACGCTTTAACGTGCCCTCCGAAGCACGAAAGCGCTCAGTTGTAATGCCACTTAACGGTCACCCATCCAACACCTGGCCGGACTGAGCGTTGCTTAACAAACGTGTTCGAGTACGATCAGTCTGTCAAGTTCCGCCATTAGCGCTTCGAGAACTGAGAACAACTTATATTGAATATTAATTTAATACACATCGCAACATAAAGCTACAACGCATCGATTTAAGTTACAATATTGAAAGAAGACAACGTAAAATCTACGAAAAGTCTAAAGATAGTCATGAGAATAAAACGTTGTTATAGGCAAAATCACATCCGTACCAGTCACTCCTGTGCAACTGAGCCGAGGGCGATAAAATTTTGACAGGATTGCTAAAATGGCTAACTTCACGTGATACGATGTCAAACACCTCGTTTCTGGCCGCCAGTTTTGAACAAACCGCAGTGTGTCATTTTACTCATGTATGTCTTGTACGGACTTCCCCTACCACAGGAGTAATTAACCGAGCCAGCGCAAAGCTCGAGCGAAGCGTCTCCGTTTCAGCTTGGGCAAAATTGCTTTCGTATGTCTGTCTGGCTGTTTTCCTCTACAGGTCGCATTTCTCAAGCGATTCTCGTGTTGTGAACAGGTTCAATTGTTATAGGTATAGACATTTGTCGATCCAGTTTTTTGAAATTTTTGATAACATAAAAAAAATAATTTCAGTCATTTTGAAAAATTATCAAAAGTGTCACAAATGCGAGGTCTACAGCTCACAGAGCCACTAGTGAATAACCAGAATTAAAGCTAACAAACAAACTTAAACAAACGATAAGCGCGGGTTCACACTACTACCACAGAATAACTAATAATACAAGTACAGAAGCAGCACTCCGCAAAGTCATTTAAATAAATAGCGACTTTTGCTCCGACACAATAAAGTGCAATTCAGGTCGCGCAGCGCTAATGCCCTACAGTTGTATTCACCTAGTAGTTGTCTCTCTTTCTATAGCGTTACTTTTTATGACGACGCAACGTTATAGCTAGAGAGCTCGCAAAAAATACAGCAAGAGTTATCTCAAGGTCCTTCTCTCAATATGATAGAGTGTTTAGGGTGAGCATGAGTCAGCACCTACTCCCAGCGCCAGGAAGTGGAACACCTGGCGTCAGCAGGCTTTCAAACATGTAGGATTTCGACATGGTCTACAAGAGTTATCTCAAGGTTCAAATTTGGCTGTATAGTAGAGAATAGCACAAAAAAAATAAGATGGTAGTCAGACCGCAGTGGAACATGCCGAGTCAGCACGCCACGTAAGTTGTATAAATTTCGAGGTTGGTACAAGAGCCATCTCAAGGCTGAAAATTCGTATACTGCTCAATTATTATGCATAATTTAAGAAAATAACAGTCAGACCACAGTGTCATGGAATATACGCAGTCAGCAGTTGCTCAAAGGGTGGAGTCCAAACAAGCTGTTTGGAGCTACAACGCGTTACAAAACAGGATTACACAGTTGAAACTTGGTAAGAAGATGTATTCTGTAAACAGCTTTACGATTATCATACCATAGTGAATACCACTAACATTTTACGATTTCAAAAATAACTTTGTTTTTCATAGTGTTTGTATAAATGACAAAGTTATATTTGCGGTTTTGGAAAATGTGCTATATCTCTATAACTGCTAACTAAATCTCATTCAAAATATTTTTTTTAAATGTTGTTTTTAAGATCTAAAGCATATATTTTTAAGATTTTTCACTTTCTTATTTTAAAAGTAAAATGGGGGGGAATGAATTTTACTATTTTGGAAGTTTTTTTTTTAATTATAATGGGTTTGCTCTTGACCCTAGTTTAGCCCGAAAGTATAGACGGGGTCTACGATGGAGCGAGCTTGCCCAGAAGGTGCCTATTCACTCTGGCCTTGAAAAGAGTCAGGTTGTATGTGCTCGGAAACACAGACGCCGGCAGGGAATTCCATTCCTTGGCTGTGCGCATTATAAACGATGATGAGTAGCGTTTAGTACGCATAGGAGGTATATCAACCAAGAACGGATGGTAGCCTGCAGTGCGTCTGGATGTCCGATGGAAGAAAGGAGAAGGTGGAATGAGCTCATGCAGCTCTTGAGCACACTCGCCGAAGTACAATCTATAGAAGACCGATAGGCAAGCAACGTTACGGCGGTGAGCCAAGCTGTGAAGCTTAGCTGATACCAGTTTTCCGTCGCCTATTAATCTCTTGGCTCTGCGTTCCACCGAGTCTAGTGCAGCAAGTTGATATTTCGCCGAGCCGTCCCAAAGGTGGCTGCAGTACTCCATGCAAGATCGGACTTGAGCTTTATAAAGGGTTAAAAGCTGCCCAGGCGTAAAGTACCGCTTGACTTTATTTAGGACGCTCAGCTTCTTAGCTGCAGTTTGAGCCTTAGACTCGATAGAGGTGCCGAAGTTAAGGTTAGAAGATAACTCCATGCCAAGAAACTGGAGAGTGTCGGTTGCTTGGATAGATGTACCTCGGAAAGTAGGAGTTAAGTTGAATGGACTCCTTTTTGCGGTAAACAGACACGTGTGTATCTTCACAACACAAAGTGTATATCTTCCAAACGGTTAACTTTGAGAAAAAATAGTTCTAGGAACCTCAATGTCATTTTTAAAGAGATATCTAAAGACACCCCGCACGTATGGGTTTGAGGAAAAAATTTTTTTTCAGTTTCAGTTCCATGCATGCGATGACCCCCTAAATTTCTTTATTTTATTTTAGTTTTGTGCAAAAATCGTAAAGCGATTTACAGAATACATCTACTTACCAAGTTTCAACTGTGTAATCCTGTTTCATAACACGTTGTAGCTCCAAACAGCTTGTTTGGACTCCACCCTTGAAGCGACTGCTGACTGCCTATGTTTCATGACACTGTGGTCTGACTGTTATTTTCATAAATTATGCATAATAATTAAGCAGTATACAAATTTTCAGCCTTGAGATAGCTCTTGCACTGACCTCAAAATTCATACAACTAACGTGGCGTGCTGACTCGGTATGTTCCATGACATGCAGTCTGACTGCCGTCTTATTTTTTTTTGTGCTATTCTCTACTGCCAAATTCTTCCAAATTTTGAACCTTGAGAAAACTCTTGTAGAGCATGTCGAAATTTTACATGTTTGGTAGGTGTTCCACTTCCTGGCACTGGGAGTAAGTGCTGACTCATGTACACTCTAAACACTCTATCATATTGAGAGAAGGACCTTGAGATAACTCTTGCAGCAATTTTCACGACCTCTCGTACTATTAGGGTTGTCTTCTTTTAAATGAACTGCGTAGCATCATAATGCGAGAAACGACAGTTGTTTATTGGGTTTTTTGTTTTTGACATCCGCATACGGCACAGTAATGTCGATTCTACATTGTTACTAATCTAAAGAGACAATACCTACGCAGGCAGTAAGATGCCGCGCGACTACACAGGCAGGCACAAGTCTGCCTTCGAAGCCACAATGGCTTCGGGTAGCGGTAGGTGCTTATCGCGCGACCTTGAGCGAGTGAAGGAGGCCTGCTACTACCACGCGGGGTGTGGGGTTCTCTGACACTTGGCCTACGAGTTTTAAATTTTGAACATCAGCGTTGCACCGCTCTATCTTGGTCCTTACAGAAGATTTATGTTTACTCTGTGATAAAAAGACGCTCAGCGTTAAATGTAAATTCACTTAACCTGTTCTGTTCTGTTTTAGATGCCGGTGAGTACCTTTTCCATCACAGACATAACGACCTGTCGGTAAATGGGTGGCTGGGCTAGCCTGTAGTCATCATCATTGTCGGAGAAAGATGCATTTATTTGTAAATGATGTTATTCTTTTTTACAAAACAAACGTGATTTACAACCTGTTCTCGTAAAATTATAATTATTGGCGTCTAATGAATTTGATATACCCAACCCAAAGGTGTGATTCCGATGTCTTCAGCACTGCTGCGTGACACTGCTGCGCAGCAGTGCTGCCGAGCTCGGAATATAGTCTCATATAAACCTATATAAAGTTTGTAAATATCGTTACTTATGGCTGTTACAGCTGATAAGTTTCTTGCGCCCGTTCTTCTTGTCAGCTAAAAAAGTCTGGAACGGGTGTTAGGAAAATATAGACGTTTCAAAAGTACTTAATAATTAAGTTTATTTGAATAAAGCTTATTTTGACTTTGACTTTGACTTTGACTACAGAGAATGTATGGGGACCAGGGACCAGTGCTGCTGCGCAGCAGTGTCGCGCAGCAGTGTCGCACAGCAGTGTCGCGACGCTTCTCCGCTCACTTAAAATTGAGCCTTTCAAACGTAACACTATGGTTCAATTTGGAGCACACAGCACTGCTGCGCAGCAGTGCTGCAGATTTCGGTATCATACCTTTAGAGTCAACTTTGATTGAACATACACAGAAAAACAAACAAGTACAAATATCAACTAAAAGTACGAAATTTGATTTTATTATGAAGCAAAGATTATTTTGATAAAAATTTTACGTAATAATATTAATGTAGGTATCTAGAATAAATTACAGTAATTATTATGAGTGTTTTGACTAGTTTTATGATTTTTGATTACCTATTCCATACATATCCAAAATTCCGAGGCCACTACGAACTATTCAACTGTATAAGAGATAACATTTTATATTTTTTATTTCATTTGTTTAGAACAGTAGTTTAATCCAGGAGCTCAAAAAAGTGCCTTCGCGCATTTTATGAAAAACTTTATCTTCAGTATTGGGTTTAATTAAAAAGTTAAGCAAAATTTACAAAAAGCGAGGCCGCTACAAACTATGCTAATAGCTATTCTGCACCAATAAATAAGTCAATATTGTATGTACTTTTGTTTCTGAGATCAAGAATGCCAAAATTGGCCATTTTAAGCAAAAATCACAGTCGAGATGTAATATGGCTCTTAAGAGAGTTTATACAGCACACTAGCGCCGCCATTGAAAAAAATCATAGTGTTTATTAAATAAAGACACATTTGTGAGTGGTAGAAGCTTTGTGGTACTTTTTATCGCCAAAAACAATATTTTCTAACCTGTCGCTTAAATTTATGGAGTTTTATTGCCTAAAGCGGCCAATTTTACCAATAAAATGGTCACCATTGCTGCATAATCCCTTTTAACGATAAAACCAAGATCTCTACGTGGTCAATTTATACATTTAAGTCCCTCTAAATTATCATTGAAATTGTTAAATATTAGCATCCTAGGCTACCTATAGGCACATGTTTAAAAGCGATAGACGTTAAAAACGATTGAGCTCTTAACGTTGTGGGTATTTTTATTCAGTTAAAAGTAAAATTAAATAACATAAAACTTTTTTTTAGAAATATGCTATTGGTAGACAACATAATGAACCACGGAAAATGTGTTTGCTGATACGAGAAGTGGAATTACAAACATGCCATGGATGGGAAATAGGCGGCGGCGACAGTAACGGTGAAAGAAAGGAGTCGGGACGTCCACACAAAGGAATATTTGACATGTTCGCTGACGATGGTAACGGTGAAGGAGAGGAGTCGGGACATCCACAGTTTGGATTACCTGATCATATAAAGCTAAAACTAGAAAAGTTAGAAAAAAAGAGAGAAAAAAAAATTGTAAGCCTCGAAGAGAAAATACAAAATAAATATGACAATAAGGTATATGCTTTTAACTTACTACTAGTACTTACTGACTTATGTTTGGTGTAAAAACGAACGTACTCTTAAAATGGCCGCTTTTTTTGACGTTGTTAACTTTACAAATAATGTTATTTTTTCCCGAATTCGAATCCTTGTTATTCCTTAGAATGTTAGTCCTTAATAAGTAATATATAATAATAATAAAAAAGGATGTAAGTCCTTTAATAATAAAGAACTATAATGTAATGTGAGTACACATCAAGTTAAACAGTATAACTGCGAAAACAACTTTTATTAGGAAAAGCATAAAATTAAATTTTATTAATGTACATTATATTATATTAGTGTGTATGTTACGGCTAATACCCGAAGTGCGGCTAAACCTAGTTTTAGCCGGCTAAAACTAGGTGTAGCCGATAACTGTTGGCTGAAACTAGGTGAACCGATCTGCTTTACCCCTGTAGGTCCCGAATGCATATAAGCAAAATCTAACTCTCGAGTTTTGATGGTGATCCCTGATTGGTCAAGAAACTCAGTAGTTGGGTTTTGCGCGCATACTCTAACTCCCCAGTTTCGCGCTAGTTCGATAGTGATCTCTGATTGGTCAAAAAACTCAGTAGTTAGGGTTTGCCCGCAAACTCTAACTACTGAGTTCGCATCTTTATTTTTTTTTTGTCAGTAGTAATGTATAGCGCGTAATTGTATAACTGATTTCAGGGACTTTGCTAGTTTATTTATAACAAGAAGTTTTGCAATATATTTTCATCAGTAATTTATGGCACTTAATAATGATTAGGAAAAAAAATAATCAAATTTTGTTCAATAATTTCCGTTGCTGGCTGTACCTACTGAAATAAAAAGATGTTTACAGATAAACGATAAACCAAAAAAAACGTTAATGTGTAAAGAAAGGCGAATACCTTCAAACCATTTAGCATTATAACTACTAGGTACTGTATTGTGATTAAGAATAAGAATGTTGAATTGAAGAAAACTTTATTAAGAATGTTTCTGTGCAATGAATATTTATTTTGTTGTTTATTAAGTACCTATTGTTTTATTCTCAAAAGTTTTAACCCAAACACAAGAGAAGTCTTCTTCTTCATCGTGTCGATGATTCTGGCGTCCACCAAAGCGTGTTGTCAGGCAAAATTCACAACGGCATAGCGCAACCAAATAGGACAAGTAAGAATAAATGCATTTTAAGTAGAGATACTAACTTACAATTATGATTCGTTGCAGCGCAGGTTTGGTTTTCTGGACAATCCATTTGGCCAGAAAAAAAGCTTTTGCGTTCAGATCTGGGTGTACTGACTGGATTATATTCGCAAAAACTTGGAAGATTAGAAATCATATTTAAAAAATAAAATATTTTACCACATTTGTGTTCAAAGACAATGGGGAATGTCCGAAAAAAATCAAATTGGCTGAATATTTTTTTTTATAGATAGGAGTAAGCTCCCTTAGTAATAGAAAAAAAATTCAGAATTTTCGGTTGCGTAAAAAAAATAAAAAATAAAAGTCTCTTCGACTTCACAAATGTAGGAAAGTAACAGCAGAATGGAAATTATACCTTTGCCAACACCTGCCACTATGACAACAAGAATTAAAAACAATAAGTTTTGACATTTTGTGTTGAAATTTTTTTTAATACCATGTTGTGGTTGAAGCAGGTGATGGCAAAGGTATAATCTCCAATCTGCTGTTACTATCCTATATTAATTGTGAAGACGAAGAGACTTTAATTTTTTAATTTTTTTCACGCAACCGAAAATTCTATTTTTTTTTTCTATTACTAAGAGAGCTTATTCCTACATAAAAAAATATTCAGCCAATTTGATTTTTCTTCGGACATTCCCCATTGACAACTGAATTTTGAAGCTCGCTCATTGGTGGATGCGCTCAGTAGTTAAGAGTTTGCGGGCAAAACCTAACTACTGAGTTTTTTGACCAATCAGAGATCACTATCAAACTAGCGCGAAACTGGGGAGTTAGAGTTTGCGCGCAAAACCTAACTGCTGAGTTTCTTGACCAATTAGAGATCACCATCAAAACTCGAGAGTTAGATTTTGCTTATATGCGTCCCGAATATAGGTTAGAAATTTAAGGCGAGCGCGAAGTGCAGCGTAGCGTGAGCCTTAAATTTCGAGGTTATTTTTTTTAACAGACAACAGAAACAACTTTTTTAACACCCCATGCTACACCTAGTTTTAGCCGGCTACACCTAGTATTAGCCGCGAGTAATAAGTTTTAGCCAACAGCTATCGGTTACACCTAGTTTTAGCCGGCTAATACTAGGTTTAGCCGCACTTCGGGTATTAGCCGTAACATGAATATTTCGTGAAAAAGTAAGGAATAGTATGAACCATTTTAATAAGTCTGGTTCATACTGTTCCTTACTTTTGTGTAATAACGCAACTGCCCAAAAAAAGGATTTAATACTTTTGAATATATTTCAGAATTTTGATCGTTCAGGAGACGGAGAACTTAGCAGCTGGTTAAAATCCATAGTAGATAAACAAAGTCCAAACATAGTTACTATTTGAACAGAATATTTTTAATAAACAATGCCTTTAATTGACATTTTCCTTTTGTACCTAATCCCAAAAAATTAAGTAGCAATATTAGATAAACACACAAAGTCATTAAGATAAAATAACATTGATATTAATGGGATGGTGACTAGGTAATAGTTTAAGGTAAGTAAGGTAATTAAGGTAAGGTAAGGTAAGGTAATTAAGGTAAGGTAAGGTAATAGTAAAGCAAAAAGGGAAGCAAAATAAACCCCTACTCGAATTTTGCTAAACTCTAAAGTTGGAAAAAATAAAAAAAAAAATCTAAATGCTCCAGTGACAAAATAGTGTCGACTATTAGATTCCATACGTAATTACAAAAAAAAAATGTTGTTATGGAAACATTATTGTTAAAACGTTTGTTCTTTAGATAATCACAAATTTATTTTGCGCGCCATATATTAGTGAAGTGTGACGTCACTAGTCTGACACTTTTGTACGGGACGTTTTCACGTGGTTGCAATGATGTAAGTAGACGCCGGCGCCGAAAGGTTCAAAACATCATATCTCAGTAAATATCTTTTATGTTATGATGCACTAATTTAATAATTGTAATAAAAAAGTCATCTACCCAAACACTTGTAGATAATTTTAAATGAAACTACTTTTTTATGAAATCGTCCATCAGATTTGATATCTGGAACATTATCGAAAACTTGTGAAGGTCTACTTAAAATTACATAACCTAATGAGGATATAAATCTTTTTAACACGATTGTTTTAAGCTTTATTTGAATAGGTACATTACATCTGATTCTCTTCACTGACAGCTGCACTCAGAGACATAGTACCTATATCAATGCTTTGATGCTTTACTTATATTTTCTTCTCTTCCGTGATAATAGTTAACCGAGTGAGCGAAGCATCTCAGTATCGAGATTGACCAAATATGTAGTCCGTCTGTCTTTTCTCGCCCACAGGTTGCATTTTTCAACCGATTTTGACCAAAATTGGCGCACAAGTTCCTTGATTGATTTATTTAAATTTTTTTAGTCGATACTGATTTTTGATTAGGGGGGAGGGGGAAAGGGGGGAAGTTAACTGTAGCGATACAGTACGAATCACGAAAGATGACCACAAATGGCGCCCATTTTCGCATCATAACTCATGATGAAAAGACTTAAGACAAAATAATATTTCATATATTTAATATAATGTAAATATGTATGTATATAAGGATATGAAATATTATATTGTCTTAAATCTTTTCTTCGTGAATTATGATGGAAAGATGGGCGCCATTTGTGGTCATCTTTCGTGATAAGAACTATACCGTCAAACCCCCTTACTTTGCCTGCTTTTAACAGTTTTTTTTTTATTTTCGCCAATTTATTGTTTATATTTGAATCGAAACGGTTGCATGTTATCAAATCAATGACGATCTTTCTATCTATGGTTACAACAGCTGTAAGTACAGTAAGAAAATTGAAAAAAATTGACAGTTGAAATCCAGGCGAAGTTGAGTAGATTTTCCTAACTTCGCCTACCATCGTAATAAAGGGTATTTATTGGGATTGATAGCATGTAAATAAAAGGGCTTATCGACTTTATGCAGTCTCATAGGAATATGAACCATATTCCAATATTGATAGAGTATATTTCATTTTTTGTCACGAAGGAAAATTTTGGTTTCATTTAACTAATAAATAATACAAATCTCAGATTTGGCTGACACTAAACACAAATTTAAAAAAGGAAGATATTTTCATAACTCTAAGATTATCAAAAAGTAGCTTAATGCTCTATAGCAGTAATAAAACAACGAGTTTATCGAAGTTAATTAAGGCGAAGTTAGGAACTCTTGTGTTGTTAAACTGTTACCTAACATTGCCTGACTAATTTAGTCCAAGATATGTGATAGTTAATAAAATGATATATTGTATTTAGTTAGCTGACTATATGTTACAATCTACAATATAAGTATTAAAATCTTACCTTTTCATATAATATGAACACAATAGACGACTTATTGGGGACACTGTCGAAAATCACGCGCGAAAACGCCGACTTTTTTTGCAATTTCCGTAAATTGACAGCTAGTTTCTATAGACAGTAGAATGCAGTTTTGGCACAATAAACGAGAGATTATTACCAATTCAAAATAGTGGCTTTGCTATTTAATTTCACGAGATAATGGATTTTTTAGTTGTTAGGCGAAGTTTGGTTTAGAAGGCGAAGTTATAGGGTTCTACGGTACTTATTGACGGATTTCAAACAAATTTGAGAGGCACATTAAGGCGCTACTGAGCTCATCGAACCACCTTAAACCTAAATTACCATAGGTAAGTAATCCAAACAGTTTACTTTCGTAATAATGGTTTTCACTGTTTTTTATATATCGGGTGCTTACCTATAAAATTGGTGTTTTTAGGGTTCCGTACCCAAAGGGTAAAAACGGGACCCTATTACTAAGACTCCGCTGTCCGTCTGTCTGTCTGTCTGTCACCAGGCTGTATCTCATGAACTGTGATAACTAGAAAGTTGAAATTTTCACAGATGATGTATTTCTGTTGCCGGTATAACAACAAATACTAAAAATAGAAAAACAGAATAAAATTAATATTTAAGGGGGGCTTCCATACAACAAACGTAATTTTTTTGCCGTTTTTTGGTACGGAACCCTTCGTGATGCGAAATGCGAAATGCCATGGATTGGAAATAAATAAATAAAATAAAAAATACTTTATTTCTTTCTAGTTAATAAAATAAAAAAAAACATTACATGAAATTACATAAAATTTCATTAAATTCAATGATATATACAACGTGTTACAAAATAACCGCTAATGCCGAATATGGTAAATAGGGACCATCCAACTAAACAACTTTTACTACGGGACCAACTCAGAAATCGCGAAGGAAAATTCAGCTATTGCATACAAAAATTAATAACGAAGATATCAAAATGAATGAAACAGCTTATTTTTTTCGCGATTTCAGAGTTGGTCCCATAGTAAAAATTGTTCAGTTTGATGGTCCTTATCTGTCAATTTGGCATTAGGGGTTATTTTGTAAAACGTTGCATTAGTACTTAAGTCATTATAAAATTGGTAAAATTGCATATAATATAACAATAATATTTTAAGTGATTAATTAAATTATGTATGAATTTTTTTAATAAATAGTCAAGAACCCCTTCGCAGAATGTGTTCGTATCCTTTGTATGAAGTTTCGAAGAAGTGAAAATCAAATTTGCTGAAAAGACTTTTATTTTTCCTTTTTACTTGTAATCTTGAATGTATAACTCTTAAAATTATATGACACACGATGACTTAGCCTAGGCAACTGTTCGCTTCCGAGTCTCTCGATCAACTGCCGGATTGCCGAGGAGTTCTGCAGCTCGTAGCTAAACCGTTTCGCGCCATTTAGCAAAAATGGCGGGAAACATGGAAAGTAAGCGCCAAGCACGCCCATTGGTCGGACAAATTTTAGTGGAAAAATGACCGTACTATTGACTTTATGATAATAGAAATTAATAATGCTTAAGCCCGCCGGTAACGATCAATTGCGATTGTCAATTTTTCCGTCAATGCCATTGTTGGAGCAATTGACAATCGCTTCAATTGTACGCGTAAATGATCAATTTTTTAGTCAATGGGCGTCAATTGCGGAAAAATTGACAATCGCAATTGATCGTTACCGGTGGGCTTTTCATTTGAAAGTGTCAGCCAGTCTCGACCTTTGCTAACCTAGCTATGTGTGTAATGTCGTCTGCCCATCTAGTTTGTGGTCTGCCTCTTATTCTGTAGCCGGTCCTGGCCACACCGTGGTCTTTATTGTCTAGGGTTTGATGATGAAGCCTGAAGAAGGCCACTGAAACTCTGTAACAAAACCATGCAACCCCACCCAGTTTGGGTTCGTTTGAATCATCTTGACAAGTAGGTACTTTGTTAAGAAAAAATTTCCAGTGTTTGACGATGGAGCCGGAAGAAGGACACAGGAACTCTTTTATAAAACCATGCAACCCCATCGAGTTTGAGCTCGTTTAATTCGTCTTGAGGAGTGCTCCGCTCCGATAGGAGATGGTACATTTTGACGCCGTAGTATGCCCGTGGAGCATATTTTAAATGAGGTTAGGCTTACGTTTTCCGTAATAATAGTTTTAGTACAAGACGCCAAGATTCACAGGGTCTTCTTTCACAGGTTCCTGTAAAGTAATTAATTACCAATTCACTACTGGTTAAATTTTAAAATGGAATATCTGTCAAATAACGTACGCTCGAAATGAAATGAAATGAGGCTCACGGATGAAACTTATATAAGTGTCTGGGATCAATGTACATATAGTCCAAATGTTCAATCAACAAAAATAATGTTTACAAATAAGGTCTGTGCGATTTTGGATAGGATTTACTGCTGTTGTTGTGGCGTAAAGCAGGCAAGCTTGGAATAAATTAGTTTTTCTCCAATGCAATTTCGTTCAATGAGTATTAAAAGTCGTACAAATACTTACCGAAAGGTGGTCTCCAAGGCATTGTTAAGGATCAGGCATTTAATCTAATCTCATTTGATCTAAGAGCCTGAAAGAAGAGCTACTATTTACGTAAACATACAGCTTTAAAATGTGAACTCACTGACTCACAATAACTCACTAACTATTTACATAATAAAATTGACAAATCTTTATAACTTATTATTATTAGGTATTCAAGTATAATAATAGTAATAATTTATAAACATTTGACAACTTTCTACTATTCTTAAATTAAATAAAGCATGTAAATCTTATAATAATCCTTACTAATATTATAAATGCGAAAGTCCGTTTGTTTGTTTATTTGTTTGTTACGCCTTCACGTCTTAACTACTGAACTGATCATCATGAAATTTTGTATACACGTTGTCAGGGGTACAGAGAAGGACATAGGTTACCTTTCATCCCGAAAAAAAGTATTGTTCCCGAGGGACAGCTAAAAACTTTTCCACGCAGACGAAGTCGCGGGCGGCCGCTAGTAAGTAAATAAATAATACTTAGATAATCTGTTTTCGTCACTTATTATGTGCATAATCGCAATCGCATCGCTGATTTATATTTTTCTTTCGATAAAGTAACACAGGTAAACGAAACGGTCCCGTCGTAGATTTAATTCACCTAGGCTTATTAACCCACGTGATTTAGCGTGAATTAAGTCTACGACGGGAAAACGGTGCCGCCCCAAAATATCTACCTGTGTGTTTTCAAAGTCCTATCTCCCCAGGTGAGCGTTCAGACAATGAGGTTCGCGAGCTAAAGGAATGGGCCGAAGGACTACCCTAACTTCAATTTAGGGCAGGCATCGTTCTGTTTACATTCACTGCCCCGTGTTTAGTTTATGGGCCCTTTTACCCTCCAAAAGAGTTCTTTGAAAACGAGTATTTTTGTTGTTTAAGACATTTCGTGGAAGGCACAGATATAACTCCCTTAAGATTTAGGTAGGTAGGAACTTACATAAATTAAGCAGAAAAACGTTTTCTTGTAAGTAGCGACCAAACAAAATACTGAAGAAAAGTCAATTCTTCAGTGTGCTTTATTTAAATAATTTTATTCAATGAGTAAAAGGGTTCGGACATTTATGTATGAAGACTGGCATACCTACCTGTCCGCCATTTTGAAAAAAGTCGATTTTGGCTGCCTCTGATAAAAGTGATTTCAATCGATAGAATAAGTCGTTACAAACAAAAAATAATAAGAAAAATATCTCGTAAGTGATATACTTACTGAGATATTTGAGTTTAAAGTTAAATAAACGCATTTTAAAATTATGCATTTTTGCATTAATTTATACATGTTTTGTTTATTTGTAAAACACCAACCACCTCGAAGGGGTAGATTACTAACATCATAAACAACAATGTTTCTACTAAAAATCCGTTCAACTGTCTCTGTAAACAAGTGGATTCCATACTCATAACTGGAGCACACTTTGTCATCTGAGTCTTAAACGCTTTCTAGATATATAAATAGCTAAACAACAATATCCTTTAACATATTTGATCCACTAAGTCCAGAAAGTACTGATTTTGTATGTCAACTTCAAACTCAAATATCTCAGTAAGTATATCACTTAGGTACGAGATTTTTTTACTCATTACTTTTTGTTTGTAATAATTTTTTTTATCGATTTACACCACTTTCATCAGAGGCGGTCAAAACCGTCTTTTTTCAAAATGGCGGACAGGTAGGTATGCCAAAAGGGCCTGATGCTCTTTAAACATTAGCACGTGACTCGTTATTGTAGGCACACAACGTCGTTTCCCAGGATTTTAGCTTTACACAAGAAATTATAACATTTTCCGACAACTAACGACAATTGTTAACCAATAAACTATGTTATCAAAGCAAAATTATCTCATCAAATGCAATATAATGTTTGCACTATTTGGCGAATACGAAATTAGTGTACTTATACAATACAATTTATTTTTACGCACTAAAGTTGCGTGATCAAATCAGTAATTAGGAGATCCGTAGGAGAACTAAAGTAACTGACATCGCTCGAAGGATTGTTCAGCTGAAGTAACAGTGGGCGGGACACCTAGCAAGAAGAACCGATCGCCGTTTTGGGGAGGAAATGTTCTGTAATGGCGACCGCGCACCGGACGACTCTCCGTGAGTAGGTGGTAGGTGGAAGGTGGACCGACGATATGATGAAGGTCGCGAGAAGCCGCTGAATGCAGGCAGCGCAGGACTGACCGTCGTGGAGATCCTTGGGGGAGGCCTATACCCAGCAGTGGGGGTCGTGCGGCTGATATGATGATTATGATGATAAAAATATAAGTCTATGGATAAAAACGAAATCCATTTTTTGCAAAAAAATAGTTTACATTTCAGACAACGTTTTGTAGTAGAGAAGTCAAACCATAAGTCCCTACGACAGCTCGCATTTGCCAAAGCACGGTTAGTGATATTTCAATCTATACACACACATTCTGTTTATTCTGAACCATAATTTCCGATCCGATACCGGGAACGTTGAATGTATTACTAGCACACTCAGTAACTCATCTTTGGAATACGCATAAAAACGAAGCTAGGGTGCATAAAATAATACTGGGAGAATGAAAAGAAAACGGCCAGAATAAATCGAAGGGAAGCGATGAATTTTTATGTATCCCCACTGTGATATTTATGTACTTTCCCTTTGCTGTTTATTTAGGTTTTTGGATTTTGTAAGTTTTTAAGGAAACGATTTGTTGAAAAGATTTGTTTGCTTTGAATGGGCATTCTTTCAGTTTTTAATTAATGAAAGGTCAATTATTGAATTTGAAGTCAATGATGACATAGTTAGATAAGACTACTTTTTAACCGACTTCCAAAAAAGGATGAGGTTCTCTGTTCGTCTGTTTATTTGTTTTTTTTCTTTTTTTTTGTGTATGTCCACCGATTACTTAAAGACGGCTGGACCGATTAAAATGATTTAAACGTTATTACATTAGTTAACTCCCAAGTTGGTCCCATTTTTTAAAATTTGGAAATTGGTTAAGTACTTTTCAAGTAAGTAATCTTGAAAAAAGCACGAAAATAGTATGATTTTGTGTCAACTACCTCGACGATCAGTCGTATAACTTTTTTGTTTATGAACTGAATAAGATAATTATTTTTTGTTGGAAAAGGGATGTCTTAAGTGTAGTTCTTTAACCGACCTAATAAAAGGAGGTTCTCAGTTTGACCCGTATGTATGTACATATGTTCAAAAAAACTACCTCTAAAAAGGTACATTACAGGCTTTTGTTTTATCGTTCTGGCTACTTAAAATTTTAACTAATATAATGTAATGTTACTTAGAATAAACTAACCAGAGCTGCTTCCAGATCCAAAATCCAATGCAAGCGAGAATCAACGTAAAGAGTGGATCCTGTCTGTAATTAGAATGGACTTTTGGTCCGTTAAGTCCTAATAAAGTACAGAAATTAGTAGAACTAAAAGGACTTTTTTCTCCTTTTAGTTCTACTATACGGATACAATGTTATTTTACGAGATTTTTCCGTCCTAATAGCAACGTCACTGTGGTGTTAAATTATAACAATCTTTGAATTGTTATAAAAATAGTTTTGGTGATGACGAGTTTATTGCAGAATAATTCCAAATTCATGTTTAATAAATAATGATTTTTCAATTTACTGAAAGTTTGTCTTCAGTATTTTGAAGTCGGGCCGTTGCTTGGAATATACCTTTCCTTGTTTAAGTAAAAGCTTGGCTTCGTTCTATGGAGATGAATGAAAATAACAGACACAACCTTATTAATAGAAAGGGGAATCGAAAATAGACAAATTACATTATGCTGCCCCGTGCCTATTGGGGTCTCCCTTGTCCTGTCTGGCGGAAAATGTGGAAAACAAATTGCGACCAAACTGTAGCAACTGTTTTAGGCGTTAACTTGATATCATACACAGAACTATGAACTTAACTACTCAATTCGAGTTGAATAAGTTTTGTAAAATAAAAGGTCAGATAAGTGGAACTGATGAAATTAACGTGTTAAATGTATTTGTTTCACGGAACTTGCCATGTAACTTGAGTATATTTACGATCATGAATCATGATCGATACGATATAATGATCTTACACCAAACTTGAGTACATTTACTTAATTTTTACCTTTTTGTGTATTGCAAAAAATGAGGCAATTATAATCATAATCATTTTCAATTTAGGGAAGGAAATGCGAGCGTTGTTGTCGCACCTCACTTAAGTATACACAGGCTTGACGTTGACTTTCATTGAACAATCAAGTAAAATTTGAGTATTAACGCAATTTTGTTATAAAGTGGGCCGCCTGGTCTAGTAGTTTGCCCACCCGTGTAAGACGTAGAGGTCCCGAGTTTGATTCCCAGGAGGGGTTCAATTTGTATTCGGTTTGGTTGGTGGTAGGGCTTATTTCAAGTCTGCCTGGCTTGCTACCACCATCTTACTTAAGTCTGACGCCAAAACAACAATTTAAAAATGGTTGTGTCCCGGCAGTTAGAGGGAAGATAGCCAGTTCTTCAGTGATGAGGATTCCGGGAGTAGTGCGCTTCCACCTTCGTCACTTAACATCAGGTGAGATGAAGGCCAAGCACTATCCCGTTGTGCATAAAAAAATTATTACAAGATAAGTTTATCCACAGTTATAATAACAGATAAATAAATTCTGCCAAGTAACGCTAATACTGACCCGTTCAATACATTGGACCATTCTGCACTTAACCACAAAGATGGCCACCGAGTACAAAGCTCCAATTGCTATTAGTTATAACGATGCCCCTAATGATGGTTGTTACCGTTGCTTTGTGCGTTTCACTCAACGCCGAGTTGCGGACGCACGCAACGGAACGCACGTTATAAGCTGAGTGCATATGAGATGGTCTTCAAATTATTTTTCTAATGAAATGTCTACAGTGACGTTGCTAACCATACTTTAATTGATTGAAAAGAGTTGACAGTTGATTTCTATTAAAAAAAAAAACCGGTCAAGAGCGAGTCGGACTCGCACACCAAGGGTTTCGATACCATCATAATAAATGCACTGCAGAGTGTATAATTATATTTATTATTGCAGTTTTAGGTTAGCGCCATCCTTTGACCGATATTGGAACTAATGTATTTTTTCTTAGGTCAGTTCCATCTCTTGACCGATAGTAGAACTTATGTATTTATTTCTTAGGTCAGTGCCATCTGTTGACCGGTAGTGGAACTAATGTATTTTTTGTTGATAATTTCTAAAAACTGTGCTACATTGAGAGATTGTTTTATTTTTTCTGTAATTTTTATATAAACTACTACCAAATAGAGTTATTTTAGATTTTTCTCTTTGCAAACTTTGGAGATAAGGTGGGGGGGGGGGGGGTTATACGTTATTTTTTTACATTTTCCATCATAAATCGAAAACTATGCGACCTTAAAAACAGAAAATAATATTGAAAATGTGCCAACAACGCTCTTTCATATGATACCCCACATGGCCTAGTAGTCCCACTTAAAATTTTTAAGACCCCTTTCAGTCCCTGTAGTAAAAAAAAAAAAATTTCTTTCTTATTTGCAAAATAGTTAGGCAAGCGTCATCTTAAACTATTCCAAATTTCAAGTTGATACCATAAGTACCATTAGTAGTTCTCGAGATATCCAGCTGTGACAAAAAGACAGACAGAGTCACATACCATAAGGGTTCCTTTTTACCATTTTGGTACGGAAGCCTAAAAATAGATTTCGTGATGTAATCCCTAATTGGTTAACCTCCTTTACTTGGAAATTGGTAAACTTCTAAAATGAGTCTTATTCACATGTCTTCTCTAGTAATGTGAACACGATGAGAGTTAAATTATATACCTAACACGTTAGACAACCTGACGCCTAGTAAAGCCCACCGGTAACGATCAATTGCGATTGTCAATTTTTCGCAATTGACGCCCATTGACGGAAAAATTGATCGTTTACGCGTGCAATTGAAGCGATTGTCAATTGCTCCAACAATGGCATTGACGGAAAAATTGACAATCGCAATTGATCGTTACCGGCGGGCTTAAGATCTCGTACAAAATTGCCAAAGGATGTTAGCACTATTATATATTCTGTGGTATAAGTATGCCAATTTTAATTAGATATTACCAGTCGCACATTCCGCCTAAGCCTTAGAGCACCGGAGGCGGGCGGTGGTCTCGGCGGCTAAGTAAACTTCCGCCGGTGCCTACATCCGCCGGATGTGAATTCTCCCATTTGCCGGAGAGGGTATTCACAATTATTTCGTGTCGTTTATCTCGCTTTTGGCGTTGGTGGTCATCCTTTTATTATTTAGATACGATAAATTCATTAAAAAACCCTAACAGAGATTAGTAGGAGTAAGTAAAGTTGTTAATTGTTTATAAAAAAATAACATAAAGTTAAATAATGCAAAAAGAAAAGGCAAAACTAAATGAAATACTTCGACAATCTAGGGGCCTTCAAGTTGCGAGTGAATAGGTATCTTCTGAGGAAGCGTTTCATCGTAGGTCGCACCATCGCCCATCAGGCGTAAAAGCGGTCAAGCGAATTCTATACAATTCTATCATAAAAAAAAACTTAGAGCGAGATGGCGTCGCTGTCATCTATGTAGTTGATGGCGTAACCTAGGTAACAATATGTAATAACGTAGTTCCAGTTTTGGCACCCGGATCAGATAATTTTGTTCAGTCACTTATGGCCTAGGCTGCATTGCCATTTACACAGTCGATTTTCGCCGTGAGGCAAAAGCTGTGCGGCAAAAGCCGTCAAATCAAACCAAATCAAATCATTTTACTGTGCGGCTTTAGTCGCCCATGTAAATACACCATTTCCGATTACTAAAAACGACCAAAGTGAATATTAAACATTCTAATTTATCGAGCTAACAACCCATTTTCCGACGTTTTATTGTTTTCGAAAATTTTCGAAATCATCATATGTTATTTAAGGTTAACAATGATGATCATAATAATTGTCAAGTGACAAAAAACTTTAGCTAGAAAATAGCATAAAATAAAATTATTGTTAAAACATAGGATTTTCTCAAAGCCTCCGTTAACCCTAAAGTACATACATCACAAAAACAAAGTCCATCAACCTTACAAACTAATTCCTCAGTCCTCGTCAGAGCAAAGGCCTGATAAATCAAAGGGGCAATCAGCCAAAAGACCGGGCCTATTCGACCCGGGCCTATTTGGCCCGTCGCTGGGCCAATCGCGCGGAAACCCAGCGACAGTTATTGGACGCAGCCGCGGGTTGAAGCTCGATTTGACCCTGATACGTTTTCAGTTCAGTGTTTTTCAGGCTCACGTACGACGATTTCAGTTAGACGTCGTTTATTCGTAGATAGTACGACTATCTTACTAATGGTCGGAATAATATAATTCGATTTTTTTTAAGTTCTGAAAATATATAAAAGAGTTGTCTAACGTACCCATAGGTAATACCTACTACCATACAAATATTTTGTTTA
Source organism: Agriphila geniculea (assembly GCA_943789525.1). Lineage (NCBI taxonomy): Eukaryota > Metazoa > Arthropoda > Insecta > Lepidoptera > Crambidae > Agriphila > Agriphila geniculea. The sequence goes on from OX038883.1 coordinate 9,005,449, forward strand.
TTACTACTACCTCATTATTATTCTAGAAATTTTCATCATCATCATCATCATATCAGCCGCACGACACCCACTGCTGGGTATAGGCCTCCCCTAAGGATCTCTAAGACGATCGGTCCTGCGCTGCCCGCATCCAGTGGCTTCCCGCGACCTTCACCAGATCGTCGGTCCACCTTGTCGGGGGCCTACCCACGGAGCGTCGTCCGGTGCGCGGTCGCCATTCCAGAACCTTTCCGCCCCAACGGCCATCAGTTCTTCTCGCTAGAAATTTTAACTAACATTAAAACCCACAATTTCCAAAAAAATCTGATTAAAAATATTCAATTTGTATTTTTAACGACGTTTAAATAGTGTTAATAAAGTCTTGTGTGCAACTGAATTAGGTATAAAAACACTCATGTGATATAATATAACCCACATTCGTGTTTTAATTCCCCTAATTATACCAAAGTTTCTTAATTAGCTATTAAGTACTGGTTATTATTGAAGTCATATCAATGCTCATGTTGAATTATAATTTATTCTAATAATCAGAAAGCACAAAAAGTTGCCTATTATCCACTGTTTAACAAAACATTTCTTATACAAAAACTGCTGGTTCATGAGTTATGTTTGCGTGTTCCAGGTGTAAAACGAACTCTTAATTATTGTAAGTTGAGCTTACGTTACATTTTTAAACATTTGCTTGTAGTATCTAAGATATAAAATAATTAGTGAGTAAAATACGTAATTAAGATACTAATAAAGAATTGAAGTATATTGTATCATGGTATTATTTTCAGACCACTGTTATTTATATTTTTGACATTGATACGTGGTATGATATTATTTGATTGTTCATTATAGAAATAGAAACAGAAATATTTTTTATTTAAATAGACTTATTCAAAGGACTTTTAAATCGTCCAGTTTTTTTTTTGCCCTACTACCCATTCGGGACGTCTTTTTGCTGACAAAAAGAATGGGCGCAATTATAATGAATGCATAGTTGACAGTTAATTACGATCTATCGGTTACTTATCCTGTACTTTTTTATGTTACCAAAAATTACGGGCAATAACAAAAGTGACGCAGTTGAATCATAATAGGCCCGTGTCTTAATGATCATCACATCATAAACACATCAAATAAACACTGCCATGTATCACGCTGCGCTATGTGTAGATTTTAGTAGAAAAATCGTGATTTCTGCACAAACTCCGCACTAGATTTCAGAATTTGCAGTCACGCGTGAGGCGTGACATGACATCTGCCTAGATTCGTCTAACACTAAAAATGTCGTGTCGTGATGAAGGGCCTTCCAGTTATTCGTAATTAAGTCATATTATCACTTTTCAGTACAAATCATTACAAGCAGTTACTGATACAAATTCGTATGCGACAAATTAATATGGAATTATTTTATGCAACTCTACTGCAAAGGCGGTACGCACAAAGTGAAACATCAAACTGTCCGTGTAAAAGCCTTGTTATACCAAGCTCGCAGCTAACTAAAGGAGTTAAGAAGCCCCTTTTTCTTGTCTCGACTATAAAAGACGCCAGTTTTTACATCTAGGAAGTAATTATCTCTGAAAACTTCTAAGAAACCAGAAGAAGAGTTTGGAGGCATCTTGTGAAACTCTAGTGGATATTTATTTTATTTACTTAATAACTACTTTAATTTATAATCAAAATCAGAATGGATGAGATTCGTTGGAGGTTAAAGAAAACGTATATTATGGAAATTGAAAACTCTCTAACACAATAATTTCTATGCTCGACGATTTCACAACTGATGCGAAACTTGTCTCATTTAGTAAACAGTAACAGTTTTGACAGTTGTCAGACGTCTTTTATACTTAAATCGCTACTTAGAACTAAGTTAGTTACATTAATAAATTCGTATTAATTATTATCAATTGCTTTTGTAAAATATATGTGTGAAAAACTATTTATTTGGTGTAAGTATATTATAAATAATTGTTTCAATAAAAATTTGGGTGAAAATTGTTTAACAAACAGACAGACAAACAGACAACAAAATAAAAAAAAATAAATGATGTCGGTTGACAATGGATTGAATTAATGGATTAAAATGGATTGAATGGATGAAATAATGGATTAAATTGTAATTTAAAAATACTAACATAATGTCAATTGCATAAGAAATAATAATTTATAGAAACATAACCAAAGGGAAAAATTGGAGACAAATCCTACATCGTTTCAGATTTTATCAGATTTAGCACTTTGTAAAGGCGCTTCAACACTCGACCGGAAGGCGGGCGATCATTTGACCAACTTTTTTCATTATCTTCGCCAACTCGAATACTTTTATAGTAGTCCTATTTCGTTTTAGTTGTGATTTTCTTTTTGTGTGTATTTTTTTTAACCTTTTACCGCCAACTTCTATCGTTAGCTTTTACAAGGCTTTTAGGAGTCAAGTTTTTGGAAGTGAGTTTAGAGCTGTTAGAGTTTTTACTTTTTCATTTTGAATAAGAATAACTTTTTGAATATTTTGGTATAAAATATGATTTTTTGAATATATTACGAGTATATTGTTAATTTACTTTAAACATCTTTTATAAATGTTGTACAAACATTGCCGACCTAAAAAAACCTCACAAGGTTAACAAAATAATAACATGAAAGTTCATAATTTACTCGCGTTGAGCCTTTAGCTTTTTGATAATAATTAATGCAATTAACTACTTTCAAACCTAAAAAATAAAACCGGTCAAGAGCGAGTCGGACTCGCGCACCGAGGGTTCCGTAACATCATAATTGCACCATGAAACCACACAGTAGCTAGTTTTTTTACATTCTCTTTGCTGTAGAGTAGAATAATAAAATTAATATTGCAGTTTTAGGTAAGCGCCATCTCTTGACCGATAGTGGAACTAATGTTAACTTTTTTAGAAATTTGATGATTTCTAAAAAAGTGTGCTATATTGAGACATCGTTTATTTTTCCTGTAATCTTTATATAAACTGCTATATACATTTTTCATCATAAGTCGAAAACTAGGCGACCTAAAACAAAAAAAAAATGATTGAAAACGTGCAAACGACGCTCTTTAATATGATACCCCACATGCCCTAGTAGCCCCACTTCAAATTTTTAAGACCCCTTTTCAGTCCCTGTTGTAAAAAAGGTATTTATTTTTTTATTTATTTCTTATTATCAAAATAGTTGGGCAAATGTCATCTTAAATTATTCCAAATTTCAAGTTGATACCATTAGTTGTTCTCGAGATATCCAGCTGTGACAGACAGACAGACAGACTGAGTCACACCATAAGGGTTCCTTTTTTACCATTTTGGTACGGAACCCTAAAAAGGAGAAAAAAGAGGAAGGGGATACTATCGCCGCGATAACATCGCTATATGTAGACAGACACGCGGATAGTGTATAGAAATACGTGGCACGACGATAACATCGTGGGAGATTCTCTCGCTCGTCCACAAGCAAGGAAAGTAATCAATAGGTCCCAGTGGCGAGGGGTGAAACTGTGGCGAAGGTAAGCCGTTCTGCAAAAATGTTCTGGGGGGGTATTACGACCTCTTAAAACTTGCCAGGTTTATGAATTGCTATAGTTACATCTCTTTCTCGCTGTATATCAAATAAAAGAGATAGATTGATAACCAGTCAGAAAACTGCCAGGAAATAAGAGGTCGGCCCCAGATCTGCATAGTGGATGGGTGGGCTGGGATTTCTAAAAGGTAAGCCGATGGGAATCGGTTTGTATAGACCCTTCGCCACTGATAGGTCCAAATCGAATGTTTGAGTTAAAACTTAATGACAACGTATGTAATCGCCAACCGCAAAACTCTACTAGAATTCACGAACAATAACAAGCTGCTGAAGTCCATCGTGATATCGCGAGTCGCGGTCCGGTCCGTTTCCGGCGAGGAAGACGGCCGGATGTTTACTTAGAGTCAGTAGAGTAGACGTGACAATGGGTATTCGGATAAACGAAAATAAAGTTTCAAGAATCTAGTAAGCTTAAGTGCTACAACATTTTATTTATTACTATATTTAAGTTTTTGTATCATTTTAATAATACAAAACATTTTTCAATAACAATAAACTCTTATTGTTATGAATTAGATTTAGTTGTGAATAGAAATAAGTAGAAAGGTGCCTAATAAAGTCTATTCTTACAACAATTCGGAAAATAATCTTTAACAGTTTGCCCAATTCTCAGCAATACAATGAAAAACACTTCTATTTTTTTTTACACTAAGCCGTCTCAACTAAGTTTTACCCTAACTTAAAAAAATACACAAATAAAAAAAGGCATTATAATACGTTTAGTTTGGGAACTACATAGAAATACACATACACGTAAAACTTATAACACCCCTTTTTTGCATCGGAGGTTAAAAATAAATACATTTGCACCAGATCATTGGTCAGACAGATTAGTCGATTTGGTCAAGGGCCTGCCTACCAAGGCTGGAAACTGGTTTCTAACTAACCAGGTTAATTTTGATCTCAATCAAACAGGTTTTTTCGTAAGTGTTCACTCGGAGCGGAATCGATTCGCGAGCGATATTGCTTCTGGGATAAACCTGGTTAATTCCACGACGCGCGTGAATAGTGCAGCGATATATTTTGCCTCTTTTTATCTGCGGGCGCGGGCGGGATCTTGACGCGATGCAGCGCAAACCAGTGCTGCCAACTTAGCGCGTTTCGCGCCAGATCTAGCGCTTTTTTTTTGTCTCAAAGCGCGTTTTAGCGCCTAGCGCTAAATCTAGCGCTTTTTTAGATTTTAATAGATTAAGTATTTTCCTGCTGGCCTGCTGCATTTATTTGGTTGAATGCTTGGTGAATCTATTAAAATTATACAAATTCTATAGTTAATTAGTATTTTTATGGTACACCAAGCATTCTAATAGATAATTCTCAATTTTCTCTTTCACCTACTTCAATTTTTTTTAACCTCTAGGGGGGGGGGGGGGGGGTGGCGACGCTTTCGCAAAGAGCAAATAAATAGTAAAACCATTCGTGGTTAGCGCGAAATCTGGCGCTGTTTTTTTAAATGCCATTTTAGCGCAATCTAGCGCTTTTTTACAGCGTTGACAGCGCGTTTTCGCTCAGACTAGTTGGCAGCACTGGCGCAAACGTAAGTCGCGTCTCGTCTTTCGTTTCGTTGCGTTGCATCGGGTGGGCGGAGCGAACAAAATAATTTTGGTATTAACCAGGTTTTGGGAGTGGAATCAAAACCAAAACGGTCTACGAGCTTAACCAGAAATAATACCGGTTTCGATGAGCAGAATCGAAATAAAAACGCTCTTTTCAAAATGTATGAAGCTGCGCGAAACCTGGTTGCGAATTATAGCCAGGTTTTTCAGCCCTGCTGCCTACACTGTGTTTAACTCGTACAATAGTGCTAATCGAAGCTTATTTCCTATTACGCTATAATATTAGCTTATAGCATATACTTCATACTCATAGTACTGTAACGTGTAAATTAATGTTTTGAATGTACAATTAGCTTTTTTTACACTTATTTCCAATTCAAAAATCAATAATCGGCCGTCTTTCATGGCGCACAGCGTGTCTGTCCTTATTTCTTTTCAAAACATACATTCACTAATAACACTCATACTCAGCATACATTTATGATGTTTTGTTGTCGTACTTCGTTTCATTATCGTTCCTCCACTCCATATAGGTTACCTTTAGCATTGTGTGACTTGGAGACACGCTAGTCTACAGACACGGCATTTCTTCTGATGACATCACGCGAGGACATCGAAACTTGCTACCGTTTCGACTTGAGAAAAACCTCCTTGAAGCCTGTAAAAAATTCCCGTCAAAATTCCGTCTGTATACGGAATTTTGATTCGGAATTTCGAAACAGAATATCGATAATATATGAAAATTCCGAACGGAAAATTACCACGTGTTTGTCGTAGGTCCATAGATTTGTTTGGATTAGTTGAGTTCGGAATGATTCCGTTTCGGAATGACCAGAAGCCATTATTATTGTCCCCACTGCTGGGGCACAGGCCTTCCTTATGGGTGGATAAGGAGGATAGGCCATAACCCATCACGTGGATTGGTGGGTGTTAACGACTGCAAATGTAGCTGGGACCAACGGGCTTAAAACGTGCCTTCCGAAGCACGGAGGAGCTCGAGATAATATATTTTTGGTCACCCAACTATAAAATGTGACCTATCGCTGGGCCAGACGGTAAAGCATTGCATTTGTAGTCATGACACCCACCAATCTGCATTAGGCCTGCTTTATAAGGGTTATAGGCCCTTCCTCCTTATTCACCCATAAGGAAGACCTGTGTCCCAGTAGCACGAAAATTAAACGTTCTTTATTAAATAAATTTACATCTAATTATTAAATAATACAGACCTGAATATTATTTCTTGCTATTTTTTAAAGGTTTTTGAAGGAGTTTTTAACTACTAATATAATTTTCCTAGTTCAACAATAGGAATGGTTAAAAGTCATTTTATTGGGCATTTAAACACATTTAAAGAACGTGGCTCTTTTCCTTAAGGAAAACAAAGTTAATTAGGCGTTTACGTCTAATTCTATCCGTTTCGTGATTGCTTACATTTTCTTTATTTAAACTTTTCAATGGTTGACAGCTGTAATGGGAAACCAGTCATGGGCCACACTTAAAGGGTATTATTAGAACACCTCTCCCACGCAAGTGCATGGCTTTAATTGATAGGGTTGTCGATGTTAAGTAGTTTTTAATTTAATGTTAAAATCCTATTAATATTATTAATGCGAAGTTTAGTGTGTGTGTGTGTTTGTTACCTCTTCACACCTAAACGGCTAGACGGATTCGGATGAAATTTGCCACACGGTAGTTTATAACGTGGATTAAAATTATCCTCATCATCATCATCAGCCTATCAACGTCCACTGCTGAACATAGGCCTCTCCGAGTGCACACCACTGAGCACGATCCGCGGCTGCACTCATCCAGTTTTTGCTAGCCACATTGCAAAGATCATCGCTCCACCTTGTCGGAAGGCGTCCCACACTACGTTTGCCGATACTCGGTCTCCACTCAAGAACTCGTTTGCCCCAGCGGCCATCGGTTCTACGGCTAATATGGCCGGCCCACTGCCACTTCAGCTAGCTAATCCGAAAAAAATATCCCGATCAAAGCTTTTCTAGGATCCACGCGAACGAAGTCGCGACCGACCAATAGTACTTATACCATAAATGTGGAAAAAAATACAATAGAAAATTTATTAAAACGGACTGTACAATATAAATTTCCTTATATGCAAGACATGCAACTTATACTGAAACTTTTTTTACGAATATCAATATGTATGAAGTCCACTGAAAATTCTTTAAAATAAAATAATATTATAAAAACTGGTGCAGACATTTTTGTGTGAAAAGTTTCTCAAAGTCAAAATATTTTTATTCAAATAAACTTAATAATTAAGGTGCATCGCGCGTCCACTAGCGCCGCCAATCAAGAAAAATAATTACAACGAAATAACTAAGTATGTAAATCAGAAAAATATAAAAACTAACTATTATTGAATGCGTGAAATTCTTAGTTTAAATATGTTCGCGTAGTTAAAATCTGGATTAACGCCCAGTGGCCACTTAAGGCGTTAGTCCAGGTTTTAACTACACAAACACATTTAAACCAGAAAAAAAAGCATACAAAATTAGTTTATAACTAATACTAGTTTTTATATCTTTCAGAATTTCATTAAACATAGTTATTTAGTTATTATGTTTTTTTCTTGATTGGCGGCGCTGGAGGCTTGGTGGGCCCTTAAGCACATTCAATCGTCCATATTTTCCTACCACCCATTCCAAACTTCTTTTATGTCGTTTTTTCTGGTCGCTGAGCCATCGGAGTAAGTAAGTAAAACAACATTGTACGTAGAATTTTGTTCGTAAAAATGCAAACCCTACATGAGGTGGTCAAAGATCCAATCGCGTGACCCAGCGGTCAGATTCAATTTGAGAAGCAGCAATTAAGGGTGAAACCACGCACGTTTGTTCAATCACCCCCTGCCATACAATTTTACACCCTATTCCACTATTAATAAGTGTCAAATATAGTTGGAAATAAAGTAACGTTACGATAGAGTTTACCTTTTTTACATTAGTACAAGCAACGTACTTAAAATATGTCACATTATAGTGTTTGTTAATGAACGATACACTGAACTGAAATGAACAATAAACTGTACCTAGTTAAAATATCAAAACTAAAAATAATGATGTCTTTATTATAATTGGCGTTCATAGTTAGTTCAATAAATGAGGGCTTTTCAAAGTGACATTAAAAAAAAAAAGTAACTATTTGTCTCACTAGATGGCGTTGATGGAAAGAGAAGTGTCAAAATTGGCTTTTAAAAATAAACGGTCTGTACCAAAGAGGAAAACCGCTCGCTGGCTGACATCTGCCCAAAAGAGAAACATTTTAGGGTTACATCTGCCTGCCTACCTGAGTACTTTTCGAAACTTAGTAAAAAAATACATTGACACATACATTTTTATAAACGCCATCTATCGAGCCTACAGTTTTTTGTCATTTTGAAAAGCTCTCATTGAAAACCTTGACATTAGTACCTAATCATTTGCGTAAGGCATAGCTTAACTTACTCTTGAATATACACTAAAAGGATTGGCTTTCAAACGTTTGATAAAATCTTAATCATAATTTCAACCCGAATCGCATATAAATAACATCATAAATCCTTCTTAGGTTCAATAGCATGTCGTGGATCAATTATGTATTCCGGTATTAAGTTCTAAGCTACATGGGATTAGTAGAATATCGAATTAATTCAATTATACGGGACTGACAAATTTTGGCTACATTGTAACAATGGATGCGTCCTATATAAAAGTAACCTAACTTGGTTAAGATTATCAAGATAATTAACATTATTGGACCTAACTTAATTCCATTATAGTGACAAGAACGAATATTTATGTTTTTCGGACAATTTCATAAATGTTTTCTGGTTTCAGAGAGGTCATACTAAATAAATATCTACCTAGCACTAAATTTTGGTTTAGTCACAGAATAAAATAAGTACTACATAAGTACTCATTTTAGTCGAGTTTGTCATTTTGATATACAACCGGAATCCTCATCACTGAGGAACTGGCTCTGCCGGAGCACAACAATTTTCAAATTGTTGTTATGGCGTCAGACTTAGGTAAAGCCGTATACAGAGAGAACGCTGGTTGCCGACCGGCGCTTGTCAGCTCTGGTCCGCGCAGGTAACCAACGAAAACCAGCGAAGGCATTTGTATGAACAAGCGCTGATAAGCGCTGAAAAGCGCCGACACGTGCCGGTCAGCGCTGGCTACGTTTAGTACGAAACCTGCTTCAACCTGCTTGCTTTATAAACAATACTAAATAATATACTAGAAAAAATACGACTCGCACCAGATCAATACTCAGACGGGAATCGAACCCGTGACCTTTGGATATCCGGTCCAATGCTCTGACCGCTGAGCTACCGAGTCACTAGTGACATCGTCGAATTTTTCCTAGTATATCCTAAACTCTTACGCTGTAAGTCAGCGTTATTTCACCAATGTGAGGAATTACCTCGACATTCAATTGAAATATCTTTCCAGATATTTTAACAATTGATTAAGATGAAATAGCTATATAATTTTTAAATTTGAGATTTTTGCATTTACAATGCTATTTTTAAACAATACTAAATAATATACTAGAAAAAATACGACTCGCACCAGATCAATACTCAGACGGGAATCGAACCCGTGACCTTTGGATATCCGGTCCAATGCTCTGACCGCTGAGCTACCGAGTCACTAGTGACATCGTCGAATTTTTCCTAGTATATCCTAAACTCTTACGCTGTAAGTCAGCGTTATTTCACCAATGTGAGGAATTACCTCGACATTCAAGTAGCTCAGCGGTCAGAGCATTGGACCGGATATCCAAAGGTCACGGGTTCGATTCCCGTCTGAGTATTGATCTGGTGCGAGTCGTATTTTTTCTAGTATATTATTTAGTATTGTTTAAAAATAGCATTGTAAATGCAAAAATATCAAATTTAAAAACTGCTTGCTTTATGTTAACGGTTACCGGCGCGGACCAGCGCCGACAAGCGCCGGTCGGCAACCAGCGTTCTCTGGCCTATGATGGTAGTAGCTTGTAGATGTGTAAGACTTGAAATAAGCCCTGCCACCAACCAAACCAAGCACAAATGAACTCTCCACCTGGAAATCGAACCCGGACCCCTGCGTCTTACACGGGTAGGCGAACCTTTAGACCACAGAGGCGGTTGTATAATATTATTATGTGAAAGTTTCTAATTCCTTAATGCATTCAACTGTCGAGTCGTCGTGTTCCTCTGCCCTTCTCTGGAGTCTTAATAGGAAAAGTCAATATTCGTTCGAGAACCGCCTTGCAACTGCTCATTAAAACTTGCCTCCCGGCTACAATATCCAGCACTTCGGAAATTGTGGGATAATGTTATAAGTTGAATCCGCCTTTTGTTTTTTGCCTCAAAGTTGGTGTTATTGCATGAACGTAACCTTAGGTGTCATTTTGTTTTACGGTTTTTGGCTTCGCTTGGCGGATTCTTGTTGCCTTTTAGGAGAGATGACGTGATGATTACAAATAGATTTTTTAAACAATAACCAGTTTCTTCATTATTTCTCCACGTTGTAAATGCTTTTAAGGTTAATCAAACAACAAAGATAACATTTATTTATTTATTAATCTTTATTGCACAACAATACACAAAGTAAGGTACAAAGGCGGACTTAATGCTAAAAGCATTCTATACTAGTCAACCATCAATAAAAAGACATTCATGAATTTGCGGTACATACAAAGGAGTTACAGAACCTTAAAAATATTTAAATAACACATAGATAAATAATATATATAAAAATAAATAAACCATAATATATAAATACATATATTATAAATAAGTATTATTATTTTATTCAATATTATTCAAGTATTATAATTGTTACATGACAAGTTAGTAAAGAGAGTGGTAAAGTTTTAACAAACATTAATGATATTAAAACGTGATAGATTCATTCTATCAACAATTATTATTGAATTGACAATACAAATGATCTACCCCCCAATCATAAAAAACGAAAAAGCACATTATTAAATGTATCTAAGATTTTAAATCTTATATCCGATTACGCACATAAGTAAATACATCATTCTTTGAGTTTTGATTGTTTTTTTAAATAACTTCTTTACCTCAAATCTTGCTGACAACCTTCGATTAAATTACCGGTCAAAAACTCGACATCAACTCAAGATTTTACAATGTTATTAGTTCATTAGAATGCAGAGAATCATGAAATGAGAAAATTTGGCAATACTACACACATCTCAAGTATTTAAGTCACTCATTACCGCACATAGCTACTAATAACTTGCATAGCAGAGTTATACAGGATAAGTTTCAAAGTTGGCTGAGAGTTCTAGACTGCAAGTAAACATGCATAATTGTTTGCGATGTTGTTCAGTTGTGTGTGACGTAGGTTAAATTAAGTTGCTACTTTGAGAGAAAGAGTTTAATAAGCAAGTCTGACGCCATAACAACAATTTAAAAGTTGTTGTGTTCCGGCAGTTAGAGGTAAGATAGCCAGTTCCTCAGTGATGAGGACTCCTGGCACAGAATACATAATAGTACCTCCTGGTTTAGTGCGCTTACACATTTGGCCTTATCGTTATTTAACATCAGGTGAGATGAAAGCCAATGCCGATGGTGGAGCAGAAATTGCCAGATCCCAGTTTCCAAATCATATTCTTAAGCAAATGAAGACACCACTTCAGACATAAAATATTCCACGTTTTCCGAAATCTGTAAAACAGTTTTATTTCAATGTTATTATCTCAATTTCCCAATCATGTTAATGCCCGCCGCTTTAAAATCGTTTTACAGCGCTGTTTCAAATAGAATTAACGTCAGTGATTACGCTATGGTACAGTATGTACGTGTCGTTGTTTTATACTTGACCTTTTGCTGTATCATAGTGACTAGTAAGAGCATTTAAAGAACTCGAAATTATTTTAAAATAATCATTTATGCAACTGTACTATGATGAGGGGTATTAAAACACGAATGTGATAATAGTATCACATGAGTGTTTTAATACCTAATTATGGACAGTTGCATACAAGACTTTATCTACACCCATGATATGTATTCTTTATAAAGGGTTTTAAACGGTGGCTTATTGGAAACATTGAAACAACTAGTGTCATGGTAGCCATAATGTCTGAACGAGGGCTTGTCGCGCTCCTCCTCTTCGTCATAAAATCATTATAATGTTGAACCGAATTTCATAATGTGACTCGTGGGGCGTGGACCTCGACCTATAGACCTCGCGTTAAAAAGTAGCTCAAATCGTATGACATATAAAAAAATTAATAAATAAAATAAAAATAAAAATCGTATGGGTTATTTACATGGTCCATTGCACGGTATTTATATGACTGACGTTAGGTAACATTATGTAATAATAACACTTAGTTCCAGTTTTGGCCACTGGATCAGATAAGTTTGTTCAGTCATCTGCGGCTTAGGTCAAATTGGCATTTACACAGTCAATTTTCATCATGACATGTGGCAAAAGTCGTGCGACTTTAGCCACCTGTGTTTTCACATTATTAGCACAGAAGTGGCGAGGGGTCAAATTATGGCAAAGGTAAGCCATTCAACAAAAACGTTATGATCTGCATAGTGGGTCGGTGGGGTGGGATTCCTAAAAGGTAAGCCGATGGGAATCGGCTTTTATATACCTTTCGCAAAGTATGTACCCTTTTGCAGTTAGAGGGAACATTTTTCCCACCAATTAAAACCAATAAAAATACCAAAGTTTCTATTTGTAATATTATTTTTCGACCTGACAACACTAACAGAACATTATGACATTTCGGTTTATTTTTATTTGACATTGACAGACTGTTTTTTTTTCACAAAATTGTTGAAGTGAATATTCAAAACTGGCGTTTTTTTGTATTGCAAGGGAAATCGGTACATATCTTGGCAATCAAGTGGTGAAAAAAGGTAAGTTCTTCTAGATGTTGTGCTTTTGAATGTTATTTCATAGATGTAAGACGTATTTTTGATGTATCTGCCACAAATTTTCATTTATGTCGATTTTTGTTGGTGGGAAGAATATTCCCTCTAACCGTGAGTACCCCGTTTCCTATAACTAATAAGGTTAGAGAAAATATTCTTTTATTGTGTTTATGGTAACTGTTTTTATTTCTTTGCGACTAAGGATTAAATGTTTTTCTTTTCTTATTGGTGTCTAATTGTGTGACATTATAGAGTTATTATGCATGATTTATGTTGTTTTTTTTAGTTTCTTAAAAAAACATACCGCTATAGCAGGTAGAGGGAATATTTTTACCACCAAATTTTTCGAATTTTCATAAAAATATCTAATTTTCTTTTTCTTTTCTTATTGATGTCTAATTGTGTGACATTATAGAGTTATTATGCATGATTTATGTTGTTTTTTTTAGTTTCTTAAAAAAACATACCGCTATTTCATAGAAAATAAAAACATTCCCTCTCGGTAGAGGGAATATTTTTACCACCAAATAAAAAGTGAGTAAAAAAAAATTAAATCACATTTTATTTTAGGCATCTTAAGTAACACAAATTCGAAAACTATATCATTCTATCTCATCTAGAACTTTATAACCGTTAAAGGGTTAAAAATTATTAGCTTATTTATGACCTAACCTTAAGAAATAGAAATCACAATATAATATTATCTAGTTAATAAAAGGAAAGCCAACAAAACAACCGCGAATCGGATCGCTTACCCTACCCGGCTCGGATTGGGCATTTTAATCTGGTTACGAATTTGCTTCACACCCGCTACGGTTGAAACATTCCGATTTTTGAACGGTCTCCTAGTTGATTGGCGGATCCAGAGCTACGTGGAATCGTGACAGTAATTGAACGGAATTTTAATTTGTCGAATCTGTTCGTCATTTGTTTAAACTGCCGTTTTGATTTCTGACTGGGAAACCAACCTGGTGGGAATGGGTCTGCTTCTGTCTGCTTGTACTAAGGGCGTCGCATATATATATATATATATATATATATATATATATATATATATATATATATATATATATATATATATATATATATTTTTCTTCATGTTTAATATTATCAATCTGTATGGCACTTCTTACTCAAAACATAAAATTAATAACTAATCCTTGATTTGATTTCTCACTTTTTTTAAATGCTAATGACTAAAATGATTATTTTGCTTTCGTAATATTTTTTCGTATTTTTTCGTCTATAGTTTTGTAAGTAAAGGCCTATGAAAAGCTTTTGGACATTAGTTTTCAATTCGGTGCCTTAGGATGGGTGGCCTAAGTATGTCATGCTCTCTTTAATCATTTCTGCGGTGGTGTCGTGTGGGGCGGGTCGTTACGTTCCCTCAAATATGGTTGAGCGAAGCGATGGCTGGTCCATGCGTCATGCTCGTGAACGGGTGCTGCCAGTGGGAATGGGTCTGCTTCTGAGTACCTATCTTAACGCATATTGAATTGTAAGAATTGCGTTTTTACTTTTTATGTCTTGCATCAAGTCTTTTTTGGTTCGAGTAGCAGACAGAGTGATTTCTCAAATTCTCAACTAGTTGAAAGTTATTTACTCTCACATTTACCTATCTGAATGTAGTAGATATATTTAATTTTAACCTACCTACCCATTGTGTGCAAACTTTTGTTAATTATAGTGATGGAAAATGACCTCACTTTAAACGTGGAGCTCATTTTTCAATGTTGACGACTCTGTATGAAATATACAGGGAGAAAAAAGCAGCCCTTGACGAGTTTCTTGCCGGTTCTTCTCGTTACAAGGTCTCCCGCTTAGGGTTTGCGAACCGATGGCGTAGCTTCTATGACATTCACAAGTGCTTGTAACAGCCTAGACTGAATAAATTATTTTGAATTTTGAATTTTGAACCAACTTACAAAAAAAACAGATTTTGTTTATGATATTAGATCTTCAGACATAAGTTGGTTTTAAACTTTTTTTCTATAAAATAACACTAAAATAATTCTTACAACCGAAATAGCGATATTAATAACGGGATACAAATACAAAATCTTTATTGCGAACTAAGTGTACACAAGTGTTACAATAAAGATTTGCGTCCATTTTTAATAGCTAAAGTAGAATATTCGAAGTTACTTTTTTAATGTTAAAAACAAATTGAAAAAAAATCCCTTTAAAATAAAGTTAAATCTTTTGAATCGTCAAAGTCTATCTACAATGTTATTTTTAGTTAATTTAAGTTCTACAAAAGTACAATCCTATCCTACTTTATCGAAATGTATGAAACAGCAGTTTTTAGGGTTCCGTAGCCTAAATGGCAAAAAACCCTTATAGATTCATCATGTCTGTCTGTCTGTCTGTCTGTCTTGTCTGTCTGTCCGTATGTCACAGCCACTTCATTCCGAAAGTATTAAGACTACACAGTTGAAACTTCGTAGGTAGATGTATTCTGTTAACTGCTTAACGAATTTAATACAAAAATAAGAAAAATAAAAGATTAAGGGGGGGCTCCCCATACATGGAACGGACTCTGAAAAAAATTTTTTCTTCATATCAACACGTGTTGAATGTCTATAGATAGGTCTTTAAAAATGACATTGAGGTTTCTAAGACAACTTTTTCTCAAAGTCAACCGTTTGAAAGATATACACCGCCAAAGTGGTAAAATGTGTGCCCCCCCCCCCCCCCCCATTTAACTTTTGAAATAAGAGAGTGAAAAATCTAAAAAAATATATGCTGTAGATCTTAATAAAAACTTTCAAGCAAAATTGGTTTGAACGAGATATACTAATTAGTTTTCGAGATATAGCACATTTTCAAAAACCACAAATATAACTTTGTCATTCATACCAACACTGTGAAAAATAAAGTTATTTTTGCAGACGAAAAATGATAGGTGGTATTAAATATGGTATAGTATAAGGTAACTACGGAACCCTACGGCGCGTGGCACGACACGCACTTGGCCGGTTTTTTTTCGTGATTTCGATGTTGAACCCATAATGAAAGTTGTTCAGTTTGATGGTCTGATCAACCCCACGAGAGTTTTTGTATTAACTAAAAATAACCTTGTATAATACAAAATATTTTATTTTAGTTCCGTTAGTGCAAAACCTTTTAAGCGTAAAGAAGCGAGCAATCGAGCTCGCTAACGCATAGCGATAACAAACGTCACTCGGCATCCACTGTCTTATCCCATTTATCTGATAATCCCCCGGGAATGGGTCCTCAGTAAAGCAATATTTCCCGGACGCAATGGATGAACGCATCCATTGATCTCTAATACCCGCTTAGATTATCCTTGTTTGTAAGAAGATAATGATTAAATAAAAATAACTGTGTACAACAACAACAACTTTACTGTAACACGTCAGGTGTAACTTCATGAAACATAAGTGGGGATGGATGGAGAACCCTCTGTGTGACTGCGGCCTTGAGGACCAGACTACCCAACATATTGTGGAACGATATCCAAAGCGCCATTTCCCAGGCGATCCACGGGAGCTCTACGAGGACCTGACACCAGCAGCTATAGACTGAATGTTTTCAATTATTTCGAATATTTAATTTTTTTCTTTCGTCGAACGCCCCCTCCCCCCTCCCAACACCAAGCGAAACAAATCAAATTTCCCCTGCTTAAAAAATCCATAAACTTTTCGAAATTCAAAACGAACTTCAAAAGCAGCGTTAGGTCAGAATCACTGAAATCGGTCATTCATCAACAATAACACACTATTAACTGACACAATCTCGAACATTTACTTAAATACATTTTTTTGTTATTTCCAAACGTATCAAACTACAAACATAGCATTTCACTAAATTGGCCGGGAATAATTACTACATAATTTCACTCACAACGTGATGGTGTAAGTATTTCGACTCATTTCTCCATAAATAGCATGAAATAAAAATCTAATTTTGTGGCCATGTTTTGGCACGACACGCAACTTTGTCAAGTCGTGACGTGACCAACTTTTTAAGTTAACAAGGCAACCGATGCGGCTTTTAAAATACATTACCAATTTATGTATGGAACTTTGAAATCCTTCCATTTAGCCCAAAAAATAGATTTACTTGAAATTAATAGAATTAACTGAAAATGTAACCTTTTGTTCTACCAAAGTTAGAATTACGCACCATTATGAAATGTGCGAGGATCAAAGAGATGTCTGTATAATCCACGATCTCTGGGTCCCTTCCATTTAGTGTCTTTGTGGTACAACAATGGTACATTAGAATACAATATACGCATCTAGTCCTCATGAGCCATTTTAATTTACCGACTGCTGAGGAGCGACCTTGAATAGGTAAAAGGATGGGCTATAACCCAGCGGTTACAGTACGAGGCATATAACTTGAAATTGGGTGGGGAGGGGCGCGCGCTATTGGTCGCTCACAAGAGCACATGCGCGAACTTATCCCCACTCCGTCGAAAAAATTTCAAGATACGTGCCTAGTACTGTACAATATACTTTACAGGTGTTGACAAATGCAGTTGTGACCAATGGCTTATTGGCTTAACATGTCTTCCGAAGCACGTAGCTAGTCAAACCTATCAACATTGAGAGCTATCTTAAGATAATAGTACTTGAGATGCCCTTTTAATAGAAACAGAAACTCAGGCATGATCTCAAAATAATAAGAGCGATTTATAAATACGGGCCTAGAGACTCGTTTACTGTTCTTGTTAGCAGTTAGGGTTGACTGTTATGTTATTTTTTTAATGGCCACATTGAAATTAAAAAGATTGCAATAAAGTTAGTATTTACTATAGGAACAATTTATCTTTGATCATCATTATAATCACTTGCTAAGTGTCAGAAAGTGCCAATAAATAACCTCACGTTCTTACGTAATACTTACACGATAAATTTCAGAATCCAAAATATAAAGCACTTGCGTGCTCCATATTATAACATGGCGCTGAATTAATACTAACAATTACTTGGGGGGCACGCACAAAAAATGAACAAATTGCTGCTGTGCGTGTTACCTTTGGTTTGGGATATGGTTGTGAGAGAAGCGATTGTTCTGATTTTATCGCAACTATACATATCAAAGTCAAAGTCAAAGTCAAATAAGCTTTATTCAAATAAACTTAATAATTAAGTACTTTTGAATCGTCTATATTTTCCTACCACCCGTTCCAGACTTTTTTAGCTGACAAGAAGAACGGGCGCAAGAAACTTATCAGCTGTAACAGCCATAAGTAACGATATTTACAAACTTGAATATATCGTTACCAAATAATTACAACAGGGTGACAGGATTATTGGCAACAACATAGACTTATTACATTATATTACTTCAACAAAGTACTTAGAGGGCTATAAAAGCAAAGGTGACTATCTCCACTTTTGTCAAGAATATGACTAATAGTGCCATCTAGTAGCACTGATTCAAAGCTTGTGATCTGTCTAAAAATCATAAGCAAATACGTCTTTATCCACTAGAAATTTATGATTAAAAACAACCAATCGAAACAAAGATCGCAATGTCCAGTGCAGATTGTTACTTTTGTTTTGACATGTTCAAACTGTTGAACATTAAAAACGGACTCAAGATTTTTTTATTGTTTTATAAATATGAAAATGGAGCTGTTTAGCTCCAGCATTTACTTGTGCCGCCAAAACAAGCTAGAAAGATGCTCAGAAACCCCAGTAGGTGGAAAAGGACATTGAAGCTAAAAGAAGGGTTTGCGATTATTGTATAAAACTTTTTTGTGGAAATTGTTATGCAAAATTATTATTCCAAATGTTACTTAGGTACCTACGTTTAAAACTGCTTTATTTTTTGAAGACACTGACCAAAACAACCGCCGAAGTTGGTTAATGGAATCAAACATAGCAATCTCCAAAATTCTATCCGTGTTTACTCATAAATTTCTGCAATGAATGTAGTTCAAACTGGCTTTTTATATTCATCCAACTCTAGTCTACTGAACAGCAAAACATAATAGTAAAAAATATGACTATCTTAACAAATATTGTTTTTTGTCGTTTTTTACAAAATCAGGAAAAGTGGAGATATTCGCCTTTGCTTTTATACCCCTCTATAGTAGCAAGTTATGTGTTACATCATTTCCATGCATTTTGATCTTTAAGATAATCATCTACTTTATAATAGCCTTTACTCATGAGCGTTTTTTTAACATGGTTTTTAAATTCATGCAAAGGAAGATCAATCACTTGTTGCGGAACTTTATTAATAAAGGCTATGCTTTTCCCCATAAATGAACCTCTAGTTTTTGCAAGCCTAAATCTTGGAACGGCAAGTTTATCTTTATTTCTTGTATTAAACTGGTGAATATTTCTGTTTTTAGCAAATGAATCATAGTGTTTCCTTACATAAACTAAATTTTCATATATGTATTGGCCTGCCAAAGTTAAAATATTTATTTCTTTAAACAATTCTCTCAAGCTATCTCTTCGCCGAAGATTGTATATGGCGCGAAAAGCTCTTTTTTGGAGTACAAAAATATTTTCAATACTGGCAGCTGAGCCCCACAAAAGCAGTCCATAGGACATTACACTATGAAAATAACTAAAATATACTAACCTTGCCGTTTCAATATCAGTTAAAAGCCTTATTTTCTTAACAGCGAATGCCGCTGAACTAAGTCTACTTGACAAGGCTTCAATATGTGGATCCCATTGCAGTCGAGAATCTAGTGTAATACCTAGAAATTTTGTACTCTCAATAAACTCGACTTCATCGTTATTTAAATTAATATTTAATTTTGTCTGCTCAACATTAGGTAATGAAAATTTTACACATTTAGTTTTTTTTGGGGTTAAGTGCTAAATTATTGCTATTAAACCAGTGTGAAACTTTAGAGAGGGCACTATTTACTTCGTCCGAACAGTTATTACCTCTGTTTACTTTGAAAACTAAAGAAGTATCATCCGCAAATAGTACTGTCTCACATAAATTATTCGCGTAGTTGGGAAGGTCATTTACATAAATTAGAAACAGCAATGGGCCCAATATTGATCCCTGCGGCACACCCATATTGGTGGGGGCTCCAGTAGATTCAGTTCTATTAATCACTACTCTCTGAGTTCTATTGTACAAATATGATTTCATAAGGCTAACTGATTTATCAGAGACACCATAATGTTCTAGCTTCTTTAATAGTGTTTGGTGATCAACGCAATCGAATGCCTTAGAAAGGTCACAGAAAATGCCAATTACATCTTGCTTTTCTTCCCAAGCGTCAAGAATATGTTTGAGAAGTGCAATTCCAGCATCAGTAGTATTTTTACCCTTGGAAAATCCAAACTGATTTTTATGAAGAATGTTATTGGATGTGAAATAATCTAATAATTGGGAATATATAATTTTTTCAAATATTTTGCTAAGTGCTGGTAGTATAGATATTGGCCTAAAGTTAGCTGGGTCACTTTTATCCCCAGATTTAAAAAGAGGAATCAATTTACTATTTTTCATTAGATCAGGAAAAACCCCTTCATCAATACATTTGTTAAAAATAAAAGCCAAGTAAGGGGCTAGTATATCAATTATTGATTTAATAATGCTTGTTGACATGCCCCAAAGATCTTCTGTTTTTTTGACATTAATTGTTTTAAAAGCTTTAATAATATCTTCACTATTTATATATTTAAAGAAAAAGGTTTCCTTGCACTTATCAACACTAGACTCTAGGAGGGAGACAGCGATGTTGGGACAAGCACTAAGAGTACTGGTAGTTTCTATTGGTATTCGAGCAAAGAAATCTTCAAAGACTTTAGCGACCTTATCGTCAGATTCAATAGTTTGATCACCAATTTTTAAACAGAAAGAATTTATATTGGATTTTGATTTGCCCGTTTCTTTGTTAATAATGTTCCAAGTAGCCTTAATTTTATTATCAGCTGATTTAATTTTATTTGAAAAGTACTTCGACTTTGCTAGAATACACACTTCTCTGAATGTTTGTGAATACTTCTTGACAAATTCAATGAAGTTAGGATCACAGGAAGTAGCTTTCTCTGCATAAAGTTCGTATAATTTCCTTCTGCTTTTATATATACCGGGTGTGGCCCAGTCACTAAATTTCGTACTATCATTACTCACGATGACTTTTTGTTTAAAATTTTTACTAAATTCAGTTTTAACTACGCTAAATAAATGGTTATATAAGTTATTGGCTTCAAAATTTGGTTTAAAATATGTTGAGTACACACTACGTAATTAGGTATTTGCCTACTATCGACAACTCTCAGTACGAGTATGTAGCATTACCTAAATAATAGGGGTTAAAGTATGAAATTGGTAATTTTTTTCACACATAGAGGCTTTTAATCTTCTAGGATGTTAAAGGTACTTCGGTTACTTGTTATTATTTCGAATTAATATCATAAGGGCACACTATCAGCAATAAGAATATTTTCTGTTTTTTTCATGAACTTTAAAAAATATCTTAAAAATTACTCCTTTTTTTGTTAGCAGAAGTGACCACTTAACTCGTTGTAACTTAGCCACAGAATAATGACTTAGCCGATACCTAAATTTTTTTCACATAATACATGTGGCATTAGTTAGCTGAGTGTTTAAATTTTTTTTTTTTCATAAAAGTTATAAAACATTAGCGGTTATGGTTGATAGATAAATTAAGAAAGTATTAGTATAGAAAATGCAAAATCTTTCAAATACTTCATACAAAATGGCAATTTCATACTTTGAATTTAACCCATAATTATTTTGTACACCTTAGTGCGCATGTAAAATGAATCTTTTGTCATTCTACCGGAATCAAAGTTTTGCTTCAATACTAATTAGATGACGCTGGTAGGTAGGTAATGTAATTGTAAAAAAATTCTTACAAAATGTTGTGACTCATGTTAAGTAGAGTAATAATAATAATAAAATGTGTTTATTGGTCACTTCACAAACTTATTTCATGAATATATGTGTAAGCTTATTATTTCCGCTACCGCTCATCACTATATCGCCACAATAGTCTACTTTAACCTTGCCTGTCGGTGTAATATGAAAATAGTATTTTATATTGTTTAAATTGAAGCCATTCTTAAAATGGCATATTATTGTCAGTGAGTATACAAATTCTTCCGTTTTGTTATGGTGCTGCTAGTTTTAAATATTTTATGTACGCTTAGGTGCGCTTTAAAATTTTGCATGTTATGCGAATGAGTAAATTTTATAATTTGACTTCTTAAACATTTTAAGTCAAATTGAACACTTAAAAATGTTCTTTTTTATGTATGTTAGCTACTTTAATGAAGAAAATTTTCATTTTTTTTAAAGTATAAAGCATTCAAAACAAAATACTTGAAAAACCATATTTAAAATGAAAGTCATACCACCTTTTGAAGAAAAAAAAAATTAAAATATACTAAAAACACGACTGCCCTGCTAAAAACGAACTAAAATGTTAAATAACAAGTGTCATTGCAGTCGGGGGACCGTTTTGTGAAATAATTTTTAATCAAAGAGGTCCCCCGACTGCAATAACACTTGTTATTTAACATTTTAGTTCGTTTTTAGCAGGTCAGTCGTGTTTTTAATATATTTTAAATTTATTTATTTTTATTTCACACATTTTAGTGACAAATTATATAGTTTTAAAATGTACCCATTAGGGCCTTTCATTTGATGCCAATATTGTGATAATTAAAGAAAAAAATTTTTTTTTCACATTTGAAATTGGCGTCGTACAGTCGCCATGTTAACTTTTTTCAAAAAAATTATAGCCAGTGTCATTTGGAATGATGTAATGATTCTAACGATATCCCATACATCTAAATCCGTTGAGCTATTTAGAAGTTATGGTGGAATAAAGAAACTCACATACCCACAAACATACATGAACCCTGAACACATATACACTCCTTTTTGGGCAGTCGTGTAATAATGATAATCATTACACAGCAGAAAACGAAATTGCTTCGCTAATATAATTCATATGCCCATATCATTATATCGTCTACGTATGTGCCGCAAAATTATATTCCCATTTTCCATAAAAGTTGCCCTGTATTCAATTAGATATCCTCCGGGTTCCCTTTGCCGGACCCTTGTCAAGGAAAAAATCCTTGGTTAGATTTCGGCCATACTAATAAATTCAGCTAGCACAAAGAGGCATTTTAATCTGTGGCAATACAAAGGAGACGGTTAATAAAACGATACGGCTATAAGCTGAAGTCTTAATTGTTTTTTGTTCAGAATTAGCTTATGAGCTTTTTGGTCTAACACTGTTTACTATACCTACACATACATACATATTAATACATATAAATGTTACGGCTAATACCCGAAGTGCGGCTAAACCTTGTTTCAGCCGGCTAAAACTAGGTGTAGCCGATAGCTGTTGGCTAAAACTAGGTGTAGCTGATTTGCTCGCGGCTAATACTAGGTGTAGCCGGCTAATACTAGGTGTAGGGTATTAAAAATGTAATTTCTGTTGTCTGTTAAAAAAAAATAACCTCGAAATTTAAGGCTCCCGCTACGCTACGCTTCGCGTATATTCGGGACCTACAGGGGGTAAAGCTGATCGGTTCACCTAGTTTTAGCCAATAGCTATCGGCTACACCTAGTTTTAGCCGGCTAAAACTAGGTTTAGCCGCACTTCTGGTATTAGCCGTAATATATTATACATATAATGAACTAACGCAAAATGAGAAAACCGTTTCTTTGGACCATCAAACTGAAGAACTTTTACTATGGGACCTACTCTGAAATCACGAAAAAAAATCAGCTGTTTCATACAAAAATTATAACGAAAATATAAAAATGTATGAAGCAGCTGATTTTTGTTTCGCGATGTCAGAGTTGGTCTCATAGTAAAAGTTGTTCAGTTTGATGGTCCGAAGAAACAATTTTCTCATTTTGTGTTAATGAGAGACTTTCCAGGCAACGTTCCTTTAAAATCACCGCAAGATGGCGCTGTCCAAATTCCATAGCATTAGTATGAAAGACTGGAAAGGTGATTTTAAAGGAACGTTGCTTGGAAAGTCTCTCATTCATTAACACGTTGTATATGTCGCGGGCGTATTGTATATTTAGCCGTATTACATAGCAACTAGCTGTTTTAGAAAACGGCGCCGTATTGTAATACGGCGAGTCAATGATACGCCAGATTGACAATGTGATACGTTGTTCAATACGGCGGACCACGTTTAGCCGTTTTGTATCAAAGTTCTATTGTAGAGTAACCACACTAACAAAATGAAACAGTGCTTAATTGAAAATAAATTTAATTTTAATAATTATGAAAAAAGGTAGGTTTAAGTAACTTCTAGTACCTAAGTAGTAGGAAACATGTGTTCTTTTTATTAATTTTAAGGAATGTATGGGTTATTCCCATAGCTCCACGAATGTATGGGTAAGAATTACTTTTATCAAATAAGTAGGTACGGTACAAAACCGTTGGATTCTTGTTTGTAAAATTGTAATATTAGTTAGACTTACTAGAACATTTATGTAATGTATCAAAATATTGTTCTTTGGGCACTGCCCAAAAAGTAGGGTCTTCTGAAATATGTTTCTTTAATCTTCACTGACTATACTCATGACGTTGTATTTTTACACCAATAATATTGCGTAGGATTCCGCACAACACCAGAAGCCATTGCCATCTTAGCAGTTTTAATCTCGTTCTTTGATCCACTCCTTTTTCACACTTCCGCACTGAGCTGCGTAGAAACTATTTAACTGCACATTAAAAATTGTCCTTAAAATAATTATCTGTACACATTTGGCACGTTTTCTACATTTAATTCATCCATTTTCTACTTATTTTCGATGCAATATCCGCACTTGACGCCATTTTTATTATTATGGTAGGCAGCGCCGCGAGTGTTGATAATTAGTACTAAAAACTTACGGAAAAGCGGCTTACGAACCGCTCAATTACATTACGGCTAGCCGTATTGAAAATCGCAAAGCGCTCTATTCAATGCGGCGTACTTTTGACCAGCCGTTTTGAATACGCCGTATCTTTAATCCGCCGCATTACAATATGGCGCCGTTTTCTAAAACAGCTAGTTGCTATGTAATACGGCTAAATATACAATATGCCTGCGACATATACATATAGAATATAAATAAACTTATCTATTTAAGATAATTCCATAACACGTCTCTTTCTGAAAAGTCTTTTCTGAAAAAAGTAACTGAAAAACAATATTGTGATCAATTAAAAAGTAATAAGTGAATGTCGATTAATAGATGATTCATCATGTCACGATTCGAATAATAATAATAATAATATAATAATAATAATTTTTATTTGACATAATCTTTAGTACAAATTCCTATGAAGACTCTGACACCCAAACTAGGCTAAATGCCTGTATCTCAGGAGTCAGTGGCTTCTCCCACTTAAATACGACAACTGTCATGTCAATACCTATACAAGAAAGCCTAATATGCACGTATAATAAAGTAACTGAGTATAAATAAATAATATATATATATTTATATATATAATTATATATATAATATACTTACATATAAAATAATATAATTTAATAAATAGAAATAAGTATCTCATAAAATATTTTAATATAATGTGTATTGTATTATATTATAAAGCTTAAGTTTTTAGCCCATTATTGTAAACAAATCCTCCGTTTCGTCATAGTTTAATGACAAAAGCCAAGATTTGACAACCATTTTACATTCGTGAGATGGTAGAGGGTAGAAATTTAAATTTTTATTTATTTTATTATAGAGGTAAACTGATAAATATGCACGTTGTCGCCTTGCAAAGGCGGTACGGCACCCTACAGGAGGGATTACATTAGGTGTAACACGTTTATTACGGCAAAGCTCCGGGTCATAGGGGGTTTTGGCATGTTGTCGAGTTACAATATCATAAACGAATAATTGCCTGATAGTGAGTAGTTCACACTGTTGGTATAAAAGCTTAGTTGGGAATCTATAAGGTTTAAAACTCATCACTTTTAGTAGAGACCTTTGAGCCCTTTCGAGCTGTATCAGATAAGTCTTACAAGCACCCCCCCACACACCCACACAATATCCGATCACCGATTGAGCCAGGGCAAAGTACACAGAGCGTAAGAGTTCAAATTCGGCAACATGTCGTAGCCTTTTGAACGTCCAGATTAATTTGCGTGTACGCGCTGTTACAAGTTCAATATGAGGGAGCCAACATAATTTACTGTCCAATATAATGCCAAGGTATTTAATAGTATCTGACTTAGTAATATTAACGCATGAACATTCATGCTGCATTACACATGTGTGAATTTTTAAATTTATAACAGGCGTCTCAGAATGTACCGTGTGGAATTGTAGAAATGTAGATTTTGAAATATTCAAAGTAAGCAAATTATTACAGAGCCATTTTGCCACATTTCGCAGTCCAGTTTCAGCAGTATATTGAACCTCAGTCCAGGTGTCCCCATAAAATATCAAGGCTGTGTCATCGGCATAGGTGAACAATTTGCCATTATTTAGTGTCATATTGCACAAGTCGTTGATGTAAATGAGGAAGAGACTTGGACCAAGTATACTACCCTGTGGTACTCCAAAAGTTACAGTAGCATCCGAGCTAATAAAGTTATTAATCTTAACCCTTTGCACACGATTACTAAGAAAATCTTTAAAAATAAGCAAGGCTGAATCTCTTATTCCAATTTTTTCTAGTTTGTCTACAAGAGTGGGTATCGAAACAGTATCAAACGCCTTGGCAAGGTCGAGAAATACACCAATGCATTTTTGTTTCCTATCGAGTTTTTCAGTGACATACTCAGTCAAGCTACCAACGGCGTCATCTGTCGACAGATGCGATCTGAACCCAAATTGGGAATTTGACAAAATGTTGTAACGATTCAAAAATTGCATTAGGCGATTATTTAGCATCCTCTCCAAGATTTTAGAAAGTGCAGGAAGCACAGAAATTGGCCTATAGTTTGCCACACAATTTCGAGCTCCACTCTTGTAGACTGGAGTAACGAGAGACCTCTTAAATACCTTAGGGAAACATGCTTGCTCAAAACAAGATTTAAATAAAACTGTTAGCGGTGACACGATAACATGCCTCACCATTTTGAGAAATCGAGCTGGTATTGAATCCCAACCAGTAGCACAGTCGTTTTTAAGACTTAATATAAGAGATTCTACTTCAGATTCGTCTGGTGGAATAAGAGCAAATGAATTTATTAAACTATTGCTTTTTTCGTTTTTTTCACAGTGTCCTCTATTATCAGTGATTTTATCAGCTAGTTCTCTACCAATATTAGAAAAATAATTATTTATTTCCTCAACCGAGTCTGATGGTTATTGACGCAAAAAAGACTTTCAACCGATGCCGATGATTGATCGGTGAAAACTCCTGAGGTTTATTTCCGTTTATGGTTGTTGCATCGAAAAACTCGTTACAATAGGCTATTTGACTAATTTTGGAAAACCATTTTAAATTATTCCTTATTATGTTATAAGCGCACCACATTGATATTTCAGGAATAAGTAATCAATGTATTTCAATACAAAAAACAGTGTTAAAGTTTAAAATTTTAAAATCGCGCCAAAAAAACTATGGCGCTGGACACGTGACTTGTTGACGTCACTAGCCTGTAAACATTGTAATATCCTTAGCCATTTGACAGCCTTCAATCACGGATCCTTAGTCTATGGTCGTGCCAAACGCCTAAAGCCATATTTATTTACAGGCAAGTGACGTCATCAGTCATCTTAGAGCGTTTTCGCCACAGAAAAAAATTCAAAAATTATTGCCTTTTTCTAGGTGACATTAATCAATTAATAGACTTAATTTAGTCTATATAATAGTTAAGTATGTTTTTTACGCCAATATCTGTTAGGATGACCATAATTTGTAGTATTATTTTCAATGTTGTCAAATACCCTATTGAGATTAGTACGTTACGTACGTAGGTAGGGGAAGGGGGGGCATGATGGGGTATCTAAGGAAAATACCAAAAATACAGTATAATCATTGCGTTTATTATGCTTATTTATTTATGGCACAATGCCTTATTAATCTAACTACAATTTGGCATAGTCTTTGGAAGATGAACTTATAGCATTTTTTTTAAATAAATGATTTGATAGGAACTTTCGAAAAACCATCTTGCCCCTTACCATGGGGTAAGATGGGGTAATGAAAATGGGGCAAGATGGGGTAAGCTAATTATTATCACAATAAATACAAGTATGAATTTCTTCGGTGTTTTCATCATCCACACCAGCACAACCATTGTGAGCCCAACGTCCACAAAGCTGGCAGCCTACCCAACCTTCGGATGATTTCAGAAAACTATGATTAAACCCAATACCCCGTCTTACCCCAAAGGCTGATTTAGGAAAAAATAATTTCTCAAAAAATAAATATTAACTGAACTTTTGTCTAACCATACCACAACAAAGTAAACAACACTAACAACCATATACGAGAAAAGACATAAATTGGGTAGTCATAATTACCTCACAGTAAAGACGTTTTTAATTGCGTAAAATTAGATCGACGAGACACTCAACGTGATTTTCGTTTGTAAAAAAAAACGCGTGCACTCCCACTCTCTGTTTCTGTCGCACAGCCGGTTGATCGAGTATGGCTTCCTATTGGCTTATTGCTTTCTGTTCTTGCGAACGAAACGAAAGCAGAATTTTGTAAAAGGTGATGAGCGAGCAGTTGACATAAGGCATGTTGTAAATAAGATTGTCGCGTAAAGCCCGTTCGCTTAGATAGTGTCGCTCTTTTATCGTGCCGCCTTTGCACGTGCCACTTCTTGTCAAAAGATGCCGCCGCATAAACAAAGCATACCGCGTGCGGCGTACACCTGCAAGTGAATTTGGATTTTGGCAGTTTACATAGAAGGGCCCCTGTGGAAGGTTGTGTTTGTTACCGGTATTCCTGTCTCTGAACACAAGTGCTTGCGGGTGTATCGACACTATCTAAGCAAACGAACTATACATAAAGTCTTACGAAGTCGGGTGGAAAAACATCCTTTATCCTCACTCCCCACCCGACTTCAAAAGGCGTTTTTATATAATACGTATATGCGTACTTACGAGTCAGTACTTAATTATGCAGATTTTAATATAAGTGCTATATTATTATCTTGAATTTAAAGCTGTTAATTTTTAAAGCTGTTTTTGTTAAGTTTTTGAAGAATGTTTTATTTTTGAGTAAAATTATGTAAAATTGACACTATCTGATATCTTTATGTTGGCACTATTATAGGCACCTCAAAACAGGGTCGAAGGAAATACTTGTAATTAAATAGCTTAATTAGTTACCCGAACCTAGATGAGTTCCTAGAAGTAGACCAAAATCTCATGAAACGGAAGTGTAATTATTTTTACTTAAACACGTGGTTGTTGCATACAGTCAGACAGACTTGTCAAGAAGTCATAAAATTACTTTCTTTATCATCAAGTACTCATTATATTGTATGACGACAGTTAAGGGCACACTGAGTCTCCACTAACACCACCAATTAAGAAAAAATCATTACAGAAAAATATAAAGACAAAGTATTAGTTATAAACTCTATTTTTGTATACGTCAACTCTTTTAGTTCTTAGTATAATAATCTGGATTAATGCCTAAAGTGGACTGTAAATACACAAACACATTTAAACCAGGAAGAAACATAGTTTATAACTAATACGTTACTTGTTTTTATATTTTTCAGAATTTTACTAAACTAATTAGTTATTTCGTTGTTATGATTTTTCTTGATTAGCAGCAAGATGCACTCTTAACTTTTGTAATGGACGGTAACTACGGCGGAGTTTTTTGTACCCAACTTACATCACTTCCATTCATTATATAGTCCGTTCACTAAGATAGTGTCGGTATACCCGCAAGCACTTGTGTTCAGAGACAGGAATACCGGTAACCTTTTACTACGGCACTTCTATGTAAACTGCCAAAATCCAAATTCACTTGCAAGTGTACGCCACACGTGGTATCCTTTGTATATGCGGCGGCATCCTTTGACAAGAAGCGGCACGTGCAAAGGCGGCGCTATAAAAGGGCGCACTATCTAAGCGCACGGACTTTAAATAAAACTAAACTTCCAAGGGTTGCTTGTTAATGATTGAATTCATTTCTTTTATTGCTCCAGAAATTGATGTGCTCTGAAAAATAGAAGAGAAACTATGCTTTTTACAACTTGTTCATCACGGTGTTGCATACCTTGGAACAGCAGATTGCTATTTTGCACTAATGTTCTTTGCATCTTTCATCGCACTCAAAGTTTTTAACTATTTTTTCTACTGCTTTTGCATTAACGTAGTTCTTAAAGCTTTACAGTTTTTTTCAATCAATTTCTGATTCCAATAAAGGCAGTGGCCAGCAAACCAAATAATAAAACTAAGCGTATCACAATCGTAACTTCGATCCGTCCCATTCAATCAAAGCGTATCCTTTAATACCGTTAATGGAAGTATAGAATTGGTTTCGGGCAACAAATTGATGCAAGCATCAGCATTGCGACAAGTATAAGTTTCTACATAGGTACTTTGGTATGTAGAATTTATTGTTGGCTAGTTTTTGTTCATTCTGTAACCACCACTAAAAACAATAATCACTTATCATACAAGCATTGACCTTTTAATTAGCTTTTTAAAAATTAATGTACTTATGAGTAAGATGTCATGATAATAACATATATTTTTGAATAGTTGCTGTGCCTGTAGAACAGTAGTATTTATTTAATTTTAATTTAATAATCAAATTGTAATATTGCTAATCTCTATTATTATTACTTTTAAGTGTGTATTGCCGATTTTTATTTGAGTAAGCAATACTGTTTATAAATAACCATTAGATAAAAAAAGACAATTTTATGAGCTATATTACTTCTCAAAATTTTGTCAGGTCAGAATCAGGCCCCTATTTCACCAAATTGACATTTGTCAGTGACATATGTCGGCAATTTTTACAGTACTTTCCTTATTTTAATAGGGGACAATTTGTGCTGTGAATCAGGGGATATTTTTTACGAGTCGACAATTGTCACGCAAACTTGACTCAGCTCCAATGTCATATCAAGAATTACTGACAAATCTACAAATATGTCGACCTGTAAAAAATATCACTGTTTCACAACATACTTGTCCCTAATTAAAGTAATGACAATTGTAAAATTAACCGACATATGTCACTGATAAATGTCGACTTGGTGAAATAGGGCCCAGGTCATGCCTTCTTTATAATAACAAATTATCAGGGTTTCGATTCTGCTAATGTTAACGCCATAATCGTGTTTCAATTGTATTTCAGTTTTGGGTTTATGAAACAAAAACTGTGCGAAAAACATGACAACTCAAACACAAATTGAAAGACGATTATTACATTAACATTAATGCTAATGATTATGCAATCAACACCCTACTCTTCAACGCTTGTTCTACTACCCTATCATGACGTATCAAGAGTCTAGAGACTATACTTTAGAAAATATTAACGAGTCAAAAACCGCTTAATAATTTTTATTTGAATAGGTACTTAAAGACTTTATTTAAAGACTTCCTCTCCAAGTTTTCTTTCGCCATTTCTTTCTTGGACCACCATTTCATTAAATTGGGAGGCCCCAATTTAATGAAATGGTGGTAGCTTCAGTAGATTCTCTCTCTCTTTAGCACTAAATAATTCATAAAATTAAATTATATATGTAGCACTGCCCTTCAAATCTCTTCTCAGCTACCTATCCTAAATCAAAGGTTGCCTGGAAGAAATCGCTTCCAGCGATAAGGCCGCCTTTGCCCACCATAGATTTAAGTTTTAGTTTGTAAATTGTTCTTTTATAATGTGTGTGTGCAATAAAGTGTTCATCTATCTATCTATCTATCTATAAATCAACATAAAACAATTAAAATTTTTGTTAAAATTTTAATTTCTGAACGTTTAAAAAAAAATTATCGCTTGAGGGTAGACTCACGGGTAGCTTCAGTCCCCCGTGACCACGGCAGCTGCAAAGGTGCCGAAACGTCGGGAAAACCAAAAATCAAACCAAATACCAACTAATTACCAAAGTGCTTTCAATAAAACCGCGCTAGTATCCGTTAAAAATTGTTTTATTTCATGTCTAGTGAGCGCGTAAGCTTGAGAATATTTTATTTTTTGACAAGCGGCTTCGTATATAAGGCCCCCAGAGGTGGGGGTGAAGTCTGCTAATATTATCGTCAAAATCGTGTTTCAATTATGTTTGAATGTTAATGCTTTTTGACACAGTTCCTGTTTCTTAAACTCAAAATCGAGCACAATGTGTTTCCGTTTTGGGTTTAAGAAACATAATGTGTTTCGGTTTTGGGTTTAAGAAACAAGAACTGTGTCAAAAAGCATTACCATTCTAACACCATTGAAACACGATTTTGACGATAACATTAGCAGACTTGACCCCCTGGACTGAAGATTGAACCCGGGTTCAATCGAACTCCAGTCCGGCTGAGACTCAGTTCCGGTTTATCTCCGGCAACTATAGATAGAGACTTTGCAGCTGCTGAGACTTCGATTGTGCTTTTTAACCGACTTCAAAAAAGGAGGAGGTTCTCAATTCGATTGTATGTTTTTTTTATCGTTGTTCACGCATATCTACGTCATTTATGGGTAGATTTTGATGATTGTTTTTTTGTTTGATTGAGTTTTCTTGCGAAATGGTCCCATTTAATTTTTTTAGATCGGTTCAGTAGTTTTCAAGTAATCCTAAAAATACTATGATTTTGTATTAACTATCTTGACGACATTTTTATCGTTGTTCGCGCATATCTTCATTATTTATAAACCGATTTTGATGATTCTTTCTTTGTATGATTGAATTTCCTTGCAAAATAGTCCCATGTATTTTTTTTTTCAGATCGGTTAAGTAGTTTTCAAGTAATCCTGAAAATACTATGATTTTTCATTGATTACCTTGACGACTTTGTTATTTATGAACCGAATCAGCAGATTTTTTGTTGGAAAAGGGATATCTTAAGTGTAGTTCTTTTAATTTCATTGACATTGAACCTTGGACCTCAAAGATATCCAAGGGAACTCCTGAAACTCAAATAGAATATGTATTGTGATTGAGACATTGGTAGGCATATGAAAATCCAAAACAAACCGAGCTAATGGTCTGTTTGCTACGTTCTGGACTAGACTTGGACTAAGAAGGCACAACGGAACTCCTTTGGAAATTGAGTTATGGGCATTTTGAAAAAATATAAAGTAAAGAATATTACACGCTTACTACAAAAAAGTTGAAAATAAAAAAGTTAAAAAAAGGAAAACCGCCTTCAAAAACCTAAAAATAAAAACAACAACAGTTTCAAAATTAAAAAGCACTAAAAAGCAATAAATAATATTCAAATCGCATACGCATATCAATTTTAATAATAAACGTCTTTTGAAGTCGGGTGGGGCTGGAGGACAACTTTTTTTAATTCTAAAAGGCCCACCCGACTTCATTTTTTATTTTTAGGTTTTTGAAGGCGGTTTTTTTTATACATTTTATAGTTTTTTTCATACACTGTTCTTGGCGTGTTTTTATCATTGACTTAAGCCCACCGGTAACGATCGATTGCGATTGTCAATTTTTCCGCAATTGACGCCCATTGACGGAAAAATTGATCGCGTGCAATTGAAGCGATTGTCAATTGCTCCAACAATGGAATTAACGGAAAAATTGACAATCGCAATTGATCGTTACCGGCGGGCTTAATACGATTAAAATTCCTTTAGGTTAGCCTTTAATGACACTCATCTATTATCGAATGATGTTCAAAAGTATTTATGTATAAAGACCTTCTCAAACCTGACCGGTATCCTGCACCGGTGGCGGTAACGGTATACCGACCGGTATTTTGTATGTCGATTGGGATATCGCTACCGCCACCGGTACAGGATACCGGTCAGATTTGAGTAGGCCTTAATTCAATAAAAAGGTAGGTCCTTATAAGCGGCCTCTTCATTTCATGGTTACCTTCAATCAAGAAAACCTACTAGTTGTCCGGTCAAAGTCTCTAAAATGGAGGCACCTCGAAATAAAGGCCCACTTTAAAACCGGAAGCATTTATTTTAATTAGGTATTATCTACTTAATTTTTTACTATTTAAAGTTGAATATGGAAAGAATAGTTATTGTTGCCAAGTACAAATACTCAGGTTGGGAATCCGAATTTTAACGAATTGTTTTTTGTCAGTCAGTGCCATATTTGGGTGCTGTTTTAGTTCTAGAAGCGTTATCTAGGATAATTCTTGATCGAAAGTTGTTACACTAATCAAGTAAAGTAACTATTAATAATAGTGTAAGATTGACTGATGAGATCCAAAACCAAACAATACTTAAGCTAATCGCATTGCGTGACTCACAAGAAATCACTCGATTGATTTCACTTACCTACTTTACTGTGATCTAATGTTACTATAATTGCTAACACTTTATGGAATGGGCTGCGATTTGTTCGAAATTAAAAGGGTTGTAGTAGACTTGATAAATAGTGATCTTACGTATAATTCATTACACTGCTACCTTGTACTTAACTTATATTGATGAGATAGTACCGATTGATCAATGTGAGAGGCTAATCAAAGAGAAACCTTAGCTGAATGATTATACTTTGATGAGAACGTGACTATTAATAATATTAATACTGAACCAAAAAAAACACGCACAAGAAATACTAAAAGAATACTTTTAGCTTTATCTACTTTCCATAAAAATATTCAGATTAAAATTCCTTTAGGTTAGCCTTTAATGACACTCATCTATTATCGAATGATGTTCAAAAGTATTTATGTATAAAGACCTTCTCAAACCTGACCGGTATCCTGCACCGGTGGCGGTAACGGTATACCGACCGGTATTTTGTATGTCGATTGGGATATCGCTACCGCCACCGGTACAGGATACCGGTCAGATTTGAGTAGGCCTTAATTCAATAAAAAGGTAGGTCCTTATAAGCGGCCTCTTCATTTCATGGTTACCTTCAATCAAGAAAACCTACTAGTTGTCCGGTCAAAGTCTCTAAAATGGAGGCACCTCGAAATAAAGGCCCACTTTAAAACCGGAAGCATTTATTTTAATTAGGTATTATCTACTTAATTTTTTACTATTTAAAGTTGAATATGGAAAGAATAGTTATTGTTGCCAAGTACAAATACTCAGGTTGGGAATCCGAATTTTAACGAATTGTTTTTTGTCAGTCAGTGCCATATTTGGGTGCTGTTTTAGTTCTAGAAGCGTTATCTAGGATAATTCTTGATCGAAAGTTGTTACACTAATCAAGTAAAGTAACTATTAATAATAGTGTAAGATTGACTGATGAGATCCAAAACCAAACAATACTTAAGCTAATCGCATTGCGTGACTCACAAGAAATCACTCGATTGATTTCACTTACCTACTTTACTGTGATCTAATATGTTACTATAATTGCTAACACTTTATGGAATGGGCTGCGATTTGTTCGAAATTAAAAGGGTTGTAGTAGACTTGATAAATAGTGATCTTACGTATAATTCATTACACTGCTACCTTGTACTTAACTTATATTGATGAGATAGTACCGATTGATCAATGTGAGAGGCTAATCAAAGAGAAACCTTAGCTGAATGATTATACTTTGATGAGAACGTGACTATTAATAATATTAATACTGAACCAAAAAAAACACGCACAAGAAATACTAAAAGAATACTTTTAGCTTTATCTACTTTCCATAAAAATATTCAGCTTATGAGACCTAATGCCTAATTATCTCAACTGGAATACAATAATGCTAAATGTTGTTTAGCATTAATTGCAAGCAACTAATAGTAAACCTTTCAAATCGAATTTTGAAGATTTAGAACCATTGGAAATAAAACTCTTTTTACACGAATATGCTTAGGACCAGTTTTATACAGGGTCATTTTTGTATTCACCATCCAAATTTTAAAGATGTGTTCAGTCCATGAAACTGAACAACTTTCTCTAAGGAACAGATGGCCAAATATCTAAAAAAAATCGACTATCTATCCAGCGGTTCCCGAATGGGGTTCCGCGGAACCCTGAGGTTCCGTGAGAGGCTCTCAGGGGTTCCGCGAAAATTCAAGAGTTTAGGTATAAAGACAGTCCCGATTTCGATGATTCGTCCAAATTTCTGATGATAACACGCGATCAAAATCAAAGTGTTCATAACAACGTCAAAGTGTCCGTTATGACAACAAGTTAAATGACTTATTTTGCGTTGTACCTCTTAGCTTAAATGTTATAATGTCAGATCGTTGCTCTGTAGATTTAATGAAAGCAGAATTGCAAAAAACATGTCTTATTCGGAATTCGTAAAAATGATGCAGAAATAATGAGAGAGGCCCGTAGTAAAGGAAAATATGCATGGAAACAAAGTCCTAAAACAGCGTCCAAAAATACCTAAAACATTAAATCAAAAGTCTTTTTTTTCCCTTCACTTAGGTAGTTCTCCTTTTTTTATTTTACTCTTACTTTGCTGACCCGCCCGTATGTTTCCATTGATTTTGAGTATTTTAATTACAAACATTCACATACATTCATCATGTCCTTCCTTTACCAGTTACCAGACTCTACAGTGGTTTTACTGCCAGTTTTAATGATTTCAACGTACATTTAGTTAGAAAATAGACCCAAAAAGCAACCGTGTCCTGGATTATCTGTTCCGGAATGTGACAACCCTGGTTAGTTTACTTCTTACTTGAGCTAGGGTTCCGCCCAAAAATGGTGAACAAAAAAGGGTTCCGTAGCCAAAAGAATTCGGGAACCGCTGACTATACTAATCATAATCAAAGAGATCACGTGATCAATTTAGTATGGGATGACCAAAATTTTTTTATGACCAAATGTTTCTTACAGATAGTCGTTTAGTTTCATGCACTGAACACATCTTTGAAATTTGGATGGTAAGTTCAGAATATTCAATATGTTCTGATCTGAATAATGTTCCAGTTACCATACCTGACACATAACTTCATTTGATGCTATCCAGAACCTGAGACTTTAAACCTTAGAGTTCTTTTCAAATGACACCTATTTAGGTTTTCTATAGTTGTCTAGCAGAATTATCTGTGAAAGAATGATAAGCATAAAGTGATACCTACATGAGTTTTATTGTAGCCTTGACTTTTGATTAGGCAATACCGCAGTGATACATTTCTCAGCTATAATAAGCTCCACATGATTTCCCACCCACATGCTTGTCTTGGGCATAAATATTCATGTATATTGTATTGTTGTGACAGAAATTATGTCGGCCGTCGGGCATGTGCGTTTTTCATTCAATTCCGTTTCAACTATCGCTTGTGACTTTGATAGAGTAAGGTCAGTATGAAAAATGACATTGATAGCGGAAAAGCTTTTAAGAACATTTTACTAGTAGGTATGTATTTTGTCAAAGGGTTTAGTAGATTTGTATGTATGTTTCGAAGCTTTTATTTATTATCAATTTGATTTACTTACTTCAATTAGTGTCGGAAATATTTTTCGATACTTAGGTACTTACATAAAAATGATAGTGAACATGTAAAATTCTTTATTCAAATAAGCTCACAGAATAAGCATTTTTAAATCATCAACTCTTTTACCCTATCACCCATTATGATGTCTTTTAGCTGACAAGAAAAATAGGCGCAAAAAAACTTGTCAGCTTTATCAGATAGTAGGATATTTACAACTATGTATATCGTTCCAGATATTACATTAATATAGATGAACAAATAAATAACATTATTTAATTAGCTCTTTACTTAATGAATCAATTTACAGGGTTCAAGTTAAATTCAAAATTTAAAGGCATTATTCAGTCGTATTTTGCTGTTACAATAAAAACTTATTCATACAATTCAGTATTCGTTGAGTTAGGTAGTCAGAAGCAGACCCATTCCCACTGGCATTACCCGTTTACGAGCATGAGGCATGAACCAGCCATCGCTTCACTCAACCATATTTGTGGGAACGTAACGACCCGCCTCACACGACATCAAACTTACTGACACCATACTAACAAAACATATTAACTGTTAATAATGATTTCTATTCGTCTTATAAAATGTATGGTTAACTACGAGTATACTGGAAGGATGTCGATAAAATAAACTTAAGTGCAGAATCGTGAAATAATTGAGAAAATTGCAAAAGCTAGGTGTACAATAACAATGAATTGACAATGATTCTACAGCCTCTTGTTATTAGAAATTAATTTTAAAAAACTTTACTAAATTAAAAACTTTTCTTGCTTACCGTACTTTAGACTAGTGTACATTGCACGGTTGATATAAAACAATTATCGAACAATTGAATTGCATTCAAGAGAATGGGTTGTTATCTTGTCAAGTAATAATAAAGATATGTTCAGCATGACAGTGACAAAAATTGGTATTACTCAGCTGCTTTATACATATTATATGCCTTGGTACCTATGCCTAAAAAGTGAAACCCCTTTTTGCATACTTGAATATTGTGTGGCATCTGGTACCCAGCCCTTTACATTTAAAGCGTGAAATACACAGAGGAGATGCGGCGGAGATAAGGCGCAGATACGGCGGCGATACCGGCGATATGTGTATTTGATTGGCAGAAAGCATCCCAAAGTCTCACATCTGCACCGTATCGCCGCTGTATCCGCGCCGCGTCGCTTCTGTGTATTTCACGCCTAGGGTTGCCAACTTTTTTTACATTAAATATAGTATTTTCAAGATTATTACGTGAAAAAATATAGTAGATAGCGAAAAAGTCCAAAAAATAAAGTAGGTCGCCGTTTGTATGGAGGATTTTAAGGAAGTTGTGTTTTTCATACTTACTAAACATTTTCATAATTTATTCAACAACAATAAACACAAAAAAATTTATGCAATTACTTAGGTATGTGCATATAATTTTTTGCTGCATTTGTTTAATTTTTTCACTTGAAAAAATATAGTAGTTTTGCCTACTATATATTTTTTCAAAAAATATAGTAGGCGAGCCCGCAATATAGTAGGATACTATATTATATAGTAGGGTTGGCAACCCTATTCACGCCTCACATCTTCGCCGCATCGCCGCCCGCCGTATCCGCACCGCGTCGCTTCTGTGTATTTCACGCCTAAAAGGGCG
Organism: Agriphila geniculea; assembly: GCA_943789525.1. NCBI lineage: Eukaryota > Metazoa > Arthropoda > Insecta > Lepidoptera > Crambidae > Agriphila > Agriphila geniculea. Next base: position 9,044,540 of record OX038883.1, read on the forward strand.
TGCACGCTGAAAGGAGGGAGCTCGAAAGCGCAGTGGTTTAGAGCCTGGCCCAGCGATTGCGGAGGTTAAGCCACTTTCGCAAGGTTTGGTCATAAGATGGGTGACCAAAAATTTATTATATCTCGACCACCTCTGTGCTTCGAAAGGCACGTTAAGCCGTTAGTCACAGCTGCATTTGCAGTCGTTAACACCCACCAATCCGCATTGGGTTAACGTGGTCGGTTATGGCCCATCCTCCTTATTCACCCATAAGGAAAGTCTGTGCCCCAGCAGTGGGGACATTAAAAAATGACTGATAGTAAACACGGTGGAATATATTTTTAACCCTCATATTATCAAAAATGTATTCTCTCTACATTTGCATATTTCTAAAAAATGGTACAAATACGCGGGACGTGTAACAATACGGGACTGATGGTCAAATACAGTTCCGTAAACACCGCTTTTTTGTAGTTGTTTTGATTCCCCAAGATGAGTATTCTACTAATGAAACTTAACATTTTTGCCAAAGAAACATGGGTCTTAAAACAAAAAAAAAATTGATGCTCTCATAGATGGCTACAACAATGTAATAGTATTGGAAAGTACACCATTTTTTGTCATTTTTCGATACATGTTTCTTTGGCAAAAATATTTAGTTTTTGTACTACAAAATAGCCGTGTATAAATAAGGGACGTATGGCAACCCTTATCTGTCATAAAAAAATTGTAAAGAAAAAAGTAATTGTAAAAAGACTCATCTTTGAATATGAAATTCACTAAGGTCAAAATTATACAATGGAAAGCTTTATGCTCCACAATAAATAAAAGCTGTCCGACACTACATAAAGAAACTTTGAATTTTATCATCTTTATCAGCCCATAAAGATGCATAAAAGGATGCACCTTCGATGAATCATAAGCCCAGTGATTAACCCATCAAATCTAACAATATAGTAGTGGGTGTTGACAAACGACTATCGTCTTGAGACCTACAAAAAGCTACAGTGTTGGATATCCGTTTGATAAACAGTCGCCTAGCTAGCCTGTCTAATGGTTTTACAATTTACTAATGTTTCAAGGAAATTGTGTGGTGGGTATTGTAAAAGAAACAAGGTCCGATTTAACTGGGAACTGATTTCAAAGCATATCTTAGACATCTTTATCAGATCCTGAATATTCACAGAATTTTCTATCACCAAGCCAATGGTAATTATTTAGTTATTGCAAAAAGGTATTTGGTCTGACAAATTAATTACATACATTTATTTCAAAATTGAACATAAGGCACAGAATACATAATAAAAGTAATAATAATAGTCATAAGGCCTTATCTTCATATTGATAAAACAAAGTAGATGTTGTCACTTTTACTCTATTTATTATTATTCTTAATAACTTTACAGTACCTATCTATAAACTGTTTATAATTCCGCGGATAAGTAATAAAGACGAAGTTATATCCATAAAGTATTTTCCCATATTTTATTATGAAGAAAATCCCTTTGATCGCACCAATGTCAGCAGAAAGCGTTATACCGAAACTTCAACTATAAAATACGAAATTTCATCTTGAGTGAGAGCTCGTAATAAAAACGGTTTGGGCTTTCTTAACAGCCTTATTACTGAGTTCCGATAATAAAGTACACCTGGCATCCACTCCAGGTCTCTAAATCCGGTCGTTTTTAAAGGATTTTACGAGATTACAAAGTTTTTGTGCTATTTAGAAAATGTTTGATAAGTTTTTGAATGTTAATGAGGAAAGTGATGTCTTGATTGTTGTTTATAAAGAAATAAGCTGTAGGCTTTTGTAATGTTACTATTATAACCTTGATGAAGTTGAAATCCTTGGATTATTTATTCACAAATAAGAGATTATGACTTATCGTAACACCGAATAAAAACACGAGTAATTTAATACGTGAAAGAGTAATCTTGTGTTCGACACAAGATCTCTTTCACGTATTAATTAATTGTCGGGTACGCTTACTGCCAGGGGGCAGGGCATATCAAAATCGGATTTTAGTGGTCATGTTAAGGGTAACATGACCACTAAAATCCGATTTTGATATAGGCAGCGAATTACCACATTTAACTGTCAAAAGACAATGGATTTGATAGACGAGTTGATAAAACGCTATATCACGCGATATACATCGCGTTAAGGTGGTCATGCTAAAGCCCCCCAGTGCCGGTTTTTGTACGTAAGCGCGGGGCCGCGTCTAACGCCGACCGGCGCGGAGGCGCGGCGAAAACCGTCCGAATAGGCGTCCCGCTGCGCCGACGCCGTGCGCGTGAAACGCCAAACCGCGCCCCGTGACGGCGCGCGGCGGCAGTGTGAGAATCGCCTTAAGCCCGCCGGTAACGATCAATTGCGATTGTCAATTTTTCCGCAATTGACGCCCATTGACGGAAAAATTGATCGTTTACGCGTGCAATTGAAGCGATTGTCAATTGCTCCAACAATGGCATTGACGGAAAAATTGACAATCGCAATTGATCGTTAACGGCGGGCTTAAGGCGATTCTCACACTGCCGCCGCGCGCCGTCGCGGGGCGCGGTTTGGCGTTTCACGCGCACGGCGTCGGCGCAGCGGGACGCCTATTCGGACGGTTTTCGCCGCGCCTCCGCGCCCCGGTCGGCGTTAGACGCGGCCCCGCGCTTACGTACAAAAACCGGCACTGGGGGGGTTGCCAGATTAGCTGGCGTCAATTCCGGGACCACGACTCTAGCAAAAACGTGAAGCGCAGACAGCAAAGTATGCACGAAGCGTAACCTACTCGTAAAATATTTGAAATCCGGGACAGTAACGTGTAATTCCGGGACACGGGACAAGGCACGTAATTCCGGGACAATCCCGGAAATTCCGGGCGTCTGGCAACCTTAACTGGGGCTGATGACTCTCAGATCTATAATTTTAAATTTATTGAAATTTTATTTCATTTCAGTTTAAACTATTTCCATATTATTCCGTCATTATCATCATCATCATAACAGCTCATTTAAAGTCCACTGCTGACCACCATGAGAGAATGTTGCTATAATATTCATGCTGCTGGGTGGGTTGGAGATCGATAGGAGGTATTCCTCAAAGCGCACCCATTTTCAAGCGCACTTAAACTATTCTTCCTTGCGCACCTAAATAGGTAATTTGTTTTGATAACGCACCTATTTAGGTACGCATTGTGGAATAGTTTAGGTGCGGTTCATTAGGTGCGCTTGAAAATGGGTGCGCTTCGAGGAATACCTCGGAGCCTTGTCTGGACAACGGAGGTATTAGACCGTTAGTACCTACTACCTATAACTAAGTCATTAGTCGCCTTTTACAAATCCCTCGGTCCGGTTATGCGGAAACATTTCTCTGTCCATTTCTTTACGTGTAAAGAATCTGGAAAATAACCTCACTTCTGCACTTTTTCGATGTTTTTCATCATTATCTCAATTATCGTTCTTGAAAAAAAAGTTATTGGAGTTACTCCACAGTCAATATCATTGTCCATAGTACGTTAAAGTGTATTTTGATGTAGAATTCAACACGTTTTCCCAGTACATTTCGATGCGTTTCCCCTATTATTAACGCCAAAAAAAATGACCCTACGGAAGCGCTTTTGATGGTATTCTGTTTTTCTACAATCATCTGTGAGGTTTATACACGACAACGGACAAGACAACGGAGGTATTGGACCGTTAGTACCTACTACCTATAACTAAGTCATTAGTCGCCTTTTACAAATCCCTCGGTCCGGTTATGCGGAAACATTTCTCTGTCCATTTCTTTACGTGTAAAGAATCTGGAAAATAACCTCACTTCTGCACTTTTTCGATGTTTTTCATCATTATCTCAATTATCGTTCTTGAAAAAAAGTTATTGGAGCTACTCCACAGTCAATATCATTGTCCATAGTACGTTAAAGTGTATTTTGATGTAGAATTCAACACGTTTCCCCAGTACATTTCGATGCGTTTCCCCTATTATTAACGCCAAAAAAAATGACCCTACGGAAGCGCTTTTGATGGTATTCTGTTTTTCTACAATCATCTGTGAGGTTTATACACGACAACGGACAAGACAACGGAGGTATAGGACCGTTAGTACCTACTACCTATAACTAAGTCATTAGTCGCCTTTTACAAATCCCTCGGTTCGGTTATGCCGATGCGGAAACATTTCTCTGTCCATTTCTTTACGTGTAAAGAATCTGGAAAATAACCTCACTTCTGTACTTTTTCGATGGTTTTCATCATTATCTCAATTATCGTTCTTGAAAAAAGTTATTGGAGCTACTCCACAGTCAATATCATTGTCCATAGTACGTTAAAGTGTATTTTGATGTAGAATTCAATCAACACGTTTCCCCAGTACATTTCGATGCGTTTCCCCTATTATTTACGTCAAAAAAATGGCCCTACGGAAGCGCTTTTGATGGTATTCTGTTTTTCAACAATCATCTGTGAGGTTTATACGCAATTTAATACCTGTAGCTACTAGAGAATCTCTTTAGCTTGTCGTCACGACAATCTCGTGTTTTTTGTGGCTACAACTTTACGTTTTAAAATACCATGTTTTCCTATCATGGACCCTTAAGAGAAAACACCATGGTCGAGAGAATTAGAAAATTCCTATAGAAAGTTGACAAAATCAACGTTTCGTAGTTCACTGTTTCCTCCTCCAAAACTACACCGATTTAAATACTTTTTTCATCAAAAAATAAAGAAATGCTTTGGCTGTGTTCTTATGTTTTGCACTTCGCACTACAAATTGATTTTGACAACTTTCTATAGGAATTTTTCAATTCTCTCGACCCTGGTGTTTCCTCTTAAGGACCTGCAAAACGTAGCGTCAATGAAAACATATAAAGTTTTGTCGCATAGTTAGAAGAATCCACTCATTTTGAAAGGTAGAAAAAAATATTGTTGTATTTGACATATCCTGAATTAAAGACTTAGCTATAAATAATTTCAAGTAAAAGCTTAGTTAGTGAAAAAAACATGTTTTTCTAAAAAGTTTTTTCGTCGCGTAATACTCGAAATTTTCAGCGGCAACTAGCATATTTTTTTCAAAATACAATTCGAACATAAGATGAATTAAAGACTTATCAAAAAAAAAAGAATGCAAATGTTATGGATCACTATTAAAATCAAAATAAACAGGTTTTTTAGCGCCTGAAAAATGTAAAGAGCAATACACTTAGAAAAATATTTGCTAGTATTCGGCATTCACAGAGATATGGAGCGGGCGGGCGCGGGCGCGCGGGGTAAACGCCCGGGGCTTGCATCGGGTGGTAGTGGTATCGAGAATGGATGGGGCCGTACTTTTCATTTCATATTTCATATCGAAACTTGTAGGTCAAGTCGGTCTCGTCTTTTTCTTTTGGATTTTGGAAAGTTTTGTAAACTTTGTTTGTTTTAAGTAAATAAAAGAAAATCGGGTTGCACTCCGGGAGTGCTGGCAGAAGTGAAAACTTGAATATTAACGTTGTGCATTTTTGATATTTTGAAATGGTTAGAGAATAATTTTGCACGAATTGCCGTCTTACGAATTTACTCTGCATTTGAATTTACAAATACAGAATAGTATTGTACGAAAGGCTTATCCATAGCTTGACATAATATCTAGAGTTTTGACCAAAGAGAATGTAAAAAACCGGCCAAGTGCGAGACGGACTCACGCACGAAGGGTTCTGTACCAAAAAACGGCAAAAAAATTACGTTTGTTGTATGGGAGCTCCCCTTAAATGTTAATTTTATTCTGTGTTTAGTATTTGTTGTTATAGCGGCAACAAAAATACATCATCTGTGAAAATTTCAACTGTCTACCTATTGTCGTTATTAATATCGAGCAAGAAACGGCAAAGAAATCACGTTTGTTTTATGGGAGCCCCCTTTAAATATTTATTTGATTCTGTTTTTAGTATTTGTTGTTATAGCGGCAACAGAAATACATCATCTGTGAAAATTTCAACTTTCTAGCTATCACGGTTCATGAGATACAGCCTGGTGACAGACAGACAGACAGACAGACAGACGGACAGCGGAGTCTCAGTAATAGGGTCCCGGTTTTACCCTTTGGGTACGGAACCCTAAAAACTAGCGTTTTAGTTTGGCATTGAATTAAAAAAAACCGGCCAAGTGCGAGTCGGACTCGCACACGAAGGGTTCCGTACCAAAAAACAGCAAAAAAAAATTACGTTTGTTGTATGGGAGCTCCCCTTAAATGTTAATTTTATTCTGTGTTTAGTATTTGTTGTTATAGCGGCAACAAAAATACATCATCTGTGCAAAATTTCAACTGTCTACCTATTGTCGTTATTAATAACGAGCAAAAAACGGCAAAAAAATCACGTTTGTTTTATGGGAGCCCCCCTTAAATATTAATTTAATTCTGTTTTTAGTATTTTTTGTTATAGCGGCAACAGATATACATCATCTGTGAAAATTTCAACTTTCTAGCTATCACGGTTCATGAGATACAGCCTGGTGACAGACAAACAGACAGACAGACAGACGGATAGACAGACAGACAGACGGACAGCGGAGTCTTAGTAATAGGGTCCCGTTTTCACCCTTTGGGTACGGAACCCTAAAAAGCGCGTTGCTATGGTGTCACAAGTGTTTACGTCTTGAAATGACGCGCCGCTATTTTCGCCGCGCCCCGTAGAAAGAGACGGGGATACTTCCGACGCCGGCTGTCTACTCTCCATCCGTCACATCCGTCTTACGAATTTTCGATCAGGGTCACGTGATCCTGACTGACTGACGCGAGTTCAACAAAAAAGCGTACAACGCCGATAAAGAAGGTTTCACTTCAATAATTTTATTTAGTGTTAATTAAGTAATAGTTTTAGCTGTTTGTTTTGTAGTTTTAGGTTTTAGTAATAAATAAAATAGTGTTAGTATTAGAAGCGATGTAGTAGGTAAACGCCCGCCTCGTCGCGCTGCGTCTAGCAAGACTTGATGTCGATGACGCGTCGTCGTCGACATCATAGTCTTAGAGGTCACGGAATTTTTGGTAACGGTCGAGGAAAAGGTTAGATTCGTTTTTATAGGTTTTAAAGTTGTCCCCTAATGTGAATGATGTCGGTCGCCTGATCTCAGTGGTTGCCACTTCCAGTAATAGCGCTTATAAGAGGCTTCATTGTTACGAGAAAGTAACGATCAGAGAAATTGTCAGTATTAATACCTATTTAAAGTATGGCTTCTCCGTAGCTAAAACGATGAGGTCTGCCGGCTCTCAGGGTTTCGTTTTAGAGCTATGACGCGCGCAAGTTACGACTATTTTTTTTGAATAGTATTTTTTTTTAATATTATTCGATAGAACTCTTTATTATATAAGAAATTTCTTAAGATATTTGTGTCTAAAACGAAAAGTTTGGCTGGATAAAAATATTTTATGGTTTTTTTGTATGGAGTGAGACATTCAATGTGCTCTTACGGCTAATTCCTAATATTTTCCGCCTCAAAACTACTTCTGCGTCAATATTTCACATGTTTATAATAATCCTACACTATTAACGCGCGCCTAAAATTGTCCAATCCAATCAATACATATTGGATTTTGAAACAGTTTAAAATCGTAATTTTTAAGTAAGAACTAATTGTTTTGTGATTCTTTTTTACTTTCTCATCAATTTTAACACAAGGAAAGCCAACAAAGTTTCAGTCACTATATTACTATGGATAAGTTTTTTTACCTAATGAATATAATGCAACCAAAATAACAAAATATAGCGGGACAAGGCCTATGGCTAAAGGCTAATGCTCCTGTGTATCGATTTTATACTAGTTTTTTAAGCAGAAAAAAAATTTTTTTTAGGTAAAGTTATGTTTCCTTCTGCTTCACGAATGCTGTGACCGTTCTGCTTTGTCAGGGTCTTTTACAAAGTTCACTCTTGGTATTATGCTAAATATAGAGATGCAGTAGCGTCGAAACATGAGTTATATCTTGCTTGGGTTGATGCTCGATCCTGTAAAGCTAGAAATACACGTGAAAAGAGGAAAGCCTTTAACAAAGCCGCCAAGTCCTGCATAGGGAAAACTTGCTTCTTGAAAAATTCTAGTATAATCTGTGGAAGTCAACTTCTGCCGTCCCTCAATGCCTCCTCTGCGGGAACCAGGAGGATCTTTGGCACATACCGTTTTGCCAATTTATTTTCCGAGTGTTCTCGTTTAGATTCTTTAGATCCTGGCAATGTTGTACCATCGGTCTTACCAAGTTGTGGGATTTTAATGTCGGAAATCCACATCAGAGAGACCGAATTTAAAGAAAGCATTGCTTGATCTGGGGCTGTATTATGACCTCTTATTTCCAGTCAGTTTTCTGATTGGCTATCAATCTATCTCTTTTATTTGCTATACACCGAGAAAGAGATGTCATACAGCAATTTATAAACCTGGCAGGATTTAAGAGCTTGTAATACGGCCTCTGGACGTGAATAAAGCCAGTAGTCTGGATAGTATACCAGCCATAGTTCTCAGGAATAGTTCCATGGAACTACTGATACTGATTATTCTCACTAGTTCCATTGGCAATGGAACTAGTGAGAATGAATATATGGAACTACAGAACAAAAAGTATCAGTAGTACCATGGAACTGTATCCAATGGAACTAGTGAGAATGATTGGAACTAGAATATTATATCAGTAACCTTTTTTTTTTTAGATAATAATTTAATAATAAGTTGTTTTTCATTGTTCTTTTGCTTTAAATATATTTTATATCATGTTACTTAACAAAAGTAACATGATATAAAATATACAGGGTCACTGGAAATATGACGTATTCCTGCTAAGGGGTCAAAGATGAGGTCAAAACAAATATTTTTTGTCATATAACATTTTCTCAAAAAATTAATAGTTTTTGAGTTAATTGAAATTAAGTACATTTTTACCAAAAGTGCGTTTTCAGACACAAAAATTCAAAATAAAAGATAACTACTTATTCGATTCCGGATTTTTTACTATTTTGGGATAGAAAACAATCTGAATGTTGATAATGAATAAAAATTTTTTTATAAAATACAGGTGTTTATAAAAAAATCAATCCTTAAATGCATTTATTTTTTATTTTTTTTCAGATTTTTTAGAAATAGCATCAAATATCTTTAAAAAAATCCAAGTAACTAAGCGTGCATAATATTTTAAAAACATCACCATCTATTCAGCTTTCAGTTGAGGTATAAAACTTAATAATAACTTAAATAAAAAATGAGAAATTAAGACTTAACTAAATAGCAGTCCCATTTTATGTAGCAAAAATTTCCTACTTCAAGCGCTTCGAAGGTGGCCGTATTATCCTACTTATATCATAAATGTGAAAGTTTGCTTGTTTGGATGATTGTTAATCAATCACGCAAAACGACTGAACGGATTTGGATGAAATTTGGCACACAGACAGTTTATAAACAGGATTTAAACATAGGAGGATACTATTATCTTGGTTAAAGGTTCCCTAGGGATTTTCTCGAATTTAACTGCGGAAAAAGTCGCGGGCGGAAGCTAGTTTGCCATAAATGATCGTGCTTACTAAAAATAACTAAAAATACTTTCGTCCGAGTGAGTTTGAAACAGAATTATTTTCCGCCGATGAGTCAAAATTTTATACAGACAGCATCAAAAATAACCATACATATCAGCTATTTTTAATGACCCGCTGCTGGGGAACAGGCCTTCCTTTCCTTTTGGGATAAAGCGGACGGGCCATAACCCACCACGTGGACCCAATGTGGATTGGTCAGTGTTAACGACTGTAAATGCAGCCAAAACCAAGAGCTCAATGTAAGGTACATTGAGTTAACACCGACCAATCCGCATTGGGCCCACGTGGTGGGTTATGGCCCGTCCGCTTTATCCCAAAAGGAAAGGAAGGCCTGTTCCCCAGCAGCGGGTCATTAAAAATAGCTGATATGTATGGTTATTTTTGATGCTGTCTGTATAAAATTTTGACTCATCGGCGGAAAATAATTCTGTTTCAAACTCACTCGGACGAAAGTATTTTTAGTTATTTTTAGTAAGCACGATCATTTATGGCAAACTAGCTTCCGCCCGCGACTTTTTCCGCAGTTAAATTCGAGAAAATCCCTAGGGAACCTTTAACCAAGATAATAGTATCCTCCTATGTTTAAATCCTGTTTATAAACTGTCTGTGTGCCAAATTTCATCCAAATCCGTTCAGTCGTTTTGCGTGATTGATTAACAATCATCCAAACAAGCAAACTTTCACATTTATGATATAAGTAGGATAATACGGCCACCTTCGAAGCGCTTGAAGTAGGAAATTTTTGCTACATAAAATGGGACTGCTATTTAGTTAAGTCTTAATTTCTCATTTTTTATTTAAGTTATTATTAAGTTTTATACCTCAACTGAAAGCTGAATAGATGGTGATGTTTTTAAAATATTATGCACGCTTAGTTACTTGGATTTTTTTAAAGATATTTGATGCTATTTCTAAAAAATCTGAAAAAAAATAAAAAATAAATGCATTTAAGGATTGGTTTTTTTATAAACACCTGTATTTTATGAAAAAAAATTTATTCATTATCAACATTCAGATTGTTTTCTATCCCAAAATAATAAAAAATCCGGAATCAAATGAGTAGTTATCTTTTATTTTAAATTTTTGTGTCTGAAAACGCACTTTTGGTAAAAATGTACTTAATTTCAATTAACTCAAAAACTATTAATTTTTTGAGAAAATGTTATATGACAAAAAATATTTGTTTTGACCTCATCTTTGACCCCTTAGCAGGAATACGTCATATTTCCAGTGACCCTGTATATTTTCTTTCATTTAGAGTCGATATACTACAAGTCTACAACGACTTTACAGTGGAGGAGTGAGTTAAAACAATATTTATTACGAATTTTTTCCTATTTTACAAACTGATGATGACAAGATCAGTACACATACATACATATACTCACGCCTGTTTCCCATGGGGGTATGCAGAGACTATGGATCGCCACCTGCTACGATCATTGCACACTTCTTTCGCTTCATTCACATCCATCAGTCTTTTCATACATGCCCTGCGGTTTTTGTCACTGCGTACACCAAGCTTTTTTATAATAACCTCTAATTAGTCCACGTAGGTTTTTCTGGGACGCCCTTGCGCAATCTTTCCTTCTAAATTCGCACAATATATCTCTTTCGTGATTCGCCTTTCATTCATCCTCTCTAAGTGACCAAACCACCGAAGCATTCCTTTCTCAATTCTTGTCACTATATCATCTTTCAGACCACACCTTTTACGAATCACATCATTGCTCACTCTATCACTCAATTTTACTCTACATATTTTCCTCAACGATCGGATCTCTACCGCATTTATTCTGCTTTCATTCTTCTTCTGCCATAACCAAGATTCACTTCCATACATCAGTGTCGGTACCAGCACTCCGTTATGAATAGCCATTCGCGCCTTTGCCGAAACGATTTGACCTCATAACCGAGTGTATAGCACCATTCACCGAATTTCCTTTTTTCACTCGCCTTTCTATATATTTCTCTCTCTTTCCGTCCCTTGTGAACAAACTCCCCAAGTATACAAACTCACGGACTTGTTCCACTTTTTCGCCACCTAACATTACCGTACAGTCAGTCATTTCTTCATCTCTCTCAAACACCATCACTTTCGTCTTAGTTACATTCACTTTCATCCCTTTTCTCACAAAATCATCATTCATAACAGACATCATTTCCTGCAACTCTTGCGCAGAAGACGCAAGTATAAATTGGTCGTCAGCGTAGAGGAGGCACTTGATTTGAGTCCCATTCATCATAACTCTACAGTCACGTTCTTTCAGACCTTTCATACAACTGTCCGAAAACAGATTAAAGAGCCATGGTGACGCAACACATCCCTGTCTGACACCCCTAGAGATGCCAAACCAGTCAGTGTATACGCCGTCAATCCTGACGCATTCACGGGAATCCTCATAGAGAGATTTCAGTGCAAATATAATATAGCTATTTCTTAATAAATTATCATAGAATATTATCGAATCTGCCACTTTCGATACAATTCCAGATTTCAAAAGCATTGAATACTATTAAATCAGCCATATTCGATAAAATTCCTGATTTTAAAAGCATGGAATATTATCGAATGTGAAATATCTAGGAAAATATTTTTATAACTTTATAATAAAATTGTTATTAGGCACAAAAAAGAGACAAAAATAAGCTATTATTTAGTAAAGAAACTTTAATGATACAATTCAAAATTACGATTTTATGTTTTTTGTAGCAGGTTAAAAAAAACTTTAAACTGCTCTACTGTAAAGTACGTGATTTGCAGTTTCAACACTATTAGTTGTGGCAGTCGATATTTTTGTTTTTCGTTGGGAATATTAAAGCTTTATATATTAAAACAATTATTAATAGACTTTAACTGTGTGACTGGATGTTTTTTTGGCTTTTCTAGTGTTAAAATTGATGAGAAAGTGAAAAAAAATGACAAAACAAACAGGTAAGACCTGTTAAATAAATGTCATTTCCGCAATCACCATCCCATACCATAACCTCAAGAACGACATCCATATCGATTTTTGTTTTTTTCCCCATTTACCCCCTAAGGGGTTGATTTTCAAAATCACAAAATATAATATGTATGCCTATTTATTTTTAGACGTGCTCCTACGAAGCTTAAAGTTGTAATGTCTTTTTTATTCTTTTTCCATATAAACTTTGAACCCCATTTTCACCTTTTTTGGGGTTAAATCATGTCCACCGTGTTGGACTCCAAAATAAATGTCATTTTCCCAATCGTCAGAAAACCACAATAACGACATCCATATCTATTTTTAGGTTTATTTACCCCATTTCATCCCCATTATCATTCCCATAGGGATCGAAATACTAACAATAATAATGTACGTTACGTTAAATTTGCATCCATAAGCTTAAATAATAAATTTAGCGATTTTCACTTCGAAAATGAAGGATATTTATTATTTCTATACACAACTTCATCCCCCTTTTCACCCTTTAGAGAGTGGAATAAAAAAAAAATACAATCATCAGTCTAAATACAAAATTTGAAGATCCTCGCTTTCAAACTGAGGGAATTTCATACAAACTTTGGACGCCCGTTTCAGTTTTGAAAAAATCTTTTCTTATTGCACCCTTAGACCTTATAAGGAACCTATGTACCAAATTTGGAGTCTCTAGACCTAGCGGTTTGGGCTGTGCGTTGATATGTCAGTCACCAATCAGTTTCTTCTTTTATACACGGTTAATTTTTAAGTATATCTAAAAATGAAATGGGGATTTCAGACCACGTAAATGAACAGCTTTTACTATGGGACCAACCACCAAATCGCGAAAAAAAATCAGCTGTTCCATACATTATAGTGGAGTCGATGTTGTACTTTTCTATGGAACGGCTGATTTTTTTTTCGCGATTTCGTGGTTGGTCCCATAGTAAAAGTTGTTCATTTACGTGGTCTGAAATCCCTATTTCATTGTTAGATATACTTAAAAATTAACCGTGTATATTTAGATCACTCGAAGTTGCAACCACTGAGATCAGGCGTACCGACATCATTCACATTAGGGGACCACTCTACAACCCATAAAAACGAGTCTAACCTTTTCCTCGATCGTTACCAAAAATCCCGTGACCTCTCAGTCTATCAAGTCTCGCCTAGGAGTCGCGCAACTCATATTTTTAGAGTTTCGTCAACGAAACAGCCTAAGATACACCAAAAATGCAAAATACCAAAATTATTATGTGCCAATAATGAGCTTAGCAAAAAGGCAACACAGTGCACAAATTGGAAATAATAATCATGTAAATAATTTCTTACAAGAATCAAGGGATAGTAAAAGGATAGTAGGTACCCCAAAGACAATTTTTCTTATAAAAATAGACCATCACTGTGGGAAAATTTTTCAAAGAAACTTTCTTGGAAATCGAGTTTTTATTTTTTTTATAACACTTTAAGCTCGTTTACGTGATTAAAAGTATACTTTTTCTGTAATATCTCAAAATGTAATTCAAAGTTTTGTTCACCCTGATCAGAGAACATGACATTTATTCACAACAGCAAATAATTTAAAATTAAACAAAAATTTTCTAAATGCGGCCCAGTCTACACCGCTACACTCGCAGCGCAGGTGAGGTGCGGCGCGGGAGGGGCGCCGCTGCACGTGCACACCGCGCTTCGTCTGCCGCACCCCCTCAAAAACCTAAAAATTCGATTAAGCAGCGCCTTAAGGGTCCGTAATAGGAAAACATGGTGTGGAAATTGCCAATTTTTGTATAGAAAACGTAAAGTTGAAGCCACAAAAAAAAACACATGACAGGCTAAAGAGGTTCTCTAGTTGCTACAAATATTAAATTGCGTATAAATCTCTCAGATGATTGTAAAAACACCAAAAGCGCTTGCGTTGGTTCATCTTTTTGGTGTAAGTGAAAACGTATTGAATACTTCAAAAAAAAAATTCAAAATTCAAAATAATTTATTCAGTCTAGGCTGTTAGAAGCACTTGTGAATGTCATAGAAGCTACGCCATCGGTACGCAAACCCTAAGCGGGAGACCTTGTAACGAGAAGAACCGGCAAGAAACTCGTCAAGGGCTGCTTTTTTCTCCCTGTATATTTCATACAGAGTCGTCCACATTGAAAAATGAGCTCCACGTTTAAAGTGAGGTCATTTTCCATCACAATAATTAACAAAAGTTTGCACACAATGGGTAGGTAGCAGTGGCGAAGGGTCCATACAAGTCTATTCCCATCGGCTTACCTTTTGGAAATCCCACCCTACTGATCCACTATGCAGATCACTACATTTTTCATCATTTTTGTAGAGCGGCTTACCTTCGCCATAATTTCACCCCTCGCCACTGGTAGGTAGGTTAAAATTAAATATATCTACTACATTCAGATAGGTAAATGTGAGAGTAAATAACTTTCAACTAGTTGAGAAATCACTCTGTCTGCTACTCGAACCAAAAAACACTTGATGCAAGACATAAAAAGTAAAAACGCAATTCTTACAATTCAATATGCGTTAAGATAGGTACTCAGAAGCAGACCCATTCCCACTGGCAGCAGATACTGATCAAACTGCACATAGATAGAGCAATGTATAACTATTTTCAGTATAAATTACAAATTATTAAATAGGGCCTAAGCATAAACATAACAATCACAGGAGCAGAGCAGCACGTGCAATTACAGTGGCGGTCACATAATTAAAGACACCAGTTGATTTTCATACAAACGAGGTAACTTTGAAGCCTTTGTTCTCCAGGATTGACCTAGTTGTGATCTGATGATGGCCATTCAGGGACAGAATGGAGGAGATTTCGCCATACACATCGCCATATACACCCAACTGATCAGATCAGCATTCTTAGAGATATGAAGATCAGAGTTTTTAGTTTCAGGTTTTCCGTACATTTTTATTAATTTCTAATTTCGCGGTTTTTTTTAAACATATACTTATATCTCTTAGAATGTAGATCAGATCAGTTGGGTGTGTTAAGCGATCTAAATCTCCTACATTCACTCCCTGGATAGCTATCATCAGAATGATCTGATGGTTTTCCGCCAAGGATTGATCTAGCTATGAAGCTAGGTCAATCCTTCTAAGTTACCTCGTCTATATGAAAATCGACTGGCGTCTTTAATTATGTGACTGCCACTGTATAATGGCTCGAGGTGAGTCAGTGATGATTCGGTTTCGAGTTGATAGGTGTGCGATAAACTTAAGGACGCATTTCCATAAAACCGATCCCTTAATCAATACAGTAGCTGTGTGCGGCAGTTTAGCTGTATTTTACAGTATCGTAAAAAACAACAGCGTGTTACGCAATACCAATTTGTTAGGGTTCCGTAGCCTAAATGGCAAAAAGCGGAACCCTTATAGATTCGTCATGTCTGTCTGTCTGTCCGTATGTCACAGCCACTTTATTCCGAAAGTATTAAGACTACAACAACATTAACCACCAGCTTTGAAGAAACATGCCCACTTTCTACTCCCAGCTCCCGGCCAGGCAACAAGTGTCACTGGTGGGGACCTGATTTGGAGAAATTACGCCGCAAGGTAAGAAAGTTGTTCAACAAAGCAAAAAACTCTCGAGAAGCGCACCATTGGGATGCCTATAAACAAGCCCAATACAACTACAGAAAGCGTATTCGCTTCAAGAAAAGAGAATGCTGGAGACGCTACTGCACCAACATTGAAACCAACAACGAGGCTAACAGAGTGAAAAACATTCTGTGCAGCGAACCAACACACAATCTTGGTTTCCTGAAAAAGCCTGACGGAACATACACCAAAACAGATCAAGATACCTCAGAACTGTTAATGACCACTCACTTCCCCGGATGCCGTATAACGGAAAGTCGCACATGGGAAGAAAAAGTTGAGTATCTACCTGCTGAAACCGACTGGACCACCGCCCACAAGGTCGTCAACCCGGAGAAAGTAAGATGGGCAATCAACAGCTTCCTCCCATTCAAATCAGCGGGACTAGATGGAATTTTTCCAGGGCTGATGAGGTGGAGCGACGGTGGTCTTATTGACCACCTCGTAGCCATCTACAGAAGCTGCCTAGCACACCGCTATATTCCTATGAAATGGAGGGAAGTCAAAGTAGTCTTTAT
The DNA here is from genome assembly GCA_943789525.1 of Agriphila geniculea. Classification (NCBI taxonomy): domain Eukaryota; kingdom Metazoa; phylum Arthropoda; class Insecta; order Lepidoptera; family Crambidae; genus Agriphila; species Agriphila geniculea. The sequence continues at coordinate 9,061,136 of OX038883.1, forward strand.
TCCTAAACCCGGCAAAGGAGACTACACTCAACCTAAATCATTCAGACCAATTAGCCTCACATCATTTCTTTTAAAGGTGTTGGAGAGACTAATAGACAAAGAGATAAGGAGCACTGCTTTAGTCAGGAACCCCTTAAATCCAAATCAACATGCCTACTCTGCAGGCAAATCAACAGAGTCTGCCCTACATAAGGTGGTTTCTTATATAGAAGGCAATCTCAAACACAAAATATCAACACTAGGCACCTTCATCGATATCGAAGGAGCCTTTGACAAAACCAATTTTACCAGCATAAGCCAGGCCCTCTCTAAACATGGTGTCGATCCCACTATTGCCGGGTGGATCGACAGCATGTTGAGAGACAGAGCTATACAATTTACTGTGAATGGTACTACCAGAGGGGTAGTAGCTAAAGGATGTCCCCAAGGGGGTGTCCTTTCACCTCTCTTATGGAACATTGTGGTCAATGAGCTGATTAGTTGGCTCAACGACCGCTACTTCCTCACAGTAGGCTATGCAGACGACCTGACCATACTCATCAGCGGACGAGTTGAGAGTGTAATATGTGACCGAATGAGGTCCGCATTGAAGGTCGTCGAACAGTGGTGCAATAAACACAATCTAACAGTGAACCCAACAAAGACGGAAATGATCATGTTCACAAACAAACGAAGTCTAGGCAATCTTAAACTTCCTAAACTTTTCAATACCAGTCTGTCCCTTAGCAAGGAAGTCAAGTATCTAGGAGTGATACTAGACAACAAACTCCTCTGGAATAGACATCTCGAAGGAAAGCTAAACAAAGCCACCATCATCTTTTGCCAATGTAAAAGACTACTTGGCAAAAGCTGGGGGCTATCACCGAAAATAACGATGTGGCTGTATAAAACTGTTATACGTCCCATAATTACATACGGAGCCGTTGCCTGGTGGTCCAAAACAGAGCAAAGCACCGTCATCAACAAGCTGCAGAAATTCCAAAGATTGGCATGTTCTGCGATAACCGGCTGCATGCGAACTACCCCCACAGCCGCCCTAGAAGTAGCTCTGGATCTGGCACCCCTGGACCTGTTTATACAACAGGAAGCCTCCATGGCTGCTATAAGGCTTAAACACCTGGGTCTGTGGTACAACCGAGAGGGTCCTCACTCCACTTTGTGGAATAATCTAGTGGAACATGAGCCACTAATCGCTGCCCCATGCGACAGGATCCCTAAACAATACATTTTCGAAAAGAAATACCGAATACAGTTAGTAGAAAGTGACCGAGATTACTCCGGCATACATGAGGTCCGAATTTATACGGACGGCTCCAAGATGGGGACTGGTACTGGAGCTGGAGTATTCTCACAAGACCTAAATATCAAAATATCACAAGCATTAGGCCAACACAGTTCGATATTTCAATGCGAATGTGTTGCAATAATAAATGCCGCTACCACGGCCCTGTCTAGAGGTATGAAGGAACTAAACATCCGCATACTGACCGACAGTATGGCCGTCCTAACAGCACTGGAGGCTAACACGATCAACTCCAGTATCGTCTACGAATGCCACCGAGTTTTGGATCGTCTAGCATCCAACAACAAAGTAATCCTACAATGGATTAAAGGGCATAGTGGATCACACGGGAACGACGCCGCCGATGAGCTGGCTAGAAGGGGATCTTCTACAATAGTGGCAGGACCCATACCCATCCTGCCACTCCCGTTCAGCCAACTGCGCTCATGGGTAAGACAACGTACTCGTGCTGCACATAATACTCGTTGGGTAGATCTAACAAGCTGTAGACAGTCCAAGTTGGCGATGACCGCAGTCTCGCCGAGGTTGACCTGTAGACTGCTCAGCCTTAATCGTCCAGACCTCCGAATAGTTGTAGGTACACTTACAGGTCATCTAGCTTTAAACCGACAACTATTCATCATGAATGCGACGGACAGTCCCCTATGTAGAGGATGCCTGGACGCAGAAGAAACAGCCGCCCACGTGATCCTGGAGTGCGTGGGTTTGGCCACACACCGGGCAGAAATCCTCAAAGACGTGAGGTCGCTCCTAGAAGCCTGTGAACGCCCCAGGAGGCTTCTGCGCTTCTGGAAGGAGCTGGGATGGCTTGACTAGCCACACCAATGCTGTGTTCACGCATAACGGACCAAATGAGAGTCTAAATGCGGAGAAAAGAGCCCATCACCAATACCAATACCAATACCAAAGTATTAAGACTACACAGTTGAAACTTGGTAAGTAGATGTATTCTGTTAACCGCTTAACGAATTTAATACAAAAACTAGAAAAATAAAAGATTAAGGGGGGCTCTCCATACATGAAACTGAAACTGAAAAAAATTTTTTTCTTCAAACCAACACGTGTTGGGTGTCTATAGATAGGTCTTTAAAAATGACATTGAGGTTTATAAGACAACTTTTTCTCAAAGTCAACCCTTTGAAAGATATTCACCGCCAAAGTGGTAAAATGTGTGTCCCCCCCTTTAACTTTTGAAATAAGAGAGTGAAAAATCTAAAAAATATATATACTGTAGATCTTAATAAACACTTTCAACCAAAATTGGTTTGAACGAGATATAGTAATTAGTTTTTGAGATATAGCATATTTTCCAAAACCGCAAATATCACTTTGTCATTCATACCAACACTGTTAAAAACAAAGTTATTTTTGCAAACGAAAAATGATAGGTGGTATTAAATATGGTATGGTATAAGGTAACTACGGAACCCTATGGCGCGTGGCCCGACACGCAATTGGCCGGTTTTTTTATCATCAAACGTCGTAAACTGAGAATTGAACAGCAACGGCAACAACCTTTACAATGAACTAACTAACAAACGGTTATTTGCTTTCGTTCGATACAAATGCGTGAACAAATGGTTAGAATGCTTGCAATATTATATAGTTGACTACTACAAATATTGTATTGATTAAAAAACCGGACAGTGCGTGTTGAAATCGCCCACCGAGGTTTCCGTACTTAAATAAAGACTATATTTTTTATGATTTTATTACAAATGCATAGTTTTAAAACTTTTCCCAGTATTTGTAGTCTAGGACAATATGACTTGCAAAATTTCATAGTTCTAGGCCTCTAGGGTCAACGGGAAGTAAGTACCCTATGAATATTGATTCCCTCAAGAGTGTTGTAGATTTGATGGTATGGTTTTCATTTCAATTCGATATCTCCATGCGTTCCCGAGATAAAGGGTCTTGACTAGGGTTGCCAACTTTTTTTGGATCAAATATAGTAGTTTTAAAATTTTTAGTGTAAAAATATAGATGATGGCGATGAGATGGCGCAAAAGTCCAAAAAATATAGTAGGTTGAGGTTTTGTATGGAGGATTTTAAAGAAGTTGCATTTTTCATACTTAAGTAAGTACTATAACATTTTCATAATTTATTCAACAACCATAAAGACATGTGTTTAATCTAAAAAAATATTATGCAATTACTTGTGCATATACGTATTTTATTGTTGCCTTTGTTTAATTTTTTCACTTGAAAAAACATAGTAGTTTTGCCTACTATATATTATTTCAAAAAATATAGTAGGCGAGCCCTCAATAAAGTAGGATACTATATTATATAGTAGGGTTGGCAACCCTAGTCTTGACAGACAATCAGATAGACAGACACTAAAGTAATCCTACAAGGATTCCATTTTTTCCTTTTGAGGTACGGAACCCTAAAAACGATAAGGAATGTTGTCACTTGGTAATGAAAGTAAGTAACTGCGGAGAATGTCGTGGCCAATCACTTCATGATGTGGTCGACCATTTCATGAAATGGTTGTAGTTCATGAAATGGAAAATACTCACTCACCACATCATGATTTTGTTCTGGCCAGATCAATGAGTAATCAGTGTTCGACGATATGAACAGCTAACCACGGCGGCTACTCCATGATAGGGTATCCACCGTTAGAGACATTGATATCGTTTTATTTAAGTGCTGCAACATGGTGGCGAACAATTATTCTATAAAAAAGCTAATACTTAGTAATGTGCCAATTGAAGATAAACGTGAAATTATATTAATGTCGTTAGTCCAATTTTCGATGACTTTTTCCAACATTTGTGGCCGTATATCGGCAATAACACGGCGAATGTTGTCTTCCAAATGGTCAAGCGTTTTGGCTTATCCGCATAGACCAATGACTTTACATAGCTCTACAGAAAATACACTAGCGGTGCCAAATCACAAGATCTTGGAGGCCAATTCACAGGTCCAAAACGTGAAATTAGGCAATGAGAATAAATCACTTGACAGCTGCTGTCAAATCGGTCGCCATCTTGAAAAGTAATGCCAACTGAAAGTTTTATACCTCTAAAAAAAATACCCGTTAATATTATTAAGTGGTAACCCTTTAAAATTAAAGCTATTTTATTAAATAATTAATTTATCCATTGACCCAGATAACTCAGATTAAACGATGTCTAGCAACTTTTAATCCTTTGATATAATGTAAATCCTATATCAACTTTATGATAATGGCCAAACGTGGATTGATTATATCATCAAACGTTGACGGTTAAACGATAGGTCCATTTTAGCTGGTCATACCATAAAATACAACTATTTCATAAAATGGACGGCCGCATCATAAAGTGATCAATTCTAAAATCTGGCCTCGTTTGAGATACAGGTTCCTCGTGTTTTATTTTATTATTTAATTTTTATTAGAGTAATAATAATAATATTATTTACTAAAACGGTAATTTGCAACTCTTTATGCTAATATATTCTTAATAATTCCAAACAATATTTATAAATAAATAATTCTCCAACACTTTATTCGAATTTTAGCAGCCAGTTAAATGCTAATGTGCTTGCTATTATACAATGTTTATTAGTAAATTAAAATTCACTCGTAATTAAGTCAGATAAGTGTAAAGGAATAACAAACAGTGTCAGTAAATAGCAAATAGTGAACAACTGTGTGACTAATGTTGATCAAACAGCACATACGGGCCGGTGCTATAAGGGTATTAAATAGACAGGATTTGATTTTATTTGCGGAGTTTCGGGTAGGTATTAGAGTTGTTCATAACGCCTATAAAGCAACAGCACGCTACAGACTATATGCTTTTGATTTCTAGCGCGCTATTAAATACGCTATGTTATAACGCGCTATTTATCAGTACAGGTAGCATGCGGGCGGCTGGCTGGCGCGTTAGATGCAGCACGTTAGATTTCGTAACACGTTACTTCACACGTCGTTCGTTAGACAGATCGCGCGCTTTACAAAAACGTTATTTATTAATACGTTACATTTTAGTTTTAAATAAAATAAAGCAGTAATGTAAACTAATGAACTTTATCTTATACTTTTCGGGCTTAGAACTGTCTAAAGTTCGAAAATAAGTTTTGTTATAAGGTCGAAAATCGCTTGCACTCATTTTTCTACCTTGTGATCACTAGACAATGTTTCCTAGTTAAAAAAAACAGGTGCAAGCGATTTTCGACCTTATTGACGTTTGCTATTCGATTGTTTTTTGCCGTAGTCTCGTTTACTAATTCTGATGTTTCATTAAAGACCGTGATTTTGATAAATGTCAATAAGGTCGAAAATCGCTTGCATTCATTTTTTTTAACTAGTGACCACTAGACAATGTTTTCTAGTTAAAAAAATAGGTGCAAGCGATTTTCGACCTTATTGACCTTTGAAATTCGGTTGTTTTTACCATATTTCGCGTTCAACTAACTTTGCTTAGCTAAATAGTTTTTACATAATACGAACTAATTGACTAGTTGTGTCATAAAAGTCCTAATCGAACTAACACAATAGAAGGTCGCGCGCGATATTATACTCGTACCTAGCGTGTTGCGAGAGAAACGCGCGTAACGCGTCCGGTAGCAAAAGCGCGCACGCGATATTTTTTAACTATAACGAATGCCCGCGCCCCCGTCCGGCCAACGACGACGCTACTTGTTGCCACGCGCGATATTAATAGCGCCATAGCGTCTACTTACATAGCACGCTATGTGCGCTGTGTACAGATAGCGCGCTATAATATGGCGCTAGATGCTATATTAACCACCTCTAGTAGGTATACCTACCTTTTTTTTGTGTCAAGAAGGAGAATGCATTTAGGAATACCAAACGGCATGTTGGAATTGTTGGACTCGGTCACACTTGGGGCATGTCCCTCGCCGCACCCAGCCCTCCCACCAAACCTAGAGGCTTCGCGTCAAGGCCAGGCGGTTCTCAGGTACTTATACCTACCTAACTGGAATATAAATAAATATATATATATATATATATTAAAAACACGACTGCCCTGCCAAAAACGAACTAAAAAGTATATTAACAAGTGTCATTGCAGTCGGGGGACTGTTTTGTGGATTAATTTTTAATCAAAGAGGTCCCCCGACTGCAATGACACTTGTTAATATACTTTTTAGTTCGTTTTTGGCAGGGCAGTCGTGTTTTTAATATTTTTTTAATTTATTTATTTTTATTTCACACATTTTAGTGATAAATTATATAGTTTTGGAAAATGCTCATCAAGGCCTTTCATTTGATGCCCATATTGTAATAATTAAAGAAAAAAATATTTTTTTCACATTTGAAAATGGCGTCGTACAGTCGCCAAATTGACTTTTTTCAAAAAAAATATAGCGAGTGTCACTTGGAATGATGTAAGGATTCTAACGATACCCCATTTATCTAAATCTGTTGAGCCATTTAGAAGTTATGGTGGAATAAAGAAACTCACATACCCACAAACATACATGAACCCTGAACACACATATACATATAAAATAGTAGCCTACTTATTAATTAGCATTCAGTCAATTATAATTCTGTGGCACAGTCTCACAGCAATGAAAGTCGCCTGCACCACAGAATACATAATAGTACAAGTCTTGCACCACAGTCTTTTCTACAACGTGCTACAAAGGCTGCGGTCCCCATGGCGATAATATCGATATTATCGCGATAACAGCCGGTCCGCATGCACGTTAGCGCGTTTACAATATCTAGCGTGACGTCACTCATGACGTCATTACCAGCGCCATCTTGGGCTTACAGCGACCATGCCTCGGAGCGTAATCACTGTGAACGTTCTGTCAAAAGTTATAAGTGACTGTCAAACGAAACAGGTGTCAGAATTTTATTTCGTCAAAAAATCAAAAAATGAGAGAGTTCGTTATAGAAGTATCTTTTCCTCACTTCACAACAAAAGGATAGAGCATTATATTGGTTAATATTTTGTTAATACTAATTTGGAGCTTATCCAAAAAGGTGGTTGATGTAAAAAGTTGAAAAAAAAAAGATGTTGGGTGCACACGACTCAATAATCAAACGTTCTTCATCATTATCATCGCTTTAGAGAGCAAAAATAGTATCTAGCAATTATTCCATCTTGTATTTGAGGTTAGAATAAAACGTTAGCGCGCTTACGAGCGGTTCGCATTCGCCAACTGTCATTTGTCGATTTTATCGATTTGAGCGCGATATCGAATGCGGACCTCGTGTGAGCGTTGTAAACGCCGTAATCGACGTAATCGCCATGGGGACCGCAGCCAAAATAACCCCTAATACCCAATATGGTAGATAGGGACTTATGGACAATGACATATCAAATATATATTTGCTTAGGGACCATCAAACTGAACAACTTTTACTATGGGACCAACTCTGAAATCGCAAAAAATCTGCTGTTGCATACATTTTGATACCTATTTTCGTTATTAATTTTTGTATGGAACAGCTGTTGTGTTGATCCCATAGTAAAAGTTGTTTAGTTTGATGGTCCTTATCTACCATATTCGGCATTAGGGGTTATTTTGTAACACGTATAGACGAGTAAGTACTGACCCGAGTAAAACTTGCAAAGGATCATGCCGCATTCTGGGCCATGATGCGCATTAAGAGGGCGCTTGTAAAAATTTTACGTGCGTTCGCTGCCCTTCGCCCGCTTATTTTACTCGCAACTGTCTCGCTCCCGCACGCTATCGCGCGGCTATCAGCGCGAGCGCTTTGTGTCCATCGTTCTGGCAGCGCCCCGGTTTCTGATTTTAACGTGCAAAAATTTTCAATCGATTTAAAAAATATATATTTTATATGATTGTTTTGTTTCTTTTAGATTTCGCCAAGCAAACAAGGCTTGATCTGTTCTAAAAACTCTCATTAGAATTATAAAGCTAATAATTATAGATAAGTATTTATATTTTTGTGGTAAGCTATGTAGGTTATAAAGAAGAAAGAAAGAAATTAAAGAAAATGCTTTTTACTATTCCCCATTACGCTTACGCATACGCGTAACCACAGCAAAATGTTGCGTCTTAGAGAAATGAGAGTATTACAGATAATAGTTCATAGTTAGATGCAATTTGTTCAAGTATAGCAAAATTTTTTGAAGTTGTACCGTTTCCCCGGCAAAATGTTTTAACATTGAAAATATTTTTTTTTGAGGCATCTGTATAGGCCCGATTTCCAGCCAAAGTGCGATATCACCCTGGTGTCGTAGATATTAAAGCTAAATTTTTTCAAAAATCTCAAAATATTTTTTTTAAATCGCAAAAATGTGAAAAATGTGGTCGATTTTCGCCCAGTTTCGGCGAGAAAAAAATCATATCTCGTAAACAAAACGCGAAATCAGGTCGATTTAAAAACACCTCGAGTTATGACATTGGTCTACTTTAAAAAAAATATTTGAGGTAAATAACACAAAAGGATAATTCTGTAGCTTAACCTTTATGAAGTAAAGTTTGCGCGGAGCGTGTGAGTGAGCGCTGAGCGCAGTAGTGTACTAGTACGTACCAGTCGTATCAACGCTAATGGTCTGAAAGACAAATGTTTGTTTATATGTAGTTATATTTTGAGTTGTAAATGTAATAAAATGTTATTTTCTTTTTATAAAAAAATCGGACAGGTACCTAATGAAAGTGTTTTTAAAAGCAAAACAAAAATATATTTTTTATTTATTGATACTTCTGTAAAATTCTTAAATCAAGTAAAATTAGATTAAATGAGTTTGTTTGTATTAAGTTTTGTTAATGTAATTTTTTAATAATTATTTATTTATGACTTTTTAACCCGGCGTCATTGTGGCGGAAAAAAGTTACACTAACGTTGAGGGGGGTCATTATGACCCTGGTTACAATTGTTAAAATTTGGCATAGTATAAAATAATTTTTTATTTTAAACATTTTATATTTATTATAAATACTGTATTTATAATCAGTAGCAGCAATAAAACACATTGGTAATGAGTGAAATAATTTTTATTTTTAATTTTTCCTATAGACTGTTAATTATACAACAAAACTGTAACTCTTTTCTTAATTTTCTTTTATCAACAAAAAACAATATCGTTTCTAACAAAAATGATACTTAAATCAAATTTATACTACCTAACCTCTCTATCATTAGAAGATTACGAACACTAACATAATCTTTATATAAAATATATAAAAAAGTATATGGCACCAAAACAGCAACGTCACCGTTGAGCTGGGTCATAATTACCCTGTCGCAGGTTTACACACGTTTTGCTCCTTGCGCGGGTGATGGACGAATGAAGTGAAGTACGTGGCGGGGAGGGGTGATCCTTAGCTGCAGCTACTGAGACAGACAGTTGTGTGTGGCAAATATTTCTAAGCATTTTTTCATATGCAAAACATGCAGGGTCATGTTGACCCTGCATCAATGACGCCGGGTTAATGGTTAGGTGTCAAATCTAACGTAAAACAACTAAGTTAAATAAACACCATTAGTATTACCCATACGAAGAACAAGAAATCATTTATTTATTAACCCTATTTTGGTTAATAACTCGTTTCTATACTTATGCAAAAGGCCGGGCTTTGCCTTGCAATTGCACGTGAGTATCGAAAAAAACTATTTCGGCGCATCTGTTTCTATTGTTTTGTCTATATTTCCTGACCATTGCCTGCACCGTGGGATTTCATGATACACGGCACTTTTTTGTATAGGCAAACGAATAAACGAATCTTGAGGGAATGTTGAATAGAGGAGAGTTTGTAGTTTGAGCCTCCATACTTAGGAGTAGATACAGAAAAGCATTTGCACTAATTGGTTAGAATTTTTAAGATAAATTACCGTATTAATAACGTGTAAAAAGGAAATAAATAGGTACCTATGTTAATGTTAAAGATGTTGCTGTATATTCGTGGGTTGCTGTTATTTCAATTTCGAGATTTAAAATTACTCGATAGCGCATGTCTCATGTTTTTCTTAGTACGCTACGATTCCAAATCAATTCTTACAACGGTCTGAGAAATGAGAATGTGAAGATGATGCCTAGATAAACATTGTTATCGCACATATTATTATTCAAATGATGATGAAGTCAGCGCGAGACTGCATTTGATTTTGATTAGAATTTTTTATTAGGTATTTTTTTGTAGAAATTCTAAGATGTTTTAGTTATAGTATGTACATAGGTATATTTAATAATAATAAAAAATGTTTACGAATAAATTTTGGTTTAGGTAATTAATTAAATTCATTTTCAATGTACCAGGAGGTCGTGAAAGGCACGAGATCTGAGAATTTTTTAAAAAAAGGCGTTTAGCCTGGAACCAAGTACATAGAAAGATAGCTTTTGATGAGTTGTAAATGAATACCAATAGCAAAATTTGTTCAACTTATAGTTTTTGAGATATTCAAGATTTTGCTGGGGTAATGTTTTGGGATTTCCCATATCTCGTAAACTGTTTGTCGCAGAAGTTTGAAAAAAATACCAGTTATAGGCCTTAATTTATTCAAATTTGTTCAAATATGAGTATTTCGATTCATCGATAAATGTCGATATAATTAATTGTTTTTTATAAAACTGGAAAAAACTATTTACTCCTAAACTAGTGCATTTAAAAACAAATAAAAACAATTAAATATACTATGATATACCCTTTTAAGGTGTACAAATCTGGATTAACAAACTTTACGCGATATGAAGATATAAAGAGATTTTCATTCAAATTTCAAGCTTCTTGTCAAATTTTCCACTTTGGCGATCGAATACGCAGCTCCTTCTGAATGGAAAACAATAAACTATAGTGAACAAATTTGTTCATTTTGTTAAAAAAACATCCCTAAAAGTTTCAGCTTTAAATCTCAGATGGATTAAAAGTTTTTCAAAAGACAATAAAGTGCCAGAATCTCTCCTATAAACCGACTAAATTACGGAGGCTACTAAAAAGCGATCGCGCCATACTTGCGGGTGTTCTATATATCGGTTATTAGGCTGCTAATTTGAGTAGAATCTCAACAGAACTCAAATTAGCAGCCTAATAACCGATATATATATAGTACAGTCAAGCAGAAAAATATTAATGTAGCCAAAATCTGAAATGTTTTAAGTGTAAGTTACATTATCTAGTGTGAAATTATTACTTTAGCTATTTTCGACTAAATTCGTTTTTAGCAATACCTAATTGCTACCAGATTTTTAGATCAGTACTAAAAAGAATCATGGTTCAACCTATCTAATAGTATTATGGATGAATGCGTTGAACGAGTACTTTTGTAAAACTAAGTACATTAAGTAAAATTATTAAAATAATAATAAATATTTATAATTTGAAATTTTCGCATTCATTATGTTTTGCTAATAAATATTTAAGTATCACACGTCACTTCACGGCGTCCAACATGAGATTTCCACATTTCTGTTTTCAAAGTTTGTTAATCCAAATTTGTACACCTTAAAAAGGTATATCATAGGTATATTTGTTTTTTATTTGTTTTCAAATGTACTGCTTTAGGTTTTTCCAGTTTTGAAAAACAATTAATTATATCAATATTTGTTGATGAATCGAAATACGTATGTTTGAACAAATTTAAACAAATTACGGCCTATAACTGGTATTTTTTTCAAACTTTTGCAACAAACCGTTTTCGAGATATGGGAAATCCCACAACGTTACACTGCAAAATCTTAAATATCTCAAAAACTATAAGTTGAACAAATTTCGCTATTGGTATATTTATATACAACTCATAAAGTGCTATGTTTTCATGAACTTGGTTCCAGGCTAAACGCCTTTTTTAAAAAAATAAAGCGTCGTGTATACTGTTTGCTTATTAGCGACCATAATTTGTATACTTACAGATCTATTTTGTACATAAACGAAAAAATAAGATACGTTATTTCTGCATCCTTTTACTGCCTTCTTTGCATCTTTTACACCATTTGACTATAAAGGACGTCATTTCTAATAAACTCTCCCTTTCTATCTTTTCTCTACAATATAAACTGTAATTTATTGAAAAGAACACTATCGTCAGTCACCGGGTGCGTGGCTGGCCCGACTAAAGCTGAGCGGGTTGTACTTTTTCGGCCCCATCGATTTTAGTTCACTGCTATGAACTAATTATCTGCAATACTCTCATTTCTCTAAAGAGCTCATTAGATCATCCTAAATATCGAATACGATATGAAGTCGCTCCTAAATTCAGAGAAGTGTAATAGCATTCAGAAAGGTAGTGTCCGATTTTTAAGTTGGCGAAATAAAAGCCACCGTTCGTCTAGACAGCTGTTGGCGCAACGACTAAAAATGTAAGGGCTGAGATAGTGTCGGTACACCCGCAAGCACTTGTGTTCAGAGACAGGAATACCGGTAAGTTTTTGGTAACGTTATACAAATAACATACACATATGTAACGAAACTACGCCTTGGCTTTCGTTCGTCATTGGGCGTTCCATATCGAACCCTAAAAATACACATGTTTTACAAAACACCCGTATTTTTTTGTGGGTTCACTTAAAGTTTCATCTTGAGGCACTTAACTGTCCTCCCAAGGATGAAAAAATATTTTCAGTATACGTAGCAGAGTCAACAAACACAAGCTTTCACTACGGCGGCGCTTCGATGCAAACTGCCAAAATACAAATTAACTTGCGGGTGTACGCCGCACGCGGTATCCTTTGTTTAGGCGGCGGCATCCTTTGACAAGAAGCGGCACGTGCAAAGGCGGCGCGATTAAAGGGCGACACTATCTAAGTGAATGCGCTTTACGGGATTTGCTTTTTTGAATTTCAAAAAAATAAAGATATATACATAATTGGGTATCTACTTGAAAATTATATTTTGATTTTGTTACCATGACAGGGGCTTAAAGTGTGCTAAGCACAATTTTGATGTTAGTTTTGGAATTCAAAATGGCGGCCGCATTTTGTATGTATTTTTTGCCAGTTGTCTAATTTAAAACGGCAATATCTCGGAAAGTACTCATCCTAAGATTGATGGTGACCTTGAAAAAATGATGGGTCTTAGTGAGATCTTCATTTTAAATGTCAAACTTAAATTTGACAGCTGTCACCTAAAATGAAGATCTCACCAAGACCCTTCATTTCGTCAAAGACACCACTAGTCTAGGATGATTACTTTTCGAGATATTGCTTTTAAGTTGGACAGTTGTCATCTGTTGGTATTTTTTTTTTAAATTGATGTTAGGTATGATCTTAGATGAGTTATTCGCCAATTCACGCACTTACTAGTACCTACATCAATAAACCTAGTTCAGATTAGTGTTGAAAATGACAAGTACTTACTACCTACTTAGCTACATATACCTCCTAAAGTCTGTCTATCCTAAGGTTGCCAACTTTTTTTGCATAGAATATAGTATTGTTAAGATTATTACTTGTAAAAATATAGTAGATGGAGAAAAAGTAAAAAAAAAATATTACGGTTGCCGTTTTATATGGAGGATATTAAAGAAGTTGCATTTTTCATACTAACATTTTCATAATTTATTTAACAACCATAAATACAAGTGTTTAAACACAAAAATTATTACGCAATTACCTACTTATGTTATGTGCATATAAGTAATACAATTTATACAGTGTGTTCAGGTTCCAAGTATAAACATTTATGGAAAGAATCTACACGTAGGTAATTTTATAGTTACATATCATAATAACTAAACCTATTCCAATTATTCTCGAGATAACTATGGCCAAAAGATCTATTGTTTAGAATAATTAAAGATCGTTTCACATATTTTTGTTATAACCAATGAACAAAATACATAAAAGCAAAAATCGGAGACCGTGGCGCTGCCAGAATGATGGACACGCGCGCTTTGCTGTTTGTTACCCATACCAAGTTTTATAATCCATACAGTTGTTAAACGCCTTTGATGACATGACGGCCGACGCCGCAGGATAAATTTTATGATTATATAATACATAATTTATTTACAAGTACCTATGTGCCTAATTACATGTACTTGTGTTGCACTGCCAGATGTTACGAGTCACTTTATTTTTGGGTTTTTTTAGTTTTCTATCATTTTTAATTATGTAATGTATTTGCATTTGGATAAACAATCTTAATCATAAAAGTTTGAGGGAAACCGCCCTACCCTTCGCGAGATCCCCTGCGTTGCTCTGCGCAAGTACATTCGTTTAACAACTGTATGGATTGTAAAACTGTGCCAAAATTCGATGCGCGAGCGGCACACGTCCTTCCTCGACAGCGCACTGCGCGGTACTAACGAAGGCAGCTCCCGTAGCGCGCTGGTATTATAATCTTTTTTTGGTAATAACAAAAGTAATAATTATTATATACGATTTTGGTGCCGTCAGTCACTGGAATATGTAATTTGCTAATGATTTACATTAATTTTGCTCAGAAACGATGTATAATTAAAGAGATATTTCAAAAATTCCCCTAAAAAGGACATGTTTTCAGAAAATAAAAGTATCGAGCCAAACTCAATAATTTCTGAAATCCTGCCGTCATCCACTTAATGAAGGTCCATAAAAGCATATATCTGAATTTGACATTCATTGAGATTGTAGAGACGTCACTATTTGAGTTCAAATATTGAGAAATTCTGGGAGCCTCCTCTTAACCATACATATCTGTGACAGACTCATGTCATGTCAAAAAAGGGTAGATAACAAAATGTCATATAATAGGAAAATGTAACCCCAAACGGCTCCTTGAGATTGAGATTTCTTTTTTTTCCCGCATTATATTTTAATGATATTCTTCCCACGCATTCACTATAAAATTACTATAGTATTTTGGTAATTTCATCAAAGCGCATCTTGGCCTAGCTTGTATAGTAAAATCGGCATAATCCTTTTCAAATGTTTCTAATATTGTATAAGGTGGTACCAAATGATCTGATGATACTTAAACAGGTGACAAATAACTTTCTCCAAGGAACATAGGTCGAAAAACGAAAAAAAGAATTCATACTCCCATACAAAATGTACTGGTCAGCAGCGGACCGACTTACTATGGAAGGGCGAAAAAAAAATCGTTTTTCGTCCTATGTTCTATGGAGAAAGTTGTTCAGTTTAAGCGACACTATCACTTGTTTAAGTATTATTACAGCGATTCTTAACCTCGGGTCGCGAGACCCAAATTCGGGTCGCGAGAGGTATTGGGTTGGGTCGCGGGCCCCCAAACGACTTTAAAAAGTGATTAATTTTTTGTTGCCTGGTGATGAGCGACGACGCGACGAATAAAACTGACTAAAAATCGCACTGCGCGGCCATTTTTAGGGTTCCGTACCTCAAAAGGAAAAAACGGAACCCTTATAGGATCACTTTGTTGTCCGTCTGTCTGTCTGTCCGTCCGTCTGTCTGTCAAGACCCTTTATCTCGGAAACGCGTGGAGGTATCGAATTGAAATTTAAACCATATACTAAGGTCTACGTGCCCTTGAAGCTGTAAAAAAATCAAACTTCTAAATTAACACGTTCTCTGCCAAGAAAAAAATGAATTTTCTTATTCAGGCCGCGGCGGTCAGTGCTGGTTGACATCTAGACTTTTCGTTCAGGCCGCGTCGGTCAGTGATGACCACGTTTTAGGAGGGTTTTCGTTTCGTTCTTACAGGCCGTTGGGCAGCGCTATCAAACTAAATCCCATATTCATTGACCCGCATGGCCCTCTAGTTACTCCATATCAAGTTGGTTTTTGAAAAAAATAAGAACTTAGAAAAAAAATCAACAATTACTAGGTGGAAAAAAGTTTATTGAAGAAACACATAAAAATTAAATCAATTTCTAAAAATTAAATCCAATCAAAAGCAAAACTTAACAATAATATTTTCTTTACTATTTTGGTAGGTAGCAACGACCAATTAGCCATATAAAAAGTAATAAAAAAAAACAAAAATTATGTATGAACGTTGGCAAAGCACTCAACACATAGAAAAGGTTTATCTAGACAAGTGTTACAGAAAGTAGGTACTTTTTTAGTCTTGTTTCTGGCCATTGCACGCCCAAATGTGGCCACATTTTTTTTGTAACATTCTACACAATTCCGACGCACCTTCAAAGAAGGGCCTTCTTTTTTCTGAAGCACGTGCTTTCTTCTTGTCGTCCGTCCTGAAGGTGCTCTGGGTGTTGAAGGTTTTGCCAAAAAACTCTTTAGTATTTCTTTTCTAAAGTCTACAATGGGTATAGATTTATTTGTGACGCTTTTATACAAAACTAAAGCGTTTACCATGGCGACATTCAAAATGAGATCAAATGCAAGTTTTTTGTACCATTTCAGGGATTTTCTTAATGGAGTCTGGTATGCTGCCATCTGATCAGCTAAATCTACTGCTCCTTTTGCCTTGTTATAATCTACGACAATAGCCGGTTTCATCGTGGTTTTATTATTTTTGGTAACGGAAACAAATCGTGTTGAATGTTTTGTGGAAAGCACCAACACATCTCGTTTATCTTTCCATCGTAAAACAGTTATCCCATCGTCACTTTCTTTCGCTATGAACTGCCCTTTTTTCAGCTTAGTAGAAACGACAACTTTAGGAAAATACTTTCTGTTTTTTCTTAAAGTTCCAATCAGATGTGTTTCATTTTGCAGGAGTTCCCTGGCTAAGGGTACACTTGTGTACCAGTTATCTGTGTACAACGAATACCCTTTATTAAGTAAGTCCTGGCAAAGGTTCATTACAACTCTTTGAGGGGTGACATTGATTTGTTCATTTTGTTTACCAGCGTATATGTTAATTTTGAACGTATAACCAGGTAATGTACACAGTTTGAAAAGTTTGATTCCGTATTTGTGACGTTTTTGTTTATTATATTGGCGGAATACTAAGCGTCCTCGAAACGGAACCATACTTTCATCAACGCATATGTCTTGACCAGGAATAAAATTTCTTTGGAAATTGTTATTCAGCATATCCAGCAAGTGTTGAACGCGGTGAAGTCGGTCCAATTTATTATTATCGTCATCTTTGGAAAAGTGGATCATTTGTAAAAGCAGTTCAAACCTATTTCTAGACATTACAGTTCGAGGAAAATTTTGGCCCATAATTTCATCCGTGGACCAATAATCAGCAAGTTTCGGAAGCTTTACCAAACCCATGTACAAAATCAAGCAGAAAAAATGTTTCATCTCAGAAAGATTCGTTTCAGACCATAAGCGAATTCTTGCATTTTTCGAAGCTTCAGCAGTGTTAGTTATTTTAGTTATTGCAAAAGCATTGGTACATTCAACAATTTCTTGTAAAAGACTATCTGTCACCAAAAGTGCGTAAAAATCGGCTGGAGAATTATTAGTCATCGATGTTCGAATAGAAACCGGCATGCCAGAACATTCAGTAAAAGGAATTACATTCCGCTGATTACCTTTGGGCTCTGCCCACCTAGATGATGAACTACTTTGTAAATCCTGGATAACGGCACCAATTTCGGCATCACTACCCTCGCTTGTAGACAGGATCCGCATACGCCTGTTGCTCAATCGGGGTTGTGGAATATTTTCGTCATCATCACTAACACTTAAAGTTTTGTCGAGAAGATCAATTTCTATGTTTTCGATCTGCGTCAAGATGTCTTGCGTAATCACAAAATCTTCGAACTCGTCCATAGTGATAATAATTACCACTGGAAACAAATGTACCTATACACTGTAGTAGTATAATATATGTTCGATGTAAAACAGAATAACGCGGCGTCTCAACTCAAGATACGGGCGTCAACTGCTGCGTAAGCGCGAATGAACGCGGGAGCGCGGGAGAGCGCGGGGGGCTACCCGACACCGTGACCCGCGCGGCCTTCTGTAACGGAAAGCCGATTTTTTCTCTCTATAGGCCGCGTCGGTCACCGCTGCCCGACGTTAATTATTTCAATAAATAATGGCTCAAATTGACTTTTGTTATCAACAACAAACATTTGAACATTAAATAAAAGCATACGAGCAAAAAAATATTTTGATAAATTTTAAACGGAACTGTGATTTTTGCTAGGCCTAAAGGGAATTTTCACTATCGGTCAGCACTGACCGCGTCAGCAAAGAACGTGTTAACGTAAAAAAAAGATACTGCCGTTTAGGGCGCAAAAAACGCATTTTCGATACTCTCAAAGGAATCAAAATTCATAGGGTACTTCCCGTTGACCTAGAACTATGAAATTTGGCAGGTAATAGCGTCTTATACTACACTTACAGGAATAAATCTGAAAACTGTATATTTGTAATTAAATCATAATAAAATATGGTCATTAAAATACGTAATTATTAATCATCTTGGTGAAACAACGGTATGCGCGGCATTGCGCGGTCATAGTTTAACTTCTAATTACTTTTGGATTAATCGCGCCACTAATTCTTTTAAAAATATCAATATTTATTATTATTAATTATTCAGATCCTTTCAAATATTGTTATAGTTAATTACTTTTAAAAATAAAATTAAAAAGTAATAAATTTGGCTCTAAATATTTCCGCAACATGGCGGTGTGTCACGCTGTATGACAGGGGGTCTTCTTCTTCTTATTTTTGTTTTGGCAATCTACTTTCTTCTTGGAAGTAATTTTTGCCAGTGTCAAGTGTTGAATAGTTCAGTGGCAGATTGTTTCAGTTTACATTAAAATGCGGGTGCATCGCATTCCAATGTTGCTTGGAGCATTTGGCACTAAGTATAATCAAGACAGTTTACTCGGTAAGGTCAGCCGAGGTAGCCACCACTACAATAAAAGTCTCGGCTTCACACAACCAAAGGGTCCTGTTGGAATACACCCATTTTCTCTAATAACATTGCGATAGATAAAACCATTTCACAGAACATTATACAGTGTACTATCGATATACAGCGCCATCTGTTGACAATCAACAGTACTTGTATTTTATACAGGTGCGGTGGGTTTGTAATTATTTTATTTTTTCTCAAAAATGCTTGGAAATTCGAACATTATTTTGACAACCTTCTTCGTGCTAAATCAGAGTTTACGGACAGACCTAAACCGCGCCGTCAATATTTGTATGAGAATCCATTACTAACGTGTTATAATGGATTTTCATACAAAATTGCCGGCGTCTGTCCAGCAATGTTTCTATTAAAACTCATTACACACGTGTAATTCAGAAATGGAGCGAACTTTTCAATGAAACACAAATATAGGTATCAAATGTCGCCTTGATGAGCGAGCACATTCCAAATTTTTTTTTTTAATATTCGGTATACTGGTATCACGTGAAAGGCCTTGATGAGCACATTCCAAAAAATTGAAAAAAAAAATAAAAACGAAAAAAAACTGTTTTGGTGCAATATGGGTATCAAATGAAAGGCCTTGATGAGCGCATTCCAAAAAGATAAAAAAAATAAAAACGAAAAAAAAATTTTTTTTCAATACCTATGGGTATCAAATGAAAGTTTTTTGAAAAGTTTTTTGGAATATGCTCATCAAGGAGCATATTCCAAAAAACTAAAAAAAAAAATAAAAAAGAAAGGTAATTTTTTTTGCAATATGGGTATGGTCCAAGACCAAGATCATGACGAATCGCTCTACACGAATACCAGATATAACCGTTGGTAATGACACCATACCTGTATGGTCATATTCTAAAAAGTTAAAAGTTTAAAAGTACTACACAAGCCTTGGCCGCAACTAGGCATTGATGGACTAACGTATGTTCTTCAATGCCTGTCTTGAGTGCCGCTGCAGTAATGTACTATTCCATTTCAAACTTCGCCCGTGGTCAATTCTTTGTCGTAATCCCTGGAAGGGTTATTTTCTACGTGGCGACGAAAGGATTTCAAATGGTTATCTATATATAGCAGTCTGCTGAACGGATTTTGATGGTATTTTTTTACAGTTTGGTAGCTTGGAGTCCGACTTATAAACTAAGCAATTTTTCACATAATTCCGGTAGGTAGAACCTGGGATAAAGCTTGAACTCTCCGTAGTACAGTTTTCATATAAAAAACTAAAAACTACCAACCACTTTTTTTCAAAATATTTCCTTTGTACCGACACAACTTTTCTATAGCTTTATTTTATGTATAGATGTAGGTCTGTACGGAACCCTCGGTGGGCGAGCCCGGCTCGCACTTGTCCGGTTTTTTAGTATAAACAAGCAAGATCAGTGAATGAAACTGATTAGAAATCGCGCTGCGCGGCCATTTTTTTCTTTAAACAAGCGAGATTACAAGATTAGTAGATGCAACTGACTAAAAATCGCGCTGCGTGACCTTTTTTTTCTATAAACAAGCAAGATCACAAAATTAGTAAATGAAACTTGACTAAAAATTGCACTGCGCGGCCGTTTTTTGCTATAAACAAACAAATTTACAAGATTAGTAGATAAAACTGACTAAAAATAGCGCTGCGCGGCCATTTTTTTCTATAAACAAGCGAGATGACAAGATTAGTAGATGAAACTGACTAAAAATCGTGCTGCGCGGCCGTTTTTTGACCAACACAGGCAAAATTGAAAATCTTGGAATCGCAGTTAGGGGGCACCCGTAGAAACGTCGCCCAGGGCGCTGGTAGTGCTGAAACCGATTATGAAATTTTGCATACATGTTGTCAGGGGTACAGAAAAAGGACATTTAGTTCCCGAGGGATAGCAAAAAACTGTCCACGCAGACAAGTCGCGACTAGTAAAAAATAAATAACATGTCATCTTAGTACCTGTCACTGCAAAATAAAAAAAAAATATTAGGATTAGGGTCGCGGACTTCAAATATATTTCTACTTTGGGTCGCCAGCCAAAAAGGTTAAGAACCACTGTATTATTAGATAATTTGGTACCACCTTATATTCACATGCAATTTATAGTACTTATAATTAATCTGGAATGCTGTTTTAGTACAGTTTTGGTGCATTCAAAATTAATTAATACTATAAAATTGCATTTGAATATAATATAAGAAGCATTTAAAAATTGCATCTTATACTCAAGTTTTAACTTACTTGTCTATACAGTGTTTGGTAATAGCCTTACAAAGCCGAATATGGTAGATAGGGAGTAGGGATCATCGAACTGACCAACTTTTAATATAGGACCAACTCTGAAATCGCGAAAATAAGATCAGCAGCTGTTTCATACAAAAAATAATAACGAAAATATCAAAATGTATGCAACAGCTGATTTTTTCACGATTTCAGAGTTGGTCCCATTGTAAAAGTTGTTCAGTTTGATGGTTCCTAGCTACCATATTCGGCTTTATAAGGCTATCACCAAACATCCTGTAGATACGAGGGTTACTTTCCTTATAATATACCGTGCCTGCACATTTCATAGTGCTATTCTCCGAATTCTATTCTATTTAACCGCCTCTGTGGTTTAGTGGTTCGCCCACCCGTGTAAGACGCAGAGGTCCCGAGTTAGATTCCCAGGGGGGGTACTATTTGTACTCGGTTTGGTTGGTGGTAGGGCTTATTTCAAGTCCGCCTGGTTAGCTACCACCATCTTACCTAAGTCTGACGCCATAACAACAATTTAAAAATTGTTGTGTTCCGGCAGTTAGAGGTAAGATAGCCAGTATTCCGGGTGTAGTGCGTTTCCACCTTCAGCCTTATCGTCATTTAACATCAGGTGAGATGAAGGCCAAGCACTATCCTGTTTTGTATAAAAAAAATCTATAATAAAATACAACTTTACAATCTTTGATTTGTTAGTTCTTTTAGATGTTATATCCATTACTGAGTCACTAGGCAAAATGTTATTGATTTCGCAGTGTTTAGCTAGTAATGGGTACATACCATTTAAATTTAAATTTTTGAAACATTTCGTGGTAGGTGAAAATAAGTATAACCATATGTTTAGTAGATGAGTAAATATGTAATAAATTTTGTATCTTAAACTCCAATTTTATCGTGCAGATACAACAGTGTATCGAAATAATTTATGAGACAACAATAAATCAACGCTATCTTTTCGATGCTTGGTACAGTCAACGGCACGTCAGACATACATTTTTACTTTGAGACCGTCTGTATGTCATACTTAATAAAGGCTTTTTTCGTAGTTCAATTGTGTATAGTCCTGCATCACACAAAGTGAACCAAGTAGGTTATTGATAAGAATCAAACTGGTTTTATTTATTTTTGTTTCAGTGAAATCGTTACCACAAAATAGGTTAATTTTTATCCATATTTTGGCTCATTAAATTATTGTTATCTATCAACCACTGACATGAAAAAACATTTTTTTTATTTAACTGGACTGGTTGTCTGTATGATTTGACAGCTAAGTTTTTGTGCCTATTTGAAACGCCACTAGCGTGCGTCTAAAGAACTAATTTTGAAGTACAATATGAAAATAGTTGCTGTGATGGTCTCTCCAGACTTCAAACTTTAGTACCATGTCCCGCACGCTATGCTCACGCTACGTCTTGGATGAATTAACCACTGGATACGTAACGTAAGAAAAATGTATGAAATCACGATCAACCAATTTTTGCGGGGTGAGGGGGGATTACACTTGTCAAATAATGTCAATGTTATAGGGTGATTTAGCCGGTTTTTGGCCATAATTGCCGGCCAAATATTATGGATTGTGAAACTCATACATTAGTTTTCGGCCAGGCGGCCGAAAAGCAAATGACCTCCCAAAAACGCATTTAGTTACCAGGCCATCAAAGGTGAATGCGCAGGCTACATACAAAATTACCCGAGTCCCGGCGCAAATTAAATCTATCTCAGGTTTAAGTTCCTTTTATGTGTATAACAAAAAAAATATGGGACCTCTGTGATCGGTGACTAACATAAAAATACCACAATCCAGTACTAAAAATAAGATTATGCTATTTTTTTGCTACTTTTAACGACATACCTACCCTGTTCAATTTTCGCCCTTCTTCCCCACGACACTACCAAGGCGCACTACTGGTAGTGTCGTGGGTAATTTTGTTTGCCGTGGTAAACCACCTCGAATAACATACTTTACCAAGTTTATGTGTCGCCAATCTTTCATCACACTCGCCCTTGCTGACTGCTGGACACATTTCTAAAATATACAGTTGGTCTGTACTTAAATCATCACGGCTCTTCGTTATATCTGTGCAAACAATAGCTTACGGCAGTAAATGATTTGACTGGAAGATATTCAAAATTATTAAGTGCCTTCCCTATAGGACCACTAAAGCTTTCCGGCCCTGTAGTACTACCGTCTAAGTATTCAAAAATATGTCTTAAACTTCACTCATTTGCGTGCAGTTGAAATATTAGACATTGAAGAGGACGTTGCAGCTATTTTTCAAGCAGTTTGATAATTCCGGCTCTATTACCAGTGTTAACAGCAGTTCCTCGCGCGTAATGACTTTCAAGACGAAAATTTACGGAAGTCAAACATGATTTTGAAAAGTTTTGTAAGAAAAATGTTGCTTTTTGTTAATTATTATTGGCTTTTGTGTATAAGTATCTCTTAATAATATTAACTATTAAAAAAATGTGATATATTTTGTTTAAAATTATATTATGAAAATATTAATATTAAGAAAGTTTTTCGAAAACGTCAGCTCCTGGGGGCAGTACGTCTCGTAATTTGTTTCTAATTATATTTTGTATACGTAATAAATAAGTGTATTGGCAACTTTTAATAACACCGCGAAAAAGAAATTTCACGAAAAATTTCTTTCATACTTTCTTACATTTTCCGTAATGACCGAAAACCAAAGGGGGCCGGCAAACCGGCTAAGTCACCCTACTTTGTTTACATACCAAATTTTATTTATTTTGCGAAAAATAGCTACTATAATAGGTTGAAATTGTGCTTACGCGTGAAAAGAAACATTTCTTGATTGCCCGCTATTTTTTTTGCTGAACAATACGAAGCATTTTGCCCATTTTTGTACCAATGTTTCGCCACGAGCTCTAGCATCACACTGACAACGCGATATCGTTTACTCAGGCTATCGGTCACAGTAAGTGGCAGAAGGGCAAAGGCGAATATGGCTGTCATTTCGTGTCCAGTGGTTGATTCGTCCAAGCGCTACGTCCTACAGCGCCAAAATGGCGAAAATCAAATAGGCACAAAAACAGTTTGTGCCTATTTGTATTGTATTTGTTAAATTGAAATATTATACATTGAATTTTCACTTAAATCATACAATGCGTATATTACACATTACATATAAGCAGATAAATTAATTGCTAAGCCCATTTATGGAGTTTCTTTTTTCAATAAAAAAGACTATACCTACTTAGAAAGCAATTTTGTATGCAATTTGGCACAGCGCCTCTGGCGGTAACTACACTGAATGTTTTTATTTAAATGTTAACTATACAGTCTCTTCGCTATCGACTAGCGAGATTACAAAATCCTGTTGATTTTAATACAATTTTTTTTTTCTACAAAAGCCAGAGCGTTTCGGCCAAGTACCTGGCCGAAATCAACAGATTATTAGAGTAATGTTTTTGAAAAAGCGAGACTACAAAAGCCTGTTGAATTCGGCCATGTACTTGGACGAAATCAACAGGCTTTTTAAGTTGGAACGAACAACTTTATAGCTCAGAATTATTTTGATTTTGAATCACCTACTCATTATCTGTTAATAGGTTAGCTAGCAACTAACAAAGGATTATGCCGATTTTACTATACAAGCTAGGCCATGATGCGCTTTGATGAAATTACCAAAATACTATAGTAATTTTATAGTGATTGCGTGGGAAGAATATCATTTAAATATAATGCGGGAAAAAAGGGAAATCTCAATCTCAAGGAGCCGTTTGGGGTTACATTTTCCTATTATATGACATTTTGTTATCTACCCCTTTTTGACATGACATGAGTCTGTCACAGATATGTATGGTTAATGCGCATCATGGCCCAGAATGCGGCATGATCCTTTACAAAGCACACTCGCTAATCTTGCTATTGAGTATAGTAAGCGTAAACTCACAATCCGCCTAACGTAGTCAAATCTGACAATTAATGTACACGAAAACTAACTTTAGAAAGTTGGTTTCAACCACCTCGTGGTAGTGCTCCAAGTCCGCCTGGCTAGCTACCACCATCTTACCTAAGTCTGAAGCCATAACAATTTAATTGTTGTGTTCCAGCAGTTAGAGGTAAGATAACCAGTTCCTCAGTGATGAGGATTCCGGGTGTAGTGCGCTTCCCCTTCGGCCTTATCGTCACTCAACATCAGGTGAGGTGAAGACTATGCACTATCCCGTTGTGCAGAATAAAATAAAAAAAATGTCAGATTAATCGCATTGTTTAAGTACCATTTCATTGCAAAACAGAACCAAGCATATTACAAAAGCTCCATTATTACAATTGTTTCAGTTTGGATTCGACTATCTCAGTTATGAGGCACCTGAACTAGTTGGCTCAACTTTCTTTTTCAATGGCATTCGCAATGAAAATTGTTCAGCTACTGTAATAAAATTTCGGGAAAAAATTGGTTGCTCTTGTTTTTTTTAAATAAAAACTAATTAAGAATTTAACTTCTAATAAATAATGTCGAAGTAGGTACAGTTGGCTTCTAAGTAGCTGACGACTTTAGTTCTTCTTATCGAATGAAGATTAGTGGCCACCTCTGGTGTTAGAGTTTATCAAGCCGGCGTAAGGCCTCTGACTTGGCTTAACGACTGTTATCAGATGACAACAGCCGGGACCGACGGTTTAACGTGCCCTCCGAAGCACGGAAGCGCTCAGTTGTAATGCCTCGGTCACCCATCCGAAACCTGACCAGACCGAGCGTTGCTTAACGAATGTGATCGAGTACGATCAGTCTGTCAAGTTCCGCCATGAGCGCTTTAAAAGACTTTAGTACCATATTTTTACCCTCTCGGCGCATAATGTCACGTTCTCATTCTCATAATATCACTTTCTCATTACGCCAATGGCGAAAAATACATATACAACAAAAAACTCCTAAAACTGAATATGGTCAATAGGGACCATCAACATGAAAAACTTTTACTAAAGAAACAACTCTAA
The DNA here is from genome assembly GCA_943789525.1 of Agriphila geniculea. Taxonomy (NCBI): domain Eukaryota; kingdom Metazoa; phylum Arthropoda; class Insecta; order Lepidoptera; family Crambidae; genus Agriphila; species Agriphila geniculea. Next base: position 9,087,270 of record OX038883.1, read on the forward strand.
AATTTCGAAAAAATCTGCTGTTCCTACATTTTGATATTTATGTTATTATTTTTTGTATGAAACAGCTGTTTTTTTTTTAGTTATTTTAGAGTTGGTGTCATAGTAAAAGTTGTTCAGTTTGATGGACCTGCCTTTCTATTGTCTAATTTAAAAATCTATCGCAATCGCTTTCAGGATGTAACACATTGAAGCTTCTTTTTGTCACAACACTGACATTAAAAAAAAAAAAATATTTAACTGGACTGGCTGTTGACAGCTAAGTTTTTGTGCTTATTTGAAACGCCACTAGCGTGCGTCTAAAGAACTAATTTTGACGTACAATATGAAAATGGTTGCCGTGATGGTCTCTCCAGACTTCAAACTTGAGTACTATGTTCCTTACGCTATGCTCACGCTACGTCCTACAGCGCCAAAATGGCGGAAATCAAATAGGCACAAAAACAGTTTGACATAAGCCTGTCCAGTGTAAATACAAGGTCATTTTGTATCCACCATCCAAATTTTGAGGATGTGATCAGTCCATGAAACTGAACAACTTTCTCTAAGGAACACATGGTCAAATATGTAAAATAAAAATCGACTTTCCATACAAATCAAAGAGATCACGTGATCCATTTAGTATGGGATGACCAAAACTTTTTGGCGAAATTTCTTAGAGAAAGTTGTTTAGTTTCATGGACTGGACAAATCCTTAAAATTTGGATGGTAAGTTCAAAATGACCCGATATATGCAGGTCAGTGTGTCACAAATGAAAACTTACCACAGAAATGCAGCAATGTGTCACATCCATCTGTCAAATAAAAGCGATTGCAATAGATTTTGGAATTAGACAATTAGGCGATAGATTTTGTAACACGTCGTAAGTATATTTAATTTCCCATATAAAGTTACCCTCTCGGCGCATAATGACGCGTTCGCATAATGTGACGTTCTCATTTTCATAACGTCACGTTCTCATTTACGCCAATCACGAAAAATATTTAAAGTACGATTGTAACTCACTGAATGACAAATAGCTGACTGCTGAACATAGCAATGCTATTATCACTCCAACAATAGTCTATTGGAGTGACAATAGCATTGCTGTGTTCAGCTACTTCTGAAGCCAGCCGTAGACCAAACCATTAGTGGCCCTTATGACCTGTGTAACCTAGATAAAATAAAACCGGTCAAGAGCAAGTCGGACTCGCGTACCGAGGGTTCCGTGCCATCATAATTGCACCATTAAACCACACTGCAGAGTAGAATAATAAAATTAGTATTGCAGTTTTAGGTCAGCGCCATCTCTTGACCGATAGTGGAACTAATGTTAAGTTTTTAGAAATTTGATAATTTTTAAAGAAGTGTGCTATATTGAGACATTGTTTTATTTTTCCTGTAATCTTTATATAAACTGCTATCACATAGAATTATTTCAGATTTTTCTCATTGCAAACTTTGGAGATAAGGGGGGGGGAACGGTATTTTCTTTACATTTTTCATCATAAGTCGAAAACTATGCAGTCTAGAAAAAAAAAGAAAAAATTATTAAAAACGTGAAAACGTAAAAACGTGTAAAAAATATATTAATTTTTTTATTTATTTCTTATTTGCAAATTAGTTGGGCAAATGTCATCTTAAATTGTTCCAAATTTCAAGTTGATACCATTAGTAGTTCTCGAGATATCCAGCTGTGACAGACAGACAGACTGAGTCACACCATATGGGTTCCTTTTTTACCATTTTGGTACGGAACCCTAAAAAATACAATGGAACTTAAACTACAAAAGATGTGAAAAACCAGAGCTGCAATATACAAGCTTTCCTACCAGTCATAATGCTGTCACATCCATTTCATTAGCCTGAATAATCGTTACTCGCATCAGCTGTGCTGTCATGTGGATATCATAACGTAATTGACACGTCATTAGTTACATTGCAATGCAACCCTTGCAGGCCAGTGGGGAAATAAATTAAATTGTTTTTACCATCTATTGTTTTGGGGCATCCGTGCCTTGTTACTGTTTGTTTTGCTTACCTACGTTTCTTGTTTATGGAAGTGAATAATTTTTCAATGAGTTAAATACGGAAAGATTAGGCATTTCTTAGAAAGATACTATACACATAATTAAATTTGTTTGAAAAAATCTATTCTTTTGTACAATAAATAGATACAACCAATGATGCTATCAAGTGTATTCGAACAGATAAGAGCTTGTACAGGAGACGGGTTTTATATCATCTTGCTTTTACAGACTTTGTATGTCGTGAACTTTTATAGTTTGAGTCTGATGAGTATGATTATGTCTTACTATGAAATAATACCACTGCACATTCAAAGAAAAATGTCAGATTATTATGTTTTTTTTTAAATTGCTCCATGGACATATTTGTTCCCCTGATATTTTAAAACAAATAAAATTTACGATTCCACGAATTGGTAGGTACTCGCCTGCATAACAGAAAAACTTTTGCTTAGCCGATCAGTAAAACGGGAGTGATATAAAATTAATTATTATTTAATAAAATAGGTACTTATTTGTAATTACATAAACAATCAGGTTGCGGGCCTTTAGTCCTACAACGGGTGCACAACAGTTCTTTTAATAATAAACTATGTATCTCATTTCTTACAATCAACTTTCTAACTGGGTTTAAATTCCTCATAAACGGTACTAAAGATTTCGCAAAATGCATATCTTCATCGATTTCATTTATACTTCTCTCGCCGTTTGCTTCAATCAATCTAATTTTAGCAGGTGTTTCTTTGTCATGGATTTTAAACGATCTTTTCTTTTTTTTGGAGTCAGTTGCTATTGGATCTATATCATAATTATAAGCTACATTGTCTGTATCTTCTACGCTCGCTTTATCGTTTCCGTTATCCATATCTGAAGCATCGCTGTCGGTGAATTCACATTTTAATTGGTTTTGCATTTCTGCACTTAATTCCATACTCAGAAATCCATCATCATCTTGAACTTCATTTTCATTGGGTTCTCTTCCGTGCCTTTCTTCATCCCAAAGAAAAAGGAGACTTTCATAATATTGCCATTGACCTTCATAATACTCTTGTATGGGTTTATTTCTAAGTTCTATAGGTGGGATTGTCATTTTCCTAGTTTCTCTGTGGAAGGTGTCCTTTATGTTACGCCATTTTGACTTCAGCACGGAAACTGCAACAGAAAAAATAGAATAGTATTGTTTATTAATTAAACAAATTTATTGTTTCCTATATGTGTATAAATTAAAAAAACATCTTGAAATGATCTATCTATCATTTGGTGTAAGTAATTATGGGTATGGGGGTAAACATAGTAGCAGTGTTTTGGATTCAGGATACCTAATACTTTTTAAGTCTTGAATGTAATAAAAAATATAACTAGTGGCTCCGTGAGCTATAGACGTCACGATAAAAAGTGGCTCAAATTGTACAAAAATAAAATGTCGCCATGAAGTTTTCAAAGCACACAGAACGTGAGTATTCACAGCTAAGTAGATGGTGCTTCTAATTTGGATTATTTTTCGAAATGGGTAAATATTTTTTTAGATAAATTTGTTATATATAACTATCGAACCTGCTCACAAAATTTCACCAAAATCGGTTGAGAAATGCGACATGTAGAGGAGAACAGACAGCGCTGGAATGTCGGATTGAAAAATGTTTTTTAGCATATCTCCGCCATTTAAAAAAAAAAAAACAAAAAACTGGCTTGACAAAAAAGTTTTTGTATAATTTTCGAACCTGCTCACAAAATTTCACGAGAATCGGTTGAGAAATGCGACCTGTAGACTTGTACTATTATGTATTCTGTGCCTGTAGGTGAAAACAGACAGCCACGAAAGAATTTTTGTCCAAGCTGAAGCAGAGACGCTTCGCTCGCACTTCGTGCTCGCTCGGTCAATTATGTATTATTCATTTAGAAACCAGCCAAGCGCATGTCGGACTTCGCATATTTCCGTTCCGTACCAAATGGAACTAGGTAACGACGGAATACTCAAAGACTTCTTAGCTAAAATCTTAAGTTAAGGTCTCCTGAACTTAAAGGAAGCTGTCAGTTTCATAGAGCTACTGTCAAATCTGACAACTTTTTTTGAATTTAAGGGGGTCTTAACTTTAAGATTCGTTTGATTAGGCTTTACGGCCACTTACGTGGCGAGGTTTATCTGGTGTTTTTTGGCGCCATTTTGTCGAGTTCGGTTCGGTGACTATTTTAATTATTCGCAAATGGATTCATAGTGGATATTGTGTCTTAAAATTGGTGCAGTTTTGTGGTACAAATGTCTACGCAACTGAACAATATGTGGGATAATGGAAATAGGCGCGATCTTAGTTGCTGAGACTTTTAATGTAGTGGTGGCTACCTCGGCAGAACCTACCGAGTAAACTGTCTTGATATACTTGGTGCCAAATGCTCCAAGCAGTATTGGAATGCGATGCACCCACATTTTAATGTAAACTGAAACAATCTACCATTGAACTATTCAACACTTGACACAGGCAAAAATTACTACCTAAAGAGGAGAGTAGATCGCCAAACTAAAAATACTAAGAAGAAGAAGAGGTTTATCTGTGTGTGCTACGCGTTTGACCGCAAAATTAAGTTGGTTCGTTCGTAATAGGGAAAAGGGAAATACACATCTCTTTTGCAAATATAAAAACCGGCCAAGTGTGAGTCGGACTCGCGCACGAAGGATTCCATATACCAACAAGTGCGTGTCGGGCTACGCGCAGTAGGGTTCTATAGTTACCTTATACCATTCTATATTTAATACCACTTTCATTTTTCGTCTGCAAAAATAACGTTGTTTTTACACGACTGCCCAAAAAGGAGTGTATATGTGTTCAGGGTTCATGTATGTTTGTGGGTATATATGTGAGTGCCCTGCCAAAAACGAACTAAAAAGTTAAATAACAAGAGTCATTGCAGTCGGGGGACCTCTTTGATTAAAAATAGTTCCACAAAACAGTCCCCCAACTGCAATGACTCTTGTTATTTAACTTTTTAGTTCGTTTTTGTCAGGGCAGTCGTGTTTTTAATATTTTTTAAATTCATTTATTTTTCACGGTGTTTGTATGAATGACAGTAATATAGGTATGCGGGTTTGGAAAATGTAATACATCTCAAAAACTGATAACTATATCTCATTCAAACCAATTTTTGTTGAAAGTGTTCATTAAGATCTATAGCATACATTTTTTTTTATATTTTTTGATATCTTATTTTATAAGTTAGAGGGGAAGACACACTTTTTGCCACTTTGGTAGTGTATACCTTTCAAACGGTTAACTTTGAGAAAAAATAGACTTAGAATAGAAACCTCGATGTTATTTTAAAAGACCTATCTGTAGATACACGTATGTATTGGTTTGATGAAAAAAAAATCAGTTTCAGTTCCATTAATCTTTTATATTTTTTATTTTTGTGTAAAAATCGTTAAGCGGTTTACAGAATACACCTACCTATACCTACCAAGTTTCAACTGTACAGTCCTAATACTTTCGGAATAAAGTAGCTGTAACATACGGACGAACAGACAGACAAAGATGACGAATCTATAAGGGTTCCTTTTTTGCCATTTAGAACCCTAAAAACTGTAGCTTTAGCGGTTTAGCTGCTAGAGCTTTAGACAGATCAGTTGTTACAATGGGGCTCCGTTTGGTCCCTTCGGGTATAGGGTTACCAGGACCAAAATAGTTTTTTATTTTTGTAAAATTTTACACAAGTGGGTGGTTTTCTTATCTCTCTTATTTTTCAAGTGGGTTTCTTATAAGAAAATTATGGGCATCTTTAAGGAAACACCCATTCATAGAGCCTAGTCGCGGCGCCGTGCGTAGCGCGCCGCGCGCTCCGAGCTGTGCGGCGATGATGGTTTACACAAAATCATTACGATCAATGATAGTGTAATGATTTTGACAAAGCACGATTGAAAATCCGGTCTCGAATGAAATCCGGGCGGAGTCCGGTCTGAGCTAATAAAATCCGGTCAAGACCGAATTTATCCGGTCAGATGGTAACCCTATTTGGGTACGGAACCCTAAAAATTAATATTTTCAAAGTTATCGCAAAAAAATTAATAAAGAAAAATATAAACCAGGAATCATCGAAAAAATAAAAGAGATGGAGGCACCATTTTTCATGCAGACTAGGTACTATTAGATTATTACATACCTTTTTTTTAGGGTTCCGTACCAAAATGGTAAAAAGGAACCCTTATGGTGTGACTCAGTCTGTCTGTCTGTCACAGCTGGATATCTCGAGAACTACTAATGGTATCAACTTGAAATTTGGAATAGTTTAAGACGACATTTGCCCAACTATTATGCAAATAAGAAATAAATAAAAAAAATAAATATCTTTTTTACAGCAGGGTCTGAAAAGGGGTCTTAAAAATTTGAAGTGGGGCTACTAGGGCATGTGGGGTATCATATGAAAGAGCGCCGTTTGCACGTTTTTAATCATTTTTTATTTTTTTTTCTAGACGGCATAGTTTTCGACTTATGATGAAAAATGTAAAAAAAAATACCGTTCCCCCCCCCCTTATCTCCGAAGTTTGCAAAGAGAAAAATCTGAAATAATTCTATGTGATAGCAGTTTATATAAAGATTACAGGAAAAATAAAACAATGTCTCAATATAGCATACTTTTTTAGAAATTATCAAATTTATAAAACAGTTAACATTAGTTCCACTATCGGTCAAGAGATGGCAGTGACCTAAAACTGCAATACTAATTGTATTATTCTACTCTGCAGTGTGGTTTAATGGTGCAATCATGATGGTACGGAACCCTCGGTGCGCGAGTCCGACTCGCTCTTGACCGGTTTGATTTTTTAATAATGCCCCGCTGTAACACACAAGGCTTTCGGGACCGGGGTGTCAAGCACATACCTACATAACATACTATTCAGCTCTTTGTCACACAAAAGATAGCGCTACAATTAATTATTATATGTGGTAAGAGTAACCTACGGACAGCTCAGGCCGCAGCACATCAAGTTATGAAAAATCTGACAAAAATCCCCCAAATAATTTTGACCCATATCATGTTTGCAGTTGACATGTTGTGGTAGCCCAGCATGCCGTCAACTGTACCTACCTACTTACTGATTTGTACTTTTGTTTGAGGCAAAAGTGAGTCCTTTTTAAGGTTTCGTAGCCTAATGGCGGAAAACGGAACCCTTATAGATTCGTCATATCTGTCTGTCCGTCTTGTCTGTCAGTCCGTCCGTATGTCACAGCCACTTTATTCCTACCTTAATAAACTATTGGGATTACACTGTTGAAACTTGGTAGGTAGATGTATTCTGTAAACTGCTTTACGATTTTCAAACAAAAATAAAAAACAAAAGTTTAAGGGGGCTCCCTATACATGAAACTGAATCTGAAAAAAAATGTTTCGCCAAACCTATATACGTGCGGGATGTCTGTCTATAGATAGGTCTTTAAAAATGACTTTGAAGTTTCTAAAGCTATTTTTTTCTCACCGTCAACCGTTTGAAAGATATACACTTCCAAAGTCGTAAAATGTGTGTCCCCCCCCCCTCTTACTTTTAAAATAGAAAAGTGAAAAATCTTTAAAAAAATATATGCTGTAGATCTTAATAAACACTTTCAACGAAACATGATTTGAACAAAATACATTTACTTAGTAGTTTTAGAGATATAGCACATTTTCCAAAACCGCAAATATAACTTTGTCATTAATATAAACACTATGAAAAACAAAGTTATTTTTGCATATGAAAAATAATGGTGGTTTTAAATAAGGTATGGTTTATGCTGACTACGGAACCCTATTGCGCGTGGCCCGACACGCACTTGGCCGGTTTTTGTTAATATTTATACTAATATTAAGGCTGTATATTCGCATTTCAAAGAAATGAGCGTTTATCCAAAGAAGTTATCTAAAGAATTAAAGCATTACCATCGACGTAAACTAAGTTAGTTTTAAAAAGCAAAATTCTTAAATTAGTGCCGTATAGAGAGAAAAAAAAACATAATAAATTATCAGGTATTTTAAAGCGAAGACAATCTGTTCAAGTGAAATTTCATATTTGTTTGTCAGAAGTGTTTTTCACAAAAGTTTTAGCTGTAACAAATAAGAATACGACTCATATTTATTTTTTCACTTATTGTTTGTATTATCAAGGAGTGCACTATACAGAGGAAATATAAAAAAAATTTTTTTAATCACAGAGAAAATAAAATATTAATTTGACACTTTGACATTTTTTTACTGGTATTTAAAGATTCTAAAGTATTTTTTTAGGAATAATGTTTGTCTAATGTAAGTATTGCGTGTTTTGTAGATCCATATATCTATTTAATGATTTAATAGGAATTTTCAAAGTTCGCCCTCATTACGGCTCGCGCAAAGCTGTTTTGATCATTTGGATTGAACATTAAAAAATGGCCTTAATATGTAAGATTACATACAGGTCTTTGCGTGATTTGATATTTTAACGAAATCCGCGCCATGACGCCATCTATCGAAGTCTGGTGTAAAATTGTACTTTGGTTACCTACTTATGTCATAGATAATTATTAAGGTATTAAGAAAGAAGACAATCATTAACCTATCCAGCCAGGCAAAGAAGTCCCGTAAATAAAGTAGTCGCGGCACTAATATACTAATTAAAGTCATGGGAAAAAAGGCTTTACTCCCACATAAATAATGTAGGTACCTATTTACAATACTTATCATGTCGTAGGTAGGTATACATTTTAGTTCTAACAAAATCCGCGGGACTTTTTGATGGCGCGCGCGGGCGGAGTTGTCTCTGTATTTACAGAATTTTTTGGTAGGTAAGTAGGTGCTATTTTCAACTCGAGTGTAATTAATTACTAATTTAGGAGTAATGTAAATAACTTAGGTTCTTACCTGGTTTTCCATACATTGCCTCCAGATATTCCCACTCCTGTGCAACTTTGCGTCTATGCGTACGATACTGGTGATTCTTGTCCCATATTATAGGACGTTGTTGTATTTGTTCTATCAAATGTGGAACAAAATTGCCTTTGATTTTCTTTTTAACCGTATCGGACATTATGAGTTGTGTTTGTTCTAAAAATAGAACGAATTCGCACGACTACAGACGTAGGTTTTGCGACGCGATATCAGTGGAACTAAATACGGCCGTGCGAGCGACGCGATGATGCGATCGGTTCGTGCGACGTTGCCGCATCGCACGGAGCTTGCGCCTCTTCGCAACAGCGTTGTAGACCAGGAGCGTGGAACAAATTTCTTCACTGATTGCGCTTTTTCAGATCATTATAACGTCGCGTTTTCGCCAAGGTATAATACAAGTTTTAAGCAATTATTTTGATTTTTGTTCTCATTCATATACATGTATAAAACATGTTTTATACAAAACTTGTCGCCTACATGTTCAAAACTTTTAGTTGCCTATAGTTTAGTGAACGAGAAGAAGGTTTGAGACTGTTGCAATACATATATAAAACAAAATTTGTTACTTAGAAGTTTTGTATGAAATAAGTATTTGACATGTTTTTTGGTGAAAACGAGGGGTAACAATAACAATTTGTCGTTCCCGAATCTCCAAGTCAAAAATAAATTAAACGAGAGTAAAAACAAAATTACAAACGAGTTATTATTAACATTTTTGAACAGTTAGAAACTACACATAGAGACGATAAGTAGGTAGCATAAAAAGTCAATATTTCATTCAGTACAATACCTAATATAACGTTATATTTATTTTTGTTTAGAATATTAAAATATGTCACAAAATTATGAATGACTTATTGAAAAATACCAATAATATATAAAAAATTAAAAGTAAAAAATCTAGTTGTAAAAAAATTGCTTACATTAAATAATAATTGTTTTGTAATTAATTTAATTTATATTTAATTTGTATTGATTAATCTAATTTAATTTGTGGAGATTTATTTTTCAAAATAAATGACATTCATTTGTTTTAAAAATTCATATGAACCAATATTTTCGCTATTTTTAATTTACACAACCATTAAAAACAAAACATTTATCATAGAAAACCTTAATCAGTTATGAATTAGTATTCAACTCCTGGTCTATCTCAGCTCGCGCCTAGCCGACGTCACAGAAAGCGACTGCGGGTGCGAGGCGGTGAGGCAACGTCGCGCGCGGCGGCACGTGAAGCGATGCGACCACAGCTGCTTGCTGGGTAGCTGTGGTTCAATAATGGACTAAGTATCCCCGCCAATTGGTAATGCGCCTGGCGGCCATTTATTAACCTCATAAAGGAAAAATAATTCGCTGCTTTGCATGAATAACAACGCAACTCAAAACAAAAAAGCTAATGATTATGAGTTTTTCTGTGTAAGCTTAGAATAATTATTTTAGTGTGTAAGTAGGTAGGTACTATGTTGAAATTGTTAAATTTTGAGTTGTGTTTTTATTCATGCAATCCCATCATAATGAAAATAATGATAAGTGATTTAATATAATTATATACTTACTTATTAGAATATTCTTGTTTCATATCATTTAGTACAGTAGGTTCATTCAGTACAACGATAGAAGAAATTTTTATACCTAGTAGGTAATCAAAATTATAGAAATTTTTGACAACATTTGGAAAATGAGATACAATTTTCCATTATTGTGCGGTCCGATCGAGCCAATTATTTTGGAAAACTGTCAATCACAAAACTAGAGAGCTAAGTTTTTTTTTAAATTACAGTTTCGCGGTGGTTTATTGATTGGCAAATCAGTGAATAACTGCAAAATTGGAGGCCACTTTAATTTTTTTTTTATCGAGAAATGTTTGAATTACCAATCATGTTTCTGTCAATCACATAAACTGAGTCTACTTTCTACATTAGGACAGATAAATTTATTAATACTTGCTCAATATTTAATTATTGTGTACTAGTGGCCGCCCGCGACTTCGTCTGCGTGGAAGGTTTTTTGCTATCCCTCGGGAACGATACTTTTTTTCGGGATGAAAGGTAACCTATGTCCTTCTCGGTACTACTGGCAACGTGCATGTAAAATTTCATGATGATCGGTTCAGTAGTTAAGACGTGAAGGCGTAACAAACAAACAAACAAATAAACAAACAAGCGGACTTTCGCATTTATAATATTAGTAAGGATTAGACGTTGTACGAGGTTGTAAGATTAAATTTTAGCTGATAGCAGGTAACATTTCTTCATAAGTACCTGGTAAGTAAGGTATTTGCTAATTATGAAGAAAATATTTTTTGATAAAAGCTGTGAACGGACTTGGCGCGGTGGAAAAAGAACTAATTTTGACAGCTATACTCATAGTTATAAAATACGGTGTTTGTTCAAGCTATTACATAATAAAACAGAAAAATACATTCGATAAAAATACCTAAAAATTAAAGACATTAAAATTGATATAATTTAATAACAGTTGTTCAGAACGGCCACCAGGAACAAACATGTAAGTAACGTTTAGTTATTTTATTATTCTCAATACTCGATAGATGTCGCTGTACTGAGCTGCATCTCGGTATGGTTTTGCTTCTCTAGATTAATAAGAGGTCAAGATGCCTGTCGCTTCAGCAGGTTCTCGCATCCATTGCTTGGTACCTCAAGAAATAGTGAAATCCTAGCGCTGGGTTTTATTGCTATTTATCCCTTCTCAAGGGCGGGCTTGGACAGTGTTATTTTTCAATAACATAGGTAATATCAAAGGACATCAGGCACATGAGACCCAAAAGTGTATAAACATAATTCTGTTATCTATAAACACCTTTATGTTACTAGAATCATAAAACAGTAGCAACATTATTTTTTAACTCCTTCATTTAGCTTTAATTAATTATTGGAAAAAACAAAAGCATATCAATGAAACGGACGGACATCTTTGTTAGCGATTTCTCAAGTCTCCCCTGAGTATATTTGTTCTGTGGAACAAGTGATTGCGCATTAAAAAAAAAGTCTGCCGGATGTCAGTCAACTCAACTGTCAAAAGCGTTTTGTTACGTGCGACATATGCACAGATTTTCCGTTTGATCGTTCCAACTCGTAAATTGTAGTGCTAATCTGTATCACTAACACAGCTTACGAAGGTATTGTCGTGAAACTGGTGTTGCTATTTAGTGTCGGGGTTACCAAAAAAAAACTTTCAAACGTAAATAACTCTTTAAAACGTAAATCTTTGTAAAAATCTGAATATTTTCTATGACTTACTAATTACATGCCTACATTTTGAAAAAAACAGAAACGTTATACATTCATTGGTTTTTTTCTATGGGAGTCTGCCTGATGTCCTTTAAAGGGGTGTTTAACCATTTTGGGCTTTGGGATGCAATTTTTTGGGTTCCGTACCCAAAGGGTAAAAACGGGTCCCTATAGGTACTAAGACTGTCCGTCTGTCTGTCTGTCTGTCACCAGGCTGTATCTCATGAACCGTGTTAACTAGACAGTTGAAAAGACATCAGGCAGAGTCCCATAGAAAAAAACCAAAGAATGTATAACGTTTCTGTTTATTTCAAAATGTAGGCATGTAATTAGTAAGTCATAGAAAATATTCAGATTTTTACGAAGATTTATGTTTTAAGAGTTATTTACGTTTGAAAGTTGTTTTTTTTTTGTAACCCCGACACTAAATAGCAACACCAGTTTCACGACAATACGTTTCGTTAGCTGCGTTAGTGATACAGATTAGCACCACAATGTACGATCGAACGGAAAATCTGTGCATATGTCGCACGTAACAAAACGCTTTTGACAGTTGAGTTGACTGACATCCGGCAGACTTTTTTTTTTAATGCGCAATCACTTGTGCCACAGAACAAATATACTCAGGGGAGACTTGTGAAATCGTTAACAAAGATGTCCGTTTCATTGATATGCTTTTGTTTTTTTCAATAATTAATTAAAGCTAAATGAATGAGTTAAAAAATAATGTTGCTACTGTTTTATGATTCTAGTAACATAAAGTGTTTATAGATAACAGAATTATGTTTATACACTTTTGGGTCTCATGTGCCTGATGTCCTTTTCACAAATGATGTACATATTTCTGTTGTCGCTATAACAACAATTAATACTAATAAAATAAAATAAATATTTAAGTTGGGCTCCCATACAACAAACGTGATTTTTTGCCGTTTTTTGTACGGAATCCTTTGTGCGCAAGTCGGACTCGCACTTGGCAAGTTTTTTTCGTAGAACGTGGTAGAACTGTCTATCTGACTAAGTTTCATAACCAGCTAAAAAAAATATACTTATTGATTATTATTCTCTATTGTCCTTTCAGTGGCGGCCTTACCCATTGCGAGGCTACGGGCGGCAGGGTCTTTGCGAGGCCCAGGGTTTGTTACGGACAGGAACCGAAAAACGCGGCGGCGAGCGCGTAGCGCGAGCCTCGAAATTTTTGAGTCTATTTTCTAAATGTACGTTGAAATCATTAAAACTGGCAGTAAAACCACTGTAGAAACTTAGAGACTGGTAACTGGCTAATGAAGGACATGTTGAATGTAAGTGGAAGTTTGTAATTAAAATACTCAAAATCTATAAAAACAAACGGGCGGGTCAGCAAAGTAAGAGTAAAATAAAAATAAGAACTACCTAGCTTAGCTGAAGAGAAAAAAGATACGTTTGATTTAATGTTTTATTTTTATTTTGACTGTTTCCATGCATATTTTGTATTGCTACGGGTTTCTCTCATTCATTCCGCGTCATTTTTATATTTACTTACGAATTCCGAACAAGACATATCTTTTGCAATTTTGTGTGGCAATATAATAAAGAAACTTTTTACTGGTTCTTTTATTTCTATTGATATTATGTATAATCTATATTTTTTTAAATTTACTTGGGTTGTTGCGCGAGGCCCCTGCAAGAGCGAGGCCCCGGGCGATTGCCCGGTTCGCCACCCCCTAAGTCCGCCACTGCCTTATTAATAAACTAAGATTAAGATCTATTTCAATTTAACAAAAAAGTTTTGTGTAAACTCCTCATTTATTAATTTCTTTTAGCGTCCCCGCTGACAAGCGATTAATCGCTTAGCGATTTTTGCCGCTGAAAATAGAACATACGGAGTTTCATACGTAAATGCCCACGAGCTACTTTATGTAGCTGCGATAAACGCGGCGTTAATCGCGGCGCTTTTTTGTCGCTGGCTAAGTAAAACATTTGTCGTGTCAAGGTCGTGTCATTTCGCGGGCGATTATCGCCGCGATTAACGCCGCGATTATCGCAGCTACAAAAAGTCGCCCGTGAGCGGTTACGCTTACTATGGAGAAAAGTTTTAACTATCATGTTTCTGTCAATCATATAACTGAATCCTACATTAGGACAGATAAATTAATTGATACTTGCTCAATAATTATTGTGTATTTGACGTTGTACGATATTGTACTGTTAAATTTTAACTGACAGCAGATAACATTTATTTTCTTCATACATAAGTAAGTAGAAATATTTGCTAGTTTTGAAGAGAAAAATTTTTGATAAAAGTTGTGAACAGACTTAGCGGGAAGGAAAAGGAACTAATTTTGTCAGTTACTCATAATAAAATACGTGTTACTTTTCAATAACATAAAGTCCTGAAAACTTACAGTAGGTATCTTCCATAACTTCCATTGAAGTCTAATTTTCCATAAGTACATTTTTTTTATACACAACGGGATAGTGCTTGGCCTTCATCTCACCTGATGTTAAATGACGATAAGGCCGAAGGTGGAAGCGCACTACACCCGCACCCTGATTATCTAAAAAGAAACTATTTAGCGACCGGTTTCATTCCACATACATTGCTACTTTTCTTTGGTATGTTTTTAGGGTTCCGTAGCCTAAATGGCAAAAAACGGAACCCTTATAGATTCGTCATGTCTGTCTGTCTGTCTGTCCGTATGTCACAGCCACTTTATTCCGAAAGTATTAAGACTACACAGTTGAAACTTGGTAGGTAGATGTATTCTGTTAACCGCTTACCGAATTTAATACAAAAATAAGAAAAATAAAAGATTATGGGGGGGCTCCCCATACATGGAACTGAAACTGAAAAAAAAATTTTTCTTCAAACCAACACGTGTTGGGTGTTTATAGATAGGTCTTTAAAAATGACATTGAGGTTTCTAAGACAACTTTTTCTCAAAGTCAACCGTTTGAAAGATATACACCGCCAAAGTGGTAAAATGTGTGTCCCCCCCCTTTAACTTTTGAAATAAGAGAGTGAAAAATCTAAAAAAATCATATGCTGTAGATCTTAATAAACACTTTCAAACAAAATTAGTTTGAACGAGATATAGTAATTAGTTTTTGAGATATAGCACATTTTCCAAAACCGCAAATATAACTTTGTCATTCATACCAACACTGTGAAAAACAAAGTTATTTTTGCATACGAAAAATGATAGGTGGTATTAAATATGGTATGGTATAAGGTAACTACGGAACCCTATGGCGCGTGGCCCGACACGCACTTGGCCGGGTTTTTTTTAATCCAAAAAGAAGTAGCAATGGATCACTATCACCTATGAACTGCAACCGGTCGCTAGGTGGTTTCTAATTAGATAATCAGCCCGCCGGAATACTGCTATCTTACCTCTAACTGCCGGAACACAATAATTTTTAAATTGTTATTATGGCATCAGACTTAGGTAAGATGATGGTAGCTAGCCAGGCGGACTTGAAATAAGCCCTACCACCAACCAAACCGAGTACAAATTGTACACCCCTGGGAATCGAACCCGGGACCTCTGCGTCTTACACGGGTGGGCGAATTACTAGACTACAGAGGCAGTTAAAATTTTCTTCATACATAAGTAAGTAGAAGTATTTGCTAGTTTTGAAGAAAATAATTTTTGATAAAAGTTGTGAACAGACTTAGCGGGAAGGAAAAGGAACTAGTTTTGTCAGTTAAGCCCGCCGGTAACGATCAATTGCGATTGTCAATTTTTTCGTCAATGCCATTGTTAGAGCAATTGACAATCGCTTCAATTGCACGCGTAAACGATCAATTTTCGAGTCGATGAGCGTTAATGACGTAAAAATTGACAATCGCAGTTGATCGTTACCGGCGGGCTTTACTCTTTCAATAACATACACTGAGAGAAATCGGGTTAGTAATTTGAACAAGTTCGACTTGTTAAGTGGTTTTCTGTTTGAAATAACATTATTTTTGTTAATGGAAACAAACGCAATGTTAACATTACTAGTCGATTTTGTACAAAGAACAAGATTAAACTTGTTAACGGGTATTTAGTTGAAACAACCAAAAATTTGTTTAAAACAACCTGCTTCATGTTGATTTAACAAAATCGACTTGTAGCTTCAACTAAAACTTGAACTTGTAACAGATACAACTTGGTATCACGTTAAATCAACATGCTTGTTTGTTGTTATTACAGTATAACTTGTTGAAACTACATGGTGTATCATTGTTAAATGTTATCTTGTTGAAACAACGATACAGCGGTTGAAATAACATTGCTTCATGTAAAATTGACATTGCCGATTTAGTAAAATCAACAGTATTATGGTCAACAATTTTTACTTGTTGAAATAACAACATAAAATACAAACTTGTAGCAGTAACAAGTTAGCGTCTTGTTAAATTAACAAGGATTGTTTGGTTGTTATAACAATATAATTAGTTAAAACCACATTATGTACTTTGTTAAGTGGTATCTTGTAGAAACAATGTTACAACGGTTGAAATAACATGACGTCATTTAAATCTGACATTCCTGATTTAGTAAAATCAACAGTATATTGTCAACAATTTGTACTTGTTGAAATAACAACATACAGCACAAACTTGTAGCAGTAACAAGTTGGCGTCTTGTTAAATTAACAAGGACTGTTTTGTTGTTATAACAATATAATTTGTTGAAACTACACTGTGTAATTTGTTAAATGGTGTCTTATTGAAACAATGTTACAGCAGTTGAAATAACATGGCGTCATTTAAAATTGACATTGCCAATTTAGTAAAATCAACAAGATATGGTCAACAATTTGCACTTGTAGAAGTAACAACATAAAACACAAACTTGTGGCAGTAACAAGTTGGCGTCTTGTTAAATTAACAAGGATTGTTTGGTTGTTATAACAATATAATTAGTTAAAACCACAATGTGTACTTTGTTAAGTGGTATCTTGTAGAAACAATGTTACAACGGTTGAAATAACATCACGTCATTTAAATCTGACATTCCTGATTTAGTAAAATCAACAGTATATTGTCACCAATTTGTACTTGTTGAAATAACAACATACAACACAAACTTGTAGCAGTAACAAGTTGGCGTCTTGTTAAGTTAACAAGGACTGTTTTGTTGTTATAACAATATAATTTGTTGAAACTACACTGTGTAATTTGTTAAATGGTGTCTTATTGAAACAATGTTACAGCAGTTGAAACAACATGGCGTCATTTAAAATTGACATTGCCAATTTAGTAAAATCAACAAGATATGGTCAACAATTTGCACTTGTAGAAGTAACAACATAAAACACAAACTTGTGGCAGTAACAAGTTGGCGTCTTGTTAAATCTACAAGGACTGTTTGGTTGTTATAAAAATATAATTTGTTGAAAGTACACTGTGTAACTTGTTAAATGATATGTAGTAGAGACAACGTACCACACGGTTGAAATAATGAGACGTCATTTTAAATTGTTATTCCCGAAATTGTTAAATTAACATTGGTCTCAATATGTACTTGTTGAAGTTACAGCATATTAAAAGAACATTGCTCATTTCGATTTTATACATTTCCACTATATATAGGTATATACAGAGATGTGAATTATTTGAAATACATGTATTTAAAATACAAATACAAAATACAAAATACGTATTTGTATTTTGTATTTAAAATACTTTTTTTCAAAATGTATTTTGTATTTTATTTGAAATACTTTTCATGAAGTATTTAGTATTTTTAAAATACAAATTACTTATGTCTGTGTATAGGTAATGTCAAACAGAACAAAACAACCAATCAGTGAGCTCGGTAATTTGTTATGACAATTCGCCTAATTTCTATCTATACCAATGGGTTCTAATAGGTGCATTTCAGCAGACTAATCGCTAAAGAGTTCTACACTAGGCAGACGTGGGCCACGTATGCCGATCTGCGTATAATATTACATTAAGGCTGATCTCTTTGAACAAATGCTAGTGTTAAAAATCTGTGAAATAATATGAAGTTATTTTATAATATATTTTATTTATTTGACCGGTTTTAACACTAATATTTGTTAAAAGCTTCAAAGATCCCAAGTTAGAGCGTTTGTAATAAATTAATCTGCAGTTTTTTTGGCCCAATTTTTAAAAAAAGTATGGTACAGAAACGAAATTTGTTTCCAAGTATAGAGTCTGGCCAACGAGTCGTGTCATCTCAAACCCGTGACAAATTTTAAATTTTAATTTGTTAGATATTATTATCATAAGGGTTAACTTATAACATGGCACCAAAAAAATCTATCCCATTAAAATAAAAGTTATGATGCACTAAAGCGAGAAAATTTCGTTGTACCTACATAATAACTTTTTTTTTACCAGGATATATTTTTGGTGCCATAGTAAAAAGAAAGAAAAGAAAAACCTTCAAAAACTTAAAAATAAAAACAAAAACAGCTTCAAATAGCTCTAAAAAACCAAGAAATAATATTGTAATCACAAATACATATAAATTTTGATAAAAACACGTCTATTGAAGTCGGTTAAGCTCGATGGAGGACAACTTTTTATTCTAAAATCCCCACCCGACTTCATTAACGATTTTTTTTTTAATTTTTAGGATTATTTGAAAAGTACTGGACCGATATGAAAAAAATTAAAAGGGTCCATCTCGCAAGAAAACTCAATCAAACAAAAATAACCATCAAAATCGGTCCATAAATATCGAACTAGCGTACAACTATAAAAAAATACATTCGAATTGAGAACCTCCTCCTTTTTAACACGTTTTTTTAAGTCTGTTGAACAAAGACAACCCAAATGATATTGATAATATCTTTATTTGGAAACAAGTTTTATTTCTGTACCATACTTTATAAAAAATCGGGCCACATAAGAATAATTATTTATTCTTATGCCACAGGTCAAAGGAACAGGAGAACAGTTGCATTGTCTAATTGCGTTGTTTTTTGGAAACTGTATTTTTTGCGTTAATTATTGTTATTTTAGAAGAAAGTTAATATTTTTTTATTCGACATAATATTATGATCTAGCGTCGGCCACGGTCATGCTCTTTGTTTTCTTATGTTATGTATTAGGCATGAGGAAGGGAGTTATTTTCATAACAATATTTAAACATTTATAACGCTTTCTAAAACTTTGTGTTTTTTGTTTATTGCAAAAGATAAAGATAACGTCTTTCTAATTAATTATTATGGACTGTGTAGTACCTAGTGTGGTAGTACACTTGTAACTGTTAATAAAAATAATATGAATGATTAAAAAAAAATCGAAAAAAGGTATTTTATTTGAAAAAAGTATTTTGAAAATACGTATTTTGTATTTTGTATTTAAATACTTTTTTTGAAAACTATTTTGTATTTTTATTTGAAATACAAAAAATAGCCAAGTATTTGTATTTTGTATTTAAATACTTTTAATAAAGTATTTTGCACATCTCTGGGTATATAGGACCTACAAGATTACTGACTGGTATTCATGGGTTCATTGTCCGTTGGATCCGTCTGTCTCCATGGACAGAAACAGGACTATTGTTACCAAAACCTAATATCGTGCTGGTGAATTGATCCAAGCGCGCAGTGCTCCTCAGAAAGACATGTTCAGCAAAACTTGCTGATATGTAATCTTCACTTGGCTCATGAAGTGACCGCCTAGGTGGCATGTTGATTCAAAGATCATTGTCCCAATCGTTAATAGGCGAACAGTTTTAATAGCGAGGAATGAACACCTTAAAACGACTCTCGCTCGCTGGTTAAATCAAGGGTCAGATGCAGAAGGCGGTAATCCTGGACGCAGCGCATCACAGGAGGTTCCTCTATCTGTTTTGGGGGCTTGGGGAGCAGAGCTCCCCTTATTAAAAAGCGACCCAACAAGACTTCGATTGCATGATGTAGGTAGAAGGACTGTCATAGAGTAATTAATGGCAATAAATAACGGGGAGCTCGCATTAATATTATTATTAAACGAACTATCATACTTTTATTGGCATATTTATAATATCAAAACAGTGGCCGCAGACCAGCTCATCGGTGGTTATTAACTGATAAAAGTGGTCGCTAACCGACGTTTAGGGTAGGTATGTTTTCACTTTTTGGTATTTTCTGATAAATTCATAGAGAAATGTTGTGTTTGTTTTGAATCAAAACTAGACTATATTCAGAATCAATTAACATTAACACATACTATGTTGCGTGTAGATATTATTTTTTCTCCTCATCTGAACTGAAGTGGGCAACTTCGTTAACCGGCGCATTGACTAGGTAGGTACAGGTACCTTACCTACCTACAAAAAGCATGATTTTTGTTAAATTTTATCACTCCGCAGGCTGTATCTCATGAACCGTAATAGATAGACTGTTAAACTTTGTTAGAGTGTGTATCTCTGTTGCCACTATGACAGCAAATAAAAAAAAATAAAGGGAGAGAATACAAGAAACGTGATTTTTATGGTTCATAGTATTCAATCTTGTACGATGGTACGGAACCCTCTCGGTGCGCGAGTCCGACTCGCACTTGGCCGGTTTCTTTGAACTTGTCTTGACGCGCTGCTGCGTGTAGGTATAAATTACAGAGGAGGCGGCAGCTGGCAAAAAAACTGCAATTATTTTGTAATGAAGGTCATTTGTAATAACCTCGATATTTTTTAGTACCTACCTACCTAATGTCTGAAATTTCCAAAAACTACACTTACCTACCTACGCTATGCGCATGCGCCATCATAGGTACCTACCTTAATACCTACTCATTCATCTTTTCGATTTCATACTAACTAAGTCAGAATGGTTCCTTATTTTCTACATAGGTAGTTAATACCTACCTACTTATAGAAAAATAAAAAATATTCAATTTCCAATTTCGATTATAGGTACCAATCCAGTTAAAAACTGTGTAGGTAGGTAGGTAGGTAGGTACCTATTGCAAATAAACCCATTATGACTTACACGGTCGCTTTTTATTCAAACGCAATGTTGAGGTAATATCTTGATAACATCCATCCGTAGGTACCTACGTACGGTCGAGTTCAATAATATCTGTGCATTTTTGGACTATGTCGCATTAAGTTTTTTGACATCGTCTTTGACTTTCTGTACAAATTGTCACAATAATTAGGTAGGTAAGTACTAGGTACGACAAAGTTCAAAAGTGCAAAGATATTAGAGAACTGGACACAAAAAACTGGACACACGTGTGTCCAGTTGGTGAAACTCAAAATTAGCATTTCGTCATCTGGACACGCCCAGTCTTTTTTTGCAAAAAGGGTACAGTTGAGTTAATAAGCGATTTTATGAAAAAAGCTGCCTCACTTTTTTTTTTGAAAACCTTATTAGCTTAAAATGTTGAAATAAAACAAATATGTAACAATTAAATAATATTATAATATTAGGGTGTGTATCATACCACCGTTGTTTCTGATTTCCATAACACAAGTGCTATAGCTACTTACTTTGGAGCAATGTATCTGATGTTGTCAAATATTTATTATTTTTTATATCAATAATATTTAAAATATTACTAGGTCTATTCTTAGTCTAATAAACCGCCCCGAGTAGTCCCCGGTGCAAATGTGCCCATAACGCTGGCTGCGTTGCCGCGTTGGATGGCAATGGATTTTTTATTTATTTATATTAATATGTAGACAATTATACCTACAGCCAAATACTCAAATTAGTTAAGACCACCTTAAAATCAAAATAGGTACTTGTCAGAGACTCTATAACTGACAGCTTCCTTAAAGAGAAGGAGACTTTAACTTAATTTATTCGGCCGTTAGCTAATGCTACTTTTTTATCACCTATAGGTACTTTTATTACAATCTAAATTTATCGAATAATTTAAAATAATTAGATACTTCGAATATCACTGAAAAATCATATAAGAACATACATAATCAGATTTTGCTCTACTCACAGTGGAAGACTTATATTCATATACTTAATAAATGATTTGAATACGAGTGAAATTAAAAATAAATTGCTATGTCGTTTAAATAACCTAATACATAAAGTGCAATTATATCTGGTGACTGGTTATATGCTTGCAAAAATTAATATGTTGCTTCATTTAATCAAAATTGAACAAATAATTCAGTACTATAGAAATATTTATTTTAAAATTCGATCAAATAATTAATAATTCTTTTGCTATAGACGAATTGTCAGTGTCAAACAAATATTTAAGTTCACCCGAAAATTTTAAAAACTATATACCTAGAGAAAATAATCAACTTAACATAATTACTCAAAACATTTGTAGTATATCAGCCAATTTAACAGATTTCCAAGCTTTATTACATAATATAAACATTACTCAGGATGTAATTGTACTAACAGAATGCTGGTTTAAGTGCAATCCCCTTATTCCACAGCTGGACGGCTACGACTAACATTCCACAAGTGAGATTTTGAACCAAAACGATGGTGTTGTGGTATATATTAATAAACATCTCCCAAACATAAAAGTAATGGAACCAACCTTCGTTGATGCTACTTGTTTGGCTGTACAGGTTGGTACTGATATATGTAATTTAGCTATATACAGATCTCCTTCCTTTAGAGATGCTTCAAATTTTCTGTCCTCTCTTGATCGTGTCTTAACGATGTACTTTCACTTTGGAACGATTGTTATTGTCGGCGGTATTAATATAGATATATCTGAGAACAATTCTGACACCAGAACGTCGGACTATTTAAACCTTGCAGCTATACATGGACTTCTCCCAGCCCACAACTATCCAACTAGGGGTAAATCGTCACTGGATCACGTCATATTAAAAACAAGACTCAATGCTACAACAGTAGTCTTGGAAACTACAGTAACCGATCATCAGGCTGTGATCCTCTCACTGAGTAAAATTGATAAACCCAATTTGCATAAGATAAAATAAAAAATTGATTATACTAAACTCACTGAATTGATGGAAAATATTGATTTTGAACCAATTTTCAACTACTCTAACGCAAATGATGCACTGAAATACTTTATGACCTCGATCAACAGAGTGATCACAATCTGCACTTCCCAACATACGGTGCCACATCGTCTCAGAACCATTAAGCCTTGGATTACTCCAGGAATACTGAGATGTATAAGGAATCGTGATCGCATGCACAAAAAGCTAAAACAAACACCTAATAACGAAATTCTAAAAACAACCTATAAGCGATATCGTAACTACTGTGGTAATCTACTGAAGAGTTTGAAGGGAGTATGAAAGAGAAAACATACGGAATGCTGGATGTAATAACAAAAAGCTTTGGGAGGCTATTGCAGAGGTTACGTGTTCAAAGAAAACCAACAACTCAGCTGCTGAACTTATCAAAACTACTCCACAGACCTCTATAAATGAAATAAACGAGTATTTTGTAAGTGTTGGTAAAGTATTGGCGAAGGAGTTTAAAAATATAAAACCCAGTGTCAAAAGTAATAAAGACCATATTTGCAACTCTCTTGTCCTTCTGAAAACGGATGAGGCTGAAGTCATCAGAATCATTATTTCTCTGCGAACAGACTCTGCAGTTGGCATTGATGGAATTTCAACAAGGTTTCTTAAGCAGTATGCTTACCTAATAGCTAAGCCGCTTGCACACATTTTTAATTTGTGTATTGCTACTGGTGAATTTCCAGAACTATTTAAAGTAGCACTCGTCCATCATGTGTACAAGGCTGGGGAGAAAGACCGTGTCAGTAATTACCGCCCAATTTCTGTTCTGACTTCCTTATCTAAAATATTAGAAAAGATCATGAACGGCAGCTTAAAGAATCACCTTGAATCGAATAACCTTCTTCATGGTAACCAATATGGTTTCCGTGAGAAAAGGTCTACCAGTGACGCCGTTCATGACCTGACTAATCAATTGGTCGAGTCTTTGGACAAAGGGAAGAAAGTTATTGCTACCTTCCTTGACCTAGCAAAAGCATTTGACACGGTCTCGATCCCCAAGCTTTTGGACAAACTGGAATCGCTTGGAGTAAGGGAAAACCAATTAAAGCTGTTCCAGAGCTATCTGCAGAATAGAACACAATGTGTTAAAATTGGTGACCTCATTAGTAATAAACTACCTACCTATTGAGTATGGCGTTCCTCAAGGTAGTGTCCTGGGACCAACATTATTTCTAGCATATGTTAATGATATGTGTAAAATCAATTTACAAAACACGAATTTAATCGCTTTTGCCGATGATACCGTGCTCGTGACTGTGGCTGAAACTTGAAGCGACGTATTTCAATTTGCTCAAACTAGCTTTGACAGAGTTTCAGAATGGCTAAGAGACAACACTCTTACATAGACATTCTCATGCACATGATGACAGCGGTAATCAACAATGTGTCTGTCTTAAGCTCTCTAGGTCCACGTGTATTAAATACCTAGGTATCACCCTAGATGAGAGGTTGTCGTTTTCTCCCCACATTGATATTATGACATCCAGAATTCGCAAACTCATATATATTTTTAAAAACTTTCGCCACGTTGCGGATGACAAGGTCATAAGGATGGTATACTTTGCCCTTTGCCAGTCTATCTTAAGCTACTGTATCTTGGTATGGGGTGGTACGTCGAAAACAAATATGCTGAAATTGGAGCGTGCACAGCGAGCAGTGCTAAAGGTGATAAAATTTAAACCCTTTCGTTACCCTACTTCAGACCTATATACAATCTGTGAGGTTTTGACGGTTCGACAACTGTTTATTCTGCAGATAATATTAAAACAACACTCCTCTAGTGGTAACCTACACCCACAACAAAGTGACAAGCGAAGACCACTAGTGGCTATACAAACAGCAAGTAAGACCAGCTTTGGCAAAGGCTTCTACTACTTTCTTGGTGCATTTCTGTACAACAAAATCAATAAAATATTATCGATACACAAATTAAATAAATATCACTGCAAACAAACAGTAACTAAATGGCTGCTTAGACTAAATTATGACGAAACAGAAAGTTTACTACTTATAACTAAATAAAATTAATAACAAATATTGTAAACTAAAACTGAGATATCTAAAACTAAAACTCAACAAAATAGAAAGATTATTACTTAAAACTAAATAAAACTAAAACCAGATATTATAAACTAAAACTAAGACTATATACAACTAAAAATAAACAGCAAAATATAGGGGCTAAATTACTTTATCTATATAAAAATTAAAAATAAATCTATATCTAATAATCATATAAAGCAAATGATGGTGATATAATAGGTATACAATTTGCGTTCGAAATTGTGTATTTATAAACTTATTAACGTTTTCAGTGTAATTTATCTTAAAAATTCTAATCTAAAAGTGCAAATGGAAGGTTGCTGGTACTTATGACACGGGTTTTCCCAGTATAATGTACCAGCTGTTATATTTACTGTAACTAGAATAAGTAGGATAAATAAGATTGTACTACAAATTTTGTAAAAAGGTGGAAAATAAACATTATTTATTATTATTATTTATTTACATAATTGAAATCAACAAAATGTTATTTTCTAGGTTAAACGCAATGACTTTCTTAGCCTTAAAAGATACACTCCACTCCTATACAAACTTGCAAAACTTGCTAAATCTCGTTGAAGTAAAGTTTGTACGAGAGTGGAGTTGAAACGTTTAACCTTAAGTAGCTATAGGTGACATAAAATAAAATATCAAAATAATCATCAATAGAGCATACTTATGCAATAGACCATGTTTATGGTAGAATGTATCGTGGACTTTTAAAATAACTCTTTATGACAATTTATTGTAACACTACATTCTGACAAATAAATGATTTGTATTTGTATGACATAACAATACTAAAATGGGTAATTATACGAACAATAATCACTCATCATTGAACTACAAAAATAATAAAAAAAAATATCAAATATATGATACAGCTGTTTCTTTTAGCGATTTTAGGGTTGGTCCCATAGAAAAAGTTGTTCAGTTTGATGGTTCCCCTATCTACCATATTCGGCTTTATTTGGCTATTACCAAACATCTTGTTCAAAAAATTATCATCAATATAGTGAGCATACTTACGATATAACAATTCTAAAATAAGTCATTTTACAAACAATATTTATTCTACAACAATATTAGATACTTTGGAAATAGAGTATCAGATGGCCTACTCAAATGGCCAATTTTCTATTCGTTCGCTAACTTAAAGTTTAAAAATAAGCAATTAGACAATCAAGTCACACTTTGCAAGTTTATGTAAATCACAAATATTGATGTATTGTATAGAATTGACAAGCCTACGAAACGTAATTTTAGAGGTTTATGGCTTATGTTTAATTTTTAAGTTAGCGAACGGATAGATAATTGGCCATTTGAGTAGGGGGCCAGTTATAGTTAAGTATCTCAATCATTTTACAAAGACGTTAAAACAAAGACGATAGAGTTCAATAAAATCAGCAGTAAAACATATAATATTATTATAAGACATGACATGACATATACAGTGTGCATAGTGATAGCCATATAAAGCCGAATATGGTAGATAGGAACCATCAAACTGCAGCAGTGGGAGAGTGGGACGTTTCGGGGCCGATAATGATTGTGAGTTGTGACACAAAACATTTATCTGCGTGACTGTACTTTATCATGAATTCGAGTAAAATGCGAACGCCTGTCCAGTTAGACAAGACAAACTGAAAAAAGACCTCCGTTATGAGTCTAGACGCAAAACGATTTTGACGATATCATTAGCATACTTGACCAAAGGTAGGCAGTCTAGTTCAATTGGATTATTCACCAACTGGACACAAGAGACTGGACGGACACGCGTGTGTCCAGTTAATGAAACTCAAAATTAGTATCACTTGTTATTTCGTCATCTGGACACGCCAAAATTTTGACGCATGTCCACATGGTGAAACATAAAATAATCACATTTATGTTTTCGCGAACTTAGTGAAAAGAAGACCAGATTTAGAAAAAAGGAAGGTCTAGAAGCAAATCGTATTACTTTTTGATAACCGATGTTGTCTTATTTATTTGACCCTGCTGAATCCAAAAATGCCGGTTGCCAACCCCTCCCCCCCCCCCCTTTTCCCCCTCCAAAGTGTCTCTCGCCGTGGTTTTTTCATTTTACAGAAAAACTATTTACAAATGGGAGCAAATTATCAGAAAAGAAGTTAATCTATCTAGGAAGCGTCGACGTAGGTATAGTATGGGCACAGCTTCATCCGTGGTATCGGTATGGAGGTAGGTGGCCACTAGTAGGAAGGCCAAATGGAAGATAATCCTCCAGGCTGGGTGGTATTAGCAGGCGTCCGTCACTCGCTCTAGGCCACGATTTATATACCTACTTCTCGGCGTATCGTCCACGATACAACTGGCAGAGGGCCGCGCGCCTGCCCGCTTGAGTGCTCGCACCGCACGTTTCCCGCGGTTACTCGTCATTTTTTCATAATATAGTAAATAGTGTAGGAAATGAAGCGATCTTTTGTATGGAGAACCCAATATTAAATCCTCAGTCGATAAAACTTTGCAGGGATGTAACATAGTATGAACCAAAACCTATGTACAAATATCCGAAAACAAAAAAACTATTTAGATTATTTAAAAAATATGTTTCATTTCTGATACTTTTTCATTAAAAATAGCAAATACTTATTATATGCTGATGACTTAAAAAATATCGTATTTTGTGGTGGGTATAGCGATCTGAATCTCCTCCATTCACTCCCTGGATAACCGTCATCAGATTACAGCACAGTACTTCCCTGGCAGGAAACCAAGGCTTCAAAGTTACCCCGTTTGTATGAAAATAGCACCTGATATCCCTAGACAAAGTTGATGTGTGTATTTTAAATAGCTAATGAAATAATGAAGAAAATGTATAATACAAATTATAGACGATATCGTTTTAATTGTAACATCATTAACGACTTTATTAACACGCTGACCACTGACATTCACGAATGAAAGTATATAATACGACGTAATTTCCACTTTAGATCTCGAGCGTATCGGCCCTTACCACCTTTTTCAGTACAGTACATCGCCGGTCCAACAATGAATTTACGGAAAGAAAGGCGTAAAAGCTTATACTGTTCCTTTTTGTTTTGGAAAATAGTGTAAAGATGTTCACTAATTTTTTGTTTCATGTTTCATAGAGTAATGCATACTACATAACTTAGTCGTAGAAAATTTTCCGTTCAATAAATTTTTTAATTTCATTTATTTTGTTGAAATATTAATAAAAAAATCTGAAAAAAATAGGTGTGATAGATTTATACTCTGAGAAGCCAAATAACATTAAAAAGGGCGTAACCAGCGATACCGCGTTCTTGCCCGGAGCCAGCGATATAATGGGCCAGCCACCATCTTTGTTACGTCACACGACTGTAGCTTCGTTGTTTATTACTTGATTGTAATGATTTAAGATTTACTAAAAAGCTTATAAAAGTAACATTATGTTGTATAATAAGCTAAATTTCCACAATCCCGACGGTTACCAAGATATTTTTTTTTGTCAAAACGTCGTTTGTTTATTATTTCATATGATATTAGCTTTACATGAACGTACGGTCAAAATCAAATAATGCATTACATTTCCTTTCATTCAACACCTTATTAAAGTAAGTAAATCGGTTCAGTAGTTATCTAGAAATACCGCTAAATAAAATTGACCGGCCGCTATCTTTGCTACGTCAAAGCTCCCTTCCCCATACCCCTAGGAAGTGGCAATCGCACTTTTTGTATTCAGTAAAACTTACCAAACAAGTACATAGGTACCTACTAGTAGTCTGTATGGCGGAGCTGAGTCGAACGAAAATCGTTTTTAGCAAAATTTTATACAAATCAATAAATCATGGGCCTGTACTACAATGTCGAAGGCTGTATTTAAAAAAACTACTTATCGTGTCGTTATAAATTTAGCATTGATGTCTCGAAAATTTAATGAAAATAATTTCTTCATAGATAATTTTCTCCCATCTGTAATAGTTTTTCTGTAAAATGAAAAAAAACCACGACGAGGGACACTTCGGAGGGGTGAAGGGGGAAAGGGGAGGGGAGGGGTTGGCAACCGGCATTTTTGGATTCAGCGGGGTCGAGTTAATAAGAAAACATCGGTTACCAAAAAGTAATACAATTTGCTTCAAGACCTTCACTTTTTGAAAATCTGGTCTTCACTAAGTTGGCGAAAACATAAATATGATTTAATTTATGTTTCACTATGTCACAATGACGAAATAACAAGTGATAGGTACTAATTTTGAGTTTCACTAACTGGACACACGCGCGTCCAGTCTCTTGTGTCCAGTTGGTGAATAACCCAATTGAACTAGTCTATCTAGTTAGGTACCTGGGGTTCAAGTCTGCCAATGATATCGTCAAAATCGTTTTTCAATGGTGTTTGAATGGTAGGCATTACTTTTTCACACAGTTCCTTAAACCCAAAATCGAGACACAACCTACCTACCTATGCGAACGAAACACTTGTAGGTTACCTACCACAATTTTTTAATTCTTTGTACAGTGTGTGTGTACCGTTTGCTGTCTGCGCTTCACGTTGTTGCTAGAGTCTGTCTAAAAAGTCAGTTTACATGGGTAATTTCAAGAGTAATAAAGTTTGAAATCATTTGCACCCCCCCCCCCTGCTATCGTTGTTCCGGAATTGACGCCAGCTGATCTGGCAACCCTAGCTGCGGGGGCCAAGATTTTGGCAGACTCTGTTAATATCGATGATTGTAGGTACAGTCAGCAAAGTTATGACCTTAACAGTTTGAAAATAAATCGCTTGAAAGGATGGAACTAAAAGTACGTCTTTACCTGCATCCATTGTTTTTATACAAAAGATGCTTTTGTGATTTTTGGGTAAATGCAAGACAATACAGACTACTCAATCTAGAACTGAACCTTAAGGTGTTCAGAGGCCGTATTACGAGCTCTTAAAACCTGCCAGGTTTATAAATTGCTGTAGTGACATCTCTTTCTCGCTGTATAGCAAATAAAAGAGATAGATAGATAGCCAGTCAGAAAACTGACTGGAAATAAGAGGTCATAATATAGCCCCAGGTCATAGCTTTGCTGACAGTACCTACCTACCTTAAGAAATATAATGACCGCGTCTGCCACCATGCATGGCAGCGCTGCGTTGGAGAATGTTACTGGGTTTGTTAAATCACTTGAAACTTTATGATCATGTAGCCAAAGCATGTACCTACCTAGCTAAATGTCTAGCAATACACGTGTTTTTGTTTCATTTAAATCAAGCGAGTATAGTTTCGAAGTTTTAAGGGCTTGAAGGAAATGCCAAGCGCACTGAAATATGTGCTTTAGTACGTACGACGTAAGGTTCACCTGTATGACCAATGACGTCATAGGTCACACAAAATAACAGTAATTTCTAGACCATATAACTTTTCTGTTTTAAGAGAATCGCAAAAAATTTTTCACAGTTGTTCATATGGTCCCATAAGCTTTTGGATTACCTATGTGCATTGCAGTAACTTTCTCCATGTGTATGAGTTAATGTAATTTTTTTTACTAAGCTTCGAAGAGTAGGTAGATACCTACCTACCTACTCAGGTAGGCAGGCAGATGTAACCCCAAAATATTATTCTTTGTGTACCTACCTACCTAGAAGTCAGCCAGCCAGCGAGCTACTGCAGACCAAACCGTCGGCCGATAGTTGGTTTTGTATGAAGAATCGGCCGATACCAAATCGTTCTAGTGTGCGCACTTGCATACACCTTCATACTGATTGAGAGCCCGACTAAACTGTCGGCCGATAGAAAGTCTGTAGTCTGCGGGCCTCTTTGGTAGGTAGGTAGGTACCTACCTACAGGCCGTTTATTTTTAAAAGCTAATTTTGACTCATCTCTTTCCTTCAACGCCATCAAGTGAGGCAAATAATTTTTTAAATGTCACTTTGAAAAGCCTTTGACAGCGCTTTAAAAATGTAAAAAACGGGTTTGCTTAATCATTTGATCATGTCTGCCATTTTAAACTGATGACCACAATCATCGTCTAAACGAAGGAAATCGAAGAGGCAGGCAGTTGATATATAACTACATGTGATTTATCAAATGCAGTTTTTTTTTAACTAGGTAGGCTAGGTACATATCTATGCTGCGCATGAAATTTGGTTAGGTATTCTCTGGGGCACTCATTAAAAACTCGGGATAAAAAGTATCCTATGGTCTAATTCAGGTTTTAAACTATCCGTGTGCCAAATTTCATCCAAATTCGTGCAGCCGTTGAGGCGTTTAAGCGGAACAAACATTCTACTTTCAATAGGTACCTAGGTAATGTAGGTATAGGTATTATTTAGTAATATTTCATATGGGTACCTACCACTATATACATACATACACAAGGTGTTTGGTAAAAGCCTTATAAAACCGAATATGGTAATAGGGACCATCAAACTGAACAACTTTACTATGGGACCTTAGAATAATAACACCTAGAACGATAATTCCCTACAAAGCGCACTGTCAAAAGTGAGGCAACTAAAACAGCGAAAATGGCGCCGTTTTCAGATTTTTATTGTCCATTATTTCATAATCATATACTTAAAATAAGTACAAAACAGTTTCAATTCCCCTACCTTCATTAAATTAGTTACTATATTACCTATTGGATTTTAGTTACGATTAGGTACCTAACGTAGGTATGAAGGATATAAATCCGAAAACTGAGCCATTTTGGCTCAGTATTAGTTGCCTCACTTTACATACGAGGACACGGCTTCTAGGTGTTATTATTCTAAGTACCTATGGGAGATGGGACCAACGGACCAACTCTGAAATCGCGAAAAAAAATCTGCTGTACAAAAATTAATAACGAAAATATCAAAATGTATGAAACAGCTGATTTTTTTCGCGATTTCAGAGTTGGTCCCATACCTAGTAAAAGTTATTCAGATTGATGGTCCCTATCTACCTAGGTACCATATTCGACTTTATAAGGCTTTTACCAAACACCTTGTACCTACCTACCTGCTTGTACCTAGAAACGTATACCAAATTCATATAGATAGGTAGGTATAGGGCTGCCATCTCTAAGACCTGCCGCCCAGGACCGGAAGCGTAAAAACCCCGGACTTTGGAGCCTTGACCCCGGACATTTGATTTTTTTATATTCACTTTTAGCTTGGTTATAAAACACATTTTACCCAATACTTGACTGAAAAAAAATGGAATTTTAAGCTCTTTTTTTGCATAAAATAGTGTGTTTTACTAGTTATGATGGTAGAGCTGGGGTGTCCAATCCAACACAATTTTGTGGAGGGCTATGGTCCAGTTATAGTAGTTTTGTAACCGTAGCGTTCCAAAATAAATGACCAATTAGCCAGGGGCGGCTCGTAATTAAAAAAAAGGCCGCGCAGCTCGATTTTTAGTCAGTCTCATCCACTAATCTTGTAATCTTGCTTGTTTATTATATATTATATGAATATACTTAGTACTTTTTTGAGCGGAGTTTGATCCAAAACCCGGATTTTATTTAAAGTCCGTGTTTTACCCGGACTACAATCAGAACCCCGCCCGGACGCTCCCCGGACGCCCTCCAAACTAGGACAAATCCGGGGAAACCCGCACCCTGATTATCTAAAAATAAACTATTTAGCGATCGGTTTCATTCCACATACATTGCTACTTTTCTTTGGTATGTTTTTTTTAATCCAAAAAGAAGTAGCAATGGATCACTATCATCTATGAACTGCAACCGGTCGCTAGGTGGTTTCTAATTAGATAATCAGCCCGCCGGACGGAAGGCAGCCCTAGGTAGGTAGTACCTACCTACCTACCAGTCTACCACCATGAAAAACGGACGAATAACAATAATCTTGTGTGAATTAAAAAAAGTTCTGCTTAGCGACAAAAATGTGTGCTATTTTTTTTCTGTAGGTATTTTATGAGACATAGGTAAATCGAATGGACGCAACTAGAATCATGATCATATGATTTAGTTGGTAGGTAGGTAGGTATACTAGTAGTACTTTTGATTTGACTGAACCAAATCGATTCGTATCGATCTGAACCATCATCTCTTAGCTCGGTACCATTTGGTACCATCATCTAGTGATCAACTAGTGATATGAAACATGACCGATTCTAGAGATGTGTAAGTAGGTAGGTACCATAGACATAGAAAAATTTCGCTAAAGGTAGGTACCTACCTACTGTCTGCATTACACGACCGCGTAAGCTTCATACAACCGCGCGAATCGGTTGCACTACTACAAGCACGCGGGGCATGTGTGCGTGTCCACTGGCCGCTTATCGCGTACGCGTTAAAACCTGTTTTGACAACTGCAGCCAGTGGACAATCATAGGGCATCATTTGTTTTGTTAGTTGCAAGTTTGAATTTTACGTTCTTAAGAAGCTTTGTCTCTGGTCCTGTTTACTCATGTGCTGTGTGTGACAGTAGATAAGTACCTATTACCCGGCAAAATTTAGCATGACACATGACACTATGGCGTGGCGCTGCGCTGGTGGTTGAGATCCATGAATATTGCCAGTTCGAAGCCTGGAAACCCATTTTTAAGAGATTATGAGCATCTTTTAATCAGGGTTTGGGTTAAGTATGAAGGGAAATCAACTTAGTTAATGAAACTTACGTCGGTCGTAAGTACTCGTACATTAGGCCAAATTGAGTAGGTACCTAATGCTTAAATGCCATATTACCTACACAGTACGAAAAGTCATGGAATATGGCATTGCTTCATATCATGAGCTCAAACCAAATAAAAAAACTGGTCAAGTGCGAGTCGGACTCGCGCACGAAGGGTCCCGTACCAAAAAACGGCAAAAAAATCACGTTTATTGTATAGGAGCCCCCCTTAAATATTTATTTTATTCTGTTTTTAGTATTTGTTGTTATAGCAGCAACAAAAATACATCATCTGTGAAAATTTCAACCATCTACCTACCTGTTGTCGTTATTAATATAAAGCAAAAAACGGCAAAAAAAATCACGATTGTTGTATGGGAACCCCCCTTAAATATTTATTTTATTATATTTTTAGTATTTGTTGTTATAGCGGCAACAGAAATACATTATCTGTGAAAATTTCAACTGTCTAGCTATCACGGTTCATGAGATACAGCCTGGTGACAGACAAACAGACAGACAGACAGACGGACACCGGAGTCTTAGTAATAGGGTCCTGTTTTTACCCTTTGGGTACGGAACCCTAAAAAAGAAGACGGAGTCTTCTGCACAAAGCGGTGAGGCCTGTAAAACTACGCCTTGGCTGTGTCACAGAATAACTAATAGTACAAGTACAGAAGCAGCATTCCGCAAAGTCATTTAAATAAATAGCGACTTTTGCTCCAACACAATAAAGTGCAATTCAGTTCGCGCAGCGCTCCTAGTAGTTACCTCTCTTTCTATCGCGTGCTCTTACCTTTTCTGACGACGCAACGTTAGGGTCGTCTTCGTTTAAATGACCTGCGTAGAATATATCATAAAGTGAAAAACCGGCCAAGTGCGTGTCGGGCCACGCGCCATAGGGTTCCGTAGTTACCTTATACCATACCATATTTAATACCACCTATAATTTTTCGTCTGTAAAAATAACTTTGTTTTTCACAGTGTTGGTATGAATGACAAAGTTATATTTGCGGTTTTGGAAAATGTGCTATATCTCAAAAACTAATTACTATATCTCGTTCAAATCAATTTTGGTTGAAAGTGTTTATTAAGATCTACAGCATATATTTTTTTTAGATTTTTCACTCTCTTATTTCAAAAGTTAAAGGGGGGGGGGGGGGACACACATTTTACCACTTTGGCGGTGAATATCTTTCAAACGGTTGACTTTGAGAAAAAGTTGTCTTAGAAACCTTAATGTCATTTTTAAAGACCTATCTATAGACACCCAACACGTGTTGGTTTGAAGAAAAAAAAATTTTTTCAGTTTCAGTTCCATGTATGGGGAGCCCCCCCCTTAATCTTTTATTTTTCTTATTTTTGTATTAAATTCGTTAAGCGGTTAACAGAATACATCTACCTACCAAGTTTCAACTGTGTAGTCTTAATACTTTCGGAATAAAGTGGCTGTGACATACGGACAGACAGACAGACAGACAGACAGACAGACAGACAGACAGACAGACAGACAGACAGACATGACGAATCTTTAAGGGTTCCGTTTTTTGCCATTTAGGCTACGGAACCCTAAAAACGACAATTGTTTATTGGTTTTTTGATTTTGACATTCGTACACGGCATAGTATGGCGATTCGACATTATTACTATTATAAAGAGACAATATCTACGCAGGCGGTAAGATGCCGCGCGACTGCACAGGCGGGCGTGTGGCAGCCCGCTGCTCACTTGTGCCTCCGTAGGCACGGCTAGCGGTAGGTGATTATCGCGTGACCTTGAGCGAGTGAAGGAGGCCTGGCTGTGTACATACACAGTTCACGCACACACGTGTAACGAAACTACGCCTTGGCTTTCCAATCTTTCCATATAAAACCCTGCCGCCCGGCCCCAGCCCGCCCCCTTGTACGCACACATGTACCTACCATCAAAGACCGGCCTCACTTCATTGTTCGCAACGCTCCATCTCTTTTTTATTTGATCTGAGATCATGAGTAAGTGAGTGAGTACCTACTAATTAGAGTACCTTCTGTACGGAGTAATGCCATGTAATATGGCATTACGATTCCGACAGGTATATTAACTTTATGGGCATTACTTCATAGAGTACCTACTGTTTTGCGCATGTCTAACTGATTCATTTATCAAGTTGGCCACCCAGCTCCATGAAGGTCACCTGACAAACAATCAACAAGTAAGACATGATAGACTAAGAGGTGACGGTATTTTTGGTATAGATAGAGGAAAAGGTTAGATTCATTTTTATGGGTTGAAATTTAACGATCAGAGAAATGGTCAGTTTTAGTACCTATTTGAAGTATGGCGTCTCCACAGCTGAAACGATGTGGTCTGCCGGCTTTCCGTGATTGCATTCAGAGATATGACGCCGCAAGTTGCGTGCGACTAAACTATTTTTCTTCAAATTATATATTTTTTAAATACTAATCGATAGAATTTTTTATTCTTATGAAGAAATGTCTTAAACTATTTTTGTCTAAAACGAATAGATTTACTGGAAAAAAATATTAAATGTTTTTTTTTGTATGAAGTGAGTCATTCAATGTGCTCTTACAGCTTATTCCTATTTTTTTCCGCCTCAAAACTACTTCTGCGTCAATATTTTACACGTTTACAATAATCCTATACTATCAACGCACGCCCAAAACTGACCATTCAATACATATGGGACTTTCAAACAGTATAAAATCATAATTTTTAAGTATAAACTGATTGTTTTTAACTGATTGTTTTACTTTCTCATCAATTTTAACACTAGCCAACAAAACTTTTGGTCACTATTATTACTATAGATAAGTTTTTTTACCAAATAAATACAATGCAACCGAAATAACAAGGTGTAGCGGGATAAGGCTAGGGCTTGCAAATATTCGATGAAATCCAATATTCGAATATTCGAAATTTTTTAAGGAGGTATTCGAATATATTCGAATATTATTCGAATAATTCTGTAAAATAAAACAGATGGTCGTAATTATTAAATATTGCTTATTTTTTCAAGTTAAACCAAAGTTAAATGCTTTGTTTAATGGGTCGCATTGTGTAAAAAATATCCTCAATTGACTTTTTTGCCTTCGCCCTACGTTTTTAGTTTAAAAACTTCTTTGTAGAGTTATAAATATTTAAAGGGAAATTATTTTATGTTTATTAGTCCTTTTTTCTAGTTAATTTTAAAGGTATGTTTTGATTTCGATTTTGATACTTTTTAGTTCATTTTTAAACGTTTGTTTTTTGGTTTGATTGTCAGTAAATGTTTATTTTTTGTTTTTTAGTCTTATCTATGTTATTCTCGGGCTTTTTTCAGTCTTTTATTAGACCAGGGTCTAGTACTATCTCTCATCAGAATACATGTCAAAACGAATCAAACGAGCCCAAACTTGATTGGGTTGTATGGTATTATTATAGATATCCTGTACCCTTCTTTCGGCTCCATCACCAGATCGTGGACACTATTTTTCAACGAGTTATTGCCAAAACGAATCAAACGAGCCCAAACTTGATGGATTTGTATGGTTTCATTACAGAGTTCCTATGGTATTTTTCCGGCTTCATCATCAGACTCTGGACACTATTTCCCAACAGAGTACTAGTCAAGACGAATCAAACAAGCGCAAACTAAATGGAGTTGTATGATTTTATTACATAGTTTTTGTGGTTTTCTTCCGGCTTCATTATCAGACACTGGACACTATTTTCCCAACAGAATACTTGTCGAGACGAATCAAACGAGCCCTCGATGGATATGTATGATTTTATTACAAAGTTCCTGTGATTTTCTACCGGCTCCATCATCAGACCTTGGATACTATTTCTCAACAGAGTTATTGGCAAGACGAATCAAACGTGCCCAAACTCGATGGATTTGTATTGTTTCAATACAGAGTTTCTGTGGTTTTCTTCCGGCTCCCTCATCAGACTCTGGACACTATTTCCCAATAGAGAACTAGTCAACACGAATCAAACGAGCCCAAACTAAATGGAGTTGCATGGTTTTATTACATAGTTTTTGTGGTTTACTTCCGACTTCATTATCAGACCCTGGACACTATTTCCCCAACAGAGAACTTGTCGAAACGAATCAAACGAGCCCTTGATGGATATGTATGGTTTTATTACAGAGTTCCTGTGATTTTTTTTCGGCTCCATCATCAGCCCTTGGATACTATTTCTCAACAGAGTGATTGCCAAGACGAATCAAACAAGCTCAAACTCAATGGATTTGTATGGTTTCATTAAAGAGTTCCTGTGGTTTTCATCCGGCTCCATCATCAGACTCTGGACACTATTTCTCAACAGAGTACTAGTCAAGACGAATCAAACGAGCCCAAATTAAATGGAGTTGCATGGTTTTATTACATAGTTTTGTGGTTTTCTTCCGGCTTCATAATCAGACCCTGGACACTATTTATTTTTCCAACAGAGTACTTGTCGAGACAAATCAAGCAAGCCCAAATTCGATGGATTTGTATTGTTTTATTATAGAGTTCCCGTGATTTTCTTCCGGCTCCATCATTATACCATGGACACTATTTTTAAACAGAGTTATTGCCAAGACGAATCAAACGAGCCCAAACTCATTTTATTTGTATGGTTTCATTACAGAGTTCCTGTAGTTTTCTTCCGGCTCCATCATCAGACCCTGGACAATATTTCCCAACAAAGTACTAGTCAAGACGAATCAAACGAGCCAAAACTCGATGAATTTTTAGTTTTAGTACAGAGTGTCAAACGTAGGCCCTGACTCAAATGCATTATTTAAAGCTAAGAATATGCCAAAGAAAATTATAAGAAGCTTAATAGGTGTTACGCTGAAAGACCGTCAAAAATCAGAGGAAATAAGATAAAAAAACGAAAGTAGAAGACATAATAAGGAAAATATGACTGTTAAAATGGCAATGGACGGGTTAAATGGCAAGAGAAAGCAAGGGAAAATGTACCAAAATAATTATAGAGTGGCAACCATGGGACAGAAAAAGGAAAAGAGGAAGACAAACCAAAAGATGGGCAGATGATATTATGAAAACTGGAGGAACACTTTGATCGCGAAAGCAAGAGATAGAACAGAATGGAAACAGCTGAAAAAGGCCTACGTGTCGCAAGACACGCTGATCACTAAAGCCAAAAAGGAATGAAATGAACAAAAGAAAGAAAAATATTTAGGTACTTGAGACAATCACACATTTGTACTTGTCAAGACGAATCAAACGAGCACAAACTCGATGGGTTTGTATAGTTTTATTACAGATTTCCTGAGGCTCTTTGGTTCCATCATAAGATCAGCTCAATCAATGACACTATAATAAGATGTAATTTTTTCCTGTTCTAACCTATGTTTTAAGTTTCAAGTCTTTGATTCATTGGGAAGCTAGATTAAAATCGTTTACAATTTGTGGAAAAACAAACAACATAGGTAAACACATAAATAAACGAGAAAGTGAACGTTAATGACTTCATTCTATGCTCACAAAAGCTATTCGGGTACCTATTTAATGAATGACTTTTGCATAAATTTAAAAAAGTGGAAAATATTCGAATATTCGAATATCACCGACTTGAGTATTCGAATAGCAAAATAAGGCGAATATTCGAATAATTCGAATATTCGAATTGCAAGCACTAGATAAGGCCCAGGCGGGTTATTACAAACTGGAATAGTACGAGTATCATTATTTTACAATGCTTTAGGAAAAAAAGTTAACAATTAGATCTAAGATTAATAAAATATTCTAAATAATTAAGTTTTTGAAATTATAACGATGAAAACTAATATTCATAATGATTTTTAAAAATCTTCATTTTGAGCTTTACTAAAAAAATGTCAAATAAGGCCCGTGCCTCTTTTAAGTAATTTATCAAAAAAGTAAAGATTTCAAAGATATATTAATTGATATAAAAATTGTATTTATGAACATCGATAGAAACAAGCAGAAACTAAAATCATCAATATTTTATTGTGTGACAAAATAGCCCAGATATCGAATGTTTAGATGTGTGTGTTTGTGTATTTGTGTAAACAGTAATTGTAATTAAAAATATTGTTATTCATGCTATTCAATTACCTACTGACAGGTTCTTTGATTTCTGTGGTGGACGGATAATTAGAAGCACCAGTTAATTTTCATAAAAACGAGGTAGCTTTGAAGCATTGGTTCTCCGCCAGGGATTTATCAAGCTGTGATCCGAAGATGGCTATCCAGGGAATAAATGGAGTAGATCCAGATCGCAATACACACACAACTGATCTATCAGGATTCTAAGAGCTGTTTCGGTATGTTTAAAAAATAGCATTAAAAAAGTATGGAAATTATAAAACTAAGAACTCTGATACTTACAGCTCTTAAAATGCTCTGAGGGCGACTTGCACGAAACTTTCTTAAATCTCGATTTTGTTAAAGTTAGATTTAGCACTAAATTCGGCTTAACTTAAATCCCACCAGGGTTGTCTTGCACATCCTAAATTACATTCGACTTAACTAAACCAAGATTTAGCTCATCATTCACTCGCCGTTCATAGAAAACAAAAGAACAGATGGTTCCAAAAAAGGTCAAGCAAGCAAATGGTTTGACAAATCATAAAAAAACGTAGGTATAAATAATGGGGGTCCGAGTGTCGACCTTTGTTATTTGTTTTATAGTTAAAATTGCGGGCGAATTTTAGTAGGTATTTGGGAAATTACGAATAATTTTACTAGGGAGGAGTGGCTGCACTGTGTTTACTTACCTAACCGGAATCTTTTCAAGAATTCGTCATCTTGTAACATGTTAAATATAGGTATCACCTCCAATAAATAAAGACAGTTCGGGAGATTGTAATAAAAGAAGAAAATATTTTTAGGGTTCCGTACCCAAAGGGTAAAAACGGGACCCTATTACTAAGACTCCGCTGTCCGTCTGTCTGTCTGTCTGTCTGTCACCAGGCTGTATCTCATGAACCGTGATAGCTAGAAAGTTGAAATTTTCACAGATGATGTATTTCTGTTGCCGCTATAACAACAAATACTAAAAACAGAACAAAATTAATATTTAAGGGGGGCTCCCATACAACAAACGTGATTTTTTTGCCGTTTTTTGCTCGATATTAATAACGACAACAGGTAGACAGTTGAAATTTTCACAGATGATGTATTTTTATTGCCGCTATAACAACAAATACTAAAAACAGAATAAAATTAATATTTAAGGGGGGCTCCCATACAACAAACGTATTTTTTTTTTACCGTTTTTTGGTACGGAACCCTTCGTGCGCGAGTCCGACTCGCACTTGGCCGGTTTTTTTTACATGACGTCGTATAGTCGCCATATTATTTTTTTCTAAAAAAAATATAGCCAGTGTCACTTGGGATGCTGTAAGGATTCTAACGATACCCCATTTATCCAAATCAGTTCTCAAGAAACTCACATACACACAAACATACATGAACCCTGAACACATTATACACTCTTTTTGCTTTGGGCAGTCATGTAAAAATCGATCGA
This sequence comes from Agriphila geniculea, assembly GCA_943789525.1. Taxonomy (NCBI): domain Eukaryota; kingdom Metazoa; phylum Arthropoda; class Insecta; order Lepidoptera; family Crambidae; genus Agriphila; species Agriphila geniculea. Next base: position 9,128,429 of record OX038883.1, read on the forward strand.
AACTAAAAATCGTGACCTCTCAGTCTATACAACTTATTGAAAGTACATGTCGTAATGTTAAAATGTATCCGTACGGCGCTGCTATTGTGACGTCACCGATATTTCCACCAATCAAATCGTCAGATCACGCGAATCGCGTGATTTTATTGGTGGAAATGTCGTTGGTTAGCGGTTACGTACGATTCTTTCTGTCATTTGTTTGTGTCTGTTGTGTGTGTCGAATAATCTGCCGGTTTTATTGTGATTTTCCTCGTTAAGATCCTTGTGATGCATATTTCTCTTCGGTTATGTTATTTCCTTTCTTCGAACAAAGTAGTACGTAAACGAAACGAATCTTTTCGGAAGTGCTAATGCTAGTTGGGTCTGGTTCGTTGCACTGCAAAAGTTAAACTCGCTAGAAGTTGTTTCCCAGGAACGATAACTTTCTGGGTGGATTTAAGCAAAGAAAAGCTTTTGAAGAAACGAGTGGATTGGTAAATTTTGAAGACCACCTGTCCAGTTTCACATGGAGGACGGAGACAAAGAAGAGAACTTTAATAGAATAGCGACCCAACCCAAGTATCTTGATCTGATGACATAGGTACAGCTTTTTTTTAATAATTACCTGACAAGAGTGCGGCTCTTATGTTGATGAAAGAATACTTTGTTACTAAATGCATTACACAAGTTTAGTTTTCTTTTACTAAATAGGTAATGTCTTGTTACAGAAGATTTTGATTGTATATGAAAGTGTTATAATTTAAAAATAAGTTTTTTTTACAGTTTATAACATCATGAACGAACACAATTAATTTCAAAATCAAAATGAGATGACCAGGGCCTTCTTATACTGAGAGATCAGGTAAGTCATATGGAATCGAAGAATAGTAAGTAAACTCTATGTGGAATAATGTTAATATCTTAATTATCTTAATATGAAAATAGCATTGTGAATGCCTAAAATCTAAAAATTCAATAGTGGTACCTAATGCAAAACATTACCTACTGCACTTATGAAGTCACAGTAGCTAGTATTTTTGATATGTATACATAATTGCTATTACTTACAGGTACCTACTGAAATTACTTAAAAGTTCCATTGATGGGAAAGCGATGTTAAATTGTGGCCATAAAAATCAAGGCTTACTTGAACAGACACTGAGAAGTTGTATAGCCAGACGTTTAGAAGGGTTCTTCTAGCGGAGGAAATCGAGGAGTTAAGCAGTAACTAGTTCTGCAAACGAGGAGACACCGTTAACATCAATTCATAATGAAGAAATTCATGGTAGACAACTAGGTATTGTTATTAATCTTTTAGCCTTGTCTTGCAACCATAATATTTTTTCTGAATATTGCATTTCCTCTTGGCATCTTTTTTAATTTTACAAGCCTCTAGTGTTTCTAACTTTTTAGGTTCATAAATTTAATATAATTCTATTTAATTTTCATATTGTCGCACTGCACTGCAAAATTTCTGTGGCGCGCTCAATGTGGACAGTATCCTCCATGGGAGAGTCCACGACATCATGGGTTTTTTGTAATTAACATCTTTCATTACAGCTGTTGCAAGATTTTAATCACATGTACAAGAACAACAAGGACTTCTTTTATTCAAATATTATCATCTACCAAAAAAGCATTGTCAGATTGGCTAAATCCGAGTTAAGAGACAAGCACGGTTAAAAGACAGTTGAAGGACAAGGACGTCAAACAAGCGATACAGAACTGTATTGATTCCATTAAGTGGTAAGTCTTCATATTTATTTATGGTTCTCACTTCTGAGATCGTCGGGATTTATGGTCACACATGTACAAGTAAGGTGAAAATTGTAAAGTTCAATTGCTGCCCTACTGCATTGCAGCTGTTCGCAATGTATGTCCGTTATATCTTAATATACTCATCAACTTTGTCTAGGGATATAGGTGTTATTTTCATACAAACGAGGTTACTTTGAAGCCTTGGTTTTCTGCCAAGGATGTACCATGCTGTGATCTGATGATAGCCATCCAGGGATGAATGGATGAGATTCACTTCTCTATACACACCCAACTGATCATTCTAAAAGATTAAAAGGTCAGATTTCTCAGTTTCAGGATTTCCATACATTTTCATGCTATTTTCGCTGTTTTTTTAACACATTTTTATGAAGGTAAGGTACAGATGCCGGCATATACAGTGCCTTTGGGCTTGAACTAGCGATAATTTAAAAGCGTGTAATACACCTAATTTTATCGACAAAAACACCCATGTTGGGGTCTATCCCCACTCCTGTTGGAATGGCCGCCATTTTAAATTTGACTTTTTATTTTAGATGACCCTGCAGAAAAATATTAATTTCTCCGGATTTAGAAGTCCTACAGTTATAACAAAAATATTGTTTGAAAGCTAATAATATCACCTAGTAATTTAAAAATAAAATGTTTAAATTTTTGATTTAAATACGTCATAAAAAATTACTGAAATAAAATTTTATACGAAATTTGTGCGATTTTTTTGAGTTTTTATTACATTTCTCAAAAACTAGGACATTAATGTCCATTTTTTTTGCACTATTCAAATACACAGGAATATTATCTACAAAACGGTTTTCAAATATATTGCTCTATGTTGCATATTTTGAGAGTTATTTTTGTTTGAACTATGACCCTTACGTCACCAAAAAATGATTATTTTCGAAAATGGACATAATTACAAGCATTTTGAACATATTTTAAATTAGGTTGATAATATTATCTGAATACTAATTTCATGAAATGATAAAATCTAGTTTTTAGGAATTTTGATTTTTTTTTTATTTTCGAAAATAACCATTTATACTTGTAAGGGTCATATTCAAACATCAATAGCTCTCGAAATATACAACATAGAGCAATAAATTTTTAAGTCGTTCTGTAGATAATATCCCTGTGTATTTGAATAATGTAAAAAAATGAACATTAATGTCCTAGTTTTTGAGAGATGTAATAAAAAGTCAAAAAAATCGCACAAATTTCGGATAAAATTTTATTTCAGTAATTTTTTATGACGTATTTATACCAAAAATTTAATCATTTCATTCTTTAAATTGATAGATGATATTATTAGCTTTTGAACAGTATTTTTGTTATAACTGTAAGACTTCTAAATCCGGAGAAATTAATATTTTTCTGCAGGGTCATCTAAAATAAAAAGTCAAATTTAAAATGGCGGCCATTCCAACAGGAGTGGGGATAGACCCCAACATGTGGGTGTTTTTGTCGATAAAATTAGCTGTATTACACGCCTTTAAATTATCGCCAGTTCAAGATCAAAGGCACTGTATATTGGCAAGAAAAAGAAAGAGACAAAAGATGCGCAGTAGCCATAAACACTAAGTTTATGGCTACTGCGCATCTTTTGTCTCTTTCATTCTCTTGCCAATATACAGTGCCTTTGATCTTGAACTAGCGATAATTTAAAGGCGTGTAATACACCTAATTTTTTTTTACTCTGCGCGAAAGTGGCAGTTTACTCTGCGCGAAAGTGGCGCCGCGGTGAATTATATTTAATATTATAATTCTAATACAAAATTTTAAAAATGTTTATCGTGGAGATTTTAGGGCCCACAGTCATAGTAGAACCAAATAAGTAAGTCATCTTACTCATTATACGCACGAACGCGGTTTGTATGTGAGCGCGCCCGTACGTATGCGTCGTCGCACGCACACACTGACAAAACTTAAAGGTGATAAAGGTGCAACAGTCATGGCTGCGCCGTACGTAATCCCGCCCGCGCTCACGCACGCTTCGCGCCGCTGCGCTGCCGCTCGTAATAATTTGAACGTTTACCTACCTACAGTACATACTATGCTTTCCAAAGATATTTTTGCAAAAAAGATTTGTAAGAACGAGAATATATTTTACATTAACTTAAAATAATAAGGCATTTCGTACTTGTCGAAACAGACGATTTTTTTTATGTCAATTGTGTAATTTCGTTAAAAAATCACAAATTCCTACTGGAAAAGGTACTTTTAATGCCTATTATTTAAGGTAATGGATCGTATTCAATTTCAGAATCTAAAGAAATATTTTGAGAAGTGTAGGTAAATAAAAAAGAAAAAAACAGTTAATAGTGTAAAAAATATTTTTTAATAATATGAAATAAAACATTTTTTAACGGATACTAGCACGGTTTTATTGAATGTACTTTGGTATTTAGTTGGTATTTGGTTTGATTTTTATATATATATATATATATATATATATATATATACATCCTACAATCTTTTTGGCGTCATGCACGTCGTGCATCATTACGACGTCCCCCAGTTCCCCTTACTTTTTTTAACATGTCTTAATGAATATTGCTTAGTTTTTTGATTTCCAGCTCCGTGAGATACGTCATTTTCCGATAATTTTATTTTTCGCGATATTCGTCTTGCAGTCATGCACGAACATTTTTGAACCCCTAACCATGGTAATACATTATAGGCATCCTTGATATATTGATCCCACTTTACCTATGGCATCGATTATTTAACGTCCTCGTAGGATGGACGGTATTTGAGAGTGCGACGTTGCCAGCTTTGAGTTTATTATCTCTTTCTTTTCCTATCGCTTGTCTGTAGTACACAGTTTCAACATTTAATTTGTTCCAATATTCGTAAGGTCTATACTATACATATACGGATGCCCCATATGTCATTTAAGGCCGCTAATGAAACAGCGACGTTCAATGAAAAGGCTAGGCCCAGGGTTGGAAAAAATATGATTTTTGCGAAAAATAAAAAAAATCGGCCAAGTGCGTGTCGGGCCACGCACCGTAGGGTTCCGTAGTTACCTTATACCATACCATATTTAATACCACCTATAATTTTTCGTCTGTAAAAATAACTTTGTTTTTCACAGTGTTGGTATGAATGACAAAGTTATATTTGCGGTTTTGGAAAATGTACTATATCTTGAAAACTAATTACTATATCTCGTTCAAACCAATTTTCGTTGAAAGTGTTTATTAAGATCTATAGCTTATATTTTTTTTAGATTTTTCACCCTCTTACTTTAAAAGTTAAAGGGGGGGGGACACACATTTTACCACTTTGGCGGCATATATCTTTAAGACGGTTGACTTTGAAAAAAAATAGTCTTAGGAACCTCAATGTCATTTTTAAAGACCTATCTATAGACACCCAACACGTGTTGGTTTGAAGAAAAAAATTTTTTTCAGTTTCAGTTCCATGTATGGGGAGCCCCCCCTTAATCTTTTATTTTCTTATTTTTGTATTAAATTCGTTAAGCGGTTAACAGAATACATCTACCTACCAAGTTTCAACTGTGTAGTCTTAATACTTTCGGAATAAAGTGGCTGTGACATACGGACAGACAGACAGACAGACAGACAGACAGACAGACAGACAGACAGACAGACGGACAGACAGACAGACAGACAGACATGACGAATCTATAAGGGTTCCGTTTTTTGCCATTTTGGCTACGGAACCCTAAAAATCACTGAGTTTTTGCAATAAAAACGGAAAAATCCAATATTTTCGATTTTTTGTTTGAACCTTTGAAATTGACCTAAAATAGTGCGTGAAACTACAATACACGTTTTACTTATTTGACACTTAAAGACCATTAAAATAGTTAAAAATATCTTATGGAAGATATAAGGACGGATGATTTAGCAGATTTTTAGGAAAAAATATGCAAATATTATGTAGTAATTTTAAAACAAAGTTACCGTTAACATTCATTTGTATGTGTTAATCCACGATATAAAATTAAGAATTTTTTTTTTACGCAAATATGAAAGAATAAAAGCAATTTAATTTAATCAGTGATTTTTATTCAAAAAAATCACTTGATTTAAATCATGTATATGTTAGACGACCGTTTACAGCTATTGGGCGTCCGTGTATGGCAATTGGGCGTCCGTATACAGCTATTGGGCGTCCGTATATGGCCATTGGGCGTCCGTAAATACTATTGGGCATCCATATATGGCCATTGGGCGTCCGTATACAGCTATTGGGCGTCCGTATATGGCTATTGGGCGTCCGTATACAGCTATTGGGCGTCCGTATATGGCTATTGGGCGTCCGTATACAGCTATTGGGCTTCCGTATATGGCTATTGGGCGTCCGTATACAGCTATTGGGCGTCCGTATATGGCTATTGCACGTCCATATACGGCTGTTGGGCGTCAATATATGGCTATTGGGCGTCCGTATACAGCTATTGGGTGTCCGTATATGGCTATATATTGGGCGTCCGTATACAGCTATTGGGCGTCCGTATATGGCTATTGGGCGTCCATATACGGCTGTTGGGCGTCAATATATGGCTATTGGGCGTCCGTATACAGCTATTGGGCGTCCGTAAATGGCAATTGGTTGGTAGTACAAAGCTTTACGTCGGTTTGTTGATACCAAATAACAAATATCAACACCGATACCAATACTGAATATATCATCACAGTCGGCATCACATGAGTAAAAAAACGTAAACTGAACAGAGTCCAACCTGCCTACAAACGGTCCGCTGTCGTTGCACTCATACATAGCGCGGCGATGTGTGCGTAACCTCTCACCGACGGGTGTAAAAGTAGTCAGCCGGGGTAAAAACTGGTTTGCACCGGCTCAGTCATGGTATAGCCAACAGGGCCGCCACGTGGGGTCGCTAAGAGATAGACTTCAATTTCTTAAATTTTTTCTTCGAGTCAGTAATTTGACAATATCAGTGTAGTTGTTTTTGTCATTCATTTTGTCAGTCATATCAACGGAGATTAAAATTGTGATTTTATATTTTTAAATAAGATTGATAGAAAGATTTTATAAGTGATAATACTTAATTAAAGAATAAATACACAAAACAATAAACAAAAAGATTACACTAAAATGACAGTGACAGTTCTAAGCGTCAAATTGCTGACTCGAATAAAAATCCAAGTACATAAGTCACGTGCATTCGACGAGATACTGGGAGTTTTTCGAATGATTTTGTTGACGAATTAGGGATTCCATTCTACCACTTCAGTGTGTAAAATAAAAGAATATAAAATCGATTAAGGTACAACATTGTTTAATAATTAAATATGCCAAAATCTTGCACCGTATGTATGAACAAATCCCGAAAAAATAAGGTTTTTTTTTCGTACCTACCTACCTAAGAAATCATGTGCAGTAATATAATTTCAAATACACATTTTAGTATTCACTTGCCTTATTTTATTTTCCTTCCTACTTTTCAACCTGCAATAGGTGTCAACCCTTGAAGAATGAGTATAAGTTTTGAGAGCTTGTACTCTGTTCCGTTTATCTACTCATGTGGTCGGCATAGTGGTTATATAAATTTCCACCCCTTTTTACCCCCTTAGAGGATGATTTCGTGGATAAAAACTATCCTATGTCAGACTATCCTCATACCAAATTTCATTTAAATCGGTTAAGCGGATATATTCCCTATACAAACTTCTACCCTGCTATTTACCCCTTTAGGAGATGATTTTGGATACAAAAGTATCCTATGTTTTCTAAAATCCAATGTTCAATAACTGCACGTGAGTTTATTTGTAAGTTTCACTGATATAATATCACTACATATTATAAAACAGTCCCTCGCCGCATCGGTCTGTCTGTCTGTCTGTTCGCGATAAACTCAAAAATTACTGAACGGATTTTCTTGCACTTTTCAAGAAATGATAGAGTGATTCTTGAGGAAGGTTAAGTGTATAATAAGTTGGGGTTTTATGTAAATTGGCATATGGCCATAAATGTTGAAGATGTCGGCAAAAATTAAGCCGACTGGGAGCTTGCATCGAAAACGCTACATAAACCATTTTATCTATTACAATATAATGTCAGATGGAATTGTTCCTCTTTTATAGGACTACAAAAAAGTCTGCGATGGCATATATCTATCTTAGAAGGATACAGTATTTTAATCCTTATCAACTTTAAAAGGTAACTAACGTATAGTTTACCTGAACCATTGTATGCACATTATTTTATCCTCTTACACCACACCTTTTAAATGAATATCTTATGAGTTCGAAAAAAAAACGCGTACGAAAATAAATTCAAGTACGTTTCTTACACCGATGATGAGACGGGACTCGAACGGGACTGAAACAGACTTTTGGAGCGAATGGGTGACGACTGTAAGGTTTTTTTTGGTGTTGTTGGAAGATAGCTTTTGTCAAAAAAAGGAAGAAACCGAAGCGAAGCGAGAGCGGGTCACAAGTATTAAATATAAACAAAAACTTAAATCGGGCGCCGAATATTACGCAACGCGTACGTGACCGAAGACGATATATATTGTTTTAATTGTGGTAGATATTATTTGAGCTATTGTCACAGATATCATGAGAAAGCTGGCAACGCCGCAATGGTGGACGCCAAATACGCGAACTCGTGGTCAGAAATTTCTCTCGATATACAGTGTGAGATATACGCGCTGCAGCAGCGCCTCACCTGCGCTGAGATTTCTTCGGGAACTTTTCAATATTTTATTGCAGCCATTTTAAACAACTTTTGACTTCCGTCGATATTTGTACTACGGCTAGCTAGGATCAATAGGACCTAAGTGCCACCGGCTAATAAAGTGGCGTCCGGTATGCGGACGCCAAAAGCAGGTGGACGCCAGTTTAAATGCACTTTCGCCTTCAGGGGACGGCCATTTGTTTGCGGGATAAATATATATATATATATATATATATATTTATTTGAATAAATAGGTACATTATTTAGTAAAGCCACGTTTTAATTAATCCTATTTCGACCGTAAGTTTTCAAATCACATAACATGACGTACGCAATGAAAAATTGTAGACAATTCCTGAAAACAGTTAGGTTAATATAAACTGTAATTTGACAGATAGATGTGATACATTGCTACTTTTCTTTAGTAAGTTTTTATTGGTGTCAAAACGAAAGTGCCAATGTATCACATACATCAGTCAAATTACAATTAACATTAACTTCATTATTTTAGTTGATAGACGCGCTGGTCTACCCACAAAAAAATATTTAAAAAAAACTTTGTATTATAGATCCCTGATGCTAACCCTACAAGGAAAAAATATTTTGTATAGAGATTGACTATGCATTTTTTGACGACCGAATAAACTAGCGATGTGACAGCCCTTCGTGTTTAAGCTGTATCGCTCGCTCGAGGCTCGAGTTGGCCTACTTATTTGGTTCTACTATGCCACAGTCTAGTATTTTTAGACGGTATCGTTACATTCCCTCGTAGTCACTGCTAAAAGTAAATAGCAACACTGCTAAAAGTGGCTGTTTTTGACACATTTGCTATCTACTTCTACGAATGACTACGAGGGCATGTAGTGATATCTTCTAAAAATACTAGACTATGGGCCCTAAAATCTCCATGATAACATTATTAAAATGTTTTTCTATTTATAACTTATTAAATAAAAACCTCTGAGGGCGCCACTTTCGGTCATACAACCGCCTTAAGTTGCTTTCTCATTTGTCCGCAAAGTTTGCGAACGATTTTATACTAGCTTCCTGATGAGCTAGACTTGAAACTTTAAACATAGGTCAGAACTTGAAAGCAATGCAATATTATGGTGTCATTGAGCTGATCTGATGATGATGGATCCAAAAAAAGGCCACAGGAACTCTATGATAAAACCATACAACCCCATCGTGTTTGGGCTCGTTAGAATCGTCTTGACGAGTACTCTAATGGGAGATGAGGTCCAGGGTCTGATGATGAAGCTGGAAGGCCATGCCATAGGAACTCAATATTGAAACCGTGCAACCCCATCGCGTTGGGCTCATTTGAATCGCCTTGACGAGTACTTTGTTGGGAAATAGTTTCCAGGGTCTGGTGATGGAGCCGGAAGAAGGACACAGGAACTCCTAATTAAAACCACGCTACCCCATCGAGATTGGGCTCGTTTGAATCGTCTTGACGAGTACTTTGTTGGGAAATAGTGTCTAGGGTCTGATGATGGAGCTGGAAGAAGGCCAATAGAACTCGGTAATAAAACCATGCAACCACATCGAGTTTGGGCTCGTTTGAATCATCTTGACAAGCAATTTAATGGGAAATAGTGTCCTAGGATCTGATGATGGAGCCGGACGAAGGCCATAGGAACTCTATAATAAAACCATGCAACCCCATCGAGTTTGGGCTCGTTTGAATCGTTTTGACGAGCACTTTGTTGGGAAATAGTTTCCAGGGTCTGATGATGGAGCCGGAAGAAGGCCACTGGGACTCTGTAATAAAACCACGCAACCCCGTCGAGTTTGGGCTCGTTTGAATCGTCTTGACGAGTGCCCCGATAGGAGATGGTATTTTCTTAGTCTTTGCTCGTTAACTAAAAAAGCAGAAAATAATAATTTACTGAAAAAAATATTTTTAATAACACGTTTTTAAAACGGACTAGTTAAAACAGACTAAAAAGTAAAAATAAATTCTTTTGTAAATATTATTTTATAACCCTATAGCTACAGAAATTTTAAACCTCAAAACGTGGGGCGCATGCTAAAGACAGTATGGATGACAAATTTTACAAAATGCGCCCCACGTTTTTAGGTGAAAATTTTTGTAGGTTATAAATATTTACATTAGAATTTATTTTTTACTTTTTAGTCTGTTTTTACTAATCCGTTTTAAAAAAGTGTTTTTAAAAATATATTTTTTAAACATGTACATACACTCACGCCTGTTTCTCATGGGGGAAAGGCTTCAAATACCGTTAAAAATTAGTAACGTAAAAAAATAACGTTAAAACTGGACATTAATAACGGTAAAATTGATAACGGTAAAACAGAATTTAACGTTACTTTTTCGTTCCTTGATAACGATAACATAATAATATGTTATTGTATAAAAATATTTTAAAGCAATGTGTAATTGACGTTGACGCCGCCGTAAAGTGATCAGTCTCGGCGGTAGGTACTAGGTAGTAGAGGTACCCACCTACAATATGCAATACTTATTAAAATTATCATCAAATATAACGTTATTTTTTAACGTTATTTATCTTAATATAACGTCAAATTAATGTTATGTTACTAGGTATCGTTAAAAAAAATAACGTAACGTTATTTTTACTGTTAATTGGTAACGTTATAAAGCCCTGCATGGGGGCAGAGACTATGGATTGCCACCTGCTACGATCCTTGCACACTTCTTTCGCTTCATTCACATCCATCAATCTTTTCATACATGCCTTGCGGTTTTTTTCACTGCGTACACCAGCCTTTTTTAACACGTTTTTATTAGGTTGCTTTCTCGTTTGTGTGTTCGTTCGTTCGTTTGTTTTTCCGCAAAGTTTGTGAACGATTTTGTACTAGCTTCCCGATGAGCTAGAAACTTGAAACTTTAAACATAGGTCAGAACTAAAAGGCAATGCAATATTATGGTGCCATTGAGCTGATCTGATGATGAATCCGGAAGAAGGCTACAGGATCTCTATGATGAAACCATACAAACCCATCGTGTTTAAGCTCGTTAGAATCGTCTTGACAAGTACTCTAATGGAAAACGAAATCCAGGGTCTGATGATGAAGCTGAAAGGCCATGCCATAAGAACTCAATATTGAAACCGTGCAACCCCATCAAATTTGGGCTTGTTTGAATCGTCTTGATGAGTTCTTTGTTGGGAAATAGTTTCCAGGGTCTGATGATGGAGCCGGAAGAAGGACACAGGAACTCTTTAATAAAACCGCGCTACCCCATCGAGATTGGGCTCGTTTGAATCATCTTGACGAGTACTTTGTTGGGAAATAGTGTCCAGGGTCTGATGATAGAGCCCGAAGAAGGCCATTGGAACTCTGTAATAAAACCATACAACCCCATCGAGTTTGGGCTCGTTTGAATCATCTTGACGAGTACTTTAATGGGAAATATTGTCCGAGGATCTGATGATGGAGCCGGAAGAAGACCACTGGGACTCTGTAATAAAACCATGCAACCCCATCGAGTTTGGGCTCGTTTGAATCGTCTTGACGAGTGCTCCGATAGGAGATGGTATATTTTTAGTCTTAGCTCGTCAACTAAAAAGCAGAAAATAATAATTTACTGAAAAAAAAGCTTTTTTAAAAACACGTTTTTAAAACAGACTAAATATAAAAAAAAAATCGGACTAAAAACATTAAAACAGACTAGTAAAAACAGACTAAACATTAAAAAATAAATTCTTCTATGCCTAAAAACGTGGGGCGCATGCTAAAGACAATATGGATGATAAATTTTACAAAATGCGCCCCACGTTTTAAGGTTTAAAATTTCTGTAGGTAAGTACTTATAGGGTTATAAATATTTTTAGAAGAATTTATTTTTACTTTTTAGTCTGTTGTTACTAGTCTGTTTTAATGTTTTTAGTCCGATTTTTTTATAATAACCTTTATTTAGTCCGCGTAGGTTTTTCTGGGACGCCCTTGTGCAATCGTTCCTCCCACATTCGCACAATATATATCTCTTTCGTGATTCGCCTTTCATTCATCCTCTCTAAGTGACCAAACCACCGGAGCTTTCTTTCTCAATTCTTATCACTATATCATCTTTCAGACCACACCTTTCACGAATCACAACATTGCTCACTCTATCACTCAATTTTACTCCGCATATTTACCTCAACGATCGCATCTCTACCGCATTTATTCTGCTTTCATTCTTCTTCTGCCATACCCAAGATTCACTTCCATACATCAGTGGCCATTCGCGCCTTTGCAGAAACTTCCTTACTTTTTCCGTCCCTTGTGAACAAACTCCCCAAGTATACAAACTCACGAACTTGTTCCACTTTTTCGCCACCTAGCATTACCGTATAGTCAGTCATTTCTTTATCTCTCTCAAACACCATCACTTTCGTCTTAATTACATTTACTTTCATTCCTTTTCTCACAAAATCATCATTCATAACAGACATCATTTCCTGCAACTCTTGCGCAGAAAGACGCAAGTATAATTTGGTCGTCAGCGTAGATGAGGCACTTGATTTGAGTCCCATTCATCATAACTCCACAGTAACGTTCTTTCAGACCTTTCATACAACTGTCCAAAAACAGATAAAAATTTTAAACATGTCCTTCAATCTTTTAGAATGCTGGTCAAATTAGTTGGGGGTGTATAGCGATCTGGGTCCCTATTTTTGAATCGCTCGGCTGGCGTCGATCGCTCGTTTCTACTGATTTTCGTTCGACAAATCAACTCAAATGTATGAGATGTCGAACGAAAATTAGTGGAAACGAGCGCTCGACGCAAGTCGAGCGATTCAAAAATAGGGCCCCTGAATCTCCTCCATTCACTCCCTAGATAGCCATCATCAGATCATAGCACAATACATTCCTGGCAGGAAACCAAGGCTTTAAAATTACCTTTCCACCTGTATCCCCAGACAAAGTTGATGTGTGTATAATATATTTTTTGGATGTAGCCACCAGGATATTTAATAACAAACAACCAAACCGATTTCCATCCAGAAGTTCATCAATTTTTTTTTTTGCTTATCTGTTTTTTTTTTCTATTTCAGATAGTAAACCAGAGTCAGAAACTAATGCTGCGTTGTTACAGCAGTATTATGAGTATGCACATGTTATTGTTATGTTATCCATTTTATAAAAACACACTTTTGTGAGATTTTGATTTAATTTTTCGAATGTGCTGAAAGTGTCTCAGTGCGGTTTTGTGTAACTAGTTAAGAGAAGTAAAAGTGGAAACAGAAAGTGTTGTAATTTTTTTTAAATAAATAAATTAGATCTCAATATATTTGTTTTTCTTCACAATTATATTTAAGGATAACTACTCATTTGCAACACCAACGATATAACTAATAATGAGAAAACTGGAGTGCGTTTAATTAAAATTTGAAAATATATATAGGTACCTACCGTTGCATTTTGTTGGTGTTGTCCAAAAGAGTGTATTATGGAGATTCTATAAAAAATATTATCAAACAGTAGTTAATGGGGCGGATTGCACTATCAATTTTATGGCGTGATACACGTATATTATCAAAACAATTTGAAATGTTGTGATAGACCAGTATCACAATAATGTTGACAGTGTCTTCCACCCCAATAATAATAATTCATCTTGTTTTCTCTACATATAAGATCCGTATTTGTTTGTTTGCAATAATTGCAACAATTATTGTTTTGATATTGTGTTTGTACTGCTTACAGTTAAGTATTTTGTCTTAGTGTTGTTACATAACTTGCTTGTTTCATTCATAGTTGGCTTATTTCGAGAGCTTGCTTCTGTTTTTTGTACCTACATCTCTAGTCATTTATGTTTTGTTTTTGTATCCTCCTTCTGGTGAACAAAACGTAAAAAAATATTCAGGTTGATTTTTCATCACTAGCCACATTTTGTATACATATTATTATTATTATTTACAGTTAACTTGTTGCTTTATCTTTCTGTTATTACATGACTTCCTTGTTTCAATAACAATTTGCTTGTTGTGAGATCTTGTTTAATCAGCATTTTGTACTGTTATTTTCTCCACAGGTAGATTTTTTTGTTTAGCTGCCAAATTTTGTATACTTGCTCAGTCCATCAATCTGAACAATTTTCACGTGAGCAACTCTGAAATCACGTTGAGAAATCGGCTGTTTCATACATTTTGGTCAAGTAATGAACTTTTGTATAAAACACCTGTTTTTTTCGTGATTTTAGAGTTATTCCCCATAACAAAAGTTGTTCAGATTAATGGTCTAAGCAAGTATACAAAATTTGGCAGGTAATAAAAAAACTACCTGTGGAGAAAATAACAATACAAAATGCAGATTCAACAAGATCTCACAACAAGCAAATTGTTAACGAAACAAGCACGTCATGTAATAACAAAAAGATAAAGCAACAAGTTAACTGTAAATAGAACAAGCACATAATGCAGATTCAACCAGTAAACATAGCAAGCAACATGTTGATAGAACAAGCATGTAATGGTAACAACAACAAGAAAACTTAACGTAGATTCAACCTGACGTAATGTCAAAATAACATGATAAGTGGGTTGTTGAATCAACGTGGCAAGCAGGTCAAACCTATATGCTTGAACATGTAAGAGCAACAAGATAAATTAACAAGCTAACTGCTGAATCAATAAGCTTTTCTTGTTATAAAAACAAGAAAATTTAATGCAGATTCAACCTGACGTAATGTCAAAATAACATGATAAGTAGGTAGTTGAATCAACGTGGCAAGCAGGTCAAAATTATAAGCTTCAACATGTTAGAGCAACAAGATAAATTAACAAGCTAACTGCTGAATCAACAAGCTTGTCATGTTACAACAACTAGAAAATTTAACGTAGATTCAACCTGACGTAATGTCAAAATAACATGATAAGTAGGTTGTTGAATCAACGTGGCAAGCAGGTTAAAACTATATGCTTCAACATGTAAGAGCAACAAGATATATTAACAAGCTAACTGCTGAATCAACAAGCTTTTCATGTTACAACAACAAGAAAACTTAACGTAGATTCAGCCTGATGTAATGTCAAAATAACATGATAAATAGCTTGTTGAATCACGTGTCAATCAGGTCAAAACTATAAGCTTTAACATGTTAGAGCAACAAGATAAATTAACAAGCTAACTGCTGAATCAACAAGCTTGTCATGTTACAACAACTAGAAAATTTAACGTAGATTCAGCCTGATGTAATGTCAAAATAACATGATAAATAGCTTGTTGAATCACGTGTCAATCAGGTCAAAACTATAAGCTTTAACATGTTAGAGCAACAAGATAAATTAACAAGCTAACTGCTGAATCAACAAGCTTGTCATGTTACAACAACTAGAAAATTTAACGTAGATTCAACCTGATTTAATGTAAAAATAACATGATAAGTTGCTTGTTAAATCAACGTGGTCGATTTAACAAGTTTAAACTTGTAGCTTTAACCAAAGAGCAGATTGGCGCTATTTTAACCAGAAATAATGTTGCTGGCAACATGAAAACTTGTTGTTTTTTTTCTCAGTGTAAAGACCTAAAAACTTACAGTAGGTATCTTCCATTGAAGTCTAATTTTCCATAAGTACAATTTAATTTAACAACGTACGAAAATAATCATTTAGCTGTGTAAATAAAATATAATTTATGGTAATCATTTATTATAAATTATATACGATTAGTCTAATTCATAAATTACCTACTGCACCAGTGGATACTGGTATGGCCATGAAAACTAATATAAGTAATTTTAAATATTTGTGTACTATGGCTAGCAATCAAATAATATAATATTAATTAATATAAATAATATAATTACATATAGATATAAAGTATTAAATTATTTTGACATTAAATCGTCGACATAAATTAACGTATCTGTTTATGTTGTCTGTTGTCTTTGACAAGTTGACAACCCAGGAGGCTTACTCAACAGCACCATCGCAATCGTTTCGTGATCGTCAATTTGACATTACAACGTTAACGACGACCACGGCTTTACAATACATGAGTTTCGTTATTTCTTTATTTCTTTCGTTATTTCAGGTTATTTCACATGGTAGTGCCCGTGTGCGTGGTTCTAAAAAATGTTATAATTTCGTTTATGGTTCATGTAGGGTAACCACGTAAGTGGCACTCAGAGTACCTATATTTATCAGTCTTTGAAAATAGGTCCTTGGCTATTTTTCTATTCGAATAATTTGCATAAAAATAAAAAAAAATCTCTTCTTTGCGTTCAAATGTTCATTTTTCACTATATTCCGCTACATATAATGTTTAAAATGAGTAAAACGACTTAGGTATATACCTATAACACTTATTTTTTCAGATTATATAGAGTATTTCGTAATTTGTTAGCTCAAAAACGTGTAGGAAAACTTTCCATTCGATACTTCTTATAAAAAAGTAATACGCGCTTAAAATTTAAAGTATCGTATTTTACATAGTCACCCTATATTTTTAACTTATAAGATTACTCTAACTCTATGGTAGTGACATAGCCAAGACAAAACATACCATTCACGCAACGACCTAAAGAGCTACAACCAAATGGATTGTTGTAAACTCTAATTTTTAAACCGTAACAATGCAAAAATTGTTTTAAATCAAAGGAACCATATTACATTAAATATAGAGACATTCATAAGATTCTGAAAAATGTCGTAGCGTGAATGTCTACTTAAATCTTTGTGGTCTCCTCCGTCATAGACAACATGTGGGAGTGGTCATTCGCAAGTGCTTACGTAAATGCATAATTTTGACAACGATTTCGTTAAAGATCACGCTTTCCACAGATAATAAATACCACTATCCAAAACCTTGTCGTTATCGTCAAAATGTTACCCTTATTGGGTATTTTTCCTTCAAGGTATGGTATTCATTCCTGACTTGGGGGTTTTTATTGATTAATTAGGGAATTTTGCAGTTCATTTCCTACTTTTCTCTTAAGGTTACCCTACTAAAAGTGGCGTCTCAGAAATTTTTATTTAATAAGTTATTAGTAGAAAAAGATTTAAAATATGTTTTATGTGGATTTTTTAGGGCCCATGGTCTAGTATTTTTAGAAGGTATCACTACATTCCCTCATAGTCATTCTTAGAAGTAGATTGCAAATGTGTAAAAAACCGCCACTTTTAGCAGTTTTGCTATACTTATAGCAGTGACAACGAGGGTATGTGATTATACCCTCTAAAATTACTAGACTGTAGGCCCTAAAAATTCCAAGTAAAACATTATTAAAATCGTGTAAGTATTAGAATTATAAGATTAAACAAAATTCACCACGGCGCCACTTTCACTCAGGGTGCCACCTTAATGTATGGTATTTAATAACTTGGGGGTTTTTATATTATAGAGAATTTTGAATTTTGAAAAACAGGAATATTAACATTATGTACCCAATAGATACCCAGGGACCGGAAAACCCCTTTTTTGGTTAAGCCAATTGTTAAGAAAACCCTATTAAAAAGCTTACCAAATTATAGGGTTTCCCTTTCGATAGGGTTAGTCGACGATATGCTTACCGTATTGATAGGGTTTTTGAATACAAGTCTATGAAATACCCAATCAAAGCGGTTCCGGTCCTTGTAGATAGAGAACTGTATTATGCGTCTAAAGGACTTTATGACCTCTATAATAGGCATTTGTCACCGTTCGCCCTAGCTAGACCAGATATATTTTTGTCAGAATTGAAATGATTTGACCTTAGGAACACCATTTCACCAACATCGTAGTAGACATTTCAACCGATTAGGTATTAGGTGTATAGCAAATTCCGATAACATATCTCTCAGTATAGCACAATATGAGAAAGATCTTTTATTGGATCAGTTACCTATTATGAAACTATTGTGCATTATAATTTCTTGTTAAAGAGAAAAGGTATCTAGACTAAAGCAACAAATATGTTTTGGACAGGCTTATAATATCGACTTACTGGGGACAAATTAATTATTTTTTAGCCAACAACGTCACGTCCCAGTGTAACTTTAGCGCTTAATTATACACAGATTTGTAATGAAACATTTTATTCATGTAATACAACATTTTATTGATATAAACTCCACCTTCTTTCAAAAATTTTCACACTGTACCTCTTCTATACCATGTAAAGTACACATTTTTCAAGAATTTCTTCTTCGGCGCTATTAAACTCACTTTTTCGTTGTATTTTGCGATATTAATTGATAATTATTCGTAGGTACGTAAGGAGCAGTACTTTGGAGCATTTAAATCTTTGTATTTTGATTGATACTTTTTTTAAACAAATTGTTATTTCCTGTCTCTGCATTTGTAAGCGCTTTAATCACAAATCATTCTCATAAATTTACGAGCTGAAACAACAAACATAAATAATTTAAACTGTAAATAAATAATTTTTCAAATTTTGTTTGAAGCTGACATTGGCACTCGATTGACAACAAATTGTCACTAAAGCGATGCAGAGACAAAAAGTCTATGTGGTCGTTCGTCGTTATCTTTACGAAGCGAATGTGCCTTTGCGTACCAATTTGACAGGCGGTGTCAGTTATTCATAGTGAAATAAAAATTCACGGTGTATGATTTTAGTTGCTCGTTAGAGCAACGAAAAAAGCCGATAGAGGAGTCGACTCACTGACTGTATCTTACACTGCTTTGCGATCACGATCACGACGATCGTCAAATTGTGCTGTTGCGTAAGCCTACAGTTATTTCATATACTTATTATGTATTGTTTAGCTCCCGTGTTTTTATTAGTTTATTTATTGTAATTTGTACACAGTAATTAAGTACCTATAACTATTATCATAATTTTAACTTGACTTTAGTTAATTAGTATTTTGATTCTTTTTTAATTTTCAATAGAATTAAATTCTATAATACCTATCAGACGGTTACATCAATCATTAAAGATAAGCTGACTGATTGAACAAATACTTATAATTTATTATTGAGATTATTTTTTTATTTTAGTATTATAATTGAAATATATAAGATTATCCAAAACGCCATTTCTATGGCTAAAATATTTCCAAACAAAATAAATACCTTTATATGACCTATAAGCTTTAAGGCGATTTTGCTTTGATTAATTACATTTCACGCGTGATGACGTTTTAATTTCAAGCTGATCGTTAATTGATGGCTTCCTATTAATTCTTTATACCTGGCTTATACGGGGCCAGTAAATGGCAGGACAGTAATCCAGTCCAGCGCTGACTTGCTACTGGGCTCGTGTTAATAATAGTTTCAACCCAGTTGCTGACTTCTCGCTCGCAAGTCAGTCCAGCTGACTAGCCACCCGATTCACTGGGTCCAGTCACTGACCCCGTGTAAACCAGCCCTTATACATAATCACTTAAAGCCCATACTTACAATTCAATTTCATATTCAATCTGTTGATTCAATTTGTTGAGAGTTGATAAATCACGTAGGATGAAAAGGCAAGTTTAAGTCTATCTAGTAGACTTTAGCAAATTGAATCAACAGATTTAATATGAAATTGAATAGTGTGTAATTTCTCTTTTCTATGACAAATAACATGCTAATTGGATGAGTGATCTTTGAATGGATTTAATATTAATCTTTGTGGCTACTAGTGCTACTACAGAGAAATATTGCTTTATCAATCATTCCAAATACAAAACTACATCTTTTTCTTTTATGAACCAATCGTGCAAATTACATATTGAGCTAAACAAAACAAATTAATATAACATTGAAAGACATTTTGACTTATTTATTTTCAAGACGTTTATTAGATGATTGAAATTGAACTATCTATGTGCATATTAGCTACTAAAACTTTAATTGCCGATTTTGTCTTAGCTCTTATATTCTATCATTTAATAGATGGGTTATTGTAAACTCGAAACATAAGTAAACTCGACACGTTTTGAAAAGTTTCATACATTGAAAGTAAATTCGCCTAATGATGGTTGATGGGGTATTTAGATGGAGCGACTCGGCAGACTTAAGTCAATTAGCGCTTTTTATCGATAATCGCTTGTAAAATCTAATCGCAAACCTAATTTCAATGAAGTGGTGATTAGATTTACAAGCGATTGTAAAACAAAAAGCGCTGCTAATTGATCAAGATGCGGCGCCAAGTTGCTCCGTGTAAATACCCCGTAAGTTACGGTAATAATGCAATGATCTCGTAAATTAATTAGTTAACGAAAAATTTCCCTTTATGTATTTTTTGTTGTTTTCCCGAAACTTTATTAAAATCTTAAAAAAATATTTTGGGAACTTCGAATAATAACACCTAGAACGGTAGTTCTCTACAAAGTGCACTGTCAAATGTGAGGCAACTAAAACAGCCAAAATGGCTCCGTTTTCAGATTGTTATTCTACATTATTCCCTAATCATACCGATGAAGTACAAAACAGTTTTAATTTTCTTACATTTATAAGACTAGTTATAGTTACTATATTATTGGGTTTCAGTTACGATTAGTTAACGTATGAAGGATATAAAGGAGATGTCCCAGAGTTGCCCTAGTTTCATTTTATTTAATTACTTTCATGATTAAAAAATGCTAATTACATTTTATTTAGGTATAGTATCAGTCAAGAATTGTTTTATATTTAGAAAAACAATTACAAAAACATTAAGTTGTTTTCTGACGTATTTTGTAAAAAAAATGTAAGTAAGTAAATAGTACTATCATGATAAAAAATTGTGATTTAAAAGCGTTTTAACTTAAAAATCCCACTTTTTAACGCAGAAATTAATTATTAATCTGATTCTTGAGTAAAATACCTACTTTGACATACTACTTTGATTAAGACGCGACAGACTTTCATTTTTTGAGAATGGTGAGGCAAATGACATAGGCGCGATGGGACATGTCCTTAGAAAACTTAGCCATTCTGGCTTGGTATTAGTTGCCTCACTTTGCATACAGGACACGGCTTCTAGGTGTTATCATTTTAAGTTTGGGAACACACATTTGCTGCGATTGCTAGAAATTTAATTCCGATTTTTACGATTCCCAATCCGGATGTAAAATAAAAAGAGCTACTTACATTTTTTATCAATTTTAAGAGTGCTGTAAAGAAATAAAAAAATGCACTAAATCTTTGCCGTCATTAATTCAAAATGCGACTCAGCGACGGGGGTTACAGTAAAAATTTAACGGTTCCCAGTTAGCCGCCTTGTTACGTTCGATATATTTATTAAATTTTATTCAATTTTATGCCTTATTTGCATAGTACGAGAACAGAACTCTTACAACTTTATTTCTCTTTAGAATTCACCAGATATATTTATTTCGTTTCATAAATTTCGATTGAAATGTAACTTTAAATGTTCCCGATCCGTGTTTCGTAATAACACTTTTGGAGCTCGTAATATTTCGTTAGCCGCTTGACTATGTTTTGGTAGGTATTATTAGCGCTATCGCACACAGGCAACTTAGTCTCCCAGCAACTGTTTTGTCTCTACATCAAGTCCACGGGTTTATATGGAAGCGCGCACACGAAGCGACACGGTCGTCTGCAACTTTTCATACAAATCACGTGAGAGACAAAAAAGTTGCAGAGACAAAAGTTGCCCGTGTGCGATAGCGCTTAATCAATTTTACTTATCAAATTTTGTGAGTTACAACGCTGTGGACACAATATAGAGAGAGCACAGTAGTTGAGCTTAGCACTTGCGCGCTCGAGCAACGCATACATAGACATCTCTCACCGACACTGTATAAAGCCCACCGGTAACGATCAATTGCGATTGTCAATTTTTCCGCAATTGACGCCCTTTGACGGAAAAATTGATCGTTTACGCGTGCAATTGAAGCGATTGTCAATTGCTCCAACAATGGCATTGACGGAAAAATTGACAATCGCAATTGATCGTTACCGGCGGGCTTTACTGCAATCTCATACCACTCTCAAAACAGTTCGAGTACGTGACGCAGCGGCGAGAGCTGTCTTTGAGTGTGTGCGATGCTCGAGCGCCCGTAGTACTAAGCTAAACTTCTCTTTATTTTGTGCTGTGGATGTGTAGATCTGTAAAGCGTTGTTGCCATTTTGAGATAACTTCTTCCTATTTGAGTTTTTTTACACGACTGCCCAAAAAGGAGTGTATATGTGTTCAGGGTTCATGTATGTTTGTGGGTATGTGAGTTCCTTTATTCCACCATAACTTCTAAATGGCTTCACGGATTTGGATGTATCGTTAGAATCCTTACATCATTCCGAGTGACACTGGCTATTTTTTTTTAAAGTGAATATGGCCGTAAGACGCGATTTTCAAATGTGAAAAAAAATCTCTTCAATTATTACAATTATGGGCATCAAATGAAAGGCCTTAATGAGCACATTTCAAAACTAAAGGTATATAATTTGTCACTAAAATAATGAAATATAAATAAATAAATTGAAATAATATAAAAGACACGACTGCCCTGCCAAAAACGAACTAAAAAGTGAAATAACAAGTGTCATTGCAGTCGGGGGACTGTTTTGTGGAACAATTTTTAATCAAAGAGGTCCCCCGACTGCAATTACACTTGTTATTTCACTTTTTAGTTCGTTTTTAGTTTTTTCGTTTTTGGCAGGGCAGTCTGCCGTGTTTTTAATATTTTTTAAATTTATTTATTTGTATTCACTATGCTATTTTTATACAATACTAAATAATATACTAGAAAAGTACATAATAATATATTTAGTATTGTATAAAAATAGCATTGCGAATGCAAAAAAACTCCAATTTAAAAATTATGTAAGTAGCTATTTCATCTTAATCAATTGTCAATATATCTGTAAAAATATTTCAATAATTGAAATATCTTGAGACCAGATCCAGACTGTCTGGATCCTTTTCAATATTTTATAAATTCTGTTACTTCAGTAGTAGGCAGTTTGGATCCTTTTTGTGATTTGTTTGGAACATTCATTCCGTAGATTCCTTTTCTCAAAAACGATTCAGGTAATTTGGATCTGTTACGATATAAAATATTTGCCCTAGATGTGGATTGGTATCTAATCTAGTCGTCGTAACTTTGTCAATATTGTGTTTTTCGCCTAGAGTTTTTTTGACATTAAAGATATCATCCCAAAGACCCCCTGGTATATATAACTCAATTTCGGAAAAAGTGTGGATTGGATCCTTTTCGCGTAACTACGTCCAATTGAATGTCGAGGTAATTCCTAACGTTAGTGAAATAACGCTGGCTTGCAACGTAACATTACTAGAAGAAACTCGGCGACGCCACTAGTGACTTGACGGTCGGAGCATTGGGCCAAAAAGGTCGCGGGTTCGTTTCCCGTCCGAGAATGGATCTGGTGCGAGTCGTGTTTCTTCTAGTATATTATTTAGTATTCTTAGTAGATGTATTTCCTATTAAAATTTTTACTTTTGTGAAATTTTTTGTTTATATGTGGTTAATTTCACATACCTAACCTACTTACCTAGTTTTTACCTTAATTTTTTAGTACTTTTTAAGAGATTTGCTTCAGCTGCCAGCAACTGCTAGTAAGTGTCCCCGCTGACGGGCGATTAATCGCTGAGCGATTTTTTTGTCGCTGAAAATAGAACATACGGAGTTCTATACGTAAACGCCCACGAGCTACTTTTTGTAGCTGCGATAAACACGGCGTTAATCGCAGCGATAATCGCGGCGCTTTTTGGTCTCTGCCTAAGTAAAACCTTTATTATGTCATTTTGCGAGCGATTATTATCGCAGCTACAAAAAGTCGTGAGCGGTTACGCTAATACTGCTAGAGAGTAGGGGGCTGGTATCAGATTTGTCAAGCTCAATTATCTGTGAAAACTATGAAACCAATTTGCTTAACTTCTATTGTATTAACTCTAATCATCTTTACTTCACAAAATACTCTAATCATCTTTACTCGAGCGTCAACTCAATTTCAAACAGTAATCTTATATTTCAGATTCAATCAGTTAGTGTACATCTAAATCGAAAAGACAACAGATAATTGAAAAAAGGACATCTGATCCCGACACCGTGGCACAATTTACAAAATATCTCGTTTCGTCATAATTAAATTTTCGTCCGTGGAACCAAATTTGCAAGTCTATATTCTGTTTATACCCAAACTCGAATACCATTCATTATGATTACTTGACAGACATTATTATAGTTTAATAGTCATTTATTTGCTATTATTGTGGTAGGTACAAAAAGATCTTATGAGCTAACTTAGAATAATTACACATAGAAGGCGAGTCCGCGTCCGTATAGTGAGGCAACTCAAACCAAGCCAGAATGGCTTGGTATGACTATTCGGCCCGTTAGTGCTCAAGTGATATTCGTGTCGAACACAACTCCCGAAAATTTCACTAAAAATGAGGGTTTACGCAATGAACGGATGTCACAATCAGGTCACATTACATCGCAGAAACACAAGAAACATTATAGATTACATTTCACGTGTAATTAATGCGTTTGAACTTACATTTTTACGTAAAACATCCATCAAAAATAACCATGACGTGTCACTTCACATTTTACGAAAATGTTGCCAGGACGGGGAAAAAAATCTCCCGCATTTACTGTTGTTCAATTAAAAGCAGGGATTGAAATACCGTTAAAAAAAATAACGATATAAAAAAAATAACGTTAAAAATACCGTTAAAACATTTTATCAGTAAATTTACCGGTAAAAATAACGTTAAAAATATATTACCGGTAAAATTAACGTTAAATATAGCGTTAAATTAAGTACCGGTAAAATTATCGGTAAAAAATTAACGTTATTAATTGGAATAACGTTAGTTTAAAAATAAACGTTAAAATTAACGTTAAAATTAACGTTATTTCAGTAAATAACGTTAAATTTAACGTTATTTCTCAAATTAACGTTATTTATTGACATAACGTTAATGTTAAATATAACGGTAAAAAGAATAAAAATTAACGTTATATTTAAAAATAACGTTAACATTCCCTGATTAAAAGTTAAATGAGTCAATTATATTCCATGCGATTTGACAATTACTTATTTTCTATTAGGCTAGCATTGAAAAAAACGCAATGTTCTCATTGAAATAAAATGTATGATGATTTATAAAGAAATTGTATGACAAAAATACGCAAGTACGGAAGCGTTGTCACAAATATTAAAGGACATCAGGCACATGAGACCCAAAAGTGTATAAACATAATTCTGTTATCTATAAACACTTTATGTTACTAGAATCATAAAACAGTAGCAACATTATTTTTTAACTCCTTCATTTAGCTTTAATTAATTTAAGAAAAAAACAAAAGCATATCAATGAAACGGACATCTTTGTAAGCGATTTCACAAGTCTCCCCTGAGTATATTTGTTCTGTGGCACAAGTGATTGCGCATTAAAAATAAATGGCCGAATGTCAGTCAACTCAACTGGCAAAAGCGTTTTGTTACGTGCGACATATGCACAGATTTTCCGTTTGATCTGGATCCAACTCGTACTATGGGCAACAGCGTCGCTTAACCAGTTTTCAACAAAATTCGCGAGCGCGCGTATCGCCCCTGCACGAACTAAACGTATGGTTGTGACGGCGCGGCGGGCAAGCGATTTTAACCTTAGCAGTGGTTAAGCGACGCTGTTGCCCATGGTACATTGTGGTGCTAATCTGTATCACTAACGCAGCTAACGAAACGTATTGTCGTGAAACTGGTGTTGCTATTTAGTGTCGGGGTTACCTAAAAAAAACTTTCAAACGTAAATAACTCTTAAAACATAAATCTTCGTAAAAATCTGAATATTTTCTATGACTAACTAATTACATGCCTACATTTTGAAAAAAACAGAAACGTTATACATTCTGTGGTTTTTTTCTATGGGACTCTGCCTGATGTCCTTTGGAAAGTGGATGTCTTTTACGACCCCAAGTGGTACATATTTGTATTGCGAAATTATAAACTCGCAAAAGGTTGGTTTTATCTCGTGTTAAAATGAATGTGAGTACTTGTTTGTAGGTAATTTGGTATGAAATAATTTAGTCTAAAAGCTGATATCATTTAAATGAAAACTTTCAATACTAAAATAATTAATTAGGGGTGGCATATTTTTAAATAAAGGTTTTATAAAATGATTTCTTTATACGCTGCCGCTTGCCGATGTCACCGCACTCACTCGTAGTTAGTTTGTTTCACGAATCTTGCTCGATTGCTATAGTCGCACGCAGGGTTCGGGAAACAGGTAAATATTATAAAAAAATCCAAGATGGCGACCAACTTCTTTGTTTGTGAGCTGATTTCGATAAAACTCGGTTTGGGGTCCTATTTTCGAAAAAAAACAGCAACTAAATGTTAAAAATATAAAAATCCAAGATGGCGACCAGCTTTTTTGTTTGTGGGCCAATTTCGATGAAACTCGGTTCGGGGTACTATTTTGACAAGAAAACAGCAACGCAATGTTAAAAATACAAAAAATCCAAGATGGCGGCCAACTTTTTTATTTCTGGGCCGATTTCGATGAAACTCGGATCTTGTGACTATTTTGACAAGAAAACAGCAACACAATGTTAAAAAAATAAAAATTCCAAAATAGTAGCCAATTTTTACTTATTTGTAACATTGCGTTGCTATTTTCTTGTCAAATAGTACCCTGAACCGAGTTTCATCGAAATCGGCCCACATACAAAAAAGCTGGTCGCCATCTTGGATTTTTATATTTTTAACATTAAGTTGCTGTTTTCTTTCGAAAATAGGACCCCAAACCGAGTTTTATCGAAATCAGCTTACAAACAAAGAAGTTGGTCGCCATCTTGGATTTTTTATATTTTTAACATTGCGTTGCTGTTTTCTTGACGAAATAATACATATTCTTCTGATAGTACCCCGAACCGAGTTTCATCGAAATCGGCCCACAGACAACAAAGTTAGCCGCTATCTAGATTTTTTCATATTATTAACCTTGCGTTGCAGTTTTCTTGTCAATATAGTGCCCCAAATCGAGTTTCAACAAAATCGGCCCACAAACGAAAAAGTTGGCCTCCATCTTTTTCTTCTTTTTTGACATTCTTAACATCGCA
The DNA here is from genome assembly GCA_943789525.1 of Agriphila geniculea. Lineage (NCBI taxonomy): Eukaryota > Metazoa > Arthropoda > Insecta > Lepidoptera > Crambidae > Agriphila > Agriphila geniculea. The sequence goes on from OX038883.1 coordinate 9,155,788, forward strand.
CAGTCAACTAACTATAGTTACAGTTAAATGGTGAAATCCATACAATCGCAACTATAAATACGACGATGGTTTCAACTTCCCCACTTTTAAGGGAAAATTTCTTGTACTGGTAACACCATCTTTTTTGCTGTGTGCGTTTCGTCGAGCGTAAATACAAGCACATTACGCACACATAAATTTCATTTGTGCCTCACTTTTGACAGCCCACTTTCTAGGAAACTATCGTTCTATGTGTAATTATTCTAAGTGAGCTAACAAGTTCACACAAGAAGTCTGTAAGGGCACTGCAAAAAATAAAAAAATAAAATAACAAATTATATGTACATTTGTCAATTTGTCATTAATAATAATTTAAAAAAATTAACGTCAATAAAAATTAAGTTATAGCAAAGGCAATTTAGTGTTCTGAAAATAAAATTAATCATAAAATATAGAATATAAATGTTTCTAAGGCAATCTATTCTGGATAATTTTGAGAATAGATATCCATAGAATATTGAAAGTTTTTCTATAGCAAATATTGTTAAAAACCTTTTAATTTGATGACGATAAACTGATTAAAATTGCCATTGCTAATAGAAATTTCAATCTCACCATGGATTTAACTTTCGAGATAAGGGATTGGAATTTACAGAATAGCACGCCTCCGCTACCCAATATCATGTAAATCAATTAAATGTCTCGTTGACAACGCTTGGTATTCGTTACATTCAGATCCAATTAAAAGTTTAGTAAACAAGTCAGTGTTGTTCTTATAGTTTGATTAAGCCATTGCGATTGGAGCACGACTTTTTTAAAGATAAGATTTTAAGATTGCTGAATAAAATTCTGCAATTCTCTTTAGCGGAGCTTTTGTTCATTGAGATTAGAGCGCAGTTTTTTTTAAATACCTAAGTAGATTTTGCAATTCTACTCAACGGCTCTTTTATCCTTTTAAGAAAACACCACTTTATGATAAATAATGGGCTAGTTACACGGGTTGATTTTACTGTGAGGGTCGATGTCATAGACATAGAAAAATTTTCGCTGCGCTCAAGAAGACCAACAGAGCATGTAAAAGAGAAGTTAACATCATACGGACACGGTCTATGTAAAAAAGAGACTAATAGGATCAAGTGACATGTGCCAATATTTTTTACAGTAAGAGACCCTAGCGGCCTGCCTTGCAAAAGAGCAATCACGATTTGCTTAAAATATTTGATAATCTCAATTAGAATTTAAAATAAAGGTATCGTGGCGAGCCATGGTGCCTTGTGCTCTAAGTAATTTTGATGTGACAAAAAGAAATAATTCAAGTACCTAATCACACTTTTCACAGGTAAATAAGATATTGCCACACATTTCTCTAAAACCAAATTTCGCTACATTTATTCTTTTATCCACGAAGAAAACAGAATGGAACATAATTTATTAATTTCTGTTTAGGCCATTTTCTATAATTATAATTTCGCGCGTGTTTTTCATGATGTGGCTCCTTATATCCTATCCCTTTCCCACTCACATACGCCGAGTGAAAGAAAAAAAAGGTGCACCGTGATCAACGCGACAGTAGCGCCGGAATTGTGCTATTTTGCCGTTCGACGGTGCGAGGAACTCTCTCGATCTGCTTATCAACGAATCATGTCAGCGCAGTGATTTGCGTTGCGTCCCGCTTTAAAATATATAAAAAAACCGCAAAATATTGTTACCGCGTCTATACACAGACTTTTATAAACTGTTTAGTGCTCTATTGCTTGTGTGTGGTGTGGAATTAAGCCGGCCGGCAGTGAAAGAACTAAATTGCCTGTCCATCCGAGGTATTGGGTGTGAGACGCTAAGTACGACGTTTCCTGAAGAAGAAACTGATGCAGAACATGCGTTGGTGAGTCCTCTTGTCTTTTCCACTACCTTCAAAGGCTCCACATCATATCTTCTCAACCGCCCCGCTTCGCAAACCTATACAGTCCACGGAAACCGCCATACCAATTTCCTTTGCTATATATAGTCATATTTTATGTATCTAAGTCATATTTTACGTATCTCATATAAAATGTATGCATTCGTTTTTCTGATCACCTGTTTATTGACATTGTTGTTCTTTGACATTCTATTTCTATGGTCGATGTAGTCACTTAGCAAGTCACTTGTAAAATTGAATCGCAGATGACACATCTGTGACTGCGCGGCGCTATCGTCTACGTAGTAAATGGCGTAATCTAGGTAGGAAGGATGGCATAACCTAGGTACGATTTGTTCCGGATTCGTCATGTTCCTGACTCGTCGTGTTCCAGATTCGCCGAATTCCAGATTCGCCGATTTCCTGATTCGTCGTAATACGTACAATCGATAACACTGGCGCTGTACCATTTCTAGGTTTAAAATTGCTTTCACGCCGTACCATCACGATGCGCATGTCAGAAATGGTCTCATAATAAAATAAACTACTTAAATGGACAAATTATCATTAAAGTAAGTGTCATTTTTGTTTTTGTTTTTTTTTTTTTATTACGAAGATGATTTAGATCAACTAATATTTGAACTAAAATGTAATGTATATCATGCTGTTTTTGTATCTTATAATTAAATAAATACATTAAAAATAAATTACAAAAATATGTCATTGACTGTATTCCGACGAATCTGGAATACGTCCAATCTGGAATACGGCGAATCTGGAATACGACGAATCAGGAACATGACGAATCCGGAACAAATCCTAGGTAAAATATGTAATATCTAGCGACCGCCCGCGACTTCGTCTGCGTAGAAAGTTTTTATGCTATCCCTCGGGAACAGTATCTTTTTTCTGGATCAAAAGTTACCCTTTATCCTTCTCTGCACTCCTGAGAACGCGTAACAAAGAAACAAACTGACTTTCGCATTTACAATAAGTATTAAGTAAGGATTTCAGTTTGGGCACCGGATCATTAATATTTGTTCAGTCACCTGCGGCCTAGGCCGAATTGCCATCCACAGTTTTCGCCCTGCGGCAAAGGTCATGCGGCTGCTTAAGTCACCCGTGGAGTCTTTAATACCTATTCCTAATAATAAAATTTGTTCGAATATACCAAAGTCTTGCTTATAACTTTCTAACGAGAAATAACCTGCGTTTTAGGGCCTGCACGGCAGTAAAACTAAGTGAGATCCGACTTGCACTTAGCCAGTTTTTAACCGACTTCCAAAAAGGAGGAGCCCAAGTAACAAAATTTGGTACTATAAAAGTCCTGAGAACGCTTTAGGACGTGCTAATTAGTTTCATGATAAGCACTATAATGGTATTGTAAACCTTTACAGAACCCCAAATAGGCCCTAGTTTTATCACTGATTAATTCTATAAACATTACATAAAGCCTCTCACGGTAATAAATCAGCTATTTACTTGAAAACCAAAACATGTTTATAGTACTATTTTGATCTTTTTATCACACTATTGTTCGCCAGTTTCTTTGTGCTGTGCTCATGTCATCGTGAGTGTTCCCCAAGAAAACAAAATGTCATTCGCTATTACAATTTGTAATACAAAGGACATTCTACAAAACATCACCTTTGATCGACCATTGACCGTAACTCCACCGTAACTTGCACTTGCGAAAATAATTGTATCGATAAAATCACTATGCTGATTTCAAATTTGACAATGCGCCCTCATAATTTTCGTGATTTAGTTAAATTTAAATTAATAAAATAAGGACTCGTCCCGACTATGGCTGCTATAGTACACATTGGCTCCAGCCGTGCTACTTATGTGCTATCATAGCATAAACAGCGGCCATATTTTCATCGAAAACGGATTAGTCCATTAATTATTCGTTTTAGTGCTTTTATCTCACGCTTTAGTCAGGTAGCAGTAACACAAAAAGTTTAAGTTATTTAGCAACTGCAACAGAAGTCGCTATGATACTATTTAGTAACATAGAAGAGTTTCCAAGACTTTTACAGAAGTAGCCCCATAGCGATGTTGAGGGAGCATTTAAGAAGCTAAACCGTGACATAATGGTTGTGCAAGGTATTTTTATAGTGCAGATTGATTCTGTAATAGTGTTTTCGATACTGCTACAATACTAGTACTGTAAAAGTTATTTTGACGCAATATTAGTGCAAAATAGATACATAAAAGTGACAGTAAAGTCGTCTAAAGTACTAAATAGTACTATAATCGCTTTTTTCAATCTATTACAGTGCAACACTTTAAAGATTCTTTTGTATGTCCTGTAAGTGTTCTAAGAACTGCAACATAGAACTTAAATGCTCTTTAATATTATAGAACCAAAACGCTCTGTGGACAAGCTTTATTGTACAAGCAGTCACAACGGTTACCATTTAAGGCCTACTATATCACTGTTTGGTTATAAAACCCCTTGATTATAGAAACTTTTGTTACTTGGGAGGTTCTCTGTTCGTCTGTATATTTGTTTTTTTTTGTGTATGTCCACCGATTACTCGAAAACGGCTGTACCGATTGAAATGATTTAAACGTTATTACATTAGGTAAACTCCCAAGTTGGTCCCAATTTTTATAATTTGGAAATTGGTTCAGTACTTTTCAAGTAATCTTGAAAAAAAAAACGAAAATAGTAATTTTGTGTGAATTAACTCGATGATAATGGTCGTATTACTTCTTTGTTTATGAACTGAATAAGATATTTTTTTTTGGAAGTTGGATATGTGTGTAGTTCTTTAACCGACTTAAAAAAGGAGGTTTTCAGTTTGACCCGTATGTATGTATGTTTCTTCGCGATTATCTCACGTTTGGCTGAGCCAATTTTACTACCTAAATAATTTACCCTAAAAATTTACACTAAAAAGAAAAAAAGAAAAAATTGTTAAAAAAAAAACAAAAAACCGACTTCAAAAAACCTACCTCTATAAAGCAAGAAATAATTTCGTAATAATAAAAACACGTCTATTGAAGTCGGGTGGGGCTTTTAGAATAAAAAAAGGAATCTGTAGGTACTCCAGCCCCACCCGACTTCAATAGACGTGTTTTTATTATTACGAATATTATTTCTTGCTTTTTAGAGGTAGGTTTTTTGAAGTCGGTTTTTTGTTTTTTTTTTTTATCAGATTTTTAGTAATGGGCTATACGAGTATACATGGGTCGATTTTAGTCACCTAGCAAGGCGTTTCCAAAATTTGGTAATGGCGTCGCTGTTGTCTATGTAGTTGATGGCGTAACCTAGGCAACAATATGTAATAACGTAGTTTCAGTTTTCGCCACCGGCACCCTGATTATCTAAAAAGAAACTATTTAGCGACCAGTTTCATTCCACATACATTGCTACTTTTCTTTGGTATGTTTTTTTTTAATCCAAAAAGAAGTAGTAATGGATCACTATCATCTATGAACTGCAACCGGTCGCTAGGTGGTTTCTAATTAGATAATCAGCCCGCGGATCAGATAATTTTGTTCAGTCACCTGCGGCCCAGTCCGAATTGCTATTTACACGGTCGATGTTGTGCGGCTTTAGTCACCCATATAAATACCCCATAAGTTATGTGGCTATAATGTGTTCCATCACACAATACTCGAGACGTGGAGGTGAAATATGACTTTTTTTTCTTGGTTTATCGAATATTAAACACTGCTCTGTTTAGTAAATGGTTGGACAATGAATAGAATAGAATACTGTTAAGGTGGCTATACCACCAAAAGTAGTGCCCTCAGAGGTTAATAGAATTTAAATAAAACATTAGGTACGTGAAATTTTTAGGGCCCATGGTCTAGTATTTTTAAAAGTTATCACTACATTCCCTTGTAGTCATTCGTAGAAGTAGATAGCAAATGTATCAAAAACGGCTACTTTTATCAGTTTTGCTATCTACTTCTAGCAGTGACTACGAGGGCGAATGTAACGCCTGAAATATATTAGACTATGGGCCCTAAAAAATCCATGAAAGTTATTTTCTTATTTAAGCAGGATTAATAAATAAAACAACCACGTGATAAACGCTTGACATTGTATTTGGAAACATTTACAAGAAACATTGTTTTAACAAGAGTTAAGTCCCATACTTAGTATGGGCCCATCGGCAATTGACATAGCCTATTTTTATTATTTAATATCATACAATTCTTAGCACCTTTAGACCTAAATTAGACTAGATTCTTAATTTCGTTAAGTTTTTAATACTATTTACAATTTACATACTTACAAGTAAAAAGGGTGGATCAGAGGCTAATATAACGATGTAATAAATAGTTATAAAAAATGTAAGTTGTTTGATCAGTATAATAATATTCGTTACATTAGACATGTTCTTTGTTGTTACATTCAAAGGATTAAATTATTGCTAAAACGTTAACAGGAAAATAATATGATGTTAACTTCTACACAGAACTATTTTCATCTTTTATATTAAAAGTATTATAGATTGTTGTTTGCATAACTATTTTTGAATCGCTCGAATCCAGTCGAGCGCTCGTTTCTACTGATTTTCGTTCGACATCTCATTGTTTTGAGTCATATGTCGAACGAAAATCAGTCGAAAACAGCGCTCGACGCCTGCCGAGCGATTCAAAAATACGGCCCCAGAACTGAAATACATTTATTTGACCATAAATAAGTTCCTCAAGACGTCAGGAGAGTATTCATTTATACACAAGTATGTAATTGAAAAAAAATATCACCTTTGTGGACACTAATTCATACCAGTGGCGAATTTACACATATTATTTTGTCGTTTTTTATGACGAATTAACTGCCGTTATGAGTTTACAATAACCCAGTCAATGGGTGGGGTATCGAAAGGCTTGAATCGGGTTGGCAACGCATAGTTAATTGTAGATGTCGCTGTGTACGCTTGTTCCTAAGACAGTAGACGTTCAGAACAAATGTATGGGAAAATAAGTATTTATTTTGTAGTATATTTTTACCGAAAAAGACCAATGACCCAAAATGGATATAAAAGACTATTCTACAATGCAAATGCCGGAATTGAAAGCCAGATTAAGACTTTTTTATTCTTACAGATTTTATAATTTTTTTCTATATCCAGATTTTTCGGAAATTTGTAAGTGCCAATATTTTAAAAGTCTATTACACAGAATTTGATCATTTTAAAGCTAAAAAACATTTTTTTTACGTAAAAGTCCTTTGTTTTCATAGTTCTCGTGGAACAAGCGTACGCAGCGCCATTTTGACAGTTGCCTTCCCCATTGACACTACATGACATCAGCCATTTTTAATATCCCCACTGCTGGGGCACAGGCCTTCTTTATGGATGAATAAGGAGGATGGGGCAAACTCACCACGGGGGCCCAATGCGGATTGGTGGGTGTTAACGACTACAAATGCACCCGGGACCAACGGCTTAACGTGCCTTCCGAAGCACGGAGAAGCTCGAGATAATAAATTTTTGGTCACCCATCCCATGACCGACCCTTGTGAAAGTTGCTTAACCTCCGCAATCGCTGGGCCAGGCGCTAAACCACTGCGCTATTGAGCTCCTCAATGACTGCATATAGGTGTGGAACTTTGTACTGTCATTTCACGAACTCGCCAAGTGGTTCTAGTATCCACCAAAGTGTTACTTCCATAATATCCATGTTTACAGATATGTCCTACATCTTTGCAATAGGTACCGTACTACTATATGTTTTACTTGGAAATTTTCGATTCAAAGTTAAGCTGTCTCCATAGATGAAGTAACATTTGCAAATTCATTTTCCAAATAAGTTTTTAAAGAATCAAACGTAAAATGTCAAACGTAACGTAACATTTCAAACGTAACTTAGGGACAACGAGATTTGCTAAGTAACTACCTATGTCTAGGGGGCTCTTCCAAAAGATCTTTCGTAATGCATTCTCTGAAGATTTATATACATAGCTTTATTATAAAGTCAAAAATTTATTGATCACTATTAGATAGTATATCAGATTCAGCTCATCATTTGTACTAGTTAACACTATATTCCCTAGAGAAATAGTTTAACCAAAAATACTGGCGTACGAATACGTCACGTATCGTCCCTCACGTCACGCACGCATCAGTATAGGTACGTGTTACTTCGGTAACGTGATTATAAAAGGCTTGTATCTTCACTTAGATGTTTTCAGTTTGAGGATGTAGCTTTCTTATGCAAGATACTGTAGCACTAACGTTATTGACCTTTGCGTATATCTTTAACAAGAATAAAAAACACAGATAATTTTTACTGTTGAAAGTTCAACGAAACACAGGTAACGTTAAATAAATAAAACATTATACAGGTTGCATTTGTAATCACTCTCCAAATTTTAAGCCTTTAAGCCCGGTGTACCTAATGCGTAGACAGACTAAGTCGCGTTTTGCCTAAATGTCATATTTATTAGCTTTAGACCTAGGACGGCGTTAGTCTATATAGCAGATTGCCTGAATATTCGTCAGTCTAAGGCGCGTTTTGCCTAAATGTCATAATGTATTAACTTTATGCCTAGAACGGTGTCAGTCTATTTAGACTTAAAATCTTAAATTAATAGGCCTTTTTTATGATTAAAGTTAAATTTTCAATATATTTCACAAAAAAAAATTTTTTCAAGTCAGTGAAAGGACTTGTTGCCTTTCTCTCTTCTAACCTATATGGCAGTAGGGTCTAACTTTCATGACGTCATACGATCACGTACTTGGTAGCTGTTGAACTATGATTCAGTATATGTCTATGAATCTCTTTGCCTTCTTCTCTTTTAACCTATATCGCATTACGTCTATCTAAATTTATGTCTACTTCGCACTATGACTAGTCATAACGCGATTTAGTCTTTCTACGCATTAGGTACACCGATTTGAAAGGATTTTAAGGATGTGTTCAGTCCATGAACTGAATAACTTTCTCTATGAAACATGTGTCGAAATACGCCAAAAAATTTTGGTCATCCCATACTAAACTGATCACGTGATCTCTTTGTTTTGTATGAAAAGTCATTTTTTTTACATATTTGACCCCATGTTTCTTAGCGCTATCGCACACGGGCAACTTTTGTCTCCGCAACTTTTTTGTCTCTTACGTGATTTGTATGAAAAGTTGCAGACGACCGTGTCGCTTCGTGTAAACCCGTGGACTTGATGTGAGAGACAAAACAGTTGCTGGGAGACTAAGTTGCCTGTGTGCGATAGCGCTTAGAGAAAGTTGAGAGGAGAAGAAGAAAGGAAATGTTCAGTTTCATGGACTGAACACATCCTTAAAATTTGGAGAGTGATTTCAAATGCACCCTGTAGAATAACATTATTTTTATGGGAAACATTATTGTTTATCCGCATCAAGAAATACAGGGTTATTTGTAAAACACCAACAACCTCGCAACCTCATATACCACAACATTTGTTCTACGACTTTTCCGAGAACAGATAAAAATAAATAGACTTTTCGTACAAAACTCGATGAGTTAGTTTGGACAATTTTGTATGAAAAAAATTTTGGGCTGTTTTCGGAAAAGTCATAGAACAATAATTAATGTTGTTGTTTATGATGTTAATAATCTACTCTTGCGAGGTTGTTGATGTTTTACTAATAACCCTGTATAAACTCAGTATACAGGGTTATTAGTAAAACAACCTAAGTAACATATTATTGTACATATTATTGTAATCTATTGCATGCTTAGAGCATCGCGGCTTGGGACAGAAGCGCGTCTTACTCTAATATTGCATGTATTTCGCAGTCTGGAACTGGTGGTAGGAAAATATAGACGATTCAAAAGTACTTAATAATTAAGTTTATTTGAATAAAGCTTATTTGACTTTGACTTTTATCAAAAGTTTATCAGGCTATGGATGAATTACTATCCATCGTTCATAGTGAAATATCGTCACCAAAAGTCTTCTCAAATCGTAAGAATTTACAAATGACATTTTTTCCAAACACAAGAAAACAGTAAAACTCATAAAAAGCCTCTTTAAACAACGTCGCACCGGGATTACTGACATAAACGTCACACTGGCATTAAAATAAAAATTGAATAAACAATAGCCGAATTTCTGAGTGACATTGTTTGACCGTAATGGGACATTACATTGACGTTTCAAACAATAAAACAGTTTATTAAACAATTTTCTCGTCAAACATCGAGGTGGGCATTGTAAGCAAACAGTATAATTACCATGATATTAGAAATAATTTCGGACAAAAATTAAACAAAACAATTCATTTTGTAATAATTTTGTTAGAAAATTGATTATGCGTTGAGGATATCCAATTGTATTCTGTTATGCACGTGAACTTAAATAAATACCTACTTGAATAAATCTTTAAATCTTCCTTGAAACTCATTCTATGATTGGTAGTAAGAACAAACTCTCATAATAATATGCCGTGGTGTGTTTTTTTATATTAGTTTTTGAAGTGAAAACTTCTTTAGCGGCATTGTACGCTTTTTTGTAATGGGGAAAAAATGCTTAACTCGCGTCAGTCAGTCAGGATCACGTGACCCTGGTCGAAAATTCGTAAGACGGATGTGACGGATGGAGAGTAGACAGCCAGTGGCAGAAATATCCCTCTCTTTTTCTACGGGGCGCGGTTTAATTTTTTTTAATTCAATGTCAGAACTCTAGCTTTTCTGTCAAGCTATGGATAAGACTTTCGTACAATTTTGTTCTGTATTCGTAAATTCAAATGCAGAGTAAATTCGTAAGATGGCAATTCGTGCAAAATTATTCCCTAACCATTCCAAAATATCAAAAATGCACAACGTTAATATTCGTGTTTTCACTTCTGCCGGCACTCCCGGAGTGCAACCCTATTTTTTGTTATGTATCTCATTTTCTGTGCTATTTTGTTCTATTTTAATTATTTTCTTGCAAAGCCTACAAGGGTATTCCCCAACAGTGCGGACATTAAAAATCTTGGATATGCAAAGCCAAGAAAGTCTCAATTATCTCCAAACTCATGGTCACCCTACTGCGTCCAATTTACTACGGGCGTAGAAGAAGTGACGCGTTAACCGCAGATAAATGTTGTCGTTCGCTCTAACGACACGACGCGTGTGGCCGCGGGGGCGTCGGGCCATGAAACTGGCGAGTGATAAATCTAGATGATATATAATAATTTAGGTCTAGGCATTCATTTTAATGTGTCTAATTAGATAGAACTGGTGCTCGTGGTTGGTAGCACAAATATGTGAGATATGTTATTTGTGAGTTTTTTTTTTATTTAGGATAAAAAATTTAGCATAATGAGCAGGTTGAGTTAATAATTAATCAGTTTATAAATGATTCTATGTAGCTAAATAATTACATTTCATAAAGCATATTTTCTTACTGCCTTACTAATAAACATTTACCCGCGATGTATACGGGTGATATAGCGAAAGCTTGACTAATAAACCATTTATTAGTCAAGCATTGACAGTTTAACTGATGGGTAAATTATGTAAAATGAATAAAAACAAGTTTTATGATTATTGCGTGAGTTCGTTATAACTTTTTTATAACTACCCAATACGATAAAACTCTTTATTAGTAAACGACTATATACGCGATTTATACATCCTCTATCACTGTCATAGTTACACAGTTGTTAAACGGGCGGGTTGCAGTTCTTTATTAGTAAGACAGTTATTGGTTCAATTGGTTTTATTATTGCTGAAAGTCTGTGTCATTTTTTCAATTTGATCAAATTAGTAAACAAAATTAATTTGAGCATAAAAATCGCGTGTTCTGCTGCCTCTTGACGTCTCTGTCCAATTGATCGAGAGAGATGCTCTATTTCCCCCCTTCCTAGTATAAATCATTGTCGGTGCGTTCAAACATTTGTTGCGCAACTGGGTGTGCGTCCTCAGTGAACGCGCGGTGACTTAGGCCTGTGGCGGGCGCGACAAGCCTTGGCGTGTGGTGGCCACAGTGACGCACGAGCTGTTGTGGCGGTTCCACGTATATCAGGTGTCGCAAACCATGGACGAGGATTTGTTATTTTTACTAGACAGTCCGCTCCTGAGATGGGAGGTGTTGAACTCTAGAGAAGGTGTGCACAAATTTAACAAAAATCGTGAAATATTTGGTAATTTTTTAACTTAAATTGACTACATCCTAAGTATAATATCACCGAAAATTACCAAAACAGATACAAAAATTAGATAAAAATATTTGTAGACGCGCATAAGTCGGGCGGCAAGACCGAACTGGGGCCCTATTTTTGAATCACTCGACTCCAGTCGAGCGCTCGTTTCTACTGATTTTTGTTCGACATATGACTCAAACGTTCGAGATAAGTCATATGTCGAACGAAAATCACTCGGAAAGAGCGCTCGATGCCAGTCGAGCGATTCAAAAATAGGTCCCCTGGTTTGATATCCCCGCCTCCGCGCGTTAGATCGCCTGTTAGATATACTAGGCTCGTAAGTGTGGCCATAACGCGCGGATAGAAACGTTTGAAAACTACGCGTGCGATGTCGCTCGGGACCGTCGCGCTAGGCTCCTGCCTTAGTCACTTCACTGTGGACGCAAAGGCGCGTTTCATATGTTTGATATTTCGCGCCCGTCATCGCAACCGCGCTAGGCTCGCACTGTGGACGCCGCCTGGGCCTTCTTAGGCGCAGTATACATTGGGGGCTACACGAGGTTCGTCGCTTCGGTCATGTTGCTACGCTACTGCGTCTTTTCATACGTTCAAACATTTCTGGTGTGATCCGCGCTCCACAACAGCAGACACGAATAAAACACGACACTTTTTGCTTGATGGTGATTAGCGTTTTTGCAATTGTACGTATACACGCTGAAATTTTAATCATTTGGTTCCCGCAAAAAAAAAACAGCTGTTCCATACATTAAGGTCGAGTAGGTACTGCACTTTTGTATGGAACACCTCTTTTTTTTTGCGAGCAGGAGAGTTGGCCCCATAGTAAAAGTTGCTTGTAATCATGAGTGGAACCACCCCACGGCGGGAACCAAATGTTTAAAATTTCAGCCTGTATATGCTGCATCACATTTCAGCGACTGCGTTCGATCTTGGTGTCGAACAGGTAGAGGTAAGATGGACAGTTCCTCAGTGTTGAGGATTCCGGGCGTAGTGCGCTTCCATCTTCGGCCCTATCGTCACTTAACATCGGTTCTTACTATCAAACAATAATAATAATTTAGAATGAGTTTCAGGGAAGCTGTAAAGATTTATTCAACTTATTTTTAGGGTTCCGTACCCAAAGAGTAAAAACGGAACCCTATTTCTAAAACTCAGCTGTCTGTCTGTCTGTCACCAGGCTGTATCTCATGAACCGTGATAGCTAGAAAGTTGAAATATTCATAGATGATGTATTTATGTTGCCGCTATAACAAAAAATACTAAAAACAGAATAAAATTAATATTTAAGGGGGCTCCCATACAACAAACGTAATTTTTTGCCGATTTTGGTACGGAACCCTTCGTGCGCGTGTCCGACTCGCACTTGGCCGGTTTTTTATTGTTCACGTGGATGACTGAATACAATTGGCATATCGGTAATTGTAGAGTTTTTGCGATTGCATCGTTGCTGCTTTACATTTAGCGCTATCGCACACAGGCAATTTAGTCGCCCAGCAACTGTTTTGTCTCTCACATCAAGTCCACGGGTTTATATGGAAGTGCGCACACGAAGCGACGCAGTCGTCGGCAACTTTTCATACAAACCATGTGAGAGACAAAACAGTTGCTGGGCGACTAAGTTGCCCGTGTGCGATAACGCTTAGGCGACTTTTTCCGTTCGATCTTGGTGTCGAACACGCGCAATGAGGATCAGTAACAGGTTTGAATCCTATAGTTTTATTGATATAATATAAACACATATTGATAGCTATGAAACCTAGTGAAAAAATTTTTGAAATCCGTTTAGAAATGGTTGAGTTAAAAGGGTTTGAGGAGAAGACCAAGCTCAATGCAATATGTGCTTTATTACGTACGACACAAGGTCCGCGTACGTCGCGATGACGTCATAAGGACCCCAAAAAAAAACTATTTTAGCTCTTCTAACTTTTATGGTTTAAGAGATATCGTAATTTTTTTTTCACAGTTAACCATGTGGAGGCGTAAGCTTTCTAATTAGCCACTAAACAAAAATAATTACTGATCCTCATTGAAATGAAATGGTAAGTAATACCGAAGCTGTATGCTGTATGCTGAACATGGTGTTATAGCAACAAGCAGTAGCGGATTCAAACGAGTGTAGCTTTCAATCTCTGCATCTTACTTTTGATAAAGAGCTTATTCATCGAACAATGATGTTTAAAGTACTATCCCCGCAAATGGGGAATGTCCGACAAAAATCAAATTAGCTGAATATTTTTTTATAGGTAGGAATAAGCTCCCTTAATAATAGAAAAAAGTTTCAGAATTTTCGGTTGCGTAAAAAATCTTTAAAAAATGAAAGTCTCTTCGACTTCACAAATGTACAAAAGTAACAGCAGAATTTGAAATTATACCTTTGCCATCACCTGCCACAACAACAACAAGTATTAAGAAAAAAGTTTTGACATTTCTATTTTTTAATACCGTGTTGTGGTTGTGACAGGTGGTAGCAAAGGTATAAATTCCATTCTGCTGTTACTTTCGTACATTTGTGAAGTCGAAGAGACTTTCATTTTTTAAAATGTTTTTACGGAACCGAAAATTCTGAAACTATTTTCTATTACTAAGGGAGCTTATTCCTACTTATAAAAAATATTCAGCCAATTTGATTTTTATCGGACATTCCCCATTGGTAACATAACATCCACGTTGACATAAACCGCAACTAAAAATGACAGGTAACATTGAATTTCTAATAGGTAATTTTAATATATTCATTATTGAATTATTATTTTCAATAAGATAGGGTCTAGGTAACTAAAATTTTTACAATAGTTTTTCTTTTTTTAGGTTAAAAAATGCCCGCCAGAACCATTACCAATTTGCGGGGATAGTCTCATGAGTACTGAGACAGCCGTTAGCAAACACACACGAATGTTTGATAATGCGTTTGCCTTGCATTTGTCGTATTCTCAACACATTTATAACTTGGATGTCAAATTCTAGAGCCGAATGGAAAGTTTAGTACATACTTCTTAACGTTTGAAACTGTACCGTTTTAACTTGGAATTGACGACTCATTTGCGTCTTTAATGTTCCGAACATCATAACAGTCAAACAACTTGCTTGCTTAAACTTAAAGTAAGTATTGCACCTGTTAGAAGAAATTGTTTGTTTTAATTACAGTTAAAGTAAGGTTAGCCTCAAACGTAGATAATTTATTATTTTGGGTACAAAATTAGTATTTTCAATACTCGATCACACTCATAAAATAAATTAGTAATATAAAACTAAAGATGACTTCACATAAGCCATACTGCTTGCATACCTGTGTCATCAGATTTTCTACAAAAAATAGTGTGCAATCACACTAGCGCATTTTAAGACAATGGCAATTATTATTACTGAAAGAAACATATTTCATTAGCCATAGTATTTTTCCTTTGACACTATAAATCAAAGTAACTATCTATTACACTAACTTTAAATTCGCTAGTGTAAAAGCACAACGTAAGGATGGACATCGCTAAATTGCCAAGCACACACCTTATCTTATTCGTACAGAAATTCGTAAAAGGTATAATTTACAAAAGGTAAATGATATGAGTCCAGTACATACCATTGAAAAGACGTTGAAGTGACCGAAAAATAAATAAATAGTTTTTAATGCAGTCTTTTTAGAGTTGTTATTGAATTAAAATTGGGATCAAAAACAAACTTCGATCGTTAGGGCAATGATGCGCCTTAGAACCTCGAACAAATATACGAATATGCTGAATTGCACTCGTAAGGAATTTTGACAAATTTTTAAACGTGTTTGATTTTTTTAAATAAAGCCAAATGTCGTCTGTTTCTTTAACTAAGTTGATCTTCAATTGTTTTTCATTAAAATTAGTCCTTCAACGTCATCACCACAGTTTGCACCGTTCCCAAAGGAACACAGTCATGCTTACAACTATATACATCGGAGGGTCTATATACAGCTCTCTTGGACTCTGTGTGACGTCGTCACCACCTCTGGTCGGAGACGGTGGGCGGTCAACGATGACGTCACGCCGCCCGTTGAGCTTGGACTACACGCGTTTACGCCTTTGTTGGCGCGTCCTAAACTATGATATGACTGCAACAAGAGAAAAAGGACTTTAAATCCCAAGGCATTGACAACTCCGAATATTGTATGAAGGGACGTGACATTTTCATTTACATAGCAATCGTACTATTATGTAACAAACTTGTTAAAAGCGATAAAATGTAAGTAGGAGACAACTAGACTCTCATTAAAGTCATAAGTGTCAGTCAAAATACTTACGCTAGTTAAAGGTATCCTATAGTCTTTCTTCCTGAAATCAGTATAGTAACCGCCGTCGGGCTCCGACCGGGCTTCGTCGCCTGATTTCGGCAACTTGCTGGCAGACGGTGGTCGCTGCAGGCTCATGTAGCCATTGGACACCGGCCGCCGTTCTGAGGATCAAAAAGACGATAATAGTCATGCAACTGTTCATAATGAAGGGTATTAAAACACGAATGTGGGTTTATCACATGAGTGTTTTAATACCTAATTATGTACAGTTGCATACAAGACTTTATCTTCACCCATTTTTTTTATTTTATTTTTATTTTTATTTGGGAATAAAACAATATTTTAATACATATGGATTAAAAACACTCATGATATTTATCAACACCCATGATATGTATCCTCTATAAAGGTTTTGACTTTGACTTTGTTTTTGACTTTGACTTTCCTCCCCCTCCTCGGATTATGTTGTCCGCAAGAGTGTTATAATGTTGTACTGAATTTCATAATGCAACGCTCGCGCGTGGGCGCGCGGCGCAGCAGGACCAGCTCTCACTCGGGATATTGTAATGATGGATAATGACGGATGTAATTTACAGAGGATTTAAAGCATGGTTGTAGATAAAGTATCATAATAAGATCATAGCAGATTGAAGACTTTTCATATAAACATAGACATCACACATCAAGCCCGTAAATTCAGTCTAGTGCTCATAAAAGCTTAATTTGAAATAGTGTTATGGATAAGTTTACAACAAGTCAGAGCTTGACTAGATAGTCCACGCCACTAATTGTCTAATTTCAAAATCTATCGCAATCGCTTTCATTTGACAGAACATTGATATTTCTTTTTGGCACAAATAAAAACTTATTATAGAAATGCAACAATGTGTCACATCCATCTGTCAAATGAAAGCGATTGCGATAGATTTTGAAATTAGACAATTAGGCCCCAAAGTCCACTATAAATACACCAATGAAGACAAGTAAATTTTCAAATAAATGTTCATGTAAATAGCGTCTAAAACTGCTGTGCTATACCGTATTATGTACTGCAGATGTACACTAAAGTTTACCATACAAATAAGATAAAATCTTGACCGAGTTGTGAATTCAGCCAACGTTGCCTGAATTCTCCCCTTAACTTATGAAGTTTTATACACCTGAAAATCATAGTGACTATAAAGTATAAGTACAAACTCACCATATAAAGATGGTATGATGTCAGGGTCTGCGTCATCCACGTCCCTAGGATCAGGCGCGTGAAGAAGTGCACCCCTGGCACCAAAACCATCACGGGGTTCCGTACTGCTACCTCGAGACTCCACCTCATTCTTCACTGGGGTGGGACAGTGTCCTGCCCGTTCTACGTACATCGCCTCACTGGTAATCCCAAATTGGTTGTTAATCGTTGGTGAATAAAGACAAGTGATTTTGGATCACCATATTAGCACTCAGGCAATAAATTCAAACAACGTAAAATACATTATCGAGACAAATAGTACCAGCATAAATATTACAATTGTACGTTACGTTAACACGTTTACGGTATTGAAACAAGATACTGCTGTGGCCCTACCATGAGTTGTTGCAAACTGTTTACGTTACAGTAAACTATCGTTTTCTCTCTTTCACTCGTATTGACTGTGAGCAGTATATCCGACAGTTTACTGTAACGTAAACAGTTTGCATTAACTCATGGTAGGGCCACTGATCTTTTTTTTTTCTTATTTTAGAAGTTCCTCAATAAAAGCTTCCGCTAAAGAATAGAACTCCTTGCCTGAGTCTGTATTTCGATAAGTATAATTCGGGGACATTCGAGTCGCAAGTGAATAGGTATCTTCTAGGCAAGCGCGTTTCATCGTAGATTACATTATCGCTTACCATCAGACGTGATAGCAGGCAAGCGTTTGCCGATCTATCATTAAAAATACGCTTTTATGGTAGTCATAAAAGCCTATTTTTAATTCATCATCATCATCATCATCATCATCATATCAGCCGCACGACACCCACTGAGTATAGGCCTCCTCTAAGGATTTCCACGACGATCGGTCCTGCGCTTCCCACATCCAGTGTCTTCCGGCAACCTTCACCGGATCGTCGGTCCACCTTGTCGGGGGCCTACCCACGGAGCGTCGTCCGGTGCGCGGTTGCCATTCCAGAACCTTTCCGCCCCAACGGCCATCGGTTCTTCTCGCTATGTATCCAGCCCACTGCAACTTTAGCTGAGCAATCCTTCGAGCGATGTCGGTTACTTTAGTTCGCCTGCGGATCTCCTGATTTCTGATTCGATCACGCAGGGAAACGTATTTTTAATTATAGACAGGCAAATAAATGAGATAAATGGCACGTTAGTACATTATAAATCAGTTTTCATGATTGCCTTGCTGGCCTTTGGTCGTCATTGCCTGCTGTGGTTTAACATTCTACAGAATAGTTAACCTGAAGACCACCTAACATTTCACAATTAGACCTACCTTAAAGGCGCATGTTTGGCAGGTAAATGCCGATGCCTTGCAGCGTGTCTTTTGTACAGTACTGCCAAAACTCCGCAGACAGCTGTAGCCAGGAGAGCAGACATAGCTGCTATTGATGCAAGCACTGGTGATATCCCTAGCGTGTTGCTCTCTCCTAAGGAAAAAGGAAACAGACTTTAATTAGACTAGCCGTCAAAAGTTGACATAAATAACATCAGTGTTGAACTTTACATGACACGGTTCTTACAACAGTATCTTCCCAAAGGTTTTACGGCATTACCTATATAACTTTAAAAGCTCATTTATTTGTAAAAGCACTTGATAAACTATTTGCAGATGAATGCTAAATACTTAATATATATTTTTTAATTTTGTAAAAACTCCATTCTAAAATGTGGACAAGCCGATCGAAAATGTAAAAAAATACTAATGTTGTGTATTTATTTAAAAAATATACTAAGCTAGTACCTTCTGTTATTTGCTATGGCTAAAACATTTATTTCATTGGTTATTTTTTAAAATCCATCCATCCATTATTTCTTAATAAACATTATGAAAATGAACAATTCAGTTTTTTTTATCATTCACACGGTCATTTGAAGAATTGTAAAACATGCATATTTAAATATACGGATCAAACGAAGATGTTAAATTCTGGACGAGAAAATTGATAAAACTTCTTAAATTAATTCAGATTCACAAATGAGGACGAAACAAAATTATGACTCAGAAAGCTGTTTTACAATTCCCTGTCTCGTTGATAGTACAAAATGTTTTATTTACGAACCTCCGTCGAGTATTCAAAATGTTTTTCCAGTGATTACAAAAGTTGCTTTACAAGTTTAACTTCGTAATCCCGAATGTATTTGGACGTGATATTTTTACCGTTTCCAATTTCAAATCTGTTTGTAATCTCAAATAAACAGCCCGCAGTGTTACTGTGTATATTTACATTAAATTTAAGGGTAGCTTTGTGTTGAAGCAAAAGAAATACTTAGTTTTTCATACTCTCAAATGAATCTACGGTTATATCACAATGTAAGCAAAAATTTTCTGTTATTTATATTTATTCCCGTGGTAATACTAATGGATTTCCATTGCTTTCAATCACTTTATTTATGCATGCTTTCAAAATCGTACAAACAATTTATGTTTAAAATTTTATCACATCACACTAAAAATAAATACATGTAGGTACTCAGATTTGAATTTGACTGGACAAAATACCGGATATCGAAACTTATTACAATGTTTTAATATCGTCATTCATTAACAGTTCATAAAAATACAAATTATATCTGTTGTAAAATTCAATTACTTTAATGATAATTTTATGACTTCGCAGTAAAGAGTGAATGACGCTTAAGTCGCCTAATACTTTAATGGCATGCAAGAATCATAAAACATACAATAGGCCATCATATCATACGCAGTCTATTGTAAAACAATGTAAAATGTTAGTAAATTTGGAGTACCTATCTGTCCGTAGAGAAGAGTAGAAAAGTTTGATGATCGTAACTATGCATCCGAACGTATTTAGATGGGAAGTAGTGTACGTTATGAGATTGAAGAAAAGTAAGAGAAAGATGAAGAAGGAAAGAATATGGCAACAGAGAGAAGTGGTTGGAGAGAATTAGATTGAGTTTAGTTGTAAAATCTGTTTACTGAACACGATTTCCACACGCATGAAATAATACAGACTAATTTGCTTCTTGTATAAAAAGTTAAGTGCCTAATTACGATTCTTTGACTTTTTTACTGTTTAGGTCTTACTTATAATATTCGTGGAGCAAGCGTGATGTAATAGAAGTAAGAACTGTGCCGTAGCCAATTTCAAACTTTTTAAAAGTTGAGCATATTGCATTGCAAATTAAGTCATTTTATTCCGCAAAGGTGGCGTGACCGCTACGTCATTATTACTACGAGGTAATGTGATTTCAGCGCAATGAGAGATCGAAAACACGAAGGAGCGTAGTTCAGTTTTATTAGGTACTAGCATGTTTTGGTGTTAATCCAAATAACAGCTTACTTGATCGCGTTTGTAAAAAGGATTTTTTAAGACCTTTATTTCGACCTAATGGTAAGTAAGTGGTTACAATAACGACGCAACAGCTTTTATTTGCCGATGAAATGAAATGAAAAATAGGAATAATCCATTCCAAATAGTTAAAAAATGTGATTAAAATACCAAACCCTAAAACTGAACAAGTGCGCCAATCTGATCCCTGGCCTAGTTACGATAACGAACTAATGAGATTGATACAAGATCTCGTTAAATATACATATTTATATAGATTTTCTGTTAATGTCAAATCTTGCAATTTCACTCTGCGAACTTCGCTAGTAGTCTTTTTACAAAATGCGACTTATATGCTCTAACTTCTATCAATCTCATTCTATGAATTTTACATTTAAATTTTAAGAACCTTTCAGAATGCGATTCTACTGCTTAAGGCTCAGGTAATGCGAAAAAAATTGTCTTTTTCTTTTTCTTTACGTGTAAAGAGTATAGAAAATAACCTTACTTCTGCACTTTTTCGATGTTTTTTGTTGACTTATCACATAATTTATTGGAGCTACTTCACAGTACGTGAAAGTGTATTTTGAGGTAGAATTCAATACGTTTCCGCTATTATTTACGCCAAAACTATGAAACTACGGAAGCGCTTTTGTTGGTATATATTTTTTACAATCATCTATGAGGTTTATACGCAATTTCGTACTTGTAGCTACTAGAGAATCTCTTTAGCTTGTCGCATGTTTTTTTTTGTGGCTACAACTTTACGTTTTCTATATAAAATATGACCCCCGCAAACCATGTTTTCCTATAATGGACCTTTAAAGACTTACCAGTAAATTTAGCCTGCCCCTTCAGTGTGACTGTCTCAATAGTTGTGACATCACTTCTTCCTTTCGCGTTGACAGCGTACAGGTCTATTCTGTATGTAACACCTGGTGGGAGCCCGTGGATCTCGAAAAAAGGGGGAGTCCGGTTGGTAGAAACATTGTGACGGACCTGGGAGGTAAGGTTTTTTTTATTAGACTGAGGGCCTGTCTTACAGATGGGCAATACATTCTATCTTCTTTTTCTTTAGTTACAAACTAAACTTTTTCTTTAGTTTATTAAACAGAATTTTAATAAAATTATCTATCACATCTGATAACTGAAATATATCCAGAACTTGTGTCTTCCTAATTGTGTAGGTATATTGCTCGCACGAACAAACGATACGAATTTGTCATACGATGAAAATGTTATTTATCGCGCTTCACGCGATTGTCAATAAGGATACTCATACAATGTTTATTCGTGAGTTTGCATGATGAAAGGGCCATCGTTGTACGTACGAGTGATTACCAATTAAGACGACACCTTAGCAAAAGTCAAAGGGATGATAACATTAGACTGTAATAAATGTCAGTTTTTTGAACAAATATCCATCTACCACGTTTAAATAATCACAAATAATAATTACGTAAAAAAAGAACTTGAACTTAGAATTAAGCCAAAGTTCAAGTTGAATTCTCATGAATCCAAACATCTTCAACATGAGGTAAAATCTGAATCATAAAAAATATAAACAACTCTAAAGGCAACGTGAACTAAATAAAACCAAATGACTATCCTACAAAGTATAAACTGAAAAGTTCCAGATAATGGATGCATTTTCATGACCTAAGCTTTAAAATGGTAATAGGGAAACCACAAAGTGTCATTATAAATTTAAATGTACTCATACGTACAAAAGATGTTATGACGTTACATTGTACGGTGCTAAGCAAACTTCTGAAATATTATTACGAGTTTCCAAAGCCGAACACATTCTAAACTACTTCAAATATCCCCATAACTTGTACAGCAGGAAATCTGATGAAAATTGTAAAAGTTTGGAATTTAGCGGTACATTTTTTTTCACTTTCAAAGCAACTGAAGCAGTTTGATGCAGGGATAATTTTAATTTTATTATTAGAAGGTATTCTGATATAAATTGAATACATAAAAAAAATCCACATTTTATGTAAGTAGCTCAGGAGCTACTTACATGAGTTACAGGTAACTTAAACGTTAAAAAGCAAGATTCCAATGAAATAAGAATAGCAGAAATCTAATTTGTTGCCTAGTGGTTTGCCCAGCGTGTAAGAGGTCCCGGGTTTGATTCCCAGGGGGTACAATTTGTTGGTTTGGTTGGTGGTAGGGCTTATTTCAAGTCCCCCTGGCTAGCTATTACCATCTTACCTAAGTCTGACGCCATAACAACAATTTCAAAATTGTTGTGTTAGAGGTAAGATAGCCTCAGTGAAGAGGATTCGAGGTTTAGTGCGCTTCCACCTTTGGTTTTATCGTCATTTAACATCAGGTGACGTGAAGGTCAAGCACTATGCCGTTGTGCATAAAAAAAGCTTTACTTACAGTTAATGTAGGGAGTTCCAACAATTCCATTAGAAAAGTCTGCGGGAGACCACCGTCAAAGTTCTCAACACATTCTACAAAAAGAGAATCTACGCTTTGGTTTGCCACAGAACAATTTTGGAGGTGGAACGGTCGACCTGTAAAAAGATACCGAGGTTAAATACGAAGGTAGAATCCCACGAAGGAAATCCTTGAAAACTACGAACAAAAGAGTAAAAATATCTCATTTGCACCTTCCTTTTTAAGAAACTAGATAAACTTTCAAAGTTTTACCTGCAGCTACTAATTGGAAGAGACATGGAACTTTTTGTTGACCAATAACATTCTCCCCGAAGCAAGCCAGGGTTCCATATTCCATGTCCGTGGTTGGCGTATAGTTGAGAGTGGAAGTGTTGCCTTGACTGCTGTATAACCTGGCAGATAACAAAATAAGACAAGTAAGCAAACTATCTCCCACCCAATTGCCGAGCAGCGAGCGTATAGGACACTCCCGCATGACAAAGGCCTCTGTCCTGCAGTGGATTATAATTACTTGTTGTATGATCTGTGAATATTTACTAGTTACTGTAAGTGGCACTATACTATCTGCTTGTAATTAGAATAAAAAACTGGGCCGTTAGAGTCCACTTCAAGACGGACTGCTCTCCAGTTAGTTTGAAATGGATAGTCATTAGTTGGTAACAGGCCTTACTTAGCGAGATCGTGAAAAAATATGGATTGTACAAGCCACTCATCAATTTACGTCATTCATGACAAAATAACGTACTCGAATTCAAACTCATAATAATTATAGCAAGGTTAGGTTCAAAATCGGTTGTCAAATTTTGATCAAATTTTATTGTGCTAACATTGTGTGTGTACAATTATAAAATACATAACTGAAATTCTTGAATCCTTGAGTAACTTCCGTTTGGACTCGAAACAACTACAGTGATTAAGCTGTCCGTGAACTGATATCATGACATCATTGACATCAAACGGGTTAAAAAGGTAGAACGAATAACATTTTCTCGAATCATATCGCTTGTTTGGACTATGCTTCCATTTTGTTGAAACTAGGTCACCCGTCCAAGCATTATTGGAAAGCAAACATCGAACTTAAAGTAACATTAACTTAAGGTAATATTTTATATTCCACTTGTGGATCTGTTTTAGTTGAGTAGCACACCGAGTATTTCATCTTTTCAAATCATAGATATGATAGCAATCTAAATAAATAGTATAGCTTTCCTATTATTTGTGTACTTTATTATTATATCACATCAAGTATTACGCTTGTCCAGAAAATTGCATTTAATGTTACCCTTCATAATATATTATGAGGGAAATAATTATCGTTACAGTTCTGAAGTTTTTAGCTCATTCTGAGGTCAACTGCACTGTTTAGGTGGTATCTGGCGTAACTAAAACTCGCCTGGTTTTTTTATCGCAGTTCTTAACTCTTCTCTTATAGGTAGGACTTGTGACTATAAGTAGAACTTGTAACTACAAAAAATTGCTGACGGGTTTTAATCTTGCGAGATGCCACCTAAAATTATATAATACAGGTGCTTGTGTTTCTTATTTAAGTGTCAAACCAATAGAGTTGTCCCTAATTATTTACTTACCGAGGAGGTATTTCAGTCTGTTCTCCAGAGTTATTGAATGTCCAATGGAAGGATACCAGAGCAGGGTTGGCATCAACCGAACAATGTAACGACACGGTCTCGTGTTTCAAAGCTCCGAATAGTTCACCATCCCTTTTCTCAGCACATACAGGAGCATCTGTTAATGGATATTAAACCATTAGTTTCCGAGTGCAATTGGAAACATAGCCTTTTCAATAATGTATCTACCCTATTATTTTGTGTATTCATTTTAAATATTAATGTATCTACTCCCAAACTATTAATTTTTGACTTTAGTCAAATAAAGCTTTATATCGACAATCGCTTGTACAATCGAATCGCAAACCTGATTTCAATGAGGTGGCGATTTTGTTAAACAAGCGATTGTCGATTAAAAGCGTCAGTCGACTAAAGTAGCCTAGCTAGTCACCTGGAAAATCAACCAAAGTAAATGCCCCATTACTACTTTTTACATGTATCCATTATTTTAATAGTCAACAATGTAGTTTGTGACAAAATAGTTCAACACCCTGTCTTGATTATGTTTTATCAAGGTCTAAATATTCTTTGCTATATCTAAAACACTATTCCAAAAAATACTAAGTTATTTATCAGTACTAAACTAAAGGTTAAATTAGACCACTAAATCTGCAAGCTTTAATAACAAACTCTTTGGTTCGTTACAAAACTGCCAAGCCAAGACTCTGGCTGAGTTATAACGACGAGGTCAAACTCTGCTAAAATAACAGAAGAAACTATCAAACTTTAACGCAGATTGATATCTCTAACTTTGTCCTGAAATCCCCACAGTAATTTTGAGTTGGAAGATAATTACTTTGGCTTAATGAGAAAATTAATATCTTGGGGACATTGGATGCCTGGTATTAAATATTAGATTTTATAATTTGACGTTGACGCAAAGTCCTTGATTTGATATTGCGGTATGAGGAAGATAAATTTACAGGAAGAAAAAGTGCAACTAGCCAAGATAATGAAGTAACAAAATAACCATTAGTTATACTCAATACTCAAATCATTTATTGCATTCCACAGTGTTACAGTAGTTCTTAAATTATAATATTAGATCACTATGGACCCTGTCGGGCACAACAACAATAATAGATAGCATACACTTTTTTGTAATTAGGTACTTAAACATCATTGAATAGAATGTATAGGTATAATTATATCATACATAATGAGTTTAATTATATATTTTTGCTGTTTGTTTCATTACGATAGGAGTTATTACTTAAATAAAAATAAAAAGATTTTACTCTTTACTTTCTATTAATTTATATTGCACTTATGTTTTTAAGTTAAGCATTTAAATTTAGTTTAATTTACTTTTTGTCTACAATATTCATATTTCTATATTTTTATCTTCTAATATTCCTTCATGGTGTAATAACACTTTTTTGTAAGTAATTGTTTTAAATTATTTGAGAATTTTTTATCATCAATGACATTTTTTAGTGAATCGGGTAGATTATTGAAAATTTTTATGGACATGGCTAGCGGGCTGGATGAATGGTGTTTCATCTAAGAATCAGGAAGCGTTAATTTATTTCTGTTTCTAAGATTACGTTTTTTTATTTGATCATCTCGTTTAGTGTAAAAATTTGGGTATTTTCGAACGAATTTACATATCTCTAGAATATAGATGCAGGGTAAGGTCAAGATTTTATGTTTTTCAAAGTGAGGTTTGCAGCTGTCTGATTTCTCTATGTTAACAATGATTCTAATAAGTTTCTTTTGAACTGTCAATAAACTTCCGACATCAGTACTAGACCCCCATAGAATGACGCCATAGCTTAGCCACGCGTATGCATACGCGTAATAAGTTGTTATTGCGGTGGCTACGTCTGTTGTTTTTTTTATTTCTCGTAGTGCATACATAAAGCTATTTAATTTTCGGTGCAGTTTTTCTACATGAGGCTTCCAACTGACGTGGGTGACGTGGGTGGACGTATTCTGCTTAGTCGTAGTTTACTCCTGGTGGAGTGGTCGTGGTCATGGATTGTCTAGTTTAATAATAAGTATTATTAATCTAAAATTTTATAACAATATCAGAATTGTTCTAATGATTTTTGAAGCAATTAAATTTTTGAAGCTTATCATAGTCACGATATTGACAAGTTAATTTCTCTATTATTTACTCGTTAAGTCAACTATTTTTTCGATGGTTCAATCAAACCCACGTTAGATCGTAAAAGTACTTAATTACTCGAAATTTTATGAATATTTTGCATTGATTCTTAAATCTAGATTTGTTGTATGTGTGCAGCTTTGAAAGGTTCCATGTAAACCCTTCAGAATGACATAATAATTATAGAAGTAAATTTAAATACCAACTCCAAAACAAAAGAGCGTCAATATATTGTTTTAATGGTTATTAACGTTATTTGATTAATCTATATTGGGATTTATACCATATGCATACATCTATCTAGAAATAAAAAGGCATACACCTTTATTATGGCATTAAAGTAAAGACAAGCAAGTTACATTTGCACGTCAGAGCTTCTCACCGTAATATGGGACTTTTTCCAAATAACAAAAGTATTGCCTAATTCCAGAACAAAATAGCATCGGTTACATGGAATTAAAAGAAAAATATGCCTTACATCGGACTAGTAATGTGACGGGGTTGCTAGTCCCCTTTCCCTCGCTGTTGGCAGCCATGCAGGTGTAGTCTCCAGCTGCAGCCCTTGTGACGCTCTGCAGCACTAGACTTTGAGCACTGAGGATTATCCCCGCTCCGTCGTTATGAAAGATTTCGTTGTTCTGCGAAGAGAAATATTTTTATCACTTATATTGAAGAGTACCAGTTATTAAAGAATAGGTGAAAATATTTTCTCAGTCCGATTGTTTTATTAGTATTCATTCGTATATATCATATTCATTGCCAGGGCATATTTCAAGTCCGCCTGGCTAACTACCACCATCTTACCTAAGTCTGATGCCATAACACAATTTTAAAATTGTTGTGTTCCGGCAGTAAGAGATAAGATAGCCAGTTCGTCAGTGATCAGATTCCTCAGGGGTCATTTTGAGAAGGCTTTTGATAGTGTGGATCACATCATCCTACTTAAGAAGCTACAAACTTTGGGAATAAGAGGAAATTTACTGCGATGGACGGAATCTTATTTAACAAATCGCTCACAAGCGGTTGTCCTGCGTGGCTATAGATCGAATTTTATTACTATACCTAGCGGAGCACCCCAAGGCTCACATTTAGGGCCTTTATTCTACAATGTATATTTATATTGTTTGCGGAAGTAAGCAACATATATTTTCTTTTTTCAAAATGGTTTGGGATTTCCGTCAAGTGACGCCTGATTCAATCAAATACGTATATTTATATGATATTGCTAATTATATTCACTATTCTAGGCATTTGCTTTACGCCAACGATAAAAAAAATTGTGCAATAAAAAATTCTAGTGACTGTGAAAAAATACAAAATGACTTAGATAACTTATATATCATTATTATAACCTGAACAAGATAAATATAAATATAAAAAAAATATAAATGCGTGCGTTTTATATTTATGCATATTATTTTAACGGCTCAGCTATTTACAATTCATTAGAAATTCGAGATTTGGGGGTCCTTCTAGATGGAAAGATGATGTTTTCTGATCATATAGATTATATAACTACTAAAGCATTTAAAAATTTAGGATTCGTTTTACGGTCATGTAAGCCTTTTAATAAACTGTATACTTTAAAGACCGTTTATTATGATTACGTTCGCAGTGTTTTAGAATATGCTAGTTCGATTTGGTCACCTCAATATGCAATATATCTAAATAAATCGTATAGAAAAGATTCAATTTTTTTTTATTGAACACATAAATTATCGTTTTCTCAAATCGTATAATTCTTATTCTGAGTCTTGTAAAAATTTCAATATCATTAGCCTAGAAAATAGATGCAAGCTGCTTGACGTGTGTCTCCTGCATGACATTGTAAACAATCGTTTCGATTGCATGAGTCTGGCGGAGGGTATCACATACCTAACGTGACCATTTATTTTTTTACTCAAAACGGGACATAGGTTTAGGTTAGGTATAATAGTAAAAAAAAACATTCTTATTAAGTTTTATTGACCGAGCCAACACAAAATGCGAGCGATGCTCTCGTAATATTTTGAGATTCTTGTGAAATTAATTAGGTATATAATTCTGGTAGAGCCAGTTTTTCTAAATTTATAAAAAATCACGCATTTCGAAAAATGCTTACAGTTAGAAGCGCCATCTAGCTGCAAATAAACCTACCAAATAATAAACAGAACAGATTTTGTTTTGAAAACCTTGTAAGCAGTTTGGGAAAAAGGGGTGGCGACATCTTTTAGATTAATTTTTAAAGAACATAGGTACAATTTGAGCAACTGTTTAACAAGAGATCTATAGCTCACGGAGCCAAAAGTATGTATTACAAAATAAAAAAGTGATTATACAAATGCTCTGATGAAAAAAAATGTTTTAATGCAGCTGGTGATGATTTAGAGTAAGAAAAAAAAATTCGCATTTTTTTTTATGTTTACCTTAATTATCAACATTGTCTTAAGGACCGGAATTAACTGTAACTGTGTTTTATTAGATCCATCAATTTTCGCGTGGTTTTTGAAAACGGGACAATTTTGCGTCCTGCAGCATTTTTCGGGGGCACCGGGACAAAGAACCGCAAAAAGGGACGGTCCCGTTCAAAACGGGACGTATGGTCACGTTACACATACCGCACGGCCAACCGATGGACGCGACCATCTTCAATGTACCATCATGCTCCACTAATTACGCTAGGAAAAGCCCACTGACACGACTTGTTAAAATATATAGGTAATGAAAATTTCAGTAAATATGACGTTTTTCACTTATCCAAAACTGTTTTTAAAAAAATCTGTACTTGCCTCACTTACTTAGCGATCTGTCTTGATGATTAAATAATTTTAATCATTATCTGTCAAATTACCCTTATCTGTCAAAAGCCTTCTGAACTCCGCTCATTTTTAGACCCCTGTCTGTCAGCGACCTTCTAAAGGTCGCTGTTCATTAAAAAAAAACCTGAAGGTAATTTCCTTATAGTTTTTTGAGCATTAATTAACTACATTCTGACAAGAATATATTTTTTGAAAGTGTTATATTTCTGAAAATATGATAAGTTAGTTTGCAGAATTATAGAATCATAGAGATAACGTTAGTTTGTTTATAAAAAAACTCAGCTTGTTTTTCGTTGATCGTTTATTAATGTCTACGGGACAATAACAGTAGCTAGTATATTTAGATCAGAAAGTGAGTGTAATAACAACAATGACGCATTAAAGCACTTTCCGTTAACCTTAACCAAAACACTGAGTAGGTCAAAGTTCCAAAACAAAGATTTTAGATAACAGAATATTATGTAGCTAACTTTAAGATTGCTCTATTAGAATAATATTCCGTTCTGAAGTCATGACGTTTACTCTTCATCATCCTACTAATATTATAAATTTGAAAGTTTGTGGGTTTGGATGTTTGTTCCTTAATCACGCAAAAACGGCTGAACGAATTTAAATGAAATTTGGCACACAGATAGTTTATAGCCTGGCTTAAAACATAGGATACTTTTTATCCCGGTCAAAGGTTCCCTAGGGATTTTTTTCCGAATATCCACGCGGACGAAGTCGCGGGTGGAAGCTAGTCGTGGAATAAGATAAATCCCATGTGTACCGATATGACGTGTTCGATATTCATTGCCGCTTCAAACCTAGATGTTCTAGAATATTCAAAGGCACTGACGGGAGTGTGACGTGATGCTACCGATGCATCGGTAGATAAGAATGCAGAACACTGGATGCATATTGGATTCAATACATGATGGATAAGTTAAGAATCTTGGATTTATGTAGGTAAGTTGAAATGTGAATGCTTAAAAATGTTTTTATTCAATGTTTAATATAACATGATGTTAGACAACTTATAAATCCTTAAAGGATTTAAAATGATAAAAGGAGATATTTATAAAAGATGATGCTGTACCAGGTACACACAATAGAATAAAATAGTAGTAGTATTGAATGATGGTTACCCAGCTAGCAAAAATGTGATTGATAATAGGCCGTCTTTTATCACTAAGTAGTGATATTAAAGTCGTTAATGAGTAAAGCTTATCACTGCTAGTTGTATATCTGTGTTTGAAACACTTGTTAGCTGTATAAGGATATACAGCCAAATTGTCATATTAACTTATCACATAAAAGTTTACTCGGCTGCTTCATACAACATAATATAACACTGCTACAAATTGATACTCCTTAACTTGAATATGGAGCAATTATGTTGTATAGGGTTTCATGGTGCTATTAAAACACAATGTGCTTTATATAAGCTTTAATATATTGAGACATCG
The DNA here is from genome assembly GCA_943789525.1 of Agriphila geniculea. Classification (NCBI taxonomy): domain Eukaryota; kingdom Metazoa; phylum Arthropoda; class Insecta; order Lepidoptera; family Crambidae; genus Agriphila; species Agriphila geniculea. The sequence continues at coordinate 9,186,904 of OX038883.1, forward strand.
TTTTATTTTTCCTGTAATCTTTACATAAACTACTATCACTTAGAATTATTTCAGATTTTTCTCTTTGCAAACTTCGGAGATAAGGAGGGAACGGTATTTTTTTTTTACATTTTTCATCATATGTTGAAAACTATGCGGCCTAAGAAAAAAGGAAAAAAATTTTTAACATGTGCAAACAGCGTTCTTTCATATGATACCCCACATGCCCTAGTCACCTCACTTCAAATTTTTAAGATCCCTTTTCAGTCCGTTGTAAAAAAAAAAATTTTTTATTTCTTTCTTATTTGCAAAATAGTTGGGCAAATGTCATCTTAAACTATTCCAAATTTCAAGTTGATACCATTAGTAGTTCTCGAGATATCCAGCTGTGACAGACAGATAGACAGACAGACTGAGTCACACCATAAGGGTTCCTTTTTTACCATTTTGGTACGGAACCCTCAAAATTGTCTTGATCTAAATTAGTACCTACTTTTGAAACGATTAAATAGGAGGTAATATTGCAACTGCAGCCCACGTAATACTATTGAATAAGAAGTCAATCAATCAAGTTGCTTTATCTAAGTGCAGTGAAAGTTAACATATTTTCAAGTTATGCTTAACAGCCGGACTGACGCTTCCTAGACCACTTATCTTAATACTTTACAATGCATAGAATTATGATGACAAACACTTGACGCTATTAAATCGATTAAAGCTTAAATTGGTTAATGCGCACTTTATTAAAGGTTCTCTGAAGCACGATAAATTTCGGGAAAAAATACTTGTAGAGGTTAACTGCTTCTTTTAAATCAAAATGTTGGTCAAATTTCCAAAGTGACTTAAATACATGTGACTTCTTTTAAATAATATAATAGTCTTGCCAAATTGACTCTAATTTTGACACCGGCGGGCTGATTATCTAATTAGAAACCACCTAGCGACCGGTTGCAGTTCATAGATGATAGTGATCCATTGCTACTTCTTTTTGGATTAAAAAAAAACATACCAAAGAAAAGTAGCAATGTATGCGGAATGAAACCGGTCGCTAAATAGTTTCTTTTTAGATAATCAGGGTGCGGAAACAATTTGTTGAAGCAAAATCGTATCATTGCACAAAGCTAATGGCGTCATCGACGTGCACCTTGCAGATTGTGCACAGATATAAATAATTAAATAAATTTATCCTTCAGAATCTGTGTAAGCCCTAAAATCTAAAGCTCCATTTATTCAAATGCCACTCACGCCATGAAACCACACCAGCCGGTGTGTCTTCGGATTAGCCTTGACGCTGCACTCGAAGTAGACGTCATCACCTTCCTTTATCTCATCAGGATTTAGGTTGGAGCCCATCCTCAGATCTACGACTGGAACATCTGTGGGGAATTAAGATGGATTGAGTACACGAGTGGTTGAGGGTTAATTGCTTTTCAATTCAGGTAAGCTTTGCTATTGGTTATTAAAGCTGAATGATGAGCTTACGTTACAAAAGACATACTTGTAATCAGCGTATGAACAAAATACACAGATCTCTAAATAATCTCCTAAGGATCTCGGCGTTAGGCAAAAATAATCTCAGCCTAAAAAACCTGTAATAAAACTACGCCACTATTTTTAATCCCAAAAGATACTCAACAAATACACAAATTATCCGTAGTTAAAGCTTAACACTACAAGCTAATAAAACAGTAACAGAACAAAGCACCAAACAATTTAGTTCTAGAACACTCACAGTGAACATTCAGACGCCACTTGTCTTCTATGGCCGAGTCCTTTATCTTGGGGTTCTCAGCCCGACACGTCAGATACTTCCCATCATCCTCCATGCTCGGCACTAAGCTTAGTATGCTTAGTGTTTCGTTGTTTTCAGAAAACTGAAACGGAGATATAGACTTTAACCCGTTGGCAAACAGTTTTGGTTTGGATGCAGGTTCTAGTATTGTCTTTAGCCATTTTTCACATTTAAGCTTTGGATCGCTTTTAACTGACGGTGTGGGCACTTTTAATGACTGAAAAGGGACCTTATGAAGTTTTCTTTTTACATTTTATTAATGATTTATATAGATTAGGAATATTTCGGCTTACAAGTTTTACTAACAATTTTGCAAACTATTATTATTTGTCAATTGTATTATTCACAAACTAAGATACTTAAAAATAATATTGATAAAAGTGTTTGAAACTAACAGTGATAATACCAAATTTATTACGATTATTATTCAATATTTTCGTTAAATTGCTTTTGCAATCGTACTGTTGAAATAACAAACATAAAATTTTATTTCAAGTAACAAAGAAGGGAAAACAATAGAATACCCAACATTATTAAAATGGTCTGATACACTCACACTACCTAAACATTGCGAAATAATAAAAAACTTGGGTCGCTATTATGCTGGCAAAGAAGAGCAGTGAAAAGAATGTATTAATTAAAAGACAATATAAATAGACTGAACCAGACAATGGGAAGAAAATGACACTTTTGAAATATAAATAGTACAAGTTTCACCATTTTAAAGGGTGTCTGAAATTAATTTTAGTAATAACATTGGTTTGTTTAATTTAAATTTTTTGAAGTGTAGCCTATTTATTAATGACATGATAACAGTTTTTTCCAAAGTAAAATTAAGTAAAGAATGTATTTTTTTATAAAGCTCTATACAAAATCTTTGCTTGCAAGCAAAAACTGCAAACACCCATAAACTTACAAGTTTATGAGTGTTCATAAATACATTAATGACCCGAAATCTTTGCTATGTTGTACTTCACAAAATTACGTTCATTTATCTCTAACTTAATCTTTCGTTTGCTAAGAGAAACAAATCACAATTAAAATGCACTATAATTTTGTAATAAGTGTAAGCGTAACCGCTCACGGGCGACTTTTTGTACTCTGCGATAATCGCGGCGTTAATCGCGGCGATAATCGCCCGCGAAATGACACGACAAAAGTTTTGCTTAGCCAGCGACAAAAAAGCGCCGCGATTAACGCCGCGTTTATCGCAGCTACAAAAAGAAGCTCGTGGGCGTTTACGTATAGAACTCTGTATGTTCTATTCTTAGCGACAAAAAATCGCTCAGCGATTAATTGCTCGTCAGCGGGGACGCTGACAGAAAAAAACCTCCATTCTTTGCTTGTTACTACAAAGTCGCGCAACCAGATAAGCCTGTGTTACTCCCGGAATGCCAGACCTTGTTTTCTTGGACTATGTATTATGCTTAGATTATTTATATGTCCAGGGCCCTATTGCATAAGATTACTAATAATATTAGAAAATAATATAAGTTACAAGTTGAAAATTTACAAGTTGTTGTAATTTCTGTTGCATAATAATTTTCGTTTTTATTATTAGTATGTAAATATTGCGTTGCATAAATTTCTAATAATATTATAAAATCTACAAGCTACTTTTACAATACTAGTATATTGTGTTGCATAAGATTCTTTTCCGAACTTGTAATAAGGGCGATAATAATATTAGCAAAATATACAAAATAAATAATATTAGCAAAATATACAATACCTTTCCTTGGCTGAATAGGTGAAACCTTTATCCGTCTTGATTTTTCAATGAAAAATAATAATTTTGGCGATAATTTGAATGTCAATTAAACTCCATTGGCATAAACATAAAAAAGACTGTTGGCGGGAATTAATGATCAGTCAATAAGTATTTAATACTAAATAACAGTACCTATATTATATAGCTAGGATTTATGCAATATACCTATAAACTGTGTAGCTAATTTCTTATTCCACGATTTTAAAGTTGATCCCATAGTGAAAGTTGTTCATATAGGCATGGGTAGAATATCCTGTTAAAATTTAGATAAACATTTTATTAACCCCGTATATGTTCGATTTTTGTATGCTTTTTGGTTGCGCATTATTTGAAATCCTTCATCTTCATCATCTGATAAATATAATAAAATATTTTTTAAGCTATGGTTAACGGTGTTATATTATTCTAGGTCAACGATAAAATTGCAGAATGCAATTAGTTTGACAGTGTACCAGAGATGTGACGTCATCTTACGAAACTAACGTTAGTTTCGTAGGATGATGATCACATCTCCAGTATATTGTTAGATTAATCACACTATAAGTACAACTAATAATTTGAAAATACGGTGCTCCTTAGGTTAGTAGAAATAAATAAAAGTTTTTACTAATAATTCGGTTTGATATTGCAACAGAAGGTTGTAATATTAGCTAATTATATAAGTAATTTGGACTAATATTATTGGCACTTGTAGTTTATTACTCATACTTTATTATGCAACAGAAATCTACAAGTTACGGTTAAGTTACAGTTAAAATACTAATATTATTAGCTTGTACTTATTGACTTGTAAATTTGTGGCTAATACTTTATTATGCAACACAAAAGTACAAGTTACAACCAAAATCACTAATAATATTAGCTTGTAATTTGTTATGCAATAAGCCCCCGATAGAGTCTTACGCTTTTGACGTACTAAACAAAACAGACCAACTTTTTGAGGTTGGTGTGCATTTTTAGCATCATTGCGCCCAAAGAGTATTGTAATAAAAACTATGGCCATTGGCCAGGTCACACTACTGACAATATGTGCGTGTTTTGGTCACCCAACTGTTGGGTGATATTTTTTTAGACGCTTTCGTTGCTTTGACTGTCTATCTTGAGATATAAATAATCTAAGGTATTATGCTTACTTTTTTCTCCATCCTCTTCAAATGTCTATTGTTTTTCCACCAAGTGACATCCGCCTCGGGGCGGGATCCTGTCGTTTTACACTCAACTTCGTATCTCTTGTCGGCGGAGACTTGCTTTTCTTTTGTTAGAATTGTCACTGATATTGGTTTCACTAAAAAAGAAAAAGGGTTTTAAATGATCTGGACAGTAATAATTGTATCAGTGAATCGGTATTTAGCTTTTTGTAAAACTATTAAAGCCAGTCAATTAAGATTTCCTACCTACTTACAGTTACTGGTTTGTGTGCGTGTTCATAACCGTAAATGATTCCCAATAGAATATAAAATAGGCTAATTTTTATTCAAAATAAAATGTTAAAATAATTGATAATTAGTTTCTTCGAAATTTAATTAGATTTTAATATACCAAAACTAGATGTAACAAACATTTTGAATAAAAAATAGACTACAGAGTATCATTAGAGCAGGAAATCACCGTGAGTGTATTTCAATTTTCAATTTTCGATAGTATCTAAGAGAAAATAACATACTTACAATTTATATCTAAAATTAATACTTTTGTTTCTGGCTGCGCTAGATTTGTGTTTGATGCCTGACAGATAAGTCTGGCATTTAGGTGCTGTCTTCCAATGTTAGGAAATGTTAGTGCATTGATTGTTATACCATCGGCTCTCTGCTCAAAAGAGTCGTCTATCATTTCATTTTCTAGATACCACGTCACTCGAGGTCGGGGTCTCCCTGAAAGAAAGAGATTTTTTTTTAAATTGCAATCGTCACGTCGTTTGAGATCAGGATCTCCCTGATATTTTTTTTTATAAATTGCAATACTATCGTTATTTTTTGTTTTAGTGACTTAATCATCAGAATAATCAGTTGTCTATTTAGAATTTAATAACTACCTACGAATAACTCGCAGTAGTTTTAATATAATATAATTATGAAATTATAAATACATTATTAACGGCAATAGTAAATCTAGCGTCGCGATGCAATTAGGCTGTCGTTGTATCGCAATATCTGCTCTGCCACCCTAGCATGATCACCGAAACGCGATATGATATAGCGATTTATCAGGTTTGATGGTCAAAAAATAATGGAATTTGACAGTTGCGTGTCGATAAAACGCTATATCACGAGATACATATCGTGTTACAGTGTTCATGGTAAGGGGGCTGCAGGTGCTAGAAATAATTTATTGTTATCCGAAAGTCCGTTTTTTTTATTTTAAATATTTCAAAAACGTTATTTGAATATTTCATTACGGTACAACAGGAAGAATAGTACTTGATAAATGTCGCCACACAGTTGTTAACAATGAATGGCTTTCTATTAATTAATAGTCAGCTTTTAAAACTAACAAATTACTGTAATATCGTTTTTCCATCAACAATGTTTACAAAAATCGTTTCCGTGTAGGTTTATTTTGGAACGGCATAAAAAATACAAGTTTTATTTCGAATATGGTTTCCCTTACATAATACCAACAATTAAAACCCCTGCATGGCAAACGAATGAAAAAATCCAAACATTATCAAATTACAGGGTAATTATATTTAAAATATAAATGGGAAAATTGCCGGATATTATGAATGGCTTGACGAAAACAATGAGTTTTTTTGATATGTAGGTGTTTAATGACTGCAGTACCTACTAAAGATAATGCCGTATACACAACCTTTGATTATTATGTAACCATTGATATAATTAAGTTAATCAATTTTGAAGTACATACGTACATTTTCTTTTTTAGTGACAATGCCAATTTTTAAAACGTATTTATGGTTTCTTTATTGTCACTGACTGATAGTGAATGATAGAAAGTGACAGTGTTATAATATTGTGTGTAGGTACATTTCATTGCTTATACAAAATAAAATTAAAACTTACCTCCCTCCACCTCACATATTAAATGTACATTTAAGCCTTCATTATATGGTTCAACTAAATTAGTTTTATCTTTCTTTTTGGCATCGTATATCTTTGGACGATTTGGTGGAACTGCAAATAAAAAAAACATTTTATTGGAAGTTACAAATTTTCTGTTCATTTAAGTATTTCTGTCATACGAAATGAGCAAATAGCTTGCAACAATTTACGTGTGATAGTATCTATCATCTATTTAGGAAACATATTAAAGTGACGAGCAGAAAACATCTGCGTAAATAAATTCAAGAAGCTACCTATTGTTAGTGGGTCAAGCGGGTCTATCGGCTAAAAACATTTGTCGGATGAATGTGATACGTTGCTGCTTTTTTTGGCACAAATAAAAGCTTACCAAAGAAAAGTGCCAATGTGTCGCATCTATCTGTCAATTGAAAGCTACAGCGATAGCAATCGAAGTTAGGCAATAGAGCCCATGTTCTTTTCAATCTATATGCCGTAGGTCTTTCTTTCTTTACTCAATTAAAATGTTCGTCATCATCAGCCATATTTAGTATCCCCACTGCTGGAGCACAGGCCTTACTTATAGGTGGATAAGGAAGGAGAATGGGCCTTCCACGCAGCCAGGCCCAATCCAGGTTAAAATATTCCACAAACAGCTGGGACCAACGGATTAACATGAATTCTGAAGGAACATGACATGGTTAATTTTTGGTCACCAATCCCATGACCGAGTCTTGTGAAACTGCTTAACTGTGTAATTAAAATGTTACTAACTTATAACTGTGAAATTGACTTTCAAGTTCCTAGTAGGCGAGTTCTTGAAGTCGACCCTGCATCTGTAGACACCAGCATCTAATGCTTGCACATCATCTACCATCAGAACTGCTGGAGTAGCACCACCTCGGAAGAACGCTCGGCCTCCAAAGACGGAGGGAGAAGACCAGAGCTTCGGTTGAGTCATGGAGCGGCCTCGGATGTCGTAACTATGAACAAAGGGTTTAATTAAGTTAAAGGTAGGTTATAAAGTCACGTATTCATTAGGGGACATTTTGTCCCGCGACCTTTGTCGCCCGACACGGAATCTACGTGTCGGGCGACGTCGCGGGAGAAATCGCCGGCGACATCTACGTGTCGCGGATGTCGCGTGTCGCTTGTGCGACTTCGTGTCGCCCGACGGCATTTCCGTAGTGAAGACGCGTATCACTCGGTGTTCCTCGACATCTGCGACTATGGCAGATACACATTGCGACCACAACTTCGGTAGGTATGTGGACGAGCAAAATGTTGACCGACATTGTCGCCGGACAGTCGCACGTAAATGTCTTTATATACGTGGCTTTATATAAGTTGGCATTTTTCTTCTCATTGATGGAAATGGGATAAATATGTTTAGTCATTAATTGAGGTAAAATGGTGAAAACTTTAGTTTTTTTCTTCCTTTCTATTCTAACATATTATCTAAAAAAATGTTCATGTATTTTTTGTATGTCAAAAAATAATAATAGTCCTGCAGATTTTGGGTCGTACCGTGATTTCGCGTCCGCATAAGATTTTATTTTTATTTTCGTGATATTTCGACATTACTGAACAAGAATGGGTGTCGCGCCGACACCCTTGAGCATTTCGTAAAAAAACGTTTAATAATCCAAGAAGCTACCGCCATTACATAAACCTCTAATTTAAAGATTTTATGAACCCTATATACAAGTGTGGGGTGTCAAATGAAAGGGAATTAAGTGTTCTATAATTTTATAATACACAACATCAGAAGAGTAGTACAGTTCCGAAGATAATTAAAATTTTATGAAAATTCAATCTAAAGAAACCCTGAATTTTTAGGGTTCCGTAGCCAAAATGGCAAAAAACGGAACCCTTATAGATTCGTCATGTCTGTCTGTCTGTCCGTCCGTATGTCACAGCCACTTTATTCCAAAAGTATTAGGACTACATAGTTGAAACTTAATAAGTAGGTGTATTCTGTGAACCGCTTTACGATTTTTACACAAAAATAAAAAAAATAAAAGATTAAGGGGGGCTCCCCATACATGGAACTGAAACTGAAAATATTTTTTTTCATCAAACCAATACTTGTGGGGTGTCTATAGATAGGTCTTTAAAAATGAGACAATTTAAGACAATTTTTTTTTCAAAGTCAACCGTTTGAAAGATATATGCCGCCAAAGTGGTAAAATGTGTGTCCCCGTCCCCCCCCTTCAACTTTTAAAGTAAGAGGGTGAAAAATCAAAAAAAAATATAAGTTATAGATCTTAATAAACACTTTCAACGAAAATTAGTTTGAACGAGATACAGTAGATAGTTTTCGAGATATAGTACATTTTCCAAAACCGCAAATATAACTTTGTCATTCATACAAACACTGTGAAAAACAAAGTTATTTTTTCAGACGAAAAATGATAGCGGTATTAAAATATGGTATGATATAATGTACCTACGGAACCCTACTGCGCGTGGCCCGACACGCACTTGGCCGGTTTTTTATTTTAAGTTACCGTAATTCTTAAACTGGTGCTTTTCTTCTCAGATAAAAAATACGTTTACAAAGCCCATTTAACACAAATTCAATAAAATGTAACTTTCAAGTTACCTTAACGAACAATAATAGAAAAAAATAATTTTGAATTTTGCGTGCCGTAAATTTCTTCCATAGGTGGAACAAAAAAAATTTTTTTTAGATGTAGCAATATGGGCAACAGGTGAAAGCTAATAGAAAGCCAATTTCAAATATATACAGTGCCTTTGGTCTTGAACTAGCGATAATTTAAAGGCGTTTAATACACCTAATTTTATCGATAAAAACACCCACATGTTGGGGTCTATCCCCACTCCTGTTGGAATGGCCGCCATTTTAAATTTGACTTTTTATTTTAGATGACCCTGCAGAAAAATATTAATTTCTCCGGATTTAGAAGTCTTACAGTTATAACAAAAATACTGTTCAAAAGCTAATAATATCACCTATCAATTTAAAAAATAAAATGTTTCAATTTTTGGTTAAAATACGTCATAAAAAATTACTGAAATAAAATTTTATACTAAATTTGTGCATTTTAATTTACTTTTTATTACATTTCTCAAAAACTAGGACATTAATGTTCACTTTTTTTGCATTATTCAAATACACAGGGATATTATCTACAGAACAACTTAAAAATTTATTGCTGTATATTGCATATTTCGAGAGCTATTGATGTTTGTTATAACTGTAGGACTTCTAAATCCGGAGAAATTAATATTTTTCTGCAGGGTCATCTAAAATAAAAAATCAAATTTAAAATGGCGGCCATTCCAACAGGAGTGGGGATAGACCCCAAGATGTGGGTGTTTTTGTCGATAAAATTAGGTGTATTACACGCCTTTAAATTATCGCTAGTTAAAGACCAAAGGCACTGTATACATTTTGATACTTTTATATTATTGTTTTGACAGAAACTTCAAAAAAACCATAACTCAGAAGTATGCAACATTAATAAATTATTAGATAATAAAAAAAATCTAGTCAATATCTACACAAAAAAGGCAAAAATCGCAAACGAGTATTAATTACGAATTTTAAATATGTTGTTAGGTTTCTAGAGAGTAGTTTATACTCAAGTATGCAACCCTGAAATCCTGTGCTGCCCGAAAGACTTAGCATTGTTTTTCAATTTCTTCAAAAAAAATACTTTAAGGAAGCATTTTTCAGGTTTTATCGTAATACACTTTTGTAAAGCTAACTACATTTTCTACAATTTGAGTCTGAACCGAGCAGTCTAGGTCCGTTGGTTGCGGAGACTCAGCTAGTCAAAGATGATTTTTTTTCACTTTTGAAAGAAACGCCTATCTTTGACTAGTTGTGTTACCGCAACCTACGGTTCTAGACTACTCAGATTAAGGCGGTTGTATGACCGAAAGTGGCACCCTCAGAGGTTTTTATTTAATTAGTTATTAATAGAAAAAGATTTTAATAATTTTTATCGTGATGATTTTAGTGCCCTTGGTCTAGTATTTTTAGAAGGTATCACTACACGGCCTCGTATTCATTCGTAGAAGTAGATAGCAAATGTGTCAAAAACGGCCACTTTTAGCAGTTTTTCTATCTACTTCTAGCAGTGACTACTAGGGAATGCAACGATACCATCTAAAAATACTGGACGGTGGGCCCTAAAATCTCCACGATAAACATTATTAAAATTGTGTATTAGAATTATAATATTAAATAAAATTCATCGCGGCGCCACTTTCGCTCAAGGTACCACCTTAAGCTTAAACTGTAGTTAATTTAGTAAGCTTTATAAAAGTATGAAACCAAGTAACCCGAAAAACGCTTCCTTAAAGAAGTTTTTTTTGAGGAAACTGAAAAAAAATGCTAAGTTTTTCGAGTTTAGTTGTGGTTTTCTTAAGTTTCTGTCAAAACAGTAGAATAAAAGTATCATAATGTATATATATTTGAAATTGGCTTTCTATTAGATTTCACCTGATGCCCATATTGTTATACCTAAAAAACATTTTTTTTATTCCACCTATAGAAGAAATCTAGGGCACGCGACTTTAACAATTTTTTTTCTATTTTTTGTTTGTAAAGGTACTTGAAAGTTACATTTCAGAAATTATAAAATTTCTAAAAAAGTTAACATTAGTTCCACTATCGGTCAAGAGATGGCGCTGACCTAAAACTGCAATACTAATTTTATTATTCTACTCTGCAGTGTGGTTTGATGGTGCAATTATGATGGTACGGAACCCTCGGTGCGCGAGTCCGACTCGCTCTTGACCGGTTTTATTTTAATTATCCAAATATTTTTTTTTGTTTTTGGATATTTGTACATAGATTTGATTTATACTATATTACATCCCTGCAAAGTTTCATCGACTGAGGATTTAATGTTGGGGTCTCCATACAAAAGATCGCTTCATTTCCTACACTACCTGGTGAGATGCAGTTTCTTGGTTACAGGGTTGTCAAGGGTGCCACCGATCCTTAAATTCTGTCTCCTGTATTTCATACTAAAGCTGTACTGTTTTCTTTACCTGTACAACGGTTCTCCATCCGACTCTTTGAACCACAGCACCATGACGACGTCGTCATCCGAGTGTAGAGGCTGGATATCACAGGGCAGTGATGCTTTTTTGCCCAGCACACCCTGTACATCCGACGTGGGCACTGTAAACAAACGTTTCCATAAGAAAAAAATCTAAAAAAACTGATTTGACGTTAAAATTACTAAGCAATTATTTACATATTTTAACGCTCTTTACTAATACAGTTTATTGGAATAAACGCATCCCCTGAAGGGATACGTTTTCTTTTCACTTTTTGATGTAATGCCATCTCTCTGAAAGAACCTACAGATCTGAAATAAGATATACATTTTTTGTTGACGGAATGTGCCAAAAACCAACGCGAGCAACAATTACTTATGAAGCAATTAAACCTTAAAACGTGTGATGTGGGTGTATACCAAACTGTTTTGTCCATAGACATAGAAAAATTTTCGCTGCGCTCAAGAAGACCAACAAAGCGTGGAAAAGAGAAGTTAACATCATACGGACACGGTCTATGTAAAAAAGAGACAAAGGATCAAGTGACATGTGCCAATATTTTTTACAGTAAGAGCCCCTAGCGTCCCGCCTAGCAAATGAGCAATCACAGTTTGTTTAAAATATTTTTTAATCTTAATTAAAATTTAAAATAAAGGTATCGTGGAGCTATGGTGTCTTCTGCTCTAAGTAATTGTGATGTGACAAAAAGAAACAATCCAAGTAATCACACTTTTCAAAGGTAAATAAGATATTGCCACAGATTTCTCTAAAACCAAATTTCGCTACATTTATTCGTTTATCGACAAAGAAAACAGTATGGAACATAGTTTATTAACTTCCTTTGCCATAATATAGTCATATTCTATGAATCTAAGTCATATTTTACGTATCTCATATAAAATGTATTGATTCGTTTTCGGATCACCTGTTTATTGACTTTGTTGTTCTTTGACATTCTATTTCTATGGTTTTGTCAAATCCCACATCAAATGCAGCAAAACTGGTTTGTGAAATGGTGCAAGCTAGCCGCGCTAGCCGTACACAATAATAATATATTTGGTATTCAAAGTCAAAGTCAAATAAGCTTTATTCAAATAAACTTAATAATTAAGTGCTTTTGAATCGTCTATATTTTCCTACCACCCGTTCCAGACTTTTTTAGCTGACAAGAAGAACGGGCGCAAGAAACTTATCAGCTGTAACAGCCATAAGTAACGATATTTACAAACTGGAGTATATTGTTACCAAATAATTACAACAGGGTGACAGGATTATTGGCAACAACATAGACTTATTTCATATATTACTTCAACAAAGTACTTACTCCTACTAAAAGTATTAGTTTGTAAATAGAATATAAATAGTAGAATTAACAAAGTTAAGGGTATGATGGGACTGACATGACAAGTGTTAAAAGCCCCTAAACAAATAAAGATTAAAAAAATATGTAAATTTCTTTATAAGTATATATTTCTCCAGGCACGTATTGAACTAAAAAAAAGATTCAGTGATTTTGGCTCGATACATTTTAATTTCGAAAATACCTCTTAAAAATTCTTAAGTTTGAAATTACTTTAGAAACAAGGTTCGGTATTCAAGTTGAAATTGCTTTGAATAATGTGTATCGTCAATATTTAAAATCGTGTAGAAGAATTTCTATTTAATCGTTATCGTTATTTACTACGAATTGACTTCGTAATTTTTTCGCCTAATCTGCCAAATCGGTCTCTTTCTGGAAGGCATTAATAGTTATTTGTTCAACAAGTAAAAAAACTTTTTTTTTTGCTGCCAGCGCTGACTTTAAATTGTGAGACAAAAAAAATGCTCTCGTGTGAAACATAAAACTTTTCACCTCTATCAGCGAGAAAATTACTTTTTCAATACAGTTGCTCGAAAATGTGAGCTTACGATGACAGGCCAGCGTGCGGTAAGTTGATTTTACCGCACGCCGTGCGTTTTTGTTTACGGTTTAGTATAGCGTGCGGTAAGTTGATTTTACCGCACGCCCGCGCCGTGCGTTTTTGTTTACGTACGTTTTTTTTTTATTTCTACTAGCTTTCACCCGCGACTTCGTCTGCGTGGACAGTAGAAAAATATAGCGACCAGTTTAAAATGACCTCTTTAGTGTATAAAAGCTAGTACTACGGAGAGTTCAAGCTGTTTCCCTGGTTCCACCCACCTGAATTTAACGAAACATAGCTTAGATTTTAAGTTGGACCTTAATTTACTAAATTGTGAAAAGCCCATCAAAATTCTTTTAGCGGTTTTTGCGTAATACGCGCACAAATATTTAGAATTTACAGTTTTATTATATGTACAGATTGCAATTTTAGTAGTACCTATAATGTTTTCTCGCAAATGTATTGAAAAACGTAGTATGGCACACGGTTGTTAAGGTTTTTTAAAACTCGTGACGATTATAAACCCTCGCCTGCGGCTCGGGCTTATAAAACGTCAACTCGTTTTAAAAACCTCCTTACCAACCTTATATCATAAACTACTATTTGCTGCGAGTGTGAGGAAAACTGATTCGAAACTCACGCTTTTAGCACAAATCGATCTTGCTGCGAGTTTTTACGCACCAAAAGCGCCCTTTTCGTGCTGTAGAGGTGAAAAAGCCGATTGGTCCCGGCTGCATTTGCAGTTGTTAACACCCATTAATCTGCATTGGAGCCACGTGATGGGTTAAGACTTATTTCATCTCATTTATAAATCTACAAGGAACGTCTTTACCCTAGAGTTTGGACATTATTTGATTACATATTTACAAATAAAGACAAAAAAATAAAAAATATCAAAATCATAAATTTCGCAACCCCTTATGCTGAAAGTATAAAAAAAACTAAAAACGAGTAAATTACTTTGATTGACAAACATATCCCTTTACAAACAAAATGACCTAATCTTTTATGGCCAGTTGGAAACTCAAGAATAAGTGCTATTTCATAAGATTCAATCATACAAGCACGACACGAAATTCCTTGTTAATACATTCAAAGCTTAGTCACGGATCCCTTAAGAAATATTACTGAAGCACGAACTGTTCAAACAAAACCGACTTCAAAAAACCTGCCTCTAAAAAGCAAGAAATAATATTCAAATCATTAGATACGCATTATCATTGTTATAATAACAAGACGTCTATTGAAGTCCGGTGGGGCTGGAGTACAACTTCCTTTTTTTTTTTTATTCTAAAAGCCCAACCAGACTTCAATAGACGTCTTGTTATTATAACAATGATAATGTGTATCTAATGATTTGAATATTATTTCTTGCTTTTTAGAGGCAGGTTTTTTGAAGTCGGTTTTTTGTTTTTTAAAACAATTTTTTATTTTTTCATTTTTAGTGTAAGTACCTTCTCTATTAGGTAGTGTAGGTATATTATTTCATATAAAAATTGGCTCAGTCAAACGTGAGATATTCGCGGAGAAACATACATTTATACAGGTCAAACTGAGAGAGAACCCTCTTTTTTTGAAGTCGGTTAAAAAGACTACACTAAAAGTACCCTTTCCCAACAAAAAGAAACATCTAATTCGATTTATTAATAACAAAGTCGTCAAGGTAGTTGATGCAAAATCATAGTATTTTCAGGATTTCTTGAAAACTACTAAACCGATTGAAATAAAAATTAAATGGGACCATCTCGCAAGAAAACTCAATCGAACAAAAAAAGAATCATCAAAATCGGTCCATAAATGTCGAAGATACGCGCGAACAACGATAAAAAAAAAAGTATACAATCGAATTGAGAACCTCCTCCTTTTTGTGAAGTCGGTTAACAAACTACATGAAAATCAGTTCAAAAGTTAGCTCGTTTGCAGTTCTGAAGTTTTAAAATACAGGGCTTCCGTTTGAATCAAAAGGTGCTGCAAATAACTGGATACTTGACTTCAATTAATCATTGGAAATTATGTGCAAATGTTTTTTCTGAGATCATAGTACCTACGAATTAGATGTCCAGAATCAGATGAATCCTACTTATATTATAATTGTGTAAGTTTGTAAGTTTTTACTCAATCACGCAAAAACGGCTGAACGCGTTCGGATGAAATTTGGCACACGAAAATTCGCGTGGGGAAGCGTATAAGTTCTGAGAGCCTATTGCAAAAAAGCATCGCGATAAGCGTACGATGTTCGTCCTACTCCGTAACACTATTGACTTATGAATAAGGTTCAATATCAAATAAATTTAACGACAAATTTTGTCCGACTATCGTGATTCTTTTTTATAATAGACCCTCTGTTCTACAACAAGGACAGATCCTGAAAGTACAAAATGGAAAAATAGTGAAATGGCAACATTTGTGTAGGTATAGAAAGATAAGTAAAATATCCATGTGAGCATAATGTTAAGTCCACTGACCCATTTCGTAGGCACTCAACTACGGAAATGAGCAGTGAGAAAATTACCTACCAATATTTCTTTATAGCCACTCATGTTATTCGACAAAGCCGAAAGATTTATCGTTCGGCCTTACAGTCTTTTTATTTTATAATTTGGTTGATTCGCTAGGAAAGTGGGGCGACACGCGATTGTATTCAGTGTAACCAGAGGCAGGTGGAAAACATCGAATAAAAGCTATTGTAAGGTAAAAATTCCACATTTTAGTGTTTCATTATCATTACTATTGGAACTTTTCGCTAGGCACACTAATTCTCCTATATCTGCTGTAGATCTGTCATTAAATTTATTTTGAAGTTCAAAAAGTATCTATATAATTATATTTTACTGTAAAACCGCATACTCTGATAAATCCTAATACTTTCCAGTGAAACCTAAGATTTACCAACTCTTACTGGTAAAAGTCCGAACTGTTCAGTGATACACGTTCATTTCGAACTGTTACCACCATTCACTCGGTAAATCTTAGGGTTTACCTCAAAGACACGGTAAATGTTGAAAACGGATTATTTTTACGGTGTTTTAAAATTATATGTATCGAATAAATGCCATCTAATTTAAAATACTTAAGGATTGACTGATGGGTATTTATATTGTAATAAATAAATTAAGAAAAACTTTCATATTTTTATAAATAAAAATAATGATGATGAAGAATGTATCAAAATGATATCTGATAGATGACTGAAACATTTGATTTTAATTTTATTAAAAAAAATCCTTAGTTTTATCATTAAATCACTTAATTCAATGTTTTATTTTAGATAAATCTAACATTAACCAACCGTCATTGGTAAAACCTATAGCACAAGCCACAAGCCAAACTCTAATGGTAAAAGCACGACTTTTTTTTCAAATTCTTACATTTACCAACTCTTGTTGTTAAATTCTAAGATTTACTACTAAAACTCAAGATTTAACAATATATGGGCTTTTACAGTAACATATATACTTATAACTTCTCATAAGCAGTAGTGTTTTAAGACAATGACATCACTTTATTTTACATTGTTGTGTTCCGGCAATGAGGCATGATTCACATCAGCTGTGAGATGAAGGTCTGAAATAAATAAAAAGGAGCCTAATAAATAACAAAATTATTAAAAAAATATGCCACTTTTCAAGGACTTGAAGATGTGCAAAACATAGAGCTTACGATAGGTAGGTGCTACTTATTTCAATACACTAACTAGTTCACAACCACAATACTGTTTAACTCTTTACAAAAGCATCTAAAAAACTTGGATTCAAGCTGCTATTATCCGCTCACTAGTTATTTCAGAAACACAATGGATATAAAAAATGTGGCCCATATAGGGTTGCGTGATCAATGAAAGAAACGCGTAGCTATACATTGCGTTCGACATCAGCTAAAGGTCGCGGGATCTATCCCCGGCTTGTACGATCAAAGTTATTGGATGTCATACACAATAAAAGTTACGTTTTTAACCCTATTCGATGTCTCGCGAGTACGGAATTGTGTAATAAAAAGGTGAAAAGTGTTCAGCAGGACATTGTCATGATTAATATTAATATTTGTTTAGAAGAACTATAATTTATTTAAAAACTATTTACGATGTATGTAAACTATTATTCGCTGTTACCAGTTGTAGTTACTTATAGATAACAAAAGTGCTAGAACTAGTTTGTTACTTTTGGATATCTGTAGGTACTATAACTACAGCGAATTATATTTTACAAATTTAAGTGTTCATCTTTTATTAATTTTGCAATTAGCAAGCATGTAAATATTTTTAAAGATACCGCTTACCTTGCCTGATAGATTTTAAAGCTTAAGGCTTGGCTTAAGGTCACACAGCAATGCACCTTACCAGCAGATATAATTAACGCATTTCCAAGTAGATTATTACTGAAATGGTTGAACAAAGCAGATACTATTTCTAGGATCTCATGCGATAAAATAGAAAGGCTTTAAAGCCAGGCATCCACTTATCCTCCTCATAATCATACGCAACAAACAAACGCATCGTTAGTACTATTAAATATTCTTTGGCATTTCATCAAATAAATATCTCCTACGTTGCGTGCGGATCAATAGTGAAATTTCTATAGAAAGAATACTAAAACGCCACCGAAAGAATACTAAAACGACTTGGTTGGTTTTGTTGGTTTTTTGTACTCACTTCACTTTGCGAATAGTTAACTATCGTCTTCTCTCTTTCACTCGTTCACTCACTCGCATAATTTTCTCTCTTTCACTCGATACTATTCGCAAAGTGAGGTGAGAAACACAACTCGTACTAGGCCCTCAGAAGACCTACACGAGGTGGTATAGGTGAGAAACGATTCGTCATACGTTGTTTAAGAATCAGCTGTGATTACACAGCTGATTCTTAAACAACGTAGGACGAATCGTTATCGTTAATTATCGTTATTAATTGTTATTGTTAATTATAACTGCAATGTTATTCACGTGTAAATTTCATCATCTGGAAAAAACTGTAATTCATTTGATGCGATGCCTAACGGCGTGCAATGTCGAACAATGGACGTCTAGCTTTAACCTGCTATGGATCGCATTAATGAAGTTAGACCAATATTATTTTTTGGCCAAACGTAACAAAAGCAGTTTTGTGAACGCTATTGAAACTGGGAAATGCGAGGAAAAGGAAACAAACAGTAACAGTGAATGAAGCTAAAGAATGACAGCGTGTTGGAACGTTAACCTTAATGTTGAGCTTTTAAAGTTGTTTTTCTTACATAACTTAGTACATTATAAACGGAACACCTACACGGTAGGCGATTACTTGTAGTTTGATGTCGTTTATTCATGATTGTATTAGAACACGCAATCGTTTGTGTGGTTGCGTTTTATCAATTAAGTCAGCAGGCCTATTACATAAAAACAATTGCGATAAACGGACGATGTGCAAAAGAAATATTAATCAGTAAAAATATAATAAGTGTCATTATTAATACAGCGCAGACCACAGTTTCAGGTACCTCATTAATATGTGTAATAATTTTAATCAGAAACGTTCATGCAATATTATTTCAAGAAAATACAATGCTCTTGAAATAATTAATTAATTAAATTTGCTGACCAAAACCGTCATCTGCGTGAGATTTAATCGGATAACGAATTAATTGGAATTTTATTTAAGACAAAAAGGGCGGAATTTTTAATCTGCGTTATTCATTTAACAATTTGCTAAAATTCTAGTAAAGCGTTTCGAGTGTATCTCTTTTGAAATGAGAAATTTTGTAAGGTAGTTAATAATTACCTTACAAAATTTCTCAATTCAGTAGTTTAATTTGAAAATTACAGTAGATGTATGAAAGTCAAAGTGACAAAATTACAGTAGATATATGAAAATTCCCAAAATTCATTACATTAGACAGAGTAGACGACACTAAAATACAGTAAATGGGTTTGCATGTTTTGGCATACATACCTGTCCGCCATTTTGATTTTTATTCAAAATAGCGGCCACACGTGATACCTGTGTAAATTGATAGCTAGTACTAATACGAATAAGAATAGTTTTCGACAAAATCCCCTAAAACGTCACGTTTCCGAGTTATGAGCTATTCAAGTCAAACTGGTGACGACAACACTGGGTAGATTTAAAGCTAAATTAAAACGTACGCATTTAACCTGTGTTATTAATCGATATCTAGTACAATGGTACTAGAGGTAAATAGGTAACAAAGGTTAAATGCCTGACCACCATTTTGAAAAAAAATCGAAATGGCGGACATTAGGTATGCTATGCCATGCCACCCTTCATCCTAGGATATTCAAACCCCGCTACTGTAATTAAGTGAATCTGGAACTGGATGGATGTGTAAATCTGCCCTAACAGCTAGCTAAGCAAAGCAAACTAGCTATTAGATTAAAGGAACTGAAGAAAGCTAACATGACAATGGCGCATTGCCCGTCAGCTTTTCAAGAATTCAACGGAAAACTACTAGGTCCATAAATAATAAAAGCCCACCGGTAAGGATCAATTGCGATTGTCAATTTTTCCGCAATTGACGCCCATTGACCAAAAAATTGATCGTTTACGCATGCAATTGATGCGATTGTCAATTGCTCCAACAATGGAATTAACGGAAAAATTGACAATCGCAATTGATCGTTACCGGCGGGCTTTAGAGGAAGCAAACACGTATTATCTGAATCTTTATAACTAACCCATATCGCGATTTGGATGAGATGAGCGCCATCTATTGGAAAAATATGTAAACTTGTTACAACTAGGTGAAGTAAAATGAAAAGTTCTTTTGGACGACTAGGTATATGAATATTTTTTACAATTTGTCATGGATTTGGACACTGAGGTTTTAGCTACTGGCTAGTAGCTAGAACATCAGTAAACAAAGATAATTCCATTTTAATAACACTTCTTAAACCAACCGAGTTTCCGATCTCTATTAAAAAGTTTACGGGGTCGATTATCAAACCACTCTACAATTTTATTGTTTCTAGATAAATTATTTTAATCCCCATGGACCCGGTTTCTGGGAATATTATTCAGTATGGCTGACGGATGAGAGTTAGTATTATTTAAATAACTGTAGTATATCAGAGAGGATCTGTGATTACAAATTGTGAAAAGGCCAAACTTTAAAGTATGCGAATTCAGCATAATATAGAATTCAATTTCTTTGAAGTGTTGACACATAGGTTGACTATATATAGTCAACCTATGTGTCAACACTTCAAAGAATGATGATTCCATGATTGATTGATCATTGATTCCTTCAATGATTGATATCCATACCTTAACCAGACGTTTTTGTGGTGTATTATATATAATACACCACAAAAACGTCTCGTTAAGGTATGGATATCAAATAAGCTTCTTGTTACTTCATAATTACTATATGTGTATAATCTCTTAAGTGTTTAATGAAATTATAATGTAATTTACCCGTTAGCCATTAGTGGATAGATGAATGTTCCTATGATAATGATACAAAAACGCACCATTAAAGTCATTGAGAACATGACATCATTGTAGAATAACTATATAGGGTTATTTGTAAAACACCAACAACCTCGCAGGAGTAGATTACTAACATCATAAACAACGGAAAGTATTTTTTTTTTAATCTAAAATCTAAATATCGCTCACCAAAATTTTATTAAACTTGGGTCACTGATCTAATATTAAACGCTGATCAGTGATTGCAGCTAAAAAAAGTTATCATGACGTAGAACATCCTCTAAGAAAGGAATCACCATTATTTATTCTCAATAGAAATTGGAATTCCACGCAGAAAAAATTGCGGAAGTTAGTATTATTATGAAACTGATGCAGTCACACTCACATGTTTAATCAAACTATGTTCGTCCCACTCCATGACTATATATTAACTCATTAATAATTCAAAATCAGTTAAAT
Organism: Agriphila geniculea; assembly: GCA_943789525.1. Lineage (NCBI taxonomy): Eukaryota > Metazoa > Arthropoda > Insecta > Lepidoptera > Crambidae > Agriphila > Agriphila geniculea. The sequence continues at coordinate 9,208,280 of OX038883.1, forward strand.
CGAACGACGAAAATCGTCCGATTGTAACGATATTTAAAAATATGCCCTCAGTATGGAATAGTATTAATAGAAAGTTTGTGATTGCTATAGTGTAATATTTTACTGTGTTTCTCTGTGTACGTCGTCACTCATTCTGTCTTAACCTCTATCCGGGTTGGTGTCCACGCTATAAGTCATAGTGGACGTTGGACACCGAATTAGCTATTTCCTGTTGCTAATGACACATCAACTATTATATGACCGCTATGACACAAACGGATGTTTTGATGCATTTAAATCGAATGTTAAAAAAAACGGTACTCAATAATAATGGGATATCTTTTTCACAGACGGTCCTTCGAATAAAAATTCAAATTTCTGAGAAACTTTCACATACTCTAAGCATAATCTTTTTGATAGTGATTCCTAGACCTTAAGTACCTACAATAATTAATTTAATTACCTTGCCTAATTTGAATAAACTATAGCAATAAAAAGAAATATATTTACTAACTAGAATTTTCTTGAACATAGTCCTTAAATTGTAAACAAAAAACAGATAGCTATTTTTCAACGTTTTATAGCAGTTACATTTCAATATTGAACTAGTAACACAGAGAACACTCTCAAAAGTTATACTAACAGATACAAAATGTTAAGGTACCTAATACATAACTGTCAGTTGCTAAAAGCCAATTGTAATCCAAATTCATCTGTCTAATCTCAGAGTAACTACGCAAAGTCTTATTTAGAAAGCTCAAACAGAAACCCTTGGGAGTTCAAGACTACAGTAGCAATAATAAAAGGTTTTGCATGGCATATTCCCTCCTTGTTCCGAGCATCAGGCGCTTATTACATTACTTCGCTTCTAAGATATTCAGCGCAACATTTCTGTTTAAGGCCAAGATAGGACCGGGTTTTGCTTTTAACATATCTCTTTGTGTACCAGATTTGGGTCTCGAGTGTTCTTTGTAGTCGCCACACAAATCCTCCTCTTAGATATTACGAGGCATAAAACTAAGCTCTAATAATGATAATAATATTAAAGGGCCGAATGTGACCTGAATTCGGAATACAGAATGTATTATTGAAGCGTGGAGTAATATTCTAGTTCCATTAGAGACCTAGATACATCTTATATTATATCTATGATTCAAATCATGATTTTGTTATGTACTTCTTTGGGGTATTAAGTTTGAGATGATTTGTTTGTGTGAATGTCGACGAATTGAGTGGTCCTTATTCATTACTAGCGGCCGACCGCGGTTTCACCCACGTGGTTCCCGTTCCCGTAAGAATATCTCGTAAGGATAATAAGTATTTAATGTTTTAATCTAAGCTATTTAATATGTGTGTGCTAAATTTCAACCAAATCCGTTCAGAAGTTTCTGCGTGATTGAGGAACAAACATCCAAACCCACTAACTTTCACATTGATAATATTAATTAGGATTCTGACAAAAACCAGGTTGTACAAATAACGAAATAAATCGTCAGTAATTTAATATAATAAGTTAATTAAATTTAATAGACTGTAAGACATTAAGATGTTAAGCGTATTACTCAAAAATTCGTCTAGATGTTCAATTACTTATTATTATCTATACTCCTCATCTTCTGCAAGAATTTTATAAATGGTGGTCTAACCTTGATCATCTGAATCAATCTTATGATTCATTATTATAGATAATTCGTTTCTTTTTTGGCTCTGAGGTCACCAGCCTACTTACTCAGCGGGGTGACTATTATAACATTATCAAAATCTATTTTGTACGACGCCATTGTATTGTCATTGATTTGTGCTATTAGAACTACATAATCACATTATAGAATATTTAATCATCTATTCTGTACTTTTGCATGACTTCATTGCTATGACACTGCTAAATATTAATTCTTACGACTTTTGTATTTGATATGTTTTAACTTATGTTTAACTTATGTTTAACTTATGTTTTAATTTCAGTTTACAAAAAATAATTACCATATTAATTAATAATTAATGTACGTAGAATCTAGAGTAATAATAAAATAAAAATAGTCTTTAGAGGATTGTACAGCACTACTGGGAATTTAATATGTTTTAATAATAATGTTCTTGAAATTAGGTACCTATATAAGACTATTGAAGACTGAAGACCAATACACTAATTCAAAACATAAATGGCTTACCACATGGCTAAATTTGTGGTTGTACACAAGCAGTATAGCTCCATTACTTATTATATATTTTTTTTACTTTTTTTTTATACACAACGGGATAGTGCTTGGCCTTCATCTCACCTGATGTTAAATGACGATAAGGCCTAAGGTGGAAGCGCATTACACCCGGAATACTGGCTATCTTACCTCTAACTGCCGGAACACAACAATTTTTAAATTGTTGTTATGGCGTCAGACTTAGGTAAGATGGTGGTAGCTAGCCAGGCGGACTTGAAATAAGCCCTACCACCAACCAAACCGAGTACAAATTGTACCCCCCCTGGGAATCGAACCCGGGACCTCTGCGTCTTTACACGGGTAGGCGAACCACTAGACCACAGAGGCGGTACTTTCAGGTGGTAGTCGGATCTAATATTAGTTACTGTTACGAAGAGAAACTGATATAATAACTTTAGCATCAATTTTTTTTGTATCTAAACAATTCTGCGATTCCTGTGCTAATATCATGAACAATTTATTAAAAATAGCATAATAATCGTACTTGTTTCCGATACTAACTAAATTAGTAGTTATGCACGTCAACTTAACTAAAAACTCTAGTCGTTGGATGGCGTCCAACTTTCCTCTCTGCATTGATAGGACTTTCAGCTATAAATATTCAAAACCCAGTCGGTGCACAGCGAAATTGTCCGAAACACTCTCTTTCCCTCAATTGAGAACATAATTAACCTTATTTTATGAAAAACCCAGTGATGAATTCACTTTTCCTCTCTTCAATTTATTCAGTAGCTACATCACCTTTGAATTCATAAACAAATAAACAGTCAAAGAAATTTTCACTCAGTTACAAATGAGGTACGTATGCACTATTTGAGTTCTACTGAAATTGAGCTAAGTAAACTGCAATATGTAATAATTCTAAGGGTAAATACGGGTAATATGTAGGTCCAACAACCTAAAGTTTTTGTCTTTTTACTCTGCATCAATAAAGTCAAATGAAGCCATAAACTTAAAAAAAACAAAACAAGCTTAAATTGCATGTGAACAAAAACACTCAAACTTTCTAAAAGCCAAACTATCGCCCGTTCGGGGATAGGGAAGTATTAAACGCAGAAAATACGGCAAAAGTAAAGCGTGGCCTTAACTTTACTTCGAAATAGCACATACACGAACCTTTTCAAACACCTGCTACTCCAATGCAAGGGAATGTCGCATTGCCACATTCATACAAAAGGGGTGTTACATTACAGACGAAGATTTTGGCAATCGTCATCTGTTTATTGGTTAAGCAAGCGAGAGATAAGTGTTTGAGTTCAAACAAATGTTAACAACTTCGAAATAGCACATACGCGAACCTTTTCAAACACCCACTACTCAAAGGGAAAGTCGCATTGCCACGTTCATACAAAAAGGGTGTTACAGATGAAGATTTTGGAGATTGACATCTGAATGTATACTATGCAATATTAAAATTCAAAAATGTTGACGACCACCAAACATTAAAATTTAATAAAGTACTGCAAAAAATTAAAAACCCGCCTGCCTAAAAAGACAAGTCAACTGAAAAGATGGAAACAAGATTAAATATTAAAGGCAACATTATAACATGCAGTCGGAGGCATGCATAAAGAAAGTGACATTATGAATGATTTGAGTTATATGCCTCCGACTGCATGTTATAATGTTGCCTTTAATATTTAATCTTGTTTCCATCTTTTCAGTTGACTTGTCTTTTTAGGCAGGCGGGTTTTTAATTTTTTTAAATTTATTTTTTTATTTTTAGTTATTATTTATATGATATACCTTTTTGAAATCCTTATAATAAGCCCTTTAATTTGACACCCATATTGCAGTATTCTAAAAAAAATTTTTTTTCCGCTACGTCAGCACCGTACAGCCGCCATGTTGGTTTTTTTATAACGCCACCTTCTTAAGAACACTTGGGCTGACGAGACAAATCTAACGATATGTTAATCATGGAAATCTGTTCAGCCGTTTGAAAGATATGAGGTAATAAAGAATATTACATACAAACTTACAAGATACGCGCGAAAAACATAACCCTCTTGCAGTGGGGTAAAAATAATAATGTTGCAAACGTTAAATTAATTGCGTATCGTTTAACTTTTTTGGAGGTCAATCAATGTCTTTTGACGACTATAATTGGTTCAATGTATTCGCTTTAAAATTGATAACAGTTTTTTTGCAATAGGTATTTTCATTTTCCACCAAACTTCTATAGGCTTAAAAATTGTATTCTGAAACAACGTGTGCAGTTTAACGAAGCCGAAATACCAACATCCTGTTGAACGCTACCTACAAATTCGTTTAGAACACAGAAAGTGCGAGAACTTTTGGGGAATATACGGCTATTTGGGATCGGACGCAATGCGGATTGGAGATGAGATGAAATATTGGGATTGGAAATTTCGTCGTTGATTTTCGTATATTTCGAGAGCGCACCCCCGTGGAATGTGCCTATTTGTCTTTATATTAACATCGTGTTGTAGCATTGTTATACTTTTGTATGAAATCTTTTTTGTAAGTTGTGAAAATCTGAAATGTTTCTATGGAATAGTATTTTTTTTTACTTTTGGGGTTTTTTTTATAAATAATACATATTTGAGCTCTTATTAGTTTTTAGGGTTCCGTACCAAAATTTTAAATAAGGAACCCTTATGGTGTGACTCAGTCTGTCTGTCTGTCACAGCTGGATATCTCGAGAACTACTAATGGTATCAACTTGAAATTTGGAATAGTTTAAGATGACATTTTCCCAACTATTTTGGAAATAAGAAATAAATAAAAATAATAATCTCTTTTTTACAACAGGGACTGAAAAGGGGTCTTAAAAATTTGAAGTGGGGCTGCTAGGTCATGTGGGGTCACGTTTTTAATCATTTTTTATTTTTGTTTTAGGCCACATAGTTTTTGACTTACGATAAAAAATGTAAAAAAAATACCGTTCCCCCCCCCCCCCCCTTATCTCCAAAGTTTGCGTAGAGAAAAATCTTGAATAATTCTATGTGACAGCAGTTTATATAAAAATTACAGGAAAAATAAAACGATGTCTCAATATACCTACCACACTTTTTTAGAAATTGTCAAATTTCTAAAAAAGTTAACATTAATTCCATTATCGGTCAAGAGATGGCGCTGACCTAAAACTGCAATACAAATTTTATTATTCTACTCTGCAGTGTGGTTTGATGGTGCAATTATGATGGTACGGAACCCTCGGTGCGCGAGTCCGACTCGCTCTTGACCGTTTTTAGGGTTCCGTAGCCAAAATGGCAAAAAACGGAACCCTTATAGATTCGTCATGTCTGTCTGTCTGTCTGTCTGTCTGTCTGTCTGTCTGTCTGTCCGTATGTCACAGCCACTTTATTCCGTAAGTATTAAGACTACACAGTTGAAACTTGGTAGGTAGATGTATTCTGTTAACCGCTTAACGAATTTAACACAAAAATAAGAAAAATAAAAGATTAAGGGGGGGCTCCCCATACATGGAACTGAAACTGAAAAAATTTTTATTCTTCAAACCAACACGTGTTGGGTGTTTATAGATAGGTCTTTAAAAATAACATTAAGGTTTCTAAGACAACTTTTTCTCAAAGTCAACCGTTTGAAAGATATTCATCGCCAAAGTGGTAAAATGTGTGTCCCCCCCCCCCTTTAACTTTTGAAAAAGAAAGTGAAAAATCTAAAAAAAATATATGCTGTAGATCTTAATAAACACTTTCAACCAAAATTGGTTTGAACGAGATATAGTAATTAGTTTTTGAGATATAGCACATTTTCCAAAACCGCAAATATAACTTTGTCATTCATACCAACACTGTGAAAAACAAAGTTATTTTTACAGACGAAAAATTATAGGTGGTATTAAATATGGTATGGTATAAGGTAACTACGGAACCCTATGGCGCGTGGCCCGACACGCACTTGGCCGGTTTTTTTTTTATAATGAAGACATTTTGCACTACAGCTCTATTTATTGACGTTTTGCAATATATCTTTTTTCTATTTGTAAAATTGACACGAGGTAAAGACTAATTATAACTGACATAATAAAAAATAAAATAAATAAAATAAATAAAATAAAATAAAATTTGTTTATTTCAGACAAGGTCCATATTGGCAACATAAACAGCTCAAGTACTTAAAAATAACACTACATCATTAGAAATTAAAATCAATATAATTTATAAATTAAAATTAACATCATAAATAAAATTATATAATTAGAATTAGATTTAAACAATACATTCATTCATTTAATTTAAATACCTGTGCCCCACCGGAACACATGGCACCTGCGTGTGTATACGCATCCAGTGCCCCATAATGGGGCAATCAGGGCATGGGGCATAATGAGCGCTTGATTAGGCTTAATGAAAACTGCAATTACTTACTAGACAATAGGCTATTTGACTGATTTTGGAAAACCATTTTAAATTCTTCCTTATTACGTAATAATCGCACCACATTGATATTTCAGGAAAAATCAATGTATTTCATTAAAAAAACAGTGTTAAAGTTTAAAATTTTAAAACCGCGCCAAAAACGCTATGGCGCTGGACACGTGACTTGTTGACGTCACTAGCCTGTAAACATTGTAATATCCTTAGTCATTTGACAGCCATCAATCGCGGATCCATAGTCTATGGTCGTCTCAAACGCCTGAAGCCATATTTATTTACAGGCAAGTGACGTCATCAGTCATCTTAGAGCGTTTTCGCCACAGAAAAAAATTCAAAAATTATTGCATTTTTCTAGGTAAAATTAATCAATTAATAGACTTAATTTAGACTATATAATAGTTAAATATGTTTTTTTACGCCAAATATCTGTTAGGATGACCACAATTTGTAGTATATTTTCAATGTTGTCAAATACCCTATTCGCAATAAATAATGTCCACATCATTTGCCAACAAATTGATGGTTAGATAAAGCAACAAAGCGTATCAACGATTTAAATCTGAACTTAGCAGTCAAATCAATTAAGATTGACTAAGATTAAAATTCTTCATGCGATCGCTTATCTTTATTTCATCACCTGTGACTTAATCTTCTAACAAGGTGCGATGATCAATCATTCTACCCACTACTGACTGTGAAACAAGTGCATGCTTTGGGCTATTGTACTTAAAAACTGAACAAGTGCTAGTTTGGCTCGCGCATCGAGGGTTCAGTACATTTTTTAGGTGGCATTATGACATTATGGCACATAATTAGAGTTGACAATTTTTTGTGTCAATATAGAATTATGTTTTATTTAAGATTTTACATTACTTTGACTAAATATTATATTTTTGATTGTGTTAAATTTGAAGGTTGATATTTTCGCAGGTCCGAATTAACGTTGATTTTACGATTTTGATGATTAACTTAACGTGTATCTAAAAAAACTAATTTCAAAAGTCAAACATTTGGATGGAATTGCGTAAAAGAATTATAACAAACATTTTTAAACTAACAACCTATTACAGAGCAAACAGTATTTTAGTCAGATCATGCAAATTATTTAACGAAATGAATTGTGAGTTACTTAACGATAGCCAATTAGATCTGTTTTGTAGCCCAATAAGACATGTCAAAAGTTTAATGACCGACGACTTGACACTGCTTTTTAAAGCTTAATGCTTACGCTTAATTAATTTCTTCGATTATGTAATGTTAATTTAGCTTAAGTATAAGTATTGTGCAATAAGTAGCTTCTATCTTTGGAAGCTTGTAATTAGCCCTTGAGTACTTATATTTATTTCCATAAGTTTGTAAATGATGCTGTAAGCTCCCCAAAGAAGATAAAATAAAATAAACATTTTAAAAGGAACAAAAATAATGGTAGAACAAAACCAAAAATCCTTATACCTACCAAGTAATTATAGTGATAAAGGCGTGCTAAGGTATAAAATTGATTTATCCAACCAAGGCCGGTAGTTTGTCATTATATTGATTAATCACCACTGACAGTTAACGAATAGCCATCATTATTATTCGTGGTCATGGCGGATGGGTCAACTTTTTTCGGATGCCACTATTTTTTAAGTAATTTAAGGTGCCTTGGCACGTAAAATGACGAAAGATTTATTTTGATGACACTAGCGAATTGGCTTTGATAACTTTTTGAACATGACTGGAAATCTCAAAACCATTTCGAGGAATAAGCTTTCGGTACAGTGTCTACTAATTAAATTTCAGAATAAGTCTATATTTTTAAAGATATTTATAATATTCAATAAAAAGCTTTAACCTTCAAATGACCTTCATATGACGTCATTACATACAGATCCCCCAGCCATAATAAAAAAAAAGTGCAAAGACAATTTTGACAATGAACTTGGCATTAGGGATGATGGAAGGTGGAAGTGAAAAAATATCGATATAGGTAATATTTCTAAGAAAAAAATGGGACGAAATGGGATGATGACTAAGTAATGGATTCTAATTTTAGGGTATTGTAAAACATAAAAAAATAGCAAAATAAACCCCTACGCGAAATTTTGGCTCGATTTGACGAATTTTACGATGATTTTTAAGACTCAAAAGTTGGAAAAAATCCAAATGTTCCAGTGACAAAATAGTTTCGACTATTAGAATCCATACGTAATTACAAAAAAATGTTTTGGAAAAATTATTGTAAAAACATCTATCGATATATCAGAGTATTTAATATCGCCCGAAAAATATCGATGAACTTATCTCGTAATTTTTTCCACATCCCTACTATTAAATGTTTGTAAATAGAAATAAAGTATGCACATATTTTCACAATGTTTATTATGTTATCCTGCAAATTTATCAAACCACAAGCAATCGTTACAATTTCATCCATGTAGCCTACATCCAAAATAGACACAATATATACAATACATTTCGCAATTTGGGTAAATTGGGCGTGTCAGTTTTTCCAAAGTTTTTCGGCTGAGTTTCCACTGGTAAGCATTTTTATTATAATTTTACCACCTCAAAAATTATTGCGGCAAATTAAGAAGGTAGGTTAGAACCGTCACAACTGGATTAAATAAATAAAATAGAATAAATATTAACTATAACTTATATGTTTACAAACAACCATAAAGTCATTATGACAGGTAATGACACTTGGCCGTTCTTTTTCTATAAGTAGATGGCAAAGGTTTTCCTTCTTAAACTTTCATGCCACTAATGACGTCATTCCGGTTGACCATATCTGCTCGACAAATATATTTATAAAAAAATAAATACGGGACCAAATGTTAAAATATTCAAATTAGTTTCTTAAATTGGCCTAATCTGTAGTAAAAAAATATAAAAAAAAATACCTTTTATTTTTTAACCAAAGCCAATTGCAAGATGCCTTTAGTTGAACAATTATAATGATTTTTTATGGTCATTAGTGATAATAAATATAAACATTTTAATAATCGCCTAGTTATTTCAATTTAAAAGCTTGAAAAAACATAGCAGCTTACAAATAGAGCACAGCAAGTTTGTTTGTTTATACTTATAACGAATACTACGTAGGATTAAATAGATAAAATTGTTCTTAAATTACTTTTAACTTAAAAAATGGATAAATGTAATACGATACATATAATAAAACAAAGTTGACTTTTGATATGAACTTTTGATAATATAAGATGATAAAAACTAACTTTATTGTATGCGTCATTTCTTTTAAATGTGATTAGCTTGATTATTTGTTAAAGTTTCAAAATCATAGATAGCCCCATGATTAATAAAGGTTCTTTTAAATAACTCTAGCTAACCTTGACGAATACAATTGGCATGACATAATTGTACTGTAGGGTCTTCTATTTAAAGACAGATTGTGGTTATAATTACCCATGACTTTGATTCCAAAAGGTTAAGTTGCGAAAGTATATTTTATATCATAGAACCCCCATGGTGCAAAAACGAAACCTACATTCGATTTGATACAAATAAAATGAAATGGGAACTCGTCTTAAAATTACATATTGGATAAAACTGGGTGAGTACCTACATACATACATTGCTTATATTCTAGTCTTTAATTGTAAAATTATGCTTAATGTAATATTTATTTGTCACTGACTAATATAATAAGTCTATGTCACTGACTGATTTCTGCGTCATATACATAAGTATACATATCAACTTTGTCTAGGGATACAGGTGTTATTTTCATACAAACGAGGATACTTCGAAGCCTTGGTTTTCTGCCTGGGATGTACCGTGCTGTAATCTGATGATGGCCATCCAGGGACTGAATGGAATAGATTCAGATCGCTATACACACCCAACTGATCTGATCAGCATTCTAAAAGATTAATGAGTCAGAGTTCTCAGTTTGAGGATTTCCATACATTTTCATGCTATTTGCGCGGTTTTTCTAAACACGTCCATTACGATTTTAGAATGCTGGTCAGATCAGTTGGGTGTGTATGGCGATCTGAATCTCCTCCATTCACTCCCTTGATAGCTGTCATCAGATCTCAGCACAGTACATCCCTGGCAGGAAACCAAGGCTTCAAAGTTACCTCGTTTGTATGAAAATAACACATGGTATCCCTAGACAAAGTTGATGTGTGTAATATTTTACGTGATGAAGAACTAAATTATAAATAAAACAACGCATAGCTATCTATAGAGATGAATGTCATATTGCAGTCAAGTGATTCGATCAATATCGTTAACTGCAAAGCTTATACCCAAGTTAATAACTGCTTACAATACTGAATAGAACCATCTGTTCATCGAATTTATATTACAATGCTTTGAGATAAAGATCAAAGTTGTTTAATAATGTTACGCTGCTGGTGCAAACAGCTGTTGGAAATACAGTGTTAGTGCATTTTACCAGCAGTTGTTGTTATTATTTGGTTAAGTTTGTTGTATATGAGACATTTATTGGATGGGGAAGTTACATAAGTACTCATTTATTTACAAAATATGTGTTTCATTAAAATGTAGATAAACATAATAGATAGATGACATATTGCCTAAACTTTTATTTCCACTTGTTTTTAGCCTATGTTCAACAGTAGATATTCTCTTATGACCCCAGATACAAGACCCAAATTGATTTTTAAACATAATTTAAGTGTAGCTAGTTCTTTTAAACCCAGAATACATAGTACCAAACTAACACAGTCTAAGGCATTAAGTCCAAGATATATTACAGTACACTTTCTCAAGCTTCAATCTAATCAGTAACACATCTCAGTCACATTGATCGCGTGGGATGGAAGTGGCCCTTTATAATTGGCGGCACTCATTCCACGATCGACTGGTTCGTAAACAGTTATTTACTCGATGACAAATGCGGTAGCAATACTTTATTGCGTAAACCGACTTTTTTGAAGAATACTTTTTGATATTTATGCACTGTTGCAATGTATTTTTGAGGCGTGACGTGAATGTGCTTATAAATTTACGAACTTGTCTATGCCTAGGTAAAGCAATTAGCTATAGGCTATAATACAATCCAAAGTTACTCCAAATACCTACAAATTGTACAATATAAAGCCCCAAGACCAGGATGTATTACAGTACTCATTCTCAAGCTACAATCCAATCAGTAACTGCATCTCAATCCCATTGATCACGTCTGATGGAAGTGGCCCATTATAATTAGCGGCGCTCATTCCGCGACCCACTGCTGTTAGACAAGTATTTACTCGTTTACCAATGCAGTAGCAATAATTTATTGCATAAACGGACTTTTTTTAAGAATACCTGGGTTGTTGATAATCATGCACTGTTACAATGTATTCCATATTATGAGGCGTGACGTGAATGTGCTTATAAATTGACGAACCTGTCTATGCATAGGTAAAGCAATTAGCTAGGCTATAATACAATCCAAAATTACTCCAAATACCTACAAATTGCACAATATAGAGCCCCCAAGACCAGGATGTATTACAGTACTCATTCTCAAGCTACAATCCAATCAGTAACTGCATCTCAATCCCATTGATCACGTCTGATGGAAGTGGCCCATTATAATTGGCGGCGCTCATTCCGCGATCGACTGCTCCGTTAGACAATTATTCGCTCGTTAACCGCTTCGGCAGCAAGACTTGCAAATGTGAAATTGTAGTTCAATCTATAGAGATTTCCGGGTAATGGGGATACAAACTGTAATACTAATTGGTGTGACTACATGGTTATTTACTCATATGGTTACTAAAAAATTTCAACCTATTACCAAAAACTGTTTGCAAACCGAAACCCTGAAATAAGGATAAAAAAGTTTTACTTCCGTGCGTTTAAGAAAATGACAATGAAAATGAAAATGAAAATTTATTTTTTCAATATAAAGTCTTAAATATTAATACAAAGGGTTGGAACGACCTATTAAGTATTTGAAAACACTTGTGTCAGGAGGTCCCGCTCTTCCTAACTTAATGCCAGTAACTTAAGACTTTATCTTTTACAATTATAATTACAAAAAATAAAAACAAAACAATTTAACAACTAATTTTACAATGTATAGGTAAGTGTGTGTGTGTGTGTGTGTGTGTGTGTGTGTGTGTGTGTGTGTGTGTGTGTGTGTGTGTGTGTGTGTGTGTGTGTGTGTGTGTGTGTGTGTGTGTGTGTGTGTGTGTGTGTGTGTGTGTGTGTGTGTGTGTGTGTGTGTGTGTGTGTGTGTGTGTGTGTGTGTGTGTGTGTGTGTGTGTGTGTGTGTGAGGGTGTGAATTAAGTATAGCAATGCGTAGTTTAAGGTATAATTTTATTATTCAATATTATTAGTCAATAATAATGATATAATACTTGAATGTGTTATAAATATAACAAATATTGCAGATAACAGAAGTACCTACCTATCTACAAAATTTGAAAGAGCTATTGATTTGAAACCATTCAAACATTTTTTCCCTTTAGTTGATTTTCATTATATACAATTTAAAATTAAATAAAATTCCTTACAATAAATCTACGGTAAATTAAACATTCGAGTTACAAATCAAATATAACAAAACGAAACCAAATCAATCGCCAATGCGATAGATTAAATTACATTTTGTTGGTAAAATGAACTGTGAGATTTATGGACGGGAATAGAATGAAATGAATGAGCTTAATGAAATGTGAATATTTTATTGACTGTAACTTTTATTTTTATAAAAGGCCGATGAACTGAATTACACTGCTAATTTACAAAATTGTTACTACTTATTTTAATACACAAATAATAAAATGATGAAAAGGTGCATCCCATACCGAAAGTGGCGCCCTCAGAGGTTTTTATTTAGTAAATTATTGTTAATAGAAAAGAATTTTAATTTAACTAGACTTCAAGTCATAAAGGTTCCACACCAGGAGAAATATATCGGAATTTGGGTCTTAAGAGTTTCCACACCTTTAAGACTCAAATTCTAGTATTATTAAAAGGTATCACTGCATTCCCTCGTGGTCATTCGTAGAAGTAGATAGCAATTTGTCAAAAACGGCCACCTTCTAAAAATACTAGAATAGGGGTTTTAAAAATTCAGTTTTTATTGAAATTATGTTTTTAATTATAATATAAAATTCATCGCGACGGCACTTTCGGTCTGGGTAATATCGTGCCATGAGGATAAAATCTACCTATATTGTTTCTTTTTTTATGAAATTCTATGTTCCTTAAGTGGTTCTTGATAAATTTTGAATTTATATTGACGTTGCTGGGTTTCAGATTAGGTAATTTAAAGACTAGAAAAAGATCACCATTCAAGTCAAATTTGTGTTTGGATTTATTTCTGTCAAATGTATTGTAAACCTGTCAAAATGATTTTTACCTATAGACAAGAAACTTGCGGACAGAAATGTAGTTTTTGAAGTGAAAACTTCTTTAGCGGCGTTGTACGCTTTTTTGTAATGGGGAAAAAATGCTGAACTCGCGTCAGTAAGAATCATGTGACCCTGATCGAAAATTCGTAAGACGGATGTCACGGATGGAGAGTAGACAGCCGGCGGCGGAAGTATCCCCCTCTCTTTCTTCGGGGCGCGGTGAAAATGGCGGCGCGTCATTTCAAGACGTAAACACTTGTGTCACCATAGCAACGCGCTAATTTTATAATTCAATGTCAAAACTCTAGATTTTCTGTCAAGCTATGGATAAGACTTTCGTACAATACTGTTCTGTATTCGTAAATTCAAATGCAGAGTAAATTCGTAAGACGGCAATTCGTGCAAAATTATTCCCTAACCATTACAAAATATCAAAAATGCACAACGTTAATATTCAAGTTTTCACTTCTACCAGCACTCCCGGAGTGCTACCCGATTTTTTTTTATATCTTTATATCTATAAAAAACTGAAAATTAAAAACGTTTAACTGAAGCTTTAATTGATTGATAAGAAATTCCTAAAGAAAATGATTGAGGATAATTATAGTTGAATGAGCACCGGCATACTCTTTACCGATTACTTACAGTTTTATACGATCATAAGTGGAGCTTACAGGAACTACGATTGAATTCATAATGAAAGACATTTCAATAGAACCGACCACGTAATAAGTATGAAATGTGTTACTTAATTACCAGTTTTGGCGTAGGACGTAAGTCACAACTCGTGTATGGCATTACTTCTCTAATGATTTTCAACTTGTCTAACTTCTGAAGCTAAAATTATTTTAGGCGTACATGTATTTGCAATATAATATTTAAATACCTATCTATATTTATATTCTAACACTGTAATGAACTGTGGTTAGGTAGACTGCAATATTGAGGTACTTTTAGGTACTTTTACAAGTCATGAAAGCTGCTTAGCCACAGTTAGATAATCTGATACAATCTTGGTATAGCGTTGAGGCAAGAGGAAAAAAAACTAAAAACCGGCCAAGTGCGAGTCGTACTCGCGCACGAAGGGTTCCGTACCAAAAAACGTCAAAAAAATCACGTTTGTTGTATAGGAGCCCCACTTAAATATTTATTTTATACTGTTTTTAGTATTTGTTGTTATAGCGGCAACAGAAATACATCATCTGTGAAAATTTCATTTGTTAGTTATTACGGTTCATGAGATACAGCCTGGTGACAAACAGACAGACAGACAGACAGTCGCCGCGTGTAATAGGGTCCCGTTTTTACCCTTTGGGTACGGAACCCTAAAAAGCAAAGTAGCAAGTAAATTGATAAACGAAAAAGTGTATCTTCCTAGTTTAAAAAGTTCACAAAACAAGATAAAGTTATTTTGTAATAATTTGCTCACTTTGAAAAGTGTACGCATCAATTACAGGAAAATATTGTGATTTTGACTAAAATTCAAAACCTTATCTCCAAAAATTTACGTTTGAAAGAGGAAAGGTTAATTAAAATCGCTTCGATAGATGAGAGTCAATATGGCGGGTGTATCATGGCGAATCGAAATGTCTCAAATACCAAAAAAATGTACCTAAAATGTACTATTTAGTACCTGGAATTAAAAAATTTGTACCTAAATAAGAAAAAAGTTATAACGAAATCAAAGGTACACCCGCCATATTGACGTCAATATGGCGGGTGTATCTTAATAAATCAATATTGAACCATTATACATAAAATATAACTACATCAAAAAAATGTACCTAAATTGTACCTCAAGGCAAAAAAAACACATGCTCGATTACTTAAGTAGTTTCTGAGAAATCAAACAACAGTTTTTTTTTGTGATCAACAAGATGGCGGGATCCCTTATGGTCTTAAAGTATATCACGGCTAGATTTTACCATTCATTAGTGCCATTCATATTTTGGTAACTACTATTTAGTACTATTCGTTTGGAACTATTTGGTACCATTCATGAGGTACTATTTAGTACAAATAATTTAGTACCATTCATTTGTCACTATTTAGTACAAATTATTTGTTGCCATATAGTACAATTTATTTGGTACCATATAGTACCATTCGTTTGTTACTATTAAGTCCCATTCATTAGGTACTATTAAATAAAAATTATTTGGTACCATCTTGTACCATTCGTTTGTTACTATATGAATGGTACTATTTAGTATAAATTATTTGGTACCATTTAGTACCATTCATTTGTTGCTATTAAGTACCATTCATTAGGTACTATTTAGTACAAATAATTTAGTACCATATAGTACCATTTATTTGTTTCTATTTAGTGCCATTCATTAGGTACTATTAGGTACAATTTATTTGATACCATATTGTCCATTTATTTGTCACTATTAAGTACCATTCATTCGATACTGGTTGGTACAAATTATTTTTCTACCATATAGTACCATTATTTGTTACTATTCATTAGGTACTAATTAGTACAAATTATTTGGTACAATATAGTACAATTCGTTTGTTACCATTAAGCACCATTCATTAGGTATTATTAAATAAAAATTATTTGGTACCATATTGTACCATTAATTTGTCACAATATAAGAATGATACTATTTATTACAAATTATTTGGTACCATACTGTAAAATTCGTTTGTTGCTATTTAGTACTATTCATTTTTTGCTACTATTTAGTACCATCCATTAGGTACTACTTAGTACAAATTATATGGTGCCATATAGTACAATTTATTTGGTACCATATTGTACCATTCGTTTGCTACTATATGAATGGTACTATTTAGTACAAATTATTCGGTACCATATAGTACCATTATTTTGTTACTATTTAGCACAATTCATTGGGTACTATTGGGTACAAATCATTTGGTAACATATTGTACCATTAGTTTGTTTCTATTTAGTACCATTCATTAGGTACTATTAGGTACAAATTATTTGGTACCATATTTTACAATTACTTTGTTACTATTCAGTTCTCAAGCTTACGTGCTCACTAGACATGAAATAAAACAATTTTTAACGGATACTAGCGCGGTTTTATTAAAAGTACTTTGGTAATTAGTTGGTATTTGGTTTGATTTTTGGTTTTCCCGACGTTTCGGTAACTTTGCAGCTTTGCCGTGGTCACGGGGGACCGAAGCGGCCTGTGAGTCTACCCTCAAGCGAAGAATTTTTTAGACGTTCAGAAATTAAAATTTAACAAATTTTTTTTTTTTATTAATTGTTTTATGTTGATTTATAATTTAATTTTATGAATTATTTAGTGCTAAAAAGAGAGAGAATCTACTGAAACTACCACCATTTCATAAAATTTGGGAGGCCCCTCCAAGAAAGAAATGGCGAAAGAAAACTTGGAGAGGAAAACCGACCTCCGTCTTTTATATTAATTTATTTATTTGCAAAAGGAACTAACCGTATCATTAGATCTTACAGTGTGTGTGAGGGGCTTAAGCTTGTGAATGATGGGGTCCCAAGCTGGTGGAATTTTCTAACCATCATCTCTATTGAAATAAGGGTATTTATTTATTTCGATAACCTCGCGGAGCATTCTAGGAATAAATCTACGTTCCCTAGCAAGAATTTGGGTTTGTCATATCTAATATAATGGTTAGGCCCCTCAAAAGCGTGTTCACTCACTGCAGACTTGTTATCGCGCCTATGTTTCATGTCAGCTACATGCTCTTTGACGCGGGTCCCTATGCTTCTCTTTGTTTGCCCTATGTAGGAGAGCCCACAGTCACAATCTAATTTGTAGACGCCTGCGGCTTGAAAGGGGATATTTCACTTGACAGGTCGTAAGAATTGGTTGATCTTCTTCGGCGGCTTGAAGTAAGTTTTAATTGACGCTCGCTTTCAGAATGTTTCCAATCTTGTCAGTGACACCCTTCACGTATGGTAGGACGGCAAGTACCACGCCTTCATCATAAAAAACGCGCCAAACCAGCCACAGTAGAGCGTCAACCTTAGCTTAGTTTAAGCACCAGTCTCTCTCAATCTTAATAATTGTTACCTACAACAATATTGTCTCTTAGAAATAAGTTGTATCATGTAAGATTGTTTGAGAGAAATAAACATTTTTTTATTATAATAATTATTATAACCTGCCGTCCTACCATACGTGAAAGGTGTCACTGACAAGATTGGAAACATTCTGAAGCGAGCGTCAATCAAAACTTCTCTCTCTTTTTAGCACTAAATAATTCATAAAATTACACTATAAATCAACTTAAAACAATTAATAAAAAAAAATTGTTAAATTTTAATTTCAGAACGTCTAAAAAATTCTGCGCTTGAGGGTAGACTCACAGGCAGCTTCAGTCCCCCGTGACCACGGCAGCTGCAAAGTTGCCGAAACGTCGGGAAAACCAAAAATCAAACCAAATACCAACTAATTACCAAAGTACTTTTAATAAAACCGCGCTAGTATCCGTTAAAAATTGTTTTATTTCATGTCTAGTGAGCGCGTAAGCTTGAGAACTGAATAGTAACAAAGTAATTGTAAAATATGGTACCAAATAATTTGTACCTAATAGTACCTAATGAATGGTACTAAATAGAAACAAACTAATGGTACAATATGTTACCGAATGATTTGTACCCAATAGTACCCAATGAATTGTGCTAAATAGTAACAAAATAATGGTACTATATGGTACCGAATAATTTGTACTAAATAGTACCATTCATATAGTAGCAAACGAATGGTACAATATGGTAAAAAATAAATTGTACTATATGGCAC
The DNA here is from genome assembly GCA_943789525.1 of Agriphila geniculea. Taxonomy (NCBI): domain Eukaryota; kingdom Metazoa; phylum Arthropoda; class Insecta; order Lepidoptera; family Crambidae; genus Agriphila; species Agriphila geniculea. The sequence goes on from OX038883.1 coordinate 9,226,937, forward strand.
CAAATAATTTGTACTTAGTAATACCTAATGGATGGTATTAAATAGTAGCAAAAAATGAATAGTACTAAATAGCAACAAACGAATTATACAGTATGGTACCAAATAATTTGTAATAAATAGTATCATTCTTATATTGTGACAAATTAATGGTACAATATGGCATATAATTTTTATTTAATAATACCTAATGAATGGTGCTTAATGGTAACAAACGAATTGTACTATATTGTACCAAATAATTTGTACTAATTAGTACCCAATGAATAGTAACAAATAATGGTACTATATGGTAGAAAAATAATTTGTACCAACCAGTATCGAATGAATGGTACTTAATAGTGACAAATAAATGGACAATATGGTATCAAATAAATTGTACCTAATAGTACCTAATGAATGGCACTAAATAGAAACAAATGAATGGTACTATATGGTACCAAATAATTTGTACTAAATAGTACCTAATGAATGGCACAAAATAATTACATAAAGTAACAAAGAATGGTACTATATGGTAGAAAAATAATTTGTACCCAATAGTATCTAATGAATGGTACTTAATAGTGACAAATAAATGGTACAATATGGTACTAAATAATTTGTACCTAATAGTACCTAATGAATGGCACTAAATAGAAACAAATAAATGGTACTATATGGTACTAAATTATTTGTACTAAATAGTACCTAATGAATGGTACTTAATAGCAACAAATGAATGGTACTATATGGTAGAAAAATAATTTGTACCAACCAGTATCGAATGAATGGTACTTAATAGTGACAAATAAATGGTACAATATGGTACTAAATAATTTGTACCTAATAGTACCTAATGAATGTCACTAAATAGAAACAAATAAATGGTACTATATGGTACTATATGGTACTAAATTATTTGTACTAAATAGTACCTAATGAATGGTACTTAATAGCAACAAATGAATGGTACTATATGGTACCAAATAATTTATACTAAATAGTACCATTCATATAGTAACAAACGAATGGTACAAGATGGTACCAAATAATTTTTATTTAATAGTACCTAATGAATGGGACTTAATAGTAACAAACGAATGGTACTATAAGGTACCAAATAAATTGTACTATATGGCAACAAATAATTTGTACTAAATAGTGACAAATGAATGGTACTAAATTATTTGTACTAAATAGTACCTCATGAATGGTACCAAATAGTTCCAAACGAATAGTACTAAATAGTAGTTACCAAAATATGAATGGCACTAATGAATGGTAAAATCTAGCCGTGATATACTTTAAGACCATAAGGGATCCCGCCATCTTGTTGATCACAAAAAAAAACTGTTGTTTGATTTCTCAGAAACTACTTAAGTAATCGAGCATGTGTTTTTTTTGCCTTGAGGTACAATTTAGGTACATTTTTTTGATGTAGTTATATTTTATGTATTATTGTTTCATAATGATTTATTAAGATACACCCGCCATATTGACGTCAATATGGCGGGTGTACCTTTGATTTCGTTATAACTTTTTTCTTATTTAGGTACAAATTTTTTAATTCCAGGTACTAAATAGTACATTTTAGGTACATTTTTTTGGTATTTGAGACATTTCGATTCGCCATGATACACCCGCCATATTGACTCTCATTTCGATAGCCCTTGACATAACAGAAATTAATTGCATCCGAGAAATTTATGTGGGGCGATTCTTCTAAGAGACGAGCTTACGATGCTTGGCCCAATACAAAGGATTAGCGGAACCGCTACCGCTTGTAATAATAAGGATCTTGTAACTAGTGGAACGCTTTATTTCATTTGCAATATTCACAATAGGGAATATGCATAAGTCACCGATTTTGATAAATTTGAGCTTGATCGCTACGGACACTTGTAAAAACATGATGGAACAGAAAAAAAAATATTATTTTAGTTTTATCACACGATGAAATCAGGGGAAAACAACGTTTTTTTTTTTTTTTTTTCGGATATAATGCACTTAACAGTCATAAAGAATATCGAATAAGAAATAATATTTTGTATGACACATATGTACCTAAACGCAAAATTTAAGGAGATGATTGAATATTCTTGGGTAACTTTATTGTAAATTTTTTTTATGTGTTTGTAATATGATTGTTATCTGTTTTGTTGTCCATATAATAAATAAAATAAAAATAAAACTCCATATTAAACGCGCCTAAAGCACACCTGAAACGTGACAAGTGACGTCACATATTTGTATAGAGCGTTTTCGGCGGGAGCTGATGCGTGCTAACTTCAAGTAATTATATCACGAGAAAAAAATACAAGATAAAATTTTTCAATATTACTTACAGTTTATTTTCTCACGCATTATACTTTTGATTTTGACAAAAAAAAAACTTGATGCATATTCCCTATTGGTATTCTCAGGGTTCAGTGACGTATTAAGTATCCAGGTAAAATATTAAGTGATTTAACAAAATTGGCTTTCATGGTCTTTTAATACCGATTTATTGCCATAGTTTTATAACGATAATGTACCTACCATACATAAGGTATAAATAACAATATCAAATAAACGACACGTCGAAAATTATCTCACTAATAATTTCATCTCCCATTTCTTAACCCTCATAAAAATCGACGAGTTCTTTGTTGCGCTTCGCCCACGGAATCATTATTCCGCCGTTAGCTTTAAAACGCTAATCTTTTTTAAATTACGGTACCGTAGATATTCGAACCTAACACCTTCTGTCAGCGTAACGATAAAGATTCGAGAATAATGACTAGGAAGGATGGGTGGGTGTAGATAAACTGGATCGGTCACATTGAAATATTTGGGAAGTATTTCGACATAATGATATTTATTGAATATCGATAAATTAAGATTTATTTTGGTGGTTTCAATATTTAATTGATAATGGATTTATCTTGGTTTAAAAAAAGTAAGAGCCCGAAAACTACACAAAATTTGTTTTTTTTTGCTATCAGCTTAGTTCTTAAATATGGAACAAGAATTGCAATAGGTATATTGTATGCTTTTGAGTTTCAAAATATTATTGTTATACACGCTGAAATTTTAATCATTTGGTTCCCGCCGTGGGGTGGACTCATGATTACAAGCAACTTTTACTATGGGGCCAACTCTCCTGCTCGCAAAAAAATATCTGCTGTTCCATACATTAAGGTCGAGTAGGTACTGCACTTTTGTATGGAACAGCTGATTTTTTTTATCGAGCAGGAGAGTTGGCCCCATAGTAAAAGTTGCTTGTAATCATGAGTGGAACCACCCCACGGCGGGAACCAAATGATTAAAATTTCAGCGTGTAAAACAATAATAGCATTAAATTTCTCAAAAGTATACAATAAATACCTATTGCAATTCTTGTTCCATATATAATTAGGTATTATTTCATTTCAATTTACACTTTATTTTTGTTTTATGTTATTATGTTATTTTATCGTGTATCTGTAATTATTAATTTACTATTTTCATATTATCAGGAAGCTAGCAATATAATCTTATTTGCCTCAAAATATACAAATTTCTTTTTTACGGCTGATTTTAATATTTGTTAGTCTCGAAGACTAGTAATAAAGACATGCACTTATTAACCGTTTGTTAAACTGATAGAAATGGTAAAGTTTGATTATACTCTGAAAAGTAAATTAATCTAGATTATTTCGAACAGACGGACACTTTTGTCAAAACCTTTATAACTTTTCTCGTAACCCTCGAACGTTACGTTGCCATACCAATAAATTGTTTATAAAACCAATTCAAAAAAATGTAAGTATTTGCATTATTTCAATTCAAGCGAAGATTCGAATGATCAATAAATGTCACTTCTGTGGTTAGTCGAAATTATTTTTAAAGGCTTTTTCGTCGTTCAAATGTAGTGACCGCCTGGGGAGATATTGTCTGATATTTACGACTGTCTGTTAAGACGAGCTCATTCAAACTGATGTAGAAGTTTTTTTGTAACATCTCTACTACAAAAAACTTAAGTTACGAGTGAGTTGTGAAATGAGTATTCTGTATCATACAGTAAAATGGATAAATAATTGATTGCTTATTCGGAATTATTTGGTAGCTCTGCTAGTTGACAGATTATTTCATAAAGATTCTGTTCCATTCAAAATTCAACTAGACAGAAGATAGGTGCTATTCAGAATATAATGAAACAAATCCTACCAATTAATTAAGCAAATACTTAGTATCTTCTTAATACAGAAGAAAAGATAACCCGCAGCGTTTCGTTGTTTACAAAAAAAAATAAAGGATAAGAATGAATAACGTAACCCAAAATTTCATAAATATAATCTAAAAAGGAATAAGGAAAATCGATTACGTTAATCCCATCTCACAATCGACTAGGAAATTAATTTGTATCTTACTTGGTGAACGAGGAAAAAATGAGCTTTTAAAATAGATTTGACATTGAAAAGCTATAAGATTTTTTGATATTGAAATAAAACAAATAAAATGAAAGTAAATAGATTTTATCTGACATCATCTGTTCACGCGTAGTATAGGAACGCACCCGTGTGACATCATTTTGGACAGCTGTCACTTTATGACATCTGACAGTTCATCTTGTCAGACAGAAATTCCCTCTGCTCGCGCGTGTAAAAAAATTCGGGATTTAACTAAAAGCCCGCTGGTATTAATTTCATGTGCAAAAAAGTAGTCAGTAAATTGAAGTTCATATCAAGTGCTCATCCTTCATCAGCTCATTTCATCAACCCACGCCAGAAGGTGTGTGCGCGATGTTCTGCTCATCTTATTAGGCAACAAGGAAGACTCATCCCGCAGGTACCTACATTTTCCTTCCCTAAACTGTTTCGCGACCACAAAATGCTTTTGCATGGTTTTACACAACGCGTGATGTAAAGGTTGTAGGAAAATAATTAAAAAATAGTAGACAGCAATAAAATTTTGTATAAAATAATAAAAATTCGATTAGATTTTGTGTTCTATTATAACTTATAGACAAACCACGAGTGTCAAAGCATCTGGCTATGATTAGAGACTATGTCCATAAATCCTGTAATAAATCTTAAGCTTTTATGTTTCAAATTGGAATGATGTCTGCTGTTAGCTATTCTTAAAATTGTTTTATAGTGAACAATAAACAATACTATAAGATACAATAGTTAGATATCTAGCACGTGACTTCTACTTGATCCGGAAATATACAGCTGTGTTTTATAGGCGCTTAGTTTTTATTAGAGTTTATTTAAGGATTTATAGCTAGCAATTATGTTTTGAAGAACGTTTTTACTTTTTATTATGTAGATAAACAATGTTTTATTAAGACTATTACAGTATTGATCGATTCAAGGGTCATGCAGTTTGAATAAAACAAAATACATAGGTAATAAAATCACAGGGATTTTTTTAGAATAGTGAAAACTATTCATTTAATATAATAGAAATCAAGGTAACCAATAGCAATAATGGCGAAAATGTGATTTTGGTCTACGTTTAACACAACTCTTTAGAAGAAACAAAAAATTCGTTCATATTCATAAAACTCTATAATCAGTACTTTCACCTTGTGAATAAATTTAAGAAACCATATCTTCCAAAAATTAGTGACATGATATCACTTTTTATGCGTAATAATAGGGTTGAATTTAACGTAGCATGTTTCAAAACGATTACCTACCTAGGCACACAAAAATTTGCTACATCAATGCGTAAACAAATTCTAACACAACAGAAATTTCATCGAACGCGTATCCTCATCACATAATTCCACATTCCCCTACCCCGAACCTGGGACCTATCGCCAAATTGAATACATAATTCCTCCTTAGCCCGACACAGGTGGGATAACGTCTAACTCATTCGACTTTTACAGTTACCGTATCTTTTGGTGCGTTTACTTTCCTTGAATACTGGATTGGAATAATGAAAATGATGACGTAAAGTGATAATCATTTCATTCTGAGAGGTCGTTGTTATGAGTCATGTGTACAAGTTTATCGGAATTGTATTTGATGTGTTAACCGGATTTTCACAACGATAGTACTCCTTACATGCGATTCATGTGATATAGGTGCGTTGCGAAGAATCATTGCGATATCCATTTCTGACAGATTGTAAGTATTTGTTATATGATCTGTGGATTGTATAGTAGTTGTTGTATGGTCTGTGGATTGTAACGACCGATCGCAACGTGTATGGAGCACTTTACACTATAAGGAAAAGTCCAAGTCAAAAATAGATTTATTCAAATAAACTTAATTATTAAGTACTTTTGAATCGTCCCTATTTTCCTACCACCCGTTTCAGACTTTTTTAACTGTCAAGAAGAACGGGCGCGGGCGCAAGAAACATTATCAGCTTTCGAGAAAACAATGTTTATTTCAGATCATCATTACAAATAAAATTATAGACCAGAGCCGTATAGCTTGTATTTTATCTATCTATATATATGTATTGTATATCAAAATGAATCCTTATTTCCGTGATCAAGCCATCACACGTGATCGGCTGGACCGACTTCGCTATTTTTTTTTTGTTGTGTTTGTTATTATCAGGAGATTGTTCTTATAAAAGAAAAAATTAAGAAAATTAGAAAATTTAAGAATAATTAACCACCATATAAAATTAATTTGAACATATTTTTTTAATGTATCCTTATGACGTTAGGAAATTAATGAATAAGAATAATCATTTTGGACAATATATATAAACTTTTTAATGTAACCATATGACGTTTGACATAGAATTTGACAGAATGTGTGCTGCAAATATCGTCAAAGAAGATGTACAAAACTGAATAAGTATCGTTTAAAACAATTGCTTCGGTCGGAGTTATTTTATTGATAAAATACATGTTCAATTTAATATGGAGTTTTGGTAAGTTTGGATAGACTAACATACATTTTACATAACAAGTGATATTTACTTGGTTATAAAGAAGAATTCAATAGTTTTCTTTAATTTACAGATGAATTATCGTTTTAAAAATGCCAGGAGCCATCACGCCTAATATTAAAAGTTCAATTTAATATGGAGTTTTGGTAAGTTTGGATAGTTTAACATACACGTTACTAACATTACAAGTGATATATATACTTGGTTATAAAACTGTTGGGTTACAATGTAAACGAGAACGGAACGGGAATGGTACTAATATCTCTGACTTTTTATTAATTATACCAATTCGAATTCAATATTCATAACTAAGACAGGACAACGTCTGTCGGGTCAGCTAGTTCACAATAAATATTTAAAGTGGCTCTCGTGTCTACAATTAAGAATTTGGACTCAATCCTATTTTAAGACCTGTAGTAATATTCTGCATTTTATTAAATAAAGAAAAACTCCTAGAAAAGGAAAAAGTTTTTTTCATAATTTAGGACAATTTTTTAAGCAATATTTTTGCTTAAATTATAGGTGTAAATTTATTTTTAATTTATTATTCAGGCAGATAAGATAAACAACAAAAACAAATGTAAACTCACTGTGTGTGCATGTGTAGTATATATTTTTCTGTACAAAGTATAAAAGAAAACTGTTGTGTTTTCCTTTTCGGCTGTACAGCTGTAAGTTGGAGAGGCCACACTGAGTGCAGGCCCAAACATGTTCCAGACGTATGTTTGTTCAGACGAGGTGCACCTTGCCTTTGGGAAATCGTTCCGGACGTCTTACCAAGGATTCTCGAAATAACTAATCTTTGAAGAATTCTGTCGCTGGAAAAACAGAGCCCTTTTAAAAAAGTTTCTTAAAATTGTTGAAAGCTATGCATAGGGAGCCTAGTATGCCAATCTTAGATATTTAAAGTAAGAATTCCAAAACTAAACTAAAGATTTTTAGGTAAATATAACCTAAATGACAATGTAACGGTTTTGGATTTGGGTACTGTAAATGTAAAACAGATACAGATTGTATTGTACATATTTTTGGATGTCATTTAGTTATTAACCATCGTGTAATTTCCTTAGTATAAATAAGAGTTACAATTTTAGCAATATAAAGGCCTCAAGCGACTAGCAAACTAGCGAGTTCATCTTTGTATTATATTTTTATATATAATTGCTAATTGCTTCTTAACTTTAGTGAAATCCTATAGGCACAACTTTCATCATAAAGTCCATTACTGTTAAACTATTTAAAAGCTCCATAAACGTGAACCAATATTAGCTCATTCGTTCACTCTAATTAATTCGCAAGTTTCAACAATTTATGCAACTTGTTACTTGGCTGAAAAATGCGAAGCCCTGAAAAATTAAAGCATAAAATTAAATATGCGAGCAGTTAAGTAGACCGAACAACTACAGAAGCTTTTCAAGGAAATATCTAAGGTTTACGTTTTGAAAAGTTACTTCACCTTAGCAATCGTTAACACAACATCGAAAGCCACATGCTAGAATACTAATTAGCTTTTATTAAAGCAAATTGCTATTAATTTTGTGGCATATTGTCACGCTAGATCGATGTTTGATAAGTAAATAGGTTTAAAGGAAATTTATTCCTTGTAGCGCTATTGTTAGAAGCAGAATGAACACACACCTACTACCAAGGGCTTGGATTACATGGTCGCAGGTTCGACTTATTGAATTGATAGATTAGAGCATGTAAATTTTTTGCACAAGTGATATGACATCTTATTTATTTTATAGCATTGTTAGCTTCCACCCGCGACTTCGTCCGCGTGGACATTCGGAAAATCTTTTGACCTTTGACCGGGATGAAAAGTAGGTATCCTATGTTTAAATCTGTGTACCTTTTTGCATGATTGAGAAACAAAGATCTAAGAAGGATCTAACCTTTCACATTTATATTATTACTAGCGGCCGCCCGCGACTTCGTCTGCGTGGAAAGGTTTTTTGCTATCCCTCGGGAACTATACTTTTTTCGGGATGAAAGGTACCCTATGTCCTTCTCTGTACCCCTAACAACATGTATGCAAAATTTCATGATGATCGGTTAAGTAGTTAGGACGTGAAGGCGTAACAAACAAACAAACGGACTTTCGCATTTATAATATTACTAGCTGCCGCCCGCGACTTCGTCTGCGTGAAAAGGTTTTTTTTGCTATCCCTCGGGAACAATACTTTTTTCGGGATGCAAAGTACCCTCTGTCCTTCTCTGTACCCCTGACAATGTGCATGCAAAATTTCATGATGATCGGTTCAGTAGTTAAGACGTGAAGGCGTAACAAACAAACAAACAAACGGACTTTCGCATTTATAATATTAGTAAGGATAGTAGGATTTTGCTTTCGATTTTAATGCATTTAAAAATTGCGTAGCATCGAGATACGATGGTTGCGGTTTTCTCAAGTACCTAGGTACGCCTTGCGTTTTTGAATGGGCCAGGAGCCACGTTGACTGCTTTCTGATTCCCAAATAAGATACGGTTTCAAATCTCGTGTCGAGAGGAACTCGCTTATTGAATGGCAGTTTTTGTGAGTTTTGCCCTGAAGATGTTTTCTTCTCTTCATTTTGCCGCAAAATGGAACGTCTAGTCGGAGCTTTATTGAGCGAAACCGCTTTTAAGGAGCTTTTTAGTCCTTGTAATTGGTTGTAATAAATATTCAATTTATATTAAACAAAACTATATTCTCATAACGTGGAATCAATAACAATGAGTAACCAGGCAACTGTCAAGTATATGTCACGTCTCCCCCGCGAGTTCTTCGACCAGGGGAGCTGGAAGGAGCTGGTCCAGGTGGCGGATCCAGGTTCGGCTGTCGTCAGTCCGGACTTGATAATGTAGGCGGCCAAGCCGCTGGGTGATTACCCCAAACTGCCACTTGGGACCTGAGGTCGTGTAGTCCCGGGCCTGGACTCGATCGCCCTGAGCGAACTCCCGCACGTTTGATGCGTTAGCGCTCTGTCTGTGGCCAGATCTCTCCCCCTCCGTTTCTTTCCTTACCATGGAGTGTAACTTGGTTCTGATTTCTCTGGCAAACATTATGGTGTACGGTGACAGGCCCGATGGTCCTGGTGAACTGCGTAGGCGAGACTTCACTTTTAGAAGGTGCTCTGTCAGGCCACCCCTTTCTTGTTCAAGTTTATGTAATGTGCGCTTCACCGTCTGCACTGTTCTTTCCGCTTGACCATTTGTCGCGGGGTGGTATGGGGCTATCGTTCTATGAGTTATTTGATTTTCTGCTAAAAAGTTTTTAAATTCTTGTGATATAAATTGGCGTCCATTGTCTGAAACGATTGTATATGGTGTTCCGAAAGTGGTAAATACGTCTTTAAGTTTTTGGATACAAAATAAACTGGTTGTCGTTTTAGTGGGGACAATTTCTACCCACTTTGAAAAAGCGTCCACTATGATTAGGAGTTGATACCCAGATATTGGGCCTGCAAAGTCAATGTGAACCCTTTGCCATGGGCCCGTTGGTTCTTCCCAGTGATGTAATGGGGCTTTGGCAGGTTCATTTTGCTCTAGGCGGCAGATACGACAAGATTTCACTTTTTCTTCAATGTCTTTATCGATGTTTTTCCAATAGACAAAACTACGAGCTAGAAGCTTCATTTTAAGAATACCCAGGTGTCCGGAGTGGAGTTCTTCTATTATAAAAGATCTTAATTTATTTGGAATCATGACTCGAGTGTCTTTCAAAATGCAGTTGTCTTGTAACGTAAGTTCGTTATCTTTGTATCCTGTGGCTTGTAACGATTGGCCCGTAACTAGTGCTTGAAGTAACGGTTGTAATTCCGGATCATCTCTTGTGTGCTTAGCAATCGTTTCAGGTGTTACCTCTAAAATGTTAATTTGACTTAGCTGAAATAAGTGGTGCTGGTCGATTTTGTTCTCTTTCATCTTTTCAACCGGAAATCTCGATAAGTAGTCTGCGTTTGAGTTGTTAGAGGTACTTCGGTATTCTATATCATAATCAAATCCAGATAGAAAGTGGGCGTAATGGAACAGTCTCATTGTACTAAGGGCAGGCAAGGTTTTATTCGGGTGAAAAATTGAAGTTAGGGGCTTATGGTCTGTGATCAAGGTGAATTTCCTGCCGTAACAAAAATGGAAAAATTTCTTAAGACCCCAGAAAATCGCTGTGGCTTCTTTATCGATTTGGCTGTAGTTTTTTTCACTATCCGATAAGGTTCTTGAAGCAAATGCAATTGGGCGTTCGGAACCATCTGGGAGCTTATGGGATAGTACTGCTCCAAGTCCCGTGGGGGACGCGTCTGTAGCTAAAATCAAGGGTTTCTTTGGGTCAAAGTGAATTAAGATTCTGTCACCCATAATTTCTTTTTTAATTTTTTGAAAGCTCTCTTCGCATTTGGTGGTCCAAGTGAATTTTACTTTTTTCTTCAGCAAATTGTTTAGGGGATTCGTAATAGACGCTAAGTTCGGAATGAACTTATTGTAGTAATTAGCCATGCCAAGGAATGTACGTAGTTCGTCGACGTTAGTTGGGCGTTCTGTATTCGAAATGGCAGTAACTTTTTCTTTATTTTTATGTAATCCATCTTTGTCGATTGTATGTCCGAGATAATTGATGCTGCGTTTGAAAAAGTGACATTTATCTTTATTTACCCTGAGGTTGTTTTCTTTGAGCTTTTGTAAAACTTGTTTTAATCTTAATAGCAACTGGTCTTCTGTAGTTCCTTGGATAATAATATCGTCGAAGAAACATTTGACACCATCAATGTCTTGTAGCAGCTGGTCCATGAATTTTTGCCAAAGGCTCGGAGCTACCTTAACTCCAAACATCAACCGATTTACTTTGTAGGTTCCACGGTGCGTGCTTAGTGTCTGAAGAAGGGCGCTTTCATTGTCCATTTCCATATTTAGGTAGGCTTGGGTAATGTCTAATGTGCAGAATAATTGTGCGCCACTCATTTCTGCTAGGATGTCTTCACTTATTGGTATCGGGTACTGTTCATCTTTGATCGATTTGTTTAAGGTGACTTTGTAGTCGGTGCAGAGTCGAATACTGCCGTTAGGTTTGACAATTGGGACCACCGGTGTACCCCAGTCTGAGTGGTTTATTTTCGTGATCACACCTTCTTCCACTAGGCGGTCTATTTCATCATCCACTTTTGGTTTCAATGCATAGGGTATTCTACGGGGTTTTATGAAGATAGGTAGTGCATTTTCCTTTAATTCTAAGTGTCCTTGAAAGTTAGGAATTTTTCCTAATTTCGGTGAAAATACTGTGGTCTCGTATTCTTTGAGTAATTCATCTAGTTTTGTAACTTGTTTAGTTGCTGAGATCAATCGTATGTCAGCTAGATCTATTTTTAATTCTTTCATCCAACTCCTACCAAATATTGGGTCAACTTCTTTCTTTATAATGTACAGCTTGCCAAACAGGTTTTGATTCTTGTAAGTGTATTTAACATAAACGACGCCAATAGGCTTGAAAATTTCTCCTGTGTATGTCTTTAGTTTCATATCTGTCTTGAATATTTTCTTTTGTAGATTTAATTTCTTGTAGTCACTGAGTGAGATAGTTGATAGTGAAGCTCCTGTGTCAAATTCCATGTGTACCTTTTTATTCTCAATGATAACGGTAATCATATACTTATCACTCATCTCGCTCTTTACCAAGTTGATTTCGGCTGCCCCCAGGTCCGAATCCACGCTACTGGTCGAGTCGTGCAATTGATTTGTTTTAGGGTTTCGTTGTAGGCAGACTCGAGCCAGGTGTCCCTCTTTGTGGCATTTATGACATTTCAAGTTTGAAGCACCGCATTCATTTGCTCTGTGGTCTTCTTTTCCGCATCTAAAACATTTTCCTCTCAAGTCTCGAATCGTGAGTGGTGGCTTGAAGGATTTTTCTTTACGCGTGGGTTGAGGTGGTGTGGAGTCGCACGATATTTTAAATGTGCCCTGTGTCAGCGTGTGATTCATTTTAGACATTGTAATATTTTCTGTTTTTCCCATTTCTATTGCCGTTGCCATCTGTATCAATTCAGGGAAGGGGCTCGTCTCTTTTTCTTGTAATAATTTGGTTCGTATTTCACCGTCGGATAATCCTCGTATAAATTGTAATGAAAGGAAGTTGTCTGAAATGGGTTTCTTGCAGTGTTGACATTTAAATTCACATTTTGAAGATAATTTTCTTAGTTCTGAGGAGAAAATTGCAACTGTTTCGTCTGCGGATTGTAGTCGAGAAATGAATGTATGCCGTGCGGCCCAGATGCTTGGTTTTGGATCAATAAAGTTATCTAATATTGTTGTAAGTTCTTCAAAACTTTTATTCAGTGGTTCTTCAGGAGAACATAGATCGTATAGCTTTTCATGTAGATTAGGAGAAATTGTAGATAGTAATATGTATACTTTAATTTTCGGATCAGTGATGTTGTTCATTAATATGTATACTGTCATACGTTTCGTAAAATTTTTAAAACTTTCATTTTCTTCTTGGAACGGGATCAGACTGAGTTTCGGGCAACGACCTTGGGGTTCAGATATTATAGGGGCACTTACAGTTGGCAGTTGGTTCGATGTTGAGGGTAATGATTGTTCTTGGTTGTAACGCCTCACTTGGTTGTAAATTGTCAGCATTTTAGTTTGTAGATTTGTGTACATTTCCTCTGTTTCAAACCTGTATTGTATTTCCGTTTCTAATTTGTCATCTTCCGTTTCTTCTTCTATTTGAGTTTGTAAGTTACATAAGGTTTCGTATGTTTTCTGTAAAGATGTCAATCGGGTTTCAATTTCTTCTTGTGTGTGTAACTTTTCTTCATTGAACAGGGTTTGCGTTTTTGTAATAAGGGCGCGTAGAGTCCCTCGCGTGCGACGACATTTTGTTATATCAAATGGCATCGTCGCCAATAATAAATATTCAATTTATATTAAACAAAACTATATTCTCATAACGTGGAATCAATAACAATGAGTAACCAGGCAACTGTCAAGTATATGTCAGGTTGGTTGGTAATCGATAGCATTTTCTGTACCTATGCGATGATATTAATGGAGGGAAATTTTCTTATTATAGATAGGTACTTAGTTTGATGACAGTAATTAGAAATTTAAGGCCCTTTATTCATATATATATATATATATATATATATGTATATGTATGTGTATGTGTATGTATGTATATATATATATGTATATATAATATATATATACAGTATACCTACGCGGTACTGAAAACATGCCGAAAGCTTACTGGACGCCTACATTTCCATAGAGCTTCCAGAGCAGCTCGGTGCGGTACGTACAGATTCGGTACAAAATCTGTACCGCACCGACAAATGAGTAAAGGGCCTAAATAGCATGAAGCCGGTTGATTTCGTATATTTAAATATCAAAACTCAACAAAAATTCAAACAGAGTCTATTAATATATATAAGGAAGGGGTGACTGACAGACTATTGCCCAGCCCAAAACACTGAACCTAGAGACTTGAAATTTTGTACATAGATATTTTATTTAGTGCAAACACCCACTAAGAAGGGATTTTTAGAAATTCCATCCCTAAAGGGTTGAAAAAGGGGTACAAAGTTTGTATGGAAAAAAATATTAAATAGACATTTCAACTTGAAACTTCATAGGAGTACTTCTAAATACAAATAAGCAAACACGTGTTTCGTGGTTTTCCGAAACTCAACTCTTTAGTGGGTAAATGGGGTAAAAAAGCCCAAAATCGATATGGGTGTCGTCATCGAAGTTTTATGGGATGTTGATTGCGAAAATGGCATTTATTCTTAAGTGATAGACATTATTCAACCCCTATAGTGGTCAAATGGGGTTCAAACTTTGTATGGAAAAAATATAAAATAGACATTACGACTTAAAACTTCCTAGGAGTAAGTACTTCTATAAACAAATGATCAAACATGTATTTAGTATATTTCTGAAAATCAACCCCTTAAGGGGTAAATTGGGTAAAAATCCCAAACTCGATATAGATGTCGTTATTGAGGTTTTATGAGATGATTATTGTGTCGTTGGCATTTATTTTAGGGTCCAACACGACACGGTGGACATTATTCAACACCTAAAGGACTGAAACGGGGGTTCAAATTTTTAATGGAAATAAGATTTCGATTTTGAAGAACGAGAACGGGAACTAATAATATTATAAATGTGAAGGTTTAATGTTTAAATGTTTGTTACTCAATCACGTGAAACCGGAATCGGCTGAACGGATTTGGAATAGCACACATATAGTTATAGTCAGTGGTAAAACATGAATATTTTTATCCATGTTCCATAGCGATTTTCCGAATGTCATCGCGGACGAAGTCGCGGGCAAAAGCTAGTTAATATTTATGAATAAAAACATTTTCAGATGATTAATAGGAGTGCCCTTAACTTTGATCGCTCATTTATTCTTACGGACAGTATGCTTACCTAAATACAAAACAAAACAAATCTCTGACTAATTTTAATAGTTTACACGCATCATAAATTATCACGGGTACAATTAACATCATCATACAAAACTGTCCAAGGCTAGAAAATTCTAATAACAAAACTAAACAAATATGTTCACATTTTTTCTACTCACAACTTAAATTGGACACTGAGCCTCAACTAATTCAACAACGATTTACATATTACAATTAATGCCTTTATTATGCACGTGTGTTAAAAATAATCAGTCCGGAATATAAACTCGTTAGCGACCCTTTAGTTCGAACAAATTGACTGTCAGAAACAATTCAACATCACAATAATACCTGTCAATTACTATTTGTCTGCGCTGTACAGATAGGGTTGTCAGCGATTTTCGGAGCTTATGGTGTTCAAAAATATTTGCATTTATTTGATACATGGATTTAATTTCCCTGTTCAGTAAAAATTAGCTTTCTATACAGATAAAATAAATTGAATAAATCTAAAGAGTTGGGTTGACAGATGATTTTACGGGCCTTGTGCCGCAAAGAGGAGCTCATTACAGATTTTGATCGGCCTGCTACGGTACGCTTGTTCTATTCGCTTGGTCGACCCGCGCATTGTGGTTGCTAAACCTAATACGTGGTCATCTTTCTTAAAATCGCCTTCTTGCAAAAGTAATCTTCATCCCCAAAGTCGTAACTTTCTTAAGTAGTCACCTTTTTAAGTGATCAAATTACATACTTTATATTACTTCTTTTAGATTCATTTTGGTTAGGTAAGACTAATCTTCTTACCTAACCAAAATGAATCTAAAAGAAGCAAGCAACTTTTTATAACTGGGTTCGAATCTTGCCAGGAGCAATGCAAGTAATATACATACCTTGATAATTTTGTAATCCAGTACACTTTTGTCATTTTTGGAATTGATTAATCCATAGAGGGGTACTATATAATTAAATATTATGGTTGAATAGACAACCCTATATAATTTTTACAAAACACATGTATTGACAATGAAGTAATTAAGTTTTTTTGCAAATGTACTTACAAAGAAAGAACAACTCGTTTCTAAGCTCGTGAATTAAACAGGATTATGTATTTGGATTACACTTTTAAAACTTTGTCGTAATATTTTTATACTTTAGTATACTACGTTCACGCTATAATTGATCTAAATTTTTGTCCTTAATTATTATTTGAAACAAATAATTTGTTTAAAAAAAGGTTCTATTAATTAAAAGTTGTTAATTTTAAATTGCCAACAGCAGTAGAAGTCATTTAATAAAACACTTTTTATAGGATACTAGCACGGTTTTATTGAAAGTAATTTGGTAATTAGTTAGTATTTGGTTTGATTTTTGATTTTCCCGACGTTTCGGCACCTTTGCAGCTGTCGTGGTCACGGGGGACTGAAGCTGCTCGTGAGCCTACCCTCAAGCGATGAATTTTTAAAGACGTTCAGAAATTAATGTTTGACAAAAGTGTAATGTGTTAAAAAGTGTTTTATTTCATCTCTAGTGAGCGCGTAAGGTTGAGAAGTAAATAGGAGAAGTTATGTTTTTTTTATCTTATTTTGTTCTTTTTGTAATTAGTTAAAACTAAGCGAAAATTTTTCTAAGTTTATGGTTAAAACGGAGTGATTTCATACTCCTCTATATTATTACACTGGACTGGCTGCTGTCAAACTGCTCTTGTGCCTATTTGATTTCCGCCATTTTGGCGCCTGTAGGACGTAGCGTGAGCATAGCGTGAGGGACATGGTACTAAAGTCTGAAGTCTGGAGAGACCATCACGGCAACCATTTTCATTGTACACGTCAAAAATAGTTCGACTTACGCTAGTGGCTTTCAAATAGGCACAAGAACTTTGCTGTCAAATCATACAGACAGCCAGTCCAGTTAATAAGAAAAAAAATGTTTCATGTCAGTGACTATTTTAGAAAATATACTTTTATAATAATAATCTTTCTTTCTTAAATATTTTTCTTAAATAATAATGATAATAATCATTTATTAAAAGGCATAAAAACTCAATAAACAGTCAAATACAAAAAAAACCATTTCATTACTAGAAAAATACTGAAAATACTCAGATAGGTATCGAACCCGTTCATCATTAGCTAAGCACCCTCTACCGATCCAAATTGTTAAGATACCAAACGTTTTGTCTTTTTTTCGGTAAGTAGTATTTAAATATGTTTATAAATATAGCGAAAAATAAAACTTTTGTATCTACTTCTTAAGTATTGGAGGTTTTGGCTTAAACATTGTTCCTATATCACATTAGAAATGGCAATCGATTCGAAATTGCATCGCCGCCGTTCATAGTAAAGTAGCGTACAAATTGAGTTAGTCATGCCTCTAGGGTAAGCTCACTTATGCGTCATAACGAGTTACTACAGATTGCATCTCGGATGCACTTCTGATTAGAGGGCGCAATGCAAGACGCAAGAGAGCGTTTTCTAAGACTATGTTCTTAAGACTGGGACTCACGGCTATGTAGATTAACTTAAATTGTTTAAGCAATTTTTTTATTTAAGAATAAAAAAAATATTATTCGCAAGGTTGTAATTATCTTTTTGCCTATTAAGCTGTCGATATTTTTTAATTATTTTATTTATCATTAGGTTTTTTGGTTAGTGTCTAGGGTAAGCTCATTTATAATGTACCTACATAACGAATGATTACAGATTGCATCTCGGATGCATTTCTGATTAGAAGGTGCAAGAGAGCGTGTTGTGATGTGAGAATACCCATATTGACCCAACCTGAGACTTAGGAAAAAAAAAATTTTTTTTCCTCTAAACAAGATTTTTATGGTTTTAGCAAGCGATTTTAGTAATACCTTTAAACGTAAACAATGGCAGCAGGACAAACAAATGATATATGTATCTATCAAAAGCTTCCGTTATCTTTTTTCTATAAGCTTTCAATAGATTCTTTAGGATTTTCTTTGTCATTTATTTTTTGTTAATTTAACTGTCCTAGTTTTATTCAAATATTAAATAAAATGTATACAAATAAGTAAATTAAATTCAGGTAACTTTATCATATTTCAATAATGGGTACCTACCTACTTACTTTGCTTCAAGTTGGACACTGTATTAAATAAAATACCTAATTTCCTGAAATCTAAACCTACAAATTATATATGAAAATCTTGTTTCTTAACTAAAAGAAACTGACGATTCACACGCACTATCATGTTAGTGGTGAACAAAATATCACCTATTAACGCGAACTACGAAAAAAACCGGCCAAGTGCGAGTCGGACTCGCGCACGAAGGGTTCCGTACCAAAAAACGGCAAAAAAAAATCACGTTTGTTGTATGGGAGCCCCCCTTAAATATGTATTTTACTATGTTTTTAGTATTTGTTGTTATAGCAGCAACAGAAATACATCATCTGTGAAAATTTCAACTGTCTAGCTATCACGGTTCATGAGATACTGCCTGGTGACAGACAGACAGACAACGGAGTCTTAATAATAGGGTCCCGTTTTTACCCTTTGGGTACGGAACCCTAAAAAACATCTTTCGCTTCTCTCAACCGTGTGTCAGTAACGAAAATTTTTCTCCGATTCCTTAATTCTCCCGTGAATCTTATAGTCTGCCATCGCCAGTGAGCTCAGAAATTTACTCTTGTAAGGGATTTTTAAATTCCCTAAGCACTTACTGGTCGCATAAAAATTTCATCACAGGATAAGATTCTCGACCATTATACGCAAGTGCAATTTCGAATTTTAGCGGTGCGCCCCGTTTTTCGAATAACGTAAGTTTTACATTTTAGTAAGAAGCTTCCGCTCTCGGGTTCTAGGGGTAAAATCTCTTGGGAAATAGGTTTAAGAGATTTTATTGGAATATTATTACCGGTATAGTGAATAGCAAACGAGTTTTTTTTTTTAAATTGACTCTTACGGCTTTTGAAGACTGATAGAATGAATGGTTTTCAAATCTCAATAGAAGTATTGAATTCCTGAAAATTCAACCAATCTTGATGTGCCAAGCTAGTGGCAGTAAAAATACTACTTTAATGTGCCAGAACATTTTACAAATTAATGATTAAAAATATGGTAAGACCTTTAAAGCGATTATTCTAACACAAGGAACTTAAACAGTTATCCGCTTAACGAGACCCATCTAAACTTAACGTATCAATTATGTATAACATTAATACCGTACACGCGAGATGATTACGTCTTCAATCCTGCTCATCACTAATTCCTTCAACGATATTAGTAATAGTAATCTTATTCATCATTGATAAGCAGTACAGCAATATTAATAGAAAGCTCAATCTATTACGTATCCATTTGACATACACAGACAGTAATTACTAGTAATATAGGTCCATAATTAAATTTATGTGGTTACGCATTCCGTCGCAAAGCAACTTTAACGCAGCATAGCCTTTACTATTTTGAGTACAAGTTTGTTATTTGAATTGTCTAAAACAGACGTATGATCCACGGGAGGTGTCCGTCTAGCGCCATGCATGTACGCCCTTAGTGAACTTTTGCACTTACAAGTATTTGGTTCGTCTTTGTTTCTGATACCGTTGGCCATCCTAGAATTGTATGAAAATTTACGAATCGAATACGAACCTGCGCATGAGTGCACAATCGTCCATACAATTTCTAGGACGTCCAAAACTGAATCAAAGATGAACCGAATACGTATACGTTAGCTTTTTTAGTTGTTTAGTATTAGTCTTTTATTCAGTTGTAAAAACGTCTCTAATTATATTCTTAATTGAAAAAACGATTACGCCAAATATCAATACAAACCAATACGATGATTTAGTATTTGTAACATTCATAAAAACATTGATCTGTCTGGTTAACCTATAATCTGAAAACCCAACAATTAATTTATAGTTTTAGCCGACTTGAATGACAGTGTCAATTAATGAGATTATTATTTTCAATTAATAATTATGTAACATCGAGCTGCTTTTCCCAATGTTTTGATATATTTGTTCAAAAGTGTATCTACTATTTTACATAAACCTTATAATTTTATAATAACCACAATTCCCTCAAATTTATTCGGCCGCATTATTAACCAATATTTTTACTATCGTGTACCGAAATCGCATTTTTTAACAATAAAAATAAATTGTCGAGCTTTAACAATTAGTTTTAATTGAAAATAAAAAGGGAAAACAGGCTTTTCTTATAGTTGTGATTGTTTTTTAATCAACCCTAAAACAGATGTAAAATATAAACCCACTAAAATCAACATAATACTACGCACGCATGTATTGATGGCACGCCTACACGAATCAACATGTGAACAGAAGCGTCATACATAAACTTTGATAGAAGTACAAAAAGCTTTAGAAAGGCACATCTACAACCCAGGAATGTGTGAATGGACGGATTTCTACAACAAAACCCCACATTGTTATGAAACCAAATACTTACTTACACCTCCGGTTGAAGCTATATCAATAGCATTAAAGTTCAAAATAGATCAGGTCGCACTTAAGGCCAGGAGTTTTCACTTTACAGACATTTTTTCAACGTCTATTTATACCGTGTGGCAATAGATTAGATATTAAACCCTACTAAAATACACACAGATATAACATACATAAAGCCGAATAAATTATCCAAATGACAAATTTATAAAACAAAAAATTTCATTGAATTGAATTGAAATTCACTCCAAATCTACATAGACCTTTTTTCTTCTCCTAATTTTAACTGACAACAACATCTTTCAAAAGAAAAAGGTAGTTAAAATAATATTTTAAAGATTTTTCACAAAACAAGAAAAACCTATATTTTACAAAATAATTTTAAGTAAAAAACCTCTTCTTGTATATTATTTAGTCCTTGCTAATATTATAAATGCGAAATTCAGTTTTTTTGTTTGTTACGCCTTCACGTCTTAACTACTGAACCGATCATCATAAAATTTTACAAATACGTTGTCAGGGTAACAGAAAAGGACATACCTTTCATACAGAAAAAACATACAGTCATAGAATAAGTACATAATTGGTACAGTTCCCGAGGGAAATCAAAAAACTGTCCACGCAGACGAAGCCGCGGGCGACCGCTAGTACTGTATAAAAAACCCTATACAAGGTTATTTTTAGTATATACGAAACCTGAAAACTGTTCAGACTCAGTAATAGAATCGAGTGCAATATTTTTTGTATCATGTTATATTTTGACGAAATAATATTTACAAAACTATAATTAATGCACGCCCTACGAAAATGTCTCGCGCGCACAACACATAAAGCTTGTAACTTCGTGAGTTTTTAAGCTATCATTATCATTTTTTTATACGAATTTTGAAAATGAAAATATGTGACCCGTGTTTCGGCTTTCGTTTATACAAAAAATAATGTTGTATATACGATAGCATTAGAATGTTCAGGTAGTATGTACACGCCTTAAAGATGACCACAATGGCCCTGATAAAATGACACGTGTAGGCGGTGCTTTCTAAGCGCAATGAAGCTCCAAAAAAATTGGACATAATTTTTCATAACCAATTTGAGTGATAAATATCTCTTCCATGGTGTATAAGTGAAGATTAATGGTAAAACGTGCTATGAGAAATACAAATTGGAATCAGAGTTGATTTTAAATTATATTTTCCTGCTACGTAAATGGAAAGATATTTTTAGACTATTGAAGAACTTTCTCAATCTTGATAATAGCTTAGAAAATAATTTTAATAATAGCACTTATTTAAAACTAGATATAGAAATTAAAATATCCTAAATTGTGATAGTTTTATCAATACACAATGTCTAATAATAGGTTTATTAATAATTCCTCCATTCCAATCACACTAAAAAAAAATTAAGTAGGTACTCCTATCACGTCAGTTTTCAAATAAAAAAAAGCAAAAAAATCAATCCATTCGTTTTTGGGAGAGCTAAGCTGCCTCAGTCAGACAGACAGACAAATACACACACCGCAAACGTATATTCTAGCTTCCGCCCGCAACTTTGTCCGCGTGGACATTAGAGAAAATCCTTAGAAAACCTAACCTGGATAACCTCTTTGAGTCGGGGGTTCGTTTGACAATCAATTACCTATCAGCAGACGGCTAATTCCAGAACAAAAAAAAAAACAATGCAGAAGCTAAAATCTTTTTACTTATCACAGATACAAATCACATTCCTTTATCGTTATTAATGGCAATGAACATCAACATCATTAATACTAAAGTCACGGCCCTGGCTAGTCGTTTATCAATATCGGGGAGTACAGATACCTATTGGTTCATTCACACTCTGATATAATTTGTGCCAGTCAATCAATGTTTAAATTATTATTGAGCTACTTTTTTTACCCGACTGGAAGAGGGTTATGTTTTTCGCGCGTATCTTGTAAGTAAGTATGTAAGTTTGTATGTAATATTCTTTATTACCTCATATCTTTCAAACGGCTGAACGGATTTCCGTGATTTACATATCGTTAGATTTGTCTCGTCAGCCCAAGTGTTCTTAAGAAGGTGGCGTTATAAAAAAACCAACATGGCGGCTGTACGGTGCTATTATACGTAGTGGGGAAAAAATTTTTTTTTTAGAATAATGCATTATGGGTGTCAAATTAATTAGCTTAAAGTAACGTAAAAATGTTAAATAAGGCCAAAGTAGTAAAAAGGGTTAAGTTGTCAGATTTGACAAAACACTATGAAACTAACAGAAGAGCTTCCTTAAAAAAAGAAGACCTTATAGCCAATGATTCTAGATAGGAAACGTTTGAGTTTTTAGCCATCATAGACCCAAGCCAGATTTTCAACAAGATAGTGAGTAGTTAAGGAATCAATAGTGAACAACATCGAAGAATGCGACTACCTACGGCGTGACCTTTATCTCTAACTTCGTAAGGCGAGAGTTTGACAAATGTTCACGTTTCTAAAGTAATGGCCGCTCACGCTGGCTTCGCTTTGTCGGTCGATGAAGCAAAACGCGTGGTCAGTGGCCATTGAATGGGCTCATCAATTACTTAGGTCGGAAACAAAAGAGTTCCATTTTTAAAATTCAAATATTATTCTTAATTTCTCGATTCAGGTTAAAACAAATGACAAAAGTGAGACACCGAAGAAAGAAGACGGTACTTTTGTTATTTTAGGTCGCCCTTTAAAGACGGTGAAGGTTCGAAAAGTATTCGAAACTTTTTAAAAATAAATTCACAGTACGCTTCTTTAAAAAAAAGTAATAGCCAATCGGGGGTTCTCATCTCAACCGCACTCATCCTGAACACCAAAGATAAACTGCCGGGAACATTGTAAAATAGGAAGTTGTAAAGTTTTGGGTATAGCCACCAGGTGTCCCCGATTCTTCTGAGAGCCAGAAGTTTGTCGAGATTGGCAATCTTGTTGGTTTTATGACGCTAATGTGTTTTTGCGGTGATTTCAATAAAGTTAAAAAATCTTAGGACGAAATGTGATCTGAGTTTACCTTGAGGGGTCGACTAAAGTTTGAAGGACGTTTTTTTTTCTTTGGCACTTTGACTTTGATGTTATTTTGATATGTTTTCTTGTAGTATTATACATTACATAAAGCTTTGCGCTGATATTAAAAAGGATCCTTGTATCCTTAATCATATGAAAAATTATATCGCAATTAATTTGCAACTCAAATAAATACTTATTTCATTTACTAGCGGCCGTCCGCGGTTTCACCCGCGTGGTTCCCGTTCCCGTGAGAATATCGGGATAAAAAGTATTTTATGTTTTAATCTAGGATATCTACTATCTATGTACCAAATTTCAATCAAATCCGTTCAGCAGTTTTTGCGTGATTGAGGAACAAACATTCAAACCCACAAACTTTCACATTTATAATATTAGTAGGATTTAATTTGTTTTGCCTTCGGGGTGAAATTAAATTCATTTAAAAAATTGAATCTCGGACTAAAAAATCAGTTTCAACACAGTTCAGGCACGGTTCACTGGCCGGTAACCAAAATAGGCCGGATTTAACGGAGGCCGTTTACAAACAACAGAAAAAAACAACAGATGCATTCGAAATTCAAACGATGTTTGTGGTGAACGCAAAAAACCCGTGTCCACGAACCGTTGGGTAGTTTAGAAACAAATTTGATGAACACGACGTTCGATAGGGTTGATTGGAAAACGTATCCAGATTTAAGCTCCAATCAAAAGAGTGCGTTGCTGTTGACATGTCTGACGTTAGCCAGAGTTTATGCAACAAGAATAAAAAAGTCCCAACGGGCAAAATTATGTTGCTCCAAATAAAACAAGATTAGTTAATTTATACTACATAATAAAATGCATTCAGAGAAACGCCATTGCCCAGGAACCGTTGACGTAAGCTTGCAAGACTGGCGAACATTAAACAAACAATTGGCAAAAACAAAACACTGGTTGTACAAACAATAAACAACGTAGCGGATCTCGAACAAAGCCGAGAGACTCCGTTATGCCGAGTGTCGTTCGAATTATTTATTCAGTTGCTCTCGAGGAACTTGCGAAGACACCTGTCCTTAATGTGCAAGTAAGTAAGGTTCAAAGTTGTTGAGAAGGCGAATTTATTTGCCACTCTGTTTGCGAGCAATTCCCATCTGGATACTGGCTCTACGCAACCACCAACTTTACCTCGTTGTAATTCTTCGATGCAGGAGATTACAATACACAATAAAGAGGTCCGTAGAGTCCTACTTAATCTAGACGTGAATAAGGCCAGTGGTCCTGATGGCATACCAGCAAGAGTGCTGAGGTATTGTGCGCCTGAGTTGTCTCTTGTACTGACACGTCTGTACCGCCTTTCCCTTCAGACCGAAACCGTACCGAAATCTTGGAAACTTGCCAATGTGCAACCAGTACCTAAAAAGGGTAGTCGTGCCGACCCTAGCAATTACCGACCAATCGCCATCACTTCCATACTCTGTAAGGCTATGGAAAGAGTACTGAACGGCAAGCTGCTCACCTACCTAGAGGATAACGATCTCCTTAGTGACCATCAATATGGCTTTCGCCGGGGACGATCAACTGGGGATCTCCTTGTGTACGTGACGCACTGCTGGGGCGAGGCCATTGAGAAACACGGCGAAGCACTTGCTGTTTCGCTTGACATCTCAAAGGCTTTTGACAGGGTTTGGCACGCAAGTTTGCTGAGCAAGCTTCCAGCGTACGGAATCCCCGCTGGCTTTTGTAGCTGGGTAGCCGACTTCCTGAGTGAACGGTCGATCAGAGTAGTCATTGATGGCTGCTCCTCTGACCTCATGGCGATTGATGCCGGAGTTCCTCAGGGGTCGGTGCTCTCTGCGACGCTTTTCCTGCTGCACATCAATGACCTGCTAACACCGGGCATTGTTGGCTATGCAGACGACAGTACTGTGATGGAGAGGTATCTGTCCAGCGCGGGAGCCGGTGGTGATGAGGTGAAAATAATGAGAGAGGCCATGGTTGAGCGATTGAACCTGACGCTAAGTCTCGTCTCCCAATGGGGTGATGAAAATCTTGTTAGCTTCAACGCTTCTAAAACGCAGGCGTGTCTGTTTACCGCAAAAAGGAGTCCATTCAACTTAACTCCTACTTTCCGAGGTACATCTATCCAAGCAACCGACACTCTCCAGCTTCTTGGCATGGAGTTATCTTCTAACCTTAACTTCGGCACCTCTATCGAGTCTAAGGCTCAAACTGCAGCTAAGAAGCTGAGCGTCCTAAATAAAGTCAAGCGGTACTTTACGCCTGGGCAGCTTTTAACCCTTTATAAAGCTCAAGTCCGATCTTGCATGGAGTACTGCAGCCACCTTTGGGACGGCTCGGCGAAATATCAACTTGCTGCACTAGACTCGGTGGAACGCAGAGCCAAGAGATTAATAGGCGACGGAAAACTGGTATCAGCTAAGCTTCACAGCTTGGCTCACCGCCGTAACGTTGCTTGCCTATCGGTCTTCTATAGATTGTACTTCGGCGAGTGTGCTCAAGAGCTGCATGAGCTCATTCCACCTTCTCCTTTCTTCCATCGGACATCCAGACGCACTGCAGGCTACCATCCGTTCTTGGTTGATATACCTCCTGTGCGTACTAAACGCTACTCATCATCGTTTATAATGCGCACAGCCAAGGAATGGAATTCCCTGCCGGCGTCTGTGTTTCCGAGCACATACAACCTGACTCTTTTCAAGGCCAGAGTGAATAGGCACCTTCTGGGCAAGCTCGCTCCATCGTAGACCCCGTCTATACTTTCGGGCTAGACTAGGGTCAAGAGCAAACCCATTATAATTAAAAAAAAAAAAAAAAAAAAAAACAAACAAAGTTTTGCAGATTACTGCGGACTGACATTTAACAGCTGCAGTCCACCGTATATGCGGAATTCCTTGCCTCTTTATAAGCCAAAGCATGTATGGTATGGTGTAGGTATTAAGAGCTATTTTACGACCACTTTTGATTTCTAGGCTCCAACAGTACCAACCAATTTAACATATTTTGCCTAACAATATAATTATTCGAAGTCATATTATTTGGTCCAAACTTACAATTTTAACGACCTTAAAGCAATAAAATTTTAACGCTATCTTAATAAACATCTTTGACGAAACCCAGATGCGTGTTAAGTGCCCCTTGAAATAAAAAAAGGTTTGTTACAAAAATATATTTCTAAGAAAAGATCCTTTTCACGTCATTATTACTAAACTACCGGTACTTGACAACAAAGTGTGTGGTGTCAAGCAGCTGTTAACCGCATCAAGAAAGTTTTTATTGAATGCAATGCAACTGATCTTTTATTGGGGTTCGAAAGTGGGGTTCGGTGCGACTTTCGTAAAAAAAATACTATTCCAGTCAAAAAATTATTTGCAAATTAACTTAGCAGTTAATATTAAACTAGTGGCTCCGTGAGTTGTAGACCTCGCGAAAAATAGTTCAAATTGTATGTTCTTTAAAAAATAATTTTAATTTTGTGCCCAGAATAAGCAATGAAATCAAATATGCAGTAATAAGTTCTGTTATAACTTTGATATTTTCAAATTTCGAATATTGGCCAATATCGGCCAGAATAAGCGTAACTGCTCACGGGCGACTCTTTGTAGCTGCGATAATCGCGGCGTTAATCGCGGCGATAATCGCCCGCGAAATGTCACGACAAAGGTTTTACTTAGCCAGCGACAAAAAAGCGCAGCGATTATAGCCGCGAATAACGACGCGTTTATCGCGGCTACAAAAAGTAGCTCGTGAGCATTTACGTATAGAAAGAACTCGGCATGTTCTATTCTCAGCGACAAAAAATCGCTCAGCAATTAATTGCCCGTCAGCGGGGACGCTAATTTTTAATTGAATTTGAACTATGAACATTCAGTCTTCTAAAATTAAACAACTTGCTTTGCACCGCTAACAAAAAAGGTTTGTGTTATTTTTGATCTGCATTTTTCTAAACGGTTGAAATATGTTTTTCACCTCTCCAGCAGGAAAAAAGCGCTTTTGGCGCGTAAAAACTCACAGCAAAATCGATTTTAGCTTTTTTTAATCACATTAGTTTATTACACCAAAAATCTGTTTCAATTAGCTTATCCGTGTATATAATATAAATACGTATTTATAAATATAAAACAATCACAACTTGAAAAGAAACTCACACCTGCTACTTTTTAGGGTTCCGTACCCAAAGAGTAAAAACGGGACCCTATTACTGAGACTCCGCTGTCCGTCTGTTTGTCTGTCACCAGGCTGTATACGTATGAACCGTGATAGCTAGACAGTTGAAATTTTCACAGATGATGTATTTCTGTTGCCGCTATAACAACAAATACTAATAACAGAATAAAATAAATATACAGGGTCACTGGAAATATGACGTATTCCTGCTAAATGGTTATAGATGAGGTCAAAACAAATATTTTTTGTTATATTACTTTTTCTCAAAAAGTTCATAGTTTTTGAGTAAATTAAAATTAAGTAATTTTTTACCAAAAGTACGTTTTCAGATACAAAAAATTAACATAAAAGATAATTACTCGTTCGATTCCGGTTTTTTTATTATTTTGGTATAGAAAACAGTCTAAAGGTTGATAATGAATAAAAAAAGTTACAAAAAGTACATGTGTTTATAAAAAATCAATCCTTAAAAACATTTTTTATTTTCATTTTTTCAGATTTTTTTAGAAAAGGCAGCAAATATCTTTAAAAAAATCCTAGTAACTAAGCGTGCATAATATTTTAAAAACATCGCCATCTATTCAGCTTTCAGTTGAGGTATAAAACTTAATAATAATTTAAATAAAAAATGAGAAATTAAAACTTAAGTGAATTGCAGTCCCATTTCATGTAGTAAAAATTTCCTACTTCGAGCGCTTCGGAGGTGGCCGTATTATCCTACTTATATCATAAATGTGAAAGTTTGCTTTTTTGGATGATTGTTAATCAATCATGCAAAACGGCTGAACGGATTTGGATGAAATATGGCACACAGATAGTCTAAAAGCCCGATTAAAACATAGGAGGATACTATTATCTTGGCTAAAGGTTCCCTAGGGATTTTCTCGAATGTAAATGCCGATGCAGTCGCGGGCAGAAGCTAGTTTGCCATAAATGGTGATGCTTACTAAAAATAATAATAATGAGAGTTTGGGGACAGGATTATTTTCCGCCGATGAGTCAAAATTTTTACGGACGGCATCATAAATAACCATGCAAATCAGCCATTTTCAAAGCCTTTATGCCAGGCCTTCCTTTTGGCTTGTGAATGGATAGAGCGGACGGGCCATAACCCACCACGTGGACCCAATGTGGATTGGTCAGTATTAACGACTGTAAATGTAGCCAGGACCAACGGCTCTATGTAAGGTACATTGTGTTAACACCGACTAATCCGCATTGGGCCCATGTGGTTGGTTATGGCCCATCCACTTTATCCATCCACAAGCCAAAAGGAAGGGCTGGCATCAAGGCATTAAAAATGGCTGATATGCATGGTTATTTTTGATGCCGTCTGTATAAAATTTTGACTCATTGGCGGAAAATAATCCTGTCTCGAAACTCACTCGGAAGAAAGTATTTTTAGTAAGCACGACCATTTATGGCAAACTAGCTTCCGCCCGCGACTTCATCCGTTTTACATTCGAGAAAATCCCTAGGGAACCTTTAATCAAAATAATAGTATCCTCCTATGTTTTAATCCGGCTTTTAAACTATCTGTGCACCATATTTCATCCAAATTGGTTCAGCCATTTTGTGTGATTGATTAACAATCATCCAAAGAAGCAAACTTTCACATTTATGATATAAGTAGGATAATACGGCCACCTGCGAAGCGCTCGAAGTAGGAAATTTTTGCTACATGAAATGGGACTGCAATTTACTTAAGTCTTAATTTCTCATTTTTTATTTAAGATATTATTAAGTTTTATACCTCAACTGAAAGCTGAATAGATGGTGATGTTTTTAAAATATTATGCATGCTTAGTTACTAGGAATTTTTTAAAGATATTTGCTGCCTTTTCTAAAAAATCTGCAAAAATAAAAATAAAAAATGCTTTTAAGGATTGATTTTTTTATAAACAGCTGTACTTTTTGTAATTTTTTTTATACATTATCAACATTTAGACTGTTTTCTATCCCAAAATAATAATAAAACCGGAATCGAACGAGTAGTTATCTTTTATTTCAAATTTTGTTTTTGAAAACGTACTTTTGGTAAAAAAATACTTAATTTCAATTTACTCAAAAACTATGAACTTTTTGAGAAAAAGTAATATAACAAAAAATATTTGTTTTGACCTCATCTATAACCATTTAGCAGGAATACGTCATATTTCCAGTGACCCTGTATAAGGGGGGCTCCCATACATTAAACGTATTTTTTTTTTGCCGTTTTTTGCTCGATATTAATAACGACAACAGGTAGACAGTTAAAATTTTCACAGATGATGTATTTCTGTTGCCGCTATAACAATAAATACTAAAAACATAATAAAATACATATTTAAGGGGGGCTCCCATACAACAAACGTGTTATTTTTGCCGTTTTTTGGTACGGAACTCTTCGTGCGCGAGTCCGACTCGCACTTGGCTGGTTATTAAATAATAAGTAAAGGATGTTTATGACTCTACAGATGTTTGAAGTAAGAAAAATAAAATAACAGAGTTTTAGGCTAATCTTTCTTTATTTTACTAACTAATTTGGTTCCTTAGAGAGGTTTGTAAATGGCAAAATAAATAGTTTTATAGAAGTTTATTACGTACTGTGTTCCGTATATAGATAACTAGCGGCCGCCCGCGACTTCTCTGCATGAAAAGTTTTTTGCTATCCCTCGGAAACAATACTTTTTTTGGGATGAAAGGTGCCCTATGTCCTTCTCTGTACCCCTGACAACGTGTATGTAAAATTTCATGATGACCGCTTTAGTCGTTAAAGACGTGAAGGTGTAACAAACAAACAAACAAACGGACTTTCGGACTTAAATATTAGTAAGGATTTAATTAAAAAATATTTTGACAGTCAAGTAAAATAATGGTTGGTATACATACATAATATCCAGACACCCACATCTATATTACAGTTTTGATATCATTGAGAATAAAAATTAGTAGGTACTTCGAAACGCTCATGGCGGAACTTGACAGACTGATCGTACTCGGTCACGTTTGTTAAGCAACGCTCGGTCCGGTCAGGTGTCGGATGGGTGACCGTTATAGTGGCATTACAACTGAGCGCTTCCGTGTTTCGGAGGGCATGTTAAACCATTGGTCCCGGCTGTTGTCATCTGATAACAACCGTTAAGCCAAGTTAAAGACCTTAGAGACGGCTTGATAAACTCTAACAATTTGGTGGCCACTAATCCTCATTCGATAAGAATAAGAAGTAGGTATTTCAATAAACGTTGCGAGTAGACTAGGAGGCTACTCACTCAGATAGTAAAAATCTCACAAAGAATCTTGGCCATTTGAGTAAAGAGGCGATTTGGTAACAGTATAGTTTCACTCGGTACCCGACTGAGCTGGCGTAGAGATGACTACATACTCGTATTACACACATCTACTTTGTCTAGGGATACAGGTGTTTTTTACATACACAGGAGGTAACTTTGAAGCCTTGGTTTTCAGCAAGGGATGTTTGTGATCTGATGATGGCTATCCAGGGAATGAATGTAGGAAATTCAGATAGCTATACATACAAAACCAACTGATCTGATTAGCATTCTAAAATATTAAAGGACATGTTTAAAAAAACCGCGAAAATAGCATTAAAATGTATGGAAATCCTGAAAATGAGAACTCTGACCCTTCTATCTTTTAGGAAATCTGATCAGATTAGTTGGGTGTGCAAAACGATCTGAATCTCCTCCATTCACTCCCTGGATAGCCATCATCAGATCACAGCACGGTATATCTCTTGCAGAAAACCAAGGCTTCAAAGTTACCTCGTTTGTATAAAAAAAAAACACTTGTATCCCTAGACAAAGGTTGATGAGTATATTTTTGTTGTGGTTAAATTACTCTGAAGAAGCCGTTGGATGCGGGCAGCGCAAGACTGATCGCTGTGTGGCTAGGTATATTATACCCAGCAGTGAATGTCATTGTGACTGATATTGATATGAATTTTGTGTATTGACTACAAAATAAAGTTCTGCATTTACTCTTATGGTTTTGTTTTCTTAATTATTCCCAATATGTGACTCCTATTTTTGAAAGAGACGTCATCACGTGATTGTCTTACTACATTTTGAAACAAATGACAAACAAATTCGACACAACAGTTTGGTTTTTCTGTCTTTTTCGAGGATCAAAGGGTTAACCCAAAAGTTGAAATGCCAAATCCGTTCAAAGCTTTACGACTATGCAGTGACGAGATGAAACCTTTGACAGGTGTCAGGAGCAGACAGATCTATCTCGTGACCACAAATAGGTAGTTGTGTCAATAGAAAATATGTACACGCAGTTTCTTTTGGGTTAGTTTTTGTATAGTTTGTCTCGTCATAGAAAATCAGGGTTATGGAGTATGGCATAAACTGCTTTCTATTAAGAAACACCATTGATCATTGGACCACCAACCTTGATTTTATTCTGAAATTGTGGGCAAAAGCTAGTGATGTTAAAAGATTAGGTTTACGTTTCCAGTTCTTCAGAGTTAAATAATAATAAAACCTTAATAATGGTTTTCTCTGTGTTTATGAAGTAGATAACAAAAACTGAATTACAAACTGTTTTAGTTATGAACATAATTATACGGTTTAAAAATCATCAAAGCCAAAGCTCTTTTCTTTAGCAATTAACACAAAAAATCAAACACACGATAAAAACCGTTTTAACTGGCATGGCTTTAAATCTTTCTTTTGCGCTTAAACAGAGTTTTTGCATTGATTAAAATGTATGAAACCTATTTGAATAGCGGCCTGGTATTCACAAAATTGTAATTTATCTCTGCAAACCCTTGTCCGTTGACTACATTATGGTGAACAAGATTTTCTGGGGGATAAAATGATAATTAGCAAAAAGGAAACAATGATATACTGCTATGTGGATTTTCCTACATGTTATATTTTAAACTTGTTTTACATAGGTTAGAAAAACTGTTTTTAGGGTTCTGTACCCAAAGGGTAAAAACGGGACCCTATTACTAAGACTCCGCTGTCCGTCTGTCTGTCTGTCTGACACCAGGCTGTATCTC
Source organism: Agriphila geniculea (assembly GCA_943789525.1). NCBI lineage: Eukaryota > Metazoa > Arthropoda > Insecta > Lepidoptera > Crambidae > Agriphila > Agriphila geniculea. The sequence continues at coordinate 9,259,798 of OX038883.1, forward strand.
ATGAACCGTGATAGCTAGAAAGTTGAAATTTTCACAGATGATGTATTTCTGTTGCCGCTATAACAAAAAATACTAAAAACAGTATAAAATTAATATTTAAGGGGGGCTCCCATACAACAAACGTGATTTTTTGCCTTTTTTGCTCGATATTAATAACGACAACAGGTAGACAGTTGAAATTTTCACAGATGATGTATTTTTGTTGCCTCTATATTAAAAACAGAATAAAATTATTATTTAAGGGGGGCTCCCATACAACAAACGTATTTTTTTGCCGTTTTTTGGTACGGAACCCTTCGTGCGCGAGTCCGACTCGCATTTGGCCGGTTTTTTTTTAGTTGTCAAAAGTTATTCTTTTACCTTCTAGATTATTGTCATCACAGACTTTGAATCTCACCATACATTTACATTAATTATTAAACATTATTAATAATTGTAATTAGGTAATGATCTGAATGCTTCGGAGACATCACATGAAATAGTAAAAATGCAACGCACATTTAATTCTTAATTAATTTAATTATAAAACTGATATTGTGATATTATGTCATTTGGCTACCAACCGAAGCGGAAACAGGCTTACTTTCTCTGTTGAGAGTAGATACAATAAATACGAGATCTCTACTAGTCGAACTAAATAAAGATATGCCTGAGCAAAACTGAAAATTAAAAGCAAACTTTCTTTCACTATCCTCTAAGACTTAAAAACCTAATATTTGCGTACAGTAATGATAAACGCGCTAAATCCGTAAAAGTACTTTATAAAATTAAGTTTAACCAACAAGTCAAAGGAGCAATCACCAATAGCATTTGATAAAATAACCTCTTCTGGAACAGTTTTCCGATAAAAACTTTATAAGCTAACAATATTTCTTTGCTGAGGAGAAATGGTGTTTATTTATGTCCTCGATAGTTCATAAAGTGGTTTTGAGAATACTGGACGATATTTCTTCTTACTTCATGAAACACACTTTATTGACTCGAGATATTTTTCTTGTACCTATTGTCATTCTAAGCTTAGGTATTAAATTCAATATTAAGCATTGCGAACATTTCCTAAGAATTTCATAACCACCGCAGTGAACATAATAACGTTTTTTTTTGCATTTCCAGTAAAACAATCCCTTTTTTGTATTCTTCAATATCGAAGAATTATTACACAAGATAAAGAGAAACGCTTTACTAAATGTATAGCTTCCCGACATTGAATTTTTTGTTAATTTTAATTTTTTTCATCAATAACTAATTTAAATTGAAACCGTTTCGGTTACGTTTAAAAAGAAATATCAAATAAACTGAGATTTAAAATGTTAACAAAAGTACAGCTAAACAAAATATTGAATTCGTCAAATACAAAGTAATATTAAACCTCAGACATTCCCATAAAAAATACTTATGAAATCTCTTCATCGAATTATTATTCCCAGAGATTATTCAAGAAAAGTTACCGTCTATTGGTCAATAATTACGTCAGGTTTCACAAACATTCCGAGCACAAAAGAGTTCACTCAAGGCATTGTGCTCTGTAGAGCACAACTTCTTACTTTTTATGCTCGGAAACTTTGTTTCTTTCGCATTCACGGCTCAATCCTTCTTTTATAGTCTAGGAAGTTTATTAGCGGTCTTCAAAACTGTTGCACATTCGAACGGAAACAAAAGAGCACATTCAGCGGACTGATATTTCTTTAGAAGGATATTTCTGCCTCATCGTAAACTTGACAACGAGATATGAAAAGTCTTGGACGGCTGCGTACTTTTTGTCATTAACAAGTCTTTACAAAAGATTCTAAAGTTTGCTTAGAGGGGAATTTTTTTTTCGTACTCAATTCTCTGTACGCTATTGTTTATGTGCAGCTTAGAGTAAGACGCGCTTCTAAATGTGCAGAGTTGAGTTATGAGAAAATTATATTACCTATACGCATTATATGAAATTTCTCTCGTTGATTGTGATGCTCAAGTACCAACAGATGGTGATAAAAAACATAGATATAGCTGGCAAAGATGACATTAAAAACTATTAGTTTAAGACCTATTTCACAGCTTAATGAGAGCATTCTTTCAAAATGAAACAGAACATGGAATAGACTTCTCCAGAACCTGTAAAACTATCATTTATTTAACCAATCTATTGCCTAAAGTCTAATCTAATCTAATTCATGTCGTTAAAAATGTATTAGTAGCTTTAATCAAAATAGTTCGTTTAGAAGTTTCCAAATAAATATTCCTATAAAACAACTATTTTAATATGGAACATCAGAACAGCAGTTTACACTGGGAAACAGTTCACAAACTTGTTAATTTTGCTGTTGTACTGTTTTCGAATGTTTGGCGTACAGACCAAGTTTTGTTACCGTTTAAAACTGGACTTTTCTGAAGCAATTTTAGTAATTTAAAAGCATTTTAAACATCTTTATTAGTCTTCAGTTAGTAACATTAATATTTTACCAAGGTTAATCAGCAACTATACTACCTGATCCTCTGTTTAGAGACATTTATTTTTGTGTATTTTTGTAGTTATAAAGAGTCGAAAACTTAACTATAGTAACCGAAAGTACTTAACCGCAATCAAGAAAAAGAAAGGAAAGTACGAGAATGATTTGGTACTAATTTGTAATGTGTTTTATATACGACAACTGGTTTAAGTTATTCGTTAAGTGCTAAGCTTGTTAGACTGGGAAATATCAGTAGTTAGGTTGTCGAACTGTTGAGACGTCCAACACAAATTTATAGTCAGTAGTGAAACAGCCTAACAAAGCAACTGCAATCGAACAATTACGAGGGAAATTGCGATTGCGCGATCCGTTGCGGCCTTCCCAAGAGCTGCTGCCAATTTTGGCAGACAGTAACTTGCAATGAGATTTACGATAGTGGAAATTTACATTCGTTAGATACCTAAATGTGAGAGTTTGAGACATTTGAAACCGATAAGAAATAGATGAAAATGGATAGTGTTGCGACAAAGTTAAGTAAAAAACTTAAGTATTTTTATCGAGATCTTTGGACATGGTATATGTTTATTAATACATAAATTATTTCAGATAAATTGACTAATTAACGACTAGGTACGTTAAAAATAAGAATAAAAATATCCATGAATCGGAAACAGATGCAAAGACAGAATACAAGGCTCAGAACGGTTATGAATTTAAAGATATGTCGGCGAAACGGTAAAAGGACGCTGATTTGACTATTTCAGAGGCACAGCACGTGTTTCCCGCTACGGCCGTTGGTGCTAGTGGCGCGGCCACGTGCTCACGGAACGTCGGAGTTGGCTCACCGGGCGTCAGTTTAGTTTGATTTCGACTTGCGTTCGGTGCACACGCACTACTCCAGACGGACCGTTTGCCTCGCTAGCTTAGTCAATTTAGTTATCGTTAAAGTTAATTTAGTTTGGTTGTATTTGAAGTGATTTTGTGAAATTAAAATTAGTCGACTTTAAACGTGTCGTATAATTTGACAACCCAGTCTCCTTAGCGTACTAGGTTTCTGCCATGTCTGAGTCGAAAGAGAACACTCAAGAGGGCTCCTTTCCGACAGATATAATAAATAAAAGCATCTCCTCTATTATTTATCTAAAAGAAAACAAGAACCAAAATTCGATGCCAAATTCTGCAACACAATATGAATTTTAACGCTAAGTTGCAGAAGCAAAGGGGTTTCATCAGAACACTTACAAGAGCAAACTGAATCACGGAAACACAATTTGCAATTGGAATGCCCTATTTTCGTCAATCAGAAGAGCAAAATGGAAATTCATAAAGCGTTCTGACAGGTCAACATATAAAGAAGTTGCTGAATGAACTTCCATTTGCTAACAGGATGGACATTTTATAAAGTTTCTCTTCATTGTAGGGATGTGATTGTGCAGTGCCAATCAGAATTGGCAATAATTTTTAGCTTCTTTTGTTTGAAAAGAATTGGAATGACATTGCTGATTTGTATTGTAAATAGGCAGGGCTCAAAATATTACTTTATCAATGAATAAAATTTTGCGCTATTTCTTAATTATCTCTTTTTAATGTTTCTTCATTCGTTGCACTACAACAACGTTGGTTGAACCTAAATTCAGCAAAAAGTACTTTCAACAGTTTTATTTTAAAAAATAGTAATGAAAAATAATCTTTGTCGGATTAATACTATTTATAAACCAATGATCTATGACGTATTTAAGCAGGATATAGAAGACAAGGTATTTCACACGTCTTTCTTATTGTATCTTGACCAAGAGTTTTAGGAATGATTTTAAGTTCTTGAAGACTTGATTTTGCTCTAGCGAAGATGGGTTGAAGATGGGTTTTTTGAGGTCATTCACCTTTGTATATGTTTTTAACTCTCTCACATTGTTACTGAAATTACCATGTTAAGTGCAAAATATCCCAATCCATAGTAAATTTTTAAAGTTCTTGATCTTAACGTATCTACTTAATGTAATGTCATTAATTTTGAAGGGTGAGGGAAAAGAAAGAACATAGTCAGTTTAGTTCAAATTGAGTTTATAACGTCATCTGCTACAAAAATAAACTTGATATGACTTGACCTATTCGGAAAAAGGCAAAAAGAGCAATTTTCAATACTAACGTCAAATAAATTTTGTACCGAAACCAGCTTTATCAAAGACAATTTCATTATCTATGGCATAATACAAAAATCTTAAAAAAAAGGAAAACCTCCTTCAAAAAACCTTAAAAAAAAACAAAAACCGCATCAAAATTGTCTCCAAAAAGCAAGAAATAATATTCAAATCATTAGATACGAGATACGCATATCAATTTAAATAAAACACGTCTAATGAAGTCGGGTGGGGCTGGAGGATCACTTTTTTTGTTTTAAAAGCCCAACCCGACTTCATTAGACGTTTTTTATTTAAATTGATATGCGTATCTCGTATCTAATGATTTGAATATTATTTCATGCTTCTTGGAGACAATTTTGATGCGGTTTTTGTTTTTGTTGTAAGGTTTTTTGTAGGAGGTTTTCTTTGGCAAGGGTCAGTCGTGGGATGGGTGACCAAAGTGTATTATCTCGATCTCCTCCGTGCTTTAGAAAACATGTTAAGCCGTTAGTCCCAGCTACATTAGCACTTATTAACACCCACCAATCCACATTGGGCCTGCGCGGTGGGTTGTAGCCCATCTCCCTCATCGATCCGTAAGTAATCCCAATAAAAAAAGCTAATGCGAAACCTTTCAATACCTTAATGTAATCACTAGTACACTATCCTATTTGTGATTTTGAAGAGTTCTCATGTGTATCTTCGAAGTCCAAGATTCAATGCCAATGAAATTAACATAAGAACACCCTTAATCCAACAAAACAAGAATCATCTAAATCGGTTCATAAATAAAGAAGTTATGTCTGTAGATCCATAAAAACTCGAGCAATATTTTACCAGTATTTTCAGGATTACTCAGAAACTACTGAACCGATTTCAAATTTTCAAAAAATGGGACCAATTTGGGAACAAACCTGATGAAGAAACGTTTAAATCATTTCAATCGGTCCAGCAGTATTTGAGTAATTGGCGGACATACACAAAAAAAAACAAATATACAGACGAACATAGAACCTCCTCCTTTTTTGAAGTCGCTTAAAAAGGAGATAAGTTTTTCTCACTGACTAAATATGATCTTTCTTTTCCTTACCCTTACTATAGAGTAACACACACATAGGTGTGTCGTAGCAAATAAAACATTTTATCTATCTAAATTCTAAGCAGGATATATTTCACAAGTCCGTCCTTATTCCTCGCGATTCTCAAATAACATCTATCGAGCAAAACTTCTGCTCATCCCTACACTCAACATCGTTACTTCACTTCAGTTTTGCAATACACAGCGTATTTTAGTAGCTTCTGGCAGCAAACAGTACGTTCCATATTTGCTTCATACTTTATCTGATGCTGCAAAATGGCCGTCTTAAAAGTAAAGCTCTTCAAATGAACTTTATTTCGTTGATGCAAATAAAGCTACTTGTATGCTGTTGACTACTCTGTTAACTACTTTTTTGCTAGTTGGTTACCTTTTTTAGTTCTGCTGCCTTTAATTAGAGTCAGGTCTTTTTGTATGACTCGGGCTTGAGAGTGTCGTAGTTTTTAGAATACTATTTTAATTAACAAGAAGGTGTTTTGCAGTGTTTTTTTAAGTTTTCAAGTTAGGTACAGGTTTTGCGAGTTATTGTATCATTTTATATAGTTTTTAATATTCGATTAAACCTTGACAGCAGCATTATTTTGTTGACAATTTTCGATAACAATGGGCTCAGTAAAATCTCATGATCAAGTAATTGACAACTGATATTTACATAAAGTCTAATTAACGTTTGACTGCCGTTGTAAGAGATAAAACCATATCGCACGCAGTTTAAACATTAAACATTATAATGACTCTAAAACCATTCAAACGCCATCAAAGTCGTGACGCAATAACGAGGATATGACCCTCCATTCATCACCAGTGTCGTAAACGGTAATCACATCATACGCGATCAAACTTCACACCTAGTCGAAATCTCGCGGCCCTGATGTCTTTTTCACTGTGCATCCCCTTTTATGATGGTTGGTTACGATGGTGTAAGTGATAAACTCACGCGAACAACAATGCATGCGTATCATGACAAAAGAAAATCGACACTTTTCTCGCGTTAGAGCTATGTCTATCCCGCTCACACCACACTTATGTGTGCGGGAAAGTGTGATCAAATAGTCGCAGTATGCATGCTAAGGCGGCTGTGTTTTTAGTGCTGTAACTTCACAAAATGTTGAGATAACTTAACATATGTCTCTTATTTTGTTGACAATTTTCGATAACAATGGGCTTAGAGCAACGCGGCTTCCGTCCGGAACGAGGGTGCGATTGCGTGAGGTCAATCGTATTCATTTGACAGTTCAATATCGTAACCGGTCGGCAGCAGTTTGTATAAAATTTGACACTGATGACATACGATATGAACTTTCAAAAGATCACTTTATGCAATCGCCTAGCAGAAGCCGCGTTGCTCTAAGACAACTTGTAACTGAAAAAGAGTGCAACCTGAAAATCTTTAAAAGTAGGGCACATTTACAAATAGTTTTGTGTAGAAAAAACATTTGCAGTCGTATTACATATAAAGAATCGCGATAGTCGAACGCAATTCCTCGTTTATTTACTTGACATTGAACCTTATTCATGATTTAATAGTGTCACGGATACGAAGTGTCCGTATATCACGATTGTTTTTATGTAATAGGCCTGCTGAAATTGGTTTTCACTTTACTTTATTACTATTATGAGGATAGTTTCGAAGAAGTGAAAATCAAATTTGCTGAGAAGACTTTTATTTTCCTTTTCACTTGTAATCTTGAATGTATAACTCTTACAATTATATGACACACGATGACTTAGCTTAGGCAACTGTTCGCTTCCGAGTCTCTCGATCAACTGCCGGATTGCCGAGTGATTCTGCAGCTCGTAGCTAAACCGTTTCGCGCCATTTAGTAAAAATGGCGGGAAACATGGAAAGTAAGCGCCAAGCACGCCCATTGGTCGGGCAAATTTTAGTGGAAAAATGACCGTACTATTGACTTTATGATAAAAAAATGTAATAATGCTTACAGCTCGGCCATCCTGCTTGAAGCGAGACCCTTCGCTTATCAATATAAATCGCTTTTATTGCAAATATTTTGTCTTACATAATGTTAGTAACACACAATAATTATTAATCGATCCAGTTTCATTGTATTTTCATACCGTAATTCTATAGACACAATTATTACAGTAATATAGAGAGACAAAAATACTAAAAATCAGATAAGTAGACTAATAAAATAAGTAAGTAGGTAAGTTATTAAAACTAATGAACTAAATATAAACTGGTCACTGCAATAGTGAACACATTACCTATAGTAATTTTTAATTTCACTAAAATCGAATAAATTAAGTTCGCAATTACAATAGTTTATACAGTTAATTGTTATTATTTGCTTCACTATAATTGATAACTAACACACACACTATTTACAAAATTATAATAAGCACACTATTTACGAAGTTATGATAAGCACACTATTTACAAAGTAATGATAAGCACATTATTTACAAAGTTATGATAAGCACATTATTTTCAAACCTATAACTAAAACAGTTAATCATCCTCATCACTAATTTCTATATCTCTATTAAAGCTAGTCCAAGGTTGCATTTTGTCGATAGCTACTACATTTTCATATCGTCTACCCTGCTTACGAGTAAGAGGGGTATCTTCAATAAGATATCTGTCATTTGGAAGCACTTTTACTATACGATAAGGGCCTTGATATTTATTTACTAATTTCTGAGACTTGCCGTCATGTGGAACTTGTCTTTCCACTCTAACTAAATCCCCCTCTGTATACCTCGTGGCCGGTTTTCTATGTTTATTAAATCTTTCAGCATCTTTAGCCTGTTGTTCCTTAATATTTTCGCTGGCCTTTTCACGTATGTCTACTAGCTCTTCTAGGTTCGGGATGTTAGATGTATCATATATTACCTCACTCAGAATGCCTTGAGACCTACTGGTAATATTGAACCCAAAAAGTAACTCAGAAGGGCTCTTCTTAGTAGTTTTATGTGTAGTCGTATTAAGGCCTAATTGGATATCAGAAATATGTTCGTCCCAATTTTTCTCATCATCTCGATGCGAGGAGGTTGATAATGCATCAAGAATAGTTCTGTTAAACCTTTCTACCTGCCCATTAGCTCTAGGTGTTGCGACAGCATTTTCTATGTGTTTAATGCCGAAAGTCGAAGTAAAATCTTTGAACGTTTTACTGGTAAAAGATGAGCCTTTGTCTGTGATCAGGCGTGAAGGCACGCCAAAGAAACTTATAAACAATTTTATTGCCCGTATTGTAGTAGTGGATTTCGTGTCTCTAACTGGGATTATATTTACAAATTTAGTAAACCCGTCTACTATAACTAATAAATAGCAGTTGCCTTTCTTGCTTTTTATGAAAGGCCCAAGGTGGTCTGCATGAAGGGTGTGGAATGGTTTTGTGATTTTTTCTATTGGATGAAGTTCACCTTCCCTTTTTCCACCTGGTATTTTGTGGTGAGCACACTCTAAACAAGAAGACACGTATTTTTTTGTAAAACGACGCATTTTAGCAAACCAATAGTGTTTCTTGATTCTTTCGAGCGTTTTGTCAAAACCACAATGTCCTACATCGTCGTGATTTTTTTTCACGATTTGCCAACGGACTCCTTTAGGCACTAACCACTTAAGCTCCCCATCAACTATACGATACACGCGATCATTTTTAAGTTTATAGTTTGCACAGTAGTCAGTCACTTTTTCGGAGTCTGGATCGCTCAAAACGTCCTTGATCCTTTTAACTTCTTCGTCTGTGCATTGAACGGTGCTTATCCAGTCTTGCCCGAGGTTTTCTACGGAAAGTGAATCAAGAGTGTTGCTTTCCGTTTCCACCAATTCAATTGGATTGCGGCTCAATGCGTCGACGTGAGTCATCCTGGATCCTGGTCTATATTCTATTGAGCAATCATATTCCTGGAGCTGCACCCACCATCGAGCAACTCGTGGTATAATGTCTCGTTTAGTCATAGTATATCTCAATGCATTGCAATCGGTGAGGATCTTAAATGGGACGCCAAGTAAATAAACACGGAATCGACTAAGGGATGCAACGACAGCCAGGGTCTCAAGCTCGTAAGAATGTAATTTGCGTTCGTCAGGCGTAGTTTTACGACTGAAATACGACACTGGTTGAAAAACCCCTTCGGCATTGGATTGCATCAGAATCCCTGCAAGACCTTCTTTACTAGCATCGGTATGCAGTTGAGTTTCCGCGTTAGGGTTGTACAACATCAACAGAGGTCGTCTAGTTAGTAAAGCTTTGATTTTGTCAAAAGCTTCTTGCTGAGTTACTCCCCATAGCCATGGAACATTTTTTTTCAAAAGGTCAGTGAGTGGTGCTGCTATTACAGCGTACCCCTTTATAAATCGTCTAAAAAATCCAGACAAGCCCAAAAACTGCCTTAGTTCGTGCTGATTACATGGTTCAGCAAACTTAGAGACCGCTTCAGACTTTCTGGCTCCTGGACGGATTCCATCGGCATTGATTTCAAAGCCAAGAAAGTCTAAGGTGTTTTGGAAGAAATTGCATTTGCTTAGTTTAAGCGTTAGCCCCCCTTCACGGAGCAAGTTAAGGACTTCTTCTAACCTTTGCAGACCTTCAGAGAAGCTCTTTGATGGGATTAAGATATCATCCATGTACACAATTGCGTATTTAATTTTGGCTTCTTGTAAAATTTTGTTAATGGTCCTCTGAAATACAGAAGGGGCATTGACCAGCCCGAAAGGCATGCGGTTATATTCAAATTGGCCATCGGGAGTTACGAATGCTGTTTTTGATCGGGACTCCTCTGATATTGGTATCTGATAATAACCAGAGGCCAAATCAAGGGAAGTAAATAAAGTGTTGCCTGACAACTGATCAAGCTGGTCTTCAATACGAGGTAAAGGATAGTGGTCCTTTTTCGTCTTACGATTCAATGCCCTATAATCGACGCAAAGGCGTTTTTCGCCAGTTTTCTTTTGCACCAAGACTATAGGACTTGCGTAAGGCGAGGAAGACTCTCTAACTATCTTATTATCTAGCATTTCTTGGACCATGTTTCTAACTAACGCTCGCTCGGATAATGATAATCGATATGGTCTGTATACAACTGGTTGCATATCTTCCAGTTCTATTACCATTTCTGTAACATTTGTAAGCCCCAGATCACTTAGGCCACAAGAGAAACAATCGCCGTGCCGTGAAAGTAATCTTTGTAATTCCAGTTTTTCATCATTTGTTAGAGAACTTCCACAATTAATATTACTGTCTAGTTCAGCCTCACTAAACTGAATGCTAAATGATTCAAGATAATGGCAGTCATGAGAAGTTTTTTTAAATGAAGCACGAGTCAAAAGAGAACCTTCAAAAAAAGTTATGTTACGAGAAGCAACATTATACACCAAAAGAATGCTTTCACCGTTTTTAACTTGGTATTGGCCAGGCTGTAAGTAGTACTCGTTACCTTCGGGACCTCTTAGTGACCCATTAACTAACAGGTATCCATTGAGGTTGTTATTTGGGGCTTTAACGGGGATGCACCTAGTGCAATTCCCTGGTACGTTTATTTCTTTCGTTACAGTTAGCTGAACTTTATCATTTGAAACTCTTTCAAAGATTAATTCTGTCGGCGTCTTGGTTATTATAATATCAGGTTTTTCCGTAAACGAATGCCCTAATAAGATTGGCTGTTGCACAACATAATCTTCAACAACGTACAAGTCAATAGTTTCTTTAATACTTTGAACTTCAACCGTACCTGTAGCCAACCCTATTGGTGCAACTAAATTAGCCCCTATACCCCTCAGCACAGGTAAACATTTAGGAATTGTAACATTGAGTCCTAGTTCCTTTGCTTTACTTTCCTGTATAAGTGAGCATTGACTACCTAAATCGACATGGCATTTAACTACAACATCATTCACCTTTACATTTATGATATACTTATTATTAGTGTTATCAACGTTCAGCTTGGCTACTTGTTTAACGTTATCGTTACTACCTTGTCCTAATTGTTTATGCTGATTCTGACTATGTTTAAATCTAAAACAGTGCTCTTGTAAGTGTCCCATCTTATCACAATATGTACATTTCACCGGTGGCTTATTACATTTCAAACTACGATGACCAATTTCGCTACAGTTATAGCATTTAACAGCAATTGGTGAACTATCTTTCGATAGGCTTGCCCTAGCTGATAAAATTCTACGATCGTTACGAGGCCGCGAGGACAGATCCGTTGGATTTCTATCCCTGACTTGAGCTACTTTTACAGTCTTAAAATATTTTAATACCTGTTCTGGTTCATTGAATTGTGCGGCTTGAGCACCTACTCTTACGGCCCTATCTTCTACGCCATAAAGTATACAATCAACGGCTTGTTTCCCGTATATTCTACATCGGTTCAAAAGGTTTACCTTACTATAGTAATAGTGCTCCAAAGACTCTCCATATCTCACCCTTTTAGCTAACATCTCTGTCAGGAGCTCAGCATAATCCTCTCTGCACGGGAAAGACTCGATAAGTTTTCTTTTCCATTCTACCCAAGTAAACAAAAGGGATGGTAATCCCTGGTACCATAATTTAGCAACACCGGTTAATTTTGGTAACGCATAATGAATAGTTTCTTTATCATCCCACCCGTATATTTCGGCACATTCTTCTACTTTAGTTAGCCAAGTTAAGATAGTTTGCTCCTTTAACATAGGGTCAAATTCGGGAATGACATTTTTGTTAAATGAAAGCTTAGGTTTATCTGAGCTCCTGACTTTGTCAAGTAATGATAAGAACTTATCAAACATAGCAGTTTCGTTCTCTCTACTATTAGCCCTAGACATTCGTCGCCGTTTCGACGGACGGTAGTCATCAGAATCTTCTGATGACGAACTAGGTCGCCTTCTCACCTTCGTACGTCTTTGAATACCTTCAGTAATGTCGCGGGACTCCGTCGCGTGGGGCTCCGTCGCGTAATGGCGATGATCTTGATCATGTGCACCAAGTATCGGACTTCGACAGTTATCAGTAACATCAACGCCTGGACCTCGCCCTATACCAGGTACTCCTAGGCCCAGACCTTGCTCCTTACCGGGTACTCCTAGGACTGGACCTCGACCTCTACCAGGTGCTCCTAGGCCCGGACCTCGATCCTCATGGGGTACTCCTAGGTCCAGACCTCGACCCTTACCAGGTACTCCTAGGTCCAGTCCTCGACCCACATCGGGTACTCCTAGGTCCAGACCTCGACCCGTACCAGGTACTCCTAGGCCCAGACCTCGACCCTCGCCCAGCACTCCTAGACGTAGACCTCGACCCATACCAGGTGCTCCTAGGTCCAGACCTCTACTCATAGTTCGTTCGCCTCGGCTGGTTCCTTCAGTGTATTTGTCCATGTCTGAAACTGACATTGCTTTGCTTAGCAATTATCCTATCTTATGTATCATTACGCAAAATTGCGAGGGTATTGAAAAGTACATTATATTTAGTATGAAATTTTACACCCTAGAAAGTAGCTCTGGCACGGTGTGTAATCACATATACAACTACATGCAAGCCCAGGGAGTAGCCCTGGCAGTTTACATACAGAAGTATTGAGATTAAAATCAAATAACTTAATCACTAAATTAAAACTTTACACATCCCCGGAGAGTAGCCCCGGCATGATGTGTAATTAACCAACAACTACACGCAATCCCGAGGAGTAGCCTTGGCAGATTACATGCAGAGGTAATGAAATTAAAATAAAAATAGCTTAAAATTATTGAATTAAAATTTTACACATCCCTGGAGAGTAGCCCCGGCATGATGTGTAATTAACCAACAACTACATGCAATCCCAAGGAGTAGCCTTGGCAGATTACATGCAGAGGTATTGGAATAGAAATAAAAATAGCCTTAATTCCCTAATTTAAAATTTTACACATCCCCGAAGAGTAGCCCCGGCATGATGTGTAATTAACCAACAACTACATGCAATCCCAAGGAGTAGCCTTGGCAGATTACTTGCAGAGGTATCGAAATTAAAAATAGCTTAAAATCACTAAATTAAAATTGCACACATCCCCGGAGGGTAGCTCCGGCATGATGTGTGATTAACCAACAACTACATGCAATCCCAAGGAGTAGCCTTGGCAGATTACATGCAGAAGTATTGAAATCAAATAAAAATAGCTTAAATTCACTAAATTAAAATTTTACACATCCCCGAAGAGTAGCCTCGGCATGATGTGTAATTAACCAACAACTACACGCAATCCCAAGGAGTAGCCTTGGCAGATTACATGCAGAGGTATTGGAATTAAAATTAAAATAGCTCATATTCCCTAATTTAAAATTTTACACATCCCTGGAGAGTAGCCCCGGCATGGTGTGTAATTAACCAACAACTACATGCAATCCCAAGGAGTAGCCTTGGCAGATAACATGCAGAAGTATTGAAATCAAAATAAAAATAGCTTAAATTCACTAAATTAAAATTTTACACATCCCCGGAGAGTAGCCCCGGCATGATGTGTAATTAACCAACAACTACATGCAATCCCAAGGAGTAGCCTTGGCAGATTACATGCAGAGGTATTGAAATAAAAATAAAAATAGCTTAAATTTCCTAATTTAAAATTTTACACATCCCCGGAGAGTAGCCCCGGCATGATGTGTAATTAACCAACAACTAACTACATGCAATCCCAAGGAGTAGCCTTGGCAGATTACATGCAGAGGTATTGGAATAAAAATAAAAATAGCTTAAATTCCCTAATTTAAAATTTTACACATCCCCGGAGAGTAGCCCCGGCATGATGTGTAATTAACCAACAACTACATGCAATCCCAAGGAGTAGCCTTGGCAGATTACATGCAGAGGTATCGAAATTAAAAATAGCTTAAAATCACTAAATTAAAATTGTACACATCCCGGAGGGTAGCTCCGGCATGATGTGTAATTAACCAACAACTACATGCAATCCCAAGGAATAGCCTTGGCAGATTACATGCAGAAGTATTGAAATTAAAATAAAAATAGCTTAAATTCACTAAATTAAAATTTTACTCGTTCACTTCTAGGATTGATAAAAAAAATGGAGAAAAAAAAAACCGTTGCATAAAAATGAAAAAAAAAAAAAATTATAATACAAGGTATAGGGCAGATAACTAGCCTACGCCTTATAAAATTACTTTGTAATTATAAAATTACAAAAAGAAAAGATGAGAAAAAAAAATGGTAGGTACTTGTGTGAAAATAACATTATTCAACGGTTTCTTTTCTTATTGAAAGTGATTTACAGATTAGCGTAAAAGATTCAACTTACGTTTATAGCAGGCGTGGCGAGAATATTAGAATATTCTCGATCGATGCCACTTCTGAAACTATGAGGATAGTTTCGAAGAAGTGAAAATCAAATTTGCTGAGAAGACTTTTATTTTCCTTTTCACTTGTAATCTTGAATGTATAACTCTTACAATTATATGACACACGATGACTTAGCTTAGGCAACTGTTCGCTTCCGAGTCTCTCGATCAACTGCCGGATTGCCGAGTGATTCTGCAGCTCGTAGCTAAACCGTTTCGCGCCATTTAGTAAAAATGGCGGGAAACATGGAAAGTAAGCGCCAAGCACGCCCATTGGTCGGGCAAATTTTAGTGGAAAAATGACCGTACTATTGACTTTATGATAAAAAAATGTAATAATGCTTACACTATGTAGGTACTACTGAATCAAATTTAGTACCACACACTGCCTTCTAAGAATTTCAGTAAATCTGGTTATGAAGAATTCAGCGTAAAACAATTCTAAATTATAGAGCAAAATCCAAAACAAATATTATGATATAATAAATAAGTAGTTAATTAAATAAAACGACTGTCTAAACCAATTTGAATTTCAAAAGGTTTAATCGCCCTACTTCTTGAGTTACACCATAACTTGAAGTCGTAAAGATAATGTAGGAGTTGGAACTCTCATAATATTATAATACTCTGGTGTATCCGAAAGGAAATTCGAGTGATAATAAAATTTAAGTATGAATTATTGCCTTCTCGCATAAGGATTTATGCTGAAGATCTTCAATGTATCCGTGGGATACGATCGTAAAACAATTTAAAGTTGACTTGTCATATCTTTATTGAATTATTATTAGGAGCTTTGTGGCTTAATGGCTTTTTCGTAGTTCGTAGTTCTGGGCAAGCTCGCTCCATCGTAGACCCTGTCTATACTTTCGGGCTAGAATAGGGTCAAGAGCAAATCCATTATAATTAAAAAAAATTTTAAAAAAATTGCTCTGAAAAAAATCTACTAAGAAAATTAATGTTTATCTATCTTATCTTCTTCTTAATAAACAAGGCATTTATTTTATTGGACTGTGCTTGTTAAAATGGTTTAACAAATTAACCATTAAATCACAACATAGTTTATTATTTTTTATAAAAAAAATGAAAATAGGAAAGAATTATTATTTCCATAATTCAACTAAGCATAATGTTTTTTTTCAGTTATAGTGTGTGATATAGTTTGTACTGTGAGTTGAATGTTGTATTGAGTTTAATTACTTACCCACTTCAATAAACTTAATTGAATTTCCTAACTGGTTTATATCCTGAATTTGACTGAAACATTTGTAGCTAAGCTGAACCTCAGTTATTTATCTCACTGAACTAAGAGAGTAATAGTAAGACTATGGAAAGTGACTATACACAGATTTAAGACCAGATAAAGTCCAACCATTTTCATCAGGTCTTAAATCTGTGTATGGCTACTTTTCTTATTCTTACTTTTATCTGTGGCAATCAAACAAAGCTGTAGAATACGACAATAGCTAAACCATGTGGTAAACCTCAAAGAATAAAAAAATAACATTTTTGGAGATATACAAATATAGGTTACGGCTGGTTGCGATCTGTAAAACTTGGGTTAAAGTATCTATAATTTCGTAATAAATAACCATATCACAACGGCAAACGGTAACCTTTTTAGTGATTTAAATGTTCTACGGGCTACTGTACTAAGGAGAGAGGTAATTAGGTAGCCAGAGAAGGGTCTCGGACTATTCAATTATAAAATTCAAAATACTGCTATGTTACCTCAAAACAATGTACTGCTTCATTACCTGAAAAGAAATAAAAAAGAAAATTAATTATATCATACTAAAAATAATCTTCAAATATGCACAGTCGAGTTTATAGTTGTATAGATAGTGTATAGCAAGAACCTTATATTCATATTCTAATATAAGGTTCTTGGTGTATAGTATATAAGCATCTTACAGTCAAGGACGAACTGTCAAAGGTGCGTACATATTATTAAACTTAGTGGTAAAAATAATATTCAAAAAGTTAATGGACTACTAACGTATTAAATTCGCTACGTATGACCGAAAAATTCCTTGCAAATATTCCGCATACCAAAATTATTCACTTCACACATTTAAATAAAACAGCTTCGATGCTAAAAAGGCGTGAAGTAATTTCACAGAATTTAATACATGTATCTGAGTCTGATTCACTTTTTCCGAGTTGCCTGAACACCGGACATATTTATCAAGGGCCTTTTTACAGGAAAGGTAAAAACTCTCCTCGGAATAAATACATCAATTTCGACGGCGGCTTTTATTTATCGCCCCGTGTGGCACGACCCGGGCAGGCTTAAACAGAGATGGACGTAGGTATCAATATCTTGATTACACGTTTTAATATTACAGCGCTTTCGTGAAAATTTACAGATTTTTAACATAATTTTTATTGAAACTTTTGTTTGGTTGAACTCTAGACTTTGTCATAACATTTGTTTTCGAACGTAACCGATGAGGTTTTTTTTAGATCGGGACAAGTTCTATTTAATAATTTTAGTCACATACTAAGCCAAGCTAACTATGGTTTACACCCATTAATAAGTAACAATTCATATTTAGGTATTAACGCAATCATAATTTAGTTAATAGTTCAGGCAATGAACGCTCAAAAAAAGGTAAAGAGGGAAAGGCGTGGAACACTATTTTTGACTTCGTAACTTTGTTTGGACCTGGGGCCGTACCGGCTAACGAATCGAACTTCGGAAAATTTGCCGAATTTCAAATTAAAAAAGATAAATTGAAGTAAGGAATTTCGCATTGTACTATTTGTTGAAGTTATTTGGAAGATATGGATGTTTGTGTGTCCTCATGAATTAGGGTTCGCCATTTTGGCCAATTGGGGCTCGATTTATCTGTTTTAAGTCCCGGCAGACTTTTCGAAGTTCGATTCGTTAGCCGGTACGGCCCCTGTTAGGAGTTGAACATATCAAAAGTCCCCCCGCCCGTAGCCCCTATGCCATGGGGGTTTGGAAGGTCCCATTTTTCGGTTTTTCACATATATCTCGAAAACTATACATTCCAGCGCTATGAGTTTTTTTTTTACAAAATGAAAGCTGGGTAAATTTGCTACGTATAAAAAAACAATTTGGATAATTAAAAAAAAATGTTTCATTTATGATACTTTATCATACTGTAAAGTTTCGTATATAGGGGTGCGTTCGTAAACGAGGCTCGAAGTCGGACCTTCACTCCAAGGTGTGCGACGTTCGTCATCCGACGTTTACGAACAACACTGCATAGCTGTCACTGTCCTATTAGATTTGTTGATGAAATGCAACAAACAATAAAATGAAAATTAATGTTTATAAACAAAGAAGACGTGTCAACTGTCAAATAAAACGTCAGAGCGAATTTCACCCACCTATTACGTGGGGTGACCGGTGCGTTCGCCGGGCGTCGTTTACGAACGGCTATACCTAGTGATCGTCGGGCGATCGCCCCGGTGGTTTTAGAACGCGGACATGTCATCGAGCGTCGTCGAGCGAGCTTTACGAACGCACCCCTGAGAATTTACTGTGGAGTTCACTACCTTCCTTTCCTACACTGTCAAATCTAATAAGCATGTACCAAATGAAAAGATTTTTCCAATAAAAATATGAAAACCATCGCACAAAGTAGTTTACTGAAAATCCCACATTTAGTTAAGTGCGTAATAAAAGAACAGCATTTTTGACCAGATAACTATGAAAGCCTAAAGCAGCTACGTTTTCTGAATAGTAATGTGCAAAGCATTTCATATCTTATTTCAATAATACGGGGGACTTAAGCTTTGGTACCAGGACAATGCGATGATATTTATATAACGACTATATTATACAATCCGGCTTATGCTCCTTAATGGAACAACAAAACGCAACTAAAAGCTATCCCACTTCGTACGGAGGAAAACTTAACCAACAAATATGCTTATGAATGTTTGTCGTATGTCACAAGCGGTAGAATCTATGATACATGGAATAAAATTATCCCAATAACCGCAGATATTAAATTAGGAAAAGGTATGTAAATCATTGACACCCACTGCTGGGTAAAGGCCTCCCTCGAGAATCTCCATAATGATCGGTCCTGCGCTGCCCGCATCCAGCAGCGGCTTCCCGCGACCTTCACCAGATCGTCGGTCCACCTTGTCGGGGGCCTACCCACAGAGCATCGTCCAGTGCGCGGTCGCCATTCCAGAACCTTTCCGCCCCAACGGCCATCGGTTCTTCTCGCTATGTGTCCCGCCCATTGTCACTTCAGCTGAGCGGTCCTTCGAGAGATGTCGGTTACTTAAGTTCTCCTGCAGATCTCCTCATTTCTGATTCGATTATGCAGGGCAGACCTTAAATGAGGAGCATGGGACATATATGTCCCAAGCACCCTCTTTTAAGGTTATAACCCATCACGTGATCTCAATGTGGACTGTTGGGTGTTAACGACTGCAAATACAACCAAGATTCGGTCCTTCCAAAATACGGAGGAGCTCGACATAGTAAAGATCTCAAGTCAGTGTTTAATTTGACGACGATAAGATTGGGAGAAAAAGTTACCCTTGACGGGTCTTACTGGGCCTTTTCATTACAAGTATTCCTGTTTAGAGACCTAAGCATACCACAGCAAGCCTGCTGCGATAGCGAGGTATCATATTGTTACAGACGCGGGGTACGGGATTGGAAGGAAAACGACTCGGTTGCAGAGACGACGCTTTATTACCAAAAACACATCCACATACTCTGAATGTCGTGGTCCGCTCTTCTGTGTGGTTTAGTCTTCTTGCGAACGACGTAGCCACCCAGCGCTGTTACACGATGACATTCCCACTACACCTCTTCCGATGTCGCAGTCCGCCCTTCCAAGTAGCGTCACGTCCGAACAACGTAGCCTCTCGGCGCTGAACCCGCCGACATCCACTTCTACACTCCTCCGTGCTAGCACCAACTACTGCTAGACCTCACCTCGAAACTTCTCTTCTTCACCACTTCTTCATCTTCTACTTCTTCACTACCCCGCTTTACAACTTCTTCACCTTCCTTCTTCTTGCTCCTTTCCCTTCTTTACTGAACTACCACTTCTTAACTACTACATCGATTGTGCGTTTCGCCGCTGCTTATATACCCCATAGAACCTTCTAGTAACTCTAATTTCGATAGTCATTTCGTTATTCTTTTCGTTTGTCTTTTGTAACCATTTCCCGTCCTTTTTCATCTTTTCCATTATTTCCCGACGATACTAGAATGTTCTATTTCTCTATCAAATATGTAAATAAACTCTGTATAAAGATGTAAACATCCTAGAAATATCGTAAAAACCATCAAAACACTTTGGTCCGACGGAGGATCGAACCGCGGGCTCTCGTGTATAAAGCGAGAAGCCACACCATTTTGCCACGGCGACTTGACAGCCAGCGACTAAATTGGTCATCGCTTGATGCTGTCTGTCTCAACTACGTAATGTGACGTCACGGCCGTCACAATATTATATTGCGCATACATAAATACCAGTGGCAAGGGGTAAACTTATTGCGAAGGAAAACCGTTACACAAAGTATGATCTGCATGGTGGGGTAAAATTTTTAAAAGGTAAGCCGATGGGAATCAGCTTGTATGAACCCTTCGCCAATACTTAGCCCCATTGCCACTATGGACCTCGGCCACTTATACCTTGTACCACAGCGTCAACGAACTAGTACAATGGGTATAAACATGAAGGAAATACCGCAGGAATGGGACATTACCCGCACAATGGGACGTGTGCTTAAAACATGTTCTACAATGTGATCGACATAATAGACCATTACTACCCAGCTTTAGTCTTAATCTCATTGTTGGTTTAAGGGTTTTATAAGTGTATAGGTTTTTATAATTGTAGTAAATAAAAAAAAATACGGAAGTGAGTTTTTTTTATTAATCATCATAAAATTTTGCATACAAATTGTTAGAGGTACAAAAAGGATATAAGGTACTCAAGAAAATATCATCATATCAGCCGCACGACACACACTGCTGGATATAGGCCTCCCCCAAGGATCTCCACGACGATCGGTCGGTCCTGCGTTGCTCAGGGCAGCGCAAGAAAATATAACTATAAGGTAATCAAGAAAATATGTTCGCGAGGTATATCAAATATTATACGAGTATAAAAATAATGGTCACGGAGAGGAAGTCGCGGGCAGTCGTTTAATATTAAGCTAATTATCCATAATATGATCCCCTTGATATTAATAACGCATTCTTACTGCAGATAAAAGTTTTTAATAAAAAAGTTCAGAATAATTTCTCCCTCAACTGTTGCACGCTGAACAAAACTTTTACGTGGCACGATAAACATTTTGTGAGTTTGAGCAACAATTGCGAAACACTCTTTATTACTGCAACTTATAAACCGAAGACTGTTAAAAATGCGCTGGTATTTCATAGTACCATCCGATTCATTCAAGTCTACGCCAACTTAAAAGGAAGTTCCTATTTCAAACTTTATCGAATGTGATGTATGTGAATATAAATATGAAGTAAGCGTCCCCGCTGACGAGCGATTAATCGCTGAGGAATTTTTTGTCGCTGAGAATAGAACATACGGAGTTCTATACGTAAACGCCCACGAGCTACTTTTTGTAGCAGCGATAAACGCAGCGTTAATCGCGGCACTTTTTTGTCGCTGGCTAAGTAAAACCTTTGTCGTGTCATTTCGCGGGCGATTATCGCCGCGATTAACGCCGCGATTATCGCAGCTACAAAAAGTCGCCCGTGAGCGGTTACGCTTAAAGAAAAAATATAATCAATTAACCATTTTATAGGTCAGGTCAGGTATATCAGTCTCGCTCGCACGGTCGTGACGTTCGGGTGTGTTCGGAAAAATGTCTACAGACAAATTAAAATGTAACAGTTGCAATGTAGTAATCAGTGAACTATTATCATATATTCAATATAAGCAGGATGTGATGGATACGGAAAGCTTGATTCGTATATGTGGATCTGCGTTTTCGTCAGATGAGATTGAAGAAGCGAAAACATTATTATTTCAGTCCATACCGACTGACAAGCGAAAAATTTCGCGCCGAAAAGAAGGAAGGAAAGAAAAGAAGAACTTGGAGGACATCATCAGTCTTTTTAAGGAGGTGGATCCCGATTGCATACCCGTGTTTGTTGCCCGAGACCTACAAAAACTGCCGCCAGTGTCTATAGACCACGTAGACGTTGTTACAATTTTGAAAGACATAGTGCAAATGCGTAATGAAATTCAAAGCATTAAAGATGTTTATGCAACTCAAGAGCAAGTCAGTGTTATTATGAAGGAACTAGAAAGTATGAAAATGAAATCTGAAATGGTCAACCAAAATCCATATTGTAATATCAATACCCAAAAGAGAGGTACATTTTTGTATAACAGTGGCCCGTTCGGATTATCACATCATAATTCAGACGTTGAGAGTGATAATTATTGCGATATTGAGGGTAGCGATGGTCGTGGACACGACAACCCTGTCTGTTTGCCTATGAGTGAGCGAGAACAAAACACACCGTGTGCGCGCGAATCCATGCAAGTTCCGAAGCCGAGTCCGGTGAGTCGAACATACACGACCGGGACCGAGGAGCGTTCTAATGCCGCCGTTGGGGGTGCTCTGTGCGACGAACTGTCAAAGTCAAATCCGTCGTCACAAAACAAAAACACCGCGAGTCGTACTATGGCGGATATTGTAAAAATGAAGAAAACTGAACGAAATACCCATGATGCCGATGAGTGGATTACAATTCAGAAGAAAAAACGTGAAAATAGGTTTAAAGGAAAAGCCGGAAAAGCTGTACTGGAGCCACAGTCAAAATTTAAAGCAGCGGAGGTCTACATACCTTTGTTTATATCGAATGTAAACAAGGAGACATCTACAATGGATATCTGCGATTACATTCAAAACAAGATTGGCGTATCAGTTACTTTAGAAAAAATAGCAATGCAGAAGGAAAGACCATATCATGCATTTAAAGTGATCGTGCCGAAACAGAAAATTGACTTATTCCTGGACGACAAATTATGGCCAGAGGGAATTACTTTCAGACGATATATTTATTTTAGAAAGCGCGACGGAGCGGCTGATCAGACTATGGTGAAAGCTGATTCAAAGAATACTAATGGCTGACACAAGGAATGTACTTAAGCTAATAAGCTATAACTGCAAAAGTGTAAAAAGAAGTATTGAATGTATAAGATCGTTATGTCAAACTGCTGACATAATAGCTCTTCAGGAAACGTGGTTATTGCCCTGCGACCTACAATTTCTTGGTGAAATTGATGACAACTTTAGCTATAGTGGGAAGTCGTCAGTGGACGTAGCCTCAGGGATCCTGTGTGGTAGACCATATGGCGGTGTAGCATTGCTATGGCGCAAAAGTGCGTTTGTGAATGTCTCGGTAATTAAGTGTATAAGTGAGCGTATCGTTGCTATTAAAGCGGTCACTAGTGCCAATAAGGAAATTTTAGTATTCAGTGTTTACATGCCTACAGATAAAGTGGTCAACCTACCACTGTTTTCTCAATGTCTCGGTGAGTTATGTGCAATTATACAGGATAATCAAGTTGAAACTGTATTTATGTTAGGAGATTTTAACGCACATCCTTTTGCTTCGTTTGGTGATGAATTATTTAATTTCTGTAGTGATAATCAATGGATATGCGCTGATGTTGTAAAACTAGGTATATCGTCTGGAACATTTACTTATGTAAGTGAGGCACACAAGTGTAAGCGCTGGCTGGATCACTGCATAGTAACAGCATCAGGGTGGCAAGCGGTCACAAACGTCAAAGTTCTCTACGACGTTTTTTGGTCAGACCATTTCCCACTACAAATTGAATGTGATATTGGTACCATAAAAGGGACCAAAATAAAGCACTCGGTTCAAAATAGTACATATAGTAAAATTATTTGGGGTAATAGGAGTCAACTGGAAATAGATAAATATCATGAGCTGTGTAATGAGAAACTGAAGAGCATTGATTTTCCCTCAGAGTTCCATGAGTGTGCTGATAGACTATGCAATAATCCAGATCATACATCTGTTATTGATAATTTGTATAATGAAATTGTTAATACCTTGTGTCAAGCATCTGTTGATAGTGTTGAAAATAGAAATAAAAAATCCTCCTTTAAAGGAAAATGTATTCTTGGCTGGAACAAGCATGTGTCAGAAGCTCACAGGCAGGCTAGACTTGATTATGAAATGTATGTGTTGTATGGCAAACCAACCAGTGGGCCTGTATATGAAAAAATGTGTGATAGCCGAAAAGTTTTTAAATCTAAACTTAGATTTTGTCAAAACAATCGGGAACAATTAAAAATGGATATTATTGCATCAGAACATTCAAATAAACAATTTAAAAACTTTTGGAAAAGTACTAAGAAACTAAATGGTAAAGTTAGTCTGTCTACAAGTATAGGAGGAGTTAGCGATCCCTTAGATATTGCAAATAAATTCAAAAACCAATTCATGATGAAACCATTGACTAACTCTAAACAGGTGTGCAATGCTGAGCCCGGTGGTGATAAGCGAGAACCCATTGGAATTAATGCAAAACAGGTGCATTTATGTATTAAAGAGATGAAACGGGGCAAGTCACCTGGTCATGACGGGCTCAGCATTGAACACCTGCAACATGCTGGTGTGCATGTGGATAGATTATTAGCTATGTTGTTTACTTTTTGTATTCGTCATTGTTATTTACCACAGAATCTGATGAGGACTGTTGTTGTACCTATAATGAAAAACTCCACCGGGGACATTGCGGATGAATGTAATTACAGACCAATATCCTTAGCTACTATTCTGGCTAAAGTGCTGGATAGTGTTATTAATAGCTACTTAAAGAATTGTATTCAGTTGCAGGACTCTCAGTTTGGTTTTCGTGAGGGACTATCTACAGAAAGTGCTATAATGACCTTAAAGTTCTCTGTTAATTATTATGTTAAAAGGCAGACTCCTATATATGCATGTTTTTTAGATCTCAGCAAGGCTTTTGATCTTGTTTGTTATGATAAGCTTTGGAATAAACTAAAAGATATAGGTGTCTCTACTGAAGTTATAAATATGTTGGCCCATTGGTATGGTAACCAGAGAAATGTAGTGAAGTGGGGAAATGTATGTTCAGAAGAATATTCCTTAGAGTGTGGGGTAAGACAGGGTGGACTGACTTCTCCATTGCTTTTTAATATATATATGGACAAGCTCATCGCTGGGTTGAGCAGCACACATGTTGGCTGTTACATAGATAATGTCAGTGTGAATAATATCAGTTATGCTGACGACATGGTGCTGCTCAGCCCATCGCTGGGTGGCCTCAGAAAGCTCCTGCGAGAGTGTGAGGACTATGTACAGGAGCACGGCCTAAGGTACAACGAGAAAAAGAGTGAATTCATGATCTTTAGGGGTAACATTAAGAGACTTGAAAATGTGCCCCCACTACTTTTGAACGGGGTTCCTATGGGCCGTGTAAGTCAGTTTAAATACCTCGGTCATATTGTGACTGAAACCCTGGATGACAATTGTGACATAGAAAGGGAACGCAGGGCGTTGTCGGTTCGTGGAAACATGGTGAGGCAGAGGTTCGCACGGTGTACAGTAGAGGTTAAGTTAACTCTATTCAAAGCCTACTGTCAAAATTTTTACACCAGTGGTCTGTGGTCCAATTTTACCCAGCGTGCCTACAATGCCCTGCGTGTGTTATACAATAACATCTTCAGATCCTTGTTGGGGCTCCCACGTTTCTGCAGTGCATCTGGCATGTTCGCCGATGCTAGAACTGATGACTTCTATGCTTTGATGCGGAAGAAGTCTTATTCCATCATCAGAAGAATACGGGGGAGCTCTAACGGCATTCTGAGGATGTTATCGGAGAGGTTAGATTCTCCTTTGTTTGCAAGGTTCACCGATTTGCATGTCAAAAATGTCAATCGGTGCAGCTTGTTTTCATTATTATAATTTTCAATTTGATTTACTAACATAATGTGTAAGCCGTTTGTTACTAACAATATATGGACCCTTGAAGTCTGAAATAAACAAATTTTATTTTATTTTATTTATTATTTATAGGGTATTTAAATAGAACAAATTGGCAGGCGACTTTAGTCAATGCGCTATTTATCGACAATCGCTTGTAAAAAAATATTTTACCGCCTCTGCGGTCTAATGGTTCGCCCACACGTGTAAGACGTTGGTTGGGGTCCCAGGTGCGATTCCCAGAGGGGGTGCAATTTGTACTCGGTTTGGTTGGTGGTAGGCTTATTTCGAATCCGCCTGGCTACCTACCACCATCTCACCTAAATCTGACGCCATAACAACAATTTAAAAATTGTTGTGTTCCGGCAGTTAGAGGTAAGATAGCTAGTTCCTCAGTGATGCGGATTCCGGGTGTAGTGCGCTTCCACCTTTGGCCTTATCGTCACTTAACATCAGGTCAACTGAAGGCCAAGCACTACCCCCTTGTGCATAAAAAAAAACAATTCGCAAACCTTACTTCAATGAAGTGGAGATTCGATTTTACAGGCGATCGTCGAAAAATCGATAAATTTTACAAGCGCTAATTGACTAAAGTTGCCTGCCAAGTCGACTCGTGTAAGTAAGTACCACATTAATAACCTACCATGTGTCCACCGCCGTTCGGCCGTCACGAGAACGAGATGACGGACGGCGCTGAATGAATGAAACGGTGCTCCAGTATTGTTAGTCTATATTTGGCGATCGTGTAGACGCACCATTAGGTATTCAGATATATTACACAACTAGTGAAATAGAGCAGGTAAGCCTTTCAACCTCACTAACGAGCCTGAGAAGCCAAAGCAACCATAACACGTGTTAATGTATTGAGGGAATTAGTTCCCGGCTACGTGGAATTCAAAAGGGAGATTATTGAAGCAATTCGTGTCGAACACGATTTGCGGTTCATGCCCTTTAAGTGCAAACTCAAAGTGACGTTATTGGAATAGACATAGAGATAATTAATTCTATTAGAGTATTACAGAGTGTGTACGCTGTGTAGGCACCGCAGGAGTATTACAGAGTCTGTACGCTATGCAGTTCCCGTAGGCAACGCGCGATAAGTACTATGTGGGCCCCGTAGGCAAGCGTATCAGATACATCAGGTCCCTGAGGCGAAGTATATGAATTCTGTAAGTATAAGGCAGCCATTACACGCTCATGCAAGCGTCATTCAATTCCATCAGTCATGAATTACGTTTGACTGTTGGTGACTGATGGATTTATCGATATTAGACAGTCATTCTGACTGATCGTCAATCATACGAAAAAATTTACAAAGAATACACGTGATCATGTATAAAATTTGTGTTGGGCAAAATATTGGCTATTAAAAAGGGATTTCTAAACCCATATAAACATCTTGGCTGATATGGGATTCAAAAGAGGATAAAGACTATGTGAATTATTTTCGCATGAAAGATGCGTTTTTTGATAACCTTTTGGTCTTAGTGACAGACACCATACCTACCTAAAACACAACATACCGTATGCGAAAAGCTATAGGTAACTAAAAATAAAAAAAATAAAGTTTGTTGTTGGAAATGGCCGCGATGTCTACACGCGTGGTAAATACTGTGTGTCTACGCCGCAACGCGATGGTCAAGCGATGAGTCTGCTAAGCTGTCAATTTCAGTCCGTACAATGATCTGTGGACGTCGTGCGCCCCTTTCGCCATCCCTTCTTCTGTATTTGTATAGAACTTTCGCGTCCCAACGAATAATTTTCAAAACGGTAAAAAACTTTCTCTTGTTTACATTACATTCTCATATTCTGCCCTGTGACCCAAATAATTGTAGAAATTTATTATACTTTTAGTCGAACTCCAAATCTTTCTTTTTTTTTCTTTCTCTTGTCCGCAACGGATACTGTGATCCATCAATTTTTAATCAGGGGCTTTACTTCATAAAATATTAGTAAATTTACTACAATAATTTAGCATTGTTGTTATTGGGTTAAAATTATGTTTCTTAATGATTATAAAACATAATTTTACCCCAATAAACTACGACTAAGTTAAATTACTGTACTTTTTAATTCTTTCATGAAATAGACCCCTGATTCAATACTGATGGATCATAGTGTTTACCACGCGTGTAGCCATCGCCTATACCCTGTAATGTAATTTTTACCTTGTAATTTTATGAGATGTGCACAGCACAGAGACAGCTTGTCAGAGTAAATGTCACAGACTACTTTTGCTTACTTAAAAGTTTCCACCAACAATAGCCTACATCAGCGGGTCCCAAATGTGGTCCCGCGGAACCCTGGGATTCCATAAGAGGCTCTCAGGGGTTTCGCGAAAATACAAGAGTATATAAATTCAGAATAAACTAAATAAATATTTTATATCTTAAAGTCTTTCTTTTAAAGTCAAACTAACTTACAAGATGTGAACACCAAGCCAAAAAGCCTCAGTACAATGTTACAGTTAGTTCAGTTAGTTTACTTTTTACTTGAGCTACGGTTCCGCCCAAAAACAGTGAACCAAAAAGGGTTCCGTAGCCAAAATAATTCGGGAACCGCTGGCCTACATACATACAGTCAATTTGTCATAAGTACCTACCTAACAAGTTAATAAAAAAAAAAAAGTTATTACAAGTAGGTAGGTGTACCAAGTCTTATACAAAACATTAATTGCATTATTATGCCAGAAAAGTGTCCGACTCCATCACTGTCTGCGCGTTGACTGACGCTTGACTGACGAAATCCCATTACACGTTCATTCAAAAGTCATGATTGATGGTTGCATGACGAATATCCAAATTTGTCAGTCGATTTCATGAGACCATCAGTCACCCCATTGACACGGTAGGTTAATCGTCAGTAACCGCCGTGACTGTGGTTAAACTGACAGCAAAACCTACCGTGTAATGGATGCCTAAGGTTTTGTAAACAAACACTCCAATCAAAAAACATTGTGTGATGTATACGAATACATTTTATGTCTGAGTATTTTGACTAATTGAAAGTGGTATTTTTAACCCCTGACGGAAAAAGAGGGGTGTTATAGGTTTGAGATGTGTGTGTCTATCTGCCTCTGGCAAAGTAGCTCCTAAAATAATGGACCGATTTTGATGCGGTTTTTATTTGAAAACTGGCGTGATCGATATAGTTTTTAGCTACAATTTATGATGATCTGTTCAGCCATTTAAAGATTGTCAGCTCACTAGCGGCCGCCTGCGGTTTCGCCCACGTGGTGCCCGTTCCCGTGGGAATATCGGGATAAAAAGTATTCTGTTT
Organism: Agriphila geniculea; assembly: GCA_943789525.1. NCBI lineage: Eukaryota > Metazoa > Arthropoda > Insecta > Lepidoptera > Crambidae > Agriphila > Agriphila geniculea. The sequence continues at coordinate 9,288,963 of OX038883.1, forward strand.
TAATCCAGGCTATCTACTATCTGTGTGCTAAATTTCAACCAAATCCGTTCAGTAGTTTTTGCGTGATTGAGAAACAAACATCCAAACCCACAAACTTTCTTATTTATAATATTAGTAGGATTTGCTGCTTGACAAAAGCCATCGAAACTTCTCGAAACTAGGTGTATTGGTGTTTAAACACCTATAAGCGAAGTTTAAACACGTTTAATACCTGTGATTTTAACCTAATAAAATACAACGCGATATTTTAAAAGTGTAACATTTTGATATAAAATTTAAATTTTAAAATACATTATTTTGAATTTAAAGACAACATAAAAGATTGTCACAATTTTTATATTTTAATTCTCTTATTATAACGAATGCGGTTATAATTCATTCAACTGTCGTGGAACTGCTGATCTGCTGCTTCCACTCCCGTCTCTGCTACTTTAATCCTAGCTAGCATTGGATGACCTCGATTTCTACAATAGCACTTGCTTCATTTTTTCTTCTTTCGCTTTCATCACCGCTTCCGCCCGCGTCCATATGTCTTGTTCCTGTCGTTTGAGGGTCTTCTTTCGCTCTGAATACATCTTAAATAAGTCGTCTGCATATTTTGATGGTATGAATTCAGTCACATGAGAAGCACTACTATTCGTAAGCGTTGATATTGTACTGTCATCACTGGCACATTTTTTAACTTTCCTTTTAAACGATACTGCTTCTATGCATAGTACATTCCATTTGGCTTTAGGAGGAATATATTTAGGTGACGCCAGTTTCTCAAGCCTTTTATTGACCTTTTTAACTCCCGACCCAAAAAGAGGGGTGTTATAAGTTTGACGTGTATGTGTGTCTGTCTGGTGTCTTGCATGATGAATCTCTGGGTCTTCGTAGGACTGATTCTCGCTCGGACTTCGTAAAAATAAGCTGGATACAGAGGGTTCGTTAGATAAGGTGCAATCTTCTTTTTTATTATCATTTGTTTTCTTTACTGTATCAAAGATTGGTAGGGACGTTTTTTTAATTGTTTCGTCCTCATTTGGTGCATTTATTTCTAACTTTGGATTTGAAATGAATTCAGGAGCGTTTGGATTGAGTTTGCTAATTGTGATAACTTTGCCTGGCGGCAGGTATTTTTGCTGGTTGTGTGGTTGCCAATAAATGGATTGTTTTTCATATTCATTCACCTAGAACAAAAATATTTGTTTTTGATACATTATTGGAAAGGAAGAGGAAGCCCACCCGCCGTAACCTTTGTTGCCACAAAGGTTACGGCGGGTGGACTTCCTCTTGGGCGGTGCCCCGTCCTGACCGGACACAACCACCTGCTTCGTCCAGCCATCCCGACGACGCTGCTGTACGTATCCCGCCTGCACTACAGCACGAAACCTGATGATATTGTTGAGTATATCAGAGTGAAGACCAAATTCTGTCTGAGGGTCGAGCGGTTGGAGTCCCGCCACAATATAAATTTCAATTCATTTGTGGTGAGAGCACCGACCGAACATCTGTCGACCTTCTTGAAAGAAGATTTTTGGCTGAAAGGTGTTTTGTTCCGACGGTTTCGCTCTTCGTTTTCGGTCGGATACCGGGCACTGCATTGCGCAACACGCCGCCGTCATCAATGCGTGTAAAATAAAATTAAAGTAAAATTTAAGTAAAATGTATGTATCTGTCTGTAAGGTATATATTGTATGGGCCTAGTTGCCTGAATTAAATAAATAAATAAAAATAAAAAAATTGTGGTTATAGTTCAGCATTCGATTTCTGTATGGCTGTTGATCTAACAACTGAAGACTAAATGGAAAAAGACGAACTTTTCACTATTTTCCGGGAAAAATCTGTGAAGGCAGTTTTGTAGAGAAAATTAAAAAATGACAAGTTCAACTTTTTCTCTCGAGTCTTCAACTAAAATTAAAGTCTTATGAAAATTAATGGGTTTTTCCCATATTTTGGGAACCATGCTTTTTTGTGGCATATCATCATTATCAACCATTTCAATAGAATAGTACTGACAAACGTGGGCAGGGCATTATAGCTTGACGTTTAACAATTTAATGACGTTTAATTAGTTGCCTAGCCATTACATTAGTTCGACTGGAAAACTGGCATAATAGCGTCGACTATCAGCTGGTTTTTTTACACAAGCCTAACATTTGTTTAAGGCACACAATATAATAACTAGAGGAGTATTTACCATTCGCAACTAAAGAGCTATGCCTTTGAGGTTAGGTCTTTTCTCAATGTCCAACGGCGGAGCACAGTCATGAAATTAAAGATTCATCTCTTCTTCTAAAAAAAAAATTGACGAGTGAGCGAAGCATCTCAGTTTCGAGAATGCCCATAAATAGTTTTGACCGTCTGTCTGTTCTCGCCTATAGGTTGCATTTCAACCGATTTTGATTAAAATTGACCCACAGGTTCCTTAATTTATTTAATGTGTGTTTAAACTCTCAAAGAGGTCACTAAAAAGCAACATTGTATTCGGAACGCGCGCATCTCAGGAACAAAAAAAATAATGTTAACTTTCAAACGAGAATTTTAAAAAATGTGTTAAAACTACAAAACTTACGTTTGGAGCAGAGTCCCAATGGAACCTGCGATACTAAAGTTATAACTATCATAGATATCAATATTCTAAATTATGGAACTAAAGAAACATCTTACCATGGCGTGAAACAAAGATTTCAATTGTTGTTTCTAACTCCGATATCTTACCAGCGATAAAGTTAATAGAAAAGTTTTATGTTCAACTTTAAATTACAAGCAATAGCTTACTTTAAGTCATAAAATGTTATACCTCTTTGTATTTGTATAAATAAGTAAATTAAAAAAAAACTAGCTAAACCTAGAAGCGCCGGAGCTTCGGCTATAACACATAGATCACAGGTGTAGAAACTCTGACAGTATGCTCTGAAAAGTGTAATCTTGATTGCCGCCATCATGAATCTACGAGCCAACGTATTATCTCGTATTGACAATGCCCTACGCTCCCTTTCATTGTGTTAATCATAATTATAAGTTTTCTTATGATGGATAGGCAAGAGCTTGCCTGCTATCACGCCTGATGGTAAGCGATGATGCGATGTACGATGGAACGCACTTCCCTAGAAGATACCTGATGGTGCCATCTGGTGGCCTTTAAGTCGCGAATGAATAGGTATTTTCAAGGGAAGCGCGTTCCATAGTACATCGCATCATCGCTTACTATCAGGCGTGATAGCTGGCAAGCTCTTGCCTATCCATCATAAGAAAAACTTAAAAATCATGAGTACATCGTTAAATACAGACTCAGGTAAGGAGTTCTCAATGGAGTTCAGGATGATACAATTTGAAGCAAAACTTTTTTGGAATATCCACCAAGAAACGGTGGCGCCAATTCGTACTTCTGGTTATCCGATCATCCGAACGTCATCTCGCAAAAGGAGGCCTCGGAGTGGATCCGAGAGGCGGATGCGCACGCGGACCCGCTCCGCAGACGACGACCAGGAAGGAGGAGGCGCCAATACGCGCACCTCATTCCCCCCTAGTTGTTGTAAGGGGATGGCCAAATGCCCCGGTCATCCCCTAGCTGCCGGGCTCTGTGAGCAAAACACCAGGGCTGCACGGTGCTTGACACCCCGGTCTCGAAAGCCTTGTGTGTTACAGCGGGGTATTAGGAGGTATTTAACTGATATGCCATTGGGTGTCACTTCGACTTGAGCGACTCTGCTCGTCGAAGTGACACGCAATGGAGAGCTCAGAACTCACCGGCCTCCTCCTGTCGGATCGGGTAACGATTTTGATGGGGTGGGTCGAAAGGCGATAAAACCGCGTTTCCTCCTACAAAAAAAAAGGTAGTCAAACCCCCACCCGACCATAGGCTTTGCAGTCAGTTCAGTAAACATTAGACTAAGCTGGCAGTAAATATTAGGGTTAAAGCAACTAAGTAACACAAAATGTGTGCGCCAGCGACGCCCATCGATGGCGATGTGACACAAGAAAGGAACAATTTAGTCATAAAATACCAAGAGTTACCGACAACAGTTAGTACTGTTTAGTACCCACTTAAAGGCATATACTTAAGTAAGTTGGTTTTACTCGAAAGTACAGTCATGACCAAGAGGCAATTATAATCAATATCGTAACTAACATCTTTAAAGTTTATATTTGTTATAATTTGTTGTATTCTTATATCACTTGAACTCTCTGGAAATATATTGTGAAAACCCCTCGACTTCTCTTTAGAACTAATACAAAACAGAGCCAAAGAACTGATTTATATTATTGTAAATCTCAATTATTGAATATTCCTTATATTATTGTATATCTATATCTGTTTTCCTCCTCATATTTGCACCCATCCCCCACTGTCCCCTCTTCTTTCACTTTATAACTCAAGGTTTCCTGGGAGAAATTGCTACTAAGCAATAAGGCCGCCTTTTGTGTGCTTTCATTGTTTGTTGTTTTTCCTTGTAATATGTCCTAAGTGTGCAATAAAGTGTTTTATTATTATTACTAATATTATCAATATTCTTATAAGCCCTCATATCACGGATAGTCGGCTCGATACCAAACACCGTCTTGTATATATGAGAGGAATTATTTATTAAATTAAACATTCCTATGCTTGTGCTTGACATTGCTTTGGCATTTATTAATTTCATATTACAGCCGTGTGAATAGTTATTATTTGTTATTTTATTATTATATTTATCATTTATTAGGTAGGTTAATACCTATTCACACCGCAAAAGGTGTTATTGGTTCCAATCTAACATCTATTTAAGTTTTCGTATGATTTTATGTATAAGTCAAAGTTTGTGAACTGTTATTGTGTCTAAATAAAAAAAATCACTAATGTTTTGCACGATACATCAGTTATAAATAAAAAAATCGGGTTGCACTCCGGGAGTGCCGGCAGAAGTGAAATCTTGAATATTAACGTTGTGCATTTTTGATATTTTGGAATGGTTAGAGAATAATTTTGCACGAATTGCCGTCTTACGAATTTACTCTGCATTTGAATTTACGAATACAGAACAGTATTGTACGAAAGTCTTATCCAGAGCTTGAAAAAAAACCTAGAGTTTTGACATTGAATTAAAAAATTTGCGCGTTGCTATGGTGACACAAGTGTTTACGTCTTGAAATGACGCGCCACCATTTTCACCGCGCACCGTAGAAAAAGAGGGGTATACTTCCGCCGCCGGCTGTCTACTCTCCATCCGTCACATCCGTCTTACGAATTTTCGATCAGGGTCACGTGATCCTGACTGACTGACACGAGTTTAGCATTTTTTCGTCATTTCAAAAAAGCGTACAACGCCGCTAAAGAAGTTTTCACTTCATAAGAATTTGGTTTAATTTAATGTCTGAAAAATTACATTATTTCTTTTCAACATAATTATGTAGGTAGTTTTCAACATTTTAAATCGAAAGTTTATTAGTAAATTGGTCTCTATCCCGGGCTCAAAAGGCTGCCGAAAGATTTGTTGCATAGATGTATCTATTAAATGACGGGAAACAACTGATTAATATTAGACCTGTGTCTTACTGCCAGTGGGAATGGGTCTGCTTCTGTCTGCTTGTACTAAGGGCGTCGTATAATTTTTTTTTTCTCTTTTATACTATCAATATTATTATGTATGGCACTTCATCTCAAACATAAAATTAATAACTTAACCTTATTTTGATTTCTCATTTTTTTATTGCAATCATTAGTTTTGTAAGTAAAGGCCTATGAAAAGATTTTGGACATTAGTTTTCAATTTAGTGCCTTAGGGTGGGTAGCTTAAGTATGTCATGCTCTCTTTAATCATTTCTACTGTGGTGTCGTGTGGGGCGGATCGTTACGTTCCCTCAAATATTGTTGAGCGAAGCGATGGCTGGTCCATGCGTCATGCTCGTGAAAGGGTGCTGCCAGTGGAAATGGGTCTGCTTCTGAGTACCTATCATAACGCATATTGAATTGTAAGAATTGCGTTATTTTTTATTTTTTATATCTTGTATCAAGTGGTAAATATTACATACCGAGGTGCACTTTCGAGTAGCAGACAGAAGTGATTTCTCAACTAGTTGATAGTTATTTACTCTCACAATTACCAACATTGAAAAATGACCTCCACATTTAAAGTGAGGTCATTTTCCATCACAATAATTAACAAAAGTACAAGCAGACAGAAGCAGACCCATTCCCCTTGGCAGCACCCGTTCACGAGCATGACGCATAAACCAGCCATCGCTTCGCCCAACCATATTTGAGGGAACGTAACGACCCGCCTCACACGACACCACCGCAGAAATGTTTAAAGTGAGCATGACATACTAAAGTTAACATTAAGCTACATTCACAAGTGCTTGTAACAGCCTAGACTGAATTTCGAATTACTAAAGATAGATTATTGGGTACCGCTATTGATATGTTAATGAGAAATCTTTACATAATATAGAAGCGAAACTAAAAAATAACTAACTTTTCTTTGCTGTTAATAAACTGTATTAATTTTTTTCCTAAAAGCAACTGATTCCTATATCTATCCTTTTTATCGTTTTAATAGAAAGTTATCGTTGTAAGCTTATTGAAAATATTTAAAATGGGATTAAGTAAACTATAAAAGTGATTTTTCTTGTGTTGTTTACAAAAACAAGAGATTAGATTCTGTGATAAGTTTTAACGAATTTTGAGTTCATTTGAGTTGCATGTCCAAAGCTTATTTGTCAGGATTTTTATATGTTATGGTAAAATTCTTAATAAGTTTAAAGACTTTGATGTTAATTCAAGACTTTTCTAGAGCATAATATCTGGATTGAACTCTTTTGATGTTTTCAGTAATTTTGTTCACGTGTTGAACTAATAACCATTTTCTTGAGTCAGCTTTTAAGTTTGACCACTTTGACTGTCTTTCTTAAACCAGGTTTTCACGACGAAAGTGTAAAGACCACATGGTCTCTATAGCTATACCTACTTAGGTATAGCTGAAAGAACTAGACTAGACTCCATTAACTAAAACAGGTTTAGTCTTCCGCTACGAAAGAGTTTAAATGACTGTCTCTTCAAAAAGGAAATACAACACAGGAAACGGGTCTCTTGAGCTCATTTTAACCCCCGACGACGCAAAAAGGGGTGTTATAGGTTTGACGTGTGTGTCCATTTGTGCATCTATCTGAGGTTTCGTAGCTCCTAAACGAATAGACCGATTTAAATACAGATTTTGACTATTTACCTCTAAATTAGTACAGCCCTTTCCGCTATTTTATACGACGATTTACAAAACAACCCCTTATGCCGAATATGGTAGATAGGGACCACCAAACTGAACAAATTTTACAATGGGACCGACTCTGAAGTCGCGAAAAAAAATCAGCTGTTTCATACAAAAATTAAAAACGTAAATATCAAAATAATATATGCTAATTATTTTTCCGCGATTTCAGAGTTGGTCCTGTAGTAAAAGTTGTACAGTTTAATGGCCCCTATCAACCATATTCGGCATTAGGGGGTTTTTGTAACAAGTTGTATACTTATTTATGCAGTTCAATCCTTCGGAAAAGGAGCCCGTACGGAGTCCACCGCTCTCGCAGTAGAAATACGGGTACATTACATGTGTATACGGGCCTTACAAACAAGAAAGAAAACCGTCTTTATAACAACTAAACTTGCAGAATTTAATTTTGAAGTTGTGTTTAAGTTCGTTTGTGGATGTCAACGCCCTGTCTGTATAGTTGGCTAAGTTGGTTTGTTCTAAATTTTTTTTGTGTCTGTGAGAGATTGAAGTGGAATCATCATTAAAAAAACCAAATTGAAAAAGTTTTTCATGAGACGTGTAGTTTGATATGAAAGAGTACGTTGTTTTGACAAGCGGGATAAATTCTAAGACTTGAAAATTGGTATAAGTTGGGGTATTTACATAAAGTAACTTGGCAGGCGAATTTAGGTTAATTAGCGCTTTTTTTCTTAAAATCGCTTGTAAATTCTAATCCTAATTTCAATGAGGTGGCGATTCGATTTTACAAGCGATTGTCGATAAAAAGCGCTAATTGACTAAAGTCGACTGCCAAGTTGCCTGCCAAGTCGACCCGTGTAAATACTACATTATAATACTTTTTCTGGTAAACAATGTTTCAAGTTCTGAGATTTTAATATCTCCAAGATAATTTAGACAGTTTTGTCCGTAGTATGGGTGTTGGTTTAGTTTAGTTAATTAACTTTCCATATTATTCATACTTTATTAAAATATTATATACGCGAAAGTAACTCTGTCTGTTACGCGTTCACGCCTAAACTACTGATGAAAATAAAATAAAGAATACTATTATCCTGGTTAAAGGTTCCCTAAGGATTTTCTCGAATTTCCACGTAGACGAAGTCACGGGCAGAAGCTGGTTTTCTATAAGTTTATCTTTCATTGTATAATTTCAATGTTGTTTTAACGTCATTCTTCCGAATGATCGACTTTGAACAAATTGCAATAAAACAAACAACAATCTAACAAACGCTGACCTTTTTGAATTCCGCCTCTACTAATAAAAGAGTGACTGAAGTGAACAATAAGTGACACACTGTTCGCGCGATCACACAACAACAATAATTATTCACACAACCAATCAGTCTGATAATCTGAAACAACAAATCAATGATATCAGAAAATACTTCTTCACACAACCAAACAATGATCTTAAATAGGTATACTAAGTTTTTGACAAAATCTTTGAGACATCCCAACTAACAATTTTACGTCGTACAATGGTCGTACAAACGTTTTCTTATTACCACTGGTCGCAAAAGATAGGTCACACTAACGTTATAATAACGTTTACTCAACGCGAAAAGGGCCCCATTTATACGACCTACATTGTTGTTTAATGGTCATACAAAAGTCACAAGATTACCACTTTCATCGTACAGTAGTCGCAGCAAAACTTTACAACGACTCTTGCGTTATATTGTGGTCATACAGATGTTTTTGAATGACGAAAACGTTGTATATGAGTCAAGTAACAACACTTGTACGACTGATTTTTAGTGTTTGTCAGTGACTCGTGTTTGTGGTTATGTTTCGAGATCTGAGTGCAAAATAAATCTATTACAAGGAATAAAAGGTAAGTATTATTTAACTTTCATATCTTGCTAACTGTGTCTGTCTCTCATACCGTTTAGTTCGTCTGGGAATTAAAGTTTTATGATAATATACCTATGTAAATACTATTCATATTTTCATGCCCCTTCGTAATTTTGCGTTTGAAACATAATTTTTTTATTAATAAAATTATGTTTAATTCTACAAATGTCAGCCATGTTAATTTTGTCGCACACTAATCTCTATATGACGTTTTAAAGACAAAAAGTCATTTTAAGGTTATTTGAAGACCAAGTTAAGCCGCCATTTTGTTAAACGTCGTTTAAAAGTCGAAACTTGACTCCAATGCGACTACAAGTCGTACAGACGTTTTGGCTAAAACTTTAATATAACGTCGTATAGTTTAAGTCGTGCCGACGTTACTATAACCAGTTTATTATGACATATTTGTCGCACGACTAAAAAGTTAGATTTAAGACGTCTATATGACCTAGCAGTTATCTCATTACTATTGTGAGACTGCTATCCGACTTAAAGTCGTACAAGTCAGAACTTATATGACGTTTTTGCTTGTTGGGATGACCTACTTCAACATTGTAAACCAAGAAATACTGTCTTTAAATTCATTAAAACGACTCTTTTTATAGTTGTTAAAAGGATCTCGTAGTTTAACTTGTATGTCTTTCATGTAAGTGTACCCTCATCTTTATTAAATTTATTGATGGTAAGTACATACTGAATTGAAAATTCACATGTACAGATTGAAGTTAATGTTCTATATTTATGTATAGACAATAACCTCAGTAAAATATTGTTCGTTGGAGTAGTAATAGGCAAAAGAGCAAAAAGTGGTCATTTTAGGCACATTTTTTTCTGTATAAAATTGTAAATGTATTATGTTATATGTATAAAATTAAATTATCTAAGCTAGGATTCCTCTATTATTTCTTTTCTGAAATAATAGATATCAAATGAATGAATGAATGAATGAATGATTTATTCGGCAACATGATTAACATACATTAAAATAAATTTAAAAGAAATGGCACCGAAAAGGCATTTACTCAGCATAATACGCAGCATTCAAGAACGCCACGACGCTGGTCTTCCGAGTTTGTTATCAGTGTTTGTTTTGACAAAAAAAGTATTATTTTATTAATTATATGGCAAATAATTGTTATGGATAATAATTATTATTTATAATGAATTGTATGGCAAATAAAATTATGTATTGAGAATAATATGTCATTTGATTGCTTACGACCAATAATGTGAAAATAAATTTATGTCATTTGTTATTTGTGGCAAATGAAACGTTAATAACGCATAAGCAAATATTGCAAACGAAATTATTGCATTTAAAATTAGTGAAACCATTTGTAAACCTTTTATCAAGCCAGTGTGTCTCAAATACAATTTGACGGTTCCGCGTTCACGTAACACTGGTTCCTTTAGAAATTAATCGTGTTGTGCGTGTTAGTACGGTCAATATCACGCAAGACTTTCTCGATTGCTTTTCTGTTTTTAGCTACGAGGAATTCTTTAAAGGTGAGCCCAATTATGTGTCGAGTTTTTCCCTTGAAACGACAAACTTTACGTGTTCTACTAACCAGTGCTGATTACATTTAACACAAATCAGGTTTTCACACATCGAAGTGGATTCAAAATATTTTAGTCTCTTTGGTAAGGTCGGCTTCATATAAACATTCCTCTTCCATTTACAAAATTTTTGTCTGAGGTCTTTACTTTATAATTTGCGTTTCAGTCAATCTACGAGAGTGGTTTTGTAACTTCACGACTAAGTTAAAAAACTACATTTTTTATAATTTATTTTTGTTTCTTAAAAGGAACTCCTTACGAAGCTTAAACTACATTTTTTTATTTTGGCTAAAGATTATTACTTTTCTTAATGATTGTCGACCCTCTCAGCTGCACTCATGATATCAAAACTCAAATTACGATATATCAAATTACGATACGAGTTATTATTACTTTACCAATATTCTCTATATTGAGCTCGCTGAGATTTTTTCTCCTCCCAAACATGAATAAATGACTCTTGGAAGGCAAAGATTTTTATCAATCCAAAAGGTAGTGCCTGAAATGGACCCCATTTTAGCTACCACATTTTTCAGGCAATGAATGAAAAAAAATAAGTATGTGTTAAAGAGGTAGGAATTTCGTTGGACTAAGTACGCAGAACTACAAAAAGATTACGTATTATAGAGAAATAAAAACAAATATGCCGATAAAAGTGTTTCTTCTTCCTAAAGTAATGGACTTATACGAACCTCGTAGTAGTATATAAAAGCTAATGATAAGCGATTTTCTTTATTTACAAAATACTCACTAAAGTCTACATCTTATTGATACACACATTCACATTTTCCTAAGTTTATATACAAATGAATCTGTAATTTTCCTAGTATTTATTACCTAAAAGCTTGGTTCTAAATCTGAAATCGATATGTTTATCATTATTGTAGTATGTTAGTACTGTAATATAGTAGAAGGATTAAAACAATACACTAACATGGATAGTAAGGCGACATTTTTATTTTTTTAGTTATCTTTGGTTGTTTTATTTGATATTTTCATTGTTGTGTTTAGTAGGTAGGTACATAATGTTTACTTTTTGAAGATAGGCTAAAAATGATGAAAACGTTAGGAAATGCAAAAGCTAAAGTAAAAATGAAGAGTTTCATGTCGTAGTTAGTTGCGCGTTCGCCATGCGATTGCAGAAGAAAAGCAACCTTTGCAAGGACCAGTCATGGGATGGGTGAACAAAAAAATTTTTTTAAACATTATTATAGTATGTTAGCACTGTAATTTAGTAGAAGAATTTTATAAAAAAACTTACACAGACAGTAACGCAACATTTTTATTTTTTTAGGTTTCTTTGGTTGTTTTATTTGATACTAGCGACTGCCCGCGGTTTCACCCGCGTGGTTCCCGTTCCTGTAGGAATATCGGTATAAAAAGTATTTTATGTTTTAATCCAGGCTATCTACTATCTGTGTGCCAAATTTCAACCAAATCCGTTCAGTAGTTTTTTCGTGATTGAGGAACAAACATCCAAACATCCAAACCCACAAACTTTCACATTTATAATATTAGTAGGATTTTCATTTTCTGACGTTTTGTTTCGTATAATAGGTAGGTACATGGACCTTTGTAAGGACCAGTCATGGGATGGGTGAACAAAAATTTAGTATTTCGATATTCTTCATACTTCGGAAGGTGTGATAAGAAGTTGGTGCTAGCTGCAATAATAATTGCAGTCGAATCCGCATTGGGCCTGCGTGGTGGCTTATAGCTTCTCTCCTTATCCACCCATAAGGAAAGCCTGTTTCTGTGCCCCAGCAATTAATAATGGCTGACATGCAACCGTAAAACTGTTTTATTTCCTCAATAGTTTCATTATGATACAATATCACATCAAATAGAATCAAGAGTATGTATTGCATTGCAGACTTTTTAAGAAAATTTGCTATTACTGCATTTCTCGAAGGCATTTCTAGACAATAACAGTATCTCAAGCAACAGATTAAGCGGTCGTAGGTTCGTTCCAGATGTTTCCTATTTTCTTATGATTAAACTCGTTGCGGTCGTCGAGTGCTGATTTCCTCGGGGATTATATTAAAACGCTGTTTAGCATTAAACTTTCAGCTACTAGCTTAACCGCCTTCCGAGTCTTTATTATTACTTGAGTTTAGTTTCATTTTGTTGTTTTCAGTGATTTTAAAGAGGACATAATTTAGCTCGTTGAGGAGGTGGTTGCTTTTTTGTTGCAAATAGATTTTATAGACAACATAATTATTTAGAATCATGAATATAAAACAGCTTATGTAAAAAACGTGGTTTAGATTCCTGATCTGGAATAACAAAGATGACCTGTTTTTTCTTGTTTAACACCCGTATTAGAAAGTATATTTCACAGATAAGATTTTAATAAAATTCTTTTGGATTGGTTTACTTTTCTAAAAACTTAATTCATGTTAACTAAAAATCCGCAGTTGACACCAGCATGGGCTAACAGAGACACCCGAGTTTTTTTAAGAATATTTTATGTAGTCTTTCTTATTATTCATAATACCTAACATGTAGTGAAATGTACCCCACTTAGGTCTTGAAACTTCCTTTGTTCATTTTTATTTCTTTGCCAGCCTGTCCCAACCAAGCTCTCTTGGTCATAAAAATAATGGGCTTCCATATCGCACAGTGTTGACACTTTGACATGCTTTATGGAAACTTGACGCATAATAACGCTGGAATATAAGTCTGCTAAGTTAGCGATGATAGGTTTAGCAGCCATTGTTGCTTGAAGGATATTAGTCGAGACTTTTAAGCAATATGGAGCACTAACGATCTATGCTTTTAAGAAAATGTATACTTTCTTTCAAAAATAACTTATTTTTGTGGATTGGCACATAGGTAGATGTTCAGATTGAATAATCACTAGGATAAAAGCTACATCCAAAATATTCAAGTGTCTCTAATTAAGAGAAAAGTTCAAAGATTCTACCTATATTCAAAATACGGTCAAAATATATGCACATTGCAAACATTTATTACCTTACGAAGATTGCTTATTACGGCATGAGCCTACGCTTATTTACGTCCTTTTATTACAAAACAGCCTATCGTTTAAATAAATCAAAATGTCTTCAAGCATCTTCATGCTTAGAAACAATGTTCAAGCACGAATGCATACGTCCTTGGGATTACGAACGCACGCATTCACATGAGTACGCTCGTACGCGTATGTAATGATTTGTCAATATTTTCTCCTATTTTATTCCAGTCCTTGTAAGTTATTCACATGCTTTATCACAAATGAAATAAAATTTTGGGTCTCTTTGAAGTTTCTGGTAATCAAATATTTTCTGTGTTATTTGTTTTTTTAAACATTACATACAATTTGAGCTACTTTTTAACGAGAGGTCTCTGCTCACGGAGCCACTATAATAATGGCATTCTGTGGTGTCAGTATAACTTAGCCTTTTTTTGTTCAGATTAAGTTTATCAGCACATAAAAAAATCGATAGGATTGTAAAACTCTTTTAAAAATAAAAATCACCTATAGTAGTATTGGTAATACCAACGGTAGTAATGAGGCAAGAGGAGAAATCTCTTACCTATTTACTTTCCTAATTCAGGGTTCCAAAATTTTTAAATTTTGTTAATTTGCTGTAAGTACAGTATTTTGTTTACAAAGTAAAATAGAGTTTATGTTGAATATTATAGGTCTCATTTTATATTCCATGAATAATTTTAACGGTACGAAGTGACCGTCCAACATGTTTGTTATAAGCAGGGAGCTATTGTGTTTGTCCTTTAACACTTGAAGCTCTTAAGTCACTGAACATGGGTTAAGATCGATAGGTTGTTCTTATCAGAAGTTTAAAAACAACAAATGAAAATGTCCGTTCGTTGTTAAATGACATGGAGAGTAAATAAGCACTAAACTTCATGCGTAAATTTAATCCTTATTTCAAATTCAGCTACCTCATTGCTATAGTGTTCGCATAAACCACCAACTCAACCAGGACTTCCAAGTTTTCCACCAGAGTCTCGCGAAAAACCTAGTAGAAATCCCTCTACCAGGTTTTCCGTCAGGATCTCTACCAGGTTTTCCGCCAGAACCTCCACCAGATTCTCGGCTAAGACCTCCACCAGGTTTTTCACGAGGATGTCAAATCTTCACCAGGTTTTTTTCCAGGGCCTTTACCAGGTTTTCCGCTAGGACCTCCACCTGGTTTTCCACAAAGGCCTCCACCAGGTTTGCGGGTGCAGTGCCTATGATGCCTATGCTTGCAATGAGACCAGCGAGCAGATCCTACTTTTTCGATTTACGCACATATCTACTACCTAACTATTCATTGCAATAATAGTAAAACTTTTACCCATTCTAATATAATGTTTTTTATAAATATTAATAAATTTAATTGTTTAAAGACTATGTTATCTCAACTCTCGGGAAAATTGACAGCGCCTAAGACTATCTTACTATAATAATAATTTTGTATCTAAAGTACCCCTTTGGTCGTCAACGAAACCATAGTTTCATAAGCAGTTGCCAAAGCGGAAAAAAAGACAAATAGGGATGACGGCTAATGAACAAAATAACGAAATACTAATAAAAATCGAAAACATATCAAACTTTTAGAGTAGCTTGTATACCTGGGTTTTCTATATTGTGTATTATTTGTTTTATGACCCTTTAAAGTTGGGTGGACAAGTCCATTTAAAAAGGATAAAATTTATTTAAATAAATATTACCTTTAATTAGTCCGTAAAATGTATAGCTTTGTCTAAGAAACCATTTTGATAAAAACAATTTTTAATATAGCTACCGAGCAAATTTCCTACGCGTTGCATACAAACTACCTATAGACGTGTAACTAGGTAGCCGTTGTAGTATGAAGCGTTTTTGGTGAGTCCAATTTGTGTGCATTTCAAACTGTGATAATTTAGGGCAGTTATCGTGCTAGCGAAATAATAATTTTACCGATGTTTCTTTTATAGAGGTTATTTATGTAACATAAAATAAAAAAAATATTCTTCATGCCTATTCTATCAGCTGTTCGCAGAAACTAAAATATTTAACTCACTTTTTAGGTCACAGGTTCACTTAAAATACTTGGAATCAAGTGTTGTGTGTATTGCCACTGGGCATAGCGATCTGTGTTTGTATATGTGGCATGAACACAAACCAATTTTGTAATTCTCAAGTCTGTTTGTAACGAAATAAGATGTATGGATATTATCCCGGCCAGTCTATGAAAAAGTTGATGTATGTTCGCAAGCTTTTATTTTTTCAGCTTAAGACGGTACCCAGAATTTATTTAATATTGAAATTCTAATACATAATTTTTAATAAATTCTAACGTGTATTTTTAAGACCCATGTTCTAGTATTTTCAGTATCGTTACATTTCCTCGAGGTAATTTCTAGCAGTAAAGTCAAAGTTAAAACTGCTAAAAGTGGCAAAACTACTAAAAATGACAGTTTTTGACACATTTGCTATCTACTTCTATGAATACTATGGGTCTTAAAAACTCCACGTAAAATTTTATTTAAATCCTTATCTTTTAACAACTTATTTAATAAAACCTCTGAGGATGCCACTTTCGGTATATCCTCCTCCTCGCGTCGTATTCCTCATTACTGAGGGTCGTGATCCCTCAATAGGAACTAATTTTTTCTTCGATGATGCCCCTCCATCGATGTCTGTCTGTGATCGATAGCGTCATAGAGTGCATCGTGTAGCTTGGTGTTCAGCGTTGAGCGGATTTGGTCAGACCACCTAGTTGGGCTTCGACCTCTCGGCCGTTTGCTATCAACCTTGCCAGTGACCATCAGTCGTTCAAGGTTGTGTCCATCTTTTCGGGCGATGTGACCGAAGAATTTCAGATTCTTTTGGAGACAGGAAGTGGATAGCCTGGTTGTAATGTGGAGCTCTCAAAGGATAGACTCGTTTATTCGGAACCTATTTCTTGCTCTTGTTTGTGGTATTGTGTGCGACAAGCACATGTTTGATCTTACTATGTGAATTCTGTACTAGTTTTTGTATAAATATACTTAGCAAAGTCTACAAAAAATTATTCCAACCCTTTTCGAAAATTGCTTTTATCCTTTATATAAAATACCTTGTCCTGATGTTATTATCTGTTCCTGAAGCACACGAGAATTGCGAGGACAAACTATAAGATATTACTCATATCTACAAAAGTGTTTGCCATTCCTTGTAAAAACTGAGTTATTTTTTGTAAGAACTCCGTAGTTCGCTCCCGTAAGTAATTTTCGACACTTCACGCGAACGAAAAGCGCTGGTGAAGATGATCGATGACGCAACAAAACACGCAGAAACCGCACAAGTTAAAAGCGATTGAGTATCTTAAGAGGTTTCAGTATATTTGTAGTAATAATGTATAATACCGTTCATTACTTTCTCCCTTCCTTATTCCTTGAGAAGCTATTAACTATGATACTAAACAAATTTCCTGTAAAATCAAAGTATTCTCACACTAGGCTTTCGTTTTTGGATATCTGTACTAGTAGATTAGTAATATTTACACGTTATTTTTTCATTCTTGTTTTATTTTTAGGGATCCAGAATAGTATCCTAGCCGGTTATCTGGTCAACATTGTCAATCGCTTAAAAATAATATTTGTAATCTTTTATTGATTAATTAGCATTGACTTAAAAATCTCTTTAATATAAATAAATCTCTTGCCCTGAATATAGTTTGTACCTTGCGGCATTCACAAAACGCTGTCACGCTATGTTTACATCGAAATGTCGCGTTGAATATTGAATTTTGAGTTAGTCGGCGTTAAGGAAAGCTAAGGCGCATCCTATAAGTATTTATAGAGTTGTGGGAGAATTTCGCCAGCAAAATCAGGCTAGATCTGAGGTCTCGAACTGAGAAACTCCTCCTTTTATGAAGTAAGTTAAAAAGGAAAGATTACTTCCATTACCTGTCGCAAACTGTATTTCTTAAAATCTTGGAACCTGAATGGTCCGCACCTCATGTTTCCCAATCATCTGATAATCTGAAGAAAGGTAAAAACAAATGATACCTTGAGATAAATAAACATTCACGCTTGTTGGTGATTTCCACGAACTCCTCCCACTTGGCAAGCTAGATAAATTAAAATAAATAAAAAGATAGCCGAAGCCGTTGTACAAAATTCAGTAGGACTTTATATGGTGCCCAGTTTATCCGCGTCTGGTCCGGCCCTCGCAGTCGTAAATTACTGCCGTTCGCCGTTTTGGGTAATACAGAAAGTATTTTTTTATATTCCTATTTATGTTTGGTTGAAACAACAGTTAAATTTGATCGCAAGCGTAAACACTTTAGATTGTTCGTTCAACACAATTTCATTATTATTTTCTACATCTATTCTATTTTAGTGACGTTAACTAGAAATGTAACTGCTAATATAAATTATAATAATAAATAATTTTAGGCTCAATAAATCGATACAGTTTAGCGAAATTCATTCACAATATTATTAGTAACCTATGTTAATCAAAGAAAACATTGTATTATAACATTATTTTCTTCATTATACTGTTACTCCAATTAGGCCAACAATAGCATTTATTTGGATTCTTGGTTTAAGAAAATAACTTTAAAAGAATTAACACGCTAGCACAATAGTACATAAATAATAATTTATTCTATGGTTGTACACGAGTTGGAATTCACTTCAGGTGGAATCAAGTTGGATTCCTTATTTCCTTCTTATATCATCATAACCGTCCCCAAGATATCCCAAAAAACTTGCAACAATAGATTTCGATTGTGTTTACAAGCAACGAAACATTTTCCTCTTTTTGATGATACTTTTATACTACATTTAACAGTTTGACCCTCGTTGACCCCTCGTACAAATGTTCTCGTTTTGTAGATACCTTCCCTAAATTCATGTCCAACCTTTTTTTACTTTTCCCTAACACAAGGAGTTTGTGCTTGTTCATAATTTACTTACTAACGGGTGAATAATGTCACAACATTTTACTTGATGTTTAGGTGTGTTACGCATTTGCGGTTCGCACGCCGCCGCCGCGACGTTTCTGTTGGGTTCCCTCAGGGCTCTCCCTTAGGGCCAAAAGAGCTTAAATTGTCTGGAAATAAATTGTGTTATCACGGATCATTGTTATGAGTTTACAAAGAGTATTTTAAACTTTATAGTCACAATTACATGACACAGTTAAAATTGGACATTCATTGCTTTGTCTAATAAAAGGAAGTTGTTTATTTTGCTATGAGCTAAGGAAACTGTGATTTATGAAATGTAATCACCATTTTTTAATGTTTGAAGATTCGAATAAGTAAGGATTTTTATATTAAGATAATTAATATATTAGAAATTTTTTTTTGTGTTTTTTTATATTTCTAAGCTATATTTTTTCCGTTTATTTAAAGTCCGCTGCCAGCCTTACCTAAGCAGGCATTTATTAACCCATCGATCATACGTATTAAATAAAAGTTACTACGCCTCCCGCACCAAATGGGCTAGAATGACAGGCGTTTTTAGCTGATACACTCTTGATGAAAGACTGTTCTGCCAATTTCTAAAAAGGGATTATGTGTAATTTGTCGATTATGTTTGAAAAGTAAACATGATTATGAAAAATATTTACCTCACAATTTATACTCAAGAATGAGAGGTTCAGTAATATGTGTACTTATTTGGTTTAGAACATTATAAAAATATTCCTAAAGTTATGTGTTTTTTTTTTTCAATATTGATAATTTGTGTTATCATAAGAACAGGATTTGCTACCAACGAAACACTAATAGTATAAATATCAAGAAATAATATCACTCACATTTTAAAAATTTTACTTGTTAAATAGATCTAGAGGACGCTCGTTCTTAATAATATTCAAAGATTAAATTCCTTCCTTCCTTAAAGTTAGATTTACAAAATTTACTAATTTCTCTTAGAACACACACGAACGATTACACCGTACAAACTTAGTAGGTACACGAATAAACAGCATTACTCTGAATTCATCCAAATGGAAGCAAAACACTCGTTATATAATTCACCGTCTCAATTGTGCTTTATTCAGATAAATCACAGTAAACACACGAGAAGTATGAAATGTTGAATCAATAATTTCTGGGCTTTGTAAAATACTCAAAGAACTAAGTTCTTTTTAAATATCTGATGTAGACTTAGCGTCACCGCTCACGGGCGACTTTTTGTAGCTGCGTTAATCGCGGCGTTAATCGCGGCATTAACCGCGGCGTTGATCTCGGCAATAATCGCCCGCGAAATGACACGACAAAGGTTTTACTTAGCAGCGACAAAAAAGCGCCGCGATTATCGCCGCGATTAACGCCGCGTTTATCGCAGCTACAAAAAGTAGCTCGTGGGCGTTTACGTATAGAACTCCTTATGTTCAATTCGCAGCGACAAAAAATCGCTCAGCGATTAATCGCCCGTCAGCGGGGACGCTAACGTATTTTCTCAATTATGAGAAAATATTACAGATATTTTAGAGTCAACTATAAAAATATAAGGTGTAAGAATAAGACATATTTTTTGGGATATCAGCTGTTTCAGGATGATATTATTTTATAATCAACAAGAAAGAGTTGAAGTTGGAGGTAATGAAAGTTAAGATACATTTTTTTTCGTTGTTTTTTATCACGAACTGCTACAAAATTACCTTAATAGGATAAAAAATTAACACCCATTAGGTCTAGGTAGTTGATAAACGAATTCTTCAGAAAAAAGTTACATAAATCAGCTGTAGGAGTGTTAAAACTGCAAACAATGCGTACCAATAGAGAGTGCTAATAAAAGAAGAAAACTATAAACTCACAGAGTTTAATACATTTCCGACTAAAAAGTGATTCATTCATATTCAGCACAGACTCATACTTTCCAGTGTTTCTATAGGTATTATTAAAATTTTCCTATTTGTACAGAAATTTGTAGATATAGAATTTGGATGTTTATTAAAAACAAGAGAAAAAATACATGTGATCAAACTTTAATGCCTAAAAATATTTTTTATTATTTTTATTGCTGTCTCTGTATTTACTATGAGACATAACGAATTAACGTTTGTCATTACAGAATTACACAAACAAGATATAGATCAAAATAGAAATGTAAATTGGGTTTTAAGCCTTAATTATAATTGCAAATTGAATTAACATATATCATCAGGTGTCAATTATATGGTACGACACTATGATGAGCATTTAAATTAAATAATTACACTGTTTTAATATATTATTAAGTTTAAACTAATCATTTCGTTTGAATAAAACGCTCCTGAGAGTTACTTTTTGCTTTTTATTAATTATTAGTTTAAAATTTTCATTATTGACAGTTAAAAATTAAAACATAGAACCATCAGATACTTTGAGATTTTATCACTCAATAGTCCATTAAGATATTTAGAGATTTTAGAATTTGCGAAATAAAAACTTTTTATAACATTTTTTTCGACGATCATGTGGTTGTCACTTCTTTGGTTCGTCTTGTACTGAAAAGAAAAAATCCTTAGGATGACAGTTGATATCAACAAACTATTAAAAATTATCGGTAGTTATGATGATAAAGACTACCAAAAATCGTTAAATAATTGTTCGGTATGACTTGTCGACAGAATTCGTTAACTTTACATAGCTATCGTTACAGCAAGCAATTTTTTCGCTATTGTTCTCGATCGGTAATTAACGATATAATCTCTATCTGATGTAGAGACTGCACCTGCATGCCTTGATCTATGGGTTTTTAAAAAAAAACTTACATTTAATAACCTAAAGTAACTTATATGCAACGTTTTGCCTTTTCCCTGAATTTGTTCAATTGGCTCGAGATCCGATCAAAATACTTGCCTAAGACTTTATTCACAATAATGTTAATTAGAAAAGTATCTACCGATTTATTGCTTTAAATTATATTAAATTAATCAACAATAAATTTAAAAAAACGCAAAAGATCATTTAATAATTTCCATTCAATCGTTAATCTTACAAACAGTTTAAACTTTAAGAGAATCTTCAATTATTACAATTAATCTCCAACTCAGGAACGGTTTAGTACTTTTAAACTTAAATGAGTTGCGCTCGGCAACAGTAGCCTTTAGAGCTGTGAACGAGGTGTATTTAATAACGAGTATATTAAAAATATAATGAATATTAATTTGAGTAGTCATAATTTATCTAATGGTTACTTAGGAAGACACGCCAAATACCAGACCACATTTACCATTAGTCAAATAAAAATAAAAAAATAAAAATAAAAAAAAGTTTGTTTATTTGCCCATCACAAATAAAGAACTTAAGTGGTAATTAGAAGCTACACATGGAAGGTTGCTAAATTTGTGATGGACTGGTGCCCGAAGTAGGTTTCAGAAAAGAAACCTGTGACATAGGCCACCAGGCCCACCCACAGACAATAGTTTCACCTGTCAAATCAACGTAGTTTATTTCGACGTGCATGCTGTTCACATAAAATACTGTTTCAGTAGATATTTCTTATTAGCTTAATATCGCATCACATAATAATCCAGCAATGTAAACAAAAAAAGCTTTTTTAGGGTTCCGTACCCAAAGGGTAAAAACGGGACCCTATTACTAAGACTCCGCTGTCCGTCTGTCTGTCTGTTTGTCTGTCACCAGGCTTTATCTCATGAACCGTGATAGCTAAACAGTTGAAATTTTCACAGATGATTTATTTCTGTTGCCGCTATAACAACAAATACTAAAAACATAATTAAATAAATATTTAAGACGGGCTCCCAATTTCCATACAACAAACGTGATTTTTTGCTGTTTTTGGTATGAAACCCTTCATGCGCAAGTCCGACTTGCACTTGGCCGGTTTTTTTTTCTTTACATGATTGCTTAGCGAAGCTGTAAGCTATTACGAAAATATCATAGGAAACCTTTCAAAGAAAACTTAAATTAAAAACAGTATTGCTAAACTGAGCCTCGTTTCTCGAAGTCGTATCGGCCACGTCGCGTCGCTTGCAAACAGGCAAGTTTGTCGCCGATTTTAATGAGTTTCTAGTATCCGCTTACGTCAAGAGTTGAGGATTATTACATTATTATAGTAACTCGCTGTTTTCTATAATGAAATTTCGGTGCTATTACGAAGTATAATAAAACACGTGTGTGATTTAATAAAGGTGGGCTTTACGGAACTGGGTCGTAGAAAATTAGGTTGGATGCGGGTGGATATTTAAATATAAATAGATATTTTTTTTTTTTTTTTTTTATACACAACGGGATAGTGCTTGGCCTTCATCGCACCTGATGTTAAATGACGATAAGGCCGAAGGTGGAAGCGCACTACACCCGGAATACTGGCTATCTTACCTCTAACTGCCGGAACACAACAATTTTTAAATTGTTGTTATGGCGTCAGACTTAGGTAAGATGGTGGTAGCTAGCCAGGCGGACTTGAAATAAGCCCTACCACCAACCAAACCGAGTACAAATTGTACCCCCCCTGGGAATCGAACCCGGGACCTCTGCGTCTTACACGGGTGGGCGAACCACTAGACCACAGAGGCGGTTGAATATTCCTAGTGGTTCAATGAATTAAGGAATGGCTTTGGTTTATATTGCTTTTTTAAATCTTTGTTTTTTCTAAGCTGATCTATATGGGAAATAAAATCCAAACGCGTACTAGATGCCTACTAAGCATGTTGTAAAAGTTTTTACGAAGGACTTAAAAGTTGGATTTGCTACCTGAAACGTATTCCCAGGGCGTATTGCCCTAAACCTTTACATATAGGTAAAGCTAATATAAATAATAATTTCTTGAAATCTACGCGGGTAAAATTAAAAAGGTATGAGAAAGTCTGAAGACATAAAATATTTACTATATTATTGTACACTTTTATGTACAGTCATGGGACATTTTGAATACAATTTCTTTCCAAAACACACAAGGCTTCACATTTCATAACAAAACCATTTAATTGCTTGTAATCAATTATCCACGAATGAAAAAAAAACGAATACAACATAGGCTAGTCCATACAAATTGTAATAAAACATATCCTTCCACACAAGACCGAACGTAATAAAATTAAAAGTCGACGAAAACATTGGATTCAGCACAAAACGTGGAGCACAAAGGCTTGCGATCCCATTCCTGTTTGGAAATCCGTTGGAGTGAACTCTCTACTTGATTGTAACTTGAATACCGCCGTCCTAAAAAAATAAAAGGGATCTGTAGAAGAGGAATGATCAAATCTCACGGCAGATGGCGCTTTGTAGCCGAAAACTGTAACGGAAAGTGTCTTTGAGGCCAAAGGCTTAATTTGTGCTTCGTTAATTTTCTTTAAGAAATCTTGTGAAGTTTGCAAGGAATTTCCTGGAAACTTATCTCCTTGAACAGATAAGAATTGGTGGAAATAAAATTCGCGTGCTCTCTATTTGTGTAATACTATTTTTACTTCATTACATTTATAAGTCTTATAAAAGCGTTATTTTTCTGATTTTATGTTACAATTTTGCAAATGTTTTGAAGGTACGATACTCATAGTTATTTATTTTTATTAATATGTATACCAAAGCCTTAACTTTAAGGTTTTGTCAGTTTTGATATGTCTTAGCTACTCTTATTAAAGTTATTTTATAAACTAGACTTAAATAAATCGTTTTAATTGCAAACTATGCCGAAGTCATTGACTTATTCTATTAAGTGATTGGCAGAAGTATATTGTTATCTTATTCAATAACGTCACTTTGAGTTTCACAGTGGTTATTAAAAAACCTCGTATTTAAATGTTCTTATGAAATGTGGCGAAATAAAATATTATTATAGGTACCAACTATTCACGAATAATGTAAATACTAATTACCTCCACTGAAAATGGCTAAGCTGTAGGTTGAAATTCGACGGCGTACCTGAAACAAATTAAATTTAGTTATTTAATAATCAAGTTATTCAAATTGGTAAAATTTCAATTTTAGAATCATTTTATCTGAACGACTTGGGTTCAGATAAAATGATTCTCAAATTGAAATTCCAGAAAGTCTGGAAAATTGTTAATGTTGTACCTATAATAGTAATATTATCTTAAAGGAACTTAAGTGTAGTGAAGTGATAAATTTTAAACGCGTCAGTCACTGATTAGTTTAGACGAACATCATGGATGCCTGCAATATAAAAAAATAATGTTGAGATAAACATGATGAAACATTAACGAAGCTCGGTGGCTCAGTGGTTTAGCGCATGGTCCAGCGATTGCGGAGGTTAAGCAAATTTCGCAAGGGTCGGTCATGGGATGGGTGACCAAAAATTTATTATCTCGAGCTCCTCCGTGCTTTGGAAGGCACGTTAAGCCGTTGGTCCCGGCTGCATTTGCAGTAGTTAACATTGGGCCCGCGTGGTGGATTATGGCCCGTCCTCCTTATCCATCCATAAGGAACACCTGTGCCTCAGCAGTGGGGACATTAAAATGGCTGATGGATAAATGTTGAGACTGCAATTTTTGAAGGGATTTCAAAAAAGTAAGTACGTAACTAATAACTAATGTTTTTTTGTATGTTCATCACATCATACAATCTTTAAACTTTGACAAGAAAAACTATCTAAAGTAGGTAGTTAATTAATGTATTGAAACATTAAGTTATCGTCAAGTTACAATCAGTGTCTCTAGTGTGTTGAGAGTTACACTTACATACATTTTGCAAACTGTTCATACTAATTGCCTTCTACAAATCTTTGAGATAAGCTTTTAATGAGCAATGTCGGATAAAATAAAAAATTAAGCCCACCTTTGGCGGACATAAGCCGATTCGGGTGGAAAACTTTTGTCAGAAATAATATTAGTTTAAACCCGAGGGAGCAAAAATAAAATGCTAATTCTAATTTAGAAATGTACCTTTGCCCATATTTAACGTGAGTTATTTATCATAACTATAACATTTTGAATTCTGTCTCCATACTTTATCCAAAAATTAATTCAAAATAAGCGGGCAGCATACATTCGTTCCTTTTGTGTTATAGAACTTAAAACTTGTGTATGTTCGAAGTTCAAAGTCCAATAGGTACTGATGAAATTGAAATGTGACCACTCTTGAAGTATACTCTTTCAAACTTAAAAAGAATCATCTAAATCGGTTCATAAACAAAGATGTTATGACCGAAACTCCGTAAAACTCGTGCGATGCCAAGCTAAATAATTGATATTTTTTAGGATTATGATAACACTAGCAGCCAGATCTCTGTAAATATTATATTTTGTGGGACCACACACATAATAAACTATGTTCATCTAACATCAGGATAAACTATGTTCTGTTAAATAAAAAAAGAATTGTATAAATCGGTTAACAACGGACGAATTTATGGTAAAACATACATTAAAAAAAACCGGTTAAGAGCGAGTCGGACTCGCGCACCGAGGGTTCCGTACAATCATAAATATATTTGGATATGTTACTTTAGTACAGTCTTTAAAAAAGTAGGATAAACGGCAGACAGGTGGAAGGGCGAACAGGCGGACAGTTAATTTACAAATCTTAACCACAGCTGCTTATGGTGACTGAAAAACACATTGCAAACTGTTTATATTACTAAGTAGGAACTTATTCTTCGTTTATTCGTACGGCAAATAGTAGGATATTATATTAGAACCAGCCACCAATTATTATTGTAGTATTAGGTTGCGCCATCTCTTGACCGAGAGTGGAACTATTTTTTTTATTAGGTCAGCATTCTAAGGACAGCGCTATCTGTTGACTGGTAGTGAAACTAAAGAAGTGTTGTTTTTGTTTGTTTTTAGGGTTCCGTAGCCAAAATAGCAAAAATCGGAACCCTTATAGATTCGTCATGTCTGTCTGTCTGTCTGTCTGTCTGTCTGTCTGTCTGTCTTACCGTCCGTATGTCACAGCCACTTAATTCCGAAAGTATTAAGACTACATAGTTGAAACTTGGTAGGTAGATGTGTTCTGTCAACCGCTTTACGATTTTCTCACAAAAATAAAAAAATAAAAGATTAAGGGGGGGCTCCTCATACATGGAACTGAAACAGAAAATATATTTTTTCATCAAACCAATGCTTGTGGTGTGTCTATAGATAGGTCTTTAAAAATGACATTGAGGTTTCTAAGACAATTTTTTATCAAAGTCAACCGTTTGAAAGATATATACTGCCAAAGTGGTAAAATGTGTGTCCCCCCCCCCCCCCCCCCCCTTTAACTTTTAAAGTAAGAGAGTGAAAAATCTAAAAAAAATATATGCTATAGATCTTAACAAACACTTTCAACGAAAGTTAATTTGAACGAGATACAGTAATAAGTTTTCGAAGGGATCCCTTGTTTTCGCATAATTGTTTTATACCTAATTTGATTTGGCATAACGGATTTGGCATAATCTTTTTTGTCATAATAATACTTTCGCATAATTGTTTTTTGGCATACTATTTATATTAGCATAATTATCATTTAGACTAATTTGTTTTCGCATAATGTTATTAGGCATATTGTCTATTCGCCTAATATTATTTAGACATAAAAATCAAAAACAATAAGAATAAATATTGTTACGCACTTACCTATTTATTTTCATGCAAAAGGGGTAGGTATTGTATTAAAATGCCAAAAAGTCATAACAGATACGACCTAAATATCGACTCATAAAACACCTATTTTTAAAATACCGAAAATCCTTAATGTCGATATCCAATAGACCGAAACTTAAAAGATCGATTATTAAATGACTGATGATAGTTCGAAACCCTGAAAGTTAAAATGCCGATAGTTAAAAATCCCGAAAGTCGGTCTATTAGGTGCGACGACGAGCGAGCGTAGCGAGCGAGGAGGAGGTAAGCTTCCATTGCGACCAACAACGCACGAGCCGAGCGAGCGAAGCGAGCGTGCCGCGGCAGCGGCCGGCGAAGTGCCAGAACCGATCTGCTGGCATGTAACCCTCAATTAACCTTCGGTTTTTTAAGCTTCGGGATTTAGTATTTTAGGTAAAATGTTCTTTCGTGATTTTAAACGTCGTGATTTTTTTGTTTATAAAAATATGCGTAAATAACATTATGCGTGTTTAAATTTATGCTAAAGAATATTATGCTTAAACATGATTATGCTTAAAGTAGTTATGCTTAAAAAAAATATGCATAAGCTGTTATGACTAAATAATATTATACGTAAACATCATTCGGCGAAATCATATTATGCTATGACATATTATGCCTTAAAATTTTATGCGAATACATAGGGAACCGTTTTCGAAATATAGTACATTTTCCAAAACCGCAAATATAACTTTGTTGTTCATACAAACACTGTGAAAAACAAAGTTATTTTTTCAGGTGAAAAATGATAGCGGTATTAAAATATGGTATGGTATAATGTAACTACAGAACCCTTCTGCGCGTGGCCCGACACGTTGGCCAGTTTTTTTGAATTTCTAAAAAAGTGTGTTATATTGAGACATCGTTTTATTTTTCCTGTAATCTTTACATAAACTACTAGCACATAGAATTATTTCAGATTTTTTCTTTGCAAACTTCGGAGATAAGGGGGGGATCGGTATTTTTTTTAAATTTTTCATCATAAGTCCAAAACTATGCGGCCTAAGAAAAAAGAAAAAAAAAATTTAAATGTGCAAACAGCGCTCTTTCATATGATACCCCACATGCCCTAGTCACCTCACTTCAAATTTTTAAGACCCCTTTTCACTCCCTGTTGTAAAAAAAATTTTTTCTTTCTTTCTTATTTGCAAAATAGTTGGGCAAATGTCATCCATCTTAAACAATTCCAAATTTCAAGTTGATACCATTAGTAGTTCTCGAGATATCCAGCTGTGACAGACAGACAGACAGACTGAACCACACCATAGGAGTTCCTTTTTTACCATTTTGGTACGGAACCCTAAAAAACATACAGTCGACTTGATAACATTCTCCTTTTTTTGAAGTCGGTTAAAAATACTACCAGGGTATAAACCCAATAGAATAAACAAATAGGCAAATCCTTCAAAAGCACTTTGTAGACCAAAATATCGGAGACCATATTTCTACTTTCCTCTTTTAACAAGCGTCATCCATGGCACCTAGCACTTTATTGTACGATCAAACCCTTTCCATACCCTAGAATGTTAAAGCGGACGGTTAAATCAGCGAAGTGGCCGTCGACGGGCACAAAACACTCGGGGGTTATACCATGTTTAGTTGCCCATTACCTCACCACTGAGGTATTTCAACCCCTTATATTAATAACTAATGAGACTGCGAAAACTGGACGCGCTTCTTGAGGTACGAGTGAAAGCGGTGTTAAAATTTCTGGTCTAATTTATGTAGGCATCTAATATCTTTAACAGTGGACGTTGTTAAGCAGAAAGGATCCAATCAACATAGAGTTGATTTTGAGTAGGCCAAAAAGATTAGGTATCAGAATTGTCTATATAAAATATTCGTCGTCGTTATGTCAAATATTGTATTTTTTAACTGAATATTTTTCAATATTAAAGATATCATTCCAAAAAGGGGGGTCCCCTGCATTATAACTCGTTTTCGGAAAAAGTTTTATGCGTTACTACGTCCTCATGGATGAAATCAAAATCTGTATCGAATTGATTAATGAAACACTTTATGCATATTGCATGCATATTATGCATAACTGCTTGCTGCATGGTCAGCTGTTTTATTTTATTTCGGCTATGCAAAAATTTATACTTACATTAAATAATCTCGATTCATTCATTAACATCTTGAAGTCAAATCAAAAAAGCAATGTCTCCATAACGATTTATTCAAAGAAATATTGAAAATCATCAAGAAGAATATTTTGGTCTACAACACTATTAAAGTTATTCCCCGAAACAATATCAAGAATCTTCCAGTAAAACCAACCCGCTTCAGCTTCTAATCTACTCCATTTTCGCCGGGTCAAGTTTATGGTTTGCCGTCCGGCGCTCGAGCGATAATTTTTTATCTCGCCCGATAGTTCCCGGACATATTGCGCGCGCTTCCGAGGATAATCGTTGCTCAACCTTTACAAATACTTAAAAATGTATGTTGCATATTTTAGCCGTTGGACGCAAAACAAGAGATGGGAAGAAAAGATATGCGTTCAAGTATTTATGTTTTAGGGGAAATTCGACCTTAAAATTTCAGAAACACTTTAAGAGTAGTAAGAAGTAATTCTAAAACATTTTAAGAAGTACCTAGTCACATCTACTGCTTAGGCCGCCTACGCACCGAGAGGTGCTTAGATTAGTGCCTAAAGCCTAGATATGTGACCAAGTAAAACGAACGTTCACGAATGCTCGAAACCGGCCGCACTGAGCGCTAGGTGCCTCGACACATCCACGTGAATACCTAGAATGTATCATAGGCGCGAGGCTTACAACCAAAGACTATAAGACCAAGGCGACTATCTTAGCGACTCACCTACCAGTGCGGTCACCAAGTAACCTGGATGTATCTACGCACCAATCTAGGCAGCTGTCGGTGCGTTCGCAGCCTTAAAATGTTTTAAAAGTATGTACTTCAAGTTGTGTGTTTTAGAAGAAAAGAGCTTCAGGTGGCATTTGATGAGGATTACAATATGAATTGATTAGTTAGTTGACATAACTACTCTGATATAAGTAGTTCTTAATTCAAAATCTCTTGTGAAAATTCAATTATTGGTTTCAACTAAATTGAAATTTCAATAATAGCTTCGACCCCTTTAATCTGAAGAATGATGATCGTCGATTATAACAATTAGTTCAAATCTGCAATCCAATAAGCATTTGTATCTAATACGGGATTTAGATAAATCACTTGGACTCCCCTAGCGGTAAACTCAGCCTGTGGTTCCGGGGATATTCGAAAACAATAAAACGGCTGGGCGGTTTTAATCCTTTCAAGCTTTGTCTCGCAGACCGTTAAGGGATGTTTTTGCTTGATTAATCTAATCTCCCATTGGATTGTAATTGGTCATGTTGCGAGCGGATTCCCATTTTGGGTAAGGATTTTCGGTTTATAGAATGACTTTTGTTTTTCAATGCGCTATGATCTGGAGTTTTTCGTTTTCTTGTGTATCATTAATTGTGTAATGGTTTAACATAGTACGTCTTCGTCATCTTCTTATTTTCAATTTTATTTAGACTATCATTGTCAGCCATACGACACCCACTGCTTGGTAATGGAGTACAGCCCCCTGATTACGTAACTCTTTTACTAATCTTGATTTAAATTTATTGAAACCATCTGAAATCGTTTGAAATTAATTAAATTTGTCAGTTTTAGTTGCTAACAGAGCATTTTGTCTGACAGCACACCTAAGACTGTCAAATTTCATTAAATTCAAGGGATTTCAAAAGGTATCAATTGTTTCAATCAAGACTGTTAGCAATAGGGTTTAGTAACCAAGGAGCTGGTCCCAAGGATTTCCATTGGAACTTAAATATGACCTTTTATCTGGTAATTTAACAATGTTCTTTTATGGAAGCAAAGATATTCAATTATTATTATTTGTGCAAATACTGCAGTTGATATTAAAATACCGCAAAATGGTAGTACTTTGTTTAACTTGTAATTATAATTCATCAAGAAATTCTTCGAATAAATCTATTAAAGTTTAATCAAACATTGCAGAAACCCACAAACAGCAGTAACTTTAGATTTATTACTGAGAATCATGCAATTCAATATTTCATTAAAGTCGCACAATATTAACATATTTATTTAAATAGGTACTAAATACAAAAATTTCAACAATAATAGATTCCTTTTTTTATTCTTAATTATTTTAATAATTTGCCCCATCTGTTTTTTTACTGGAATTAGTACTCAACCTTTAATAATATAATGCTTTTTGAAAGAAGATGCTTACGGATAGTTAGCATCTTCTTTCAAAAAGGATATCCTTTTTTATTTATATTTTACATTCAGTTTTGTTGCAGATTTAAACAGAGCTGTAATCAATGCCCTCCACAGATTCATTTGTAATTATGTGATTAGATTAGTAATGATTTGCTATTTTAAAATTACATCTAGCAACTTTTGATCAGTCGTTCATTTGATGTCATGACGATGGGCAGAATACGTAGACCTCGGCTTCGTTGAAGGTCTTGTTACACCCGGTATTTTGAAGGCGACAAAACGACATAAGCTTTGCACAACAATGAATAATATTTAAAAAACATCCCACGGGTATACCCAGAGAAGCATGATAAAAACTTTTACCCACAAACTTGTTGCACTGATGCTTAAAAATCACTACATTTACCTTTGATAAAAAAGGCATCGTGAAGTTTATTGAAACGTAATCTCCTTATATAGTTATGCCAAATTTCAATAGCCACTCACATTCCTTGTTCTGCCCCCTGATTTTGTAAATTTATTGCAATCAACGCTGACAGAAATCGAAGTTACATTTCTGCTTTAGCAAGAACCAATGTGACAACTATCTTACTTAAAGACGCAATGTAACTGCGGTTTCAATTGATTTCAATCGAGAATTGTTGACAACAGAGTTACGTAATCAGCCCCCTGATTTTGAAACTTTGTTGCAATCAAGGCTGACAGAAATTACAGTTGCATTGCTGCTTTAGTAAGAACCAATGTGACAACTATCTTACTTAAAGACGCAATGTAACTGCGGTTTCAATTGATTTAAATCGAGAATTGTTGACAACAGAGTAACGTAATCAGCCCCATGATTTTGTAACTTTTTTGCAATCAACTCAGACAGAAATCGCAGTTACATTGCTGCTTTAGCAAGAACCAATGTGACAACTATCTTACTTAAAACAGCAATGTAACTTCGGTTTCAATCGATTTCAATCGACAATTGTTAGCAAGAGAGTTAAATAATCAGGGGGGCTGACCTGCAGTGCGACGTTTGAAGCCCAATCTAATGGACATTGACAATGATAACCAGTTGAAATTGATAATAATGGTTATAGCAAACACGGTAATCACACACGTAAATGTTTGGAGAGATGATTAGACGGTAATATGAAGAGATGATACGGCATTCAGATGTATGGAAACACGTAAATATCTATTCCATTTCGCGAACAAAGGAAGAATAATAGCTTGTTGGATATAACAGTAAAGTGTGTAGACGAACTAGCATCTATTTAGAAATGTTATTCGCAACAACAGTAAGAGAAACATAAGTTTTTCAATTTCTGATACATAGTTTAATAAAACATTTTCGAATAAATAATCAGCTGATGATTTTAATCTAATTCCATTCCAAGATTACGCAAGATAAGTTTCTATGATATAAAAATCAGACTTCGCTAAAACCTCTACTTAAACCAAAACATTGTCATAAAAATCCAGGGGGCCTATTATGAAAATAACGTACGCAATTGCGTAACGCAGTCACTTGGCCATGATAGTAGTCCGCAGTTTGTTGGTTGTAGTTTTATCAAACATTTTGAATTTTTCTATCGTAGTCCATAGACTACTGAACGAACGATGTCGGATACGCAAGAGAGACACTGATAAACCCACGCAATCACTTCGCAACATCGCATACGAAAGTGATTTGTAATAGGAAACAATCAAAACGAAGCACGGACGCAGCTGCGTGTATCGCATTAAACTTTTCGTAATAGACCCCCTGACTATATAACCTTCAAGTGGCGCCCTCATGTTAAATAAATTTGTTAGCGCTATCGCACACGGGCAACTTAGTCGCCCAGCAACTGTTTTGTCTCTCACGTGTTTTGTATGAAAAGTTGCCGACGACTGCGTCGCTTCGTGTGCGCGCTTCCATATAGAGCTTGATGTGAGAGACAAAACAGTTGCTGGGCGACTAAGTTGCCCGTGTGCGATAGCGCTTACTCTCTAAGTACATAATGTATAGAAAACTCGTTTGTTTACAAACAATAACCTTAGTAACATATAGTTCGTATCGTAGTAGCCACCTTAGGTACTTTGATACCTACTAGGTACCTACAACGAACTATATTAAAATGGGAATTGATTAATTGGGTGACTGGAAATGATTAAAGGCGACTATTAATGAGTTACTTAAATACTAAACCTGGCAGAGGTTTATTTCATGGTCGACAAAATAACTAAACGGGCGACTAACTGTGGATTACAAAAAAAAAGGAAAACGGGCGACACGTGGGAGATAAATTAATTAATTTAGCAGTGGAAATTCTATATGATTGACAAAAATACTAAGTGGGCAACTATTGTATCAAGTAGGTAACGATATAACTGATTTAAACTGCCCATCATGGTATTTTATTTTTATCATCTCTATTAGGATAATAGTCACTTTTTTAGGGTTCCGTACCCAAAGGGTAAAAACGGGACCCTATTACTAAGACTCCGCTGTCTGTCTGTCTGTCACCAGGCTGTATCTCATGAACCATGATAGCTAGAAGAATGAAATTTTCACAGATGATGTATTTCTGTTGCCGCTATAATTACTAAAAACAGAATAAAATAAATATTCAAGGGGGCTCCCATACAATAAACGTATTTTTTTGCCGTTTTTTGGTACGGAACCCTTCGTGCGCGAGTCCGACTTGCACTTGGCCGCTTTTTTTTAAATAAATACGAATGATCCAAATTTTAAATGTTTTGTGTGCCCTAAAGTTGTCGCCCAAATATTAATTTGTTCGCCCGTTTTGAATAACTAGTTACTCAATTTGTACTTTAAAGTCACCCATTTTTTGAAGTCGCCCTCAGTCCGTCGCCCACTTAGTATTTCAGTACGTTATATTCATTATTTTTGATACCCAAAATGGAAATTTATTGTTAACCGATTTATTAAAGTGGAAATCTAGTTTGCCAGACTAAGCATTTTAGGCACAACGAATAATATAATTAAAAAGCTAATGTGGTTTGCGTGCTGCCGATAACTAGGTATATTTAAAAAAAACAATTGATTTCAGAAAGGATTTGTGGGCAAAAGTTCGTAATTTAGAACTTTTTGCTAAAACGTTATCGTATTATTTAATTTAACATTACATTCTAACTGAACAGTTTCTAAATGAGTATTTATCTAACTTAAAATCCCTGTCTATCTATACTGCAGGGGTGCCAATGTTACGGCCCGCGGTCCGCATCTGGCCCGCAAGCTATCTCAATACGGCCTGCGACCAGAATCTATCCAGTGAAGATTTTAGACGGCATTCGATGCCACTACGTATTGTAAGGTAATAAAATATGAGACCTCAGGTATATTCTGGATCCTCAAGCTCAAGATAACTTCTTTTTATTACCTTTGTATGAAAATAAAGATTTTAATTTTGTATGTGTTTGAGTTTTTAATTTTGAGTCTGGCCCGCTAACACGCTCTTAACTAAAAATGGCCCTTTTGGAAAATCAGTTTGACACCCCTGATCTATAGGACATAAGTACTTACTACACCAGTCTGTGTACAAGAGGAGCAGTGATTGATGAGCAGGCCGGATGGAGACCCTTAAGCCTTGGGGTATTTTATCGCACCCACCCGAAACTGGTCGCTTTGGGTGTATTTATTTTCATACTGACGGAGTTTGCGATTCTGGTACGGATACAGTCGATCATAGAGGACTGAGAACTGAATTATGTGGTACTTGGTCATACTAACTATTCGATACTTTAATTCGCAAAACGTGTAACTCCACTTTTCAAGGAGTTATTCATTTTCAATTAAGGTATCGTATTGCTTGTTTGATAGCTTTAGATCGCTTTCACATATAGGCGTTTCAGAATATACCTGAGCTATCAGATCCATACATATGACAGACGCCGCGACTACGCTACGCTGTGGCCGCTGTAATGTTACGCCTGTAGCACACTTCCGCACGCGAAACACCGCAGTAGGTTCCGTCATGAGTTCGACAAGCGAAACAAATGCGAACAGCCTGTTTTAATGCATAGTTTTCCACACGCGATTCCACCAGATCAGCTCCTACCGTTGACACACGCGAAGGCAATGACGCGAAACCGCTACCTAGATGTGATCCTCATTCGTCGTCGATAGAAGACAACTCATAGCGGAACTATGGCGGAAATACCGCGGTCCCGCTGGTACGGTTTTGCGGCGGTGTGTTACAGGCATGAAAGAGTCCGTGATGTAGTGCTACTCTTGCTTATGTAAAACCGCTGTTATAGCTTAACTGTTTTGAGATTCGTTTCGTTTGAACTTTACATATCAATCATCTGTCTCTTGCTATATTCGTTTTTGGGGTTCCGTACCAAAATGGTAAAAAGGGAACCCTTATGGTGTGACTCTGTCTGTCTGTCTGTCTGTTACAGCTGGATATCTCGAGAACTACTAATGGTATCAACTTGAAATTTAGAATAGTTTGAGATGACATTTGCCCAACTATTTTGCAAATAAGAAATAAATAAAAAATAAATATCTTTTTTACAACAGGGACTGAAAAGGGGTCTTAAAAATTTGAAGTGGAGCTAGTAGGGCATGTGGGGTATCATATGAAAGAACGCCGTTTGCACGTTTTCAATCATTTTGTCTTTTTGTTTTAGGCTGCATAGTTTTCGATTTATAATGAAAAATGTAAAAAAAATACCGTTCCCCCCCCCCTTATCTCCGAAGTTTGAAAATAGAAAAATCTGAAATAATTCTATGTGATAGCAGTTTATATAAAGATTACAGGAAAAATAAAACGATGTTTCAATATAGCACACTTTTTTAGAAATTATCAAATTTCTAAAAAAGTTAACATTAGTTCCACTATCGGTCAAGAGATGGCGCTGACCTAAAACTGCAACAATAATTTTATTATTCTACTCTGAAATGTGGTTTAATGGTGCAATTATGATGGTACGGAACCCTCGGTGCGCGAGTCCGACTCGCTCTTGACCGGTTTTATTTATATTTAAAGAAGTCTAGCAGTCATAAAGATGATTAAAGCTCTAGGTACTTTTTACAAATATGTACTTAAAACATTAGCGAAATAAAACAGATTATTTAAAAAAAAGGAAAAACATTGTAACAAATGGTAGTAAAACGGTTCTTATAAAATAAAACAAAGGAGAGAAACGGTAGACATTTCTAACGAAAGCCTTCGAAACCTAATACAGAAACATAAGAAGAAAAGGAGGGTATCATGCAGTAAGTGCAAACCATTTTTTTTTTAATTGATTGAAGAACGACTGTAACGTTTTTTAGTTCTTAACGGTGGAATACTGTATCAGCTGAAACTTAACTTTGGTTATTTTGTACTTAGTTATGTAAATTCAAATCTTTTTTTTTAATTTGAGATTTTTGCATTTACAATGCTATTTTTAAACAATACTAAATAATATACTAGAAAAAATACGACTCGCACCAGATCAATACTCAGACGGGAATCGAACCCGCGACCTTTGGATATCCGGTCCAATGCTCTGACCGCTGAGCTACCGAGTCACTAGTGACATCGTCGAATTTTTCCTAGTATATCCTAAACTCTTACGCTGTAAGCCAGCGTTATTTCACCAATGTGAGGAATTACCTCGACATTCAATTGAAATATCTTTCCAGATATTTTAACAATTGATTAAGATGAAATAGCTATATAATTTTTAAATTTGAGATTTTTGCATTTACAATGCTATTTTTAAACAATACTAAATAATATACTAGAAAAAATACGACTCGCACCAGATCAATACTCAGACGGGAATCGAACCCGCGACCTTTGGATATCCGGTCCAATGCTCTGACCGCTGAGCTACCGAGTCACTAGTGACATCGTCGAATTTTTCCTAGTATATCCTAAACTCTTACGCTGTAAGCCAGCCTTATTTCACCAATGTGAGGAATTACCTCGACATTCAATTGAAATATCTTTCCAGATATTTTAACAATTGATTAAGATGAAATAGCTATATAATTTTTAAATTTGAGATTTTTGCATTTACAATGCTATTTTTAAACAATACTAAATAATATACTAGAAAAAATACGACTCGCACCAGATCAATACTCAGACGGGAATCGAACCCGCGACCTTTGGATATCCGGTCCAATGCTCTGACCGCTGAGCTACCGAGTCACTAGTGACATCGTCGAATTTTTCCTAGTATATCCTAAACTCTTACGCTGTAAGCCAGCGTTATTTCACCAATGTGAGGAATTACCTCGACATTCAATTGAAATATCTTTCCAGATATTTTAACAATTGATTAAGATGAAATAGCTATATAATTTTTAAATTTGAGATTTTTGCATTTACAATGCTATTTTTAAACAATACTAAATAATATCGAGGTAATTCCTCACATTGGTGAAATAACGCTGGCTTACAGCGTAAGAGTTTAGGATATACTAGGAAAAATTCGACGATGTCACTAGTGACTCGGTAGCTCAGCGGTCAGAGCATTGGACCGGATATCCAAAGGTCGCGGGTTCGATTCCCGTCTGAGTATTGATCTGGTGCGAGTCGTATTTTTTCTAGTATATTATTTAGTATTGTTTAAAAATAGCATTGTAAATGCAAAAATCTCAAATTTAAAAATTATATAGCTATTTCATCTTAATCAATTGTTAAAATATCTGGAAAGATATTTCAATTGAATGTCGAGGTAATTCCTCACATTGGTGAAATAACGCTGGCTTACAGCGTAAGAGTTTAGGATATACTAGGAAAAATTCGACGATGTCACTAGTGACTCGGTAGCTCAGCGGTCAGAGCATTGGACCGGATATCCAAAGGTCGCGGGTTCGATTCCCGTCTGAGTATTGATCTGGTGCGAGTCGTATTTTCGAGTATATTATTTAGTATTGTTCAAATCTTTTTGTCGAGTGTCTGCGATAAAAGAAACTCGCGCACATTAAATGAGTAATTTTTTTTTATGTTAGAGCATCAAGAACATAATTTTAACACTTTTATACGTAAATATTTTTTTCGATAAAGCTTTACTTACATGTTTTTCTATAAATAACAACTTTTAATTAATATATTTATATTAGTTGAAACTCGTATTTTATACCAAGATAACTTGATTTTGGGATCTCCCTATTCAAATAAAGATACTATTGACAGTACCTCAAACCTTCTAAACTGATTTACATAGTTTACTTATCGTATAGAACTAAACGAATTGTTTGCTTAATCATTTCCGAAGAGTGCCGTCCAAGTTTACAGTGCACAGTACAAAGGGACGAAGGGTTGCCAGCTCCATAATTCAGGTTTGGTATTGTTTAATTCTAAACACGATCTCTCTTAGATTTATCGCTGCCGAGTAAGCGGTAACAATTATATCCCGTTCTCAATTGATTTTGTCTAATAAAACAACTTTATTACCATATAAATTAGGAAAGATGAGACACTTGTAACTCTTTGAGGGCCGGCTATTGAATAACAGTAAGATTGTATTAATTATACAACATTGGATTATGAGCTGATAATGTAATTATACAGTGAGAATTAGAAAATAATGTTAATCACGACACATATTTTGTATCAACCTTTATGTGGACTTTTAACAGTCTTTCGTAGCTCACTTCGAACTAAGCTACAAAATAAGTAATACTTACCTACATGTAAAAATTTAAAATAATGAAATGTCTCGACGACTCTCTTTATGAAATAAAATTGTGTGTTGGAAATTTATTTTTGAGCGAAAATGTTGCTGGTCAAAAGTGACCCATGCCGACCTTAAATGATTCTGAAATTCAAAAACGAATTATTTTACTACATATTATAAAATTAAAAAAAAAAACAAAAAACTGACTTCAAAAAACCTACCTCTAAAAAGCAAGAAATAATATTCGTAATAATAAAAACACGTCTATTGAAGTCGGGTAGGGCTGGAGTACAAATTCCTTTTTTTTTATTCTAAAAGCCATACCTACCTTTACCTATTATTTATTTATACCTTTCTAGCCAAACGTGAGTTAATCGCGGAGAAACATACATACGGGTCAAACTGAGAACCTCCTTTATTAGGTTGGTTAAAGAACTACACTTAAGATATCCCTTTTCCAACAAAAAAAATATTATCTTATTCAGTTCATAAACAAAGAAGTTATACGACTGATCGTCGAGGTAGTTTACACAAAATCATACTATTTTCGTGTTTTTTTCAAGATTACTTGAAAAGTACTGAACCGATTTCCAAATTTTAAAAAATGAAACCAACTTGGGAGTTTACCTAATGTAATAACGTTTGAATCATTTTAATCGGTCCAGCCGTCTTTGAGTAATCGATGGACATATCCAAAAAAAAACAAATATACATACGAACAGAGAACCTCCTCCTTTTTTGGAAGTCGGTTAAAAACAAAGTTGCTTCCCGCTGTCTCTCCCTATGTGTGCTTAGATCTTTAAAACTATGTAACGGATTTTGATGCGGTTTTTTTAAATAGACAATGATTCAAGAGGAAGGTCTATATGTAAAATACATGGTGTCAAATTGGGATGATGACAATTTTTTATTTTATGTTACATAAATTACCTCTCAAAAAAAGAAACATTGGTAAAATAATTATTTCGCTAGCATGAAAACTACCCGAGATAACACAGTTTGAAATGCACACAAATGGATCCACCCAAAAACGCTCCATACTAACGGCTACTCAATTATGACGTCACGCCTGATTAGTTTGTATGCAACGCGTAGGAAATTTGTTCGGCAGCTATATTAAATATTGTATTTATCAAAATGGTTTCTTAGACGAATTTGCTATACATTATACGGACTAATTAAAAGTATCATTTATTTAAATAAATTTTATACTTTTTAAATGGACTTGTCAACCCAGCTTTGAAGGGTCATAAAACAAATAATATGCAATATATAAAACCAAGAGGTATACAAGCTACTCTTAAAGTTTAATAAATGTTTCCGATTTTATTAGTATTTCGTTATTTTATTCATTAGTTATCATCCCAATTCCACACTTCACTGAAGCGAAGCGAGGGCGGGTCGCTAGTACCAAATAATAAAGAAAAATGTTTTGAGTATTTCTAAAGAAAATATTATTTTCTTCTATAGATTACCTGCTTCACTTTCGTATTCCATAGAATCGCGCTGTCTGTCTTATCTGAAGTGCAGCATATTTGCATCAAATAACATTGTAAGATGCAATCTACTGGCGGATTACATCGAAACTGTCTGACGCCAAACGTTGGTTAGACCGAACTTGCAGGTTTGATTAGGTAATCTCCTGAATTTGGTATTGTATGTCGTCAAGAAGCTTTGTTTGAATAGGATTCTAAATAAGGGAAACTGATTCTAAAAAGTGTCAATATAAAGTTAAATAAAAAAGTTAAACGTCAATTTTATGATGAGGTATGGTTAATACTTTTTTATATTTATTGATGCTGCAAATATTTTAAACTTCGCTAGGCAATGTCTGTTTCTTAGGCCCGTATTTATAAACCGCTCTCAACGTTGAGAGCCATCTTGAGCTTATACTTGAGATGCTGTTCTTATTAATAGATCATATACTTAAGTACATGTTTGAGTTCGTGGTATCAACTCATATTAATAAACAAAACTCTGCACTTGAGATCGCTCTTGAGATGATGATTTAGAGCGTGTTCGCCAAGTGCTGCAAAACCGTGACTTGAGAGCGTGCGCGCGCGGGATAGTTATTTTATTTTGAACTGCTACGTATGTTTTTGTACCTATGTACGTGGATAAAATTCTATAGATTCAAAATCTAATAAACGGAGATAATCATTATAATTATATTGATTACGATATTACTTAAATTACGAAATGTATTAGTCATAATAACAATTACAATATCCCGCCAATTTTTTCCGTTTCTTTAATCATGAAACAGAAAAGGCAAAGGCACATTTGCATCATACAGCCACGAAATACATAATCCAAGACTTCAGTCTTCTTAAACTGACGTAGTAATATAAAGTGATATTTTATTTATGTGTAAATAAAGTAATATAAATAAATATTTAATTTTACCACTTGTCTAAAATGTTTTGCACTAATTTATGAGAGTACAATTTATAAAACTATTTTTTTGTAATTTGAGCTAACTATTCTACACAGCTTAAACGAAACGTTAATCATTCAATCTTAATTCAAAAGTGTCATGTTACTGTATAAAAACCACCGTGAACTTAAGATCCTACTCTTAAGATTGATCTTAAGAGCTGAGATCGATCTCATTTGATACGCTCTTGATATCTGACTATTAATTAATATCCAATTTAAAAGATGCTGCTCACATCTTGAGAGCGTATCAGCTGGGATCTCTCTTGAGATCGGTATTGAGAGCGGTTTATAAATACGGGCCTTAGTCTGTTAATGGAGCAATACAAGAGTCGATTTTTCAGGCGACTTGAGTTGACTAGGGCTTTTTATCGACAATCACTTGTAAAATAGAATCGCCAATTCATTGAAATTAGGTTTTCGATTGCTCTATTCGACTAAAGACGGCTGGAAAATCGACCCTTGTTAATGCCTCATAAACATTTAATAAATTAAGGCGACTAGACTATATCTCAAGTGAGAAAATTTATTATCTATATTTCCTATTGTTGTCCGCCCGTATGCGGCCGCGCGGGCATTGATGAATTAATAAAATTTATTGCTCGCTAAGTACATTATGTATCGAAAATTCTCATGCACAGATTGAAGCTAAGGTTATTTAGAGTTGATTTACAAATAATAACTTCAGTAAAATATAGTTTGTTGTAGTAGTTGTGAGCAAAAGTGCTTAAGTTTTGCTCTATTTTTTTTTTATACACAACGGGATAGTGCTTGGCGTTCATCTCTATGACGATGTTAAATGACGATAAGGCCGAAGGTGGAAGTGCACTACACCCGGAATACTGGTTATCTTACCTCTAACTACCGGAACACAACAATTTTTAAATTGTTGTTATGGCGTCAGACTTAGGTAAGATGGTGGTAGCTAGCCAGGCGGACTTGAAATAAGCCCTACCACCAACCAAACCGAGTACAAATTGTACCCCCCCTGGGAATCGAACCCGGGACCTCTGCGTCTTACACGGGTGGGCGAACCACTAGACCACAGAGGCGGTTATTATGTATTTAACGAGCAATAAATTTAATTAAAATGAGGTATTGAGGTATAAAAGAGCCTTAAACCGTAACTTACGAAAACTGAGCAACTTTCTTAATCTTTCCTTCTGAGGTTCAGTTTCTGAAAATTATTGCGGAATGATTACGCTAATTTGTATTATCGTTCTTGGGAAAAAGTAAGGATATTAATAATGTGATAGCTAATAAAATTAATTACTTACGTTTTTTAACATACCTTCAGTTCTATTTATTTAAGTACTAGCGGCCGCCCGCGGTTTCACCCGCGTGGTTCCCGTTCCCGTGGGAATATCGGGATAA
Source organism: Agriphila geniculea (assembly GCA_943789525.1). Taxonomy (NCBI): domain Eukaryota; kingdom Metazoa; phylum Arthropoda; class Insecta; order Lepidoptera; family Crambidae; genus Agriphila; species Agriphila geniculea. The sequence goes on from OX038883.1 coordinate 9,331,755, forward strand.
AAAGTATTTCATGTTTTAATTTAGGCTATCTTCCATCTGTGTGCCAAATTTCAACCAAATCCGTTTAGTAGTTTTTGCGTGATTGAGGAACAAACATCCAAACCCACAAACTTTCACATTTATAATATTAGTAGGATCTCCACCAAACCTAGCTCAGAAGTAAAAACTGCTTTCAAATAACTTAATCAAACGCCGTCAAAAACCTACAAAGTTGAGATTTTAGCATTTATAATGCTATTTTATACAATACTAAATAATATACCAAAACTACGACTCGCACCGCATCAGCCATCTAATTGTCTAATTTCAAAATCTATCGCAATCGCTTTCATTTGACAGAACATTGATATATACTTCTTTTTGGCACAAATAAAAACTTACCAAGGAAATGCAGCAATGTGTCACATTCATCTTTCAAATAAAAGCGATTGCCATAGTTTTATAAATTAGACAATTAGCCCCCTGATCATATTCTCGGACGGGAATCGAACCCGGGACCTTTGGAAGTCCGGTTCAATGCTCTGACCGCTGAGCTACCGAGACCTAAAAAGTTTACAAGGATTTATAACCATATCATATCTGCCCGAGAAATTTTCGTGCATCGTTGAGTAACAAAGTTTGTTATGACGACAGCCGAGTCGTTGTTATAAGCGGTCTAAGTCGGTGTCTTCAACGAGGGTCTTCGTAATCTGACACCTGATTGGCTGCGCATCGATTCTCCACCATAACATATTTATCTTATCTATATTTAGGCACTGACATGAAAATTATTTTTTTCTTATTAACTGGACTGGCTGTCTGTATGATTTGACAGCAAAGTTCTTGTGCCTATTTGAAACGCCACTAGCGTGAGTCTAAAGAACTAATTTTGACGTGTACAATAAAAATGGTTGCCGTGATGGTCTCACCAAACTTCAGACTTTAGTACCTACCATGTCCCTCACGCTACGTCCTACAGCGCCAAAATGGCGGAAATCAAATAGGCACAATAGCAGTTTTGACAGCAGCCAGTCCAGTGTAATAATATAGAGATCAATGATATTTAGGATACGTGATTATACCTTGAAGTCACTTTGCTTACTCAAATAATACAATATACTCTGCCCAATAAGTAGTAGTTGATGGCTTTTTAAGTTCATATTATCATGTAATTTTTACGGAAATGAGTCGAATGGTTAAAACAATTATTATCTATTTTCATATTAATAGAACACTCGTAAAACTATGTTCACATTGAATATACAAGTACATTCAGCCCATGAAGATATTGAGCACTTTAGTACTGTGTCAAATTAAATAACAGATAAGGCAAAGAGTGACAGTGACATGTTATTGTCGCTTATATGACAAGGTTCTAAGTTTGCTTAATATTTTCATGGGCCAGCAGTAATACGTAACGTGGTAGGCACAGCACAGACAGTAATGGAATAGCTCGTGTCTTTGCTATTTTATCGAAAATCATTAAATACAAAGACACATATCGTTTGTTTAGATTGCAGTTTCAATTTATAGTCCATTTCATTCCGTAAATATTGATTATGTTATCAAGTATCTAAATAGGCTCGGAAAGAGCCTCCCTTTGTTTATGTAATTACTGGCTAATTTCTCGGAAATAGCAGTGTGCTTTTAACAAACAAAGTGAACCTAATTTATTTTTTAATGGAGAAAATTCTGAATTCTTAGTGACCAATTTAATGAAGTGCTGTAAGTGTAACGTATTTATAATTAAGATTAATAATAATATTCTTTTCAGTATGTAGGTATATTATTCATTATAGTATTTGTTTGTTGGTTTATTTAAAATATAATATATTGATATCTGTTATATCCGTCTGTATTACAAGTTTCAGTCAAATCTATTGATTCGGTTATTCGTAACGTATGTACAAACCATAGACATAGAAAATTTTTCGCTACGCTCGAGTAGACGGACAATGGTGCGAGTGAGAAACCCATTCTTACGGCTTATGCGATGTGCGAGAAAGAGTTAAAAGAAAATGACAGCAGAACCTAGTTTGACTTTGTGAAAAGTGTCCACACGATTATTTTGTAATTTTGACCGCGATCGGATCGGTTTGGCTCATAAAGCTATATAAATCAATAAAGGTGTCGTGTTCTGTACTGAATTGTAATGTTACTTACGACAACAACCCAAATAAACACAAATTTCACAGGTAAATAAGATTGTACAAGTACCATTATCATATTTCATATTTTAGTTGAATATATTCCCAAACACACTAAGTAATACACTAATATCAGGATACCGCCTATTTTCTAAATAAAGGCTTATTTCTAAACATTATGTGTTAGATAAAAAGATATTATATCCGTGAACTTGAGAAAATAAGGCGTAGAGATTGATCAAAAATTATTATATTATCGATACTCATGTCGATGATTTCCAATATAACTTTGTTTGTCTTTGTGAACACTCATAGTTTTATCTAAAGCTGCTTTTAACCGACAGTTTTTAAATGGTAAATTATACCTACTTAAGTACTAATTTAACAATATTTCCAGGTTTCCTGTGAATCCAGTGATTAAGTTACTGGATAAATGTCATAAATAGAATAGGCTGGAAGCCTCAAAGGAGACTTTAAAAAATTATTTAAATAAAATTGTTCAAAATCTTGTTTGTGTTTTATTTATTAGAGCAATAATACATTATGGTTATCGATAATCTAAAATGGACTTCAGGGCATCTCTAAAGTTTACGCACACGTTGACAAATTTTCACACACTGGCTCATGTCACTTTTGGTGTCGCAGCCAAGCGAACTCTGTGCGTCTATTCCAGTGGAATATTAACTTTATGGTACAAACAAACTCTCTAAATTGGTGCCAAGTAGTATTTTTCTTTTTTAAAATATTCTAGTTTGTGTGTATTTAGTTTTTTTTCTTTAATCAAACAAGTTATTTTTTATTTAAATAGCTTACTATCTGAATCGTTAAAATATGATTCCAAAATTGAATTAAGCATCCTTAATTTATACAAATATTCAAACTTATCATAGTAGCTTAACCAATGCATCTATCAAGATTGGGCTCGATGCCAAAACCTCAAAAAACTTATATCAAAAATCTTGGTGGCTCCACTTCTTAAATCCATCTTTGGGTCCCAAGGACCAATTTTGCCGACGGAAATCTATCAAATTTAGTCGTGTCTGTGTGCGTTACGTGTACTTATCACGTAACGCACACAGACTAAATTAGCTACTTTTGGTAAATACCATAACCTAATTCAAAATGATATAACATAATTTTATTACCAATTCCGTATCAATCCATTTCTAATTACTTCAGAACCCGAAAATATCGTCCAAAACACCCGAATTCCGCAAACAAGTGACAATTAGCGAAGTAATACGAAACTCCTTTTGACGCAACGTCAAAAGTTTCGGCCTAAATTCGGGTTCGGTAAAATGGCCGTCAAAAGTACAGTCGGACGAACTTGTAGGCGATATAACCATTACACTGCGCGATAAGGCGGTAGAGTCGCGCGCAATGTGGTGGCTACGAATTTAGCGTCTGTCACTGACGTCCAATATACAAGTACGCTGGACAGGCGAACGTCACCAATCGTTTATTCCAATTTGAAAATCGCCATATTGGCGCTGAGAGCAGTAGATTCTATACTATGGCAGTAGTGAGTGTACTTGGAACTAAATAGTTTTATAGCTTATTAGCTTGCTGTGTTATCTAGCTTTTGTAATCCTTTCTGCTGTGTGGTACAGGTTTCTGGGAAACATATTTCGTGCACCAGTCCTTCACAAATTTAGGTTATAAATGCTTTGAACTATGTACACATCCATCCGTGTATTAAGTTTGTGAAGTGACCAATAAATATTTGTTTTTATTATTATTATTAGAATCTACTGCTTTCAGCGCCAATATGGCGATTTTTAAATCTGCACAAAAAATTACTGTCATTTCATGACAATAGCCTGTCCAGCATACTTGTATAATGGACGTCAGTGAGCGTTTGTACAGTCTATGTAAAGCCTAGGGTTGCCAACTGTACTATAATAATATAGTTATCATCATCCCCCTCCATTCCGCACACAGTCTATCCATCTTTTTTGCGGTCTTCCTCTTACTTTCCAGCCCTCAACAGCCATATCCATTAGTAACATGCCTTTCATTCCTTCTCATAATATTCCTATAGTAATATAGTATTGCACTATATTTATTTACTAATTTTAATTGTCAAGGATACCATTTGGGCACAGGGTGAACAAAAACCGTCTGTGATTCAGGCCTGTTTACTATTTAATGTCAAAGAAATATGTACGCTAAAACACTATAATTCAGTTGCATGGATTCTTTTTGCAACATCGATAATAATAATAACAAAATACTCAACTATATACTCAACCAAAAAATCTTGTCAACTCTTGTATAGCCTATGCATCTGTAAAGAAAAAAAGCATTGCTTCTGGAAGTAGCGTGGGTGTATCCCGGCTACAGCCCCGTTATGATTTATCTAGCCCTTTTTTATTTCTGAAAAAGATTCATTACGGTTTGTCGTTTAAAATGTATGGGGTATTTACACGGAGCAATTTGGCAGGCAACTTGGCAGGTGACTATTTATAGTCAATTAGTGTTTTTTACTTATCGAAAATCGCTCGTAAAATCTAATTTCCACCACATTGAAATTAGGTTTGCGATTAGATTTTACAAGCGATTGTCGATAAAAAGCGCTAATATAAATACTAAAGCCGCCTGCCAATTTGCCTGCCAAGTAGCTCCATGTAAATACACCTTTACACGAACACAGAAAGTAGCTTCAAGGTTGAAACGCGCATTTCCTGGCCCCGCACTGAAGGCGAACTTTTCTAATTTATTCATAACACGGAACCCCCGCTTGTGAAGTTGCAAGGAGTTTTTGTTAACAATAAGGAAGAGCGTTTCAAAGAAAAATAATTTGTACCCCACAGAAAGATAGAGCAATGTCGAGATTGAACGCTGTGATATCTTTTATGGGAACAAATCTGGAATAAGAGATTTTTTCCGAGTAACAAACACAAAGGTTTGCGCAATCAATGTTTCGTCGAATTTCCAAGAGCTTTCAGAGAAATTTCTTAACTCGATAAAACTTGGTCGATGTTAACACTTTAGAATGTGGAATTTATTAATAATCCTAAGATCACTAAACTTGTAATAAGTTATTTGAATGGTATAATAAAACATTATTGCATTCTAATTTGTTTCTTAGACATTTTAATCACACCATCGCCACCGTATCAATGAAAATAATTTAACTATCTGATAATGACATTATCACACAATGTTTATTATCTTTTATAATTTAACCTATGACTTGTAGACAAAACCTACTATTAACGTTGTCTAGTTATGTAAACATACATCGGATATTTTGTCAAAAAATGAAAGTATCTGTATTCAAGTACAATTTGAAATTGGGATGTTGACAACTTTTTTATTTTATATTATATAAATTACCTCTCAAAAAAAGAAACATTGGTAAAATAATTATTTCGCTAGCTTGAAAACTGCCCGAGATATCACAGTGTGAAATGCACACAAATGGACTCGCCCAAAAACGCTCCATACTAACGGCTACTGAGTTATGACGTCACGCCTCAGTAGTTTGTATGCAACGCGTAGGAAATTTGTTTGGCAGCTATATTAAATATTGTGTTTATCAAAATGGTTTCTTAGACAAATTTGCTATACATTTTACGAACTAATTAAAGGTATCATTTATTTTAATATTTTTTTTTTCTTTTTAAATGGACTTGTCCACCCAACTTTGAAGGGTCATAAAACAAATAATATGCAATATATGAAACCAAGAGGTATACAAGCTACTCTAAAAGTTTAATATGTTTACGATTTTTATTAGTATTTCGTTATTTTTTATTCATTAGTCAACATCCCAATTGTGACTAACTATTTAAACTATCATTATTTCAATAAAGTTATGAACAAAATGTCCTTAAACACTATGTACACTTCTTAATAGGCCATTATAACTCCAAACTGGGGACACTAACTGGAAATTAAGGCAGTGTTTTAGTAAAGTGGCGCATTAATAAAGCTTTCGGTTTTCGGAGTTGGTAATTTAATGTTTCGTTATAATATTTCTTCGTCTAAACGGCTAATTTCATCGATTCATCTAATCGAATGATAATTTAATCTAAAAAATACTAATTTCTTGTACAATATATTATTTTTAATAAATTTTTTGGCATTCGTTTTCAACTTAACTAAGTTCTTAGGTACTATTAGTTTTAGTTTATTGTGAGAAGTGTTTTTGGCCCACTGACGTCCATTATACAAGCACGCTGGACAGGCGAACGTCACCTGCCACTTGTTCCGATTTAAAAATCGCCATATTGGCGCTGAAAGCAGTAGATAGATTTTACTATGACAATTGTTAGTGTACTTGGAACTAATTAGTTCCAGGTACACTCACTACTGCCATAGTATAGAATCTACTGCTCTCAGCGCCAATATGGCGATTTTCAAATCGGCACAAAAAATTGCTGTCATTTCATGACATTAGCCTGTCCAGCGTACTTTGTATAATGGACGTCAGTGTTTTGGCCATAATCACAGACCCAAAGCAGATCGTCATGCTTCTTTTCGCTCTGAGCTTTTTACTAACACTCTTTGAGTTTCCAACAGTTGATAATCTACTTGATCTCTAAGTAAATCTTATCATTCAAACTTCGCAAATCCTTAAGCGATTCATAAACAACATCTGCAGCAATAGCACTTAACTATGCTCTTAAAACTCAAGTCATTACAACCAGTTCAAAAGTAATAGTTGATCCTTTATACAAGTTCCTGTTATTTTGAAATGAAACTTTTTCAATTATGCACTGTTCTGGAGCAAAACAACTTTGCTGAAGCAACTATGCTTGATAATTACGCTTTCAACTACTTCTCTTTATCCGGACTCTTTTTAAATTTTTATAATGTATGTAGTTCTGAAAGGAAGTAACACAAAAGGAGGAGCCGCTTCTTTGAATAGAATAGTTTCTTTTAGCTACTATTGTAGTTTGATGTAAGCTTTTTTAATGTCTAGACTATTAAAAAATACACTTAGTTTCAAATATTTTTTTAAGATCCTTACTTTTTACTTAGTTTAACACCCTTAGTTTGGTACCAAATTCTTTGGTTAATACCAAAGAATTTGTAAGATTCTTTCAAACGACACTTAAGTTTTCTGTTGCGATTTTGTTTAGAAGAGTAAGAAGGACACACAAATCTTCATGTATCTTAAAAGCACAGCCTCATATCTGATCGCTTGATTTTTAATTTTATCTACAGCTCTAAAACAATCAATTTCTAAGATAATGTTTAGATTTTAAAGTTTAGATGGAGTATTAGCTGTTAATCACAGTTATTTGACATTTAAAGGTCAGTACGTCAAATAATATTTCTTCAACAAATTGGGCATCAATTAACTTTCCGCCTACAGAAATTTTTACCACTGAATTGTTTACCAAAGTTAGTTATACGAAAAAGCTTTTGACTACTATTTTTTTTTAATTGATAAAAATAATTATGTCAAGTCGATATTGGAGACTCACTGACAATTCAATGACACGAATAGTTCAATGTCATTTCAGTAGTTAAACTTATTTTTTTAATAGAAATCGACATAGTGAAACTTTTTCTATTTACTTATAAGGGAGCTTATACCTACTAATGAAAATACTGAGCTCATTTTTAGGGTTCCGTACCCAAAGGGTAAAAACGGAACCCTATTACTAAGACTCCGCTGTCTGTCTGTTTGTCTGTCCGTCACCAGGCTGTATCTCATGAACCGTGATGGCTAGAAAGTTGAAATTTTCACAAATGATGTATTTCTGTAGCCGCTATAACAACAAATACTAAAAACAGAATAAAATTAATATTTAAGGGTGGCTCTCATACAACAAACGTGATTACGTGATTTTTTTGCTGTTTTTTGCTCGATATTAATAACAGCAACAGGTAGACAGTTGAAATTTACACAGATAATGTTTTTTTTTGTTGCCGCTATAACAACAAATACTAAAAACAGAATAAAATTAATATTTAAAGGGGCTCCCATACGACAAACGTAATTTTTTTGCCGTTTTTTGGTACGGAACCCTTCGTGCGCGAGTCCGACTCGCACTTGGCCGGTTTTTTATTATCTTATATCCGATCAATCACCTACACCTACTTACAGAGTATAAAGGCAGTATAAATGATCTTAACCTTATTTTTTTATTAATAACTACGAAATGAAACATCTGACCCTCTATGAAGGTGAAAATCAGATAATCTCAGCCTCAGTAAATATTTGTCGAGAGCCAGAACACAACAGCATCATTAATTTATTAATTATTATTCATGACCACGAAGTTTTCCTCGTTTACCAACTTTCCATTGGTTATGGGATGACTTTTAAGTCGATTAAGTAACGCTTAAATCAAATAAAAAGTTTGTTGTGAATTTGAAAAACCTTCGTGCGAAAATTTTCTGAGGGACTGGAATCATAAAGTTATTATAATTTTAATATGTCATCATCAGCGATTTATAGTCTTCGCACTGCTGGGGTACTAGCCTTTCTTATAGTAGATAAGGAGGAAGGCGAGACCATAGTCCATCACATGGGCCCAATGTGGATTGGTGGGTATTAACAACAGCAAATACAGTCGGGACTAATGGCTCAACGTATCTGTCCTTCTGAAGGACGGAGGAGCTCGAGATAATAAATGGTTGGTCACCCATCCCATGATTGACCCTTGATAAAATTGCTGAATTGCCACAATCGCAAGGCGATATGCCATCCCGCTGCTTCATTGTACCCGTGTGTTACAGTCACAGACTGCATATTTGTTATACATGGTATGTGCTCAACAAAAGGATATTTAATACCTACAAAGCCCAAACATTTGAAAGTTATGACCGAGCAACCTTGTTATAATACCTATTTAAGTTACGGAGTTCGGAAAACCTTACTTTTTAGACTTAAAAACATACAGCTTTGTAAACAAAGAAAAATATTGATTACACTCTTCCACGCTATCACTTTTCAATAAATCCGAAAAAGAATTATAAGCCAGTAAGCAATTTTATTAAATTGCCCAGAATGCTTTGAGTGAATTTTCTCCGTTGTTTTTAATGCTAGCCTCAAAAGCGTTCGTCTTGTACGGAAAATCGGGTGCGCCGCTGCGGTAACCAGATATGTCGATTTTGTGGGATAATCCTCGAAAATGACGGTGGATTATTAAAAATGCAGCGCTGTATTTTGAACTAAATAATGGTGAGAGGATATAGTCTATAAATTAGAAGGTTTTACGCAGCTATGCATTAGGTGTAAGAATTATAATCTGTGATAGTAAAACAAACGGTAAATAATTAAATGTAATCAACTATTCAACTTATTTTTCTAACGATGAGGTCAACTAATATGATTTTTTTTTTCTATCCTAAGAGTGATTTTAACTATAAGTTAAATCAATTTCTTGGATGAATTAACCACTGGATACGTAACGTAAGAAAAATGTATGAAATCACGTTCAACCAATTTTTGCGGGGCGAGGGCGGATTACACTTGTCAAATAATGACAATAGTGCGTAGAGAAGTCGATATTTTTTATCGACACTGTAAAGAGTGAATGAATGAATGAACCTAATGAGTTTATTGAATTCATGTGTTTGATTAATATTGAAACGGACTTAATTTGTAATATTTCTTAATACTTTATATTTGAAATATTTGTTTTTGTTTGTTTATTAATTAACTACCATTAAAGATGATTACACTGCATCGAAATTGTTCTTTCATAATTTTTATAGGATATTAGTAAATTATTTCATGACTTTGCTCTGTGGAATTCTTAATTGAAAATCTCGTAAAAATGCACTCACAAATTCATAGAAACTATAATAAATGGTTTACAATAGGTGTTTCGTTGTTGCGATAATCACAAGTATGTGTTGATTACCGTTTTGCAAAGCAATAATTGTAAGTTATATGAATTCTGGGGTAGGTATGTCTGTTTGGTGCCTACGCATACTCTTGAAGTGAATAAAAAAAACTTGCGCTAATTTCTTAGTCATTTAATCGAGTATTTTTTTTAATACAGTACACTTGTACTATTGTGTATTTTGTGACATTCATTACCTATAATTTACAGCAATATGTGAATCAAAGTCATTACAGTTTAATAAATTAAAATATTGAATGAAAATAACATGAGTTTTTAATTCTGGCATAAAAAGTGAAATCAAATAAGGATTAATAAAAAACTATTATTTTTAATCAATAAAAATACACCGGAAATTACAGATTTTGGTCATAATTATATTTTAAAAAGGCAGGTTTTTTTGAAGTCGGTTTTTTTTTACAATACCTTCATCATACCGTGCCTACATTTAATAACTTTTTGGCTTTTAGGCATTCACAATGCTATTATATTATTATTATCTACTAGGATAAATAATATACTAGAAAAAATCAACTCACCCGTAGCATTTCAGATGCTTGGGATTCTAACCCAATGAGTTAGCAGAAATTTTCTAGTATTTTTTTACGTTTTCGCTGTAAGCCTGCGTTATTTCAATAATGTGAGGTAATACCTACATTAACTGGTGTGCTTGGTTTATTGTCTGTTCCTTTTGTTTGCGCCATTTCCATACCATCATCGGATAACATATTATTGTCGTCACGTTTCATTTTATGTGACTGAAAACATAAACTTTTGAATTGAAATCAAATGAAAAACTTTTCATGGTTTTGGTCCTAGTGACAGAAGTTACATATACTTTAATACAGAGTCTTCTTTAAAATATCAAGATAATAATTTAACATTTTAGCAAGTCCAAAATAATAATAAAACATTTTAACCGACTTCAAAAAAGGAGGAGGTTCTCAATTCGTCGGAATCTTTTTTTTACTATATCTGTTTATCATTCCTTTCGTAATTATGTGTTTAATGATTTAAAAATTGTTATAATTTTGTAGCCAATGTTTAATGTCCCCACTGCTGGAGCACAGGCCTTACTTATGGGTGGATGGGACATATCCATAGCCCATCATGCAGACCCAATGGGAATTGTGCCTTCCGAAGCACGGAGGAACTCGAGTTGTCAGGGGTACAGAGAAGGACATAGGGTACCTTTCATTCCGAATAAAATACTCTTAGTAAATAATAACACTAATTTCATTAGCAAAGATTTTTAAGATAAATGTTTGGTTAAATTAACAATATTTTGGTGAACTTAGATAACTTTTAGTATGAAGTAGCTGAAACGTTTTGTTGGTGTGTGTTGTGTACTATGGGCAACAGCGTCGCTTAACCAGTTTGCAACAAAATTCGTGTCCGCGCGTATTGCCCCTGCACGAACTAAACGTATGTGGCAGCGGGCGCGGCGTGCAAGCGATTTTAACCTTAGCAGTGGTTAAGCGACGCTGTTGCCCATGGTACTTACAAATTTAGGCAAATTCAATGTCGGGACAGAATCTTTATTCATTTTTTTTTGTTTTAACGAATTAACATTGTAGCATTCTATTTGAAAATGTATGCTGCATATACGGTGGTGTTTGGTAGGTATCCATGTAGTCTCCCTGCAAACTGCTTCTACCCATTTTCTTTTTCGTACTGGATCAACTGGGAATCTGCAAAATTATTTGCAATCCATACCCATTTCTATTAAAATTAAAGATGCTTATTATTTTTTTATAAAACTTAAATTCATTCACTTTACAAACACATCGATACTATTTATCGATATTTGTAACAGCCCTTTACTAATAAAAAATGACAAGTAAATGAATGAGTGAATGATATAATCCAACCAAATTAAATGCACCATTTATAAAGCATTTACTTTACCAAAGGGTACTTTTTTAAAATGACGTGTTATACTTTGTTTACACACTAAAATTTATTTATTTTACGAAGAAATAGCTACTATAATAGGTTGAAAATGTACTTACGCGTGAAAAGAAACATTTCTTGATATTACACTAGTATTTTTGCAGTACAATACGGAGCATTTGCCCATTTTTTCTATCAATGTTTCGCCTCGAGCTCTCGCGTCACACTGACAACGCAAAATCGTTTACTGAGGCTATCGGTCACAGTAAGTGGCAGAGGGGTAAAGGCGAATATGGCTGTCATTTCGCATCCAGTGGTTAATTCATCCAAGATCAATTTTCGATTCCGCATAAAGATAACAGTTGCTTATTAAAAATATAAAGATTAGGTATGTACTTAATAGGTACTTATTACTTTTTTAGAGTTAGAGTTTAATGTTTTCTTCAAATTTATTTTGATAACAAATAACGATATTAATAATTATTCTAATCCAAATTAGCATACTGGCGATTATTCAAATAAAACAGAAAACATCTATAGGCAGGGTCTTTTGTTTAAACCCGAATATGGTACACAGGTAACATCAAACTGAACAACTTTTACTACGGGACCAACAATGATATCGCGAAAAAAAAAATTAGCTGTTCACACATTTTTATATTTTCATTATTAATTTTTGTATAAAACAGCTGATTTTTCTTCGGGAAATCAGAATTGGTCCCATAGTAAAAGGTTTTCAGTTTGATGGTCTCTATCTACCATATTCGGCTTTATAAAGCTATCCTACCTACTAAACACTCTGTATACTTATTTGTTAGTCCTGAATAGTCTCTCTCATCTTGCCTTTTGCAGAAACCATACTATTATTTCACAATTTTCCCACAGAATATATTACATGTAGACACAACATAAGCCAACGTTCCCCTTCTATACGCACCCTTTATCGCTGTAATAATATTTTCTTTCCATCTTTACATCGCCTTTAAGTAAAGAGAATGACATTAGAATATTTTCACCTTTCAACATGAGTCAAATGTAATTGTGTTTCATTTAATAAAGGCGGAGAGCAAAATGGGGATATATAAATTACATTAAAGATTTTCGTAAGTCAATCTTTGAATGAATTTCGAAGCTGGAGTGTTTATTTATTATGACATAAGAAAAAACCTCGCGCGTAAGGGACCCACTACAGACTACAGTTTTTGTCCGCCCGCTTCCTAAGATGACTCAAATTGTAGCTTTTCAAACCCGGTATTTAATTTTTCCGTTTCTTGAATAGCGAGCTCAAAAAAGTTGTTGGGACCTCCTTTACATTCATGATAGCCTGGGTACTTTTCAATAGACTGATTGCCCTGTTAGACCTGGTCTCCAGCAGTTAGGACTCCTGCGTTGAGAGCTGTGGGGAAAGTGCTGACCGGATCTGATGAACAGGTACTTTAGCTCCTGTACATTCATATTAGCCTGGTACCTACTTTTCGTTTTAGTCATATGCATATGCTCCATTAATAGTCAATAGGAATATTCTTTATCGTACTGACCTTAGATCGCGGCTTCGTTCCGAAAAAAACTAAAAAAAAAACTCATCAATTAGTCATTTTAAACACTGTAGCCACAGAATAAATAATAGTACAAGTACTGCAGCGTTCACATGCGCGACTGGACTCGGTCTAGAAAGAAATCCGAGCGCAACTGGTTTTATTAACGCGTATGCCCATTTGGGCTTGTACTTCGGCAGAGGGGAAAGCTTTGTATGGCTACTCCCTTCCGTAGGAAGCAGGCGATGCTCTAATGTACTGACGATAAAGTGAACGGAGCGCACGCAAGCTGACCTCGCGCGAAAGGGACACTACAGCCTACACACTTTTTTGTCCACCCGCTTCCTATGATGGCTCAAACTGTAGCTTAGTTCAATCCCGAAATCCATTTTTCCGTTTCTTGAATAAAGAGCTAAAAATTCCGAAAATTATTGGATCGAAAATTTCCGAATTTATTTTAAGAATGTTTTATGTCGGCAAAAAAATTATGAAATTTTGACAAATTTTGGAAAATCTCTAAAAGCTACCAAATTGCACTTTGAAGCTCTCCGGTAGACGCATATTTTGACATAATAGTTCATTCGCGCACCTTTCATGCCTGCGAAACTATAGGCAAATTTCACAATTTCATAAATCGGGGCACTATACTCGATCATGAAAACAAAAACATTTTCAATGCTAAAACATTTATTAAACCACGCTTTTAAGAAAGCAGTAAAACTACTTTATTTCTGTATAAAGCCCAGAAAAATTGTTAAACAGTGTTTTCAAACTATTTCGAATTTTAAACAGATTTTACTCGGAAACGTCAATTTATTTTTCAATGCTTCTCGTGTCGTGTCATCTTATACTAAAAAGAAAGAGACAGGCAGGACCGACAGGCGGTTGTTGTGACAAAATCTTATACGGAAAAATAATCCCATACGGTAATACAGCGTAAAATATATATTTTAATGAAGTAAATTCCCTACCTCTTTTAAAACAACCAAACATTTTTATGAGCGTGTAGCATTAACATGGCGCTAATCTCTTTAATAATGATTTTAGAACCAAAAAGCCACACGTTACTGGGTGAATTTGCCAGCGTGGACCGTGTAACAATTTTAACACAGCCTTACTTAAATGCGATATTATAACGAATTTCGCTCGCTCTCGCCTGTACTCGAGTTCGGTTGTGGTGCAAGGTAAAGGCCGCAGCGGGATATACAGAGTCATTTTGCACTTACCATCCAAATTTTGAGGATGTGTTCAGTTCATGAAACTGAACAACTTTCCCTAAGGAACACATGGTCAAATATGTAAAATACTAATCGACTTTCCATACAAATCAAAGAGATCACGTAATCAATTTAGTATGGGATGACCAAAATTTTTTGACGAAATTTGACACATGTTTCTTAGAGAAAGTTGTTTAGTTTTATGGATTGGACACATCCTTAAAATTTGGATGGTAAGTCCAAAATGACCCGATATAACATTTTCTCCGCCTCTAATCTGGCATAATCAGAACTTCTTTATTCTGTTCATGGGATCTTATCGCTTTCCCTATCACATAATGTTGACTCATTTCACTACAGTTTACACTTATATTATTTATGCCTTTACTGGAAAAATGGTGGACCACACAGTATTTCAGATTTTTCGACATTTCACACTGTGATCAGTTTTAAGTATTTCACAAAATGTGAACATCGCGTGATTTCTTTGAATTAATTGTTAAATAAAAAAAACTATTTAGATAATTAGGCGTCTCTACTTCAACGTTTAATCATTTAATAAAAAAAATGTTTTAAGTGAATCCGTTTTAAAAATATTTTCCTAAAATAAATGTGTCATAATTTTGTATTAGAAAAATTAAATAAAACATTACGATTTTTTGAAGTGAAAACTTCTTTAGCGGTGTTGTACGCTTTTTTGTAATGGGGAAAAAATGCTAAACTCGCGTCAGTAAGAATCACGTGACCCTGATCGAAAATTCGTAAGACGGATGTGACGAATGGAGAGTAGACAACCGGCGGCGGAAGTATCCCCCTCTCTTTCTACGTGGCGCGGTGAAAATGGCGGCACGTTATCAAGACGTAAACACTTGTGTCACCATAGCAACGCGCTAATTTTTTAAGTCAATGTCAAAACTCTAGATTTTCTGTCAAGCTATGGATAAGACATTCGTACAATACTGTTCTGTATTCGTAAATTCAAATGCAGAGTAAATTCGTAAGACGGGAATTAGTGCAAAATTATTCCCTAACCATTCCAAAATATCAAAAATGCACAACGTTAATATTCAAGTTTTCACTTCTGCCGGCACGCCCGGAGAGCAACCCCATTTTTTTTTTGGACAATGGGATAGTGCTCGGCCTTCGCCTCACCTGATGTTAAGGGACGATAAGACTGAAGGAGGAAGCGTACTACACCTGGAATCCTCACCACTGAGGAACTTCTAACTGCCGAAACACAACAATTTATAAATTGTTGTTATGGCGTCAGACTTTGGTAAGATGGTGGTAGCTAGCTAGGCGGATTTGAAATAAGCCCTACAACCAATCAAACCGAGAAAAAAATGTACCCTCCCTCGAAATTGAAACCGGGACCCCTGCATCTTACACGGATGGGCGAACTACTGGACCACAGATGAGGTTAAAATGCAGCAGTTTTAATAGACGGGTGTGAAAAAACTTTATTTATATACGTCACACTTTTTTAATATAGGAAATCTAGTTATTAAAAAAAACCGATTAATTTAGAAGAATTTAATTCGAATATAAGAAATATCGCTTTCTACTTACACCACACAGCAAGCGAGGACTGTGAAGTTGTGTAATTTATTCATAGTCAAGTAATGACACTCGATTACTTTAGAGCAAACCCTTTACAGCGAGCGTGGCGTAGCTTAAAAAAGTGTTTTTTTTATTAAATGCAAAGAAAATGAATTCGTTTGTGGGTTATATGAAAGGATTTTGCTATAGATGATCCGGAGATTATGAAGTTGTCTTTCATCTCCAGAAATTGCGGTTGATGCCTTTGTTGGAGAGTAGGGTTAATGCAGTTTGCATATTAATAAGTTTGGGGTCTTTTTGACGTGAACTTTTTTTACATTTTCTCATTCTTTGTGCTGTATATTTTGTCGCTAATGGAGATGATAGTCAAAACGAAGCTTTAATTGTACATCGCTAAAGATTTTAGTACGAAAAACTTTACTAATTTGTTCCAATTTTCCGAATGTCAAAGGCATCAATGACAGAATACTTCCGACGATCCGAGATAAAACCAATGTCTCACTAACAATAGGATGCCTTGCGTCTAAAGAGAGTGTCGTTCATTGATTTGTCTGACAAAATACCGTTTCACCGTAGAGGATTTTTCTTGAAATACTCTTCTATTTTTGCCTTTTACTTCGCTACTGTGAATAGAATTGTCTCCTTTCTTACATTTTACAACCGGTGACATACCGGACTTATAAATTGTAGGATTTCCACAGGTTGGAGAGCAATTTATTTCATAACTGAGTTTTCTCTTTAGATTTATTTTAAACTAAACGGTTGCAGTCATTTTTAACTTTATTTTAAAATCCTCTATATTCCATAATGATACGATTGTAAATTTTTAACAAGCAGATATTTGTTTGAAACCTGCAAAATGTAACCAGTATAACCATTTTAAAATATCTGGCTATCTCTTTTCTTTTTGCCTCTTATGATGAGAATAGTAAGAAGAGTTTTAAAGTAGTAAATTTGTGCCCTCTGTTGATCTGAAAATAGAAAGCAGCGTCTTCCTAAATCTTCATAAATAAGCAAAAATATTAAGTTTACGTAAAAACTATATTTTTTATAACTAACAAAAGTGTCTTAAATCCGACAGCACGGTAAGTTACAGTATAACCATTTTAAAATATCTGGCTATCTCTTTTCTTTTTGCCTCTTATGATGAGAATAGTAAGAAGAGTTTTAAAGTAGTAAATTTGTGCCCTCTGTTGATCTGAAAATAGAAAGCAGCGTCTTCCTAAATCTTCATAAATAAGCAAAAATATTAAGTTTACGTAAAAACTATATTTTTTATAACTAACAAAAGTGTCTTAAATCCGACAGCACGGTAAGTTAAACAGTTGAACTACGAAAACAAGTTTTATTACGTACGGCATAATGTCGGTCTCAAGGTCAAAATGACTGTATAGTCTGACGTGCCGTTGACAGTACAAATTTCACCGATTTCTATTTACGTAAGAAAAAACCGTTCACCAGTACAATTTCACCTGTCGCATCAGAATCCAATAACTATTAAATTAAATAAAACAGTCAATAAAATCACGACCCTCGTCCAATTCCAAGACTTAGGGGCGATTTAGAACAAATGTTTAATGTATCTATTCTTGGCACTAAGATACAGATCTAACGGAAACTAACATTTGTTACCTAAAGCCTGAACGATTTGATTAAGTGAATGGCGACAGTTTTATTAAAGTTAAAGGACTATTTTGAAACTTGGCGGCTGTTTGTTAATCGTTAAAGTACTAAAATTAATAAATCACTTCCAGTTTCCAGTAGACATTGACTGGTGAAGAGAATGGTCTGGAAACGAGACACCTACCGGCGCCGGCGGGCGGCGAAGCGGCGAGCGAATTTCTAACGGTCCAGCCAAACCCAGCAGCGGTGCGGCAAGCGAATTCAACACGCTATCTCGATGGCGCGGGCGGCCTCTCAGCTCGTCGTCACGACCGCGCAGTGATTACCGAATTCGCTTGGGCTTGGTGGGCTGTGGCCGGGCACAAGGCATGTGATGCGAAAATTAGCTATCCTGCGGTGGGCATTTTGACAGCGAAATGAAGAGCAAATTCGCTAGTCGCACGGCCCTGTAGCCTGTTGCGTGGTCGGTCAATTCGTTAACAAAAAAGTTCTATACGAATTCATATTTGATACCTATTACAAGGAGCTCGGTGGCGCAGTGGCATAGCACCTGACCCTGTAATTGCGGAGGTTAACCAACTGTCGCAAGGATCGGTCATGGGATGTGTGAATTATCTCGAGTTCCTCCTTGCTTCGAGGCACGTTAAGCCTTTGCTCCCGGCTGAATTTGCAGTTGTTAACACCCACCAATCCGCATTGGGCCTGCGTGTTGGGTTTTGACCCATCCTTCTTATCCACCTATAAGAAAGGTCTGTGCCCCAGCAGTGGGGACATTAAAGTGGCTGGGTCGACACTCGTAATTACCAATCTTGCGCGCATAAATGTATGATAAGCGAGAACATAACGCGATAATATGAGTTTTGGTGTCTAGTTTGTATTTTCGCACATGAATCGACTAGGCAGGCAACTTGGCATACGACTTTAGTCAATTAGCGCTTTTTATCGACAATCACCTGTAAAATCTTATCGCAAACCTAATTTCAATGAGGTGGCGATTCGGTTTTACAAGCGATTGTCGATAAAAATCGCTAATTGACTAAAGTCGCCTGCCAAGTTGACTGCCAAGTCACTCCGTGTAAATACCCCATTACGTGGTGATATACACGCTGAAATTTTAATTATTTGGTTCCCGCTGTAGGTGGTTCCACACGTGATTACAAGCAACATTTACTATGGGACCAACTCTGATATCGCGAAAAAAAATTCTGCTGTAATGTATGGAACAGCTGATTTTTTTTCGCTATTTCAGAGTTGGCCCCATAGTAAAATTTGCTTGTAATCATGAGTGAAACCAACCCCACTGCGGGAACCAGATGATTAAAAATTCACTCTGTATAGGATTGCAGGAGTGCCACATAGTATTTTTAAGTACTGACACTAGATACTAATTCGAAACACGGCAAAACTTCAGAGCCTCAGTCACCGTCGCAAAATTGCTAGTTTATCGGTTTTTTATAGAATACACTTTGGAGAATGTGCGAAGGAACTGCACAACCTTGTTCCTCCAGCCCCTTTCCACCATCGGGATACCAGATGCAGATTAGCATATCACCCTTATATAGTAGATACTCCAAGGGTCCGTACTAAGCGCTTTGCCAATACATTTCTTCTGCGAGCTGCTAAAGAATGGAATGCGCTACCTGCTCATATGTTCCCCGATAATTACAACCTTGGTCTTTTCAAGGCTAGAGAGAATAGGCATTTCCTGGGCATGCATGCTACACCTTAGACCACATCCTGTTAACCAAGCAAGATGGTGGTCAAATGCCTGCCCAGTCTATATAAAGAAAAAACCATGCGCATGCGTCATACAAGTACTATAAACACGTAGAAAGAAAAATATGCTGTGGAAGCACTAGTGTGAGAGAAGCCTTACTCAAACTCTTGCATCAACGTTAGATAATGATTTCCTGCCTAAAATTGAAAGTTAATGTTCAGATAAACGCCTTGATCTATTATTTTATCTCAATTATTTGGAAACGGCTGCGTTGTCACAGATGAGTTAACTCATAAACCTCTAAAACGACTTTTTTAACCCAAAACTAGAAACGCGTTGCATAATCAACTCTTGATAACCGATGTTCTGATTACCGAAATGAATATTCATAGGCTAATGTTACTTAAAGACCGTCACATTTTTGTTTAATGTCATAAAAACGATAACAAGACTGTTTTTTAAATGAAACATGGTGGCTTCTACATACAAGAGTTGTAAAGATGTATGGGATATAAAAAAAATCTAAATCCCAACAATTAAGTGGCTAGTAATTTACTAAACACAGTGTTTCTGGCGTCATCATAAATAATTATTTTGGAAATAATTATACCGTCTTCGATTTCCAGCAATTTAATTTCCGGCCTGTTTTTATTCGCATAAGATTTGGATGTTTATTAACTGTTATAACTAGCTCAAAATACAATATTCAATCTTTCAAGCAAAATGTTTACTAGATATAACAATGCCTTATAATAACTATTCAATATTTTCAAAGCTCTGATACAGCTTTGGCATTTGTTTTACGCTATATAACCCAATCTTGTTAACAACATTTACCAATAAAAAAATATAAAAACTAAAATATGCGTGCTTCTAATTAGGTTAGTTAGGTCATAACGCCGTAATGATTGAACGAATTTAAATAACCGAAGAAAGATTTAAAGAGCCGCCGTAATGATATTAACATTTTATTTTATTTTTATGACATAATGTTTTAAATTTTTAACACTTTAAACAAGTTTCAGTTTAATTTTTTTTATGAACTTTAAAGTGCAAAATAGGGATGTAGGTACTTTTTTATAAGATAACCGTCGTATTAATAAAAAGCCCTTAAAATAGATTTAAATTGTATTTTAGTTAATATTCTGATTAGGCTTATTAAAAGTCCGATTACTTTCATTATTTGTTCACACTTGTCTACTTTACTCATGTAGGTTTTAGATTTTCGTTCTGACAAATCCATAGATAAAACAGTCATATCCACTGGCTGATTATTACGTCTTTCGACTACATTTTAGTAGCAGCATAAGCTTCGAAAAGCAAAGAAAATTTTTCGAAGTCTTTAATTACTGAATAGATATTTGAATTATAATGTTATAACTACTTTGTTATTAGTCTTTTGATTTGACTATTTATGATGATTCTCTTTAAACTATTTTCAGATTATTTATTATTTATTTTATTTTATATCTTTCAAAGTACCTAATAATTCATTCTAAATTAAATGAAAAAAGAACTAAATCGACCTATAAAGGTCGTGAACAAAATAACAAAAGATATTAATGCGTCTGCTAGGCCGCATAAATATCGGACGAGTTTAACTGTTTTATGTAAATTGTTTTTTTCGTTTCCTCCATAAATCACGACTTTCGATGACAAGATTTATACTCCTAACGATTTAGACGTATGAAATCAATATTTATTTATTAGTTTGTTGCGTTGTTATAGTTTTTAACTGGAGTATCGATTGATATTGTTACACGATGGGGTGCCTACGTATTTTTTAAATTAAGTGTATGTTTTTTATGCCTTTGTGTTCGTTGTAGAGTTACTTATTGAAAAACAAAATTACTTTTCAGACCGCATCCTAAAATAGATTATAAACAATAATAAAAATAGACAACATTCTTAAGTAGGTATTGGCAGCGAACTAAAATCTATGGAATAAGCATTCTGCTCAAAAAATGGCACAACATGAAAAATACAACTAAGTGGATAGAGCTAAAAATGCTGGCATTTAATTATGCAGCACAAAGCGTCTGAACACTGGTTGCTTATTAGCAACCATAATTTGTATACTTATAGATATTTTCTATACTTAAACGAAGAAATAAGATACGTTTTTTCTGCATCTTTTACACCATTTGACTATAAAGGACGACATTTCTTATTAACTCTCTCTTTCTATCTTTTCTCTACGATACAAACTGCAATTTATTGAAAAGAACATTAACGTCAGTCACCGGATGCGTGGCTGGCCCGACTAAAGCTGAGCGGGTTGTACTTTTTCGGCCCCGTGTTGTAATTTTTTAAGCAATATTTGTTTGCAATTACACTTCCATAGATTTTAGTTCGCTGGGTATTGGTATGCTATGTGTATGATATCAAGGAGGTGGCTGAAGATATGAATGGAGAAAAGTAGAAATCTTTACCGATAAGAGAATGGTGAATATCGGATTAAAAAGCAAACACTTTTTATTGCAATTAAAAAGTATAATTACTTAATAAATAAACTTCCTTCCATTAAATACCGATAAAAAGTGAACGTGGGATACCACCAACATACTAACATACGGAAGACATTGTTTGAACTTCGCCATGGAAATTATAAATTAGTAGGAGTAGAACGAATTCTTCCCCAAAGTAACGTAATGAACATCGAAACTTGAACCACACATAATACACACCCATTAGTAAGATATTGCGAACGACATTGTTTTAATTAATTTGAAGCGAACCCTCAACGTAGGTATTATGTAATTAATTCCTACCACTTTAGTGCTTAGTACGAGACCTTGTCAAGTTATAGCTGAAGGGTGACCATGCGTTGAATGAAACTTTTTTTGCTTCCTTTATATGAAACCTCGGTCTTACGTTACACAGTTACAGTTTTAATTGGGTAATTTTCCCAAAAAATACAGAGTATTTTCATTAGTATCTCTCTCTTTATAAAGATTCAAAGATTTTTAATATTTTTTAATGTATTTATTTAAACTTCATTTATTGCATATGAAAATACAATTGATGGACTTAATGCTTTAGAGCATTTTCTAACAGTCGACTGGAAAGGGTGTTAAAGTCTAAAAGATCTAGCTACCAAAACAATTAAATTCATACATATATAGCAATACATAAATAAATTATCTTTATTCCTATAATATTAATCAATATCATCAAGAGTTGATCTTCTTTTCGTTCGTCTTTTTACTTACTTCTAGTTTGAACGGGTATATAAGCAGCGGCCAAACGGACAATCCATGTAGCTGGAAATAATCCGTTCTAGGAGAACGAAGGGAAGAAAGAAGATGAAGAGGAAGGAAGAAGTAAGTGAAGATGAGAAGAATAAAGTTGAGGACGGAGAAGTAATGGGAATGTCGTCGAGTAACAGCGCCGGGAGGCTACGTGTCGCGTCGCTCGTAGGATGACCGCAAGATTCGATAAAATACGCCACGTCACTTGGAGGAAAATCATGTCGAACGGGAAAGCCTGCGTCAGTTCCTTTCCACATGACCACGTCACGACGTCGTCAACGTGGAACGATGCGGTGTAGAGACGCGGTGCGTTGACTTGACGTGCAAATTTACGATGCCGCAAAATTACACGTTGTCGTACCTTGTAAAATTCTGATACATTCTTCACTCACGTACTAGAGAAATAGCAGTCTCTTCTAAATATGGATATAGGATATAGCAATCTCTTTCTAAATATGGATAGTCTTGTTTTTTACGATCGATTCGATTAATTTGCGGTTTTCCATTGATTTTGAGCTTTCGCGCGAATGTTCTAGTACTTTTTATGTTCACGCTTTTTAATTTCGCCGCTCCCGATTGCGCCTCGGTATGGTAACATAATTGGTCAGTGCATTGGGCCGGAATCCCAAGGGTACGGGTTCGAGTCCCGTCTGAACTGCTACGGGTTAGTCGATTTTTTCTAGAATTATTAAAATAATTATCTTAATACGTAAATTCTCATTTTGTAAATCGCACTATTTTGTTGAAAGCGAAGTTGCTCGTCTTTCTTAAAATTATATAATTATATTATATAAATAAGCTTCATACTAGATAGGCTCTTAATTATTTGTAAGCAATTAATGTTTATCTATCGTTCAATTATCTTTTAGCCATAATATTTTTAGTAATACTTATTTAATGTAAGTCTTGGCGCCTCCTTCTCCTCCGGAACTGGTGAACACTGAAAATCAGCGTCATGGTGCTCCTCTAGGGTGCTGTGGCATAATGCTGAGTGGGAGCCATTTTGGCACATGTATTTTAATCAAAGTTAGTTTTAATATTCTGTACCTCTGTGCTGAATAAAAATATTTTCTTTCTTTCTTTCTTTCATTAATTTAAAAATAGCATTGTGAATGCCTAAAATCTAAAAATTCAAAAATTATATAGCTATTTCATTTTAATCGATTGTCTGACATCTGCAAAGGTGTTGCATTCGAATGTTGAAGGTAATTCTTCACATTGATGGAATAACGCCGGCTTACAGCGTGAACGTAAAAAGTACTAGAAAAATTCTCCGCTCCTACTAGCGACTCTGTAGCATAATTGGTCAGTGCATTGGGCCGGAATCCCAAGGGTGCGGGTTCGAGTCCCGTCTGAGCTGCTACGGGTGAGTCGATTTTTTTCTGGTATTTTTCTATTAAAATAATTATCTTGATATAAAAATTGCATTGTGAATGCCTAAAATCAAAAAATTCACAAAAGTATAGCATAGGTTAGATTCGATGAGCTATATATATAAGCAATGTTCACGAACCAGTCTTTTAAATATAAATTTACTAGGGGCACTTCCAATAACCAAGGGGTTTACCCCTGACGCTTATTTACGCTTTAGCGTTTATATTTACAAGACAAATTATAGAATAGAAATAATAGTTATGTCATACCAATTAAAAAAAAACTACAAGTTTGTACAGGCTTTTACAAAATATTAAATAGTTTTATTAATATTAATTAATTACCTACTCTCGTGAATAAAATTATGCATACCAATTTAAGTTTTGTATTTTAGTTAGTTACTGTGTTTATGTTTATTAATAAATCTTCGAAAATCCCTAAACTTATTTACAAAAAAAAGGTTTTTAACGTTACTGAAACGGGATCCTGAGAAAAACCGTACCTTAAAAAAACTGTGAGAAAGACTTAGGCTGCGTTCAAACGATAACGCACGACTCGCCCGCAACCCGAACTCAACTCAAACTCACCTCAACTGCAGCCCACCTTGAAATACATTGCTTACAATATTGAGTCTTATGACACATTAATAAGCTCTTGTGTAATGTTCAGGTGAGTTTGAGGTGAGTTCGGGTTGAGTTTGAGTTGAGTTTGAGTTGAGCTCGGGTTGTGTTCGGGTTGAGTTTGAGTTGAGTTCGGGTTGAGCGCGAGGCGTGTGCAGTTGCTACGACAAAATATAACGGAGCTTATTAATGTGTTATAAAACTCAAAATTGTAAGCGCTGTATTTCAACGAGTGGTCTCCGGTTGAGTTGAGTTCGAGTTGAGTTTGAGTTGAGTTCGGGTTGAAGGCGAGTCATGCGTTATCGTTTGAATACAGCCTTATGGCCCGGCCACGGACAGCGCGGCAGGAGGCGAGGCAGGCGGCGCGGCAAGCGAATTCGGTAACCACTGCGCGGTCGTGACGACGAGCTGAGAGGCCGCCATCGGGATAGCGCGCAGTGATTATTGAATTCGCTTGCCGCGCCGCCTGCCTCGCCTCCTGCCGCGCTGTCCGTGGCTGGGCCGTTAGGCGATAAAATGGCACAGCTAATTGTTTACTACAACGAAACGCACGCGTCTCATTCGCGTGTCAAAAACGGACGTTTTTGACGTTTTACTGCTAGTAGATATCCATGTAAAAGCTCATCCGAGAATAGTCAACATTCCGTTGTACACGTGAACGTTTCGCCTCATCTCACATAATACGAATGGCAAAGTAATAGAATTCCTTGCGTTGTGACAAGTATTTCTTTTGTGTTTCTTGAAGAAAATAAACGAGCGTTTGATTTGCGGAAAAGATTTGCTTTATGTATTCGGAATGTACGTAAAGTCTGTTATTTGAGTAATGCGAATATGACTGTATCTGTATGAGAAAAGACAGGTTTGTAAGATTTTATGTCAACTTTCAATATTATGTTGGAGACGGTATATTATTTTTTACGACAGTATAGTATTCCGTAGTTATTTTTAACCGGAGGTGCAAGATTTCTTTTGCAATACAATAACATTTCATAATCGAATTCATAACGGCTTCCGCTCACGAGTGACTTTTTGTAGCTGCAATAATCGCCCGCGAAATGACAAGACAAAGGTACTAGCTTAGCTAGCGACAAAAAACGCGACAATTAACGCCGCGATTATCGTAGCTACAAAAGACGCTCGTGGGCATTTACGCATTGAACTCTGTATATTATATTCTCGGCGCCAAAAAATCGCTCAGCGATTAAACGCCCGTGGGCGGGAAGCCTTAATTTCAAAATAGTTACTATTTTACTGTATAAATGAAATATGATAAAAAATATTGATAGCTTGCAATATTGTTCCAACACGAATCAAAGCGATAAAAAGTTGGTCCTCATTAGGTCTCTCAAACAAAAGTAAATAAAAAGGGTAATTTCTTCTTTGTTTGTAATGTGTTTTCGTGTGCAATAAAGGATATTACTATTATTTTGATTTGGAATTCGTGGGTCAAAAGTGACCCGGTCCTTTTAAGGTTTGCGTGGGGATATGGACCCAATACGAAGAGGCCTTTTTAATATACTCAGAGACTATCCCCAGCAAATACACAGGAAATATTGAATCTACTGGGTAAGGTCTAGTGGGCTATTGGGTTGGGATTTAGATAGACTAGGATTTGGGCTAAGGAAAGAGACTACCACTACCAGGGGGAGGGGTATTAAAACCTCTCAAAACTTGTCAGGTTCATAAATTGCTACATCTCTTTATAGCAAAGAAAGGAGACACACTGAAAGCCGTTCAGAAAACTGAGAAATTTTTAAGAGGTTGTAGTAATACGGGCCCATGCCCCCATATTACTAGAACCTCTTAAAAAATTCCCTTCAGTTTTGTGTTATTTTGGTCACCGTAGTAATTCGAGTTATGACGCACTGCGGTCTCATTGAATTAAAGAAAAACTAAGGTTAGACACGGTAAATTATGATGCTACTTTTATCAAGTGAGTCTCATAAAATCATTTTAACATCATAAACTTATCAAATCAAATAGTTTATTGAATATAAATAATGAAAATACAATTTTCATACCAGAACAAACTTATTAAATTATCAGCGAAACAACGTGGAACAGGGGGTAATGTGACAATTTTTACAATAATATCGGTCGCTGCCGCAAACTTGTTACTGCAACACGCCACGGGCACACTCACACAACGCTGTTGGTGGCCACTAACAGTGGCCAGCGCGGCGTACGCAGAAAAGTGAGCGCTAATAATTGCATCGTACAGGTCATAATAGTGTGCGGCAGTGATTGACAGGATACATGAACCACTAAAACTTGGAACTTAAAATTATGTTACAGTTTGGTAAGTATGATGTTGTTTATTACTTATTAACGAGTATGTAGTATGTACTGATACCTAAACTAGGCCGAGTCTGTATTATAAGTATCAGTTTCCTTCCTAATTACTTAATTGTTGTATTTTTTTTAATTTGTTTTGTTGATTAGTTAGTACTGTTACATTTTTTTTTCATTTTTTCACCAGAAATGCATATATGTGTACTAAGAATCTTAATTAATTAATAATATTATTACTTATAATTACTAGATTAAATCATATAATATTAATTTTGTCCACTCTTTTTTTTGTAGTTTAATAATTTAATAATTAAATAAAGTATATTATTTGTGCCTGTGGTTCTGCGCGCGCGCCCGCGCGCGTGCGTGTGTGTGTGTGTGTGTGTGTGTGTGTGTGTGTGTGTGTGTGTGTGTGTGTGTGTGTGTGTGTGTGTGTGTGTGTGTGTGTGTGTGTGGGTGTGTGTGGGTGTGGGTGGGTGTGTGTTTTGTGTGTGTGTGTGTGTGTGTGTGTGTGTGTGTGTGTTTTAGTGTATGAGAGAGATTTTTTTATGACTGAAATTAACACCTACATACAAATACTTATGCCCTGTTGTTTGACAGAAAATAAGTAGAACTAAAAGGACTTATTTCTCGTATACGGATATATCCTTATCCTTACTAATATTATAAATGCGAAACCCCGTTTGTTTGTTTGTTTGTTTGTTACGCCTTCACGTCTTAACTACTGAACTGATCATTACGAAATTTTGCACACACGTTGTCAGGGGTATAGAGAAAGACATAGGGTACCTTTTATCCCGAAAAAAAGTATTGTTCCCGAGGGATATCAAAAAACCTTTCCACGCAGACGAAGTCGAGGGTGGTTGCTAGTTGTATTATAATTATACTGCTCAAAAGAAAATAAAGGCTACCAATATGATTTTCCATACAAAAGATCTAAGTTCCAAAAGGTATTTTACTGAAAAATTCAATGTGATTTTATATGAATTTGATATTTTTAAAAAGCTGTTAACTTGCTGACTTAATTGCCGAATTTATACTGTTATACTGTATAATTTCTCCTATTCGCCGTGTCAGGTAGAATAAAAATAAATTGGAGTTTCATACAAAAATACATACAAAAATTTTACTTTTTCTAATTTTAACTGACATACGGTAAATGGGAGAAATTATACAGTTAGCTAGACAGTAAAATCGATAAATTGACTATTACAGTTTTATTTTCGAAAGATAACAAATTCAAATAAAATCAGATTGAATATAACAGAAAAACGCCTTACAGAACTTAGCTCTTTAGTATGAAAAATCATATGGTGGCCTGTATTTACTTTAGAGAAGTAGGTGTTAATTAGGCACTATATTTTAAACTCAATCATTCAGACAAGAAAAAAAAGGGTGAGTACGTTTTTCTGTTATAAATCAAAAAAATCGTTAAATAAGTAGGAATACATTTTGACTTTATACCTATATCAAAGATCGTTTCGGTCAATCTCTTAAAAAATCCAATTACAGGTAGTCAAATTGTTTTAGAGATAACAGGTGTGAGGTACGTAGCAATTTAATCAGTGAAGGCAATCTATATTAAATCATTAAGGGCTTCCGAACGTCCCACGAAATACGAAGCTCGTCTAGTAAATTTAGTTGTGGATACCACCTTATCAAGATCTTTGTGGTTAGACCAATTAAACATATAACATGATTACATTGGGTCTTATGACGTGGACTTAAAGTTTAAGTTTGGCGATTGAACTTAGTATTTATAAAGGTTGTAATACAGAACATGCTATTTTTAATGAAATATTTTTTCTATTGGTATTGAGTGAGATTATTTTGGGTTGACTAAAGATATCTTCAACAGCTATTAATGTCCCCACTTGCGAAACACTCTTTTTAGTAACTAATGAGAATTGACAAAAGAATATCGCAATTCATTAAAACAGCGTTTAAAACAAAAGCCCACTTTTGTGTTTATCACTAGAAATGTAAGTGATCTAGATAGTCTCAATCGCAAACTGTCAATGAATCTATTTTATCTTTCAACTATTAGTAGATGTCAAACCTTAAGTGCCCCCGAGATGGTCAAACGGTTTGATTCAAACACGTAAGATTTGGTTTGATTCAAACCATTTTGATCGTTTACAAAGGTAGTTTGAGCGGTTTGTCAAACATTTACGGGTTTAAAGCACGTTTGATGAAATTTCATATTTTTGTTGTGTTTGACGCGCCGTTTGATCGTGTTCCTACGCGTTTAAACAAAACTTTTGTAAGAAACATCATCCATTGTTAGAAAGTTTTTATAATCATCTGCGGCAGGACCGCCTAACTCTATCGCTTTGACTCTGGCTTTGGTTTATGATGTCAGTGCACTGTCCGTCCTTGTCATCGTGTTTTGATATGACAAAGACAGACAGAGCATTGCTATCGCTCTGGCTAAAGCTTTGAGTTAGGCGGTAGTGCCCCTGGTGCGGTAGTTTTTAGCACTTTCTGTAGATGTTCGTGTGTGAAACGGCATTAATTTGTACCATTCTTTGGACCAAATTCTTTTTTCTTTTCTTTTTTTTTCTCTCTTTTTAGGCAGGAAATTAATGTTATAAACATGAGGAAATTGCAATCCTTGTTCGAGGGCATCTTGTCTGCGTCACAAGTCTAATAACGACAGCGTACCGAACCAAAATGCGTAGTGCCGTTTGTCAAATCCTTCAAACTGACATCAAACTGTTTGATCAAACACGTAAAGTTTGAGTCAAACCGTTTGTCCGTCTCGGGGGCCCTTTAGAGTAAATCGGCTATCGTCGTGTGTGATCCCATATCATTCTATGGTTTACGCTCCTTTATGTTGATTCGTTTCTTATCTATAAGATAAGACCCATAGAAATAACATGTACTGATAAGCATAAGAGAGGGCGGCTAACAGAAATAAACTTGATCCAATGTAGGTGTTGAATGTTCGATATCTGTAGGTGGTATAGATGTTTAAACATGTATTTATATTTCTTAGTTGCTACCTGTTTAAATAAATATCTTGGAAGGGTATTAAGCAATCTTAAAAAAAACTTTATTTTTATATATCTATAACCTTTAACACATCTCGTTACTAAAGGTTAAACGACGAAAATAAGATTAAGTTTTTGCGAAAGAACGCCTGTGCAATGCACGTTTTTGGCAAAAAAAAAAGTCTTGTGATGAATTAACTTTAGAAACTAATTTCACAACCTCAAGTGGTTTTACTAGCAAACAGAAAACTGAACAGGTGCTATAAATAGGTAGATTAACACAGACCTTATTTTTAGCCAAACTATCACCATACAAGGCTTATTTACAATGCGTATATGGTACTGTCGACTGCCGCCCATTTAATATATTATTACGAGTTTCGGCTGAATATTTATGAGAATGAAACTATGCTTCAGTTTCTGCATAGGTATTTAGAGTCCATGATTGAATGCCTAAAATTATTCATAGCTGTTTTAGCTGTGAGAATTTACTTCATTTTCAGGTAATTTCCATACTGTATGGTATAATGGCGCACATAGATTACGTTGATTCAGCGTTCCGAAGTGTTGTATGGACAGTTAACACTTAGGTTGGGTGAAATTGTTTAATATACCAATTTTTTATGTCATCATTTTTTTTTCTGTATCTATAGAAGTTCATTGTGGATCCAGAAATCAATGACTGCTTTTATTATTCGTTTGTATTGTAAGAATTTAAGAACTGATAATAAGTTGATTAAAAGCGTGGGCTTTCTTAGATCGTAAAGTCTTCATTAATTAGTGCTACAGAAATCTTCCTTTTTGTGTTGAAACAACACAAAAAGGACTCGTATAAAAAAATAGCTGAACAAAGAAAACTCTAATTAGCATTTCACAGTTCATTGTTTCTGTAGCCTGTTTTTTTCCACAATAGCAAACGGTAAAACTACCTACTCAACAAATTTAACAATACAGTTCTTCATTTCTCGATAACTCTCAATTTTTATGAATCCCGATGTAAAAAGATTCAACAAATAATTATGGAGCTCAAATATTTTCGGTTCGCAAATAAGCTGGAATTCCCAAAAACAGGAGACCGAAGACCGAATCGACCCAATTATAAGCTGGCGAATAAACGGTGATCCAACCCCCCCCTTTCTTAGGGAGACGCACCATTGCACATAAAATTCAGGTTAATTTATTTCCATTTTCTAATTCGAAAGCCGTACTTCGGATTTCGTTTCGGTTGAATATTTACGCCTACATAGCCTCCTGTAGCGAGCTTAATTTATGATTGATTTCATCGTGTATCATAGAAACAATTGAAATTAAAGCGGCAATTTAGGGTTTGAAATAAAACGATACATTGGACCATGGTATTTTTTTATGAATTGAAAAGTACCTAATTAAGTTTTTTTATTGGAAATTGGGGAATGTAATGCGTGTGAAAATCTTATTATAATTAAAATACTTTAGTGTTAATAGATCTTAATAAGACTTTTAAAAATAATAATGATGGGCATTAAACCCAGGAGCAACTCTTAACCGACTATTTTCAAAGAAAGGGTGAATAGGCACCTTCTAAGTAAGCATGCTCCATCGTAGATCCCAACTTGGCCTAAATTGGGATTAAAAGCAAAACCATTAAAAAAAAACTTTATCTTAAATAGATTTTGGGTCTATTTCACAACTTTAGTGTCAATTAAGTTCCAATTAAATTAATTTGCAGTTAATTTATTAAGAAATTTTGTTTCATTTCCTATTTTAACCAGAGGGTAGTGCCCACAATGCACTAAGGCACATAAATATTGTTTTTTTTTTGCAGAATTACATAGGAACTTGGCTGTGATTTTCTGAACTACAAAAATAACAACTGGACTGTGCATCTTCGGTACACATGAAAATATTTTGTACTTCGTTATGATTACTCAGAATTATCGGATCGGTTGAGTGGGATTTCTACAAGCCGATGGGAATTCGCTTGTATGGACCCTTTACCAGTGCTGAACAGAATAGATAATCAAAAGGGCAGATAATACTGCTGCGAGGTAATAATAAAAATATTACATAAAAGCTTATAAATAAAACTCTATTATATTTTGCTTTTCATAAAATTCTAAGTAACAGTAGAGCCGTTAGTGAAACGGAAACCTTCTCTAAAGGCCACTACAAAAACCATTATGATTTACAATTCTATTTCCATCACAGACAGATTCCAACCGTGAAAGGATTAAGTAAATCTTGAGGCTCAAATATTTTAATTGCGCAAATAAATTGGGCCACCTAAAACAGACTAAATTGTGCCCAATCTGGGTGGGCAAATAGACGGTAAAATCTCAGCACTCGAGATTTCGAGTAAGCCCGGTATTGCCCAAAAGTCCGTGCCATTAGCGGCGGTGATATTAATTTTTTCCTCGTTCCTTTCTAATCCGTACACCGTTAGTATAGATATGTTCGCGAAATATCAAGCCAATCAGGAAATGTTTTGAGATAATGCATCGTTTCAAACCATTTAAAGGCAAAAGAAGTTATTTCTGAAAATAAAAAACTAAAGTAATTTTACAAAAAAAAAAAAGAATTTATGCTATGACCGATGTTATACACACATCAACTTTGTCTAGGGATAACAGGTGTTATTTTCATACAAACGAGGTAACTTTGAAGTCTTGGTTTCCTGCCAGGGATGTACTGTGCTGTGATCTGATGACGGCTATCCAGGGAGTGAATGGAGGTGATTCAGATTGCAATACACACCCAACTGATCTGACCAGCATTCTAAAAACGTAATGGACATGTTTCAAAAAACCGCGAAAATAGCATGAAAATGTATGGAAATACTCAAACTGAGAACACTGACCCATTAATCTTTTAGAATGCTGATCAGATCAGTTGGGTGTGTATTGCGATCTGAATCTACTCCATTCAGTCCCTGGATGGCCATCATCAGATTACAGTACGGTACATCCCTGGCAGAAAACCAAGGCTTCAAAGTAGCCTCGTTTGTATGAAAAATACACCTGTATCCCTAGACAAAGTTGATGTGTATATTACTACATAGTTAGGCTTTCCAAGTAAACTGTTTTCATGAAAAGCTCACAACAATCTCAATCTCAAAGATAGTGTTAATAAGTTTTGTTGTGAAGTTAAAGTAAGTCGAACTTGGTTTTAATCCAGTTCGTTTAATGTACTAACCATCTAGGTTTCTAGTTGAGCTTTTGAGACTTAATAATATTATTTCTAAGTTGAGATTTTGGCCTAGACAAAATTGTAAAACCTTGATCATTTCTGTGTTAGAACAACTACCAATTATATCTTTAAATGTAAATACAGTTTATGATAAATCAAAGTGATGATAGTAAATAATCAAAAGATATGTAAGGATCATTGCAAGTAGAAGGAAACGATTTCTGCCTACTCCCATGGTATAAAGGCGTGACCATATAATGTATGTAGTGACCTAAGTAAGTAAGTAACGCTACGCGCTGTGCTGCATCACAGAACATAAAATCCCAAATTCAAACGAATACCAATATAAAATACGTCGTACTTACGTCGATACGATACTCAAATATTTAAGAAAATATAGAAAGTCGACTAAACTTTCTATCTAAAATATTCAACTCACCCCAGTCATCCCTAATTCAGTTCAGTATCCCCGAAATATTTGGGATGCCAAGCACCTTAGGGGGCTTCCGTTGTCTCCTCCAAAAATCCCGTTGAAATATCAGACTTTACCGAGTAATTAGGAGGGAATGCGAGGGCATTGAGCGCGGATTGTCAAAGGGTACCGGCTATAGAAGTTGGCAAGATAATTTGGTGTCGCTATGGGAGTTGGGCCGTTTTCACACTGCAACGATAACGATACCGACACGACTCTGGCAAATCGTGGGTTCCGAAGACAACTACAACGTTATTTTTGTGGTCGTTTTAATTAACGTAAGGGATTTTTCTACGAATGCAATTAAACATTTTTACCAAAGAAACATGGGTCGATAAACTTTTGTTTTTCTTTACCATACTAATTAAATGATTTAGCTGTCCAGTTAGTAAGGGAGGATATTTATTTTTCGTTTTTAGACCCATATTTCTTTGGTGAAAATTGTTAAGTGTCTTTAGTAGAATACTCCCTTAAGTTAATTACAACAAAAAAAAAAATAACAGATAGAAACAGTGCGAAGTATCGGCTACGATATCGGGACGACAACAGAATACGTGTACGTTGCATTGCAGCACAGCGTTTCGTCATAGTATTCTACTATGGTTACGTTGCGTAGTGAGTCGGCAAACGACTTCGTAAAGAATGAAATGCTGGTATAAAACGTGTTAATGAATTAACGCAAAATGAGAAAACCGTTTCTTCGGACCATCAAACTGAACAACTTTTACTATGGGACCAACTCAGAAATCGCGAAATAAAAATCAGTTGCCTACATACACTTTTAAATTTTCGTTATTAATTTTTGTATGAAACAGCAGATTTTTTTTCGCAATTTTAGAGTTGGTCCCATATTAAAGGTTGTTCAGATTGATGGTCCGAAGAAACGGTTTTCTCTTTTTGCGTTAATTCATTAACACGTTGTATATAAATACATGTCAATGCAACGCTACGCGCTGTGCTGCATCCGGTTTGACCTAGACTTAAATGACCAGTCTGATATCGTCCAATGAGAAAACAGCTTTACTCGTAAAACGTTCGTACAACTGCAAAATGCTATGTGAAATGTAAACAGACAATCAGACGGAGGTGTTTTCCGCGAAACTTAGTGCCGGAATATTATGCAACAGTACGTAGGATGGTAACTTAAATATGTTGGGAGATGAGTGTTTGTAGTAAGGTGAATTCTTGTGTTTGTACATATCATTAAGGACCTCACTTCGTATAGTTGTTACAATTCTTTAATAAGATATTCAAATTTAACTCAATAATCTCGAGTAGTTAGCATGATTTGTATTAAAGTAGAAAAAACCTGTTTCATTTCGTTTACAATAGTCTGAAAAGTGCTTATTTCTACCCATGCTTTAAATCTTCTTTAAAAGTTTCTGAAACAATTAGCTCATTGCTAAATAACTACATATTTCAAAATGAAATTTAATGAAAACGTTCGAATTTTTTAACAAATATTTTTTTTAACTTTAAAAATAGATCAACCTTAATGTTTCTGAAAAAATATAAGGGCCCTCGGAATAAAATAATAAAATCACATACCTCCCCACAATTCAAACTTCCGGTTTCACACGGGCCACAGGCTAATAAAATAACATTTTTACGGCGTAAAAAAGATGCGTAGATCCACCCCGCTACGCTTATTAACAACATGACTGCAAATCTCGTCAGCACGCGTAATCCTGAAATCCGCGACGCCTTGGAAGCTGTAAAAAGAGTTATAAATGTGAATTGCGAAACTTCCCTTAGGCACATCCGGGTCATAGCGAAAATCAGTGCAGTAGAGAAAATCTCTCTTTACTATCACTACATAGTATTACACAAACTCGCTTCCCGATATCTGTCCCTATGTATGCTTAGATCTTTAAAAGTACACAACGGATTTTGAAGACGTTTTATTAATAGATAGAGTAATTCAAGAGGAAGGTTTTTGTTTATTACACGGTGTCAAATTCCACACTACACCGAAGCGAAGCGAGGGCGGGTCGCTAGTTCGATATAAAGTGTGTATTTATCCGGTGTTAAATAATTATTTGCTCTGTAAAATAGATTCTTATTCAATATTGAATCTCTTGCTTCATAGCAATATAGATTGAGATTGACACTATGTTATCAAATCAAAATTATATCATTAAATGCAAAATAATCATAAGCACTAATTCAAACTAATGTAATGCAAATACTGCAAACATAATGTTTGCAGTATTTGCCAAATACACATTTAGTGTGTATTTTAGTAGTAGTATTTGGCAAATACTACAAACATATTTCATTTAATGAGATAATTTAGCTTGCTTGCCGTTAGTTGTCAGAACACGCTAAAATATATCGCGTAAAAGCTAAAATCCTCGGAAACCTGGGACACCAATAGAGTCACGTGCGAATGTTTACCCTTAACCATGATTTTGCCTACTTCGAAAGAGTATAAGCGCGACTTTAGTTAAAAGAAACAAAACAAATGTTCTTTACGGATTTCTGTCAAAACTATCATTGACTTTAAATCAGCTTAATGGGGCGATCTAATCCAAATGGTAAATAATTTACCTTTTTAATCACTTTTAGCTTAGCGTGCTTCTTGACACGATGAGTGCTTTAAAGCAGAAAGCCACAAGTCAGTCAACGCCAGATCTAATTGCGGTTGCGTTGTTATAGCAACTAGAAAGCGTATCGCCCAAATTAAGTTTAAACATTGGCACGTGACTCGCTATTGTAAGCACATAACGTGGTTTCCCAGAATTTTAACTTTTACACAATATATTTTAGCGTGTTCCAACAACTAAGAGCTATGTTATCAAAGCAAAATTATCATGTTTGTAGTATTTGACGAATACTAAGGTTGTACAAATATAATGAGATAATTTTGCTTGCTTGTCGTTAGTCGTCAAAACACGCAAAAATATATTGTGTAAAAGCTAAAATCCTGGGAAACCACGTTATGGGCCTACATAGCGAATCACGTGCTAACGTTTACTCTTAACCATGATGTTGGTTTGTACTTCGAAAGAGTATAAGGTGACTTATCAACATTTAGTAAGCTTTCGGTATTCGATATGCTGTGCTATGCTTTCGGTCAGAGTCAACACAGATGGCAGTGCACATGTGCGAGCGAGATCTATCTTGCCAGAATTATTCCAAACAGTTTACTATAGTGCGGTCATATGCCAGACTGGTCGTGTCAATTGATTCTTATAGGTTTTAAATGAAGCTCAGCTACACTTACCAGAGCACTTCTTAAATACAGAGGATCGATAAAAAAAAACAAACTAAAAATAAAATCGTATAATAACGTACCTAACACGGTAAATTTTAAGTATATCTAAAAATTAAATTAGTGTTTCTCTTCCCTATTCTGATCGAGTATGAACAGTTAAAGTTTCAATCCCTACTTAATATTATAATTGCGAAATTCCGTTTGTTTATTTGTTACGCCTTCACGTTTTAAGTACTGAACCGATCATCATGAAATTTTGCATACATGTCGTCAGGGGTACAGAAAAGGACATAGGGTACCTTTTATCCCGAAAAAAAATATTGTTCCCGGTATTTAATAATTGGTCAAGATATTGAGGTTTGTTAAGTCCCAAAATTTAACTGATTCATAGAATTACACGCGCGTAATCAAAAATACTATCTTGTTGTTTACCTACGTAAATAATGAAAAGAATGAATCTACGCACGCGCATCTTTTATTTTTGTGAGTTTGTCGATTAATCAGGTTTTTTTTCGATATTTTCAAACTAATAATTTTTAACTTTTAACTGCACGTTCATATTCAGAAACGTGGTCTGATATCCCAATTTAATTAAAAGAAAAAAAATTACGGTGCGGTGTATAGTGCTAAATAGTGATGACCTCGAAATAATGCGTACCAAAGGGTGGTGCTTACTTGCTATTCAATTCACCAACGGTTATACCATTATAATAAATAATACTATGGAAAAAAAATGCATCGAGTATCCAATATTTCTACTAGAAGTCTGCGTAAAAATATCATATCTCTGTCAACCGATGCAATATGATTATAAAATCTTTGAAAGGGATATTGCATTCCCAACTAGCAAAATATGTCGTAAAAAAATCAGCAGCACGTTTCTATTTCAGCTATTAGTAGTGAGATGGATTTACAAAATGTTGAGTAAACGATCTGTGAACGTTCTCTCAACGCGATTTGGGCGCACTTCTCTCTGCTTTAAATGCTGTAAATATCGTAAGATTATCGTCTGAATTGCGTTTTAATTGAAAGAATGTAGAGTAATCGCAACTCAAGTGGTACTGGTGCTATAATAGTCAGTAGAACCTCTTTCATTCGACTTATTAGTGGTAATAATAGGAGTGCGGTTACAATCACTCGACACTTTGATCGTATGAATGCAACCAAGCAGCTGAGCACTCATAGACAGTGCGTGTTGTCACTGTTGTGTTCGCGTAAACGAAGGAAATAAAAATAAATGTATGTTGCAATATTATGGCCATGCTAAGTATACCTTTACGATTTTACAGCTATAATGACAATAAAGGTAAGCTATTAAAGTTAGCTCATAAGTCTTACTTTCATATGCGGAATTAATTTTTTCGTCTATAATCCTTACATTTGTATTTAATATTTTCATGGGCCACAAGATTTCTAGTAAATAATGGATCGCAAATAATATTAATATAATAGATAAAATAAATTCGCCATTAATAGCTTTTCAATTATCATCACAAAGCATTCACTCAGCTCTTAGCCGAAAAATAGACATGAGGTTTCCATTTTACGACTTCTAAGAGCGCCATTGCAGTTAGTTTAGGGTTCCTTAGCGCAATGTTAAATCGTCAATCTATCATACGGTTTACAAAAAATCTGTAGTAGCGTAATATTTCCTACTGAATCCGCACTAATATTAAGTA
Source organism: Agriphila geniculea (assembly GCA_943789525.1). Taxonomy (NCBI): domain Eukaryota; kingdom Metazoa; phylum Arthropoda; class Insecta; order Lepidoptera; family Crambidae; genus Agriphila; species Agriphila geniculea. The sequence continues at coordinate 9,370,300 of OX038883.1, forward strand.
TTTGTTCTTCATCCGTTGGTTGATGTTGATTGTTTCATTTGTTTCAACATCTTATTAACTTTCCGTCGGAACCCTCACTTCTTTTAAGTTTTTTTCCACCGATTATTGTCCATTTTCCACACTGCTGTAAAAGATTTTATTTAACTTTCATACCACTATAATGCTGCATGATGGCTTCCAAAATTATCTTTGTGCACCTTTGGACCTGTAGTAGATCATTTGATAGCGTTTTCTCAACTTTAATAGTAAAGTCGAATTAAAGCCTTGCCAAAAGCTGTGATATGACATTAGATGCTGTAATAGTAACTGAGAAGCTATTTTGTTGAATGAACAGCTTTTACTCCACAATATTGCTGTAAAAATTAGGTGACGAAAGACGGTGCTATAAAAGCTAGTTTTACGACAAATTAGCAATTTGGTTGCTTTTAAAGACCTGTCATAAGACTAAAGGTTGTCTGAATGCGATTGAGAGATATCTTTATACAATTGTTGAGTAAATGCGATATGAATTCGTCGAGTCCACGTTTACTAGACATATTTATAGAGCCAAAAAGCATTGAATGCTGAAAGATCTAGAAAGCTGCTTTTATACTGCTTTTTGAAATGATAGGATCTTTCATACGAGTGTTTTACGGTCTATAGTCGTGAGAGTAATTGCTTAAACGATCTTTTTGCTAGTTATTCAAAAATAATATCAGAAAAAATAAAATTCTCAAAATAATACAGTTTCAAAATGCCGCATTATTTTTCTTTACTTGATAGTTATGCTGTAAAATTATAAATGGGGATTCGAAGTCAATCAAACGAGAGAAGCGAAACTATTTTGAAGAAATTGTTGAAATAAATGTTAGAATTATTATTAAATTATCAAAAAATACAATGTTTGTGATAATAATTATGTTGTTACAAAAAAGGTAATTATAGATATAAAAAAAAACTAATTTAAATCTACACTTATAACAAATTGTGTAGGTAACGAACAAAAAAGGATCTGACCAGCTGCGGTTTGTTTCATTAGCATGGTTTCTTTTATCTATAACTGAATTAGAGTTATCCATCCCATGACGTCATATCCCACTATTAGGTAGCTACAACCTGTCTCAAGTTTACTGAAAAGACGGATAAAAAAATCGGGTTGCACTCCGGGAGTCCCGGCAGAAGTGAAAACTTGAATATGAACGTTGTGCATTTTTGATATTTTGGAATGGTTAGGGAATAATTTTGCACGAACTGCAGTCTTACGAATTTACTCTGCATTTGAATTTACAAATACAGAACAGTATTGTACGAAAGTCTTATCCATAGCTTGACAGAAAATCTAGTTTTGACATTGAATTAAAAAATTAGCGCGTTGCTATGGTGACACAAGTGTTTACGTCTTGAAATGACGCGCCGAAATTTTCACCGCGCCCCGTAGAAAGAGAGGGGGATACTTCCACCACCGGCTGTCTACTCTCCATCCGTCACATCCGTCTTACGAATTTTCGATCAGGGTCACATGATTCTTACTGACGCGAGTTTAGCATTTTTTCTCCATTACAAAAAAGCGTACAACACCGCTAAAGAAGTTTTCACTTCAAAAATTCAAATTGTTTAGAGGAAGAAACTTCAAACGCATTTTCATCCAAAAATAACTACAAACCATTGTCATAAATTTGTAAATATATATTCGCCTTGCATGCAATTTCAAATATTTACACACTTTAATAATAGGTAATGATAATGACTCTCAAGCAGTCCACAACGAATTATTAGTTTTACAACAGTTATTATTACTAAGAAAGTTTATAAAAATGTTTCCAAATCTAAGATTGCACACTGTGCTTACTTCCATTTTGTTTGAAATATCTGTTATAGGTATAAAAATTCTATTTAAGAGCGCGTCTCGACTAAATTACTCCAAGTTCCTTTCAAAAGTTTGTGGTTTGAGCTATAATGAAACTAATTTTCATGCAATTGCCTTTGTTATTAGGTGCAGTTAATTAATGCTAGGAGGTTTTCATGATAGAAGCTTGTTAAATATTTTATTATTCAGGACGCAGTTTTTATGGGAATTTTTACTTGAGTGCCTTCATTAAAGCGTTAATGGTTTTTTTATTATTTTATTGGTAAGTACAATTTTTTGTTGTAAACGTAATATATATATGTATAGAATTTAATAAGTATTTTTTCTGGACGAAATGTAAATCATAACATGGTTAATACTAAAGAAAGCGCTCATGGCAGAACTTGACAGACTCATCGTACTCGATCACGTTGGTTAAGCAACGCTCGGTCCGGTCAGGTGACGGATGGGTGACCGTTAAAGTGGCATTACAACTGAGTGCTGCCGTGCTTCAGAGGGCATGTTAAACCGTTGGTCCCGGCTGTTGTCATCTGATAATAGTTTTTGAGCCAACTTAAAGGCCTCACAGGCGTCTTGATAAACTCTAACAACAGGGGTGGCCACTAATCTTATCGAATGAGGATAAGAAGAAGAAGACTGAAGAAATATGCTAGACAAGAAAACATGGCGGCACAAATGAACACGGTTCACCAAGTTATTATATATTTTTATGTTAGCGATTATGAAAGTAGATTACGTAACTCTTCCAAGAATGTGCAATAATTGTACTTTATTTCTTTAAGAACAAAGGTTATATTAAACACTAAAAACTTTGTTTAAACCTTTGTTGAGTGATATGGCATCATTAACGAAAGTTTAACTACAATGACTATGAACAAATCGTTTGATCATATAACCCTAAAACACCGTAGTGGTATTAAATCCCCAACGATACCGAAAATATCATGTTTATTACGTATAAAAGTCCGCCTGAAGTAAATTACAGCCATAATCTCTTTAGAATCGTATTATCGGGCGGTTCATACGTTAAGCCTTTGATGTATTATTATCTGCTGAAATAAAAACGACGGAGAACGACATTGTTTGGGGTTCAACAGAGTAAAATATAATAGTAGGTATTTGGTTCAATTTTTGATTTTCCCAACATTTCCCTTGACCACGGCTGCTGCAAGTGTCGAAGCGTACTTTCAATAAAACCACGCTAGTATCCGTTAAAACATGTTTAATTTTATTTCTAGTGATTTAAAATGATTTTGTGATTAAAATCTTTTTAGACTAACCGCAATCAAAAAGTGAGACGTATTATCTTGTCAGTTTTTTTAATCCATTTGTCTCTTTCTTTCATATGGTAAATAAAGAGACGCGTTGATAGCTACTCAAAAATTGTCATTTTTAAGAGCTTGTTATATCCCACACTTCATAATAACACCTACCAATTCAATTAATTTTAATAATTTTTAACCTTTTCTTAAAATGGACAATATTAATTTATTTCGTAAAAGTATAATTTTAAAATAACACTAAAAAAGAATTCTTTTATTAGCTACCAAGTTTATTATCATGCAAATGAGATTCCACAAATACTTGACAGGTCATAAAAAATATACTGCCATATAAACTTAATTCTATCATCTAAATCTATTAAGAGAATTTATATTGACAGCCATTTAAAAGACTATAAAGTCAACAATAGATTTTATAAAATGTTGTTTTAACTTACAGAATACCACTTATTCACACAAAGAGTAAATTTGCACAAATTTGATCCCCATTTCGACGGAAATTCGAATATCGAGAACCCTCGTCACATATCAGGGTTTGCTCTTCAAAATTAATACTGCCGGTTGAGCGTGACAAGAGGCCATAAAAGGCCATGCTATGACAGAGGAATGTATGCACGACCCATATGTGCCCTTCCACATTTAAGGGTTAAACAGTCTCCTTCGATGGATTTGCGAAATATCGATATTTTATCGATGCTTTTGAAATCCTTACTTAATATTATAAATGCGAAAGTCCGTTTGTTTGTTTATTTGTTTGTTTATTTGTTACGTCTTTACGTCTTAACTACTGATCTGATCATCATGAAAATTTACATACACGTTGCCAGTGGTACCGAGAAGGACATAGGGTATCTTTCATCTCGAAAAAAAGTATTGTTCCCGAGGGATAGCATAAAACTTTCCACGCAGACGAAGTTATTTTATAATACAATAGTAGCAGTACATTCAAATGTTTATATTTAGCTTTTAAGATAAAAATATCATGTTTCAAAATTTGCTTTGCCCAGAATCTATTCAAAATCTGACCTTATAAAATTTTATTACAACTTCAAAGTGAATAAATATTCTGAAAAAAGATTTGGCAATGGTCAAGTTTTTTTGTAATAGTAGATACTAAAAATATTTTTTATAGAATATATAGAAACACAAAACTTTAAAGCATCGATATTGAATTTTAACTATAGTTTCCATCACTAAAAAACTAACATCCAGTGTTGCCATGTTTGTGTGTAATAATTCCTTATTAACATGGCTCGCCTGTCGGTGATTATGTTTTAACTGATTTAATATGTTTGTTTTGTTCCTTTTTCGTTATGTATAATTGTGAGATGATTTGTTGTAATGGACTCTATCATTTTTTTATTGTTATTACGGTTTAAGGTTTTTTGTATTCTTTATTAGGGCCATATCCATTAACGAAGTATTTATGTTTTAGAATTGACCGTAAATGATAAAAGATCCTCTCGAATTTCTTTGGTTATTGAATTGTGTTAGTTTGATAAATTGAGTTAAAAAACAGTTTATTTTTATTGGGCAAAATTTTATGATATACTTTATATCATTTGAAATTTTGTTAGATTTATAAACACGATAAATGTTGCAGCAGCTACATTTTTCAAAGCTACAAAAGAAGTAGATTGTAGGCTTCGCAAGAAAATGTAAATGCTTTCATATTTTGACTTGCACTGGATATTATTCTACACTACATCCACATTTATACAAAGACCACATTTGCAAGAAATAAGTATGTTTTTATTTTGTTTTGTATATTTTCAGGGTAATTTTACAAGGTAATTTGTAAAACACAAACGATCTCACAGGAATAGAATAATGACATCTTAAATAACATCGTTTGTTATACGACTTTCCGAAAAAGAAGAGAAAAAAAACTTTCCTTACAAAATTAAATGTCCGAACAGCTGATCGAGAGATGTTAAAAAGTTTAGGTTTTTGTCTTTTTCAGAAAGTCGTAGAACAAACGTTGTTGTTTATGGTATTAGTAATTCACTCCTGTGAGGTTGTTGGTGTTTTACAAATAACCCTGTATACCTAAGTACCTAGATAAGTGCATTTTTTTTGAGTGACGCTTAGTTGTATTTCATATTTCATATTTCATTTATTGCATCTATAAGTACATTTTGGTGGAAATCATACATTTTGGATTCATTATAGACCCTGTTGGGCATAGCAATTTAAAAAGAGAGGAGGATGCTTTATTATTTTTCAGTTAAAGTTACAGTGAAATACATTTACTTCAATAATTTTGGTCATTTTGATAACATTATGTAATATTTATTATATACTATATTTATTATAATTATAGTAGTAGTGTGTTACAGAGCATTCATGGCATGCACAATATATTCTGAAATACTTTCCTAATATACATTTTATTTTTATTTATGTTTAATTATATATATAAATATATATATATATTTAATTATTGTTATTTATTTTTACTTATTAATGAAATTGCTAAATAAACTTGATGATTTTGGTTATTATTATTTATTTACTTACTATATTTTATCAGTTAAATATTCTTCTACCGTATAGTAGCATTTTTCAATAAGTAAATGTTTTAATTGTTGTGTAAACTTTTTTTCATTGTTTTCTTGCTTTAATGATTCTGGGAGTTTATTATATATTTTAATGGACATCACAAAAGGGCTTTTACCATAAAGAGACAATCGAGAGACCGGCAATACAAGGTTATTTTTGTGTCTTAGATTATGAGCTGTCTTTATATCCTTCCGCTCAGTGTAATATTTGTGGTGCTTTTTAACAAATTTGCATATCTCAAAAATGTAGATGCATGGAAGGGTCAGGATTTGAAATTTACGGAAATGGGGTTTACAGCTATCAGTTTGTTCTATATTAGATATTATTCGTATTAGTTTCTTTTGTTGTGTTAATAGGGTGTTGTGTAAGGTGGCCTGTAAACCAGTTATCATGTGGTCATCATTTCTAATGTCCCGTATTCAATCTCCGGATATGATTCAATATAAAGAAGTTATTTTTCCAAATTGTCTGGTCTGGTTATTTCTCCGGATAAGATACAATAAAAAATCCTTATCTAAATTGTAAGCTCTGGTTATTTAGTACCTCGTACTAACTCCCTCTCGCGACTTCGTCTGCGTGATCTTTATCATTCAGCCCACGAGAACATCTGAGACAAAAATATTGTACGCTTTGAATTGAACTGTATCTAAGTTTCATTAAAATCCGTTAAGAACTTTTAACTTAACAAACGTCGAAACTTTTATTTTTATAACATTATTCTTTTTTCGTGAGATCAAATGTGAGAAAGTTACATGAGAAACTAATAATGTATCTAAACAGGACTTGTCCAACTATCGATAAAGTACTCGCGAATTCTCGATGCAAATGAGGCTCGTTGGTTCACAACCATATTTTATAAACTTGAGCCCTCCCAGGATATACTGTTATCGAATAGCGTAACTTTCCTTCCCCTTTCCTCCCCCTTTCCTCGAAATTTGTAGGCTTACATAATATCGTGTTTACGTAGTAATTGTATACGTACTTTGGAGTGGCAAATTCGTGTTATAATTGACATTTTATGGATCGTTAAAATGCGCGTTATTTTTTAAGACGTACACTTTTATTTTCTATTTTTATTTACTTAACTTTTTCAAATTTTTTACTGTGTCAATGATGAATTTAATAAGATGACTTATATATCAGAATCTGTTTCCCTAGTTTGATTTGTGGATTTCATGTTTTGCATTACCTATGTTAAAATATTTTGAAAACCCCAGTTTTTAACTGAGTTTAAAATAACTTTGTATCCTGATCCTTTTTCAGCGTTCTCCTTTTAGTTCGCCACAACGAGCTAAAGTCTTGCTGAAGTAGAACAAAACCACAAGAAATTCTTTTTTTAAGCCATAAAATAAGGTTAGTTTTTTCTCTGAGAAAAATGCTAATGCTGTGTCGACGAACTTTTTTTTAAATAACAGAAACTGAACATTTATTTCTTCCTAAGTGTTGGGTCGTAACGTAATACTTTTCCAACTAAGATAAGCTTAAGGGGGAGCACTCTAGGGGACAGTACAGCTTTTTTACGGTAAACTTGGCACGGTGTGCATGATAGTAAATTATAGGTGTAATTATAGGTAACTGACGCGTGTTGCCAATTCTGATCCCACACCCTTCATAAAATAATACTGTTTTGTGTCCCACAATCCCACACTACTTCACATGGTTTTATTTGACTATACAGTTTTATAGTATGAGTGGCTCTATTTTAAATGAAAAATCCTCTATGCCCCTCTATTTATTCAAAATTTAACACTTACCTGGCTTATCTAAGTCACTTAGAAAGTCCTCCGTATCAGTGTAGGCCGTCGACCGGCCTAAGGAAGCCAGCACCGCAAGCCAGGCCCACGCAGCGCAGCGGCTAGGGCCGAACGCCCACGCCGTCCTCATGGCCTAGGCCAGGCCTTGGCCTCACTTAGGCATATCGCACTTCACTAACACTTGTCCCACAACACTCCCGCACTGTACACTAAGTTTGTTCGCTTGGTATGTTACCTGAAAAAGACAAATTCATGTCTTAGTAAAGTTTTTAATGAACGGATTTTTTTTTATTAGAGAGCAAATTGTTCATTTTACCTCTTTTTTATCTGATGTACCTAGTGGTAAATTAAATTGGGTAGTGGAAAGTTACAATATGGATGAAATAATGCCCATAATTCCTATTTACTCTATTTAGTAAAAACAGACACAGGGTAGTAGAATAACTTCTTTTACTGTATAATAGGTTACTGTGATTTTTAAAATTATGAAGTGACTATAATTATACTCATAGTGAGGATGAAATATAATCAAACTTATAACATAAAGTTGTAATCAATAATTCAATGCTGAATGTGATAATACAAATCATATTTGTTGTCAGTATTTTTATCGTTTTACTAAGCAAGCATTTGCTGACAGTTGTTCGACGGGTTTCATTAATCTTGTGTTTGAAAGCTGATTAACTATCAAAAGCGCCACAATTGTACCATTCGATTTTTTAGTAGTTCAGTATGCACAAAATTGTTTCAAGAAAATTTGGATAGGAAAAATAGACATTGAAAAAATATATGATTCAAGTGGTAGCGAATGGTATCCTTCTAAAATGTTAGAAAATATTCCTTAAATTAATCTACCTACTTATATTAAATGAATCCATCTTTTATTCAGGGCTTATAATACCGTTAAAAATTTGTAACGTTATAAAAAATAACGTTAAAACTGTAAATTAATAACGGTAAAATTGATAACGGTAAAACAGAATTTATCGTTATTTTTTCGTTCCTTGATAACGTTATTATGTTACTGTATAAAAAATATTTAAAGCAATGTGTAATTGACGTTGACGCCGCCGTGACGTGATCAGTCTCTGCGGTAGGTACTAGGTAGTAGAGGTACCTACCTACAATGCACAATACTTATAAAATTACCATTAAAAATAACGTTATTTTTACGATATCTAGTAACATAACCATATTATAACGTTATATTAATGTTATGTTACTAGGTATCGTTAAAAAAATAACGTTATCAAGGTATCTTATTGAAAATAACGTTACGTAACGTTATTTTTTCCGTTAATTGGTAACGTTATAAAGCCCTGCTTTTATTAGCCCCCGACGTAGCGCAAAGAGGGGTGTTATAAGTACGAAGACTATGTCTGTCTGTACGTATCATCGTAGTGCCTAAACGGATCAAGAGTTTTTTAATTGAAAGCTAAATTAATTGAGATGGTTCTTAGTAGTAACGTTTGATGGAAATCCATCCAGCCATTTATGGAGATGTTCAACTTCCTGCCGAAACGTTAAAAAATTCGGAGGTGGTGCTTTAACTATAATAATTTGTACACCCTGGGCCATTTTAGGTGCAATAAAAAAACTAAAATTTTAATTATAAATTTTAAAATCCCGACAAAAAAAGCACACTTTTGAAAAGTTAAAAAAATAATATCATCGAGTCGTATAGATTTATGAAAAAATAGACGTCTCGGAGGACCGCTAAATTAATGGATTTACTTCTAAGCTCATCATATGTCTAGCAATACCTAATGGTCCCCCACGTCTATTTTTTCAAAGATCTATTGACTTAATGATTTATAACTTTTTAAGAGTGAACTTTTTTGTGTCGGGTGTTTTTTAAAATAAGTTTTATTTTATATCGTTTAATGAATTACAGCAGAATTATAACTGTCAAGTGTGTAAGTGTTCGTTTCAGTTTCTGTTTATTTGTATCTTTCAATTATTAAATAGAAATAATTGTAATATTAAAAGGCTGACAACCTGTCATCATCAATTAGTGTACTCAATAACACCGCATCATAAGTGATAAAATACGGAGCTGTAACCTGCCTTATTCTAGAATTATTTCGTCTAGCCTTTCTCAGAAATAAGCATATTAATACTTGTTTTTTCTTACACAATGAAAGAAATTGTCTCCGTCCGCTAGATGTTTCATGAGCCAGTAAACGTTTATGTCGGACTAGATTAATGTGTGCTAGTAAATAGGGGCCGATGATTTTACCAACTGCCCTTTATTTTGTTTGTCCTGAATGTAGTATGAGTAATTAGTTTTACTTCTTCGATATTAAATGCTAAGTATTCGTATTTCGTGTGTCTTATTTTAAAACTTTACTTGATAGTGGTTGGTTTTACTTTGATATAAACACATTGGCCGTTTACCTAAAGTAATCCATTATTGTAAAAGGCAAAACAAAAATTAATTATATAAAGGTATGCTTCCGATGTCTATAGCACTGCTGCGCGACACTGCTGCGCGACACTGCTGCGCAGCACTGCTGCCGAGCTCGGAATGTAGTCTAAAGGTATGATTCCGATGTCTGCAGCACTGCTGCGCGACACTGCTGCGCAGCACTGTTGCCGAGCTCGGAATGTAGTCTCATATAAACCTATTGAGAATGTATGGGGACCAGTGGTGTTGCGGCAGCAGTGCCGCGCAGCAGTGTCGCGCAGCAGTGTCGCGACGCTTCTCCGCTCAATTCAAATTGAGCCTTTCAAACGTAACATTACGATTCAATTTGGAGCACACAGCAGCAGTGATGCCGACATCGGAATCATACCTTCATATAAACCTATAGAGAATGTATGGGGACCAGTGTTGTTGCGGCAGCAGTGCCGCGCAGCACTGCTGCGCAGCAGTGTCCCGACGCTTCTCCGCTCACTTCAAATTGAGCCTTTCAAACGTAACATTACGGTTCAATTTGGAGCACACATCACTGCTGGCGAGCTCGGAATGTAGTCTCATAATAAACCTATAGAGAATGTATGGGGACCAGTGGTGTTGCGGCAGCAGTGTCGCGCAGCAGTGTTGAGCAGCAGTGTCGCGACGCTTCTCCGCTCAATTCAAATTGAGCCTTTCAAACGTAACATTACGATTCAATTTGGAGCACACAGCAGCAGTGATGCCGACATCGGAATCATACCTTCATATAAACCTATAGAGAATGTATGGGGACCAGTGTTGTTGCGGCAGCAGTGCCGCGCAGCACTGCTGCGCAGCAGTGTCCCGACGCTTCTCCGCTCACTTCAAATTGAGCCTTTCAAACGTAACATTACGGTTCAATTTGGAGCACACATCACTGCTGTGCAGCACTGCTGCGCAGCAGTGCTGCCGACATCGGAATCATACCTTTAGTCTCTGCCTGCCTAGCTAGACCGATTTATATCGCGTGATATAGCGTTTTATCACGTTTAACTGTCAAAAAACAAGGGAATTTGACTGTTGAGTGTCGATAAAATGCTATATCACGCGATATAAATCGGTCATGCTAGGCAGGCTGGAATATATTGTCATAAAACTCTATCTTCTAGTAACACTCTGTGTGGCACAAACAATAACAATTATTACACTTAAGACGTTTGTACACTACAGCCACTCGTATCAGAATCCCTCTACCGCTACTTCCGCTTTAATTCGAACTTTAACCAAAAAACTTCTTTATTTTGTTGATGTTGAATAATTTAAGTGACTAATATCCTAATGTTATCAAGTCAGACGTATGCATTGCAATCATAATTTTAATAATAATTTAAGTACGTTATAAGTTTTGGTATCGGTTTATTAATAACTATTAGCTATGATAAGTGTTGTGAAAGGCACAGATTTGTAAACTATGCAAATAAAACAACGGTAAATAATATTCATTAAAATTCACACCCACCTCACCAAACTATTTCCTACAGCCCACGCAAATATTAGATATTTTGCGTTTTATTATCTAAAATAATTACTGACAGAGATTGCAATCGACCAAACGAATCGAAAAAAAAAGACACAACAAAGTTAATGTTATTCATCTTGGAAAGTTAAGGTCAAGATAGCATAATGATAATTACAACCTGATGATTTAAAAAAAAGAATTTGAATTACACTACGGATGAACCACAGCTATTTAACATAATATTAGTAGATGTTAAATATACGAGATCTATGAAATATTTTACAAATTTTGCAAAGAAAATAAATGTTGTTTATAATTTAGTTTAGTTTCTGATTGAAATGAAATGAAATGAAAAAATCTTTATTCAAATAAGCTCACATAATGAGCGTTTTTAAATCGTCAAACAATTTTTTTGCCCTACCACCCATTATGACGTCTTTTAGCGGACAAGAAAAACGGGCGCAAAAAACTTACCAGCTTTATCAAATGGAACGATATTTACAAATATGTATATCGTTTCCAGACTTTAACAAAGATTAACAAATAAATAAAATTTAATTAGATCATTACTTAATGAATTACAAATTTTCTTAATCAATTTACAGGCTTCAAGCTAAATTCAAAGTTTGAAGTTATTATTCAGTCTAGGCTGTTACAAGAGAGAAAAAAAAAACTTTACAATTCTATATGCGTTAAGATAGGTAGTCAGAAGCAGACCCATTCCCACTGGCAGCACCCGTTCACGAGCATGACGCATGAACCAGCCATCGCTTCGCTCAACCATATTTGAGGGAACGTAACGACCCGCCTCACGCGACACCACCGCAGAAAAGATTAAAGAGAGCATGACATACTAAGGCTACCCATGTTAAGGCATCGAATTGAAAACTAATATCCAAAAGCTTTTCATAGGCAATATTTATGTATTTTATATTTTACTTTCCATAGTCAGCACTTATGAATTTTATAATACACAAATACTGACTATAGAAAGCAAAAATATTGCAATTAAATAAATCAAAACAAGGTAAGTTATTATGATATAAACGTTTCAAGTAAGAAGTGCCATACATACAGACAATATAAAACAGATTTCCCATATACGACGCCCTTAATACAAGCAGACAGAAGCAGACCCATTCCCACTGGCAGCACCCGTTCACGAGCATGACGCATGAACCAGCCATCGTTTCGCTCAACCATATTTGAGGGAACGTAACGACCCGCCTCACACGACACCACCGCAGAAATGTTTAAAGTGAGCATGACATACTAAAGCTACCCATATTAAGTCGTCGAGTCAAGAAGCCAGTAGTACGTTATTAAGTAGGTAGGACACTTTTCACAATTCATAGTTAAAAGAGAAAATCAACGTTTTTAATTACTTGGAGTTTTAAAGAACTATTTATCTAAACCTATGAAAGAACCACGGACTTTTCTAATCTATACTGAGGCATTAGAGTAATAATTAACAAATACAAAAGCTATGCCCATGCGTTATTATCCTTCAAATAATCGTCAACAGTGTAATAGCCTTTACTCATAAGATTGGATTTAACAGTATTTTTAAATTTTTCCAAGGGCAGTTCTGTGACTTTTTGTGGAATCTTGTTATAGAAGGTAATACATCTACACAAAAAAGAGCTTCCGGTTTTATGCAATCTGCGTCTTGGAACAGCAAGTTTGTCCTTGTTTCTTGTATTGAATTCATGAATATTACTATTTTTTACAAAGCTATCTAAGTTTTTCTTTACATGCATAATATTTTCATAGATGAATTGGGAAGCAACCGTTAATATTTTAATTTCTTTAAATAGGTCACGAAGGGTATCTCTAGACCGTAAGTTGTATATAGCGCGCACTGCCCTTTTTTGTAAGATGAATATGTTATTAATAAAACAGTTTTCACGCCAAAGCATCAACATGTGGTATGTTGATGCTTTGGTGTGAAAACTGTTTTATTATTTTCTTTGGGAAGTTTATTGCATTATTTACAAGTTAAATATATAAATAAATACTTCAAAGCTAGTTAAAAGGTTCCATGTAAGGTAAGCTCAAGTGTTATGAAGTAAAAAAAAATATAATTAATTCAATATCTAAATAAGTGTTTGCTATTTTCAGAATAAGAAGACTCACACACCCGTTTGCACTAAACTTAAGAATCACCTAAGTCTTTTCTTAACTACAACTCGACCAAGATGGCGCATGAAGCTACGTTAGTGACAGTTTTGGTAGTAATACATACACAATTTGATAGAGTTGTAGTAGGGGCGATTCATAAGTTTGTTGCAAACGGTTGTAACACTGCAAAAAAGGGACAACATTTATAGAACATTTTGTAATGCCACGTAGTCAAATTCACGAGCCGATTTAACAGCGACATTTGACCAGAACAGTAATAAGCTCAACCCTACACTTCAGACTGATGGACGTAAGGTGACAAGGCCGGACCCGACTCACGGCTACGTGGTTGGGCATACAAATTGGACACACGTGTCGTACCCACCACGTACACTGTGGTTTGACGTACGGCGAAAGTGTTAGATAAATGCGACACCCTTCTGGGGGGTTAATGCGGAGTTCATTATAGGGTAGGGGTGTATAGCGTAAAATGGAACACGCAGTGACTTTGGAATGAATACTTTATATTCATACGTTATTTGATTTTTTATGGGTGTCTAATATAGACTACGGGTTTCGTTTTTATTCATTGATTAAAGCGATTTTTTAAAGTAACTGTATACTGTATGTAATGTAAAAGAACTGGTGGCAGGAACAGTGCAAGTATGGCGATGAGTTTTATAAGAGCAATTTCTTTGTAAAGGTCATTGTTGCACCTCACCTCATACAATTTGTTACGAAGAACAGTTTCATACATAATGCATAGTTGGCTATGATAAAGTGGATCTTGTGAACATATTTTTACAAAAAAGTTGAATGTATTGTTATTATAGTTTCTTGTTAGTTTTGAACGAATATTGCATTTCCATCATTATTGTTGAAGCGCTCATGGCGGAACTTGACAGACTGACCGTACTCGATCACGTTGGCTAAGCAACGCTCGGTCCGATCAGGTGTCGGATGGGTGACCGTTAAAGTAGTATTACAACTGAGCGCTTCAGTGCTTCAGAGGGCACGTTAAACCATCGGTCCCGGTTGTTGTCATCTGATAACAGTCGTTCAGCCAAGTCGGAAGCCTTACAGGCGGCCTGATAAACCACCAGAGGTGGCCACTATTCCTCATTCGATAAGAAAGATCACTATTGTTACGGTTTTGGTGGCTGTTTTAGATAAAGCATCAACACTTTACATTAATGATTTACTTACACCTCCGTCACTGTGGACCAGTAAATTGGCAATAGCGTAATTCAGATGAAAACGATCATCATCTTAAATTTCCCCACTGCTGTGTACAGGGGGGGGGACTATTATAAGCTCTTAAAACTTGTCAGTTTTCTGAATGGATATCTATGCGTCTCTTTCTCGCTGTATATCAAATAATAGAGACGCATCGATAACCATTCAGAAAACTGTCAAGTTTTATGAGCTTGAAAAGCCCCCTGGATGAGTAAAAAGAAATACTGTATGTAATCTCCAAACCACGGGCCAAGTGTAAAGATAATAGCAACATTCTTCCATAGGAGAGGCTGACGTCACAGAATAGATATAAGTACTACAGTACAGAAAGGACTATCCTCCGCCCCGCCCCGCAATCAATTACCTCACCGCGCCCCGCGAGTTCGTAGGCCAGTTCGTATGCTCATTCAATAGCCCTAGACTTCACGCACACAGTTTCCCATGTGAAAAATCGTCACTGTGTAGCGTCTGTGTAATAGGTAGTTGAAACGCGGTTAATAAATACAGGGTGTCCCAAAACTTTGCAACACGAAGGGAAAGTACCTTAAATATTAAATGTAGGAAATTTTAGTGAAAGAAGACTTCATTTTGATTTCAAAAATAGTTGGAACTGCATTCAAAGATTTTAGAAAAATCCCCTGCCTTAACCAGGAATCGAACCCATCAAAAAAGAAAAAATATTTTGTTCGTTTTTACGATACCAATCGAAAGGATTACTCATAAGGGTTTTTTTTTCTTAATTGACACAGCATTTTAAACAATAGGAAGACCATCTAATTTATCATTTAAATTATTATTATTACGGGTTATATCAATTTGTATCGAACCGTATGCGATTTTTTTTGAAATCTTTAAATGCAGTTCCATTTCATTTTAAAAACTAAATGAAGTCTTCTTTCAGTAAAATTTTCTACTTTCAATATTTAAGATACTTTCCCTGCATGTGGAAAAGTTTTGGAACACCCTGTATACTGTGATAATAGGTTATGATTATGATGATCTATGTATGGGTTTAATCATACCATAATTCAATAATTGACATAAACCAGAATTCATTAGTCGAAATTCTTTTGAAAAATATACACGACACAGCACAGAGGACACTCGGTAAGTTACATTAAATGTTGCTACAAAACAGAATATGTAATAGCTAATAAATCCAGGTGCAAAAACTTCATTCTTATTCAAGGGCCGAATCGCGAATTTTCCTCGTTGGTATACACGCTTGGGAAGCGGTTGTGGTGCTGAAGAATAGCGTTTCTATTATCCTTACTAATATTATAAATGCGAAAGTCCGTTTGTTTGTTTATTTGTTTGTTTGTTACACCTTCACGTCTTAACTATTAACTACTTCAGTAGTTAAGACGTGAAGGCGATCATAATGAAATTTTACATACACGTTGTCAGGAGTACAGAAAAGAACATAGGGTACCTTTCATCCCGAAAAAACGTACTGTTCCCGAGGGATAGTAAAAATACTTTACACGCAGACGAAGTCGCGGGCGGCCGCTAGTTATAAATATTTAGGAGCGATTTCTTGATAAAAATGTATGATATAGAGCAGTAAGAAATTGCAGATAATGACTAGTCAGGGACTAAAAAGGATGTGACAAAAAAGTGATAAAAAAATGTATTGGGGTGGTTGGTGAATAATGGAATCCATAATAGTTTGCTCGTCGCCATCATTAGTAAACAGTTTAATTTATAACCGGAATGTCAAAATTTATTCCGCATTTTCAATATCGTTTCAGAATGTTACTTTTATATGAATACCAAAGTTAAGTATAAAATATTATATACATTTCTTGTATTTAGGTACACACGACAGCACGTTAAGTTAAACAGAAGAACTACAAAAACAGCGTTTACTGCGTACGGCATAGGTATGTATAGTGTGATGAGCTGTCGACTGTACCCAAATGCATTTACCGAGAGAGTTATATTTGTAATGTAATATAATTATGGTCACAATACAAAAGTGGTAGGTATTAACTTTTGATGCGATCATTCCCGCTAATTCTACGTTAATGGACACAAAACCTTATAATGGATGTTCCTGTATCCATATTCATCAGTTGGCCATTTTAATGAATTATTGCACGATATTTTCTGTTAAATATTAAAACTCACAGAAGCGATTTAGTATGAAATTTATTTCGCATAAATTAGTCTCATTGTGATAAGGTCTCTTTGATTAACTTGGCATAATTAATATTGTTTATTAATTTTACATTCAAGTAGAAAATTAGACAACAAATAGTTATGCACAGAACAAAAATAAATAGTTTAATACCCGAAGTACTAGCTCAAAATTTGATAAAAGTTTATGATATTATGGTTCAATACCAATTCTTGAACTCATAATGTACCTATTTACAAAGAAATATACGAAAGTTAAGTAATCCAATTATAAATTCATAAAATTTTAACATTATTTTCTACTCAGTAAGTCAGTATTTCTACTTTTTGTCACTTAATACATTTAAAAAAAAGTATCTCACCAAAATTAAAAAAAAAACAGGCACTTAATGAGAATTTAATTTCGTATAATACTATTTATGGAAACATCATCTGTCAAACTCTTAATTACAATATTTGTTAGTTTAACTATTTCGACTACGAAGTCAACTATTTCGTCTAGGAAGTGTTAGGAAACAAGAGGAACTTTAACCACATATTATTTAGACTTAACAAAGGCAGGTGTCATTTTAAGGACACCTCTGTATTCTCTATTTCCATAACGGAGCCCTATTTCAGTCCGGAATAATGTATGATCTGACAGAGCCATTTAAGAGGTCCCGTCCGACGGTATAGTTTGCGACAGCCCGTATTTTTATGTTGGCATCAGATAATTTACACCTGCGACTCAGTAATTGTGATGTTAAATATAAGGTGGAAATACTTAACTAGGTATATTTATTTTTATTGTCAATTTTTGCATGCTTTTGTGCTCCTTTACAAGTGCAAGAAGAGCTTAAAATAAGCTTTTATAATTATTATGTCACCGTAGAATAATGAGAACCATTACATTGTAATTAATTCTCATTAAATCAAAATTTACAATTTGACGCATTTATTTTTGATATACACATATTTACAGTAAAGGAATATAATTTTCCGAAAATTGTAATATTAGTTTAGCAATTCTTACAATTTTCCGGTGACATGTTATATTGAAAATCTAATCATTATCATCTTTTTAAAGAGTTGTTTTACACTTAACACTGGTTTTTTTTTGCCTAAGTTTAGTAGTGAAAAAAAATTCGGGTTGCATTTCAGGGGTGCCGGCAGAAGTGAAAACTTGAATACTTAATAACGTTGTGCATTTTTGATATTTTGAAATTAGCGGCAAGGGGTTAAAATTATTTCTTTCCTATTACTATACAGTCACACAATTCAATCAGTTTGTAATTAGAGAAAAATTCTAAAGATTTCGCGCCAGTGGCCTTTTTAATTTCTACATGCACGCATTATACGATTTAAACTTTTAGTCACAGAGTATAAATAAGTCTATGATTTCACCCAAGATTTCACCGAAGAGATCGCTGCTATTAGTTCCATTTTCAAAATAAGCGCGTTATTGGTGACACAAGTATTTTCGTCTTGAAATGACACGCCGCCATTTTCACCGCGACCCGTAGCAAGAGAGGGGGATACTTCCGCTGCCAGCTGTCTACTCTCCATCCGTCACATCCGTCTTACGAATTTTCGATCAGGGTCACGTGATTCTTACTGACGCGAGTTTAGCATTTTTCCCCCATTACAAAAAACCTAAGAAGTTTTCACTTCAAAAATACTTCTCATTAGAAAAACTTTTTTACGAAACGATTTGGATTAATAAAAAGTCGTTTAACAAATCTTTGACAGAGTATTTATGGAAAATAGCTCTTTAGCCCATTTCGCTATTTAAAAAAAGTTTCAACGAAAATATTTAGGAAACAGACGCCCAGCATTCAAACCAGTTACTCGACCGTAGTCAGTTGTGTGTCACTTTCCAAGCAATTTTTCATTCCAAACAAAAATACACAGTCAAAATTAATAACAGTTCATTATCAGTCGTATAATATACGATAGTTGCAACGAGGCTTGAACATAATTTTGTAAACATACACAAAAGATACAAAACTCAATCGATTTTCAACCTAATATCACACAGTTTAAAGATAAACTTACTTAAGAAAAAAATGACAGTTTTATTCAATTCGATGTGCTGCTGTGTGTGTTACATCCGGAATAAACAAGTTGTGACTGCTTAAAAGTGTATATTTGCATCTAATGATTCCGCTCCATAAATTAACATGCCATAGCCATATTTGGATAGTTAACAAAATTAAGGGCTCGTAAGAGCAGTCGCTAAGTGTATGGTAAATGCTATAGAACATTACACGTGAAAGCAGGTAAATGATTTGATAGAAAAATACTAATAAGCTTTAGAATCACGTACACAGACGCTTGTGAAAATGAGTTAAATGCAACTTATAGTCCTACTATAGCATTTTTTTAGCAAGAAGCGCTCATGGCGGAACTTGACAGACTGACTGTACTCGATCACGTTTGTTAAGCAACGCTCAGTCCGGCCAGGTGTTGGATGGGTGACCGTTAAGTAGCATAACAACTGAGCGCTTCTGTGCTTCGGAGGGCACGTTAAACCGTCGGTCCCGGCTGTTGTCATCTGATAATAGTCGTTAAGCCAAGTTAGAGGCCTTACAGGCGGCTTGATAAACTCTAACACCAGAGCTGGCCACTATTCCTCATTCGATAAGAAGAAGAAGCAATACACTAGTGACATAATTATGCTTAATTTGATCATATTATTACATAATTATGAGACATAATATTTTCGGTAACGAATTAAAGTTTTACCATTGACAGTACAAATTTTGACAAATATAACTTCGTTTCTATGTAAATTGTAAATAATGACATAAATCCGGAAGCCAAGAACAATAATTTAAGTCACACCCATATTAAGTAGGTAAGTAAAGCTCCTACTAAGACAACTAAGTGATGGCATTTTATTGTGTATTCATCAACATTACCTCAACGATTCACGAGTTGTATCGGTTGAGACAGTTACGTGACAGAATATTTTTTAAATACTAATAATTGTAATTTGTTTTTTAATAAGGCGTCCTCTCCTCCTTCAATTGCTATACCCTACTGGGTCCATAATGTTCTCTTTCTATAAAATTACCACCTATGTATTTACTTTATGGTATGCAATAAAATACTGAATACTGAATACTGAAAGAGAGGCGCTTCGTAGGTGCTTATAATATTAGGCACACAGCGTTGTGCAATTTGAAATTGTACTTTATTGCCGTGCAGCGAGAGTAGCTTATTATTTGGTTGTCCTCGCGCGGATGGGCTTCTGTACGTTAATATATGGCTAGAATAGGATATAGTGAGAGAAGTTGGAAAATTACAAGTAAACTACCCTTGGACGAATCAACCACGAACTACCACTGTTTTCGCTACCGTAAACTAGCGTTTTCTCTTTCGGATTGACTATGTGAGTTTGCATCAGCTCATGGTAGATCTACTGCTCACACAAACAATAATTAATATTTAGATTCGCGACTAATTCATTTTTTTAATAAAATTTCTAAAACAAACTTTTTTCATATCGCTGCATGATTCGCTTAACTACTTTACTTAATTAATTTTAAAATATTAATTTTGAGAACCTTAGTCTATTATAATTAACTTTTAATAATAACAATGAACTTGTAAACTTCATTAACCTCCTGTCAATCCCAATTCTTAATTGTATTCGAATACTGTCGAAAATTATGATTGGCCAATTAAAAGGTCAAAGTTGGACTTACAGGTGAATTAATTGACTAACTAAATAATAATTTATGCATAAACTATTCTATTCTTTTATAGTAATTTTTTGTTGTTTCTTTTTTGATGAAAGGTGAATGGTATGAAAAAAGTATGTAAATTTAGGCCAACTTTTACGAGTATACAGGGTTATTTGTAAAACACCAACAACCTCGCAGGAGTAGATTACTATCATCATAAACAACCACATTTGTTCTACGACTTTTTCGAAAACAGACAAAAAGTCGACTCTCCATACAAATGTCCTAACAGCTGATCGAGTTTTGTATGAAAAGTTGATTTTTTTTGTTTGTTTTTGGAAAAGTCGTAGAACAAATGTTGTTGTATACGATATTACTAATCTACTCCTACAAGGTTGTTAGTGTTTTTCAAATAACCGTGTATACAGCGTGAAATTTTAATCATTTAGTTTCCGCAGTGGGGTGGTTCCACTAATGATTTCAAGCAACTTTTACTACAGGGCCAACTTTGATATCTCGAAAAAAATCTGCTGTTCCATACAAAAGCGCAATCCTACTCGACCTTAATGTACTAAAAAGCTTTTTTTTTGCGATATCAGAGTTGGCCCCATAGTAAAAGTTACTTGATGTGATGAGTGGAACCACCCCACTGCGGAAACCAAATGATTAAAATTTCAGCGTGTATTATTACTACGTACTGCACACCCTAAGTAGGTACTACTATCTATGGCAAGTGTATATGAATGATAATTCTAATCTTTCTAATGATCGCTTTGAGTTAAGTTGAGCTTAGTTAGCTAGCTACTTAGTTACTAGGTATCTTCTAGCTTGACAAAAAAAATTGAAACAGATTTTCCTCAAAAACTCAAACAGTAGGTGCCTATAAAACAGGCTCTTAGATTTTAAGATTGCAAGGTTTTTTCTGTATTAGGTAAAAAGTAGCAGACATTTACACGTGTTTTACTTTCCACCACCATTTCAAATTAAATTTATTCAAAACGTTGTTATTCCTTCAAAGAAACAACGCAGTAAGCGTTCATGTTTATATACTTTAAGTTACGTATGACTAATTAATTTAACTGTGTTATTCCGATCCCCAGAATGAAAATAATATTTTGAAGGAATTTTTACATTCCGACCTAAGAAAATACTTTGAAATTTCCAAGGCCATAGAATACCCCCGATAAAACAAACAATGGACAATTTCAAATATTTATAATTAATAGCGGCCGCCCGCGGTTTCACTCGCGTGGTTCCCGTTCCCGTGAGAATATCGGGATAAAAAGTATTCTATGTTTTAATCTAAGCTATCTACTATATGTGTGTCAAATTTCAACCAAATCCGTTCAGTAGTTTTTGCGTGATTGAGGAACAAACATCCAAACCCACAAACTTTCACATTTATAATATTAGTAGGATTTGGTAATTGATGATTTTAAAGTTTAATTAATACTACGCACTTGCTTATTAATAAGGGTGTGTGTATTTAATAATGTTGGTTGTATAGTGGTTAGTGGTCGCTCTCTATCAAATTATTATAGGATTGACCTTTTAAGAAAGAAATTAATAATTAGTAGATAATAATATTAGACAACTGCACATAGGCTGCTCTAATCCCAAAGTTATTAGCTAAAACACTTGTACAATGGAAATCAAAGACAACGATGATACTACAAACATCCAACTCAAAACAAAATAGAGGAGTTAGTTTTTCGAGATTCACCAAGCTGGAAATCGAATACAGCTCCATGCATGCTTGAGGCTTGAAATGTCATGTCAGCAGAATTTGAAACAATAAAGATACAATGTTTTAATACTAACAGGACTTTAATAATAGTATTGTATTTATCTGTAAAGTCTTTATTTGCATTGAATTCAGTAAGTTGAAAATTAATGCAAACAGAACTTTCTATGAAAGATGATACGAAAGAACTTAGATGGTATGTATAAATCAAAAATTATAATATTACGATAAACAAATCTAAAACAGTCAAAATCAGCGTCGTGCTCAGAGAATCAGATAAACAGTACCAATTCACCAGGTCACCTCGAGATAGATGGTGTAATCTCCTTTATCGTCGAGAAAAAGTCGCAACGATAACAAAGAAAAAAGAATTTAAAAGGCCATAATTCAAGCTCCCCTTTCCTAGGGAACCCTTCCCTAGCAAGGCCAGAAACACCGGGATGGTGTATAAATCATTCAGTTTCAATTATGCTCCACTTACAAGAATACCTACGCGCGATGAATATTATTGTAAATATTCCTGTGTTATGTTAGGATCTGTGTAATGTTTGTTCTGATAATTTGTGCCCGCTGCGCAGTTGTTTTAAGCTCAGCTGTCGTTATTAATATTCTCAATTTGATTTGAATGCGTGTTTCCGGATTTTAAAGAAGTATTTTTTCCATTGTCAGCGACTAATGTGGTTCGTTGGATAAACTAGGTAATTAATTCATTTACTCTAAATCACACGAGGAAAACAGTTAATTTCACTAATTTAAAACATCACGTAATATTTATCATTATTTATCAGCAAAATTCTTGTTTTAAATTCTAAATAAATAAATAAATAGTTTATTACCAATGGAGAAATTAATTTATTCTAAAACAGCAAAGAATAGTGTTTTTTGTGGTTCCAATTCATTCACATTTAAGTTAAGTAGTTTAATAATAATATATAAAAACACGACATAATTAAATTCTTTACATCACTTGTATATTCACATATTATATAAATAAAACAACACAACACTGCAAATAATATATACTTAAATTAAGCCAAGATAAATAAACTTAAAGAATTTATCTATGGTACAGTATAAAACGGAATAGAGGCCACGTGTCTTGTTTCTCTTACTTCGCACTCTACAAAAACTTGTACAGCTCACCGAAGCAGATCTGATAAACACCAACAGCAAATCCACCCGAATAAATCACTCCGCACGATGACAATGCAAAAACAAAACTCCATCCTTTTGAATTCCGATTAATCGACTAGACAGACACTCTACAAACTTACTGAAAATTGAATTTCTTAATTGCCTATCCACAACAGAGGAATACTTTGATGGACTTCCTTCCTTTTCGGTCATCGGTAGCTTTCTAGAAATTTCATTAATATTTTTTTCCTCGCCACAGGCTTTGGTGGAAAAGTTTTTTAATCTCAATCGGGAAGAGGGAACGCTGGTTGTCAGCGGAGGAGAATTACATTTACCTTCGGGTCACGAAATTACTAAATGTTTTCGGCGGCTTCGAATAAATCAACGATGGCGTTGTAACACAATGGAAATCCATGTTACACAGGGAGTTGAATCGATTCTAATTTAAAAAGGGATTATTGGTATTACTTATGTGTTGAAACTAAACTCTTTTCGAGAACTGGTTACGTTTTCATTTAATTAAATTTTACTAACGCTTTTAAAAGCAACCGGTGTGCACTATGTACTTTTCTCATTAGTACGTTTGGTATATAAACCTTCAACTAACTGAGTCAGTAAAACAGAAACATTAGTAATAAAAGTTTTGTTGTCAGTAAAATAAGTACTTACTCTTAATATATTATGCAATTATGTTAAATTTCACATTAACATCTCATAAACATTTCATATGCTTATGAGAGACCAACGCAAATGTTGGGGAAAATATTTAATATATTTTCTAGGTACAGGATAAATACATTTTTGAAAAATATTGATGCAAATGCTACTTGTTAATGAAATGGTAAATTAAACAGTAAGTAAATTATCTGATACACAAAACAAATGAATCTTATTAGTTGTTATGCCAAGATTTATAAAGCAAATGAAACATTTAAAAGACTTCTTCTTCTTATCGAATGAGGATTAGTGGCCACTTCTGGTGTTAGAGTTTATCAAGCCGCCTGTAAAGCTTCTAACTTGGCTTAACGACTGTTATCAGATGACAATAGCCGGGACCGACGGTTTAACATGCCCTCCAAAGCACGGCAGCACTCAGTTGTAATGCCACTTTAACAGTCACCCATCCGAAACCTGACCGGACCGAGCGTTGCTTAACAAACGTGATCGAGTACGATCAGTCTGTCAAGTTCCGCCATGACTGGCCATGAGTGTTTATTTAAAAGACTGAGCAGTACTAAAACGTCCGCAATTCTTTTACGATTTCTTATACGGTTTACTCCTGTAAAAATATTTACTCCAACTTTGATCCTGACCACAATGCCCCATAAAAAGGGAGTATCAAAAAACAAGGCATCGAGAAACATCACACAGTCAGCAATATTTCCACCGACGCAGAGGGTCTTTAAAATCAAAGTCGCTCAGTATTTCACGATCGAGCATAACGCTGTATTATGGCCCCTTCAAAAAAGATGCTCCAAGAAAAAGGTCGCCAACGGACCGTGTAGTCAAACAGAAAGGATTTGGCGGATAAATCCGTTTATTACTACCGGGCCTTTCAACTGAAACGCCACAGAGTAAACGACAATGCTGGAAATTCTAAATATTTTGGTAAACTTGCATAGTTCACTGGGGAATCTCTGATTTATCGTTTCCGTGTCACAACTGGAATTACATGTATTTTTGTTGCTATTATGGTGCTATTAAATAATGCAAAATCTGTAAAAGGTGTTCGATGAATCTTATCGTTAGTTAGTTAATTAGCAATTTTTTTAAAGTTGAATTTGCATTGAGATTTAATTTTGTGACATGTATTTGCATCATTGTGGCGACAGTTAGATTTTTTCTTTTTATATCATACTGCTTAATCTAAAGTTTTTTTTAATTATTATTGTCTATTGTGTGTGTGCTTAGGGAAATTTTGTGTGCTATGTGTTGCTAATTAATAAATAATATTCTATTCTTTTCTTCAAATTATGTCACCTTATACTTATCATCAATTTGTCAATTTTCAATTTCGTATAGAACAAGAGTTTCAAAGTCATCATTTCCTTAAAAATCCGCCGCAACTCCATGACGGATCTGTCGTAACCAACGTTAGCTAAGAGAACCAGCCATTTCATTGAAATTCGAGTGCCACATAAAACGGGGCGTAAATTTCGGGCGCTAATGCTTGGACACTCCCAATGTTGCCTAAAGCAAAGACGCGGATAGGTTTAGTACGATTTTATGAGCACCCGAATTATTCCCTCTTTAGTAGGTGTTAGAAGTCTTTATAAAGTCCCGGCTGATTTACGAATACAGTTTTATTTACTGGTTTAGGCAATTCCAGCCAGCTCACTAACTAAACTACTTGAGGATTGATGGGCTGTTAGATAAAAGAGATCTGAAGCACCTTTTAAATCAGTTTAATTCTTTGATATATGTAATACCTAATAATATGTGCCTTAAAATAAAGTGACGATAAGCTTCACTGGATTTATTCATGAATTTAGTCTTTACATAGCAATACAAACATAGAAATAGAGATATAAAATAGTTGGTTTAGTACTCATAGAATCCTAAGTTTATAAAATTGAAATCCGTTTATAACGGCTTACGATTTAGGTGGAAGAAGTATCTGAAGGTTAATTTATGTAGTAAACATGGGAAAGTAATAACTATAGGCTTGCGTTCAAATTAGGAAGCCAGTTAAACCTATTTTACGTGCTGCATTGCAGAAAAGGTTATTAAATGGGAGTGGATGAACGGAAAAAGGTTAGGCAACAATAAAAAGGTAAAGAGGCAAAGAACCGAGCCTTCTCTTTATTGTAGTGGCGGGGGCTTTTGTTTTGACCACCCTTTGTTCCAGTGGAGTTTCGCTCCGAATATTTTCAATAGAAACAATTTTTCAGTTGGGGAAACAAGTTTAATTTATGCTAATAAAACGGAGGAGGATGACTTTTGCGGTTCTATTGACGTTTATGGTCAAATTGTATAAGAGTGACCTGATTCTGCTTAAGTATTAACAATACTTCTCTTTTATTAATGGTTTTTGATGACATTTATATTTATGTCGGCTATTGCTATGTTTTGAGCAACGTTTTGTTCCAATGTTCTTTTCCTTGACCATTATTTGCCAAAGCAGCGATCTGTTTTTTTACCACATACGAACAGGCAAACAAATGACGTTTTATCTATACGTACAATATAAATAGTATAATTAAAAAACTAAAAGTTTCTAAGTAATATAATGCTATTCAGCTCTCATTACCGTCCAAGGGTCATAAAACAACGAAACCCAGTTCATTTTTAAACAGTTCCCCATTCCTCGAGCAAGAATAATACCAAAACAGCACTTAAAGTGAAAAGTCCTTCCTAGAGCTGCGTGAACCCTAGAACATGAAAATTTAATCAAACCGACATCCGCAGTAAAGTTGCGAAGTGGCTAACAAAGCCACCGCTTATTACTTTGATCAATGAACTGTTTTAGAATGGTTTCTTTTGATATTAAATTGAACTACACCGTCTTGATGCAAATGAGAAAATTCTGTTGCCGGAAGAAATACGACTTGTGAATGCAAACAGAACGAAAGACTTGAAAAAAAAAAGACGGTAACTTATAGTGTAAAAACATAGTGTACATACAATAATATCATTAATTGGAGCACGAGGATATACAATTCCTCATGCTCCACCCAGGTGAAGAACTCGAAGGTGGACCACGAGGAAAGATAGATTTAAAGCAGTAAGGGGCAAATGGGTAATTCAGTCGAGTCGAAGTACTTTTAGGTGTTCCTCATTCACACGCTGACGCATGTCACATACGTTATCATAATTTTAGTAGAACATCATCCAAAAGTAAATTAAAATTTAATTATCAACGTTTCAATCACGAGGTGGGCCTATGTAATGTCATAATATGCCGTGCCATATTTTAATACAGTGATAATAATTTGAATAATCTCATTAAGTATTCAGTATGACCAGCTATTTCATTTAGTGGTTTATAATCCAAGGTTACTTTACAAGCTCATAATATTAAAGAGGGCTTATAATATTTACGTCTATAATCAGCTTATTCATATCCCAAGCGGTCTGGTAATATCAAACTCCTTAGTTTCCAATAAATTTTTCAGTTTCAAATAGGATGAATATGAATAAACGATACTTGCCTCAGGTCGCTTATGAAAACTTAAATATACCTCCGCAAAAGAATTCAAAAGAAGAGAACGGCAATTGAGAATTTAAATGAAGAAAAAACTCGGGCGTAGGGCTTACTGGCAAAAATATGACGCAACTTTACGAAACCTTTGTATTCTGAGGCGCAGTAGACCTTATGAGGTAACATAAATTTAGGAAGTTCCGAGTATTCTGGGAATTTCTGGAAATAATATCATGGAAATGGTTGTAAAGGATTCGACTGAATATTCTTGTATGAATTTTGGAAATATTTTGGAAGATTTTCTATATATTTACGTATAAATTGGTAAAATATTCTTCGAGATCATTGAGCATGAGCATATTTTATTCATAACATTTTCTCGTATAGGTACTTTATTTAATAAAAGTTAACGTAAAATTTTTATGCGTGTAAATGCAATGGTTGTATCAAATTAATATCCAGTACCTACTTGACTTTTTTAAAATCAATTACCAAACAAAAATACATTCGATATTCGTAATTTAAAGTTGCTTTTTACTCGTTTTGTGTAAGCATATTCAGTATTCAAGCCAGTGCTCGGTTTTGTCAGTGCGCGGTCAAGTAGATGGCAGAGACGGTGCCCCTCTATTATTTATAAGAAAACATGAAAATTTAATAAGAGACCAGTGCAGAGATTTTCTCTTTTCCTTTGTTGTAACTATGGCGGATACTAAGTCTTATTCGCGTTAATATTGATACCGTAGTTAGTTGCTTTGTATTTTTATCTCGTATTGTTGTGAGGAATTCTTTGGCGTTGTTTATAAATATTCTAGTTTCAACTGCAAACTTCATTTTTATTGTATAAAGTATTAAATGATCTACCCCTTGATTACGTAACTCTGTTCTTAACTATTCTTGTTTGAAATCGACTGAAACTGTTTTAAATCGATTAAAATTAATGAAAATTGACAGTCAGGTGCTAATAGAGTGCTAAGTGCTAACAGAAAACTCTATTATCAACTAAAACTGACAACTTTCATTAATTTCAAAAGACTCCAAACAGTTTCAATTAATTTTGAACGAGAATTGTTAGCAACAATCATATGTAATCAGGGGGCAGTACTTCGTTTAGTTTAAAGGAATTTCTATCTGACTGTTTATAAAGTATGAGTGTATTCATTAAATACCTATCATAAAATTAAATTAAAATGTAGTTAGTCCTTAGAATGTAATGTGTCGGTTACTTTAAGCAAAAATGTTAAAAAGTACTCTTTGCCTCAAAATTCTGTTGCCAAGTAAAATGCAAAATTTATCATAAACACACACTTGTATAAGTGCTACAACAAGTCATGTTTCGTTATGTCTTGGGTTTTCTTCGTATTTTTTAAAATACAGTGTCACTGTTGGAACAGACCCCTATTGTGTGATTGCTACCGTACAAACTATAGAAAAAAAAGAATAAGTGGTTGATGGTTCAAGCACCGGGTGGTACAAAAAAAGTTTCGCCTTTTATTTAGCTTGGTTGACCTTTGAGTGTGGTGATATCTCATTGAAATACGACTTCATACTGTTCTTGTATTATGACTAACGTCTGTGGGTACTGTCATACAGTATGTAAACTATTGTATTTTTCACAGTTCTGTGGTATGAAAATTTTTAGAAGGAATGTTAAAATAAACTTTTTAAAGTTGAATAACTTTTTCTTAGATATAATTTTGCCTAAAAAAATAAAAAAAAAATACTCTATTAGGAAGATTGACTACAATATTCGATAAACGCCTGTTATAGTATAATTTTTTGCTCAATAAAACCAAGAAGAGATTTATAAATTATGCAAACGATACTTTTATCGAAGGCAAGTATTGGTATTTAGGCTAATATCATTAATTCAATTCCATCTAAAAACAATACAAATCAACTGGTATGTTTGTTTACCACGTTCAATTATTTAAATTACTAACTATCGATCGAGTAAGACAAAGTAGTTAACACAACCATTAAGCTACTAGCTCTTGTCAATTTCCTATTAATCATAATGTTTTATTTATAGTTGTCAAAGCCTACTATTGGTTGTGGAAGCCATAAACCATCGCTTATCGATCAGATAGGTACTTAAATGATTGTTTATAATAAAAACTAGTTTTGTATGCATATTTATTAATAGAAATTTGAACTTTTGCATTTTTTGTCACCATTCTGTGAGCCACTTCACACGCTATATTGCTGTTTAAAAGTTCAACTCGGAATAAAAAGTTTGTGCTCTATTATTAAAAATAAATACTGAACATCACATATCAGACACAACAAGTGGTATCAAAGACCCAGACTTAAAACAATACTTATAGAATGTTCGTTTTTTTTAATTGACCCAGCCGGGATTGAACCTGGAACCTCGAGGTGGTGATGGTTGCACCACATGAGTAAATAAGTGACACTATGAAAACCTGTGTTCAAGCTACTTATTATGGTTACGTATTTGTTATGGTTTGAATGAAATTTGTTAGCTTGATACCAAGTCAGGTCTTTATGCATGTATGACTGAATTAAAACCAAACTCGTGTTTGCACCGTTCAAAGGTAAAAATAAATTATGTTTGATTTATAAATCAGTGACACCGGATTTATACGTTACTAATTAGTAAAATATGTCTTTCTTTACATAACTGTGTATTCCTTTTTAATGGTTCCCTTAAACAAGGTCTTTAATTTTTTTTTATTTCGTTAAAAGGCCTCTAAGTAAAGCTTGGCAACTTGTTCATACCACTTAACGAGTGTTTCGCAAAAGCATTATAGAACTTCCGAAGAACGATATACGCTAAGTTTCTTTACTTTTACGATCGCTAGCCAAAGTCGGTACGTTATTATAAAGATATTGACTAACATGTTGTAGGTATATGGTATTTTAGGTGTCAGATACATACACCAATCAAAAATTGGAATAAGGTGAGTATTATGAACGGTTAGTCATTTCATTTTTTAAATTAGTTTCAGTAGCTTAGTATATACTTAGGATTCTTTTTATTCCGCACGTATGTAAGTTTTCTGTTGTTCAGGGAAATGGGAATAAAATATTGCTTTGTTTACCGTATAAATATATGTAAAAATACTGTATAAATACACTTACGTGCTGAACACACATATCGAATCGAAGTTTGAGAGCAATTTATTGAAGTATAAAAATAATCTTCAACAAAAGCTTTTGCACTCACAATAATATCGACGATCTCTAATCAATACTAAGTGTTCTTCAATAACAACCGACAAACGAAGTTTATTAAGCCCTAATCACTATGAAGGAAACTTATCGGGAACAGAATAGGCCCTCCGATTTCCGATCTATTGAATATTGAACAGTTGAATAAATTATCCATAACACCGGTTATTCCGAAAATCGTCGTGTTGCCCAAATTGGCAATTTACATTCGAAATGACTGAGAATCGGCCAATTTGCAAGTTATGATGCGAAGGTTACGCCTGGGTGAAGCAAACCACATATTGAGTAATTTTATTATCAGCCCTAGATAGGTGTCAAAGTGTCGAACATTAAACATGGACTAATGTAAAGGTTAATATGAATATTATGATAAAGGTGTAATAAAAGTTGTATAATGTGATAGTTATCGAAATAAAAACGAGATAAAACAATAATAAAGATTTTAAATTTGATAAAGTAGATCTAAGGAAAGGAGGATGTCGTAACTTACTTTAGTCAATTAGTACGTTAGAAAAATAAAATAAAAACTCGTCTGGAATCACTCGGGTAGCAAAAGGTCGATTACCACCCGAGTCGGGGGGTAATCAACCTTTTGCTATCAGTAAGCACGCGCAGTACGCAAAAGCCTATTTACTCTGGCCCTAAATAGGCCTAACCATATTTTGGTAGGTGACTTGTGAGGTACAATCAAAGACACGTACCGAATCGCATCGCTTGTCAAAGTCAGAGTAAAAATCAAAATTAATTTATATATAAAAAAATAAGCACTTTTGAATCGTCTTTATTTTCCTACCACCCGATCCAGACTTTTTTTGTTTGACAAGAAGAACGGGTGCAAAAAACTTGACAGCTTTTACAGGAATAAGTAACGATATTTGCAAACTTAAATAATCTTGTATGTGGCCAACGCCAATAGTATGCAATACGTCTGTTCACTAGGACAAGTCCCTAAGTGAGTAGTTTGGCTCTTCGTAGGCCAAGACAGACACAGAGGAGACTAAGTTAGTAATATTCGATTTTCCACTATATTAACATTTTACATAATACACACCGAAGCTCAATCTGATTTCGGGTAGAACAAACAAGTTACCAGCAGCCCAGCAGCCACTGATTTAAATTTTAAAAGAATGTTATAACCTATATAAATATTGATTACCAGGCTCATTCTTAATGCGAAGGGAACAAAGTTTACTTTGCTGTGACAATAAAGAGAGCTGAGGTTCAGAGAGTACACTGTGTGATAAATAATTCAAAGTGTTGAGAAAGTAAGAGTCTTCCATTTTATCGATACGAGTCACATAATCTACGAGGTGTAGATTATGTGACACGCAAATTTTTTCATAGTTAATAATACGTATTAAATTTATTTACTTTGCTCAAATAATTATAATTGAGATGAGGCCGTAAGAAACGATAATACTGATGTTAGTTTGTGCCACTTTTATTTGTTACAGTAATGAAGATCACATTAGCTTACTGCTAAATAATTTTATTTATTTTCCATCAGCCAAAGTTTGTTCTCCGTATGTGGTATTTACGGATGACTAAAGCACGACTTTTGCTGCACGGCGAAAATCTTTTGGCCAAAACTGTTTCTGAGATTACCATCAGCCATTTTTAATGTCCCCACTGCTGGGGTACAGGGTTCTTTATGGGTGGATAAAGAGGATGGGGCATAACCCACCACGTAGGCTCCAGGTGGATTGGTGGGTGTTAACGACTGCAAATCCAGCCGGGACTAATGGCTTAACGTGCCATCCGAAGCACGGAAATTCTTGGTCGACCGACTCTTGCGAAAATTGCTTAACCGCTGCAATTGCAGGGCCAGGCGCTAAAGCACTGCACCACTGAGCTCCATAGGAACTAAGTGTTATTATATTATTGTCACCTAGGTTACGCCATCGTCTACAATGGAGTCGATCGTCGGCGTTGCTGCCGTCTATGTAGTCACTTTATAGACGACAGTAATGCCGTTACTGATGTGTCACCTGCGATTAAAATTTATAAGCGCTTGGTGACTAAAGTCACCCACCAATTTGACCCATGTAAATAGCCCACCATTTCCCTGCGTGATCGAATCAGAAATGAGGAGATTCGCAGGAGAACTAAAGTAACCGACACCGCTCGAAGGATTGCTCAGCTGAAGTGGCAATGGGCAGGACACATAGCGAGAAGAACTGATGACCGTTGGGGCGGAATGGTTCTGGAATGGCGACCGCGCACCGGACGACGCTCCGTGGGTAGGCCCCCGACAAGGTGGATCGACGATCTGGTGAAGGTCGCGGGAAGCCACTGGATGCGGGAAGCGCAGGACCGATCGTTGTGGAGATCCTTAGGGGAGGCCTATACCCAGCAGTGGGTGTCATGCGGCTGATATGATGATGATGATGAAATAGCCCACAACGTAAACTGCTCAATACAGCGATACACTCAGCGACAAAATGATCTGAGCATAGCTGCTGACCCTAATGAGGTATCTTTTATGCGTGTCAGTGATCAAGCTGAAAGTTGGCATACCATTATTGAAATTCTTTCGGATAGAGGAATTCCATGTGGACGAGGTCGCGAGTGGAAGCTAGTCATATTATTAAATGAAAGTCTAAATACTTCGCCAGCTAAAGCGTAAGGCAAATATTAAAGAGAAAATCATTTTCCTTAAGAAAATCGTCTTCCAAATGGAATCGCAAAGCAAACTATATCGAAAGACAGCCACGACCTGGATCGTTAAACTTTTATTGCTCTATTACTGTTTTATAACAAAGAATATCGAGAGCGTACGGCAGCCATAAAATTCTACTCGTGATGATCAAGGCCCAACTTACAGACTTACAGCTTCGGCCTTTCAGTATAATAGGATACTCCTCTTGTTTGATGCTTAGTTGCTAATGGAACTGAGGAAAGGTTTCGTTGATAATTATTATCTTTTGTTGTAGGAAATTTTGTTTGAAGAACCGAACAAATACATCGAAAGCTCTGTGATGGTCAAAGACAAAGTCAAAGTCTTAGTTTTGTAGCTGTTGCTCAGTATTTTATTTTTGCCATAAAGTATCATTATAAATACTTTACAAACTTTACGGAGATAAATAGACAAGTCAAAGGTTACATCATCGAAAAAAGTAACGTAATATCACGTAATATGTAGTTTGCAACTTTTTTCAGTTTGATGTTTAATTAAGATTATTAATATAATTGAAAAATATTAGAAAAAATCGACTCACCCGTAGCGGCTCAGACGGGATATCATTTATATTAATAATCTTAATATAAAAATAGCATTGTGAATGCATAAAATCTAAAAGTTTAAAAATTGATGTTTAATTGCTAATGGAACTGTGGAAAGGTTTCGTTGATAATAATTATCTTTTGTTGTATGAAATGTTATTTGAAAAACCGAACAAGTACATCGAAAGCTCTATGGTAGTCAAAAACGAAGTCAAAGTCTAAATAAACTTTGTGGTTGATTGCTCAGTATTTTATTTTTTGGTTTACAGTGTCAATAGGAGAGATTTTTAAACAATAAATACTCAACAAACTTTGCGTAGATAATAAGGCAAGTTATTGGTTACATCTTCAAAAAGAGTACCTAACTCAATTATTGTTTGTCATTTATTAACGATTTTTGTTTTTGTAAAGGTAAAAACTGACTAAAAACAGTGCAGTAAGCTATCAGGGGGTCTATGACGAAAAGTTTAATGCGATACACGCAGCTGCGTCCGTGCTTCGTTTTGATTGTTTCCTATTACAAATTACTTTCGTATGCGATATTGCGAAGTGACTGCGTGAGTTTAACAGTTTCTCTCTTGATTCGATAGAAAAATTCAAAATATTTGATAAAACTACAACCAAAGAACTGCGGACGACTATCGTGGCTAAGTGACTGCGTTACGCAATTGCGTACGTTATTTTCGTAATAGGCCCTCAGAAGTTGAATTTGTTACCGAAAATATTGTACGTATAACCCATGTATCGAAACATCGATCCAGTTTCACAGATACGGTTACGACGTGACTGTGTTATTTCGCCTGAATGTCCGATACTTTGATGAAATACTGGGACATTTCGCACTACAAACGTCAACGAATATTGCCATTATACCGGGTGTAACAAGACAAGTTTCGTTGAGAAACTGAGGTCTACGTATTCTGCCCATCATCAGGACCATTTCTGTTCAAAATTATTGCTGGGAAACAATTTCAATTTTTGGTGTTAAAAAACATTGCATACATTACAACGCAATGTAACGCGTAGAACAGACCGCACCTGCTAGTGTATGGTACACAGCTGCGTGCGGCCGAGTTGAAGGGCAGCGTTTATGTGCATGCTCATGAGATACACTGAATGATGACGTTTTGAAACCATTATTTGTTACTAAATACTTAAAATTTTGATAATGTTTCATTGGACAAAAAAAAGGAAATAACGAAAAATAACTTCGTTGCTATTGGTTTCCCAGGTATAATCTAAAAGACAAAAATGATCCTGATAATGGGCGGAATGCGTGGACTCCGGCTTAGTTAAGGGTCTTGTTACACCTGTTATATTCGGTAAAAATGCCCAAACGTTATAAAATTTATATCAGTTGACTGGAATTTCTAGTCAAAATGCAGAGACATTGTTATTATTTTTAAGAACCAATTGTATCACAACTGTGCCCTTCAATAACGATAGTTTTACCCTTATGAACCTTTTCTATTCACTTAAATAAGTGATAAGGTAAGATTGTCTTACTTTTTATTATCACATAGGTAAATCTAAACTAAGGTTTTAACCCTGTCTCAGTTCTTCCCTTGGTTTTTACTTTTACGAACCTTTTTTCCACATAATTACTCGTGTAATATTTATTAGATAAAACATAATCGTTGTCAGGTTTTTTTGAAAATTACAGATATGTTTTAACTATGTATTGCCATTTCAGTAACAAAAGTACAAAAAAGTTAGTAATGTAAATTTTGAAAGGCTGTTGATGAATTTTTGCTATAAATAATAAAAAAATAATAGATAAAATACTATCTGAAATGAATTAGAAGAAACATGTGTAAGTAAAAATATAATTACAAAAAGGAAAGTAAACATATAAAACAGAACTGAAGAGCATTGGACTAGACTTTCAAAGGTCGATTTCCGCCTGACAAAATGATCAGATGACGAGTTGATTTTTTTCTGGTAAGTATATTATACAGTAAGTATTACATAAAAACAGAAACTTGA
Organism: Agriphila geniculea; assembly: GCA_943789525.1. NCBI lineage: Eukaryota > Metazoa > Arthropoda > Insecta > Lepidoptera > Crambidae > Agriphila > Agriphila geniculea. The sequence continues at coordinate 9,406,224 of OX038883.1, forward strand.
TTAATAATTAAGTTCCAAGAATGGAAATAATGCCTTTTCAAAGATTACATTTGGAATGTGTAAGTAAGCCCTTTCATGATGAACAATACGAATTTTGCCTGCGGGTAGCTCTGCGAACTCAAGCGTAAGCGTAAACACGTATTTAGGTTCTTTATTAAAACAACAAACAATTGCATTAAAAGGCAAGATAAGCTGTTTCTACACATCCAATAATGGGTAGTTATTTAATCGACCATTAAAAAATTCATAAACTTGTTTTACTGGTTTAGCCATAAGTCCCCAACTTTCATTAATTTTTATTTTGCTGATTTTTCTTTATGCAAACTTCGGAGATAATGAGGGGATTGTATTTTTTAAAAGTCGAAAACTATGCATAAAAAATTAAAAAATATTGAGAATGTGCAAACAGCGCTCTTTCACATAATGGAAAAGCGCTGTTTGTACATTCTCGATATTATTATCATAATACCCCACATGCCCTAATAGGCAGACAGAAGTGACTCAGTCTGTCCTTGTGATAGACGGACAGACTGAGTCACACCATTTTTACCATTTTGGTACACCGACAACTATCCGTCATGAATGCGACAGACAGTCCTCTATGTAGAGAATGCGGCCTGGACGCAGAGGAAACAGCCGCTCACTCCTATGATCTTGGGTTTGGCCGCACAACGGGCAGAAATCCTCACAGAGGTGAGGTCGCTCCTAGAAGCCTGTAAACTCCCCAGGAGGCTTCTGCGCTTCTAGAAGGAGCTAGGATGTCTTGACAAGCCATACCGATGCTATGTTCATGCATAACGGACCAAATTGGAGTCTAAATGCGAAGAAAAGAGTCTATCACCAATATACCAATACCAATTTGGTACAGAACCCTAAAAACGGCATCATAAAAGTTGCCTGAACTCAGAAGCGAACTAAAGGACAGTTTTTATTTTCTTGAATGAAACTTCTTTACGTCGTCGTTGTGGTACAATGTATAACTTTTTCCTCAGAACGAGCTTTGTGGGGGCTATAGAATTAAATAAATAATCGCACTGTCGTTGACTAATGAAAGCCTGACAGTGAAGTGGGAGTGCGTAGTACTGTATGGATTGTGTAGGTATATGTTGAGGAAATCGGGTTTGGTATGGCGTCGTTCTTATAGAACAAGATTAAGCGACCAAAACGCAAGTTCGCACCCATAAGCACATTGTAGTCACGCGACTACATTACACATTATGACACGTATTCGACATCATTATAATTATTTGGTTAATAAAATCGCACGAATTAGCTACGACTTTTAGAACCAAACCTTAACATAACCCGCTTTGTATTGTAGAATGCAATAGTATACATAACCGGAAATCTAGGTATATAGGTTGTTATTTCAAAAACTTTCAACTGTTTACTAATAACAAATTTTAGAGTATACTAAGTACTATAAATTCCGATAAATCAATAAAAGATGCACCGAGCCTCCAATGGCACCGTCAATAAAAATCTATAAATAGGTACACACAATTCTGTTTGTTAAAATTTTATCAGAATTTTATTAAACACTAGCGGCTGCCCGCGAATTCACCCGCGTGGTTCCCGTTCCCGTGGGAATATCGGGATAAAAAGTATTTTTTGTTTTAATCTAGGCTATCTACTATCTGTGTGCCAAATTTCAACCAAATCCGTTGAGTAGTTTTTGCGTGATTGAGGAACAAACATCCAAACCCACAAACTTTCACATTTAGAATATTAGTAGTAGGATAGTAAGTTATTTCGTTGTTTCGCTAGTGGAGGCTTGGTCCACCCATAGTATCATTTGTTACTAGAAAACTAATCGTGTTATATTGATAAGCCAAAGTCAATTTATTTATTCCAGTAAGTACTCAAATTTTACGAATATAATACAACAAACAATGTTACGATAATACGTATTCTTCATGAAACATTAATGTTTACTCTCATTCCTTTGTGTAAACGTAATCACAGCAAAGCGGAGATTGAAAATCGAAGTATGAAAATATTCTCAAAAAGTAGAAGAAAAGCTCTCATTTATTTCGCATTATAATTGAAGATGGCAACAAGACGCCCCAATTCGTGTGTTTTCCAATACATTCCCCGATTTGCTTGCTTCCTAACAATTGCTTATTCGATTTTCTGCCATACGATAACTCTTTAATTCTCGAAACGTCCTCGAGTTCAAAGGTTTTTTCATGCTTGTTATCCCATAAATTGTTATCCCATATTTCGTGTTTGAGTTTCCTTAGCGAGAGTGTAAATCTAATTTCACCTTTTTGATGCATATTTGGACGAGTGTTATATAAATTGAAGGATATTTTCCTTTAAATTTAATATTCGTACACGGTAAAGTTAATTTTTTTGTAGATTTTCCTCGACTATCCGTGTATATTTTGAGAAAATTTTGAGAAGGAAGACTTATATAGGCAATTTTTTATACATTCCGTTAATTTTATTTGTCTTTTTACACGACTGCCCAAAAAGGAGTGTATGTGTTCAGGGTTCAAGTAGGTATGTTTTTGGGTATGTGAGTTTCTTTATTCCACCATAACTTCTATAAATGGCTTAACGGATTTGGATGTATGGGGTATCGTTAGAATCCTTACATCATTCCGAGTAACACTGGCTAGAATTTTTTGAAAAAAGTCAATATGGCCATTTTCAAATGTGAAAAATTTTTTTTTTCTTTTTTAATTATTACAATATGGGCATCAAATGAAAGGCCTTAATGAGTGCATTTCAAAACTATACAATTTGTTACTAAAATGTGTGATATAAAAATAAATACATTTCAAAAATATTAAAAACACGACCTGCCTGCCAAAAACGAACTAAAAAGTTAAATAACAAGTGTCATTGCAGTCGGGTGACCTCTTTGATTAATTTTTTTTCCACAAAACAGTCCCCCGACTGCAATGACACTTGTTATTTAACTTTTTAGCTCGTTTTTGGCAGGGCAGAGTCGTGTTTTTAATATTTTTGAAATTTATTTATTTTTTTGTAGTTTACGTAGTTCTTTGCGATTCAAGCAAGAAATGGTTACAAAACAATTGCATTATAAAAAATAATGAATTTATTTTAACGCTGTTCTCAAAGCTGTAATATTGCTAACGATGGTTTAGCATTACAAAACATTTAGTAACTTTGTAATAGGGGTTACTATTTAGGGGTTAGGACAACAGAAAAATGTCTTTCATAATACTAAGTAGACAATTTTATTTCAACATATTAACAATCGACAAAACGCGATACAAATTAAAGTGCACGCACACAGTAGAGCGTTCATCTTGATATCTCCATCCCACTTGACAAAGGTCCAACCCAACAGATTGAGCCCGCAAAAACTGTCCAGATTACTTATACGCCTCTGGGCAGCGACTTAATTAGTGAAATTAGTTGCGGTTTGTACCGTAGTAGTTCGTCTAACACCGGAGAATTATATCATATGCTTAAACTGTATGTCGTTATTATGTTTTAACTAGTTTCTGGAACTAGTGGGAGGGTGTTGTCGCTGTTCATTTCAGTAGTTTGGGGCCAGAAGTTGGGGTGAGTGGTTCCTATAAATTATTTGAAAAGATATTTTACTTGATGAAGTTTTCATGTACTATTTTGTAAAAAGGAGAAATGTTAACGAGAATTATGTAACTGAAATCTTAACTACTTCTTGACATAATAAAAAAAAACTACTAAACCGATTGCATTTTTTAAAAGCCATCTACTTAGGACCAAATAATTAAGAACGTAAGGACGTTCTCAATTCATTCATTCATTCAGTTTTTTTTAAATCGGTTAAAAATAGGGTAGTTACCTAAGTAGTTTCAATAGATTTCACGAGCAACTGAAAGTATGGGTCTAAAGACTATCTTGAATTTATAATCATTATAAAAGGTCTTTATAGCTACTGTACTGAACAAAGTTAAGGCTATGTTGTCCCTAATTTAAGCGTGTATCTCATATTCAATTTCCTAAAACACATGAAACAAAACTGTAAGCTTTCCCAAAGGCAAATGATAAGTGGTTCAACCTTCCTTCACTCGCATATTAGACTTAGATAAATGAGGGAGCCTAGGACACCTGACAGGTTTCCAAAGAGCGATATGTTGGGTCGGGCAAAGTTACTTACTCCTTACTCATACTCGCTATATGGATTTCATTTCCATTTCCGTTAAAAGTGATTCTTAGTTACACTACATATCTTACAGATCTTTTCGAAGACTATGTTTCACATTTTCCGGATAAATTTAAAATTTGACAGATGGTTTCAAAGAAATTACATTTTAACTAAATTACAAAGTATGAAATATAATACTACAGTTACACGACATATGTTAATACATTTTCAATTACTGCTCACTTTAAAACTAGACTATCAAGAACTCTTTCTCCATGCTAAATTCCCCCGTAGGTACTCTAAAAATTCCCAAACAAACAGAGAAGCAAAGAAGTTCTAAACTGGATGCCTACTTCCATAGCCAGATTATTATGACCTAGCAGTGGCGAGAGGTGAAAGTATGGTAAGCCGTTCTACAAATATGTTATGATCTGCATAGTGGATCCGTGGGGTGGTATTTCTAAAAGGTAAGCCGATGGGAATCAGTTTGTATGGACCCTTCGCCACTGTGAGCTAGACTATGGTCTTGCTTATGAAATATAATTAATTTGCTAGACGCAATCATATTCTAAAAAACTTTTACTTAGAGTCAGCCTCAAAAGAAGCTGAATACTACAGATTCATAAAATCATGATTGAATATTGCGTTTAATAAAAGAGGATGGCAACATACAACCAAATGTTATAGTGATTATAGCAAAGATACTTACATATGATTTGCATTATAACGATGCTTCATTCCCGTAACACCTTAAACAAAAAAAAACATGATTAGAAATGTTAAAGAAAAACATTTTTATTTTAATTACCATTTTCTTACCTTCTCTCACGTAATTTATGTATGAGTTGTCGAATAATTTTACTTCAAAGAAAATAATAACGAATTTAATGGAATCAATGGGCTTCAATTTCTAAAAGGGTTTAACTGTGACCTTATTTATTATGAAGCCATTTGAAATACCAATGACCATTTTTTTGTTTATTTGTAAGTAAAAATTGATTTTTGCTAAATAAGCAATTAAACAAAAACAATTCTCTATACCTCGTACCTGAGGTAAAAATAATTGTGAATGAGAATGATTAAGAATCAAATAAAGAAAAACGTCCTTCCGCAAAATACTGATAAATATTTAATTTTGAAATAACGTGGTTCTATTATTTTATTATTCTATTATATTATTTCATGGAAGTAAAAATTGATAAAAATGAGAATACAAAACCTATTTTAACCATCTGCATTTTGTTTTTCATGAAACGAAGGTTTTCTGACTTTCTTATGGCTTCTAATTGACTGTGTTTTGTTTTGACGCTATAGAACTAAAAGCAAATTAATGTTAGTGCAAGATTTTTTGAACATCCTGTACTGGATTTTTTGAATGGACGTAGTCGGCAGTAAAGACGACTCCAGAAATAGGGAATATTGGATTTTTCAGTACATAACTGGTGGGAACATATGTTAGTATAGAATCTCATTACCAGCCAATGAAACGCACGCTCCCTCCGAGCAGTGCCTCGATTCTGCTGATGTTAACGTAACGATCGTGTCTGAATGGTGTTTCAATAGTATTGCTTTCTATGTTTTAGTAACAAGAACTGTGTCAATAAGCAATACTATTGAAACACCATTGATACAAGATTGTTAGGTTAACATTAAGAATCGGGGCCCAGGCCCGCACTCGCAATAATGCGTCGAACCGACGTTTTGACACGAGACTCGCACCGAATGATTTATTTGGGTAGCGTATTTTCCGAGAGAAATAAAAATCATTTTCGACGGAGTTCTGGGAATGGGAACGACATTCATGTTTATCGGGAACTCTATTCGACGACTATCTAGATCAGGTTGAAATATTACCTGGGCACCGTTGCTAAATGGGGACTATAAAAACCATTTGATATATTTCTATCCTAATTATACAGGATTTACACAAATAACCTCGCAGAACTATACTATCATCATTAACAACAACGTTGGCTCTACGTCTTTTCCGAAAAAAAGACTTAAAGACTTTTCATACAAAACTGGATCAGCTGCTGTATGGAAAGGACTTTTGTATAAAAAAAAATATTTTTTTCGTTACTTATTGTGTGCAAAGCACCCATAGCATTGCACGGATTTTAGTACTTTTTAGGGTTCCGTAGCCTAAATGGCAAAAAACGGAACCCTTATAGATTCGTCATGTCTGTCTGTCTGTCTGTCTGTCCGTCTGTCTGTCTGTCTGTCTGTCTGTCTGTCTGTCTGTCTGTCCGTATGTCACAGCCACTTTATTCCGAAAGTATTAAGACTACACAGTTGAAACTCGGTACGTAGATGTATTCTGTTAACCGCTTAACGAATTTAATACAAAAATGAGAAAAATAAAAGATTAAGGGGGGGCTCCCCATACATGAAACGGAAACTGAAAAAAATTTTTTTCTTCAAACCAACACATGTTGGGTGTCTATAGATAGGTCTTTAAAAATGACATTGAGGTTTTTAAGACAACTTTTTCTCAAAGTCAACCGTTTGAAAGATAAACACTGCCAAAGTGGTAAAATGTGTGTCCCCCCCCCCTTTAACTTTTGAAATAAGAGAGTGAAAAATTAAAAAAAAATATATGCTATAGATCTTAATAAAAACTTTCAACCAAAATTGGTTTGAACGAGATATAGCAATTAGTTTTTGAGATATAGCACATTTTCTAAAACCGCAAATATAACTTTTTCATTCATACCAACACTGTGAAAAACAAAGTTATTTTTGCAGACGAAAAATGATAGGTGGTATTAAATATGATATAGTATAAGGTAACTACGGAACCCTACGGCGCGTGGCCCGACACGCACTTGGCCGGTTTTTTCTATAAGCTACAAATAAATCCACTAATTCGCATAGTTCAGAATGCAGAAACAGTTTCTTGTTTGTCGCGATGCGTTCGAGTACGATGCCGATCAATGGACGTATAAGGACTTAAAAACAAAAAGTCTTTAAGTCATCCTTAAAAGTTAGGTTTTTTAGTCGTTACGAAACTCCATCCAAGTCCTTCCTAAATCCCATAACAAATTGTCCAAGTAGACTTTTCAGGTAAAATTTCTGATGCTAAACTCACTGAAGAGAAATAACGGATTAAAAAAACAGAAGCGAAGCAGATTAGAGACATTTTGATAAGCAGCTACGCCTGGCTCGGGATAATCTTGTAAAAAACCGGCACCCGGCAACTCTCATAACTAATTTAAACTTAATTCAGTTATCCAGAGACCGAGATGTTAATTTTGGAGCAACCCTGAAGATTACAGCTTATTCCACTATTAAAGGACATCGGGCTTAATGGTTTTGAGGTATGCTCCGCCGTAAAGATAACGTACACAACAGAAAATTCAGTTTAAGTTAACTGAGGTGATAAAACTTTACGCCCGTCTACGTGAACGTTTTAAGTGAAATGAACAGGTTAGATTATTCTCTATGGTGAGAGTAAGAAGTGTTTTGAGATAGATAACAAAGAAATTTTCTTTGAAAATGACCGCTTTTTAGATGAAAAACCTAATAGAAACAAATTTTGAATTTGCCACAAGTTAGTAATATTCTTATGCTTAGAATATGTTTCGGATGTATCTTATGTTGTACAGTACAAAAATATTGTGTGTTAATGATTGTGTATCAATAAATGAAATAAATAAAACAAATTCTTACTAGGTACCTTCAACAATTTGTGTATTAATTGTAGGTATTGCGTAGTTGGAGAAATTTTTTTTTCATCATCAGTTTTTCGGAAATTTTAGAGTATTTTTTCTAAGGTAAAACAACAGTACATTACTTTTATTTACAATCATTGCTTTATACACAATCGCATCAAGTAGGTATATTCTACGTGTTTCAAAAATAACAATATCACTGTTAATTTTTGAAATAACACTCTCGTATTCATACATATTGCATAAAATCGGAAACCTAATAAATTTTATTACATTCCCTCGCAATTTTACGAAACAGTATGCTACAATAAAGTTTGCACCGTCATAACGGAGTACTAATAAAAATCCAAAATGGCCGTTGTTAATTTTAAAATCGCATACGGCCTGTATCAATACTCGTACTGTAATCCAATCGAAAGTTTACATATTGACATACAATAAAGGGAGCTCGCAATGGAAAACATTGCAAGATATGGGATATCAACAAAAAGGGGAGGGAATTGTCAGATATTGCAAAAAAGACGCCACAAGATATATTTAGTAACGAGAGAGGGCTATAAAGATTTTCGTTTTTCTGCTTATTGATTTTCAAAAATCGTTCTCTGAGGCATTGTCACTTCACTGGGTTTTTATTGGTTTATGCTGCGACAAAAATGGTGTATGATGTTACTTGAGTTTGCTTTTGACGTCATTTTAATACGAGTAGTTCTATGCAAAATTCAATTTGTTTTAGTTTGTTTGATGGTCATTAGCGTTTTTGTTACAGAGTTTACATTTATCTATAGAATTCTAGCCGTTAGGACGTCACCATAGTACAAGTTTTTCTTACATAGGGCTTAAATGATTATATGAGTTGGCTAGATTTTATTGATTGCAAAAGCTTTCAGATAATGACACAATGCGTGGGTGTCGCAATCAGGGTCAATATTAAGCTACATCCAACTCTTAAAATCTATACAAATACAAATATTACCTTTAAAAAAGGTGGCCCCGCCCAACCAATGACGTCCAAACCTAACGTCTAAAGGAGCTTACACATGCGCTGGCCCGACCTGCAGGATGTACGAAGTGACGCCACGCGCCGCCTTCCGCGGCCTTTCGGTCAAATGTCTACGTGTGTAGGGGGAGGCCTCTTCAGTCCTCAGGAGGCCGCGAGATTTGGCCGGATGACTGCAGAAAACTGCCCGGCCGTGCCTCTCTTTACGATTCTGCAGGCTGGACTTGTACGTGTAGACCCCATAACTAACCAATGACCTCTTCAAAATTTCAGGATTTATGTTTATAAAAAAAATGTAAACCTATTATAATTAAAGAGTTTACTATCTTTCTAAGACAAATAGTCAATCGACTTCTTAGCCGACACGAATTATGATAAAACGAGTTTTATAACAAATCTTAACTCAACACAGGATACATTTACAAAACATTAAAACTACAACAACGTAAAATTATTTTCTGTAACGTCCAAATGGCGTCGGCAGTTTATTTTTTAAACAAGCGCGTCCCAGTCTTCTGAAAAAAAAACAAAGCTTTGGTAGCATGAGAAATAACAGAGCTAACCCGCGGCCAAGATACATTAGGCACAGGAATAAAGAATTGTAGAAAAGGAGTGCACAGATATTGTTTTAAGCGTTCCAGATTGAATAAATGGGAGCATAATGAATGAAAATATTTTGCGGACAAAAACAATTTAGATATCAGCATGATATTTTTGTAATTTTAAAAGTTGGACCGATGAGCGTTGTGGAATGAAGGAGAAAGTCTAATTTAGAAGTGTCGCTCGTCCAAGAGCTTTTAACAGAAAACTCAGTTTATTAATACGAATATTATAATGTTACCTCTATGCTTGAAAGGATTGATTAAACTACGTATGTATTACGGTAAGAAACTCTACAAAGCCATTATATTCTCTATTTTACTTTTATGTGGTGCTTACAACTGAAATGTGACTTAAAATGTATTCATATGTGTTATTCCCTATCTCAAAAATAAAGTCACAGTAATATAATTTGCGTTTTCTTTTCATTTTGCAAATTAAAACAATCGTTAGGTACATGTCCAATCCAATATCAATCTGCAAAGATTACTGAATAAATCAACATATTTTTAGAAAACTTACACCTTATTAATGTTTCACAAACAACCTTCTATTTCAAATTTTCTTAGTGCATAAAATTACAAACATCAACCTGGGTGTTCTATTCCAAAATTAAAATTATTTTGTCGTGCCTAATTATACAAATATTGAGCATTAGAACCGCAATAAATTAAAAGCCTATAATTAAACTAGAACTGTGTAACGTGACCCGGAGATAACATCTTGTTTTAATTGCTGGTCACAACAAGAAAACATACGAATACATACTTAATACAAAACCGTCTTCAGAACAGTATAAATATTACCTCAAATAATAATAACACAGAAATTGATTTCAAGAAACCTTTCTATTGAATGAGTGAAATAATGATACCTTTTTGAAGCATTCTGATAAACATTATGAAAATAAGACTTTATTTTGCACCAAAAGCCAAAATTCTGGTGTGCCTTTACAAGTCATTCAGTCCTAACAGCCTTTTTATATACCCATTTGCTTATTTCTAAAGTTTACTTACATATTTACCGTATTCTTAACAAAAAGTTAGAATAAGCATATTAGCAAAAGGATCTTCTTGAAAATCATTATTTGTAATCGCTCAATAGCGACAAACGCTCTATAAATCTTTGATAAAGTTTTGCCGTACGGCAAATATCGAGCATAAGTGGATTTCAGTCCGTTGGTTTGCCTATTTTGTCTATGTATTATAATAACGCTAAAATAACCCAATGGGAACATTTCCTTAAAATACGTTTATAAACAGTGAAAATTATATAACGTATAATAAGCCTTATCAGCATTTTAACTGAAATAGACTTTACCTATTTTAAGAATTTTTATGAATACGACCGACACGGTTACTCTTTTTTCATTAAAATCGTTGTCAAATAATTAAGTATATTTTCTTTATAGAATAAAAGATAAAACTTTGGCACTTGACGTTGTACATAAAACTAATTATTATGTACGGGCACGTTGAAAATATTAATCTTTATGTTTACAACTTTACAACCAGCACACACGCGCCCGTGACTTGAATCGGTCGGCCTCAGTAGATTAGAATCGGACCTTTAGAGCACAAATTAAACTCAAATATGGTGCGATAGCCATTCATTATTCGTAAAGCATCTATTTAATAGATACCCATGATCGACATGGTGTTAGATTTAATCGATACTACTTGATGAACGTTTGATGTAATCATTAAAGCAAAGCATGGAAGGATTCTATTACACGTTCTTAGAATAAAAAAACCGGCCAAGTGCGAGTCGGACTCGCGCACGAAGGGTTCCGTACAAAAAAACGGCAAAAAATCACGTTTGTTGTATGGGAGCCCCCTTTAAATATTTATTTTATTTTATTTTTAGTATTTGTTGTTATAGCGGCAACCAAAATACATCATCTGTGAAAATTTCAACTGTCTAGCTGACGGACAGCGGAGTCTTAGTAATAGGGTCCCGTTTTTACCCTTTGGGTACGGAACCCTAAAAACAGTGGTGACGTAAGCAACATGTCCATCAGCCATTTTTAATGTCCCCACTGATGAGGCATAGGCCTTCCTTATGGGTATACAAGGAGGACGGGCCATAACCCACCACACGGGCCCAATGCGGATTGGTGGGTGTTAACGACTGCAAATGCAGCCGGTACCAACGGCTTAACGTGCTTTCCGAAGCACGGAGGAGCTCGAGATAGTAAATTTTTGGTCACCCATCCCATGACCGAAAGTAGCCTTGCGAAAGTAGCTTAACCTCCACAATCGTTGGGCCAAGCGCTAAACCACTGCGCCACCAAGCGCCACAAGCAACAGGTGTTTTGTTATAATGAAATCATGGTAGGTGGACTGTTTACTTTAATCTTTAAAACAATTATGTTCGGATAGATTTAAGTACCTACCTAAAAATTACAACCTAGCATTACGTTGAGTTAATGGTAGCTATAATCACTTCATACCTTTAAACATATAATTTTCTATTAAAAAAAACTTAAGAAAATAATTGCAGCAAACAAACGTAGAGTAATTTTGATTTGAACATGATGATCAATAATATCTAAGCCGAAAACATATTCTATCTTGTTGATACTAACTAGCAGACAGGCACTAAATTGACCACGCTTTATGTTTAAGCACAGTACAAAACATAGTGCTTTTAAGTATTTATCGAATACCTAGAAAAGTTACTAATTTTCCAGACTGCAAACAAATTTTAAATTGCTTTATATACCTACCTCTTCTAACTTCATTGTCTGTATCGAATTGCTCCTGGACTGATTTCAAATATCTTTATCCAATTTATATGTTGCTGAAACCAACAGTAAATTCTTATTTATTGGCATATCCCGCTTTTATATTGGGTCGATGTGTTCAGTTCACCCTCTTCCCGTATGATCTTGGTCCATTCGATTTATTGCAGTCGATTTGTTTTACTACATTTGCTGTGCTTTTTTAAGGTAACGTGGAAACGGAATTCACGTGAGTAATGATGAATTGGAGTAGCTTGGTACTTAAGGTGGTACCCTGAGCGAAAGTGGCGCCGCGGTGAATTTTATTTAATATTATAATTCTAACACACAATTTTAATAATGTTTATCGTGGAGATTTTAGGGCCTACAGTCTAGTATTTTTAGACGGTATCGTTACATTCCCTAGTAGTCACTGCTAGAAGTAGATAGAAAAACTGCTAAAAGTGGCCGTTTTTGACACATTTGCTATCTACTTCTACGAATGACTACGAGGGCATGTAGTACCTTCTAAAAATACTAGACCATGAGCCCTAAAATCTCCACGATAAACATTTTTAAAATCTTTTTCTATTAATAACTTATTAAATAAAAACCTCTGAGGGCGCCACTTTCGGTCATACAACCGCCTTAAATAACATCCATGTTTCGTTACCTTTTAGGTTACCAAAATTATCAAAGAAGTATAACCCCACCCCCTCTTCTGATGGCACGGCGAAACCAAAATGTATGGAGATCATCGACATAAAAGTTTTTTATATTTTTTAGTATCACAATGAACTTATTTTGGGGAGTAAGTCTAAATGTGGACATGCAGTCATTGTAACCTAAAATAATGAATCAATGCTAAAAGTCCGTATTTGAAGAGTTTCTAACGCATCAACTGTGGTATAGTCATAGATGATAAATTTAAATAAAATTCAAATTCAAAGAAATTGCTCACTCGTGTCGCAAACGTTAACCTACAGTATACACGATTTAAATCTCTGCAATACACCTGTAGTTTCTAACACATGAATGGTAGTTGGTATGTCGCAGTCAAAAATAACTCGTATTGTAAACCATTCACTCCGTTATATACCTGTAGTTTCTAACGTGTTTCTAACCCATGAATGGTGGTTGATGGATGGCGCAAAATTTATGATTTTAAATAAAATTCAACTTTAAGGAAATTACGAACTCGTGTCGCAAACCATAACCTACAAATAATTTGAATCTGACTACAGCCCTATGTTCAACGTAAGCGATATTTGAACTTCACTCCATTATACCGGGTGTAACAAGACCTTCAACGAAGCCGAGGTCTACGTATTCTGCCCATCATCAGGACCATTTCTGTTCAAAATTATTGCTGGGAAACGATTTTGATTGTTGGTATTAAAAAGCATTGCATACTTTACCACGCAATGTAACTCGTACAACAGACCGCGCCTGCGAGTGTATGCTACACAGCTGCCTGTGGCCGAGTTGAAAGGCAGCGTTTATGTGCGTGCTCATAAGATACATCGAGTGACGACGTTTTTAAGCCATTGTTTGTTACGAAATACTAAAATTTTGATAATGTTTCATTGGACAAAAAGTAGGCAATAACGAATAAAATAAGATTTCATAAAAAAAATACCTTCAATAACTTTGTAGCTTTTGGATTCCCAGGTGTATACCTGGACTGAATAGTCTTTTAGACTATTCTAAAAGACAAAAATGATCCTGATGATGGGCGGAATACGTGGACCTCGGTTTCGCTGAAGATCTTGTTACACCCGTTATACCTATCTGTAGTTTCTAACCCATGAATGGTGGTTGATGGCTGGATTTAAATAAATTTCAACTTCAAGGAAATTGCGAACTCGTGTCTCAAACCATAACCCAGGAGTTCCCAACCAGGGGGGCATGCCCCCCTTGGGGGGCGTAGTGGAATACCAGGGGGGGCGTAATCGGTACGTTTAATTTTCGGAAATAGTACTTAAGCGCAATACACACTAAGGCAGCCCGCCGGCCGCCGACACAACCCGTTGGCCTGTATGAAAAGAATCAAATCAAAGCCAAAAAGTTGCTCTGTATGGAACTCTTTGTTTTTAATTTTAATTCAAATAAATAATATAGTTGTAAAAAAAAATTGTGTGTTTTTAATGTTTTTGAACTTAAGGGGGCATGAGAATATTATTTTTGAATTGGGGAGGCTCAGTGAAATAAAGGTTGAGAAACCCTGCCATAACCTACAAATAAGTTGAATCTGACTACAACCCTATATTCAAAGAGAGCGAGATATTGAAGTCCGCCCCACCTGACGGTAGGGACCATAAAACTATCGGCTTTATTACTTCGCTCAGTTTTTACGGTTCCTCCGATGATATGAATAGTAATATTTGTTGGGCATCTTCAGGGTTTATGATTTAATATTTTTACTAGAAGAGATGCCTTTGTCAGAATGCAATTTATAGTTTTAAGTAGTGAAGTTTTTGAGATTTCTTGGATGTTAAAGTTTTAATTTAAATAACGTTCACGCTAATAAAAAGTGAGAATCAGTCAGAATGAAATAAGTATGATCTGTATTACACGGGAATATTGTAAGGTACTTTGTTAAGTTTACCGGGTTGGATAACGAGGCCAATCAAAAATAACGTTTTACTTAATCTTAATAAACTCCTTGACAAAAACAAAAAAAAATCTGCAAACAAATTTTCTAAATTACTCAGTTCTAAATTACAATGTTTTGCCGTAAAAGCGATAGGCAGTAAATCTTACAGTCCCAAACTTTTTACGCTCGTACCCAATCATTCCGATCTATAAAACCTCTTATTTTAGTACTGGATTAAAGCCTAATTAACCTATTTAACCCTAAATTTACTCTATATAGGTATTTATCTCGGAGTCGGGAATTCAACTAAATCCCGGGAGTATTAGCATTAGCCTTCATAAATTACGCAAAACACTTGAGATTTACCTAAATTTTAATGAACTTACCTTAATTCAGATAGTAGGGTCTAAATTGTACGATTGCTTTTCCAACGAATAACCATTTGACTTTTGTTTAAAAAAATATAGAAACCATATTTCTGTAGTATTTGCGATAATAAGCCTCTATCATTATCCCCATAAGTGAGGAAGCTAGGGTTAAACTGGGACAACTTTTCGTCTCTCATAATTACCGTTTGTTAGAGGGAGAATGTTTAGCGACGAACGCTTAAGGATACCGAAAAGACCGAATGCAGACAAGTGGTTCTTTCGCTCTAGTGAAAAAGATTCTAGTCTCGTTCTAGTAAATAGATTAAAGCCACTTTTGCACTTATACTACGTTGGAACAGAATCAAAATGAACACGAATCGAATAAATGTAAGTGCAAAAGTCCCTTATAGCCATGGGCGTACTGAGGGGGGGCAGGGAGGGGCAACTGCCCCCCTGGATTTTGTTTACCTCCAACTTCTTATTTGCCATACAATATATGTGCTTTACAATAAAATTGCCCCTCTCCCATGGGGGCGATACAATAGATTTCCCCCCCCCCTGGCCCAGAACCTGGGCCCGCCCATGCTTATAGCTATAAGCTATAAGCAACTTTTGCAAAACCAGAGTGGGTGATAACTAGAGAATTTATTCCCAAGCTCGTTAATTTTTTTTTTATATCTCCTTATTTGTGGTATGCAAGATTCACTGTTTTTTGAGCTAGTGAAATCACTATATAAGCACTATCAATAAGTAATCATAGTAACTACAGGTTGGTAATATAATAATACCATAACAAGTGACGATTGCTTTAAAATTCAAAATAATATCTGCTAACGCGACATAATCATAAATGGACAATTTTAATCATGGACAATTTCCAATTTCAATATTGGTAACAACATTAGATTACGCAAATGCGGATGTTTCGACAAACCTAAATCCATTTCGTGGATTTTCTGCGACCGCGTTAATAAATTAGAGGATTTTGTTTGGATGTTCTATTTCAATTTATATAGAATTAGTATTTGTGATTGAAACTGGAAATCAATTTCAATTCAGTTTCAATCGCAAATGCTAATTTTACCAAACTTTAAATAAAATAATTGCTTATGTTCATAATATATTTTTATTGATTGTATTTTGATGACAATTATCTACTTTATGTTTTCTTTTTTATTATTATAAGTAAACAAAAGTAACAATGAAATCGATAAAAATATATTAGTGCCAAAAAAACTTAATAAATATAAAAACACAAATGATGTACTTAGTCTTAAATATACACAACAAAGAGTTACTTAAAATACGTTTTCAAAGTAATTCATTCGATAATTACGAGTATTAATTATGAGTTGTTAATTAAATCAAGTTTTCAATTAATTTAGCAAATTAATATTCAATCAACAGAGATTGGAAAACACTGGTCTCAATCATCTGTTACTAATAACTATAATGGTTTATTTTATGGCAAGTATAGGAGAGATATTGCCATCTCAAAAAAATATTAGTAACTAGCGGCCGCCCGCGACTACGTTTGCGTGGAAAGTGTTTTTGCTAATACTTTTTTCGGGATTAAAGATACCCTATGTCCTTCTCTGTACCCCTGACAACGTGTATGTAAAATTTCAAGATGATCGGTTCAATAGTTAAGACGTAAAGGCAAACAAACAAACGTACTTTCGCATTATTATATATTA
Organism: Agriphila geniculea; assembly: GCA_943789525.1. Taxonomy (NCBI): domain Eukaryota; kingdom Metazoa; phylum Arthropoda; class Insecta; order Lepidoptera; family Crambidae; genus Agriphila; species Agriphila geniculea. The sequence continues at coordinate 9,422,980 of OX038883.1, forward strand.
TATATTATTATATAATACTAGCAGCCGCCCGCGACTTTGTCTGCGTGGCCAGTTATTTCTCTACCCCTCGGGAACAGTACCCTTTTTCGAGATGAAAGGTACAGGTGCGCAACATAACTTGACCCAATTTTTAGTACCATGTGACCTGCACACTACAATTTTTGTACTGAAAATTGCTACTGCGCAAGCTTCATTGTCTATGGTTTGATTCAAGTTATGTTGCCCGAGCTGTACCCTATGATGTCCTTCTCTGTACCCCTGAGAACGTGTATGCAAAATTCATGATGATCGTTCCAGTTGTTAAGACGTGAAGGCGTAACAAACAAACCAACAAACGGACTTTCGCATTTATAATATTAGTAAGGAAGTAAGGATATTAGTAAGGCTAATATATAATATTATATATGAATGAATGAATGAATTGTTTATTTGCACAACCATACATTACAAAATGATTAAAAGGTTGCTTATAACTAACAATTAAAATACCTATATAAAAGCTGCAAAGAGTAGGAGTACCCACCTTATCCACATTACAAATTGATAAACCATACTGTGGATACCCACCGTAAACAACTAAGTAACTATTATTGCTAATGGATCAAACAAAAAATAAAAGTTATATCAATTGGCAGTACAAACTACTGCCCAAACTGGGATATACCCATATCTCAGGCAGCAGCTCTTCCTCCCATGGTAACAATTTAAGGATACAAGCAAACGTAAAAGGATTAAACAAAAATTAACATAACAAAAATAAAAAGAGATTAAATATAAATATATAGTAAGGATAATAAGGATTTTTTAAAAATCAGCAGGAACATGTAATTTATTTAGATACTATTTACTAGTATATAAAAATTAAGCTGTAACTAGGAAAAACTTGTAATAGCCTTGTGTGTTCGAAACAAAAGAAAGGGAATTTTATTGCTTCTTTGATTCCAGTGAGGCCGTCTTCAATGCTGAAGTCTAGATTTAGGCTCCCTAGGGCGGCAAGGTAACTAACTCAGCTTCATTATTCATAGTGCAAACATTGTGGGGTAAGCTCTAGCGTAACCATCTCGATTCACCTTTGTGCTGATTTAGTTGTAAATTCAATACAGTTGCCATGTGTAGATGGAGGATTGACTATACTAAATCATGTGAAATATATCTTGTGAAAATTGGATGAAAATTAGGCAAAAGTTTTATACCGATTTTTCGGGATGCGCAGATTTTCTTCTTCTTTGTGAATTTAACTCATTGTTTTTTTTTTAATTCCACTATGACAATAAGCAATATTATTTTTTGTCGATTTAAAAGATACAATGTTACAAATATTACCTACTAGCGGCCGCCCGCAGTTTCACTCGCGTGGTTCCCGTTCTCGTGGGAATATCGCGATAAAAAGTATTCTATGTTTTAATCTAGGCTATCTACTATCTGTGTGCCAAATTCCAACCAAAACCGTTCAGTAGTTTTTGCGTGATTGAGGAACAAACATCCAAACCCACAAACTTTCACATTTATAATATTAGTAGGATAAAAAACTTGTGTGAAAGCAGCATCTTAAAATTTCTTTTCTCCGTGATTTTAAATGTTGATTTTACTTACTAGATTTTTTCCCGAAGTTATTGGTATTATTCCATGTTAGGTACTTCTTAAAACTGACTTGAAATATGGGTTCGACATTTCGTTAGCTGTTACTGTACTTATAAATGTATAGTTCATAAAATCACACAGTAAAAAATGCAAATTCAAAACTTGCATTTTTTGATAGTGAATAGGTTTGATATTTTAGTACTAATACGTACTCGTCAAAATACAAAGCCACAAAGTTTCCTGTCTGTCATACTAGCAAACTGCTCAACTTCCAGACAAGAACTCAACTCCCAGTCCCAGAATTCATTGTAATTACCAGCAAAGTTGGCGGTGAGTTTCCGAACGGAACTTTTCATTCGTCTAATTTCCTTATCCGTGATCTTACTGAAACTTTAATTAACTAGACGCCCTGTATCGATTCTGGGTGTCGGATTCAATTCAAACACGGATATTTGGAATTAGTTACTTAAATATTTATTATATACCAGTAATTATGGTTAATTTGAAAGTTTGTATTGTTTGCAGACACTCTGCCACCTTAAAACAAAGTAAAGACACTACGCTTGAATAGAGTTAAATTGGTTTTAAATATTCAATTATAGCTTGTCACAAATCGATGAGGATGTCAACCAGTCTTTAGTTACTTAATAGACACGCCAATGTGCAATTCATATCTGTATAAAGTCACTAAAATTTGTAATTCAGAGAGGATCATTTATTAACTAAGTCATTATTGGGTAATCAACGTTAGAATTTCACTAGGTAACTGCCTTAGCCCATTAGTTCGCTCAGTTTTTTTTTTCATTGTAGATGTCAAGCGCATGATCGCTATCACGCCCGGTGATAAGCGGCGCTGTCATATCTACGATGAAACGCGCTTACCTAGAAGTAACCTATTCACTTGCGACTTGAAGGCCCCCAGATTAAACCTATCAGGAAACACTATTAGTTATCAGTTTCAGTCTTGGACGAATCAACCACTCGTCCAAGGTTTCAGTCTTGGACGAATCAACCACTGGACGCGAAACCGGTTTAATCACCCTATAACATTGTCATTATTTGACAAGTTCTTGACAACTTCACCCGCAAACATCGGTCAATCGTGATTTCATACAATTTTCTTACGTTACGTGTCCAGTGGTTAATTCGTCCAAGGATTCAGTAGTTTGTGAATACGGGTGTTAATCTACATTGTAGATCTACATATAGATTGACAATTTGTGTAGCAAACGTTTCACCATGAAAATTCCTTTTCACTTATGCCATAAAGTGATGCGCGACACACGTAGTTTCAATTATTAATTTATTGGAAAAGAGCATGCAGCAAAGGAGACGACACGTTTAATTCGAACGAAGTAATTACATTGGAACGGTTTGGAGAGGAACTAACGCCATATTGGCGCTAATTGTTAATAATGCTGCGTTTGTAATTTAAGCTTATGTGGTGTCTGTATAATAGTGTTATAGTATTTATGATGTGTAAATTCAGTTTCAAAAGGTGGTGAATATTTTTGTAATCATGTTTTCTTAGTAGTAAAAATGTTCAGAATATATTCTTACATATTAAATGAAGTATGTCACCGTCACGGAAAGTAAACGATTTATCGTATTACATTCAACATCTTTTAGTCATTTTTCAAATTATACACCTGCCAAAAGTAGAAAAAACTACGTCAAATTATCTTTATTGTTCACAAATTACTACGTGCTACGTAATAACGTAGAACATATTTTCTGTTTTTTTTTTTCAATAAGTACTGAAAATAAAGGAAAATGTGGTCCTGAGAAAGCGTACTGAAGCACCGATTCGATGCTTGACTTTGCATGTCTCCCGATGATGCTATGCATAGGCGTATCAAGAGATATTTTAGGGGGGCCTCGCTTCCAGTTCCGGGTCAAAGCTATGGGAGGGGGAGGGGCTGCTAGAGCCACGTTGGAGTTTTGAAGGGCAGTAGAAATTTATCAGTTTTTTTTTGGGGTGGGCACCAGACAGTTCTGAGGTTCGCATACGCGAAACAAATTATAATATAGAGTTTGTAATGAGTGCAAAATGTTTCATTTTCTGTGTGGTTGCAGGCATTTGCTTGCACAGGCTAGTATCTTGCATTCTTAACAATCTGTTGTGTGAAAGCTATAGCTGGATATTGCAATTATTTGCATCAGACAAACAAATTATTAACAAAAAAACATCGCTTCTTTCCTTCTCCGAGTAATTAAATGTCATTAAAATTATAAAGTGCCACAAACTGTTATGTTAATAATGAGCACTTCGGTAAATGATGTCATCTCGGGCCATGTTTTTATGACATTAATAAGGAAAATCTTTCCCAATTATTTAGGCCAAGAAAGCGAATAAAAACCTTTGGAAAATATTATGCTCACAAATGCGGAAACCTCTTGAGTGACTCATAAATGCTTGAAAAGGTAAAATGAAAAGATTTTTTTTATCAATTTTGTGTGTTTACACTTCGTTATCCAATTATTCTTTTAATAATTCCATTTAGTGTTCGGGTATTGATTATTTTTCTATGTATTTGATCTTATTTACTTTTTATTATTAGAAAAAAAAATACCGTTACATATTCTAATCATATTGATGAAATAGAAAGCTTTCCGTACTTTTAATTAATACTACAGAAGAAGAAACTTAAATCAAATTATAAAGAAAAAAATAATTTGTACTATTGATGGCTTTTCAAAATAACAAAACACTGTAAGCTCAATAGATGTCTTTGATTAACAAACAAGTGTCAAGCGGAAAACGTAGGAAAAAAATACATTTCACATGAAAACACCGCTAAAAACTAATGAACGCCAAGGAATGATAATGAAAATTTTTTGACACTTCACTTGTCCATCAAGGCCATCTATTGAGGCAAATAATTTAATTTTTTTACAATGAATCGTTGAATGTCTTGCTAAGCGCAAATCACGAGATCAGCTGAACCGATTTCGCTAATTCTTTTTTTGTTGTGTTTGTTATTATCACAAGAAGGTTCTTATGGAAGAAAAAAATAAAGAAAATTGTGCTGAAAATAAGAAGAATACTTAACCACCATATAAAATTTAATTTGACTATAAACTTTTTTAATGTAACCTTATGACGTTTGACATAGAATTGACAGAATGCGCGCTGCAAAAAAACTGAATGTCGTTTAAAATTCGAATTCAATATTCATAACTCATAACATAACTAAGACAGGACAACGTCTATCGGGTCAGCTAGTTGGAAATAAAAAAGTTCACATCGATCTTTTGAACAAACAAACAACCAAAAATGAAATATAAAAATAAACAGAACTCAAATGCTGATTGTAAGCTTAACCCTATAATGACAACCACAAATCCCGTGCATTTTATCATCGGCGCAAATTAACCCATGAATAGACAATGCGGCTCACCGCGCGTATAGAGGAAGTGGATCCTTGCCGGTCGCCCTGCCGGATATTGCCGGATAACAATACGTTAGGAATATTATTTGGAGCTTGCAGGTTTTATTAGAAAATGTTTCAAGTTATTTAACCAATACGTTGCCTAGTGATATCCTATACATTAAAAAAACCAGCCAAGTGCGTGTCGGGCCACGCGCCGTAAGGTTCCGTAGTTACCTTATCAATACCATATTTAATACCACCTATCATTTTTCGTCTGCAAAAATAACTTTGTTTTTTACAGTGTTGGTATAATTGACAAAGTTATATTTGCGGTTTTGGAAAATGTGCTATATCTCATAAACTAATTACTATATCTCGTTCAAACCAATTTTCGTTGAAAGTGTTCGTTCATTACAGCATATATATATTTTTTAGATTTTTCACTCTCTTATTTCAAAAGTTAAAGGGGTGGGACACACACATTTTACCACTTTGGCGGTGTATATCTTTGAAACGGTTGACTTTGAGAAAAAGTTGTCTTAGAAACCTCAATGTCATTTTTAAAGACCTATCTAAAGATACCCAACACGTGTTGGTTTGAAGATAAAAAAAAATCAGTTTCAGTTCCATGTATGGGGAGCCCCCCTTAATCTTTTATTTTTCTTATTTTTGTATTAAATTCGTTAAGCGGTTAACAGAATACATCTACATACCAAGTTTCAGCTGTGTAGTCTTAATACTTTTGAAATAAAGTGCCTGTGACATACGGACAGACATGACGAATTTATAAGGGTTCCGTTTTTTGCCATTTAGGCTACGGAACCCTAAAAACGCCACACTGCAATCTGCATAGATGTCAAAGTTTATAATACATAATTCGTAACATTGCACTGAAGTGCTATTTTCAGGGTTATAATGTATGTCCTCAAAACTGGTCTACTATATAGGACAATCAAATTGGTTACGGCGTTAAAAGCATAACTCAAAAGAAAACGTATTGCAGGTTTGTTTTTCTCGAATCAATCTAGAATTAGAATTTCTGAGACTTTATTAGAAATCATACTTCCTAGTAATATCCTATTAATATTATACCTATAAATGTGAAAGTTTGGATGTTTATGATGTTTGGATGTTTGTTACTCAATCAAGCAAAAATGACTGAACGGATTTAGATGAAATTTGACACAGATAGTTTAGAGGGTGGATTAAAACATTGTATACTTTTCATCCCAGTCAAAGGTTCCCTAGGGATTTTCCGAATATCCACTTGGACGAAGTCGCGGGCGTAAGCTTGTAACTCAATAAGTGAAATTCGATTATCATTGGAATCGTATTTAATAGGCACGACGTTTGATTATCGGTATTAATTATAGTTGTCTACTAAGATCAAAGGCACATAATATACCCAAAGAACATAGAGAGCTTTGAAAGTTTTCAGTTCAATTAGTGGCAGGTCAAATCGCTAAGTATCGTTTAAATAGAGCTTAATAGCAATAATTATGAAAGATTATTTATTGAACTTGTTTCCAAGGAGTTTATAAACCACCTTATTTCTCAGAGCGAAATACTGGAATAGCACATTTAACCTAACTAGCAAACTCATGGCATCCTACTAATATTATAAATGTGAAAGTTTGTGGGTTTGGATGTTTGTTCCTCAATCACGCAAAAACTACCGAACGGATTTGGATGAAATTTGGCACACAGATAGTAGATAGCCTAGATTGAAACATAGAATACTTTTTATCCCGTTATTCCAACGGGAACGGGAACCACGCGGGTGAAACCGCGGGCGGTCACTAGTAGTATATATTTTACCTCAACCTGATGCCTCTCCACAGAGCAAACACGGGGGTAATATCTCATTTGAAAACCAAATGCTGCTATTGCACGCCTGAAACTCAACACGACTTAACTGCAGTGGACTCAACTCAACTGCACTGGACCACGGAACTGCTTACTGCAAGGATTTGTAAAGTTAATCACGAACAATTTAACTTTAAGTGCAGATAGCGACGGGCGGGTAAAAAGGAGTTTAATGCGTTTTGACTCGCTGGGGAAAATGCTATACCTTTTCAATTTATAAATGAGGACTGAGAATTCTAAGATAATCTTTTGATTTTTGATTTCGATGATTTGGAACAGTAGATAGATACCATTGAAAGAATTTCCAAAACTAGGAATTGTTTGAAGCTTAGAGCATTCCCAACTAGCAAAAAGATCGTTTAAGCAATTACTCTCACGACTATGGATCGTAAAACACTCGTATGAAAGATCCTATCATTTCAAAAAGCAGTATAAAAGCAGCTTTCTAGATCTTTCAGCATTCAATGCTTTTTGGCTCTATAAATATGTCTAGTAAACGTGGACTCGACGAATTCATATCGCATTTACTCAACAATTGTATAAAGATATCTCTCAATCGCATTCAGACAACCTTTAGTCTTATGACAGGTCTTTAAAAGCAACCAAATTGCTAATTTGTCGTAAAACTAGCTTTTATAGCACCGTCTTTCGTCACCTAATTTTTACAGCAATATTGTGGAGTAAAAGCTGTTCATTCAACAAAATAGCTTCTCAGTTCCTATTACAGCATCTAATGTCATATCACAGCTTTTGGCAAGGCTTTAATTCGACTTTACTATTAAAGTTGAGAAAACGCTATCAAATGATCTACTACAGGTCCAAAGGTGCACAAAGATAATTTTGGAAGCCATCATGCAGCATAAAAGTGGTATGAAAGTTAAATAAAATCTTTTACAGCAGTGTGAAAAATGGACAATAATCGGTGGAAAAAAACTTAAAAGAAGTGAAGGTTCCGATGGAAAGTTAATAAGATGTTGAAACAATTGAAACAATCAACATCAACCAACGGATGAAGAACCAATACTTAATATTAGTGCGGATTCAGTAGGAAATATTACGCTACTACAGATTGTTTGTAAACCGTATGATAGATTGACGATTTAACATTGCGCTAAGGAACCCTAAACTAACTGCAATGGCGCTCTTAGAAGTCGTAAAATGGAAACCTCATGTCTATTTTTCGGCTAAGAGCTGAGTGAATGCTTTGTGATGATAATTGAAATGCTATTAATGGCGAATTTATTTTATCTATTATATTAATATTATTTGCGATCCATTATTTACTAGAAATCTTGTGGCCCATGAAAACATTAAATACAAATGTAAGGATTATAGACGAAAAAATTAATTCCGCATATAAAAGTAAGACTTATGAGCTAACTTTAATAGCTTACCTTTATTGTCATTATGGCTGTAAAATCGTAAAGGTATACTTAGCATGGCCATAATATTGCAACATACATTTATTTTTATTTCCTTCGTTTACGCGAACACAACAGTGACCTGCTTGGTTGCATTCACACGATCAAAGTGTCGAGTGATTGTAACCGCACTCCTATTGTTACCACTAATAAGTCGAATGAAAGAGGTTCTACTGACTATTATAGCACCAGTAGCACTTGAGTTGCGATTACTCTACATTCTTTCAATTAAAACGCAATTCAGACGATAATCTTACGATATTTACAGTATTTAAAGCAGAGAGAAGTGCGCCCAAATCGCGTTGAGAGAACGTTCACAGATCGTTTCCTCAACATTTTGTAAATCCATCTCACTACTAATAGCTGAAATAGAAACGTGCTGCTGATTTTTTTACGACATATTTTGCTAGTTGGGTTTAAATGCTCTAAGGTTTGAAGTAAGGTTTGGTTGGATTACCAAACCAAATAAAGCATTAGCTTTGTTGAAAGAAAAAAAAAAACCCCGAAATGCTGGTGTTTTTAATGACTCATATTTCCAGTAATAAAATTTGTTCTAGATACTTAATTGACAATGTAATGCATTCGATTTGTAGTCAAAGCTGAAAGCACACTGAATGTGGGCTGATTTTCCTAATATGGGTAGAGTGTTTCGCAACACTTTATTTTCTGTATCACTGAGAAATATACGATCGACTTTAGACGTACACCTAAGTACCGTTATGTTGTGTCAAGCAACTATTGAATTCAAAAAGTAGGGTTTGTTTGACTGATCAAGGTTTGGTAGTTGGTATGACAAAGAACAAATGTTCAGCTATATATTGATTCATTAATGCCACAATCAAGATTACCCTTTGCTAATGCATAAACTAAAATTTAAGCATTCCGTAATATTTATTTAGGTATCACGTTTATTCTTCAAGTTTGTCATATTTGAAGTATAAGCTAAGTATGCGCATTAAAACAACCAATGAACATTTCTAAAGCAAGTTAGCCACCGAAGAAACAGCAATAACCTTGCAGAAGCACCGTCATAATTTTATTTCACCCTACTTCTACTGAAAATGGGTAACACAGCTTGTTACAATGTTATTTTATTGTTTTACCTCGCAACACGCAAAAGTGTGATTACCTGGAAATGGCTCAGATTCCACGCTGGAGTAAGGCAGTTAGAAAGATATTGAAGATAATTTTACGACGGCAATTATTGTTAAGTTATAATAACTTCATATCTCAAACTCTTGGGAATGGTGACCTTTCTTGGTGCTTATAACGGTTTTATTTCTTTGCTTACCAGAAGCAAAAAAGGAAATTTAATTGTGTGAATTATAAAGTTTGGGTAAACGTCATGATTTGTACGTACTACATAAGTATGTTATGATTATCCTCTTTGTTTTTGTAGTTCACTCAAACTAATTTTGCGTTAGTTAATCTGTTTCAGATTATTCCTATCACATTGAATATCCAATGATTCCAAAATCCAATCTCAAAATTGAATTTTAATCACAACAAAAACGTTTAAAACAAAATTATTACATCAAACATCTGTGGTGCAATCAAATTCTAATCGAATTGACGTTACCGCGAACATCAGCACATGATTATGACTAGCATACATTGGTCACAAACATTGGACAATAAACTCGTACGAGTAAACCACAGCGCTATTAGGCGACGGACTTAATTGGCCAGTTGCAAACAAAGATAAAAAAAGCTCCGGGAATATTCTACACAAACCTTTTTTTATTGGAATTCAAAATTGCTGTTTGATCGACTTGTTAATGTTAGTGTGATAGTTCGGTGAAAGCTGTTGGTGTAATTATGGAGTGCAATTATGGGAAATTCATAGTTTTGTGGGGCAATTTTATTGGTTTTAGTTTATGATTTTCTGTTCGAATGTAGCAGTGTTTACTTTATTTAGCGGTAACTTAGGTAAATCAAAATATAAACGAATGAACAATTGACTCTACCAAAGATAACAGGTAACATGCGCTTTAATCATAAGTATAAAAACATACGTAAATGAAACAGTTGTATAACTTTTAAATCATATAACGAACCAATTCTTAACCTACAAAATCGGTACTTTTCTTTTTTGACAACAAACAGTCATTCAAACAAAAGCACTTATATCGTACTAGCTTTAATAGACCTATAATGCCAATAAGGATGATTATTTGGAAAAGTTACGTCTTTTAATACTTTTACAATTCAGTAGTATGCATTTATTCTAGTCGTTTTGTGTATTAAGGTTTGCACATATTCAACATATTAATATGTGCAAAACAATTATTTTCTAGTAAAGCTTTAAAGACATCTTGCATCCTTCAAAAAGCTAAAAACAGTAATGATTTTTAAATTACACTTAAAAATAAATAGTTTATAAATTAATACAATTGTCCTATTTTAGGAACTTTGATTATGCCATTCTTCTATCCCTAGATAGAATCATTTAACTCAATAAAAAAAATGGATTCACGCTCATTCAACCAAACAAGAAGAGAGCTAGATAAGCACGAATGCAGCAGCAAAAAGTATTTAATAAAATCCAGTCAACTTAAAAAGAAGGTCTAAATTAAAAGGCTTGAGCCAAATAAAAGAGTTTCACTATCAGACGCATCCGCCCTCAGTGCGACTGTCAGTAATTCGAGCTACAATTTCCTGCAGACTGCAGCTGCAAGTAAAACAGTGCAGTTGCAGTAAACAGAAGTGAATAGTAACTACCTAGTAACAGACGATATTACTTTCAGTTCAAAATCAGTATTGTATGAAATTTGATTTAGATTAAAACAAATTATTTATTTAACCGTATAAAAAACATATTTTAATCTCAAATCTTAATTTCAGCCTGTATCATCGTCGTTATCGTTAACCGTATTAAATGTTCCCACTACTGGAGCATAGACCTTCCATCCACCCCATAAAGAGAATGGGCCAGTAACCCACCATGCGGGTTCTATGCGGATTGGTGGATGTTAACGACTTGTTTATGCAACCGACAGCAACGGCTTAACGTACGTTTCGAAGCACGAAGAACTTCTAAAAAATTTTTGGTCACCTATCCTATTACCTATGCCGCAATTGCAGGGCACTCTTGGTTAGAGCTACCACATCTGGTAGTCCTATACCATCGTATACCTATCTATAAATCCTGAAAAAATACTAAAAATGATTTTTACTAAAAAGTTTTGACTAAAATTTTAAGAAGACAAAAATAAAGTTTTCGTTTTTCGTTTCTGAAGTTTAAGTTCTGTTGAATTTTATTGCAAATGTACACCTAGGTAGTTGATTCTTACCAAAGAAAAGAAAAACATAGAAATTATAATTTCTAAGGTTCTTTTTACTATAATTGTGTATAATCCAAAAAATCCTGTCATTTTCCAACTTGGGCTGGAATCCTGAAAGGAACTTAAAATCCTGACATTTAAGACAAATCCTGGTGTCTGGTAACCTTACTCTTGGTGCTCTTCATGAACTCAATAAAAATATTTACATTTTAATTTTTTTAGCTGAAAAATTTTGTCCAGAAAAGCCAAAGTGCTAATAATAAAACTTTTTAAGAACGACCTTGAAATCCAATAGCGGATAATACCTTGAAACGATTTGGGAAACTTCTTAATTGATCTATTGATAACTGAATTTCCGAGAGATTTTCTTATAGAATTCACAGGCTAAAAGCTTATACTTACCCACATTAAGACTTAAAGTTGACATATTATATTGAGAATTAATTTGCGAACATTCTTGTGATATTGGCATTTAGCGAAATATTAAACCTGCAATAATGAATAGTCTCACATGAAAAAATAATGTAATTAGATAAAAATGTACCAGATAAAAATAAACCGGATAATACTTGAAATAAAACAATTTTTAACGGATACTAGCGCGGTTTTATTGAAAGTACTTTGGTAATTAGTTGGTATTTGGTTTGATTTTCAATATAACTGCGCTAGATTCCGTTAAAATGTTTTATTTCATGTCTAGTGAGCGCGTAAGCTTGAGAAGCGTATAATACTTTTTCAAGAGAACTAAATATAAGATAAATTGTTAGGAAATGTAAGGTAGAATTATACTTATGTATATTATTAAAACTTGGCAACATTCGTTCTCTTTCTTACATTGTCTACAATCTTAAGTTACTTCCCACTTCCATTTCCCCTACAAAATAGGGCGTGGTAAATGAGATTCTCTCGTGACCAAAGCATGCGTATCGAAAAGGCTTCTTTCAAAAGTTGCTTGAAAGCGTTTATTTTCGGTTCAACTTGTTATCGTTAGATCAGGCAATGACGGATCATTCTTTAGGAAAAATTGCTAACAAATGGAAACCAGTGTTTTGGTTCTTGGAATTCAATAGATGAAAGGAATCAATTAACTTACAAGCAAAAGCTATGTAGAACTTTACTAGAATTTGCGTCACTAAAAATATTAAGGAGCTAGCAGACATGCTCAGCAATAGACTATTTAGCTGCTTTTCTAGTACTATTAGGTATAGGTAGTCTATAACTTCTTATCGATACCATGATGCAGTATCAATGCATGACTAAATAGGTAGGTACGCGTTTTCGAGTTAGTTATCAAACTACGATTACATACCTAGCTTCGTTTATTGTTCATAAATCGTTTTTAGGGTTCCGTACCAAAATGGTAAAAAAGGAACCCTTATGGTGTGACTCAGTCTGTCTGTCTGTCTGTCACAGCTGGATATCTCGAGAACTACTAATGGTATCAACTTGAAATTTGGAATAGTTTAAGATGACATTTGCCCAACTATTTTGCAAATAAGAAAGAAATAATAAAATTAACATTTTTTTACAACAGGGACTGAAAAGGGTCTTAAAAATTTTAAGTGAGGTGACTAAGGCATGTGGGGTATCATATGAAAGAGCGCTATTTGCACATTTTAAAACAATTTTTCCTTTTTTCTTAGGCCGCATAGTTTTTGACTTATGATGAAAAATGTAAAAAAAAAATACCGTTCCCCCCCTTATCTCCGAAGTTTGCAAAGAGAAAAATCTGAAATAATTCTATGTGATAGTAGTTTATGTAAAGATTACAGGAAAAATAAAATGATGTCTCAATATAACACACTTTTTTTAAAATTCAAAAAACATTTTTTTTTTAGTTTCACTACCAGTCAACAGATGGCGCTGTCCTAAGCATGCTAACCTAAGGGCAAAAAATAGTTCCACGATCGGTCAAGAGATGGTGCAACCTAACACTACAATAATAAATTGGTGGCTGGTTCTAATATAATTACCTACTATTTGCCGTACGAATAAACGAAGAATAAGTTCATACTTTACTAAGTAATTATATATATTACTATATAGTAATATAATAATAACGAGGAGCTCGGTGGCGCAGTGGTTTAGCGCCTGGACCAGCGATTGCGGAGGTTAAGCAACGTTCGCAAGGTTCGGTCATGGGATGGGTGACCAAAAATTTATTATCTCGAGCTCCTCCGTGCTTCGGAAGGCACGTTAAGCTGTTGGTCCCGGCTGCATTTGCAGTCGTTAACACCCACCAATCCGCATTGGGCCCGCGTGGTGGTTTATGGCCCGTCCTCCTTATCCACTCATAAGGAAGGCCTGTGCCCCAGCAGTGGGGACATCAAAATGGCTGATGGACTAGTAATATAAACATTTTGCAATGTGGAGTGGCTGAAACGTTTTTCAGTCACCATAAGCAGCATTTGTAAATTAACTGTCCGCCTGTTCGCCCTTCCACCTGTCTGCCGTTTATCCTACTTTTTTAAAGACTGTCCTAAAATAACATATCCAAATATATTTATGATTGTACGGAACCCTCGGTGCGCGAGTCCAACTCGCTCTTGACCGGTTTTTCTATTTTGTTATTAAATGTAACTACTTAGAATGTTACTAATTTACTCTATTATTTTTCCATTTATTTGATTACATTTCTGATTTGCGCCTTCAATAAGTCGAAATTGCGGGATCACTTAGTTAGATAATCTTCGAGCACAATACTAGAGATAATCAACATTATAGTCCAGGAGCTATAATTAATGTTCTATACGATATCAGAGCTATTTGCTGACCGAAGCCAATCAGTGTGTTGGCAACGCAAACAAAGACTGTGGCAGATGATTAAAGGCAATTATTGATCAACCATTGAGACAAATTCCTCGGGGAATAAACCTTATTATGATTCAGTTACAATAAATGAAGTATTAATAAAAAAAGTAAAGGCAATTGGATACGTTGCATTTAGAAGTGAATTTCCCAGCACATTTTTCTACAAGTAAAATTACCATTAAAATTCCTACAAAATACAAACGTGCATTAATCAACTGAGGCAACACTGGTACAACACGTTATAGAGAAGATCATTAATAGGGATTCGGACGTACGCCGTTGTCACTAATTTGTATCGGCTGAATGACGTACAAACGGACTGATTGACGGGCTTCATTAGTGAGCAGTGCGGTATTGTTTGCAGAATGGAATGACGGATTTGGGATAAAGTTTTGGGAGCTTTTGTTTGCAAGTGTACAGTCGACCACATTGACGCTTAACCACTCCTAAAGTTAAAATCACTTGCACGCTGCCCAATCACTTACATACGTGTGAAAAGGGGTATTTACATGGGTGACTAAAGCTGTACAACTTTCGCCTCATGGCAAAAATCGACCGTTTAAATGGCAATTCGACCTAGGCCACAGCAGGTGACTGAACAAAATGATCTGATCCGGTGGCCAAAACTGAAACTACGTTATGAAATATTGTTACCTAGTTTACTCCATCAACTACATAGACAACACCGACGCTATCACCTGCGATTCAAATTTGGAAGCGACTTGCTAAGTGACTAAAGCCGACCGTCACAGGTGACTAAAATTTACCCATGTAAATAGCCCATTAGCACGCACCCTGGGCAATCCTCCCGCACGAGCTTTTCTGCGAAGTGGTAAAGCATGAAAGTGACCGATTCTATGCACTCAGATAGCCAGTTTTAAATTTAGCAAGCTATTTCGATCGTGTACTGTCTATGGATTGATTGATAGCCCCCAGCGAAAGCTTTTGTTGTCAATTTTATGTCGTACGAAAATGAAAAACAAATGGACCCGTTTTGTCGAGTGAGCTTATTGGAATTTTCCGCGACACAAATAATTTACATAATCATTGGATATGGAGGTCTAACTTACGTAATAGCATAACTTTTGTAAAATTTACAAAGTCCCGAAGCAGTTTATTTCGAAGTTTTTTTTACGAGAATTTTCTTTTATTTATTTCGGTATTCAGGGCAATCAATATAATTTTTGTTAAGTTAAAATAAGTCTTAGAAATTGAATTTAATGCAAAGAAGCTTCGATTTCTTGGTACTGTTTTATATGAAAAATAATCACTAAAGTAAGTATAAGAAAATATTCAATTATTGAAACAAAAAGAGATTTTTTTGCTGTTTTTAGGCTCGATATTAATAACAACAACAGGTAGACAGTTGAAATTTTCACAGATGATGTATTTTTGTTGCCGCTATAACAACACATACTAAAAACAGAATAAAATTAATATTTAAGGGGGCTCCCATACAACAAACGTAATTTTTTGCCGTTTTTGGTACGGAACCGTTTATGCGCGAGTCCAACTCGCACTTGGCTGGTTTTTAGGGTTCCGTACCCAAAGGGTAAAAACGGGACCCTATTACTACGACTCCGCTGTCTGTCTGTCTGTCACCAAGCTGTATCTCATGAACCGTGATAGCTAGACAGTTGAAATTTTCACAGATGATGTATTTTTATTGCCGCTATAAAAACAAATACTAAAAATAGAATAAAATAAATATTTAAGGGGGGCTTCCATACAACAAACGTGTTTTTTTGCCGTTTTTTGCTCGATATTAATAACGACAACAGGTAGACAGTTGAAATTTTCACAGATGATGTATTTCTGTTGCCTCTATAATAATAAATACTAAAAACAATAAAATAAATATTTAAGGGGGGCTCCCATACAACAAACGTGATTTTTTAGCCCTTTTTTGGTACGGAACCCTTCGTGCGCGAGCTCGACTCGCACTTGGCCGGTTTTTTGTATTTATTTTTGTCTGGTTTAATTTTCTGATGAACCAAAGGAAATCTTAGAAGTGGAAAAATTTTTTATTACTTCAATATTTATACAAAACAGCTTCTGCTTATGTAGGCTCTAGTATAATTTATAAATCATTGATAAAATACACTTTTAACAGTTCATAAAACATGTTATTCTTGAATTTTAGTAGGATTACTTAATAACATTAAGTTTTGATGAACCATTTGGTAACTAATCTTTTGATTAATTAATACATAATTATAATGTTGACTACATAGTGATCGACCTTTGATTAAAAACTTGTTTAGAATTTTATTTTATTATTTTTTAATCTTTATTTTGTAAAAATAATATTTTATAAAACTTAGTAGCTACATAAATATTGTGTTTTTAAGATACTGTTTCACAGATTTATTAAAAAATGTGGAAATTTTTTGACCGATAATTTAATACTACTTTCTGTTCCATTTTTTAATCAAACCAGAGACAGGTGTTATCTGAAACTTGTGATAGAGACCCCAAGTGTTTAAGAAGATAGTTTAAAAACGAAACAAAATGTATTTTCTATTAATTCACTTAATTCCATGCTGCCATATGTGGCCGGAAAACAATGAAAAATCTATTGTGTCTCATTTTCCTGTACCTGAGAAGTTAATATTTATGTGTAGCAAACGTTTGCATAAAAACACATATTGTGGTTTTAAAAACAATAGTTTTGAACCAATCGCACCAATGCAATTGTTAACGAAGTCAACAACAGCATCGAGGTCATGCGATATCAACAAATATGTACCGAATCAATATTCGCATATTTACAATCAGCTTGATTTTAACGTTCCATCAGGTGAGAATGTACAGCCGCCCCGTTATAAGGTAAGAAGGGGGTGTTATCGAAAATTTTCAGGATAACGTGATAAAATCGAGCCGATCCAATCAGGGGAGGCTTTAGGATTCACCGCGCGGAGATTACGCCATTCGAGCCTTCTTGCTGTGGAATTATGGGACAGAATTCACGAACAGGAATTGGTTTGTGGCCATTAAAATAGAGTAAGATGATGTTTCATAAAATCTACATAATAAATTATTATGTATCTCTTAATTTCTAAGTACTTGTTTTCACTTACAGCATTAAGTAATGCGATTAGTTTAGAGAAAAAAGTGGCTAATCCCTTGCCAGCTAGGTAAGTGTCGTTAAATTCTGCGCAAGATTTTACTCATGCTCGAGGTGTACCTATCATATACTTTTCATTTTTGTAATTCATAGGATTTAGAACTCTATTTTTAACCGACTTCAACAAAATGAGGAGGTTCTCAATTTGATTGTTATTTTTTTTATCGTTGTTCGCGCGTATCTTCGACATATATGGACCGATTTTAATGATTCTTTTTTTGTTCGATTGAATTTGCTTGCGAGATGGTCCCATTTAATTTTTTTTTAATCGGTCAAGTAGTTTTCAAGTAATCCTGAAAATACTATGATATTGCATCAACTACCTTGACGACTTTGTTATTTATGAACCGAATTAGATGAAGTTTTTTGTGTTGGAAAGGGGATACCTTTAGTGTAGTCATTTTAACCGACAACAAAAATAAAATAAGGTTCTCAGTTTGACCTGTATATACTATGTTTCGCCGCGATTAACTCACGTTTGGCTGAGCCGATTTTTCTACCTAAGTAATATACTTACCTACACTGTCTAATACATAAGGTACTGACTAACACTAAAAATAAACAAATAACAAAATTTTAAAAACAAAAAAACTGACTTCAAAAAAACCTGCCTCTAACAAGCAAGAAATAATATTCAAATCATTAGATACGCATTAAAACGTCTATTGAAGTCGGGTGGGGATTTAAGAATAAAAAAAGGAAGTTGTACTTCCCGTTCGTACGTACGGTACGTTCGTACCCCACCCGACTTCAATAGATATTTTAATGCGTATCTAATGATTTGAATATTATTTCTTGCTTTTTAGAGGCAGGTTTTTTTTGAAGGCGGTTTTTTTGTTTTCTAAGAACACTTCAATAAGCATTACTATGTGTCTGTCTATATCAGCCTTTCGTTCACCCATCTATGTCGGACATAGACCTCCCCTAAAGGCTTCCACGATCTTCTAGCGCCACCTAGAGTCAGTTGTTACCAGCATGACTTCTTAGGTCGTTCGTGGTTCTTAGGTCTCTGGTTCACCTTTCAGATATGGTAGATTGTCTTGGCTTCCATTCCAGTACTTTCCTGGTCTGGTCAATAGGTACTATGACATGTCAAATATTTATGTGCATGAAATAGGTGTTTTTCATATTAGTTCAATCGAAAATTAATTCACGAAACTGAATCTACTCAAGATGCTTTTTCTGTTTGTTTAAACATTTTAAAACTAGTGGCTCCGTGAGCTGTAGACCTCGCGTTAAAAAGTAGCTCAAATTGTATATTGATAAAAAATTATAATATGAAGGAGCGTTCCCACGGCCTGCCTGTAGACAGGCCGCGCCGAGCCGAGCCCGTCTGTCTACCCGCAGGTCGTGGGAACCGACAACGTCTGGCGCGCCGGGGCGCGCCGGGGCTCGCCGGGGCCTGTGCAGAGCATTCCCACGGCGCGCCGGCGCCTGCCGCGGCGCGCGCCCTGCGCGGCGTCACAGTTTAATAAAATAGTGAAATACAGTAGGTTTAGGTATGATAAAAGTCAAGTTTTAAATGGCGGCCATTCCAACATAGACATAGACACCCCAACATGTGGGTGTTTTTGTCGATAAAATTAGATGTATTTCACGCCTTTAAATTATCGCTACTTCAAGACCAAAGGCACTGTACATTCAGAAGGAATCGAAGCTAATTTGTTTCTTATTTTAATATGTGTAGGTAGGTTTTTCGCATTTTTTTGGTTTTTTGTTTTCATCGTTAGTTTTGGTTACCAAGGTATTTGATTGCTTAGAAATTGATTTCGCGGTGAAGATAGACCGTATAATAATATGGATTCTAAAATATTACGAAACACGACAGCACTTCAATCAAGTTATACAATTAAACTGCGAAAACAACATTTATTACTCAGGGCATAAAGGCGGTCTCAAGGTCAACATAGACCAAAAAAGAACGGCCTGAGTACAGTGAACTGCACGTCAGACTATACATGTTGACCTTGACATGACATTTAATTAACAAATTAACTAATCCACAGATAAAAAAAATACCTGCCTGGAAAGTCCGAAAAAAAGATTAAGTATTAGTAGGTACCTTAAATATTTTTTATACAGTTCCTTTGGTCTTAAATTAGCGATAATTTAAAGGCGTGAAATTCACCTCATTTTAATATTCTTAGTTATTTTTCTATAATTCGAATGCACAAGGATGTTATCTACAAAACGAATCTAAAATTTCATTGCTGTGTTGTATATTTCGAGAGTTATTGTTGTTTGAATATGACCCTAAGCACTAAATGTTAATTTTCGAAAATGAATAAAAAACAAAACTCATAAAAATTGGATTTAATCGTTTGATGAGATTTGTATTCATTCATATTTGTCCATTTTCAAAAATAATAATTTTTGGTTAGGTTAGGTTAGGTTAGGTTAGGTTAGGTTTGTTTGAATATGACCCTTACCATCCTACGTACCTAAGTACGTAGGATGGTAAGGGTCATATTCAAACAACAATAACTCTCGAAATGTGAACCGACTTATGGTGTAATTAGGTATTTCAAGGACGGCCGAGTTACAATACTGATAGATATCATTACTGTGACGCACGGCAGATGCCGACAGGCGGCAGGCGCCGGCAGGCGCCGGCAGGCCACGCTCCGCGCCGCGCCGCGCCGATCCTTTGAAGTTACCGACACCCGATGGATCGGGCAGACGACGGCGCGCCACGGCAGACGTCAACGGACGCGTCGGTTCCCACGACGTGCTGGCGCGGCCTGATCTGTGACACCACAGGTCGTAGGAACGCTCCTTAAGAGATGTCGCCACCCCTTTTTCCCACACTGCTCATAAGATTTACAAAGCACATAGTAGGCACGTGCTATTAGTATACTATTTGGTAGGTATATTTGCAGCTAGATGGCGCTTTTAATTTTGATCATTTTTCGAAATTGGTGATTTTTTGATTAATTTCAAAAAACTGGCTCTATTAAAAAATTATACATAATTATTATCGAACGGCTCACAAAATTTCACGAGAATCGGTTGAAAAATGCGATCTGTAGAGAAAAACAGACAGCTGGAAAGTCGGACTGAATTATGTTTTTTTACATATCTCCGCCATTAAAAAAAAAAAAACTGGCTCGGCAAAAAAAAATCTGTATAACTTTTAAACCTGCTCACAAAATTTCACAAGAATCGGTTGAGAAATGTGACCTGTAGAGGAAAACATACAGCGCCAGGAAGCTGGAGTGGAATATTTTTTTTTACATATCTCCGCCATTTCGAAAAACTTCGGTCGAATCGGTTGAAAAATGCGACCTGTAGGTGAGAACAGACAGACTTACGAAAGAATTTTTGCCCAAGCTGAAGCAGAGACGCTTCGCTCGCACTTCGTGCTCGCTCGGTCAATTACAAAGCGCAAACAATTAGTGTATTTTTTCATCTTACCAATTCCGCTGGATTTGTAGCCACAATTGGCATCGAGGAAACTACCAAAACGCTTCGTTTAACCTTCGATCTCTGAATAGGGATTTGTTGGAGGAGTTGTAGGCGTGTGTATGCATAACAATAACATGACCGGTACACGTATTAAAAATAAACTTTCTTACATAAACGGGGGTGAACCTTAGAGCAACGCGGGCTCTTAGGGGTGAACACGATATTATGCTTTAATTTTTTTCCCTGCCAATATTATAAAATGTGAAAGTTTGTATGTTTGGATGTTTATTAGATTTGATTGTTTGTTACTCAATCAAGAAAAAACGAATACCACCGAAACTAACTATTGTTTTAAATAGAATTTAATTGAGTAAGTTCTTGACGTTATGGCGTAAATCTATCGCAAATGTTCTCCATCAAACTTCAAACGCATTCTTAACGCTTCGAACTATTAAAAAAAAAAATTGCTCTGTTTCACCTTGGGCAAAATTTCATTTCATATATCCTCCTCTGGCTTTTTGTTTGATTTCCTCTACAGGTCCGCATTTCTCAACCGATTCTCGTGAATTTTTTTTGTTGAGCCAGTTTTTTCTAAATTTATAAAAAAAAACAAATATTTCGGAAAATGTTCAAAATTAGAAGAGCCATCTAGCTGTAAAAATACCAAATACTTAATATACTAAACAGCACGTATTCTATGTGCTTTGAAAATCTCGTGGCGATGGCGACATCTATTAATTTTTAAACAACTTACAATTTGAGTTACGATCGCGAAGTCTACAGCTTACAGAGTAGTACAGTAGCAATAAAAATAAAAATATATTACTTTCTAGTAAGTAAGTAATATTTTTTTTCAATGGGCACGTGACAGTTTATTTTTAGACATTGCCTATACATCTTACATACATATAAATACTGTACAGTGTGTGTAAAATCACTTTAATTAATAGCGGATACCATTAAATACTCAAATTGATAAACGTCTTTATTAAAAATAAACTTGTTTTTTTATATACCGAGACAACGATAATTGGGTAATTAATTTTATTTACTGTAAGTAATTGCAAATTATTGATGATCCACAAAATTTTTTAGACATCAATTCTCCTTGCAGTATTTATGATTTCCTGTCTTGTTTATTTAGGTTCAGTAATTTGTTTTTATTAGAGTGTTATAAATATTAACATAAACAAGTACCTAATTAAAATTATTTCTCATATTCTTCTTATATTTTTAGGTCGTATATACAGGGTCACTGGAAATATGACGTATTCCTGCTAAGGGGTTATAGATGAGGTCAAAACAAATATTTTTTGTTAGATAACTTTTTCTCAAAAAGTTAGTAGTTTTTGAGTTAATTGAAATTAAGTATTTTTTTACCAAAAGTACGTTTTCAGACACAAAAATTTAAAATAAAAGATAACTACTCATTCGATTCCGGATTTTTTATTACTTTGGGATAGAAAACACTCTAAGTATTGATAATGAATAAAAAAAATTGCAAAAAGTACAGGTGTTTATAAAAACTTCAATCCTTAAATGCATTTTTTATTTTTATTTTTTCAAAGTTTTTAGAAACGGCAGCAAATATCTTTAAAAAGTTCCTAGTAACTAAGCGTGCATAATATTTTAAAAACATCACCATCTATTCAGCTTTCAATTGAAGTATAAAACTTAAGAATAACTTTAATAAAAAATGAGAAATTATGACTTAAGTAAATGGCAGTCCCATTTCATGTAGCAAAAATTTCCTACTTCGAGCGCTTCGGTGGTGGCTGTATTATCCCACTTATATCATAAATGTGAATGTTTGCTTGATTTGATGATTGTTAATAAATCACGCAAAACGGCTGAATGGATTTGAATGAAATATGACACACAGATAGTTTAAAAGCCGGATTAAAACATAGGAGGATACTATTATCTTGGTTAAAGGTTCCGAAGGGATTTTCTTGAATGTAAATGCGGATGAAGTCGCGGGCGGAAGCTAGTTTGCCATAAATGGTCGTGCTTAATAAAAATACTTTCGTCCGAGTGAGTTTCGGGACAGGATTATTCTCCGCCGATGAGTCAAAATTTTTACAGACGGCATCAAAAATAACCATGCATTATCAGCAATTTTTAATGCCAAGCTACTGGGTAACAGGCCTTCCTTTTGGCTTGTGGATGTATAGACCGGACGAGCCATAACCCACCACGTGGGCCCAATGTGGATTGGTCAGTGTTAACGACTGTAAATGTAGCCAGGACCAACGGCTCAATGTAAGGTACATTGAGTTAACACCGACCAATCTGCATTGGACCCACGTGGTGGGTTGTGGCCCGTCAGTTTTATTCACCCACAAGCCAAAAGGAAGGCCTGGCATAAAGTCATTAAAAATGGCTGATATGCATGGTTATTTTTGATGCCGTCTGTATAAAATTTTGACTCATCGTCGGAAAAAAATCCTGTCGTGTAACTCATTCTGACGAAAGTATTTTTAGTAAGCATGACCATTTATGGCAAACTAGCTTCCGCCCGCGACTTCATCCGCATTTACATTCAAGAAAATCCCTAGGGAACCTTTAACCAAGATAATAGTATCCTCTTATGCTTTAATCCGGTTTTTAAACTATCTGTGTGCCGTATTTCATCCAAATCCGTTCAGCCGTTTTGCATGATTGATTAACAATCATCCAAACAAGGAAATTTTCACATTTATGATATAAGTAAGATAATACGGCCACCTCCGAAGCGCTCGAAGTAGGAAATTTTTGCTACTTGCTTTGAAATGGGACTGCCATTTACTTAAGTTTTAATTTCTCATTCTTTATTTAAGTTATTATTAAGTTTTATACCTCAACTGAAAGCTGAATAAATGGTGATGTTTTTAAAATATTATGCACGCTTAGTTACTAGGAATTTTTTAAAGATATTTGCTGCCGTTTCTAAAAACTTTGAAAAAATAAAAATAAAAAACGCATTTAAGGATTGAAGTTTTTATAAACACCTGTACTTTTTGTAATTTTTTTTATTCATTATCAATACTTAGAGTGTTTTCTATCCCAAAGTAATAAAAAATCCGGAATCGAATGAGTAGTTATCTTTTATTTTAAATTTTTGTGTCTGAAAACGTACTTTTGGTAAAAAAATACTTAATTTCAATTAACTCAAAAACTGTTAACTTTTTGAGAAAAAGTTATTTAACAAAAAATATTTGTTTTGACCTCATCTATAACCCCATAGCAGGAATACGTCATATTTCCAGTGACCCTGTATAATAGACGCTAAATGGAATATAAAAAGTCAATTTGCAAAAAAAGCTTGCTAATTTAGTTTGTTGAAATAAGCAACGTCTGTGGGCGAAGTGGGCGTCTAATTATCCGTAACGAAAAAAACTTTGTTAAAAATAAAGTTTTAATTAAAATTAACATAAGTTTTAACATTCCTTTATATCCAACTTTAATATCCATAACGTCTCCAGGGGATCTCAACGCCATGAACAAAAAAAATTAACATAATCGAAACACAACAATAACCATTTATCTAACTTAACCGATAAAAGCTCCATTCTATAACCGATAACAGGGTTAACAAGAGCTTTCGTAAAAGCTTGTGTTTTTTTTTAGTTTTTTGTTTGTCTTCACATCGGTCCATTAGTGCCTTATAATAAACAACGGCCCATAATAGAGCTAATAAAAACAATTAGATGATCGAAATAGCAATAAAGTGTGTAATCTAATCGAATGTCGTATATCGAACCTTATTTATAGTAATGGATAAGACAATGAATCTTTTGATGATGGGAATAATTCATATTAAGTATTATTAAGACTTAAAATGTAGTTACTTACGTAATTAATATTTTATTTATTATATGAATTTAGAAACTAACATTTAATGTTAACATTGAACAAATGTTCTTAATTACTTATATAAAAAAAATGTTTAAAGGAATTTAAAAGAGTCGTTGACAACTCATTCTATAGCCCACATGGGATGAGTTAAAAGTTTATTTTATATATTAAAAGTAAAAATAAAGCTACTTTAATTTTACATAATTTACAAACGATTCTGTTAGCTTATATTTCATTGGCAACCATGTCCCTATGTCCTTAATGCTAGCTACGTACAGTTGTGAAACTATACGAAACAGTGTGAATAGGTTGCAGTCTTCGTAAGTAGATAATTCTTTAGGAGCATGCCCTAGTTCCAATGCGTTGAGTTGAGCCTAACACAGCACTAAAGTAATAATCATTTAGTGACCTGGAAGTTCAATTTATAAGTAGTTGTCATAATTATTTTGATATAAGTACTTATATTGATATTGAAATTGTAAATATCCTTGCGCCCGTTCTTCTTGTCAGTAAAAAATGTCTGGAACGGGTGGTAGGAAAATAAAGACGATTCAAAAGTACTTAGTTATTGAGTTTATTTGAATAAAGACACTTTGAATTTATTATGACAATTACTCATTAAACTTCCAATTTTACTAATTATAAGGAAGATCAATGCACGCCCAGTACGGAAAGCTTGAATATTTTTTTCGAAATGAATTATTATAAATACAATTGAAAATGAAAATCATTAAAAATACTTAGATATTAAAGAGAAGAGCATATTCCCCTTATCAGATCTTCCAATCTATCATGTTTTTTTTTATTTAAGTTTGATTTTTTTTACATTCTCGTAGCAGCAATATTTTTTGCAATACGTTTAATTCATTAACTTTTTGATACTGAATCCGTAAATTACGTTTGACTCCATTTCAATATTTACAAAGCAATTACCGTACAAGCTATTATAAAACTTATTGCACCAACACATTAGTAGGATGACGATGAAAATTCCGTAACGTTATTTAAAACGTTTGATGCGCTTGTATAGTATAAGGCTATAATTACATTGAACGTGGGCGTCTTATTCGAAACATTAATTATTTTTCATTCAACGTGACTGTTAATACATTTTGTACTGTAAGTCCGTCAAAATCGACAGCGGCTGATGATAAAATATGACGGTTTAAATAACAAATTTACGTATCAAATAGTCGTTGATTGTTAGGATGTTATTGTTACTGATCATTGGATTTGATTTTGATTTTACCTATTATACTAGAAATTGGTACATTTTTTTACTTGTTATGTTATGAGATTATAATATTCTTATGTGATGTAAAAAAGGATGGAGTACCACCATCGTTCGGTTTAAATAATGTACTAAATTGATGATGGATAACATATATGATGGATAGTAGCCACTTTCACAAGAGCACGTTGCCAAATTATTAGCTCCAGCTTGTTAAAATTCATTACCGACTCATTGGTTATTGATTACATTACTAAACAGGTAAATTAATACCTGTATCCAAGCAAAATATTTTTAACGTCGTTTAACTTAACATTTTCCAATAATATGCTTTGATTTAACTCAACTTACGTAATAATCACGTTACAATCTTCTCAAATTATTGATTTATGCTAATAAAATCGAGACCTATGTAATACGGTGTGCTTAATAACTTATTCGGTCCCGCGCGGTCTGCGCCTGCGACTACGTCACGACGTTTCAACTGTTCAACAGGCAATCGAATCAAGTTTCAAAGTTATCCATATTCAATACTTTTAACGTATTTTTACTATAAACGTGATTTCAGAATTCGAAATTAATTCATTGGGTAATAATGTTATTGACAGTAAAACGAATCTGCAATAGGCTGTATAAATTATGTAATCACGTAGAGAAAAAAAAAATATTGATACTTTTGTCCTAAAAGCAAATTTTCTTATTAAGTGCGCATTATAAATTATAATTTTTCAATTAATATTTACTCGGAATAAATTTTTTGGAACTTATTGTAATGACGACTAATAATGTTTTGAGTATATTTAAATCAAAACATGCTGCATTGTGATTTTTTTATTTTAGACGATATCAAATACATTTCTCTGATTTAAAATAGCTAAAACACTTTTTATTTAAAGAAAATATCAGAAACTGCAATTGTACAAAGTAGCTCTTACTTTACATATAATAATATTATGTATATTATAAAAAAATAGCAATAAAGAGATAATATCACTAATCCGCAAATCGTTTAAACAAAGTGTCTTTAATTAATACTCAGTCTTTTTTACGATGCCTCAAACTAATTGACGTGTCAAAACGTAAGTTTTAAAAAACATCAAACTTTAAATTTTAACGTTTAAATTCTCGCAAAACTAGTTTTGTTAATATTAAAGATACATACCTACTTTTGATAGTTCAAGTTTACTGATTGATTAGTTTTAATTAAACTAATTTATTTGATACGCCTAAATATAGGCTCCTGTTAAAATTAAGGTATGAAAAATTCCTAATAGTGTAACAATTACACATTTTTTTTTGTTTTTAACAAAAAATGTTAAGTTCTTAATTATGTCATATGAATAACTAAAATCTAATGAAATTAGCATGAACCAGCCATAGTGGAGATACTGGGCGTAGTGAAAATGCACAGTCAACAGTGTTGTATGGATCACTATGGAATTTTGTCCATACACGTTTTTGTCGCCGTAAAAAATTAAATGGCGAATCAACCTTAGATTTTTATGGCGAAAAAACTTTTATGGAAAAGCTTTCATAGTGATCCATATAACACTGTTGACCATGCTGACGCACGGCGAGTTAACCGTTGATTTTAAGCTTGAAAACCACGTGTGGTCACTTAGAGGCAGATTCTTAGGTCTTTGCCCAGCAGTGGGCAGACAAAATTTTGATAACAACCTTTAATCTAACAGAGGGCCTATTACAAAATAGCAACGCGATTAACGTACGATGTTCGTCCCAACCCGTGACATTATTGTCTCATTGTATAAAGTTCAAAATGAAGCAAATCGATCAACGAACATCGTATGACTATCGTGATTATTTTTTTTAATAAGCCCTCTAATTAGCTCTAGCAGACATGGTCAAACTCTTTATCACATTTTTATTTTTTTTATTTTCATCGTGTAGTTTTTACAATGGCCCTTGTTCTAATTGTGGGATAAGGCTCGGAAAGTATGCATTCACAAAGATTTACAAACTGCCTTTTCTAACTATTCTTCTATTCTCGAGGGTTTTGAAACCCCACTCACTAACTCGTACAACA
Source organism: Agriphila geniculea (assembly GCA_943789525.1). NCBI lineage: Eukaryota > Metazoa > Arthropoda > Insecta > Lepidoptera > Crambidae > Agriphila > Agriphila geniculea. Next base: position 9,450,961 of record OX038883.1, read on the forward strand.
ATGGATTTTGCAGTTTTCAGTGAGATTAAGGTTATTTCCCCAGTTGAAGACCGCAATACAAACAAAGAAACGATCTCTTTGGTATAGAATTTTTAACTTTTAAGGTTCATAAATATAGGTTACGCTCTTTCTCCAAGTAAATGGGCTTGAGCTTCCAAATAGTTTTATTTTAAGAATCTGTTTAAGTGTTTGGATACAGGTAACTTTTAATCAGTTTCAATATTAGAAATAAATCATTTTTTTACGGATTACAGTGCGGATGTTATTTTAGAAAAATGCTGCTCATATTTTTATGAAATTACCCGCTTAGAACTAAAAATATGAGCAACCTTTTTACTTCCAGTTATCCTTGTCATAATTTGCAGTCCTCCCGTGACCATGGCTCCTGAAAAGGTGTCGAAACGTCGGGAAACCCAAAAAAAAAACAAAAATCTAAACTAAATAATTCTAAAATAACATCTGAATTAATTACCAATAGACGCGCTGTAATCCGTAAAAAGTGTTTTATTTTTGATGAACTGCACGCGCGGAAGTCTTAGAAATGTATATTAATATTAGATTTAATTAAATACATTTTAACTAAATGTAATAATTAAGACATTAATTTACACAAGAAAAAATAATACATAAATCTGTCAACAGAGTTCGCTCATAATCCCGAAGCTTTGCTGTTAAACCTTTTCTATTTCCAGAAAACATTTCCTCAAGGAAAACAACATCGCGGCTATGATCAAAACGAAGGACGGCTAAGAGCAACCCTTCTTTTGAATATTTCAGTTGGCATACCGCATCGAACGCCCAAGAAGCGTTCTAATGATAAATTCAAATCTTGATCCTACGGGAACAAAGCAATCAGACGAACAAAGCTTGGACGCCCCTGGCAAAACTGGTAAAAGTTGTAAGTATGTCCTTTCGATCATATCTATATAACGTGTTACAAAAAAACCCTAGTGGGTAATTAGTTTTCCTCGGGACTTCAATTTAACAGATAATTATAGATGATCGAAGTAAAAAAACCTTGACATTATTAAGACCCTTGTCATAATATGCAATGTCAATTTAGTGACAAGACAGAAACAGATTGTAAGCGCAAGAATTGAAAGCTTACAAGGTTGAGTTGATGTGACAAAGTTCAAGACTGATCAAACTTTATTATGTTTACCATGTTGAATAGGATACAATATGAAACCATGCCGGCTAAGTAGAAAAAGATAAGAAAAGCTCAAGATTTTTCCAATGAAAAGAGGGCCATGGATAAAATAATCCGATAAAGTATTGGACAATTTTGAAATTAATTGCTTTTGAATTGTATATTTTCTTACCGCCCGCCCATTCGAGACTTTTTTTAACTGACAAGAATAATAGGCGCAAGAAACTTATCATTTTTATCGAATATCAGAGTTGACGATATTTACAAAGAAATTACTTATGTCGTTACTACTCGCTACCAAATAAATACATTTAACTTCACGAAGAGAAAAAAACTTCGTTCCATGATCTTGATCATGTATTGGTCCTTTGATAACGAGAAACTTAAATTTTCATATAAGCAAAATAGATAATGTTTTTTTCTAGAAAAAAAAAACATAAGACAACTTTACTAGATAAATAAATTAAATAAACATTTTGATATGTTAAAAATATATCTGTTGGTCTCTTTTTTATTTTATTTATTAATTTGTAATCATAATACTTATTTACCCAAATGCCTCTTCCTGAATGGAGAAAAGATAACATTAAGGTAATTATAGGTTAGCTACCTATATGGCGTAATCTCTTACCTAATACGTAAATAGTTCGAAATGTATAAGGTGTTATATGTGAATGAAAATTGTGTATCTACAAAACATATTAATAGGTAAACAACATAAGTGATATTCTAAGAAAAGTCAAGGCCAATAAAAATCTGGTTTCGATACAAGTTTTGACTTCTTTCTAAACTTAATAGCACACCTGAGGTTTCATAAATTAAATCTGCATAACATAAAAATTATAATGAATATTCGTATTAATTTGTTATTTATAAAATTTGCTAGATTACAACTCTGCTTGGTATTTCCGGTCCGGTTTGGTTTGTGTGTCCCACAGTTAATATGATAACTTTAAAAAAATTAAATTCTTTAGTGTTAAGGCGATAACGAAGATTACTGGTTGTCATAAGTTATTAATTAGACTAAAATAAAGTAGATAATCACTTCTAAACATCTTGAACTTTCAAATGTGAGGCTGGACTTTACGACGTTCATTATGATTAGTTTTAAATTTTCGCTTAAGATTTTTACGTACAAACTAGGTAATCTTTGATACAAATTCCGTTATAGTTTGGTGTTACATCATGTTTATCGTCTGCAACACAAAACAACCTACCATTTTAAAGTTAGATAGACTTATTGAAACCTAAAGTGTGTACAAAGTAATCATAAACTGATAATGCTTAACTCGCAATAACTTTTATGTACTAACCCATCGTCTCTAAATTCTGTTAAACAATAAAATCAATCTAAAAATACACACATGTTTTTAACATCAAAGAACTGACACCTTATGTTATGAAACCGGTCCACTTATCCCAATCAATATGCTGTGACATTCAGCAGGTCCAAATAATATGTTTCCTTAGCGATCACATTAAAACTAAATGGCCATTACCACTAATATTATAATCACGAAAGTTTTATATTTTGGGTGTAATAGGTAAAACCCAATTTTTTAAGCTTGTTTTGACATAGGCTATGTTTTAACATTAAAATCTTACGCAGACTAAATCACAAGGGAAGCTATTTGAAATTAAGGGTTGACCCATTGGCATAGAATCGCATTATTTCATGTTTTATCTATCAGACAACGTGAGAAAATATCGAGAGTGCTAATGTTGCACACGGCTTAGTTCAGCAATGCGCTGCTTACAATGTGGGTGAACCCATGGTCCAAGAAAAAAAGGTCTGGCATTCCGGGAGTAATACTAAACTTGCTTACGTCACTATCCAGATGCGCAACTTTTTGAATCGGGTTTAATCGCTTGTAAAATCTAATCGCCACCTCATTGAAATTAGGTTTGCGATTAGATTTTACAAGCGACTGTTGATAAAAAGCGCTAATTGACTAAGGCCTGCCAAATCGCCCGCTACGTCGTCGCTTCATGTAAATAAGGATTTTGTTTCTGTCAAATTATTATATTGCACTTTAATTGTGATTTGTTTCTCTTCAAAAACGAAAGATTTCAATTAAAGATGAATGAACGTTATTTCTGGATGCGGGCAGCGTAGGACCGATCGTCGTGGAAAATCTTGGGGGAGTCCTATACCCAGAAGTGGGTGTCGTGCGGTTGATATGATGAACGTTTTTTTCAATACTGATAGCGGAGATGACGTAGCGTAGACTACGTCACTTCCTCTATCTCGGAGTAGAGGCGCAGAATATCATTGTAGCATGGGTGAACCCTATTTGAATCGTTTTTTACTTCGCTTCGAAAAGTATAATTTGATAAAAAAAACTACTCAAGAGTTCTATCCGCCTAGGCTTTCAAGGAGTCGTTGACCTGGAATAACTCCAGCATTGTAATGTAAGAAAAAGTGAAGAGCTTTTCATTGTATTGTGAATGATGAACTATATATACTTATTGTAAGTTTTAAAACTATAAAGAATTTAATGATTTGTTTTTAGTTATTTTTGGTTGTTATTTTTTTAGGGCTTTGTTACTCAAATGAAGGTAAATACACAAGATAGCTACTTGCCATTTAGATTTCTCTGTTCCTCCTAGTTACACTGAAGCTACATTAATGCAACTAGATGGACATTTTTATTCCAACTAATCACATTGTTTTTTTTCTTTATTTTTAAAGGAGCTTTTGTAATATATTATAATGTAAAAACTTTTTTTAAATTAATGATAAGTAATTATGAAAACTAAAACTATAAGACACTCAATAGTCTTCGTCATACGCTTTATTTTTTATTGTATTTATTTTTCCCAAAGAACAGGGGTTCTGTACTGTTTCAAATGTTAACTTAATAATAGGGTATTTTCCAAATTTTTGAAAACTGCTTATATTGCCCTGCCCTGCCCTGCGATCATTTCGTTTTAAAAAACTTTGGCTTCATAAAAATTTTGTAAAGAAAACCGCCAACACAATACTATTCCCATTCCGTTAATTAAATTCAGCTTTTTTATAAATCAACCTTAAGGTCATGAAAATTAAAGGCAATTTGTAAAACTGACTAATTTGGCTAATGAAAGTGGAATCATGGTGTAATTATAGGGACGGATTCAAATTACGAGAGGAGGCGTTTTAAAGTTATTACAGCATTTAATTTCATTAGAAAATCTTACTAAAACGTAGAGTGAACTTATCGTCTAGTCTGCGTAGTAGTTGAACGACTTGATTTTGACTTGATTGTAAATTAATGTTTGGAAAGTCCTTATTATTTGTTCGCAATTAGTTGCGGTTAAGGAAAAAATCTATTGATTTGCAACTGGTTGCAAACAAAGAATATTCTCAGTTGGCAACTGGTTGCGAATCACAGTTGTGAAACCAGCTGGAGGGATTCTGTTCATAGTATTTGCTATCGGTATGTTGTTACATAACACTGCCCACAACACTACCTATTTGATCTAAAATTTTCTACGTAAATAAACTGACCAATTGTTACTATGGCAACAATATAAAATAAAACCGGTCAAAAGCGAGTCGGACTTGCGCACCGGGGGTTCCATACCATCATAATAAATACACTGCAGAGTAGAACAATAAAATTATTTTTGCAGTTTTAGGTCAGCGCCATCTGTTGACCGATAGTGGAACTAATGTCAACTTATTTAGAAATTTGATAACTTCTAAAACAGTATGCTATATTGAGACATCGTTTTATTTTTCCTGTAATCTTTGTATAAACTGCTATCACATAGAACTATTTCAGCGTTTTCTCTTTGCAAACTTCGGAGATAAGGGGGGGAACGGTAATTTTTTTTACATATTTCATGATAAGTCGAAAGCACTGCGGCTTAAAAAAAGTGATTAAAAACGTGCAAACGGCGCTCTTTCATATGATACCCCACATGCCCTATTAGCCCCACTTCAAATTTTTAAGACCCCATTTCAGTCCCTGTTGTAAAAAAGATATTTATTTTTTTATTTCTTTCTTATTTGCAAAATAGTTGGGCAAATGTCATCTTAAATTATTCCAAATTTGAAGTTGATATCATTAGTAGTTCTCGAGATATCCAGCTGTGACAGACAGACAGACAGACAGACTGAGTCACACCATAAGGATTCCTTTTTTACCATTTTGGTACGGAACCCTAAAAATATGACAAACACAAAGGTCAAAAATAAACCTATTGTTTTATGGTGATGTACAAAAATAAACCTATTGTTTTTATTGTCAGTTCTTTGTGTTAAATTAATGTGACTCGTACTTTCAAAAGTTCAAATTCGCTTCATCTCGTATAAAAACCTCAACCTAAACTAGGAGACAACGGAAACAGAACTGATGGTTAGTGGAGTCGCTTTCGGAATAGCCCTTCTCTGTTACGCTGAAAATATGATATTGGCACAGCCATTTTACAAAATTGGATTCGGAAAATAGACTTTAAGACAAAAGCATTAGAATCCATAGAACCTTGACGTTACTCAGCGAAGGGGAATCTGATTCTTCTTATTAGGTATTTCATTAAATTTTAAGCGAAATTTATTGGGAAGTTCTACATCGGCTGGCTTTTGATGGAGCTGAGTGAGAATATAATTAAACTTCGATAAAGAAAGAGTACAGTTTGAAGCCAAGTATCTTTGCCATTCAAAGTATATTTAGAAATCAAAAGACTCTTTGGTTTGAAGACTTTATTGTAATAAGGTATTATTTGGTTATTACTTTCATAATTCAACTGCCAGATATGGGTATGGGTATGGTCAGTTCCTCAATTATTGAAGAATCCATGCCTTTCCATTTTCGGACTTATCATCACATAGCATCTGGTGAGATGGAGGCCAAGCATTTCCCCGTTATGGAATAAAAAACACAATCAATATTTCACATCACTACATCAAAATAAAATGTTCCTTTCAAAATCTTCATTGTCGTTATCAGCTGTACGATAACTGCCAATTCAATTAGTTAGGCAATAACAGTTTCTCGTCAAATGGATGCAAAAAAAACTACCATATAACATTCCACATAAAAGATTTTGAAGCGCTCATGGCGGAACTTAAGAGACTGATCGTACTCGATCACGTTTGTTAAGCAATGTTTGGTCTGGTCAGGTGTCGGTCGGGTGACCGTTGAAGAGGCATTACAACTGAGCGCTTCCGTGCTTCGGAGGGCACGTTAAACCGTCGGTCCCGGCTGTTGTCATCTGGTAGCAGTCGTTAAGCCAAGTTAGAAGCCTTTCAGGTGGCTTGATAAGCTCTAACACCAGATGTGGCCACTGAATCCCCATTCGATAAGAAAGAAAAGACAAAAGATTTTAAATCTACATAATTTATGTGCACGCAAATTAAATACACACAACCGGTAAATAAATAATACATGCAGACACACTGACAGCAACACATCTTGCACTTACTTCCAACTACTCTACACGTGTTGCTCTCCTACATGAAACATCAGGAGGTGCAAACTCAAGCACTCAGATCTTTGCCTATTTGTGATTCACTCTTACACCTTAAATCTTCAAAGATTAAATGGCTTATTACTGCATTGCCTGTTTAGTCCACACCGCTCCAAGTTGCTTACCCATTGTGTCTCTAATGCATAATAAAGTACGAGACTTTTATTAAAGGGGTGTTCTCTTAATTTGCATAATCCGTACACACGGGAGGAACAGGAAATCCTATTTTACGAATAAAATGTACCAGTTATGTTTAATCGTGTTCAATTTATATGCTAATGAGAACTATGTGGATTATTTCGGCTCTCGATATAGCAACCCTTTGGGAGCAACAAACTGTAAAGCGGGGAGCAGGTAATTTTTAAATGTTTTGTTTTGTTACAATGTTATTACTAGTGGCTCCGTGAGCTGTAGACCTCGCGTTAAAAAAAGCCCAAAAATTTTACCTCTGTTCCCAGAATTAATAAAGTCCATATAGAAAATTCAAAGTCACTCAAATCCAAATAATATACTTCGTTCTGTCACAACCTTATTATTTTCAAATTTTTTATATTGGCCCGAAATGTTTTGATTGATTTTGAACAAGAACTTTAAAATTATAAATTGATTTTCAACTATGAACTATGAGTCTTCAAAAAATAAAAATAAAAAGCAAATTTATTTCTGCTCCTAACTCACTGTTAACAAAAAAGCTTTGTGTTATTTTTGATAATTTTTCAAAACGACTGAAATATTATTATGATTTATTTACATATCTCCGCCATTTTGAAAAAATAAAAAAACTGAACCGACCAAAAACCTGCTCACAAAATTTCACGAGGAAAGGTTGAGAAATGCGACCCGTAGAGGAGAACAGGCGGACATCCAGACAGCTGGAAGGAAATACAAAAGCATTTTTCGCCCAAGCTGAGGCAGGGATGCTTCGCTTGCACTTCGCGCTCGCTCGGCCAATAAAATTCTTCTATAATCATATTTTATTGATTATACTGATTTTGGTGACAGAAGTGGTTTTTGAATCTTTAATATAATAAAGACGTGTTAAATAATATAAAACCTCATTTTTAATTTTGTTGAGAGAAATCGGATTTTATTTACTTCATGTTTCTTTGATTTGTCACAAAACTTAAATTATTATTCTTCTACACAGAATCACAAAATGTGACTCAGGTATGACGGATAAACGTGATATGTTTCCAAATATTCTGAAATTCATAATCTGATTGTTGTAATATAGGTACCTACTAAACGTTAAACATCTTGTGAATGAATTGCAAACAAAATAAAATTAACTTGAGGATTTCTCATCATTGCTAAAATACAACTTGATAATGCAAAATTACAGAATTCATGAATTTATCATGCTTTGTTAATTTTTTACACGACTGCCCAAAGCAAAAAGAGTGTATATGTGTTCAGGGTTCATGTATGTTTGTGGGTATGTGAGTTTCTTTATTCCACCATAACTTTCAAATGGCTCAACGGATTTGAATGTATGGGGTATTGTTAGAATCCTTACATCATTCCGAGTGACACTGGCTATATTTAAAAAAAAAGTTAATATGTCGACTGTATGACGGCATTTTCAAATTTGACAAAAACTGTTTTTCTTCAATTATTACAATATGGGCATTAAATCAAAGGCCTTTATGAGCACATTCCAAAAATATATAATTTGTCACTAAAATATGTGAAATAAAAATAAATAAATTTAAAAAGATTAAGAACACGATTGTCCTTCTAAAAACAAACTAAAAGGTTAAATAACAAGTGTCATGCAATCGGGAGACCTCTTCGATTAAAAATTGTTCCACGAAATGGTCCCCCGACTGCAATGACACTTGTTATTTAACTTTTTAGCTTGTTTTTAGTTTTAATTTTTTTAAATTTATTTATTTTTTACATATTTTTTTAGACGGTGACAAAGACATTTTTAGTATGATAAAAATGTAACTTAACTTGTGACTAATCTTAATTACTATTAGTTACGAAACAATAATAAAAAAAGTTATCACAAACCAAATGTATGTAAACAAAAAATCGACTCACGGGCATCTGATTAACTCAGAAGCCGTTGTATCATCATCATTATTCATCCAAAAAACCATATCGAATGTTACCATGTTTGTTATTACTTACCACCCAAGTGAGACCTACCACAAACCCTTTACCATGACCAAAATATGAAACGAACCAGCAAAAGAACGTGTCCAATTGATTGTTCACCCATCATTTATTTCTACAATCTTTTATTATGTTGAGCAGTAAATTTCGATCTTATCGTGAATTAAACTAAGTTGCTTTTCTATGGCATAGTTGCGAGACGAGAAAAGAAAGTTGTCAATGATTTCGGTTATGCGTGTTAACCTGTTGATTTGATGTTATTTTTAATAGGTTATTTTAGGGCTTTATCTTACTGACATTAGTGGCAGCGTTTGGCGTTTTTATAAATGTTAATGACTGCTAATTTTAATAAAAAAAAAAGAAAGTGATTCGAATTTTAACAGTTCCGTATTTTGCTGTTGGTTGTACTTACATATTCAGCCATGAGAGATCTGTAAAAAAAGGAAATTTATTAGTTACTCATTGTCAAAGTATCAAAGTATATAACAACGGCAAACCAAATAACAAAATTATTGATACAAATACTCATTATTATGTCGTAGTCATTCGCTAAGAAAGGAATAAGGAATGAATATTAAATTCTCACGGATAGCAGAGTTTCACGCGGGCAAAGTCGCGGACAGAACTGGTAAACTATGTGTGATCTGTCAATACTACAAATAAAATAAAAGTAGTTTTAGTTAAGTTTTGTTGTAGTTTTTCTTTTGTAGTTAGTTATGTTCAATTTTAAAATTGTTGTTATGGCGTCAAACTTAGGTAAGATGGTAGTAGCTAGCCAGGCGGACTTGAAATAGGCCCTACCACCAACCAAACTGAGTACAAATTGTACCCCCTCTGGGAATCGAACCTGGGACCCCTGCGTCTTACACGGGTGGGCGAACCACTAGACCACAGAGGCAGTTATATTACTCAATATAGTAAGTTAGTTAGTTTTATTACTCAAGTAGCGGCCGCCCGCGACTTCGTCTGCGTGGAAAGATTTTTCGCTATCCCTCGAGAACAATTCATTTTTTCGGGATGAAAGGTACCCTATGTCCTTCTCTGTACCCCTGACAACGTGTATGCAATTTCATGATGATCGGTTCAGTAGTTAGGACGTGAAGGCGTTACAAACAAACAAAGAAACAAACGGACTTTTGCATTTATAATATTAGTAAGGATAAGTAACGAAGGATATTAGTAAGGATATCATTTCACATAGGTAAAAACTAAACAAAGCGTGTTGGTAGAAAACCTATTCATCAAATAAAAACTTTTTTCACAACCACAATAGTATAACGGAGAATAGTAATTCATACTGCGGGAATTCCCCAGGCTACTAATTAGTGTTAGTGCGGTCACAGTTAAAAAAAAACTCAGGTTGAAATGTGAAAAGCGTGAGAATGAGGTGTCTGAATTTTTATGAATTCCTCTGAGAGAGAAGGTAGTTTTTATGTACACTCTTAAAAATCATCCTGGTACATGAAAAATGTGTACCTACCAGCGGCAAAGGGTCCATACAAGCTGATATACTCATCGGCTTGTATGATCAAAACATTTTTCTAGAAGGGTTTACCCCATTATTCTGAAACATGGACTTAAATCTGATGTCACTTTTGTTCGCTGAAAAGAAGACAGATCTTATCTAAGCAAAGAGTCACCAATGAAATCAGTATACAGAAGTATTGTTTTACTGAGTCAAAGAACCGGATCTTTTCATACGTTGAGGACAAGTCTAAAAGTGGACTGGCATTTAAATGTGGTGTTATCGAAAAACTATTAATTCATGTCATACTTTTATAGACTACGTTACTTACATGACATAATGATATTGAAATGCTTATGTATTTGAAGTAAGAACAAAGAAAATTGCGTAATAGAGGTAGATTCAATTTAAACAATGGGGAAAAAGGTTCCTAGCCAGTCTATCATTGGTTAGATATACAGGGTTATTAGTGAAACATCAACAACCTCGCAGGAGTAAATTACTAACATCATAAACAACAACATTTAGTTCTACGACTTATCTAAAAACAAAAAACAATCGACTTTTCATACAGAAATCGATCAGCTGTTCCGACATTTGTATGGAAAGTCGAATATTTTTTGTCTGTTTTCGAAAAAGTCGTAGAACTTTTGTTGTTTATGATGTTAGCAATCTACTCCTGCGAGGTTGTTTATGTTTTACAAATAACCCTGTATAGGAACCCTCACTAAATACTAAACGATTGAACATTTATTTTAATTAACTTAAAGGTGCTCCCTCACCGGAAGCATTCACGTGTAATGTAACGTTACAGATTTGAGCATTACATCAGTGAAGGAAGAGAAACACGCGAATGCTCGTCAGTCAGAGAGGTATTATTGTAATGTAATGCCCAAAGACGAATCTATAATGTTACAGTACACGTGAATGCTCCCGGTGAGAGAACACCTTAAAGACAAACTACTATAACTTAATTTTGTAATTAAACGTTTACCAATGTGATGATCCTCCAAGGGTGGGTACCCGCTTAGGTTCGCGAACCTCCCAGCTCCGGGAACCTGCACAAATTTTTTTACCCTGTGCTACAACAGTGCACCATACGTGTGCGAACCAGGGCTGGAAAACCTGGTTAAAATTCGCAACCAGGTTTTGCGCAGCTTCATACATTTTGAAAAGAGTGTTTTTATTTCGATTCTGCTCGTCGAAGCCGGTATTATTTCTGGTTAAGCTTCGTTTTGGTTTTGATTCCGCTCCCAAAACCTGGTTAATACAAAAGGATTTTGTTCGCTCCGCCCACCCGATGCAAAGCAACGAAATGAAAGACCAGGGCTGGAAACCGGTTTCTAATTAACCAGGTTAATTTCGATCTCAAACAGGTTTTTTCGTAAGTGATGAACCGATTCGCGAGCGATATTTCTTCTGGAATAAACCTGGGATAAATCCCGCCCGCAGATCAAAGAGACAAAATATATCGCTTCACTATTCAGGCGCGTCGTGGAATTAACCAGGTTTATCCCAGAAGCAATATCGCTCACGAATCGGTTCCGCTCCGAGTGAACACTTACGAAAAACCTGTTTGAGATCGAAATTAACCTGGTTAATTAGAAACCGGTTTCCAGCCCTGGTACGAACACGTACACGAACCTGGTTCGCAAATGTACACACTATGGCCAGAGTGAAAAAAAAAAATTATGGCGCACTGTTCCAGGCTCGCAAAGCGCGGAGGTTCGCGGGGCGCGGAGGTTCGCGAATCTATGTGGGTGCCCACCTCAACAGCAGATTGGGCCTGAGACCTGAGGCTACTACCTATACTATAGTACAGAAAATTACGGCAAAAATACTATGATGAGAGGAAAATTGTTTGTAAACGTTTACGTATGTATGTAATTTCTGGAAAAATAAATTTAAAGTTACTTTTTTTCAACTAAATACAGTGCATTAAATTCTCAAAACTCCCTGCAGTGAAGGCGTTAAACGCAATGACTCGTGAGCATTACGAACTGACCTATTTTTAGTCTACGACACTCAAGCTACGGTGTCAAGAGGCGATTATTATAAAGGAGCAGTGCAAAGCGGATTTATGAGAGAGGCCGTGCTAAGCTGCGGTACACAGTGCGAGAAATGGAAAGCAAACAAACAGTTTGCCGGGCATATGGTAGCTTTATTATCTGTTTCTATGAAAACTGTAGGGATAATATCGCCCCCCGGACGAAAATCGGTTTATTTGCCATGTTAGATGATGATAATAAGAAGGAATGAGGAGCATGTCATTTGAAAGATTTTGAGTATGGATAAATTAGATATACATGATAGCGAGAAATGCCATAGAAAAGACGAATTGTTGTAAATATGATAGGTATAGTTAGAAAGTGAAGAAGGTCAATTCTATTATATGACGTATGATAGATTTATTGAAGAAAACGAAATGCTGCGCTGACAACTCACCCAAAAAAGGTTGATAAAGAAATATAAAATGAGAATCGAATTATGCTGACTGTAAAATCGCCTAGTAACAAACATCCGTAGGTAATCCCACATAATATTAATTAACCTTTTTATCACTTAATATCAAATACCACATAAAGTTTCAAGTTTCAAACAAATTATGAGTTCGTGGAACAACCTTTATGTACTGAACCTTTGCGGCATCGTGTGCGTGTACGTAATTAAGGAAAACGCTGCTGCGGTTCTCACTTTCCACTGTTCCACGGAACCCTGCCTGCGCTACTAATTGAGTTATGTTCCAAGCTCCTAATACGAAGGCTGTAAGGGCGATTATTGCTTACATATATTGAAGTGTGATTTTTACAAATTATGATGATATGACTTAGTAACAACACGCATTTTGTTCGGCTCCATGTCGAGTGCTAGGTATTAATTTTGAAGTACTTAACGCTTCGAAGTTAAGGTTGATTATTGTACTAGTTTTTCACCGATTTATCGACCTGTCTAACATAATTATTGTATGGTGCTACTAATTGAGTTAGGCTTACACCTTTGGTCGTAAAATTGTGGACGTTTCGATATAGTGGACGTTTTGATACAATGAATACTTTAATACAACGGACTTCATGTGACTAAAGGATGATTTCTTGTAATGTTGGACATTTTAGCGTAAAATTTGACGAAAAATTTGTAGCAATGGTTTTCAGCAAAGATTGTAGTTACTTCGTATAAGAAATAAACTTTTCCGGGGTAACATTTTGCATATTTTACTGAATAATGCAAGATATTAAAAAGGAAATCAATTTTTTTTAATATTTAAGATCATTTTGATACAATGGGTGACTAAAGGATGATTTCTTGTAATGTTGGACATTATAGCATAAAATTTGACGAAAAATTTGTAGCAATGGTTTTCAGAAAAGATTGTGGTTACTTCGTATAAGAAAATAAATATACTTTTTCTAGGTAACATTTTGCATATCTGAATAATGCAAGATATTAAAAAAGGCAATCAAATGATTGTTTTAAAAATAATTAGGTATAATGAAATTTTCATTGCATCTGGAGTTTGAGAAGAGCAACTTTATTGCTGCATTTTTCTCGATTGAAGAAAACTTCACGGACGCGGTTATTTGATTTTTTTAACGTCTATTTTGCCTTTCATTTAGTACGATGAGAATGGAGCTTTAGGATAATATAATATTTTATGCACAACTAACGACTGCCCCGTGCCCGCGACTTCATCAGCATGGACTGTAGATATACTTAGAGCAGGATAAAAAGTTGCCTATGTTAATCTAATCCAGATCCTAATCTCTCTACTAACCAAATTTAAGTTATATCATGTTGAACACAGCTTTCAAGTTTCATTATCATCATCATAAGCCTTTTGAAAGAGATACATTTGGTCTCTCATCCAATTAACCCGACTGCGCTAAGCAACCTGCGTTATCTGCTTTAACCGTCTCTGTGGTCAAGGCCACTAGAAAACCACTAGACTCTAGTGGTTTGCTCACCTGTGTAAGTCGCAGGGGTCCCGGGTTCGATTCCCAGGGGGGGTACAATTTGAGCTTGGTTTGGTAATTGGGAAGTTTATTACAAATCCACCAGGCTAGCTACCACCATCATATCTAAGTCTGACGCCATAACAACCATTAAAAAAAAGTGTTCCGGCAGTAAGAGCGAAGATAGCCAGCTGTTCCTTGGTGATGAGGATTCTGGGTGTAGTGCGCTGCCACTTTCTGCCTTATCGACACTTTACATCAGGTGAGGTGAAGCCACTCTTTGTGGATTAAAAAAAGTTATCAAACTCTTCTCGCTCCAGAATATATCCTTTTAATATAGTATCAAAACATCTTTATCCAATAAAGACCTTCCTCACAATGCATTATATCGAACCCGTGCCAACTACTTATGATGAAAATATCAAATTCTCCCCACCTCCAAAAATATTACCGGCACAATTTCCATAATGGACAGGGCAGGGATACTCCCATGGAGCCTTTCTGAGGTCCGAAGGGACGCTTGATAATGCCCTCTCTATTTACAAGCCGACAAATTTAACTAGACACTGAAGGAGGGCGCCACTTTCGCTCCACTACCCGATATAAGGTTGGTTTTCGCTAAGCCGTCTTAAGTTCTTTACGAAGGTTCGTTAGTTCCATTTTTCACCGCATAACTTAAAAGTAGATGGTGTGCAGGGAACCAGATCCTCTGCAGATAACGACGAGATTACTCTTTGGTACAATGGTCGTTTTATAAACTCGAGACGGTTGGCTTTGATGGAAAACTGCGAGCATATGCTTTTTACAAGTATTATCCAATTATATTATAGACTATTTGAAGTGGGGTTGGGGTCTGTGTTGGGGAAAAAGTTTTATTTCTCTTTAGGGGTAGTTCAGTAGTGTTCTGGTAGTAACGCGTTCCGTCTGCCATCATCATCATCATCCGTCTGCCAAAGTGGCCTTAAAAAACTGGAAGATATATTATTAGTTAATATTAATCACACTATCCATTATGAGATTGAGACTAATTTTGCAGTCGATTTTGAGTTTTTATTAGGGTTCCGTAGCCTAAATGGCAAAAAACGGAACCCTTATAGATTCGTCATGTCTGTCTGTCTGTCCGTCTGTCTGTCTGTCTGTCTGTCTGTCCGTATGTCACAGCCACTTTATTCCGAAAGTATTAAGACTACACAGTTGTAACTTAGTAGGTAGATGTATTCTGTTAACCGCTTAACGAATTTAATACAAAAATAAGAAAAATAAAAGATTAAGGGGGGGCTCCCCATACATGCAACTGAATCTGAAAAAAAATTTTTTCTTGAAACCAACACGTGTTGGGTGTTTATGAATAGGTCTTTAAAAATGACATTGAGGTTTCTAAAACAACTTTTTCTCTAAGTCAACCGTTTGAAAGATATACACCGCCAAAGTGGTAAAATGTGTGTCCCCCCCCCCCCTTTAACTTTTGAAATAAGAGAGTATAAAATCTAAAAAAAATATATGCTGTAGATCTAAATAAACACTTTCAACCAAAATTGGTTTAAACGAGATATAGTTATTAGTTTTTGAGATATAGCATATTTTCCAAAACCGCAAATAATTACTTTGTCATTCATACCAACACTGTGAAAAACAAAGTTATTTTTGCAGACGAAAAATGATAGGTGGTATTAAATATGGTATGGTATAAGGTAACTACGGAACCCTACGGCGCGTGGTCCGACACGCACTTGGCCGGTTTTTTTTGTTTAACCAACGAAGTTTCTGTATGTGTACCAAATCACTTTCTAAGTAGGTTGGTTGTTATGTTCATTTCTTATTCAATTAATGTTAAATCAAATAACAATTTAATTATACTGAAAGATATATAAAAATTACGCAATTATTTTAATGACATACCCAACCTACGCTACTTTTTCAGTGAGCCAGTTTTTCAAGCCGCACCAAGATAGATACTATATTATTTAAGCTTACGTTACGTAAATGAGCCTTGCACGTAACAGGCTCGATTATACTCTATATCGGAAATTATACTTTATTCTACAAAATATAAAGTAGACGTGCACCGTGTACGCATGTAGGTACTATCGGAAACACTTTCGCTTTACAACTCATAAAAAGTTGAAATCGCTTGCACGCCGCTCTGTCACTAACGAACATACGTTTAGTTCGTGCAGGGGCGATACGCGCGCACACGATTTTTTTGCAAAGTGGTAAAGCACGTGTGTTGCGTTTAGTACATACAGTCTCAAAAAAGGCCAAATTGGGGTAGGTACAGTCAGTAATATAAACATAGTGTAAAGAAATAAAATAGTGGTTACACTCAGCGGTCGCGACCGGTCAATCGTGGGGATACGCGGGAAGCACGGTAAACGCCCCCCTGCCCGCTATGTCTATGGTGCGTCACTCAACGTTACTTCTCATTGAGGTACATGCGCTGCATTGCGCGGTCGTAACGACGAGCTGAGAGGCTGACATCGTTTCCGCACTAGCTGCGATATCGTCGCGCTCACTCTTTGGTAATTCACCAGTCACCACTATAATATTTATTTACACGTTCCCAAGCAGTTCCTATATATGATACAAAACAAATGATGGAAGAGTTCCTGAGAGCACTTCTGTTTAGTACACACAGACTTAATATTTTGTGCTTATTCGATTCACGTACGAGTGAACGTGAATCGCATTACTAAGAAACTAACGACAAATATTAGTCAAATTTCTATCATCTTCAAAAGCTCTTAATCCACATCTAAGCTATTACTTATCATATCAGTTTCAGGACCCGTCTCAGGCCTTATCTATCACAACTAAAATGCCCACACTATTATTCAGCTAACGGATAAGCCCACTTTGAAACAAGATACGATACAAAAGGGACCCCATCAAAATTCGGAGCCCGTCAGAGGGTTTATTTATCATTTTCCGCAAAATTTTCACTCAAAGAGACACATTGAGGTAGGCGTAAGTGACGACCAGAAAGCGAATAGCTTAGTCTCACGCGGATTAATTCTAAGCCGAGTTAATACTTGGATAACGTAGGATAAAACCTCAAACGTATGAACTACAGAAATAAACGCCACTGATGTTATACATTAACAGAAGCGCAATCGCGCTAATTTTCAACGATAAAACCAATGATAAGTCGTTACCGTTTCAGTTTTGTTTACAGAAAAACACTTGCTTTAGTTTTGTTAAAATTGTTGAAAACTATGTCTGGATGCTTATCTTGAATAACAAATTTATATGAGAATTTCATAGCCAAACCAAAGTTTTTTAGGTAAATATAACCTGAATGACAACGTATTTTTGGTTCTATCAGAATCAGAATTAATGCGATAGGGCCCCAGGAATCTTGAAGAATGGGTACAGCCAGCAACAAAAATTAATCATGTTTTACGATTTAGAGAAATGGGTTTGAACCTCTTCTCTTGGTATGAGGCTGGCATAGTGGTAACCATATTTTTTTTATTTTTAACAGGGATTTTGGTAATATAGCGTTACACGATTGTGTATATCAATAGAGGATCTATAGATTAACAAAAAATATAAAGTCCTAGAGATAATTCATGTTAAAGATCCTCTATAAATAAAAATCCAAACTTATTCCCCGGTTTATTTCGAAAGCGCAACGCTTTAGAACTTTATATCATCATACGACATTTTTGTTCGTCTATAAATCCTATTCCTATCTATCTATATACATAGGTTTCATCGTGCGCCGCTATTGTTCCCGAAATACCCGTTAAAAATCAAACATTATTATGGTTACCACTATGCCAAAATGTTCAAATCCCTTTAAATAATTTTGTAGTCCACTCAAAGTCGTAAAGGTAATAGGATCCTTGGCTTACCAAGGATCCTTGGCTTACCAGAGGTTAGCTATCAAATGGGTGACCAAAAATGTTGTATCTTGAGCTGATACGCATATTAATCCTGATGCGTGGATAGTAAACCTGTGGCCCAGAAGGTATAAGGTATGCGATTTTTTTTTAATGAATAGTCAGTTATAATTTTTAATTAAAACTTTTAATACTTATATTAGTTTTGATGTTTCTCTTATTTATATTTTTAGGTCTAAGTTAGCACATTTTTGCTATTTACTTACTTTTTATTTGGAAAAGTGAAAACATAAATTATAACTGACTATTAATTGAAAAAAAAATCGCATACCTTACCTTCTGGGCCATAGGTTTTCTATCCACGCATCAGGATTAATATGCGTATCAGCTCAAGATATAACATTTTTGGTCACTTAGTTGATAGCTAACCTCTGCGAAAGTTGCTAAACGTCCACAATCGAAATACAAACGCACTTATCATCGTATTCATCGAAAACTTTTTGAAGATTCGTTTTTGAACTTGAAAAAGTGTTGCAAATGGATGTTGTGTCCGTTATTTTTAGAGAGTCGCTTTTATAATTATCTTTTCTATTTAAATTATAAAGTCCCAAATCAAAAGAGAACAAACGAAAGCGAATGACAACTTGGTTCTTAGAAATTATAAATCGCTTAAAGCTCATAACTCACTGCAAGCTTTTCTTCCTAGTATACAATGACATAACACAGTTTCATGACACTTTATACTGTAAAAGATTATTATTAGAACCGTTTTAGTTCCCTTTTTAGCTGAAAGGATATCCTGACAACTTTGAAAAGGAAGCTAAGCCGTATATAATTTAGAAAAACTGAACAAGTGCGAGTTGGACTCACGTCCGAGGTTCCGTACAAACTCGATGATTGATTACGTACTTTAAATAATTACTATATTTTTATGATTTAATTACAAATATACAGTAGACCTCAGATAGTATGTATGACGATATAACTTGCCAAATTTTATAGTCCTAGGTCATCGAGTAGTAGGTACCCTATAAATTTTAATTCCCTTTTTATATTATCGAAATATATATAGAATATATATATGGATAGTATAGAAATATGATTTTTTTTCAGCTTCAAGGGCTCTAGACCTGAGTAGTATATATGGTTTTAATTTCAACTCGTTACCTCCACGCGTTCCCGAGATAAAGGGTCTTGACAGACAAGGAATTAAAAGAATTAAAGGATCACTTTGTTGTCCGTTTCTCTGTTTGTCCAAACAGAGAAACGGACAACAAAGTGATCCTTTAAGATTTAATTTTTTTGTTTTTGAGGCACGGAACCCTAAAAAAGCATGACTAAGTTGCTAACCTCTAGACAGGTCCAATGCACACTACGGTGTTAACAATTGCTACTGTGCTACCTTAATCGACCCTATTACGTAAAACAACCTAACGTCTCACCCCGGGCACTCCATACAAGCGTCGCGTTTCAACTACCTATTACACTGACGCTACACAGTGACGTTTTTGCACACGCGCAACTGTGTGCGTGAAGTCTACAGCTATTGAATAAGCACACGGATCGGCACACGAACTCGCGCGGTGGGCGCCGGTGGGGTGAGGTAATTGATTGTGGGGCGGGGCGGAGAGTTTCCTTTCTGTACGGTAGTACTTATATCTAATCTGTGCTAACGTGTGAAAATGCATGATGCGAGTCCTAAAATAGACAGACTGGATTTTTTACCGACTTCAAAAGGAGGGAGGTACTCAATTCGACCCTTTTTTTTTGTTTTTTTTTTTTTGTATTGTTTTTTGTATGTACACCGATTACTCGAAGACGGCTGGACCGATTGAAATGATTCAAACGTTATTACATTAGGTAAACTCCCAAATTGGTCCCATTTTTTAAAATTTTGAAATCGGTTCAGTACTTTTCAAGTAATCTTGAAAAAAGCACGAAAATAGTATGATTTTGTGTGAACTACCTCGATGATCAGTCGTATAACTTCTTTGTTTATGAACTGAATAAGATAATAATTTTTTGTTGGAAAAGGGATATCTTAAGTGTAGTTCTTTAACCGACTTAAGTCAGTAAAGGAGGTTCTCAGTTTGACCCGCATGTATGTATGTTTCTCCGCGATTAACTCACGTTTGGCTGAGCCGATTTTAATTTCTACCTAAATAATATACCAACACTACCTAATACAAAAAGTACCTACACTAAAAATAAAAAAATAAAAAATTGTTTAAAAAAACAAAAAACCGACTTCAAAAAACCTACCTCTAAAAAGCAAGAAATAATATTCGTAATAATAAAACACGTCTATTGAAGTCGGGTGGGGCTTTTAGAATAAAAAAGGGATTTGTACACCAGCCCCACCCGACTTCAATAGACGTGTTTTATTATTACGAATATTATGTTTTGCTTTTTAGAGGTAGGTTTTTTGAAGTCGGTTTTTTGTTTTTTTAAACAATTTTTATTTATACGATTGATGCTATTGAAATGAAGACAGTAAGTATCGCAGACAGCTTGTTCACTGTCTAAGCTAGTTGTATTGCTTTTGTGACCTAAATATGCGTACAAAACTATGCCTTTACATTTTTAATGTCATTTTTCAGGAGTGTTGATACAATACCTGATAAAAGGGAAGTTTTTATTCCCATTTCACAACAGTCCACAATTTCGTCCCTTGCCTGCCGAGAATACTTATTTCCATTTGGTTGTTTCTTTTCTTGAGTAGGCTACAGCGCAGGCGATTACCATACTATACACGGTACTGGCGCTTGTCCAAGTTCGCGCCGCGCGTCGCATGCTGATATGTGGAAGGGCGACCCATTTTTGTAGTCTAGACATATTGTTGGAAGCTCAGTCTTATTGAACTAGGCTTTACTGTATGCAATCCGAGTCATGGAAAGAATGAAAACCTTACCAATCACCATTGGATTCTTGGGTTGACACCAGAAAATGTTGACACGAGAAAGTGAGACCCTTCTTTTGTAGTTTAGTCAACGATGTTGTTGTTAGAAGTTTGGTCTTATTGAACTTTACTGTAACAATAATTCTTGTAGTAACAAATCAGCCAAGCCACATATTTTGACATCTTACGTAGAGTTTTTGAAGTTAGGACTTGCAGAGTGAGGGCGCGTAGAGTTAAAAGCTTGGCTCTACATGAGGCCTGATTACTTTTTGACAGTGCGAGGTCTTGGCAACATTATTCATGAAAGTGATTTTGGTGGGATTGAACTTTACTGTATGGAATGCATTTTTGAATGTGAAGACTGCCTGTTTACCCGTCATTGGAAGGCAAAACAGGGTAGGTAGAAGTCAGGGTATACTTAAAAGTGTAAGGGAGATCCGTATTTGTAGTCGAGAAATATATTACTAAATAATAAATATAAACTAGTGGCTCTATAAAGCTGCACGCGTTTGTGACATTTATGAATATGTTTCGAAATAGCTGAAATATTATTTTTCCCTATATCTCCACCATTTAATGGAAAAACTGGATCGACAAAAAATCCATATAATCATAGAACCTGCTCACAAAATTTCACGAGAATCGGTTGAGAAATCTGACGTGTAGAGAACACTCTAACAGCAAAACGGACATACATGCGACATACATACATGCGTCAAAATGTCAATTTTAATCATTTGGTTCCCCGCAGTGGGGTGGTTCCACTCATGATTACAAGCAACTTTTACTATGGGACCAACTCGGATATCGAGAAAAAAAATCAGCTGTTCTATACAGCGTATTGCGCTTTTGTATCCGAGTGGAACCATCCCACTGCGGGAACCAAATGATAAAAATTTCACGATATATACAAAAGCATTTTTGTCCAAGCTGAAACGGCGCGCCTCGCTCTCTCTTGGTCATTAAATATTACCAAATTCAAGCCCAATAAAATTTAAAAAGTTTCACCAATAATATTCATTATATTGTCTTCTTTTGATTGACTCAAATATTAAATCAAAGGGCAAGACCTAAAATAATGACATTTATAATAAACAGACATTTCTTTTAATAAAGACAAAACCTAACACCCGGTCCCTGTTCATTTTTAATTTGACACGAAGCAGACGTTTTGACCCATTTATTCTCATATATATTTGTCACTGTTTATTATATTCTAAAACCAATTTCTGGTTAGTATTAACTTGACAGTCCAACTTCCAATTTAGTGATAGAGCTGGTCTGAATTGAGTTTGTTATTCTAGGCGACTGCAATCTAGATTTATCTAACTCAAAAGTCAAAAGTACAGACAACTCCGTAGTCGTAAAAACATTTGCAAAAATATATATTTTTTATAGTATGTTTTTTTATTGATTTACTAATCTACATGATTACATTACAATTATTAAGACGTCGAGTATATTCTTAGCTATTTTTACTCCCACCCTCCTACCACAAACATACACAACGGAAATCACTATTCTTCTATCGCTGAATCATTGATGAAGAAAAAACGTTAACCAATGTAATTTCAACGGTCTATGATTGTACAACGGAGGTTTCATTAATTCCTGCTGCCTTAAGAATACTTATTTACCTAATTCGAGGCCGTAGCCTGACCTCGAACTTAGCTGAACAAATGGTTGTACTACAAAACATCGCCCACCTTTGCATTAACTTAATTGATCAGAGCAAACCGAAAAACGTCTTGTGCAGGTCCGTCGGCATCATCAAGTCATTGTCCAAATGTCAAGAGTCAATTGGTTCAAACTCTGGTCTTAAATCTAACTCACGAGAGATACTCATTTCTTTACCTTTAAGTTGTAAAACTGATAAAGGCGACGAGATTCGTAGGAGACGACGAAAATGGAATGGTAAAATAGAAGCAGCCAATATATATAAGGAAGTCATAACAAATTTGGTAACTATCACGTAAGTGGCTGACTCTGAGTTCACAGGATGGAGAGGCACTCTCTGATGCTAAATACTTATGTCAGTCTGTTTGCCTGAATAGTTGCGTGTTTTTTATATGCAGGCTGAAAACTGTGTTATCGTTACCAAAAAAAAAGATAAGTTAGGATATGGCTAACAATAGTAAGTACTGGTTGTACTCACGTGAACTATGTAAGGACTGACCAAAATTCGGTTGCGTTTCGTAGGTATAAGCGATTAACTTTTTTGTTTGTTTCTAATGTATAAACTTAAAAAGTACTGATCCGATTTTGAATTTTTTTTTCACCTATAGGAAGCTACATTATCAGCCAGTAACATGGGCTATAATTTATTTTCAAAAAAAATATAGCTTTTTTTCAGCCTGCATATAAAAAGAACGCAACCACTTCACGCAAACAAACTGACATATTTAGCATCAGAGAGAGCCTCTCCATCCTGTGAACCCAGAGTCAGCCACTTACGCGATCGTTACCAAGTCTGTTATGGCCTCCTAATCAAATAATGGGGTTGGGAACATTCGACAGAAATTAACTTAAATATCATTATTGTGTTTACGTATGTCTTTGAAATATGGTCTTTAAATGTCTGTTGAATAATGTATTTCATTTAATACAATAACCAAGCTTTCATCAAATTGTCAGTGAATACAAAATGTTCAGTAGATTGTGTTAAAAACGTTTTTATTCTTTCTTACGTCTTGACTGCTGTGCTGCCTGTCAATTTAATACGAGTTTTATGAAAGTATTCCTACACTCCCTAACTTTTAAACTAGCAGTAAAATGATATTACTGCAATTCTGGATATTTATTGGCAATTGTGGTAAGCTATCGACGTATATTTCGTGGCTTGGGGGCTCTGAGCTCAATTGCTCAGTGAATCGGAATAAATTATGTATACGAAAGATAAGTAAGAGAATCTGCGGGTATCAGAAATTGCATTGCTGAATTACCAATATTGGAATAAACAAATATGACGAAATTGTCTCATCAAATCACTTTCCCCTTTATTTGCTTCTTTATAATAACCATAGTCTATTAGCACAATATTTTTATTATTACCTAATATAGATAGGAATAATAGTACAAAATAAAGTTCTTCTATACTTCGCAACGGATCTTGATACGGTTTTCACTACCTGTGTCATTTTCCAGTAAAAAATATTAGTACCTATAATGCAATTTTTTTTGTCAAACGTGGCAATTTTCATTATTAAGTTGTTGGTTAGTTTTCCGTATTTATTGGAACAGTATAGTTTGCAGTGTGTAGGTATAAAACCAAAGCTACTGGGTTTAATAATGTATACAGTCGCCGTTTACGTATAAAACGGCTATTAGTACTCAGATAGGCTTAATGGGATCTAGGTGGGATAATATCAGTTGGTGTTATTGTAGCGATAGCTAGTTGGCTTATATTAAACTGTAGGAACAATATGGGTTTAATTGTTTGACGAACTGTTACTAATGAATTTGAAGGAGGAATTGAAATAATATCGTAAGTCCAAAATTTAAAATAACGCAGTAAGTACACGACTGATATTTTATGGCTTTTCTATGTTATTTTTTTGTATTGTTGGAAAGGTATCATAGACATTATAAATATCTGAGTAAAAAGAATATTTTTTTATGGAACTTGTTAAAAAAGTAATTAAAAAAGCATATTTGGACAGTGTAATTTTGAAGAATTTTCAATAAATACAACCCTAATAAGGAAATTCTCAAATTTCTAATTAATACATCTTTCAGATTCGTTATTCTTCAACACTTCTTATCAAAACAATAACAAAACAATCCGATAAACAGCCCCTCAATGTTAACTTATTTATAAAAAGGAGAGTAAGACAATAAACACTTTTACATTTTAATTTTAAAAAGTGCCTAAGCCTGCCGTCGCAGAATTAATATACAATAAAAATTCACGAGGTGTAATCTCACCACTTCGTGTAAGTGTCCAAGTAATAAGCTTATGGTGTTATGCAACATGAGAGAAGACAAACTTTTTATCCAGAGCGGGTCAGTTCTGCGCACTAACCACTGAAGCACGGGCCATCTTATCTTTAACTGCCAGAATGCAACATCTTCAATAGTGAATATGGATTATGGCGTTAGACTTTGAGGATATAATGATAATAGCACCTAGGTAGGCAGGCTAAAATCAAGCCCTACCACCAACCAAACCAAGCAAAAATGTACTTTCTTCTGGGAATTGAACCCTGGACTTACACGGTTGGCGAACCACTAGACCAACAGAGGTGATTCTAAATAGTTCTAACATCGCACTGCCGCAGAAATGAAATCAAGCCTGCTAACTTTGAAAAATAAAATATCTGATGATAATGTGAGTCTCAATATTTTTTATCCAGAGAATTTAGTTGTTAGGGCAACTAAGATAATTAATTCAGATTACATAGTTTTGTCGTTATTTCGACAACTATTTTTATTTACTGACTCCAAAAAAGGAGGAGGTTCTCTGTTCGTCTGTATGTTTGTATGTGTTTTTTGTATTTGTCTACCGATTTCTCGAAGATGGCTAGACTAATTGAAATGATTCAAATGTTTTTACATCTGGTTAACACAAAAGTTGGTCCTATTTTTTAACTTCAAGAAATTCTGAATAATTCCATTAAAAAAATGCTTTTTGTCCAAGTTTCACTTCTCTCTTATAACTTGTACCACAAGATAAAGCACCCTACAGTGAAACGATTCCCAAACGTAGAATCGTGATACGAATATCAATAAAGCAATGAATTTAATTAAGCCGAAAGCGTAAACTTTATTTGCATTTTTATCGGTTTTTAATTAAAATAGCTTTCGGTAATTACATCTCCCATGAATGCTTTTTTTGGCACAGTTACTTTACTTCCTTTTTATGTTTTAATAAGTACCTATTGCGAACTTTATTTCTTAAACATCTACCGAACTGACGACGTTTATACGGGTACTACTTTATGTCTAAAAATAACAAATGTTTCTGATTATAATATTCATAGAATTGTTCAAAAGTTCATTTCCGAAGAAGCTACTCAACCAAGAGATTATTTTCTCGGAATATGGTACTCCTCTTTAATGTATTTCTAATAAGTACACCCATGTCATACTTAATAATAGCTTTAAATTATATGTGAGCAAATGTACAAGTTTTTCTATTATACTAAGTTTTTGAAAACAAACTGTGTACATACAGGTTTGGGGAAAGGGGGCAACAACCGTTTAACTGTTAAAAATTAGGACTAAACATATATAAACTGTATACAACGCGTTACAAAATAACCTCTTATGCCGAATATGGTAAATAGGGACTATCAGACTTAACAACATTTACTATGGGACCAACTCTGAAATCACGAAAAAAAAATCACCTGTTTCATACAAAAAATAATTACGAAAATGTATGATACAGCTGATTTTTTTTTCACGATTTCAGAGTTGGTCCCATAGTAAAAGTTGTTCTGTTTGACAATCCTTATGTACCATATTCGGCATTAGAGGTTATTTTATAACACGTTGTATATCCCTACACATATGAGGTTCAGATCGTAACAAGTACACGAGAACTCGCAAACTTACCAAATCAAATTACTCCGTAGATAAGAGTGTACTTTATTAAGTACTTCTATTTGGGAGTTCTTGAAAGGGACTATAGACGCCTAATTTTCTTGTTCCAGTTTAGGTACCATTTGTAAATGTTGATAACAATGTTACTTCAAGTTTTGCTTAAGTCTTTTTCCATGTAACACTTTGTGCTTATTTCTAGCTGTCTTTTACTTCGAATCTTTACTTAAAGTAGTACTAAGTTAGAAGAAACATAGAATTCAAATTAATATTGATTTTATATTGATTTATATTGAGTAGGTTTTAGTTGTGATATAAAGTATCTACCTACCGACAAAAAGTTTTACATGATAAGTTAGAGGACTAAGTAAGTAACATTCTATAGTTAAGTAAGAATGACAGTTATTTCAATAGTATTCCCATTGCACTTATGATACCAGAATAACTATTGATTTACCATTTGGTTTCAAACTAAAATAACGCGACTATCAAGTCAACGACTTCTTGTTTTATTTTAATGTCAGTTTCACCGCTCTTGACATTTTGTCGTCTATTTTCGAACATAATTGTTCAGTAGTTTCTTAATGGTTTGACGTAATCTTTGATTAGTTTTGGTTGGCTATTTGTTCTCAATTTACATGTGCTGTTGCTGCTCTGTTTTTTGTAAAGCAAAAAGAAAAAAATTATAGACTCGGCACTAATGTTCAGTTCATTATTACAGTTTCAGTGATGGATGCGGTCGCTGGAGTAGAATAATGGAATACCGTGAACCGGATAGAACGGAAAAGTCTCAGACACCGGTATTGAGCAAAAACGCAATACAATCAAAAGTTGTCTTGATTTACAGTGATCACCTAAAGTCCTAAAATAAGAAAGAAACAAAGTTCAAGCAATACTAGTTTGGAGCAGTTTACATCATCATTATAACAACTGCATAGTGGTCACTGCTGCTGGGCATAGGCTTCTCTTAAGGAGCTCCACGCCTTTCCGCTGCCTTCACCAGATCGTCGGTTCACCTCGTAGGAGGCCTACTCACGGAGAGTCGTCGTCATCATTTTTTATGATTCTATACAATAGTTTAAGTTTCTCTTAATCTCGATAAGATTTCAGGTCAAATAATATTGCATCTGATTCAGCAAAAAACATATAAGACGAAAACAGCGAAAGATTTTTTTGTTTCGAGAATATCGAGAGCGCAAATAAAGCTACATCATCGCGTGGAAAAAAAATGTAATCTGCAAAATTACAATTGTGTTGCTTTATATTAAACTATTCTGATATGGAAACTAAATGGCAGGCGTTGACCTTAAAGACCACTTGTTCTCATGAGAACAGTTTAGGTGACGAAGCAATATAAAATAAAGTACCTACCTACCTGATATATTTTGGTATTAATTGGTGTTACGTAATTTAGGTCTCCACAATACATGAAAATTGCTTATAGCTAGCGACAAACTTATTTCAAGTATGACAATTATTATCAACATAATTGCGGCTATCGATTTTTATTGTCACAATGGTAAAATATACATTTAATTTTTATACAATGGATCAAATCTAAATACACATTTTTGGCGAAATTGTGTTTAACATTATTTTAATTGGAGTGATATTTGTAATTTGATTAATAGCTATACTTTAACACTTCTTTAATAAAACTTATTAATTTGAACCCCCCTACTTTTGACAGGAATTAACGAGATCGAGTTTTCATTAGGATTGAATAAACGTCAAAAATCTGTTAATTTGGTACATTAAAAATGGTTTCCATTGTACTGTTTTGACGTTTAGGTACTCGATACCAATTCGAATTTGAATTTCGAAAGCGTTCTAAAGTAACCCCCCGATCTAAATCCCAATTTGAAAATTTGAAATACCATAAAACGTTTATCAAATATAAACTTTGCCAATATCACAATTTCCTTCATAATATATTTGGCCCTAAACGAAACATATGCCTGATCTCTCTCATTAAACATAAGTACAGTTTTGGACCTATGAAACCCCAAGGGACAGACATTAAAATTATTGTTAAACTAAGCGACTTACATTTGAAATTATCACAGCAAAAATTTCGTCTTTCCGACATCCTTATTTCTTTGTGATAGGATTCAGATTTGCTGTTGTTATCGCAGTGTAGACGCACCTTTGACCTTAATTAATTAAGCAAGGGTGTGATTAAAAGGTAATGGGCCTGCGAAAGCAGGGTTAACCACCAATGTTAGTTTCGTAACATCCCTATAAGCTGGGTTGCAGCTTAAGTCGCTACGTTATTATAAGGGCTGCTTTTTTGTATGTATGGCATGGATTAATTTTAATGATCTCTTTCTTTTTAGGGTTATCGCTAAAAGTTAAGTACTTTTTCAAAGTATTATACTTAAAAAAAGTAAATAATGTCTTTGAGAGGTGCTCAGACAGAAAAATAGTAAAATCAAACTTAATCTTCTGTATTGGTATCCCAATTGGAATATCAATATAACAGCACTATAATTAATATTTAGCATCACTTCACGTCAATTACCAATCAGCAACATAACATCACACAACTATTCTTCTACTTCAAAAATCAGTACAACATAAATTAGCTTTTCAATCCGAAGTGCCATTAAAATTGAAAGAACATTCTTACACAAAACGTCATTTGGTAGTGTTACATCATTTTCTGTTCGAGTCGTTGACGAGCTGTCAAAACATCAAGTCATCAAGTGTCATCTCATTAACAGGCATATACAATACGAAGACAATCCACATAGTGAAAGCTGAGAACGTATACAAAGTGCGAAACGCAATAAATAATAAATAAACAAAAACAATATCTTTTGTAACAAATTTTGTGAGAGTATTCTGGTATAACCTAGGCTTTCCATTGGATTTAGTGTTTTTTTTTAATAAAGGTACCTACATTGTTGCCGCTCTTGATTATTTTTTCTCAAAGTTATGTTTCTCGTTCACCCTATCAATTGTACACTAATTGATACCTAATACATTGAAGATATTTATAAATTACATGTCAAAATGGCCCCGTTTCAAAAACGTTTTATAGTAATGATTCCTTCGTTTTTTAGGGTTCCGTACCCAAAGGGTAAAAACGGGACCCTATTACTAAGACTCCGCTGTCCGTCTGTCCGTCTGTCTGTGTGTCTGTCTGTCTGTCACCAGGCTGTATCTCATGTACCGTGATAGCTATAAAGTTGAAATTTCTGACACACACTTCACAGATGATGTATTTCTGTTGCCGCTATAACAACAAATACTAAAAACAGAATAAAATAAATATTTAAGGGGGGCTCCCATACAACAAACGTGATTTCTTTGCTGTTTTTTGCTCGATATTAATAACGACAACAGGTAGACAGTTAAAATTTTCACAGATGATGTATTTTTGTTGCCGCTATAACAACAAATACTAAAAATAGAATAAAATTAATATTTAAAGGGGGCCCCCATACAACAAACGTATTTTTTTTTGCCGTTTTTTGTACGGAACCCTTCGTGCGCGAGTTCGACTTGCACTTGGCCGGTTTTTTTTTAATTCAGTGTGATTTGTCTATGCATAAAACTTACATCTAGAACCCCAAAGTACATAGTTACATCATAGTAGTTATCAAAACTTTTGTGAAATCGTCACATAAAGTTGTCATAATAACATTTTAACCTTTAATATGCTGACTAAAAGATGAGGACAACATTTTTTTATCTCTGTAAATCTTTAACTCTATTCTTAAAGATTGTCAGAGGATCTGAAAATCTTTAACAATAGAAGAAGGACAATGTAAAGTCATAGAAAATAATATTCTCATGTTGGAAGTAAAAAAGGAAAAATAAATATATTTCTTTTTACCATACATGATCTAACCTCGCAATTTAGCTAGCTGATCTTGTTTCTTAATTTTAAAAATCGTGGTCCCTAAAATTACTATTGTAATAAAAATTAACTTTAGTATGGTCCACATCTAATTAACAATTTTATAGTTCAACACCATAGTTTCACATTATCGCATTTATTTAGTATTATTATAGCATGGAACAACATTACTTTTACCTTGGAACAACATTATTATGACCTATCTGACGGCTGTACCGGGTACCCAAAGGTTTCATCATCCTTACAATATTATAAATGCGAAAGTCTGTTTGTTTGTTTGTTTGTTACGCCTTCACGTCTTAACTACTGAACCGATCATTATGAAATTTTGCATACACGTTGTCAGGGGTACAGAGAAGGACATAGGGTACCTTTCATCCCAAAAAAAAAGTATTGTTCCCAAAGGAATAGCAAAAAATCTTTCCACGCAGACTAAGTCGCGGGCGGCCGCTAGTTAATTATAAAGTTATTAATTTTGTTCTCTTATTTATACAAGAAACTAAAACTAGGGTTTAGATAGGTATTATGAACTGAATCAAACGCACTCAATCCAGAGCGTGTAAGACTGAAAGAGATTGACAAAGACTAACAGAGATTGACTGTATCGTGTTCGTGATCTGTCAGCCTTTGTCAATCTGGATCTCGCTCAACAGATTCTGATCTTAGCTAAGCTTAGGGTTGCCACCTCTTTTTCGAAAAAAAATAGTGTTTTAAACATTACAAAAAATATAGTACTTTTCAAAACATTGAAATAAATACAGTACTTTTGGGAAATTAAATAAAAAATATAGTCCACATTTATTTTCTACTAGCTTCCTCCCGGCGCCACTTCTTCATCCGCATGGACATTCCAAAAATCCCTAGGGAACATTTGACTGCGAGTATTCTGTGTTTTCACCTAGGCTATAAACTATCTGTGTGCCAAATTTCAGCCTTTTCAAACTGTTTGACGACATCAAGATCCATCAATTTATCACAATCTACTGCGATCCAATATCACGCTGGATTGACATATTTTGATCTATCAATCTACCACAATATACGCCGCTCCGATATCACCGACATTTGTATTGATGCAAAAAAAGATCCATCAATGTACCAGAATCTACTCTGGTAGATTGACAATCTACGGCAATCTACTGCGATATGATTTCATCAAAATGCTGGTCAGATCAGTTGGGTGTGTATAGCAATCTGAATCTCCTCCATTCACTCCCTGGATAGCCGTCATCAGATCACAGCACAGTACATCCCTGGCAGGAAACCAAGGCTTCAAAGTTACCTCGTTTGTATGAAAATAACACCTGTATCACTAGACAAAGTTGATGTGTGTATATTGCACGTTATAAAATATTAAAGTCAAGTGACACTTCTTCGTAGTGTTGCGTTCGTTTGATGTGTAAGGTTCTTGAGATTTACGTTATGAAGAAACAGAGTGGCATAAAGTGACATAAACTTACTACGATAGTAAAAGGTTGATACGATTTCTGCCATGACTGAGGTAATTTTAACATGACATAATAACCTGGTGTCCCTTAGTTAAAATCCTGCCCTATTCGCATATTTTATAGTAAGTAATGAAAATCAGAAATTTTCTTTAATAAAAATTTATGATTTTCAATCTAATTCAATTGGAGGGTGGTTGGTAGATAACAAAAATAGTCATAAGTGTTACACGGGATGAAAGTGTAACAAAAGTTTTAAATTCCGTTACTTTTTTGCGCCTAGTAGCCTGAAGCACTGTACCAATTTTGATATTTGTTCCGGATTTGTCTTGTTCCTGACTCATCGTATTCCAGATTAACCGTATTCCACATTCGTCGTAATACGTATAAACTCTACGAAAAGGCCAGCATCTTTTTACAAATTATTTGGCTTTGTGAATTAAAAATAGTAATAAAATATAATTTAAATTTTTGCATGCGGTCTGTCGGGACCATAGACATAGAAAAATTTCGCTACGCTCAAGTAGACGGACAATGGTGCGAGTGAGAAACCGATTCTTACGGCTTATGCGATGTGCGAGAAAGAGTTAAAAGAAAATGACAGCAGAACCTAGTTTGACTTCATTTATCGTCTGTTATCATCTTGGTGAAAAGCGTCCACACGATTATTTTGTAATTTTGACCGCGATCTGATCGGTTTGGCTCATAAAGCTATATAAATCAATAATGGTGTCGTGTTCTGTACTGAATTGTAATGTTACTTACGACAATAACCCAAATAAACACTTATTTCACAGGTAAATAAGATTGTACAAGTACCATTTTCATATTTCATATTTTAGTTGAATATATTCCTAAACACACTAAGTAATACACTAATATCATGCTATTAACCGCCTATTTTCTAAATAAAGGCTGATTTCTAAACATTATGTGTTAGATAAAAAGATATTATGTCCGTGAACTTGGGAAAATAAGGCGTAGAGATTGATCAAAAATTATTATATTATCGATACTCATGTCGATGATTTCCAATATGACTTTGTTTGTCTTTGTGAACACTGATAGTTTTACTTAAAGCTGCTTTTAACCGACAGTTTTCAAATGGTAAATTATACCTACTTAAGTACTAATTTATCAATATTTCTAGGTTTCCTGTAAATTCAGTGATTAAGTTACTGGATAAATGTCATAAATAGAATAGGCTGGGAGCCTCAAGGAGACTTGAGGAAATTATTTAAATAAAATTGTTCAAAATCTTGTTTGTGTTTTATTTATTAGAGCAATAATACATTATGGTTATCGACAATCTAAAATGGACTTCAGGGCATCTCTAAAGTTCACGCACACGTTTACAAATTTTCACACACTGGCTCATGTCACTTTTGGTGTCGCAGCCAAGCGAACTCTGTTCCTCTATTCCAGTGGAATATTAACTTTATGGTCGGGACATACTTTGGTTTTATTTGTTCATTTTTTTATTTTTTTCATTTTAGGGTAAAATCAAAAACAGTTTGTTACTTAATTAACAAACTGTTTTTGGTTTTACCGAGGAATTTTTTTTTTGTTCCTTTGTTTTAATTTATTCATCATAGTAAGTGACAAATTTTTATTTGGTTTTGCATTTCACTGTATTAAGACAAATGTGGAACTTGGCGAATCTGGAATACGACGAGTCAGGAACACGACGAATACGGAACAAATCGTTATAAACCCGTAGCAGTCTCAAAATTGTAATCAGATTACGAACGCTGAAATCTTAATAGCTGTGTATAAATATACGTTGTTAAGCAGATTTAAACTTGTTTCATTATACATTTCAAGTTAACGGAAATTATTTGAAATGAGCGCAAAATATTTGAACCTTAAATTAACATAATCCGTGTAGGGTTAGAAAAGGGTTGAAACTCTTCGCCTTTGCATGGATTACCGTGATGTATTAGAGTTGTGGAACAGTTTCTCAACTCACTTATTTACGGTGGTTTGGACAATCAACCTAATGGAGTCTGGTTATGGACTGTAAAAGCAATAAAATAAGTTGAAATAAATTTTGATTAGTCTAACACTAATAAGGAGCTACATCTTCTGTTATGTAGTTATAATCGACCTGTAGGTTGAAATGACGATGACTGCAACTTAGCTTTCAATTAAGTAGGCCTAGCGTGCACTCTACGACAAAATTTTCTCGACACTTTTGGCTCTCCGCACATAGCTCGTAAGCGTAATCGTCTCGTAAGCGTATCGTCAAGACGCTTCGAGTATGATACGAGCAGAGATTTTACACACGAATCGTAGCGTAGGCGTAGATATTGTTCCAGAATATAAACTAGAGCTTTACTTTGTCGGAAATTCATCACCAAACGTATAGAAAGTATTTTCTACGCTTAATATAAGCTTGTCTTACGGACTCGGATGTAAAACCAAAAAGATTTGAAGCTATAAAATCTTGCGTATAAGAATACGCAACATTTTATAAATTCAAATCTTGTTTTTAATGCGTGTTGTTGTAAAAATTTTCTTAAAAGACGAGAAGATTGCAAGAATGACATTTGAAATAGCAATTATTTCAGTGTTTTTGTTCAATAACTATAAATATGAACTTTTATAGATAAAAATAAAAAAACACCAGTTTAAGGAATTTATTACAACAACACGCATTGGGATCTGCTCAATAAGGGATTGGCTGCATTCAGCAAGTCAGCGAATGGTAATTTCCTGGTTCTAAATTAGTTTAACTGCTGACACCAAAGCGGTGAGAAAATATCAATCAAACTCAATAAGGTAGAATTAAGCACTTTCTGAATCGATTAAAACCCATTAAAATAAAATTACTAAACAATTTCCTGACGGAATTAATTAGCTTTTATTGTCCTCAAAACGATCATAATTTCAATTCAACAAAAAAGCAATTTTCCTTTGACAATCGGTACAAACTCCAAACAAAGCCTTAAAATTACAAACGGCCAATTGGAATTAGCCTCGGAATGTTATCAAGATTAAACTACGAACGGAGTTTGATTAAAAAGGCCTGAACAAATTGCGATAAACTTCTGTATAACGCTCATCCCAGTGTCCTTAAATCCTGCGTTTGAAAGATTCGTTTTCTGTTTGCGAAACAACAATGTCTTAGACGATAGCTCCGGAATTATACGCTTTGTAGAGTCCCGTTGTCAAAATTACACCCTACTCTGGATTTGGGGTAAAGCGTGGAAGAAAAACGAACACTCAATGTTGAAACAAATATCGAGGGTTCTGCATTGAATGAATTTGAATCTGAACGATATTTTGATGAATTTTATGGATATAATGAAGAATTCAAAACTAAGGGCTTTGTAGCCCAACAATGGGTACCTTTAGGTCGTTGTGTGACTGAAATGATGGTGATGAAATAAAAGCTATCAACCTACCTAAAACTACCATTGGAAAATTACATTAAAAACTTGTTTTAAACTATTATAAAGTTGGTAGTGCAGTTCCACTATAGAGAAACTCAACAACGACAGAGTTAAAATTGAAAATTTTATAGCGTGAATTTATCTCATAAGCTCAAAAGACTGCATGTCACATAATCGAGTGGTTACTGCAATGATGTAATACAATATACACATCAACTTTGTCTTGGGATGCAGGTGTTATTTTCATACAAACGAGGTAACTTTGAAGCCTTGGTTTTCTGCCAGGGATGTACTGTGCTGTAATCTGATGATGGCCATCCAAGGACTGAATGGAGTAGATTCAGATCGCTATACTCACCCAACTGATCTGATCAGCATTCTAAAAGATTAATGGGTTCGAGTTCTCAGTTTGAGGATTTCAATATATTTTCATGCTATTTTCGCGGTTTTTTTAAACATAAACTACGTTTTTAGAATGCTGGTCAGATCAGTTGGGTGTGTATAGCGATCTGAATCTCCTCCATTCACTCCCTGGATAGCCGTTATCAGATCACAGCACAGTACATCCCTGGCATAAAACCAAGGCTTCAAAGTTACCTCGTTTGTATGAAAATAACACCTGGTATCCCTAGACAAAGTTGATGTGTGTATATACTTGTAAGTTTATAAAGTATAAAATTTTACTACGATAAGTGGTGTGATTCACTTTTCGGTCTTCTCGCCTTTTCGGTCAAAACTAATGACGATCAAAAGATGGTGGATTAGTTGACACTCTTTACTTTAAATAATTAAATGAATTGAAATTGTTGGATTAGTAAATGAAATAATACTTACATAGTTGCGAAAAATTATTTACGATTTTTTTTACAGAGTTTTACTCAAAGCTTATTTACGATAATTTTTATTTGATAACTTGTAATAAGTTAATTAACTACCTCAATACAACGCGTAAAAAAATTAATAGATAGACCAGAATTTGGAAGATAGGGACGGACCATCAAACTGTACAACATTAATTGCGGGACCAAATCGGAAATCGCGAAAAAAAACAGCTGTTTCATACATTTTCAAATTTTAAATTTTTGTATGAAACAGCAAATTATTTTTACACGATTTCAGAGTTGGTTGGAAGGTTGCCTGGAAGAGACTGCTATATAGCAGTAAGGCCGCCTTTTGTGTACTTGTCTATGTTTATTGTTTTCTTCTTTGTAATGTCTTTTTCTAGTGTGCAATAAAGCGTTTTATTATTATTTTAAACTTATTTTGTTTTTTCTCAATTATTATTATTATTATTATTATTGGTTTCTTAGTAAGAATTGTTCAGTTTGATGGTCCCTATATACCATATTCTAGTTTAGCCTTTAATTCTGTTACACGTTGTATAAGTATGTGGTATTATAACCAAATAGAAACATAAGCATCAAGCAGTCCTCTATTTACATACCTAATGTGGTATTTACACGAGTTGAGTTGGCAGGCAACTTGGCAGGCGACTTTAGTCAATTTAACACTTTTTATTGAAGATCGCTTGTAAAATCAAGTCGTCACCTCATTGAAATAAGGTTAGATTTTACAAGCGATTGTCGATAAAAAGCGCTAATTGACTAAAGTCACTAGTCGGATTGCCCTGCCAAGTCGCTTCATATAAATACCCCATAAACGTAATTTCAAATTCGATCAAAAGAAACAAAACAGAAAATATTGTTTCCCATTTATATCAAAGAAAACATACCGGCATCAAAACTTCTAAGTAAACTTCCTTCGATGGCGATCATAACAAGGAGGTCAAGACGAGCGGGGTCATCCGTCAATATTTACATAGAGAGGGGGTAATTCTAACGGTTTGCTTTGTACGCTCCGACCGTGGCTTCTAAGGATTCTAGCATTATCCGTTTGTTTTTGCCACTTTTTCCTTCCCCTTTGTTGCTTTATGAAACGATCTTTGGTATGGATCATCATTCAGTTTCATAATTTCGGTTACTTTTTTTATTTAACCGCCTCTGTCATGGCAAAGAAATGTATCAGTATTCTAAATTAGTACAAACGGTCGAAATGCGAGCCATACATTCGCCTCGAGTTCGGTCTACAGATGGTATACGACCAGTCGCGAATGCGCCACAGTGACGAACGAATGATTTGCGTAGTATTGATTGAATTATAAGTACTTACATGGCAAAGTGCCGATTATGCAGTTTTTATTACATTAAATTAACCAATTAATCCAGACATAACATTTTTAAATACTTGGACAGTCCGAAAAATAAGATTAAAGTATTTTTTTATAATATATTTAGGTATTTTCTACCTAGTAACTACGGCCAGAAGGATTTGAAACTAATTTCTCCCTTTAATATCTATGTAGGTTTTTCGCTTTTTTAGTTTTCACCATCGTTTTGATAACCTAGGTGTTTTATTGCTTAGAAATTGATTTCTCGGCGAAGGGTCTACCTATAATATGAATTCTAAAATATTAAGTACAATCACAAAACTAGAAATATACGAAAGTACTTAGATGAAATTAAAATACTGTAGCCGGCCGACCCTATCACGTGTTATAGTGTACCGCGCGTCTCTAGGTAATGATTTCAAGAACAGGGCCGAGTTAGAATACTGATACATTTCTTTACCGTGCCTCAGTGGTCTCGTGGTTCGCCCACCCGTGTAAGACGCAGGGGTCGTTTTCTATCCCCAGGGAGGTTACAATTTGTACTCGATTTGGTTGTGGTAGGGCTTATTCCAAATCCTCCTGACTAGCTACCACTATCTTACCTAAGTCTGACGCCATAACAACAATTTATAAATTGTTGTGTTCCGACAGTTAGAAGTAAGATAGCCAGTTCCTCAGTGATGAGGATTCCGGGTGTAGTGCACTTCCATCTTCGGCATTATCGTCACTTAACATCAGGTAAGGCAAAGGTCAAGCAGTATCCCATTGTGCATAAAAAAATTCATAAAGGACGTTATATAACCTAATAACTATTGATAAAAAGATGAAATTGCTTAGCGATGAAAACATTTATTACGAGACCAAAAAAATCCCTACATATTTTCCAACGTGTGAAAGGCTTTTTTCAATTTACTACCCAAAGAATAGATGGAAATAAGTAATAATGTTTTCTTCGAACCTACGTTGGTTGTTAAATGTATTTTAGGGATAAACGAGTTTATGTGCTAATAATAAACAACATGCCTACCTTTTGTTTTTAAAGTTACATAAATTAATAAATATTAGATTGTTATTAAGATAAGAAATCAACAAAAGTAAACATTAGTGAAAGTGAAATGTATTTATTTGCACCAAGCATGCACACAAAATTAAAGTAAAATCAAACAACATTACAAAATTAAACAATAATAATAAAACAGTGATACAAAAATAAACAATACAGAACAGAGCAAAACTCCAATTGTTATCCATTGCTCCATTACAGCTGAAAAGCAAAGATTTTATTTAACATTAAAATTCAATACAGTTTTTAGCAACAACCTATTAACTTGGCTCAAGCAACATCCGAGATGTTATCACAAAGATTGATGGAAATAATAATTAACTTAATATCAACGCTTAACACTCATTAAGTAGGACAATGAGATTCTTCAAGATGGACTCGCTACGTCAACTTCAGGAAATGACGCCAAATCTCTTTTAATTAAAGTCTATTTTGCACCATTGAAATACAACATTGATGAGACGTAATTTCTTTCAGAGTAATTAAACAGGTTCAGAAATATAGCTATAGGTAGCTATACAAAACATCTGAAGACGTCAAAAAATATCAGTCGGTAGGCGTGTTATGAGTTTCCGCTTATGGGCTATTTACATGGGTCAATTTTAGTCACCTGTGACGGTCGACTTTAGTCACCTAGCAAGTCGCTTACAAAATTGAATCGCAGGTGATGGCGTCGCTGTCGTCTATGTAGTTGATGGCGTAACCTAGGTAACAATATGTCATAACGTAGTTCCAGATTTGACCACTGGATTAGATAATTTTGTTCAGTCACCTGCGGCCTAGGCCGAATTGCCATTTACACGGTCGATTTTCACCGTGCGGCAAAAGTTGTGAGGCTTTATTCACCAATATATATACCCCATTACTACTCGATACCGAATTAAATTGAAATTTTGTATGACAACCTTTAGTTTAGTATACCTTTAGTTTAGTTACCACCAGAGGCGATGTGCCGAATTGAATACAAAATTACTTACTAGGTATAGGTACCTACAGTCACTATCGAGTACCTATAGTAAACATATAACACCAATAGTAGTTAGCAGACAACTATAGTTAGTTTGGTAAAGAACTACGTGTTCAGCTATTTCTGAGGCTGACTGCACCTTGTGTAAATTAATTTATGACGAGTAACAATTTTTCTGCATATTCACACTCGTAAAATACTTTAGGCCTCAATCAGCAGCTACGCATAAATGGATTCAGTTAGGTATTGTAAACTATAATCGCAAATGTCAAAATAAATGGACTTGACATTTCAAGACAGTTAATTTACTCAATGGTTTGCGAACCCCTATCCTGTGCCGATTTCAGCCATGACATACTCGTTGTTTACACAAACGAAGCTGTCAATGGAAACCCCTTTGTTAAAACAATGAAATGCTGTTCGGCCTCAGCCCTTGCACTCTGTAGAATACAATTTCACTATCAAGATGCGATAGATGCGAAGGTCATTGTATCCATTACTCGCACTGGCATGAAAAACATTTTTTTATTTAACTGGACAGGCTGTTTGTATGATTTGACAGCAAAGTTCTTGTGCCTATTTGAAACGCCACTAGCGTGCGTCTAA
This sequence comes from Agriphila geniculea, assembly GCA_943789525.1. Lineage (NCBI taxonomy): Eukaryota > Metazoa > Arthropoda > Insecta > Lepidoptera > Crambidae > Agriphila > Agriphila geniculea. Next base: position 9,490,891 of record OX038883.1, read on the forward strand.
AGAACTAATTTTGACGTACAATATGAAAATGGTTGACGTGATGGTCTCTCCAGACTTCAAACTTTAGTACCATGTACGCACGCTATGCTCACGCTACGTACTACAGCGCCAACTTGGCGGAAATCAAATAGGCACAAAAACAGTTTGACATAAGCCTGTCCAGTGTAAATATATGCAGGTCAATGATTACTCGTCATCTTTTGATATCTCATCGTTATGACATTTGTTTTGGGAACTCTGAATCAAAAGATCATCAGTGAAATTGTAATGGAAACGCCCCGCTGAATTAACTGAACTAACGCACTAAAATTCACATGACCATCAGCCATTTTTAATGACCCCACTGCTGGGGCACAAGCCCTCCTTATGGGTGTATAAGGGGGATGGGCCATAACCCACCACGCGGGCCCAATGCGGATTGGTGGGTGGTAACGATTGCAAATGCAGCCGGGACCAACGGCTAAACCTGCCTTCCGAAGCACGGAGGAGCTCGAGATAGTACATTTTTGGTCCAATCCCATGAGGTTAAATCCGCAATCACTGGGCCAGGCGCTATACCACTGCGCCACTGAGCTACTCGAAAGTTCACATAGATACTTATAATGATGACTGTTTACAATAGGGTATTTGACAACATTGAAAATATACTACAAATTGTGGTCATCCTAACAGTTATTGGCGTAAAAAAAACATATTTAACTACATATTATATAGACTAAATTAAGTCTATTAATTGATTAATTTCACCTAGAAAAATGCTATAATTTTTGAATTTTTTTCTATGGCGAAAACGCTCTAGGTTGACTGATGACCTCACTTGCCTGTAAATAAATATGGCTTAAGGCGTTTGACACGACCATAGACTAAGGATCCGCGATTGATGGCTGTCAAATGGCTAAGGATATTACAATGTTTACAGGCTAGTGACGTCAACAAGTCACGCGTCCAGCGCCATAGCGTTTTTGGCGCGGTTTTAAAATTTTAAACTTTAACACTGTTTTTTTGCGCTTATTACGTAATAAGGAATAATTTAAAATGGTTTTCCAAAATAAGTCAAATAGCCTATTAGCTAGTAATTAGTTCTGTACGTTTTTGAGGTGCTCCCTCACCGGTAGCATTCACGTGTACTGTAACATTATAGATTCGTCTTTGAGCATTACATTACAATAATACCTCCCTGACTGACGAGCATTTGCGAGCTTCACTGATGTATGTCCGTTTTGTATCATTACAAGGTGCGCATTGTAATGCTCGGTTCTCCTCCTTCACTGATGTAATGCTCAAATCTGTAACGTTACATTACACGTGAATGCTCACGGTGAGGGAGCACTAAACTCTGTTGTTCAGTTATTGTTAGGATTTTCGGTTTGAGTTTCTTGCTGGTGATTAGTGCTTGCGTAACGATGGCGTAGCGTTTTTGATATTCACAAGTGTAAGCTCACTCTTAAATAAATTAATAAGCTAATAGTGAACTTCAAATGTAAGAGTTACTTTAAGTTATTAATAAAAGTCTCAATTTACACCAACTATTTACTTCACCACACAATATTATAACTCATTAATCACAAATAACACATCGAATAATACCAATAATACATTGAACAGGGCACCGGAGCGCGTACGCTACGACGGTTCTTATTCAACTGCCCAATTCCCATAAAAACTCCCATAGAAACGACTGTCGCAGTTCCTCAAAGTGAATTCAAGTTACAATTCAGCTAAACTCAAATAAATAATATCACAACCCACACGCGGGACGTAATTATGTTAATATAAACAAAATGTAGCTAGCTCATTGAAACTCTACGCGTTATGGTCGCTGTTATCAACAGTTCTAAACACATTACGGAGGCCCAGCACAAGACAATGCTTGCGGTTGTATCTTGACTCCCGGCTGGTACACGATCTCGTCGCCAGCACGGCCATCCTGCAGTGTGCCTGCCCCAGGCACTTCCGCGGACGCTTTATCCCCTAATTGATGGTTTTGAATCTGGGACATAAGAAACACTTCTATTTATGAAATGGTAATTTTTATAACGTATTCTATGTGCCTCGGCCCATCATGATGTTGAGAAATACTAATAGACAGTTAAGACAGTTGTGACCTTCAGTGCATTATTGCAGTCCCTTTGGTCCTAGGTGACTTTTGCACATAAAGTCTGAAGGACTCAACTGTCACATATTCCTCTGGTGCTTTAGGCAATCCCTTTGGTCCTAGGTGATTCCTGCAACCAGAAGAATAGACTACCGTTAGAATCCTCCCATCATGATGCTCTAGATGTTTGAGAAATAGTAATAGGCAGTTAAGACAGTTGTGACCTTCAGTGCATTATTGCAGTCCCTTTGGTCCTAGGTGACTTTTGCACATAAAGTCTGAAGGACTCAACTGTCACATATTTCTCTGGTGCTTTAGGCAATCCCTTTGGTCCTAGGTGATTCCTGCAGCCAGAAGAATAGACTACCATTATAATCCTACCATCATAATGTTCTAGATGTTTGACAAATACAATAGAGAGTTGTGGCCTTCAGTGCATTATAGCAGTCCCTTTAGTTGGCCGACTTTTGCACATAAAGTCTGAAGGACTCAACTGTCACATATTTCTCTGGTGCTTTAGGCAATCCCTTTGATCCTAGGTGATTCCTGCAGCCAGAAGAATAGACTACCATTATAATCCTCCCATCATGATGTTCTAGATGTTTGACAAATACAATAGAGAGTTGTGGCCTTCAGTGCATTATAGCAGTCCCTTTAGTTGGCCGACTTTTGTACATAAAGTCTGAAGGACTCAACTGTCCCATATTCCTCTGGTGCTTTAGGCAATCCCTTTAGTCTTAGGCGATACCTAACACCATTAAACTTTATTGTCATCAGAGCAAAGCAAATTAATCCCTTTAGTCTTAGGGTACGTCTCTCAATATTTATAAACATACACAAGAATACGACTCCTTTAGACTTAGGAAATCGTATTTTACTACATAAGACATCTAGAACATCAAGATATTATAAAACTTTTATTGTTATCAAAGCAAAGCAAAGTCTTCCCTTTAGTTTTAGGGTACTTCTCTCAATACCTATAATTAAACACAAGGATACGACTCCATTAGACTTCGGAAATAGTATTATTTCTTGTTACTGTTATTTAATTTTAACGTTATGATCGCAATAGGTGACAATATTATTGGCTTCATCATTCATTACACAAACAATTATACATATAAAGTGATTAAACATTGCACATTCACCTCTTAATATCGAAGTTTTACTTTGTCAACATGTACTTTTCTTTATTTCAAATAAGTACTTCATTGTTCGTCATGTCAGTTCCAATCATTGATATATTACAAGGTTTAATTTTCGCAAACGGTCTACTCCGTATTAATATTACTAACTCTGAAATCCGTAACTTCGTAACGATCATGATTCATGACCCAATACCTTCTTTTTTTATCAATTATTTCTTTCGGTAATTCAAACATGCTGCTTTTCACCAAAAAAACTCTATATTTTCTGTTACCAATCTTACCATAACCACTACGTCCTCAGTATTAGTATAAAATTACAGGGAGTCGTAGATACCAAGTTTTAGCTCACCTCTTTATTTAGTTTATTCAGCGCCTGGTAGCGCATGCTGTTGTTCCATGAAAAAATAGTTGAATAAAAGCCACGACACAACATTATCAGTCATTAGGTCAAACTCTGATATTATTATGTAAATTAATTAATCGTGCTTGTAGGTAGGTACTTACAATTTCTGTATCATTTTTACTAGATACCTTCTTGCGTTTCCCGGGAGGCGGGAGTGACGGTGTCAGAGCCCCGCTGCTGCCGCTCGTGCTCGTTTTTAGGATTCCATACCAACAAATTTGTGCGGAACCTTCGGTACGCGGTCCGACTTGCACTTGTCCGGCTTTTTTTATATAATAGTCACCCACTTATTATTATTTTTTTGTCACCCGCTTTAATTTTTATTCGAACACTTGGAATTTTCATTTTCAACTTAGATATTATTCTCACTTTAAGGAGCTCAATTCACGTGTATTTTTTTTTTTAATTCACAATTATTCAACAATAGGTAATATCCCGTTTTCTTTTATGCTTTCCCAATGATAACTTGCGTGAGAAACGTGCCACTTCTGATGTAAGCTCACTCTTAAATAAATTAATAAGCTAATAGTGAACTTCAAATGTAAGAGTTACTTTAAGTTATTAATAAAAGTCTCAATTTACACCAACTATTTACTTCACCACACAATATTATAACTCATTAATCACAAATAACACATCGAATAATACCAATAATACATTGAACAGGGCACCGGAGCGCGTACGCTACGACGGTTCTTATTCAACTGCCCAATTCCCATAAAAACTCCCATAGAAACGACTGTCGCAGTTCCTCAAAGTGAATTCAAGTTACAATTCAGCTAAACTCAAATAAATAATATCACAACCCACACGCGGGACGTAATTATGTTAATATAAACAAAATGTAGCTAGCTCATTGAAACTCTACGCGTTATGGTCGCTGTTATCAACAGTTCTAAACACATTACGGAGGCCCAGCACAAGACAATGCTTGCGGTTGTATCTTGACTCCCGGCTGGTACACGATCTCGTCGCCAGCACAAGTGCTTCAAACAGGCTGATAGGCTGATGATAGGCACCTGTACTGAAAAAAATATTTTAATTTTCTAATAATGTTTGTAAAGTGGATGAATAGTTATACCTACACTGGTTGTTAGGCATGAAAAGGAAAGGGACAAAACACAATCACTCACTTTTATGGAAATAGATTTCTTATTTGCGATCCTTCACATTACCAGATTCACTGAATAAAACACGGTCACATCTATTTAACTATAGTGAACAAAAATTTCTTTATGGGTCACCTAAATCTGTTTTGGCTTTGTGTTGTATTCAATACAAACTATTCGGCATGGTTGATCTTTCGTACCGTTTCTTTCATCTACAAACATGAAAATATCTATGTTTTATTGCTTTTCAGTTTGTTTTCTTTTGTGTACGCTTATGTTATTGTTTTAAAGTTTACTTTGAGCTGGTTGTTTGTTTTCGTTTCATAGTTTGTTTCTACTATGGGCAGATTTATAATGAAAACATTTTTATCATACATAATTTAGCCAGGTTTAAAAAAGAGTAAGAATAATTAGAATAATGAATAGTACACGTTATTGCTACTTTAAACTTTACTTTTTATGCAATGTTATTATGAGGAAGAAATCTGTGCTAAAATAGTTCGCAGAAATTTCAAACTTATCTGTAAGTATAGATAACATTACTATTCTGTAACATGAAACTTTTTCTAGAAATATTTTAGAAAAAAATGATATAATACACCATTTTTTTCTGAATAAAGTTCAAATAGCGTCTTATAAGTATTTTAGTAATTTAGGTTTATATAACGCTATGTTTACCAAATTATTAGTTTACCTTATCCGGCAACTCTAAAGTGTGAGTTGCACCAAAACCAAAATTATAATGCTACCTATTTGTCGCGTCAAACTTGTCAAAGGACATCATGCTGGTTGGCAATCTCTTTTTTTGACTAACTTATGCTTAACCAGTACTATAACAAGCTTGTTATAGTTAAAGTAAGATGGTGCAACTCATAACTTTGACACCGGTTGTCAGATTGACTTGTAAAAGTCGCGCGCGCGTGCGCGTTCGAAGCGCAAGTTTTTGCGAATTTTTAACATGGAGCAGGACATGGTACACAAACGTGCTGTTATTCTAGTAAAGTCATGGAAAATGCTGAAAAACGAGCTCATTGCACCATCCGCTGTAAAGGTGACCATTTACGTGATATTGTCATCAAGAAGTGATCCAAATAAATTCTCAAAGTCCAAAATAAACGATTTAACTCTTAACAGCAAAAAAATAACATTTTAACTGGGTCACCCTGAATAAAAATAATAATAAAATTACGATTTCTTAAATATGTCCAGAAATTTTGGAAGTTTAAACTACGTTATCACTATCATTGCAAAACGCCGTCAAACTGAATAATCAGGAAGGCAAAAAAACTTAAAATTATCCATTAATACCATGTTAATACTCATTAAATATTCATAGTAGATATTATTATTTATGACTTTCATTTACATAATAAACAATTGAAACATAAACCTTCTATTAGCAGATTTTAAGATATAACTATACATTTATTATTAACATTTTTATGTAAACCAACCTTATTAGTAATAAAAATTACAATTAATTCTTAATAACTTATAATTCATAATAAATAATACTAATATGATATTTTTACGGGTCAACTTGGCAGGCGACTTGCTGGCGATTTTAGTCAGTTCGCGCTTTTAATCGACAATCGCTTGTAAAATCTAATCGATAACCCATCGAAAAGACGTGGTGATTCGCTTTTACTAGCGCTTGTCGATAAAAAGCGCTAGTGGACGTAAATCGATCAGCAAGTAGTCTGCTAAGTCGACCCATGTAGCCACATTAGTTTAAATATTTGATAAAACGTGCACGACATCAACACAGAAACAATAATATATTGTTCAGACATCAAATGCCTGCTGATAGCACTAACAAGGAAACCAGAAACAATATTAGGCAAACATTTAAATGGAATAGGCACCTGTGCTTACTACTGAAATAGCTGTCAAGGCAAATCAAACTTAGAGATGGAATAGAGGTATTTACCATAGCTTACTGGTGTAAAGTGAACACTTCCGAAATAAAGGCAAGTGGTAGAGTTGCTAAAACTGAACATCTTTCTCCATAGAACATAGGTCAAAATGTTAAAAATAGAATCGACTAAAAAATATATTTTTTATTGTTTTTGTCGATTCTCGTGAAATTTTGTAAGCAGATTCGATTAATAATAGTCAAACCTGCTGATAGCACAGTATCAAGGAAATCAGAAACAATTATAGACAAACACTTAGATGGAATAGACACCTGTACCTACTGTTGAGAGATAGCTGTTTAGGCATATCAAACTTAGAGAAGTAATAGAGATCCCTACCACAATATACAGGTGTCTACTTACCGCTGCGTTTTTGTGATTGAAATGCTATAGAATAGAGGCACAATGCACATAAATAAAATATAGTTCTCAACTAAACCTAAAACTTGTTTGTAAAATAGTTACGTCTTTGCTCGTAAAATTTCTTAATTTATGGTGACGATGTTACCTTAATTAAATTAGTAATCAGTCGTGTCATTGAAATTATTCGGACACAAACCGGAGTAGACGAAACGTTAACACTTGTGGTTACATCAATGGGAGAGCAATTTTTTGGTGGAATGATACCAAAAACTGTTTTAATATATTTTTTTAAGTCTGGAGCACACATAATCCAATTGCACCATTCTGTGTGTATTTGAACGTAGAAAGCTGGCGAGTCATAGACATAAATTCGTAAGGATTAAGTACGAAAGACTTTTATAAAATTTCATACTTTACTGGCCGTCACGATGAGCGACCTCCGTTCATTGCCTTTATTTTTAAACACAGCAGTTTCAACAACAAACATTATCAATTCAGCAGGCAGTAATTTAACTATTTAATTAAAAAAAAAGGTAAGATTGAAGTTATCAACTTTCTTTCTTTGTTTTTATGTCACAAATTCTATTTCGTAGTTTACGGCGAAAAAACCTAAAATCCGTGAAATGGTTATTAAAAGTTAATACTTATTTAAAATATTTATGTAAAAGACCATGAACCATTATCGTTAATGGCATCTTAACTTAATATTACAACTAAATAAACTCATAAAGTCCCAGAAGTATATCACAAAGGTCAAATGTGACGCGACATGGCGTATATTGAAAAATATAATCATTAATTATAAGGCACCTAATAGTGACCCTAATCAAAGTTATAAATATTAAAACAAACTCGTTTAAAATAAATCAATTATCGAATTGATACTAGTGGTTGGTATAAAATTATTGGTTACAAATTCAACTAAAAACAACACAAGTAACTTATTTGGTGCTGATTTCGCAGATATACAAGTACCATAGGTATGAAATTCCTTTTGCAGTAAATTTAATTTCATCCGAGCGAGCGCGAAGCGTTTTCGTTTCAGTTTGGGGAAAAATGCTTTCGTATGTCTGTCTGTCTGGCTGTCAAGCTGTTTTCCTCGACAGGTCGCATTTCTAAACTGATTCTCGTGAAATTTTGTGAGCAATTTCGATTATTATATTTTTTTGTCGATTCTGATCCATGAAGTTGTTCAGTTTTAGCAACTCTACCACTTGCCTTTTCTCCGGTGTATTTATATTATACACTTACCTCTGAAAACTACATTTATAATTAAATTTTATTAGAATCAGTCGATTTTTAACATCGAATATAATATATTATAGTAATGATGGCCTTTGTTTTTATAGATAGTTATTTAACACCCAGATTAGATGCAAACATAACGATTTGAAAACCAAGAGACAAATCAATTCGTAGAAGCTCACACAACTCTCATTAATTTCCAGGGGCTTATTCAGAAATCAAACCACGACAATCGGCCAACATTCGTTTCGCTTCAAAACGTTAGTCTAAAATAAAATAAATCAAACGACGAACATCGTCCGAATTTCATGAATTATTTTTTTTGTAGTAGGCTCCACGGAATCTACGCTTACAATGGCAGTCTCTTCAGCGTTTGAAAGCTCATTGTACCAGTTTTTAAAGGAGTGGGATGAGGCTTTCATTTTTTTTGCACCTCATTATTCTGAAGAACAGATATAAGTGAATTTAGAGACGGAAGTGAATGAAGTGATGCCATAGACATATAAAATGTAACTGAAACATTAAATTACAAAAGCTTAGTAAATATTACGTAATATCTTTTTTGCTGTTGAGAATACCTTAAAAATATTTATTAAAGAATTACAAAACGAATCATATCAATCACATTGCATTAAGTTATTATTTCATAACTATTTTATCTATTTAATTTAGGAGCCTCAGAAGCACGTTACATACAATATGTTTTTTTGGTTCCTTTGTTATTACATGCCTCAACATTGTCACAAAAACCTTTCTTAAAACTAAAATAATTTTCGCAAAAATGTTAAGGACTCATTTAAAACACGACCAAAACTTGAGAGACCATTGTAACCTTTTTAAACATTCAAAGTTCAAAACTCTTTTTGTTTTCCAGTAAAGCAATGACGTAATTTTAAGATTTCCAAACACCGAGAATTTTCTGTGCATGAAATCGCTGAGCAAGCCTGCTTCCGGCGGAGACACTTTAAGATTTCACGAAGCATCTGAGTAATTTTGGGCCGGTTAATCATATTAAAACACTTCGCCCAAATGAAAGTGGAAATTGTAGAACGTGAAAATAAGCCTGTTCTTCGTGTACATTATTCTAGGTTGCTAATTAACGTAATTAATCTTGGAAGCTGGCGTTGTTCTTTTTTTGGGGATTTTAAAAAAAGTTTTAGAGCACAGCGGTTGAATGTCATGGTGGTAAGATTTTGTACAACAAAATTTCTACGTATTATGTGAGAGTTGTGGAATTTAAGGAGATGTTTTAAGACCAGACTTTTTTTTCCCAAGATTGGGTATTTATATCCAACTCATAAGGTCGCCGGTAATGATCAATTGGGATTGTAAATTTTTTTGTCAATGACAATGCTGAAAGAATTGACAATCGCTCTAATTACACGTGTTAAGGTGGTTGTATGACCGAAATAGAAAAATAGAAAAGATATTAATAATGTTTTACGTGAAGTTTTTAGGGCCCATGGTCTAGTATTTTGAGAAGGTATCACTACATGCCCTCGTAGTTATTCGTAGAAATAGATAGCAAATGTGTCACAAACGGCCACTTTTAGTAGTTTTGCTATCTACTTCTATGTAGCAGTCACTACGAGGGAATGTAACGATACCATCTAAAAATACTAGACTGTGGGTCCTAAAAACTCCACGTAAAACATTATTAAAGTAATTGTGTATTAGAATTATAATCTATATATATAAAAGGGAAAATCACTCACTGACTCATCACGAAATCTCAGAAACTACAAGTGCTAGGAGTCTCAAATTTTGCATAAGGTTTTCTTTTAGGGTGTAGGTGCTCACTAAGACGGGATTTTGCGAAATTCAATCCCTAAGGGGGTGAAACAGGGTGGCAAAGTTTGTATGGGAGAATGTGATTCCTTCGCCCGATTGACTTGAAATTTGGCATAGACATTTTATCACAAAATTATTTGAACACGTGTTTCGCATTTTTTTGAAATGTATCCCCTAACAGGGTTGAAAAAGGGAAGAAAGCTATTTTTAGGGTGATTGATTTCGATATCGGAATCAAAACTTCTTAATGCATTTGAATGATTAAGAAAAATAAATGTCAGTTGTCAGGTTGTCACCTCCCCTGAGACTGTAATTATGTCACGCACGAGCTGACATTTCATGTTGTATAAGATTCTAACCTGATTTTCACTATTTTACGAAATATTAGTCTTCTTATAAAATGTGGAAAAATCTGGCAAATATCAGATATCTAACGTGACAAGGAATGTGGTGTAAAGTGTTGAAATTGAGAGCCGGATAATAATGCACAACATTAGTTGCACCCGACACATAAAAAAATTTTTTTCATGTCAGTGACCCGACATAATTTGCAATGTCACGTTATTTTAGCCGGGAACCTTTTCAGTCATAAGCAGAAATTCAACAAATATTTATTATAAGAAGATTATAAGCGTACCAAAGTTTCATCATAATCGGATGTGAATGGTTTAGGAGTGCATAGGAAACAAAATAATAAACATACATAGATTTTTATTTAAAAAGAAGATACCTACCAAACTATTAAGTATGAGTATTAAATGTTACATAATATTGTTATACTTATTTTGTTATATTACTGCTAAGAAATTTTATTAAGTACCTACCTACCTAATACAAAATCGTGAACAGTACGGCGTCTCGGTTCTGTAACCAAACTCGAACCCCACTTCGAATCTCACTTCACTGCACGGGACGGGAACTTTTAATCATAAATAAGATAATGACTTAGATTATTTATATGTCAAGATAGACAGTCGAAGCTACGACAGCGTCGAAAAAAATATCACCCAACAGTTGGGTGACCAAAACACGCACACATTGTCAGTAGTGTGAGCCGGCCATAGTTTTTATTACAATGCTCTTTGGACGCGATGATGCTAAAAATGCACACCACCTTAAAAAAGTTGGCCTGTTTTGTTTAATACGTCAAAAGCCTAAGACTCTATCTAGACATATAAATAATCTAAGGATAATGATAAGATTTTTTTTCCATCACAAAATATTTTAGATAGCTACCTAAAATTTTTGTAATCGGTAAAATTGCTCATAAGTTAGCCAATTTCTAATAACTAATTCACGCGAAGTGAAGTGAAGTGTAGTGAGATGCGCGTTTGGTTACAGAATCAACAGATTGCGCAGGTAAAACTGCGGGGTGCAGCCTTGGTGCAGCTATTTACCTATATATATATCACAAAATTGTAAGAATGTGAAAGTTTTGATGTTTTGATGTTGTTCATTTTGTTACTCAATCGCGTCTGAACGGGTGAACGGATTTAGACGAAATTTGGCACAGGGATAGATTTTAGTCTGGAATACTTAACACAGGCTTCTTTTCATGCCGATCATTGGTTTCCAAGGGAAGACTTACAACGATTACCGACTCCCACGCGGGCGGAGCCACGGGCAAAAGCTAAACATAGTATAAAACAAAGTCGCTTCCCGCCGTCTGTACGCTTCTCTTAAACTATACATAAAAATCGCAATAAAATCGATCTTTAAGTTTGGGAGCTAGGTTGCCTCAGAGTCCTCAGACAGACACACACACACTTCAATTATATTTTAACACCCCTTGCGTACGTCGTATATATGTAGATATCCTGTAGTATAATCAAATAACTTCACACTGACACCACATTAGCACAGTTTTACATTAGTAACTACATTGCACTGCACCCGTGCGAAGCCGGGGCGGGCCGCTAGTATTAAATAAAATTCACTGCGGGCCACTTTCACTCAGGGTGCCATTTTGTATGAACGAGCGTCAATTACGTAAAAATTGACAATCGCAAATTAACGTTACTGGAGAGCTATATTTGACCACACGCAAAACATAAGTAAACCACTTAACCTTAATTTACAAACAAATTGAGAATAGCCTTCTTATCTTTAAGCAACTCAATTAACATAAAACGGTCGAATAGGCAATTAATTTGAGAGATGGAAATCATTTCAATAAGTTGCAAATGTAAAATTATATTATATAAGAGCTTTTATTATTGTTGTTAATTTTTATTTTCCAAGGCGCAAGAAAAAAATATAAATTGTTGATTGAAGCATTCAACATCAGCCATTTTTAGTGTCCCTTCTGCTAGGGCAGAAGCCTTTCTTATGGGCTGATAATGAGGATGTGCCATAAGGCTGCGTTCAAACGATAACACACGACTCGCCCTCAACCCGAACTCAACTCAAACTCAACCCGAACTCACCTCAAACTCACCTAAACATTACACAAGAGCTTGAAATACATCGCTTGCAATTTTGAGTCTTATGACATGACAATGTGTCATAAGACTCAAAATTGCAAGCGATGTATTTCAAGGTGGGCTGCGGTTGAGGTGAGTTTGAGTTGAGTTCGGGTTGAGGTCGGGTCGTGTTTTATCGTTTAAACGCAGCCTTACCCATCACGCAGCCTAATACGCAGGCCCAATGCGGATTGGTGGGTGTTAATGACAGCAAATCTTGGACGAATTAACCACCGGCAAATGCAGCCGGCACCAACGGCTAAACGTGCCTTCCGAAGCATGGAGAAACTCGAGATAATAATATGGTCACCCATTCCACGACCGACCCTTGCGAAAGTTGCTTAACTTCCGCAATTGCAGGGCCATGCGTTGCCACTGCGCTACCGATCAAGTATTTTTCATAGTCATTATTATCACTATGGTGCCTTATTAAATGAAGCAACTGTGTATCTAACAACCCATCGCACCATTAGTAAACATAACACTAGTGACTCTGTGAGCTGTAGACCTCGCTTTTAACATTAGATATCTCCACCATTTTGAAAAATTTCAAAAAACTGAATCGATAATAAAATCTATATAATTATCGAACCGGCTCACAAAATTTCATGAGAATCGGTTGAGTTGCGACCTGTAGAGTCGTCAGGAATCTTTTTAGCTTTTGCAAGTAATATACATTTATTGTTTATTGTCATATACAGGTAAACGTTTATTGTCAATATAAAAAATATACTTACGTGTGTTATTGTAATCATATACGATCGACATCCTTAATATTAATAAATAAAAATAAGTCAAAGTGTGTAAAAACAAGGTGCTGTTATCCGTAAAAACATGTTTGATATCAATAGGACGACTTAAATAGGCCGTAAAGTCCTATCTAAGTATATTAAATTTTTTCTCACGAATTTAAACTATATCGGTAATGGTTTAACCATGGAAAACTAACAGATAGAGACTTTATGGCTACTAATTATTTTTAATTATTTTTACGTATAGTAACTGAAATATTTTCTAAATTAATATAAACGATTTTTTCAAAACAAACTTATTAAGCTCACATTTCACTTTCATCCCATAACTACATATTAGTAATTTAATTGTGAGCGCCGAGGGTGAATTCGCTTAGTAAAATACAGAAAAGCATTTCTATGGTCGTAATAGTAAGTAATTATGTAACCTTATAAACTATTTCAAATAAAAAATCGCATCAAAATAGATCCATTGATTTGGGAGCTACGTTACTTCAGACAGTCACATACACTTCAAACTTATAATAGATAACACCCCTGTTTTTGCGTCGGGAGTTAAAACCAAAAATAAGTTTTAAAAGTGAGTGAGTAGGTACATAGTTAAATAAAGTATTAACATTTAGGCTCCATTGATATGATTCTCAAAATAACCACTTTTTATGCAAAAAAGTCTTAAGTTTACCTAAACAATATGTAAATTGACTAGCGAAGTAAACTCTTCAAAATTGTTCATTAAATTATTTCGATCTAAATTGCGAGAATTTAAAGTAAATCGCGAGCAATTGTTTTTCAAACTGTCAATTTATACTTATTAGCGAGGTTTTCTGTTATTTAAAACCCTTTTCTTATTGCCAGTATCATCAGTGATTTTGAATTTAGAACTGAATGATCGAATAAAGATTTTTTTAAGAGCGGAAACGAAAACCTTCACTCTTAAGGCAGGTCAAAATGAAACCCATTTTACGGTTCAGATTGAAATTGGCATTGATAATTGAACGTGCCATTCATTCGTAGATCCGTGTTTCACTTTTTTACATAACCCAATTATGACTGAACAGGAAAAGTTTACGTTCGATAGTAATAACCTCTATTATAAAAAAATTGGATGTCATTCACTTTTTTATTTTTATCATAATCATGTATTTGACCGACATTACGCTTAGATATCATTAACTAACACAACTATCCTTTTTTATGTATATTAATTTATTTTATTGATTAGAATGTTACTTGTTACATCAGAAACTGGACAGAACTATTTTTAATTTATGATTTGAAGATTATAAAACAACATCATATTATAAAGTTTTACTAAAAAGTCAAAAAAATTAACCTGGTAATCTCCGACGAATTCAGATTTTCTAAATATTGCAAAGTAACAAGAAATGCAATTAGTTTTAAGGAGTTTTTGGTGAGATAATCAAAAGTACAAAATTTTGAGATATTAAAGTTATGACTTACTTGAAAATCCTCCAACTGACACAATATAGAGAACCAATCACAAATGACACTCAAATAACATTCATTCACAAAACCACTGTACAATATTATCATTCATCAATCAATCCACCAGCATTTAGTCGTCTATCACCAATAATAATCACATCAAATAACGTTTTTATTTATCCAAAATAATCCTTGTCCCGTTCAATTGCATTCGCCATTTTTTATTTATTCACAGATCAATGAGTTCTGTTAAGATACTTTTTAAAACCAAAAAACCGTCAGCGCGTTCGGATTTCGAATTCGTTCTCCGAACTGAAAAACGTTCGACACGCGCTCAGCGCTCGACAGACCGAATGGAACTGAGAAGCCTACGTTTCAATACCTGCAGAGGCACGCACACAGATGCACTGTACGCAGACAAACGCTGGAACTTGTGCTTGCGCTTTAAAGCACTCTCTGCCGCGCTTTTTACGCCTCATTGTTTACTTTTTCTTCATTTTTTACTATTGAGTGTTCGACACATTTCGTTGTAATTTATACGCAGCGACGTAGAAATTAAATCTGTCTTTGGCAACGTTTCTGTTTTTTGGTCTGTTGATTGATGTCACTACGTTTACGAGATGGACTGAAATTGTGGAGAATCAAGTATGATGACAAATTACTCAACATGCGGGAATATAAACACATACATTATTTCGAGAAAAATAAAGTCTGTGCTACATCACATGGTGAATTAAATTAATCCTGAAGACTAGACAAATGACGTTATTTGGGAACTAACTCAATCTTGATTTTTAAAAGTATCTTATACTACACGTATTTGACGCCATTAAGTTTCGTCGATTTGTAAACAGAAGTCAGACAAACATACAGACAATAATGATTATTATTCCCTAACGGTGGGACAGTGTTTGTTTAGGCAATATACCCGTTCAAGTGGTCCTACGTTGATTCGTTCGTAGTAACGACGTACAGTCGTGGACAAAATCGATGAGACAACATAATTGTGTTGATCAAAACAATTTGAAATGCTGATTGATAATGTACAATGTACCTATCTATATGTAATGTGGGTTTGTAATATTCTTTAAAATCGATAAAACTATACCTAATGTAAAACCTACTAAACCTAATTGCGGGACTGATCCCGGTCGTAAATTGAACGGAATCCCGCGCGGGATTACGGGATTGAAAAGAAACGAAATTCATGTGTATGTACTACTTCAGCGCGTGGCCGCTACCTTCAATGGGGACACTGATGACTGTTGCTACAAGCGTGGAAGCAAAACAAACTTTTCCCGCTGCTCTGGTCATAATAATATGCAAAATCAGGAGCCGTTCAGCAGATGAAACAATATATTTTTTTTAACTATAAATGCTACTTTCAAATAGTCATTAATAATTGTCTTCTTTCAAAAGCTTTTATCTAGGTGAGTGAGCATGCCCCATCGTACTTCGTAGTCCACATCATCACATAACATCAGGTGTGATTTTAGACATATGCTCACATATAGAAAAATCTTTTTTTTATAAAATAATAATTGTCTTTCAAAATCATTACCAATTAAAAGTTTTGTTTCTTAAATGATTTGAAAAAGTTGGACTAGTTCATAATTTATTTGCGAAGTCTTACTATCCATGCGAGTTCCCGCAAATACCTGGATCCCGCGGGATTAAAAATGCCCAGTCTCGCAAATAAGACCGGGATTAAACATTTCTTGCGGGACTGCATTCAACTAAATTATCTTATAAAGAAAAAGCCCAATTGCAAAAATATTCCTTAAATGAAAAGCGTAAGAAAAAATATCCTTTAAATTCAATAACTAAAACCTTAAAAATTACTGTAAGCGTGGACTATTAAAACTACGAAACAAAAAAAAATACTTCAATCGCCTTTAATAAAAACTTGTCTGTTTATTAATTACATTATCATTCTGGATTGCACGAAAAATTAAGTTTAGAAAGTTCAATTCACTTAACTTTTTGCCTTTCAGATAATTTCTTTTAAACAATACTAAATAAGATAGTAGAAAATAGTCAACTCTCGGACGGGAATCGATGAGATAGAGAATTTTATTGATCTGGTGCGAGTCGATTTTTAGGGTTCCGTACCCAAAGGGTAAAAACGGGACCCTAACAGTAAAAACGGGACAGCGGACTAAGACTCCACTGTCCGTCTGTCTGTCTGTCTGTCACCAGGCTGTATCTCATGAACCGTGATAGCTAGAAATTTTCACACATTATGTATTTCTGTTGCCGCAAACATAACAACAAATACTAAAAATAGAATAAAAATAATATTTAAGGGGGGCTCCCATACAACAAACGTGAATTTTTTGCCGTTTTTTGCTACGAAACCCTTCGTGCGCCAGTCCGACTCGCACTTGGCCGGGTTTGTTTTCTAATATATTATTTATTATTGTATAAAATTTGCATTGTGAAAGTAAAAATCTCAAATTTATAATTTGTTTAAGTTCTTTATTATAATTTCAAAAATCATCTTGTTGCATGTGTCAGGCATTACTGCTTTTGATTATATTTGCTCGAAAGTAAATTTATAAAAAAAAGAAAGCTGTAAAAAGCATCTAATGTCAGAATGGTAGGTATTGCAATGTGTCTTATCGTGAGTAATAATTCAGGGTTATTTGTAAAATACCAACAGTCTCGCAGAAGTAAACACATCATAAGTAACAACATTTGTTCGACTTTTCAGAAAAAATGAATAAATTAAAAGAATATTAAAAACACGACTGCCCTGCCAAAAACGAACTAAAAAGTTAAACAACAAGTGTCATTGCAGTCGGGAGACCTTATTATGGAACAATTTTTGATCAAAGAGGTCCCCCGACTGCAATGACACTTGTTGTTTAACTTTTTAGTTCGTTTTTGGCAGGGCAGTCGTGTTTTTAATATTTTTTTAATTTATTTATTTTTATTTCACACATTTTAGTGGCATATTATATAGTTTTGGAATGTGCTCATCAAGGCCTTTCATTTGATGCCCATATTGTAATAATAGAAGAAAAAAATTTTTTTTTTCACATTTGAAAATAGCGTCGTACAGTCGCCATTTTGATTTTTTCTAAAAAAAAATATAGCCAGTGTCACTTGAGATGCTGTAAGAATTCTAACGATACCCCATTTATCCAAATCAGTTCAGGCATTTAGAAGTTATTGTGGAATAAAGAAATTCACATACCCACAAACATACATGAACCCTGAACACATATACTCTTTTTGCTTTGGGCAGTCATGTAAAAAAGACAAAAAAACCTACTTTCCAAACTAACGTCCGAACAGCTAAATAAGTTTTGTATGAAAAAGTCGTTTTTTTTTTCTTTTTCAGAAAGTCGTAGAACAAACGTTGTTGTTTATGATATTAGTAATGTACTCCTGCGAGGTTGTTGGTGTTTTACAAATAACCCTGTATTTTAAAAAAAGGTCGGTAATTTCATCCTTGATTCTTGGTATAACCATATTTATTCACAAAATATTCTGATACAAAATAAAGTACATATTTCAAGCGAGCCAAATGGATCAAAACAAGAGAATGCTATAACGGTAGTAATATGAATTCTTTATTGGTATTGGAACGATATTTTACGGAAAAAAAAACTCAAGCTCAAGGGAAGAAAATCCTTGTACCCTTTTTGTCACGTGAGTGAGTACCTTTAGCGTTCCACTGTACCACGTGACCTCGATTGATAGTTATTAGGAAAATATTTGGGCATATTTGGGACGTGACATCTTCAAAATATATTTGACGTTCAAACACACGACGTACGAGAGTAAACAAAAAAGCGCTTTAATTGCCATTATCATAAAATTGTGGGGACATCAATTATTACGGCGAATTATTACTGCTATTAGATAATAAAGGTGACTCTTTGATATCGTTTAATTGGTTTACCTAGAAATCACTTAATGAAACTTTCACTTATGTAAACTACAACTTTGTATAGGTATTCACTTCTGAGGTTTACAATCATAAATAGTTATTTGTTATACAAGAGAGCAAAGTCATTTTTTGCTGCGAGTGCTGACTTTTAAATCACGAACTAGCCAAGTAGTCTAGAATTGAATCACGAGCGTAGCGAGTGATTCTAATATAGACTACTGAGCACAGTGAGTGATTTAAAGGCACGAGACACCAAAAAATTTGCTCTCGTGTTAAACATACAACTTTTCACCTCTACCAGCGAGAAAAGGTGTTAGAAATTAAAAAAGCACTTTGCCTCACGCTCGCAGCAAAAGTCGAATTTGCTGCGAGTTTTAACTTTTGCTGCGAGTTTTTGGTAAAAAAGCACTTTGCCTCACGCTCGCAGCAAAAGTCGATTTTGCTGCGAGTTTTTACGCGCCAAAAGCACCCTTTTCGTGCTGGAGAGGTGAAAACACTTTTTAACAGCGTGGTTTGATTCACTAAGTGATTTTTGATGGTTTTTTTTACATTGGTTTTCCTGACTCCCCTATGACCACGGTAGCTTGGGGTAAGCAAAATCAAATAAAAAAGTTTCCTGACAGCATTATCTTCGGGATTTATTAAAAAAATATGTTACTTTTTTATAAGGAATACTTACCAATACAAAATTACTTGACAGATAATTCGGGATAGAATCTATGAAACCGAAACTGAGAACAGTAAAAAAGTGAAACATTTCTAAATATTGTGTTAATCCTATAAATAATATTAGCATTCGTTCATCGTAATTTAAATTCCGAAACGCGATTAGCCAACAAAACAAACTAAAACAACGGAATTTTGTTTGAGACCATCCTCTGTTGTGGATACATTAACATTACTGTATAATGTAAATTTCAGGCTATGTTCAGTTAGAGCCTGAATAATTAATGGGTACCTAACCTTCTGAAATATATAAACTTATATCAAATATTGTTATTTACCTGAAACATTATAAAATAATCCAAACAACGCCAGTTTGTAGAAGAATTTAGTTTTTAGATGCGTCAGAAAAATATCGCTGCATTCATTTCTCTATGGAATATATTTACATGGAATCAAAAGCTGTACGGGTTTAGGAGAATTGGGAATTCTGTTTTGTTTGAAAATGGAAATTAAAGCGAAATTCATGTATTGATATTTCAAGGATTCCATTTTAAAAATTCTTTTCTGTACAGAGTATTTAGTAATATCCATTATTAATCCTGGATATGACGTAAATACTTGTTGTATGGTCTGTGGGTGTACCATGCATACAACCCCGGAAAACTAAAAAGTCCAACCACACATGATTGAAAAAAAATAGTTTTGTTTCTCTTTATGAAAAACTGTATAGTGGCCCTAGACTGAGATGGGATATTGCCACAAAATACATAAAGGGCCCTCGAGACGAGTCAGTTTGAAGGATTTGTCAAACGGCACTGCGTAGTTTGGTTCGGTACGTTGTCGTAATTAGACTTTTGACGCTGACAAGATGCGCTCTAGCAAGAATCGCGATTTTCTCAGTAAAGAAAAAGAATTTGGTCTAAAGAATAATACATACTAAGATACCGTTTCACACACGAACATCTACAGAAAGTGTTAAAAGCTACCGCACCAGATGATTATAAAAACTTTCTTAGAATAGATGATGTTTTTTGCTAACCCTTTACACCCGAGTTTAAACGATTGTGAGTTTTGTCTTTGAAAAATTCTACACTAAAATTTACTTCACTTTTGGAGACGCCACCGCCGTCGATAGATTGTGAGTCTATCTGAGAACACACAAAATAATACTTTATTACTATGGAAACAAGTTGAACCAATAATACGAAAACAGGATACTAATATGAGGCAAGTTTGTTCAAACGCGTTGGAACACGATCAAACAGCGCGTCAAACACAACAAAAATATAAAACTTCATCAAACGTGCCTCAAACCCGTAAATGTTTGACAAACCGTTCAAACTACCTTTGTATACGATCAAAATGGTTTGAGTCAAACCAAACCTTAGGTGTTTGAATCAAACATTTTGACCGAGTACTAACGTACAGAAGCCCATCAGCGCGAGGACAATCAAATAATAAGCTACTCTCGCTGCACGGCAATAGAGTACAATTTTAAATTGCACAACGCTGCGTGCCTAATATTATAAGCACCTATGAAGCGCCTCTCTTTCTGTCGCGTAGCTCTGTCTCAACCGATGCAACTTGTGAATCCTTAAGGTTGTCGCTACGCTACTCGCTAACTCGCTAGTCGCTACTTTATATCATAGAAAACATCCGTTATGTCGACGAATATAAAATGAAATATAAAATAAAATAAATCTACCTACTAAATCTACTAAATGAGCTAAGCATAATTGTATTTCTAAGTAATTAGTTAAGTAAGTATTTAGTTTCTTGTGTGAAAATGATATTATTTAGAAGTAATGATAGGTGATGAATAAAGTTCGGGATGATTTACGTAAAAAGTAGTACCTAAAGAATTAAAAACTCCTCGTTCGTGTTTTTGGCGTGCCTGTCGCTCGCAAACAACGTGCCTGTTGGCGCGGTGATATCCCTCCGCCATGGCTAGAGTGAGTGAGCCACGAGCAGTTGGCTAAATAAAAGTTTAAGCGCTGAGTGAGACCCCCCTGATATTGCTTTGATGGATGCTATTAACGGAATAGGCAATATTACCTGTTTCAACCAGTGCTAAGTTAAACTAATTAACTTAATAATAAACGATCCTTATTGGTGGATATAGGATGTGTACCTTATAGCTACACCTACACAGCTTAGTAATCTCCGGTGGAAACGCGATGGAAAACAAATAAAAGATAAAATATTTACAAACAAGTGTAATAAAAAAAGATGCCAGCTAGAGTAAAATATCATCCATAAAAGTGCCGGTCATTTCTATTAAAAAGCGAATATCTTTTAAACCTCCGCAGATATTAAAGTCAACATTGATATTAAAAACCAACTTCAGAGTAATAATGTCGCTCGACACCAAACAAACCAAATGTCTAGCCAATCACAAACATCAGTAATAGAAAAGTTTCAGCGCAATGTTTGCTTAGTAAACGAAAGTAAGGCGGTGGGGCGATTCATGAGAAATTCTTTGCATTAGACAGAATAAATATATGACAACCTCTTTCGTCCGATACATCATCAGCAAAGTTTACAGAATGGAAAGCGAATTTTTCAAATATGTATTTTTTCGATCAGTATTGTATTGGTTTTGGAATTTCGGCTAGATAAGCCGATCTATGGTCTACTGCGTGTTGAAAAACAACAAAGCAAATTTTAGTGTCTTTAACCTATTTTATATCTGTTCATAAACTTATCTAGGTGTAATGAGTTTTATCTGCTATTTATTACTATGTATGTAATAAAAAATCTTCTTATAATTTGCGAATAATTGATTGAAATGAAATGAAATAAAAAACTTTTTTAACAAAAAAGAAAAACCTCCTTCAAAAAACCTGAAACAAAAACAGCTTCAAAATTAAATACCTCTAAAAAAGCGAGAAATAATATTCAAATCATTAGTTACGCATAACATTATTAATAAAACACGTCTATTGAAGTCGGGTGGGGCTGGAAGACAAGTATTATTTTTTTTATATTTCTGAAAGCCCCACCCGACTTCATTAGACGTGTTTTATTAATAATGTTATGCGTAACTAATGATTTGAATATTATTTCTCGCTTTTTTAGAGGTATTTAATTTTGAAGCTGTTTTTGTTTCAGGTTTTTTGAAGGAGGTTTTTCTTTTTTGTTAAAAAAGTTTTTTATTTTCAACTTTTTAGTGGCAGGTATGTAAGCATGTTAATATTTTTTAACTTTATAAAATATTTTCAATGGTAAAATGCCCACAACTCAAATTCCCAATTTACGCTGTTTGTTTTTGAGGAGTTCCATTGTGTCTTCGTAGTCCAAGTCTAGTCCAGAACCTTGCATTGCAGACCATGGTTTGGTTTGTTTTGGATTGTCATAAACCTACCAAAATCCAAATTACTTTACATATACTATTTGAATTTGAGGAGTTCCCTTGTGTATCTTCGAAGTTCAAAGTCCAATACCGATGAAATTGAAATGTGACCACTCTTGAAGTATACCCTTTCAAACAAAAAAATAATCATCTAAATCGGTACATAAACAAAGATGTTATGTTCGAAAATTCGTAAAAACACGTGTGATGGCAAGCTAAATAATTGACATTTTTCAGGATTATGAAAAAACTACCAGCCAGATCTCTGTAATTTTTTTATGGGACCACACACAAACTATGTTCTTTAAGATAAAAAAAGAATTGTATAAATCGGTTAACAACTGACGAAGTTATGGTAAAACATACATAAAAAAAAAAATAAAAAAAAAAATACCGACGACTTGAGAACCTCCTCCTTTTTTTGAAGTCGGTTAAAAATGAAAAATTCTTTATTCAAATAAGCTCACATAATGAGCGTTTTTAAATCGTCAAATATTTTTTTTACCCTACCACCCATTATGACGTCTTTTAGCTGACAAGAAAAATGGGCGCAAAAAACTTATCAGCTTTATCAAATGGAACGATATTTACAAATATGTATATCGTTTCCAGACTTTATATTAACAAAGATTAACAAACAAATAAAATTATAATTAGATCATTACTTAATGAATTACAAATTTTCTTAATCAATTTACAGGGTTCAAGCTAAATTCAAAGTTTGAAGTTATTATTCAGTCTAGGCTGTTACAAGAAAAAAAAATTCCGTAGTTACCTTATGGTAACTACGGAACCCTATAGCGCGTGGCCCGACACGCACTTGGCCGGTTTTTTTTCTTGTAACAGCCTATGTATAAACCATACCATATTTAGTACCACCTATAATTTTTCGTCTGTAAAAATAACTTTGTTTTTCACAGTGTTGGTATGAATGACAAAGTTATATTTGCGGTTTTGGAAAATGTGCTATATCTCAAAAACTAATTACTATATCTCGTTCAAATTAATTTTGGTTGAAAGTGTTTATTAAGATCTACAGCATATATTTTTTTTAGATTTTTCACTCTCTTATTTCAAAAGTTAAAGGGGGGGGGACACACATTTTACCACTTTGGCGGTGAATATCTTTCAAACGGTTGACTTTGAGAAAAAGTTGTCTTAGAAACCTTAATGTCATTTTTAAAGACCTATCTATAAACACCCAACACGTGTTGGTTTGAAGAAAAATTTTTTTTTCAGTTTCAGTTCCATGTATGGGGAGCCCCCCCTTAATCTTTTATTTTTCTTATTTTTGTATTAAATTCGTTAAGCGGTTAACAGAATACATCTACCTACTAAGTTTCAACTGTGTAGTCTTAATACTTTCGGAATAAAGTGGTGTGACATACGGACAGACAGACAGACAGACAGACAGACAGACAGACAGACAGACAGACATGACGAAACTATAAGGGTTCCGTTTTTTGCCATTTAGGCTACGGAACCCTAAAAACAACTTTACAATTCAATATGCGTTAAGATAGGTAGTCAGAAGCAGACCCATTCCCACTTACAGCACCCGTTCACGAGCATGACGCATGAACCAGCCATCGCTTCACTCAACCATATTTGAGGGAACATAACGACCCGCCCCTCGCGACACCACCGCAGAAATGATTAAAGAGAGCATGACATCTAAGGCTAGCCATGTTAAGGCATCGAATTGAAAACTAATATCCAAAAGCTTTTCATAGGCCTTATAATACATAACTACTGACTATAGAAAGTAAAAATATTGCAATTAAATTAATCAAAACAAGGTAAGTTATTATGATATATACGTTTCGAGTAAGAAGTGCCATACATACATATAGACAATATAAAACAGATTTTTATATACGACGCCCTTAATACAAGCAGACAGAAGCAGACCCATTCCCACTGGCAGCACCCGTTCACGAGTATGACGCATTGTAGCAGGTCATTAGAATTTTTTAATCAATAAGGATACTTCGATGCACTGGCTTTACTTCGAATGTATAACTGAACTTTTAGTGTTATAGTATTCCATACACTGCCACTTCAGTTGAGCAATTCGATCGGTAATGGCTATCCAGTTCTATTTTGTGTTTCGATCACTCAACACGTATCATTTTCTCACTGACAAGGGTTGGAAACGCGTGAGTAATAACACAGGCGGTGTTAATAACCTGCTCAACATAAGCTAGATGTTAGGCTAGCTTTACTTTCCACCTATGTTGCCAGACCTCTACTGTCACAACACTTGGGTCAAACAAAAATATTACCGGTGAAATCAGTACGGGCTCAACACGAATAATATTTATCTCTGGCAAGGGTCGGAAACGCGTGGGTGATAACCCAGGCGGTGCTAATAACCTTCTTACCATGAGCCAGATGTTAGCTCTATTTTCCACCTTTGTTGCTGTTGTGTCTACAACACTTGGGCCAAACAAAAATATTACCCGTGAAATCAGTACGGGCTCAACACGTATCATATTTCTCTCTGACAAGGGTTGGGAACGCGTGGGTGATAACCCAGGTGGTGTTAATGACCTGCTCACCATGAGCTAGATGTTAGCTCTACTTTCTACCTTTGTTGCCAGACCTCTAGTGTCACAACACTTGGGCCACACAAAAATATTACCGGTGAAAGCAGTACGGGCTCGCGGCGATCTATCAACGTCGCCGAAAATGCTGGTAATCGATGATGACGCGACACCGGAACTCGGTGCCAGTGATTGGGCCCCGAATGTAGCGAGGCAATTAAAAAAAAATAAAGTGCCAAGTAAAAAAGGTAAAATATCTCAAGTTAAACTGACGAAAATGTGTATTAAAACCTTTTTTATTCATTACTTTTGACTCTGATGGGACTTTAAGGACATTATTTTGATCCTAAGATAGTAAGATAAAGCATTTATTGGGTTCTTTATTCAGGGTTCTGTTGTTAACAAGGAACCCTATAGTTTCGCCATGTCCATGATGCGGCTTAGCTCAGAGACCCTTTTTAATACTAGTTAGCTATACTTTGGAATAGATATGTATATTATTGAGGCCAATAAAGTGGTAAAATGACAGATATAATAATGAGACAAAATCAACACGGAGAACATCGATTGCTCGCAATAAAGTTTTTAATAACTCACTTCAAACCAATCGTCTGGATTTTAATGAAAAACTAGGTCCATGAACAGTAACTAGCGATGGAGATGGATAATTAAAAAGTATTAACAAGAATTCATTATTTTGATATAAAATCTTTTTCCAATATAGATATGTACCTAAACGATTCAAAATAGACTTACAGAAAATATGATTTGTTTACGAATAAAGTAATAAGGTTTTATGATTTTTAAGTATATTTATCTGTTGAAAATCAAATTAAAAGCTCATCTTGGTTTTCCAAATTTTTATGCCAGACGAGATTTATATAAGTGAAAAGCTTATCATTACGACTACAAAATTCAGACTTGATGTTGTGTGAATTTTCATTTTATAATTATTATTAATAATAAGTGACAATAATATTATAACATTAAATAAAATTTAAGTAAAATATGAACTTCTGTTAATGTGCGGTGTAATATTTTTTTAAATTATATATTAATGCTTTAAAGTGAAATAAACTTTAACAAAATAAAGGTTAGTTTTTAGTCACGTCAGTTTATAAGCTTTTGGGATTTTTTCTCTAAGAAATGTAGGTCGAAAGAGATAAAAAAATTTTGAATATAATATAATTATCAGAGAGATCCCCTTACTGACTTAGAATTGGGTGACCAAAAAATTTTTGTTATAACAATAAGTCCTTGTTTAGAGAATTTATCAGTTTCAGTTATTGAAAATGCCCTTAAAGTTTGACTCGTGGCTAAAAATAACCGCATATCAAAATATTACACATTGCGGATACTAAAATTACAAACAAAATAATGTAAGTTACCTTATTACTTACCTACTTGATGGCAAAACAATTTTTTTTCCTACACCTACATGCAGGCTATTCCGTAACAAGTCGATATTAATTAGTACTTCCTACATACGAAAAATCATTTCGTTAAAGCAAGCTAAAATATTCCATAATGACGTGAAATAAAATGAAAATCGATAACAATTCCTGTGAAACGACCGACAGCCCAACACTAATTAACTGGCTACGACTGTCGCGACCTCTGTCTGTAACAATAAAAACTTTTAATGATAATTTCAATTAGATATGCCAGCCGTAGATTCATTCTCTGGAGAAAAATCGTTATTGACTCACTGACAGTAGACTTACTACGCTCAGCTTATTAGAAGAAGAAGAAAAAATGGTTTCAAAGATCGATTTTGAAAAATCTGATTTTAAATTTCTATTAGTAATTTACTGCTCTTTCGTGGATTAGCAGCCACTGTTGCAAAAAAACTGATTAACGTTTTGTAACATCACAAATTCAGAATTATTTTTTTAGCTGTTCTATAAATGACATCATAAAATAATGTCATTTATGTCATTTACTGGAAGAAAAATCTCTCCTTATGTCTAAATATAATTCAGTTACTCGTTGCCAACTGCACTCCCGTTTCCCTACTTTCTCCTCGTTGTATTAAAAAAACCAGAGATTTACGCACGTACTATACATACATACATATACTCACGCCTGTTTCCCATGGGGGTAGGCAGAGACTATGGGTCGCCACCTGCTAGTATCCTTGCACACTTCTTTCGCTTCATTCACATCCATCAGTCTTTTCATACATGCCCTGTGTAGGTAACCAATAATCCGTCGTGACCATTGCAGGACTCCATCACTCACTCAAGGTCGCGCGATAAGCAACTACTGCCGTTCGTTCGAACGAACAAGTGAGCAGAGGGGCGCCATAGGCCCGCCCATAGAAATAGAATGTCAAAGAACAACAAAGTCAATAAACAGGTGATCCGAAAACGAATTCATACATTTTATATGAGATACGTAAAATATGACTTAGATTCATAAAATATGACTATATTATGGCAAAGGAAGTTAATAAACTATGTTCCATACTGTTTTCTTTGTCGATAAACGAATAAATGTAGCGAAATTTGGTTTTAAAGAAATGTGTGGCAATATTTTATTTACCTTTAAAAAGTGTGATTACTTGGATTGTTTCTTTTTGTTACATCACAATTACTTAGAGCAGAAGACACCATAGCTCCACGATAACTTTATTTTAAATTCTAATTAAGATTAAAAAATATTTTAAACAAACTGTGATTGCTCATTTGCTAGGCGGGACGCTAGGGGCTCTTACTGTAAAAAATGTTGGCACATGTCACTTGACCCTTTATCTCTTTTTTACATAGACCGAGTTCGTATGATGTTAACTTCTCTTTTCCACGCTTTGTTGGTCTTCTTGAGCGCAGCGAAAATTTTTCTATGTCTATGGGCCCGCCTGTGTAGTCGCGCGGCACTGTAGCTGCAAATGTAGGTCTTACATCAGAAAATAAAATTAAAACATTAAAAACCAATCAAGACATCAAAAAATCTTTGATAAAATCACATTACTATTGTATAAAAGTATTTTATTCGAAGACGTACTGTTTCATTGTTTACTGCAAAATATCATAAAATGGTATTACACTCGCTTATTATCCAATTACGATCGATAGTGAAAATGGCTTAGCGGCTCCCCAAATCCAGTAATCAATTCACAAGTAGAGCCTACGCCTAATCTAGATTAGTTGGTAAGTAACTGTGGTAATTTTTTATTAATATCAACCGTTACATAGCAACTAATCTGGATTAGGCCTACATATCCAGATCCTGAATCAATGGACTAATAATGGACAACATTTCATTTTGAGAAAGAACTAAAATTAGAAAACCATTTCGAGATTTTAGTGTTCTAAGCTCATATATTTTTTTTTTTGAATTTTTTGTTCGTTATTTTTTACGTTATTTAAAAAGAAACTAAAATCTAGTCCAAATTGGGAATGAGAGGAAGTTTGAGTTGAGTCTATTTGTCTTGTATTTATATTATCTGTGCTTATATTAAAAATAAAATCAATTGTCATAATGACAGGATGTCTATTGAGCGTATTTCATAGTCACTTAGTAAAATTTAGATATTTTTAAAGTATTCTTGTGAGAAAACTTAAAGAAAGTCGTAGTATTGTTTGGGATACTTATGCATTGCCTGTGATATTATGTTTTGTGTGATTGAGGGCTGTAAATCTCACACAGGAAGATAAGAAAATAATCAATTGACATTATTATCATTTAATCGGTGAGGCATTTAAAGGCCATTATTGTGCCTGGCCGATTTTACTACCTTTTTAAAGAATTATGGATTAAGTGAGCTTGTGAACTAGTTATTAAATGAGCTGTTTACTCAAAACTCCGCAAGGTTTATTTTATGTACAAATATATATCTCCAACCGCCTCTGTGATGTAGTCGTTCGTCCATCTGTGTAAGGCGCAGGAGGGGTGCAATTTATACTCTGTTTGGTTGGTGGTAGGGCTTTTTCAAGTCCGCCGGGCTAGCTACCACCTTAAGTCTGACGCCATAACAATAATTTAAAATTGTTCTGTTCCGGCAGTTACAGGTAAGATAGCCAGTTCCTCAGTGATGAGGATTCTGGGTGTAGTGCTTAGTGCCTTAGCGTCACTTAACATCAGGTGAGATGAAGGCCAAGCAAGCACTATCCCGTTGTGAATAAAAAAAAATGGTATCATACAGATATTTAAATCCACAGAACAAAGAAAAAAATTGTGATCGATCAAGAATTTTTAAAAATGTAGAAAAAACTGAAAGACAAAAGCGAAACAAAATGCCTTTTAAAAGTAGTACTATTAATTTTGCTATACTGCCCCCCTACTCAAATGGTCAACATTCTATTTGTTTGAACGCTACGCTTACTATCAAAACTTTAAAATAAGCAGTAAACTATAAAATAAGGTGCCGTAAGCTTGACAATTCCATACAATACATCGAAGTCTGTGACTTACATAAGTTTGCGACATGTGATTTAATCATCTATTGCTCATATTTAAGCTTTAAAAGTAAGCGTAGCGTTCAAACGAATAGAAAGTTGGCCATTTGAGTAGGGGTGTAGGGGTTATTTGTAAAACATCAGCAACCTCGCAGGAGTAAATTAGTTACATCGTTTACAACAACATTTGTTCTACGAATTTTCCAAAAAAAATGACAAAAAAATCGACTTTTCATACATAACTCGATCAGCTGTTCGGATATTTTGTATCGGGAGTCGATTTTTTTTGTCTGTTTTCGGAAAAGTCGTAGAAAAAATGTTATGTTGTATGATGTTAGTAATAGTAATCTACTCCTGCGAGGTTGTTGGTGTTTTACAAATAACCCTGTATACAATGATCGTATCAATTATGTGGTATTTACACGAGTCGACCTGGCAGACAACTTGGCTGGCGGCTTAGTCAATCGCTTGTAAAATCGAATCGCCACCTCATTGAAATTAGGTTTGCGATTCGATTTTACAACTGATTGTCGATAAAAAGCCTAAATGATCAAAGTCGCCTGCCAAGTCGCTCTGTGTAAATAGCCCCTTAGGTATACTTAACTATAAGCTAAGCAGAAGAGAGCATTAGTAAGAACCTGAGGGCTATATACAAAAGAGCATCGCGATAAGCGTACGATGTTTGTCCTACTTTGTGTCATTATTAACTCTTACTTATACATATAAGTTTTTTAAATTTAAGATTTTTGCATTCACAATGCTATTTTAAACAATACTAAATAATATACTAGAAAAATATGACTTGCACTAGATCAATACTCAGACGGGAATCGATACATATAAGGTACAAAATCAAGTAAATCGATCAACGAACATCGTCCGACCATCTTAATTCTTTCTTGTAATAGGCCCTCTGATTAAATAAAAAAAAAACAGACAAGTGTGAACTCGACTAGCACACCGAGGGGTCCTTTGCTTTACAAACTACAGCTATTTAATTGAAATTAAATTAACTAAAATTAAATATATTTTCTAGTGAAAAGTCAGTTTTAATATTTCTGCAAAATACATACCTCGATAATTAAAAGATAAATTTCAGCAAAATAAATTGAAATGAATTCAGCTGTTGCACTACCAGGTAAATAGTTAATTAAGTTAGTTTTTTAATAGGAATTGCTTTGAGTTCTGGGTATTAATTTTGTGTACCTAGCCAGAGTTGCATGGAATTTTCATTTTGAAATATTCGCATGATATGCGTTTGAAAACTCTTTTTAGTGTTTTTCACCATTTTCCGTCGAGGTTTTACACAAGTCGACTTAGTAAGCAACTTGGCAGGCGACTTTAGTCTATTAGCGTTTTTTTATAGACAATCGCTTGTAAAATCGATGCGCCACCTCATTGAAATTCGGTTTGTGATTAGTTTTTACAAGCGATTGTCAATAAAAAGCTCTAATTGACTAACAGTCAGTTGCAAGAACGATCTTTAAAGTTATTGCGTCATTAAAGGTATCATCGTCCTTTACTTCTTTTAAAAGAAGAAAAAGATGGCAATACATTTAATGAAGCATTAACTTTAAAGATCGTTCTTGCAACTGACTGTTAGTCACCTGTCAAGTCGCTCGACGCACACTTATTTGTGACGTAGTACTCGCGCGCTCTACATAACCACAGTTTTAACACTACTAACTATGGAGAACAATTTTAATGAGGGCTTTTCAAAGTGACATTAAAAAATTGAAATAGTTACTGTTTTCCTCACTAGATGGCGTTGATGGAAAGAGAAGTATTCACTTCTCAAGCTTACGCGCTCACTAGACATGAAATAAAACACTTTAACGGATACTAGCGTGGTTTTATTGAATGTACTTTGGTATTTAGTTGGTATTTGGTTTGATTTTTGGTTTTCCCGACGTTTCGGCACCTTTGCAGCTGCCGTGGTCAGTCCCCCGTGACCACGGCAGCTGCAAAGGTGCCGAAACGTCGGGAAAACCAAAAATCAAACCAAATACCAACTAAATACCAAGGAAAGAGAAGTGTCGAAATTGGCTTTTAAAAATAAAGCCTGTACCAAAGAGGCAAGTAAGCGTTTGCTGGCTGACATCTGCCCAAAAAAAAAACATTTTAGGATTACGGCTGCCTGCCTACCTGAGCACTCTTCGAAGTTTAGTAAAAAAATCACATTGACACATTCATTTTTATCAACGCCATCTATCGAGCCTACAGCTTTTGTCATTTTGAAAAGCCCTCATTGTAAATTAAATGCAGTTTTTTTATTTTTGAACAGACTTTTATTAGCCAAGCGTTATCAACAAAGAAGTTTTAATACCGTTCATACATACATTGTGATAAAAATGTTTTCCTAAAGATAAGGTAGGTAGCTAGGTTAGGAATCGCACGATGCGGTGGTGCCGTAAAACGTTATCTTCGCGTTGTTTTAGTAATATTTGAATATTTAACGTTATTCTCTGAGGAACTGAAACAACGTTAAATTGGTAATTTGGTTGTGAAGCAGCGAATTTATTTAGCGATTCAATCTCTCGGTGCCATTTCGTTTTGAATTTTTGACGGAAATTGCACTTTAATAAAATGTTAACTGCTATATTATAATTTATTTAGTTGTCCTATTATTTCGATTTCATTGGCAAAAACTTTATATTATCTATATAGATAAAACCTACATTCAAATAACCTTGTTTTTTTTATTGGCATAAGATTGTGAGTGATGTTACTGTTTATTGTGTGTTAATAAGGATGTCTTTAGAAACAGTTGCATTTCTATGCATTAAGTTCTCAATTCGGTTTAAATTTCGACTAACCACTTATACCTACTGTGTTTTTAACCAGTTCCTATCAAGGCGTTTGAACTAATTTTAGGTATGATGGAAGAGAATCATTACCTTGCTGTCACACAGTCATGTGCTACGACGGGAGGTAACGGATGTTTTTCGTATTGTACCCTCAACACAAAAATTTAAGTTTTTTTAAACTGTATTTTTAGTATACGATCTGTATCCTAATATGCACAATGAAAAGTTTTATTATTTATTATTATTATTTGCGTTGTGGCAGGACCAGTTATACTTTGATTTAAATAACCCTTAATTTGTTAGCAGCTAGTTTGTCCAATTAATTTCAGAAAAATAACAAACCAAATCTGAAAAAGAGAAATCAATCAGAATAATGGAATCGTCTTTAAATCGAATTCAAAACTTTGATTGTTCTTAGAAATAAACATGTCAGATGTTTCATTGAATTCGCAAAATAGAAAATTAGATTGTAGAGAATTTTCAATTTCACAAAGATTACATTCCAATCGTCAAAGACATCTCGCGATAAAGCGATTTAAATTAAAAAGTTAAAACTAATAAAAGTCTAAGAAAAAAAGGCGACAAGTTAATAATAAGAATTTTATTAATCCAACCGACACGGATAATGGATTTTAAAACTACTTTAACTTTCATTTCAAAATGGATTGTTCGGGAAATGAATATTTTAATTTCCTTTATTTGATTGGAAGTGCCTGGGGGTTCAAAAGTTAAGTAAAGTCTGAATTAGCACAACGTAATATTCACTTAATTTACTACTTAGTTACATGTTGTTTTTGTCAATTTAATTTTTTAATTTTAATCCGACCAAAATTTTTTGCAAACGTTTACAGACAATGGAATTAATGCTCAAGAAAGAAAGTAATTTTAAAATATTGGAAGACGAAAATTGCTTTTCATGCAAAGTGCTAGTCATAGTGACCTTGTACATAAAATGTAAATAACCATGAAAAATTTTATGGTAGGTACCGTTGATACATACCTAGTTGATACAATTTACTCAATTTGCTTTCAGTCTTGTTCACACAAAATTGTATCATCCTGCAAGAGCATAGAGATCTTTTTGAAACCACTTACATAACTGAAAATAATTCAGCGATAAAACAATTAAATGATCCCAGAAAAACATAAACAATGAAACGACCAAAATTATGATACCAGTCGGAACTTTTACGAGGTCTCTCAAAAGCTAATTGTCAGAGGTTATCAACATGGCTCCTGCTTGTTAAAGGGAAAATAATATTTTTGTTGCCACAATAAAGCCTGGCCTTGACGCTCGGACGTGGGAAAAATTTAATAAGACCGTACAGGTAAATTTGTCAGTGATGTTGAATGAGAAAACTTACTTCTCTGCAAGTACACTCGTAAATGTTTTTTAAAAAATACAAGTAACATCCAGTGTTTGAAAAAATCGGTTAACAGCTTATTTTGTTTGTGTATAAAATCAAAATATTGTTTTTAATGATCAATATCTACGTAAGTATATATATATCATATTTTTATCAAATCACAGTGTTCTTCTTCTTATCTAATGGGGAATACTGGCCACCTCTGGTGTTAGAGTTTATCAAGCCGCCTGTAAGGCCTCTAACATAGCTTAACGACTATTATCAGAATGACAACAGCCGGGACCGACGGTTTAACGTGCCCTCCGAAGCACGGAAGCGCTGAGTTGTAATGCCACTTAACGGTCACCCATCCGACACCTGGCCGGACTGAGCGTTGCTTAACAAACGTGATCAAGTACGATCAGTCTATCAAGTTCCGCCACGAGCGTTTCAGTGTTAATTGACACTAATACTTACGTTCAATATGTTCTATTCAAAGTGTGATGTTTAAATAAATATGATTGTATTAAATTGATACCAATTCTATTAAAATAATAATAAGAACATTAAAAATAAAAGAAAATGTTGCCAATCAAAATGAAAATTATCAAATATAACGATAAAGCTTTTTGTGTTCGAAGTACAGTGTAATCGATGAAAATAAAAGTTTTTTGTCGACCCACTTCCTGAACCGAGATCTTCGTTCGGTGGCAAACAGAAATTCGGCGATTTTCTGTTGACTAAAGACAAATGCCAATGGAAAGTTGGCTCAATAGTTTGATTGGCTTGAATGTGTTTCTCGTGTCTTTGGATGCTGAAACTGTGCTAAAACTGCACATATTATACAGATTTTTTTGTAACTATTTTTTTAATTTTCATAATAGGCTATTTACATGAATCGATTTTAGTCACCTGTGACGGTCGACTCTAGTCACCCAGCAAGTCGCTTCCAAAATTGAGTCGCAGGTGATGGCGTCGCTGTCGTCTATTTAGTTGATGGCGTAACCTACGTAACAATATGTAATAACGTAGTTCAAGCAACTCAACCATAGTCAGTAGACTTTAAACAAAAGTCTTACTAAATAAAAAACAAAAAAATAGTGCTGCCCCAACAGTCAAGTGATCCTTGCAGGTAATATTGCGCGTAGGTCACTAAAATTTGGTAAAAACAGAAAACATTTTCTATTATACAATAACCTGCAAAAACACCGCTCAGACATGAAATTGATCTTAAGGTCCTTCAATAAAGATTCTTTAACTTTCTGCTAACACCAATACGATCGAATAAACAGAAAATTTAATAGATCCTCCTTATGCCATGGGTTGTTTAGTGATGTCAATTCAAGATGTCGATAACATTTTGGGAACAATATTGTGCAAAATATTCCTTTTTATGCAGCGCATTCCTCAGCTGTCTACATAGTTAGTGTGGTGGGTAGTACCATTTTGTTTTCGGTTTTTGACTCAAACGATTTAAATATTATTTTGCATCGGACATTATTTCGTTATTGCAGTGAGTATTGTTTTTGTTAAGTATTCAAAATTAAAAAAAAAAACATTCTCGAAAAGAAGTAGTATCGTATTACACTTTTACAAATAGCTGTCGAATATCGTGAGACTAAAAAAAATAAGACAGAATTTATTAATCCAGATACTAATGTAAGACAGTAGGGAAATCCAAGATAATAACCCGTTAAAGCTGTGATAGTAACAATGACGTTAAAGGCTTAATAACGCAACTGAGTGCCATTGTCTAACACTTTAATAAAAAAAAGTCTTAACTTTTTTGAAGTGTATTAAAGTGTAAAAAGGTGCAAGCAGCTTTTTACTGGCAGTAGGGCATACAGGAAAGCTATTTAAAAGCTAATTGTCTTTCGGTTGTCTATCGAAACAGACAAGTTCCATCCCATCACTATGTCTGACTTTAATAATGTCTCTAACGCTATATGTTCTAACGTACGTGTTACGGACAGCTTCAATCGCGTGAAACTAGTGAAAAAAGTGATTAAAATGTGTATAGCAAAAAGACTGTTTAATGGACCGCTAAGTGCGTTACTAGTGATAGAATCTGTGTTTGTGATTATTTCATGTAAGTACTTTGATTTGTAAACAGTAGCTTGTTATAACTGATTGAGTCATTTAGTTTGTGTTTTTAATTACTTTGAAGTTTATTAATATGTAACGTTCTATTTGGTTTTAAATTGTTGCATATAAAAAGTTCTGTAAAATGAGATATTTAGCGTAGCTGTAAATTTTATAGTTTGTGAAATATTTAAGTTTTAGTAATTCAAATAGGTATTGTTTAGGCATTTAGGTATCCTATGGATTAAATGATATGAATGCTTGTGTTTTTACTCATACTACCTGGTAAAGGTTTTGAGGTAATGGGCTAGGTAATATAGGTCTAGGAGGTGGTAGTTTCGACCTGAAATGTGTCTAGGTCATACGCCAACCTTTGTCCTATAAGCCCTAAAGGTTTTGATATGGTACTAAGAGGTAAGATTATATAAATAAAGGCCTCTTGTATAGGTCTCTGATAAAGGTAATGAGAAACCTAAATACCTAAACCTCGTATTGAAAGGTAGCCAAATAATAAATTAGGTAGGTAATCTCGTAAAGAGCCAGGAGTGGGGGTTTGCTATCCCCACCACCGCTAACAATTTATGGTAACGTAGGGTAGTAATGATTTGAGTTTTGTAAACTACCTAAGTTAAGTAGAAAATGTAAGTTTTTGTATTAGTGGATATTTGCTATCGTACAAAATGTTACCTTAGGGACGTGTGATCGTAGGAAATGTTGTAAGCTCGCACGGCCCAATTCGTTATAACCACAATATATGGGCATATAAGAAGAAAGTGTTTCATTCTGTTCCTGCTTGGCGAATCATCCTATGGTGCAGTGTTGAGGTTACCGACATCGGTAACAGTACTGCGTGGTCCTTCAGAGCAGCGGATAAGAAGATTCTGCGCGTCAAGCGAGAAGAAAGAAGCGAAGCATCACATTAACATATATACGTCCAACGATTATTGAAGAAAAGAAGCATCACAGTAAACATAATACGTTCACTGAAGACTGAAGAAAAGAAGCATCACAGTAAACATAATACGTTCACTGAAGAAAGAAGAATCACAGTAACTAGTTTCACTACGCGGGTGGACCGCGGCTCACACTGCCACACCCTAACGGTGCCAAGTGTGGTTAGTGTGAGTAACGCCATTCAAGGCGGTGCAGTCTGACGGACACGGCTGCCAGCCGCCTTTTTCAAGGCAGCTGAAATTGTCCGGCTACGCCGGTAAGGGTTGTGTCGCACTGAGGGCCGGTCTGTAGGCACTGCTGACGCTGCCGGGCGTTCCTCCCGGTAGCCGAGCACCTCGGAGTTGCACACCCCCTCTGCCGGGTAGTTCCTCCCTTCCATTCCTGCTACAACCTCCATCCTCACCTGGGCTCCCCTCGCTAGTGTGCCCGGGCGAGATTGTTAGGAGTAGACATCAAGAAAGAAAAAGATGCCAGTCACGAGAAGCCAATCTGGAGGGAAGAAGAGGGAGGCAATCACATATGATGAGCCACCGGCGTCACCGTCGACGATCGCGCCACAGCCACCGCCACCACCACCGTTATTGACTACAGTCGCGATGCAAGAGGCCACAGAAAGTGGTACAGAGAGATCGTTACCGCCGCCGCCCACCAAGGAAGTTGACGATGGCAACGCCGCCGCCGCCGCCGCCACCGACACTGGGGCTTTGAGACGTAACCCGCCGTCAGTGTGTTCGTCGAGTGTAGCGGCGCGCGTCCGGCAGGCGCAACTTCGGGCCGCGGAACAGTTGGCCGAGATTAAGAGACGAGAAATGGAATTAGAACGTGAATTAATTCAACAAAGGTTACAAGTTGAAATGGATACTATTATGGAAGAAGAAACCCGTGCGAGCTTACCCGCCGAGAGCGTCCCAGAGAGGCTGAAAGAATGGTTGGATACCACAGCCGATCCTCGGTGTCGGGTAGACGAAAATTTAGAGAAAGACAGAGATATCGTTCCCGTCGTTTCACAAGAAAGAGACAGAGATATCGCTCCCGCTATCGTGCAAGACAGAGACAGGGATATGAAGCGCAATGAGGCGCGCGCCTTAGAAACAGATAGAAACCGAACGTTTAGTATAAATCCAATGGAGGCTGACGCGAGGCCCGTAATCGATACGAAAAAGGGCTACGGGGTGGAAAACCTCGCTGAAACATTGGACAGGGTTCTAACTAGACGACCGATGCCGCGGTACGCGCAAGAGCTGCCCGTGTTTAGTGGCTCACCGACGGAATGGTTGTTATTCAAGGCCGCAGTGCGTGATTCCACACGATTATATAAGTTCACTGCAGAGGAAAATCTAGCAAGATTACGCGTGAGCTTAAAAGGGGAGGCGAGAGAGAGTGTGTCGGCGCTATTATGGAGTGCGACCGACCCCGATCGTATTATGACCACACTAGAACAATGCTACGGCCGCCCCGAAGTGCTTATAGACAGAGCGCTCGAAGATATGAAAAGTTTACCGCGTTCCGGTACGAGTGCTACAGAATTAAATACCCTCGCTGTGAAATTGCAAAATATAGTTTGCGTTATTCAAGCGGTTGATGACCGAGGGTACTTACGAAATCCGCTATTGGTTCGAGAAGTAGTCAAGAAACTCAGCCCACATTTGTTATCGAACTGGGTCGCCTACGCCGAAAAGAATGAATCGAGCGAGCCTGAAATAATTATTTTATCTCGATTCCTTATGAAAGAGGCCGACTGCGCGCTGCGTTTTGCATACGTACCGACTACGTCACAGCAAAGAGAAAACGTCGCTGTAAAAAACCGTAGCGAGAAACGCACCGATAAAAAGAAAAATGTAGCAAGAATATACACTTTGGGCCAGAAAGAGACGCCGCCAGCGCCGTGTTTACTATGTGGAAACGATCATGAAGTACCCCACTGTAACAAATACAAAGCCATGACGGTAGATGAAAGATGGCAGTGGGCAAGAAATAATGGAGTGTGCTTTCGGTGTGTAAACAATAAGCACCGGAGGTTCCGCTGTACACACAAACTATGCGGGGTGAACAACTGTAATGCGCGTCACCACGCTACGTTGCATAAGGACCGTGCCGCCAGTAATGAAGAGACGTTGGTGCGAGAGTCGCAGACTGAGACGATCGCCACGATTAATAGGGCCAACGTCGCGGCGAATGTCATGTTAAAGGTGTGTCCAGTGACAGTTAAGGGACCCGGCGGCGCCGTACAGACATATGCGCTGCTGGACGAGGGATCGACAATAACGATCATTGATCAAGTCCTGGCGGACGAAATAGGTGCGAAAGGGCCTGTAAGCGACTTGCGTATATGTAGTATAAACGCGCAAGGGAGCGTAGCGAACAGTGAAGACGTAAGCCTAGTGTTAGTAGCAAGAGATGAAAGCACCCATCATGTTCGCGCCAAAACGATGACAAGTTTGACGCTCAATCATCAAACAGTTAGTGAAGATTGCTTACAGTACGCACACTTAAGAAAATTAACGGCTAGTGACGTGTGTTATGACAGAGTGAAACCACGTTTACTGATCGGGGCCGATAATTGGCATTTGATTGTGTCACGAAAGTTGTTAATGGGCAATCAGAGACAACCGGTAGCGTCACTTACGAAGCTAGGGTGGGTCATACATGGAACGGCGCCTCGAATTACGGCGCTAGAGGGCGCGTCTAAAGTATACAAGACGGAGCTCATCGCACCCGAGGTTGAATTGCACGACATGGTGAAACGTTACTTTGAAATAGACGCACTCGGTATCGCTAGGAGGGAACGCGAAAACCCAATGGAAGTGAGAGCGATTAAAGCGTTCAATGAGAGTATTAAACGAGTCGGCGGCCAGTGCGAAGTACGACTACCGTGGAAGAGAGACGACGTCACGCTACCACCCAGTTATTATAACGCTGTAAAACGCTTGAAGTCTATAGAACGCAAGATGGACCGGTCAAGCGACTTTGAAAAAGCTTATACAGCACAGATAGAAAATTTATTCACGAAAGGCTACGC
The DNA here is from genome assembly GCA_943789525.1 of Agriphila geniculea. Classification (NCBI taxonomy): domain Eukaryota; kingdom Metazoa; phylum Arthropoda; class Insecta; order Lepidoptera; family Crambidae; genus Agriphila; species Agriphila geniculea. The sequence goes on from OX038883.1 coordinate 9,530,688, forward strand.
GGAGCAGTGCAGTGGGAAAGAGACAGACGATCCACGATCATGGTACCTGCCTCACTTCGCGGTTACTAACGTGAACAAGCCGGGGAAGTTAAGATTGGTTTTCGATGCGGCGGCAAAAGCCGATGATGTTTGCCTCAATGATGAGCTTTTAGAGGGGCCCGATTTATTACAAGATTTAAATGGGTTGCTTTTGCGGTTCCGTGAGAAAAGGATAGCAATAACAGCCGACATTCAAGAGATGTTTTTACAAGTGAAAATCGCACCTATAGACCAACCGGCACAGATGTTTCTATGGAGAGGCGGCGATAGAGATGGACCGCCACGAAAATATAAAATGACGTCGATGATATTTGGGGCAAAGAGTTCGCCATTCTTAGCACATAGTGTGCGTGACTGGAACGCGAGAGAGAGCGCCGACGAGTACCCGCTAGCATTTCAAGCGATAACTAGCAATCATTATATGGACGACTGGGTGGACAGTTTTGATGATAAGGAACGGGCAATTACTACGATGAAACAAGTGATTGAAGTGCACAGGCGAGCAGGATTCAAGCTGACAGGCTTCAACTCAAACGAAGCTAGAGTCTTAGCTGAGCTGCCATTAGAGAGCCGTGCTACGTCATCGCCCAAGCAACTGGGGTCCAACCTAGACGATTGTGGTCGCACGCTGGGGTTACTATGGGATGCGGTGACCGACACACTGGGGTTCAACACGACGCTTGCGAGGGTACCGGCTGAAGTGAAGACGTTAGCGAGGCCGCCGACAAAGAGAGAAGCGCTAAGCGCCGTGATGTCGGTTTTCGATCCGTTGGGCTTACTAAGCTACTACACCATTCGAGCGAAGATTGTATTACAAAACATTTGGAAACTAAACGTAGAGTGGGACGAGGCTTTACCAGGGCCGGAGGCCGAAGAGATAATCCAATGGCTTAGAGACATAGAAAAGCTACGAACACTAAGATTACCGCGCCTCTACGCTCAAACGGGGGGAGAGCCGAGCCGAGAACTACATATATTTTGTGATGCAAGTGAAGTTGCTTACGCGACCGCGGCTTACTGGCGCGTCAAGAATGAAAATGGTGAAATAGAAGTGACATTAGCGGCCGCTAAAGCACGGGTAGCGCCAATGAAACATCTTAGCGTACCAAGACTCGAATTACAAGCGGCTCTGATTGGGACGCGTCTGGCAAGCTCTATCAAGAGACAGCAAGGCTGGGAACCCGAGAAAACTGTATATTGGACGGATTCGCGTACCGTGTGGCATTGGATACGGAATGATAGCGTGCGTTACTCACCATACGTAGCGCACCGCTTAGGAGAGATAGCCGAGACTACGGACGCTAGCCAATGGAGATGGGTTCCGACAGCGCTGAATGTGGCGGACGACGCAACGCGCCCTAATGTAGAGATGAAGACGTGTAATGACAGATGGTTTAAAGGACCCAAATTTTTATATGAAGATGAGGCTTTATGGCCCACGTGTGATATCGTAACGGAAGAGGACACGGTAGAGATAGTGCTCACGACAATGGGAGAAGCAAACGATAGTGTGCCCCGAGCCGAGCGTTTTTCCTCATATGAACGCTTGGTGAGAGCGATGGCGAGAGTATTACTATTCGTACGCAAATGTCGTGACCGTGCCGCTACGATGAATGTAGAACTTTTAGAAGAGGCTGAGATGAGACTGCAACGAGCTTCGCAGCGCCAATGTTTCGCTGAAGAGATAGAACGCATCACCGCAAAGCGAAACCTCAGAGCAGGAAGCCGGCTACGAAAGCTAGATCCGTATTTGGACGAACAAGGTGTGCTGCGTGCCAGGGGACGGATAGGGGCAGCGGGTGTGTCTGCCCCCGCTACTCACCCCGTAGTACTGGACGGCAGGCACCCGTATGCGCGGTTGCTACTATATCGTGAGCACCGTCGCGCCCACCACGCACACAATGAGCGCGTTGTGAATGACGTCAGAGCCAAATACTGGATACTACGACTGAGACCGACGATACGTACAGTCGCTAGCAAATGCGTGTTTTGTCGCGTACGAAAGGCACGTCCTGTGGTTCCAGTGCACGGAGATTTACCTAAGGCAAGATTACAGCCATTCACGAGGGCCTTCACATACTGCGGGGCCGACTATTTTGGACCTCTAACGGTGACGGTGGGACGGCGGCACGAAAAACGGTGGGGCGCACTATTTACGTGTCTCACGACGAGAGCGATACATATAGAATTGGTGGCGTCGCTATCCACAGACTCGGCAATCATGGCTCTAAGAAGAATGGGCGCGCGCCGCGGGTGGCCGCGCGTGATGTACTCAGATAATGCAACAAACTTCAGAGGCGCCGACGTAGAGTTGCGTCGTGCGGTAGAAGAATGGGAACCGGCGCTACGTGATTACGCACTAACAGAGCGTATGGAGTGGCGCTACATCGCTCCGGGCGCGCCACATCAGGGAGGCGCGTGGGAGAGGCTCGTGCGCTCGGTCAAAAGCGCGCTACGAGTCACACTGAACGAGAAGTCGCCGCGAGAAGAGGTACTAGCTACGCTGTTGGCGGAGGTAGAGCACACCATAAACGCTCGCCCGCTAACCCACGTACCAGTCAGCGAAGAAGATCCAGAGGCGCTCACCCCAAATCACTTTCTGTTGGGGGGTTCGCGCGGCCTGCCACTCACTGGGCCGTGCGAGCCAGCTTCGCGCAAGGCATGGCGTGCTGCGCAGGCGCTGGCCGACGAGTACTGGCGCCGCTGGGTGCGCGAGTACCTGCCCGAGCTCATTCCGCGCGGGGGTGCGCGTGACGTCACGGGCCGCTCACTTAAGCCCGGTGACGTCGTCATCATCATCGACTCCAGCCTGCCTCGCAATGTGTGGCCGCGAGGCGTCGTGACGGCGGTGTATCCGGGACCAGACGGCGAGATTCGCAACGCTGATGTCAAGACAAGAGGAGGAGTTTTTCGTCGCCCGACAGCGAGATTGGCTGTCCTCCCTACTGAAGAAGAAGGTGCCGCGAGTGCTGCACCGGGGGGAGACTGTTACGGACAGCTTCAATCGCGTGAAACTAGTGAAAAAAGTGATTAAAATGTGTATAGCAAAAAGACTGTTTAATGGACCGCTAAGTGCGTTACTAGTGATAGAATCTGTGTTTGTGATTATTTCATGTAAGTACTTTGATTTGTAAACAGTAGCTTGTTATAACTGATTGAGTCATTTAGTTTGTGTTTTTAATTACTTTGAAGTTTATTAATATGTAACGTTCTATTTGGTTTTAAATTGTTGCATATAAAAAGTTCTGTAAAATGAGATATTTAGCGTAGCTGTAAATTTTATAGTTTGTGAAATATTTAAGTTTTAGTAATTCAAATAGGTATTGTTTAGGCATTTAGGTATCCTATGGATTAAATGATATGAATGCTTGTGTTTTTACTCATACTACCTGGTAAAGGTTTTGAGGTAATGGGCTAGGTAATATAGGTCTAGGAGGTGGTAGTTTCGACCTGAAATGTGTCTAGGTCATACGCCAACCTTTGTCCTATAAGCCCTAAAGGTTTTGATATGGTACTAAGAGGTAAGATTATATAAATAAAGGCCTCTTGTATAGGTCTCTGATAAAGGTAATGAGAAACCTAAATACCTAAACCTCGTATTGAAAGGTAGCCAAATAATAAATTAGGTAGGTAATCTCGTAAAGAGCCAGGAGTGGGGGTTTGCTATCCCCACCACCGCTAACAATTTATGGTAACGTAGGGTAGTAATGATTTGAGTTTTGTAAACTACCTAAGTTAAGTAGAAAATGTAAGTTTTTGTATTAGTGGATATTTGCTATCGTACAAAATGTTACCTTAGGGACGTGTGATCGTAGGAAATGTTGTAAGCTCGCACGGCCCAATTCGTTATAACCACAATATATGGGCATATAAGAAGAAAGTGTTTCATTCTGTTCCTGCTTGGCGAATCATCCTATGGTGCAGTGTTGAGGTTACCGACATCGGTAACAGTACGTCTAACGGGACGTACTACTGTAGTATCAGTAATATGACCGCTAGTACCTACAAGATTAAGGCTGCCTGTCCATTGGTTTTTGACCAACCAACCAATTCTACCTTCAACCAATTCTATTGGATAATATTTCATCGTTTCTCTGCTCCAACGCACCGTCTTGCTCCGCGTCAACGGATAGGCAGCCTTAGACTATCAGTTGCCTATCGATATTAACAGGTACAGTCGCATCACTATGTTTGACCAGATAAACGAGTGTGTGGCGTATCACGCTCGTGGAACGAAGGCGAGCTTGTCGCGTCCGCCGTACAAATTCTTTCCTCCTAAGTAAATATTTGAAACTATGTTTGGCGACCCGTTTCTACCCCCAAGTGTTTCGACATCTATGGGTTGAACTTTGGCTATCCTTCGAAATATATGGTGAAATAGAAGAGAATCGATTATAGTTGGTAAACAGGAGGTGGCCACCTTTTTCAGAGATTGACATGAAACTATAGAGCAGTAAGTTGGAACATGCTTTAATAATTTTTACAATACATACGAGGTAGATATATACTAAATTGCCTATTATAGATGATGCTAGAAATAAAAAATGTATATGTTAGGCTCAAAGACCGATTTCGGTCTTTGAGCGAAAAAAACGCTCAATAAATGATTAGGCACTTTTTAGAATTTTCATGATTATGACTCCTTTCGAAATTAACGAGAAATGAATAAACCAGTTTAACCGATGATGCTTTATTCATGCATCATTGTAATGCGTTCCGATAATTTACAAACTATCCGTCGTGTTATGGTTGCACCAACTAGTGCTCAGTACGCGTCATGGCTTTTTTTTCATTTCCACAACGCGTTGTGGCTGTTTGGTATGTTGACCACGACGCGAATTTCGCTTTATGGTATTTCTATGATTACAACAACGCGTTCTAAGCGTTTTTATAAGAGCCATGACACAAATTTCGCGTTGTGGCATTTGGCAGTGACCAGAACGCGTCGTGAGCGTTTTTTTGCTTAAAGTCCGAAATCGGTCTTTGAGCCTAACATATATACTTTCATGGTATGAAGGTGTGAGGTTGTCCTTCTGGCATCATGCTTTACCATTTTTTATGACACGCAAATATATCTATAAAATGAAATATGTACACCAAAATAACTAAGACAGTGCAAAAGGATCTTAGTCAAAAGCTTACGTCAATACGTTGTTCAAAACATCAAAAATAGTATTTTCATTTGAATATAAACTGAAATATCTATGCTTTGCTTTCTTGTACGAATGCAAACAAACTCTGCGAAGATTGAACTCTTTCCACTCGACTCGAGATGTAAGAAAACACAATCGAACAACGAGTTTACTGACTCAGAAGCACATTTACCTCTTTCTTGTAATTGCTACCATTTTGTGTGCATTTAGGGTGTTTATTTTTCGTATCAGTTATAACTTATGAGAAGGCAAATTTTCGTCTTTATAAACAATGCTTTGAAGTTTGAGTGATGATACAATAAATAATTGTGGCATTTTTTTAATAATTTTCCTTACGAGTCATGCAGTAAATTTTGTTCTAAGTGATCTCCAATGTATAAAAGTGAGCCGTAAGCTGAGCTTTGTATGTGTGAAAAGCGTACAATTTAACCAGAAAAGGAAAATACTTCATCAAGCAACAGTATATTTCAACTAACGATAATATACAAGATCATTCTAAAATTATCATCCAAATTTCAAGGATGTGTCCAGTCCATGGAACTGAACAACTTTCTCCAAGAAACATGTGTCGAATTTCGGCACATAATTGTGGTCATCCCATACTAAATTGATCGTTGATCTCTTTGATTTGTATGGATAGTCGATTTTTTCACATATTTGGCTTTATGCTCCTTTCTCTAAGAAGAGAAACTTATTTAGTTTAATGTAGCAAACACGTCTTGAAATTTCGATGGTAAGTTTAGTATGACCCTGTAAAAGACAGCATACAAATTTTAATATCATGTGGTAGAAGTAAAAAATATGTATAAAACATTAAAGGAGTTGCGTTTGGCAATATATTTGTTAGCCTCTATATTTTGAACTGTAATATACATAACAATAGCCACATGAAACTTGAAAAGCCTTGTATTAATCAGTTCTCTAATTAAACAACTTGTGCTATAACATCTTCATAATTGCACATCACTAATCTTGCGAATATAGTAACCAAACAATTAAAGTGCGATCTGATCCCGTCATATTTGCGTGACGGTTGAAGTTGGCCCAACTCGTTAAGTTGGCCAGGCAACGTAACGCGTACACATGTTGCTATGTTAAGACCTTTGTTTTTGGGCTAAATTAAGAGCGGTAGGCGATTGCGTTTTTTTTCCATCATCACTGCTACTGTTGCACATGGCCATAAAACATAAAGTATGTGTTCTGACAGAATCTACGCTCCAAAATACTTTAGTTAGATAACTAAAGTATTTTAGAGCGTAGATTCTGGCTTAGGCGTCTTCTGATGTAGACTGTCTAGTCTCAGATTGCCTGTACGGAATGCATTTATATGTACGTGCATGGAAACTGCGATTTATTCGCTTCCATTTTTTTATTATTCGGATCTTCCATTAACTTAATATTTTTTAACACAGCAGAATGCGGCCCAATCGCGCTAATTTTGAACGATGTAACATAAAAACCATTCCGGTGCCGTTTTAAGTTATAATCTTTGGTGTAGCCATAGAATTGTCATTTTAATTGTCCAAGGTTGACATTCTAGGCATGCATAGCTTTCAACAATTTTTACAAAACTAAAGCAAGTACTTTTTGTAAACGAAACTGAAACATAGCATTGTTTTTTATCGTTGAAAGATAGTGCGGTTAGGCCACTGCTCCACGTGATTGTTTTAAATTTTGGTTTGGCTGCATCACACCTCTCTGCAATTTATGCAAAATGTACGAGTATTTTCAATACATAGTTAGTTGAGTAACTATGTTGAGGACTTTGTGTGTGTGATAAGTGAATGAATCTATTAATATATAAAAATTTATGTACCCGACTGTCGCCTATGACTTAATGATAAAATGATGTTCGTCCTAATTACTAGGGTCCGGTAGTTCACTAATTGTTCGCTGGAGGTCGACATGTCACAAGAAGGATATCAGTTTTGATGGCGTCCCAAAACTGATGGAGAGGTTTAGTCAAAGGTGACCATACGAAGGTATTTATAACGTAGCGTCCCTTTAGTTAGACCCTGATAATTATCATTAATAACGAATCTAATAATGACTCATTGCTTTATTATTCTCTACAGCATTTAATTAGAAATTACAATCATTTTTTACTTTAAAGCTTGTCATAGAATTTTCAAATATTTATAAAGGTTAAAAACCTAATGTAATAACGTTTGAATCATTTTAATCGGTTCAGCCGTCTTCGAGTAATCGGTGAACATACAATTATAAAAACCGGCCAAGTGCGAGTCGGACTCGCGCACGAGGGTTCCGTACCAAAAAACGGCAAAAAAAAAAACACGTTTGTTGTATGGGAGCGCCCTTAAATATTTATTTTATTCTGTTTTTAGTATTTGCTGTTATAGCGGCAACAGAAATACATCATCTGTGAAAATTTCAACTGTCTAGCTATCACGGTTCATGAGATACAGCCTGGTGACAGACAGACAGACGGACAGCTGAGTCTTATTAATAGGGTCCCGTTTTTACCCTATGGTTACGGAACCCTAAAAAGCATAGCAAAAGCGTGATAGTGACTCAACGTCTGTTGGGTCATTAAAAATTGGTAAAATGATTATTGAAATGAAAAACTAAGAGAGTAAGTTCCTCGTAGTTTTGAAACAGTACACTTGCAAGCACTGAAAATGTCGTCCCACAGTAATATTCGCAACGCTTGGTATCCGCCAAATGAAATTAACTCTCACGTAGCGAGAAATTTCCAGAAATATCTAGAAATATCCAGTTTATGCCGAGCCCAACTGGCTAGAACTGGCTGACTTAAATAGTGGTGTGACGACGATCTGAATATGGTAATTTTTGGTATTATTTTATTTTATAACAAAAAATAAAAAATGATCATTGCTTTCTTTACTTAAAATTGTGTCAAACTTAGAACTTTAAACAGATAAACGTCAAACAGAAAGTTTCAAAAGTAATCTTACGAAATTTCAAAGTAGCTACATTGGTTTTAGATGCTTAAAGTATTTTTAAAATCAAACTTTAATGAAACTGATATCGCTATTTAAACCTTATCAAACTCGGGAATTTCTGATGAAATAAAGACTAAACAACAACTACTCTAAAATTTTAAATAATTTTCTATTTTATTAACATTACCTATAAAAACAAGTTCGAAAATATGAAATTAGAAATCCAGCTTATTAACGGTCGTTTGCATTTGCTATTTCTAAGTTAAAATAATGTTTACCTTTGTATTAACAAAGTTTTAGAGCTTTAAAATAGTATAATATTATTAATTTTGTTAGCATCAGCTATGAATGTGAAAAAGATAAAGTTTTTATTCCAAAGCCTTTTCTTCGGATATTTACACAGATACATTAGTAACATCACTACATCTAACCGAATAAGTCGCACCTGAACTGGGCACTAATTGGATACACCCTGAATGCCACTGTTTTCGTTCACTACTGAATAGTTTTGATAAATATATTACTGCTTTGAATTTCTGCCAAGGTTTCTTCGTATAATACGAGATTAGATAATAGGGATGTACTGATCTATTTTGTCAGTGACTACTGGAAACTGGATATTATGTGCGACTATGATTTATTTAGTTTAAAGACTGATATCAGATGAGTAAATAAACGTGTGCTGATATGCTTGGATAAGTTCTAAATCTAAATTTTATGTTGCTATAAAACAAAAGCGTCATATAGAGCTTTTCATCTAAATGTCAATGTTAGAATAATCCTAAATATTGCTAGGTCCTATTCAAATTCATTTAACAAATTTCTGATAGAATCCAAATAGAAATGGTGCCATTGAATTTTTAAACTTACCGTATAATAATTCATAACCCACCGGGAAACTGTTTTTAATTGTCTCTGAGCTCTAATCGAGTGATAACGATAATGTTTCCTTAAATTTAGTAGCCTGAAAAAAACTATTTTCACAGCAAATAAATTCAATCCCAAAAGGAGTGCATTTGAAATACATTCCAGATTGTGGAAGTGGTGCCTTCAATCAATCACCTTCGGAGACTTCCTCAAACGATCTGGGTTCTCGCTAACACCAGCGTGGCACCAATCAAGCCTACAATGAAATCGCTCGAGTCAACGATTTCATAGAAACGGTTCCATATCGTCCCCTTTGAAGACGCTACGGGTACGTGGAAATTGAATTCTGTTCGGAATTTTCGGTATATTCGAGTAAATGTTAGAAATCTTTTGCTTATGCTGTACAAGCAAATAGTATTCGTGTTTCAATATCGATAGTGGTTTCGTTTTTATCTAGATATCACTAGTTTTTAGTAGTTTTTCTTTTAAAGAAACTCAATATTCTTATCTTTAAGTAATATCTATACCATAACTTTGAAAATTTACTTTCTTTCCTTGAATCTTATATTTTTTAAAGCAATATTATCTGATAATCTTTTTGCTAAGTCCTTTGAACAGAAGGCAGATTAAATAGGCTTAGTCTTCAAAAAAAAAACTCCATCCTACGTTGTTCTTAAGGATTGATTAATATCACAAAAACTCGACATCAAAAAACAGACCAAACAGATTACCTTCTGTAGATAAAGTTGAAGATGATTCTTAAGCTTAATGTTAAGATTAAAAGAATCATCTTATTCTTCGTAATAGAAAGTTTCTCTCAAATCTCGGGACGCTTTTAACGGGGAAACTTGGAGAGATTTTTCACAAGTTAAGAATTAAAACCATTAATGGCAGAAGGTAGATAACTCAGGGACTCACCGTGGCGTGCACGCTATGGGGTCTTAAATAAAATATTGGAACATTCCGTAGAACGGCTGCTATTGTCGAACAATATTTTGACTTACGATTGTAGAGAATATTTTCCGGTCTATCTTTGGTTTAGTATTACGGCTGCAGAAAGATTTTTCTTAAGAAGAAATGACAACCAAGATTAAATAATCTGACCTGGCAGCTCTATTAGCTGAGGTTACAGTAACATACTTTGACACATTTAACCAAGAGCTTAATGCACTAATGAAGGTACTATGAATGGTATTTTTGACGTACATTTACTACTACTACATTACATGAAAACTTTTCTGTTAGCAAAAATGCACAGAAAACATTGTAAGCCCTTTATTGCAGTATATTGGATTATATTTTATATGGCTGAAATGCCTTCACAATGTTTTGCGAGCTTACAAAGCGCGCATCAAAATTATAACACTTGCAAGAACATCGACGGTTTACTCAAGCCGAACGCAAACACAGATGTAAAATTATTATTTGATGAAACAAACGACTGCGCTCCCAAAATTTATTATTAGAAGAAAATTTCATATTCACTCTTCATTAACAGAATCCCGATATACGGTAGTCGTGGGAAACTGGCGGGTTTCGAGGAGAGTGATTGCTATGTAAACAAAATGTTTGGCTTCTGTTTGAGTGCCGTGAACTACTGGTTTTCGGGGTATACGGCGTAAGTAATACCTCATGTGTCTAAATGAGCAGTGTTAGTTACTTACCCTATTTATCGGACTTAATTCTCAATTTAGCTAAAAAATGTTTTAGTAGGTACCTACAATATTAAATAAAATATAAACTATTAAAGACTCGGGAATAGAACCCCTTGTCGGGCAATTTAGGCCGGATTACTGCCAATGTACTTGTTTTACTAAGCGGATTCGTAATAATAATCTAATACAAATAAAGTTTTGTCTTATAAATAAATCTTTCATGGTTAAGTCTTAGCTTTGGCTATTTCAATTATTACACTCGAAATTGATACGTGCTTGAGTTATTCGACGCATATTAAATTTTAATCAAGAATTATAAGGTATGAATGCTTCGGCCTGTTGAACCTTTCCTACTGAATAACTTATAAGAATTTTCGTGGTTTTATTACAGCAAGTTTGCTGTGAAATGGCCGTGTAATTTTTGTACTTGCTTTGAATATGTAAGCAGACATTACTGCAAAACGGGGACATAAAATTTAAACTTCATTGTTTTAAAATTTAAAATACGATGTCTGCATGATGTTAAAATGTCACCGACTGTAAAAAATCTTTAAGTTTGTGATATTTAAGTATCGTAACTAAATTTTAAACGGTTTTCTGAAGAATCGTAAGAAAACTTAAACAACAAAGTTTGTAATTGGATACATCCAATTGAAAGAACGAAAAGCTTAGACAAAATTGAAGTTTCCGTTTTTATGTATGATTTTATGCTGGATTAAGGAAAATTTAGGATGTCGAATATTTCACATGACAATACCACCAAGAAAATGACATAATAAGAAACATCATAGCTGAGTTCTTTCGTTATTAAATTCTTATGCAAATAACGTATACTTTCTTCAGTATGCTGTTATGTGTCTTATTAACAAAATACAATGTCGTCGGTATGTATTAGTTTATCAGTAAAATTAACCATACTCGTGTGCATATACGTTATTAGTGAATATTTCTAAGTATTAGTCGTTCAATAATTAGAACAGAAGATGCAAAATACATGTAAATATCAAAGCTTTCTTTTACAATAAAAGTTGGTGCCTAATAAAATTTTGATTCTCTCTATTTTATCTATCTAGAAAATCACGGTAGAAATTTTGTTAAGGAACACTTTTAGAGTTTTTTTACGAAAAAAGCGCTGAAAGCGTTACTCGTTTCCAGAACACTAGAAAATTATAGTTCTGAAAACCAGTAGTGCTTTAAACCTCGAATACTTTCGTAATAGTGGACCAATGTCACAGTATACTATTATTAATTCTATACCAATGTTCTAATATAAAAAATCTTTCCTTTTTGGAAAGTCATGTCAAACGTAAGTTTTTTAATTGGAATTAGAAATTACTTTCTAAATACAGTTGTAATATTATCTCATTTCTTACTGCTTTGCTTTATTCAAGACTGAAGGACAACGCAACATCTCATCATCAATATCAACACTTTCATGTTTCTTCCACTCATATATGAAACTACCTAATATCATGATTCAGCTTCTTAAGCTTTGATCAATCAACGTTGCGATCTAGATCTTCAGCGTAAAATGAAACAGCTGACGACGTCACGGCAATTTAATTTGAACATTGTATACTTTAGGTATTTTATTGTACCTAATATTATAACCGAACAATTTCAAACAATCATAACATGTTTTAGCACTCCAGATAAAGACGCCTGGCGCCGAAAGGTAAATATTTAGTAGTTTTGCCTTTTTATGGACCTGTATAAATCTATCGAGGTTTTACAGTGAAATCAAAAATATTATTTTCAACACACTTGCTCGTAAAGTGAGCCCTAATACATCGCTTTTAGGGCCATAAACCGAACTATAACAAACGCGTGCAATAATATATAAAACACTAGTTGGTTATAGAATTATACCTACAAAGTTAAATAAGTACCTTACTGCAAGTTCTATGCAAGTAAACAGAGCATTTTCAATTTAACCGGGTAATACAGTTATTTTTTTAGTAACAACAAAGAGGTTTTATGCCGCTGAAAATTCATTTGCATTTTTGGAATAAATAAATGTGTAGGTCCTTAATTAAGTCAAACAAATATTTATTATTATCAAATTATTTCTTATTTACAATATTTTGTTAAAACATATTAAAATATTAGCATTTTATCACCTAAATTTATAATTTTGAAGTAGGCTGTATGCTCGCTAACCCCTTTGTTCGCAAAATATTCTTGCATTGGGCGTGTGAAAAAAACAAAAAAAAACCTGCGCGCCTTTTCTCATCATGATTATCATTTTGTTTTTGTCGTATTTGTTGCTGTGTGGTAAATTACTTTGTTTTTTCCTCGCAAATGTGTTGAAAAACGTCGTATGAAACTCGTGAGCTCTTACTTATTGCACACTCGGCTGAGTTACGCCCTCGCCTGCGGCTCGGGCTGCAACCCACAGCCTTGTGTGCAATAAGTAACCTAAGCTAACTTGTATCATAATGTACTATTACTTAAGTATAAGGTAGTATGACCATCATCGGCCTTCTTAAATGATTATTTTATTAAAAAATCAGCTGACTTATAAAAATAACTATTTGCCATTTTTTTTAATTTAATTCTCCAACTCCATAACTGATTAATTGTTAAAGCACATTTACTCGCCTTTTAATTACAACTAAACCTGAACAAGCTATACATTTACGTACAAATATCCCCCAAGTCTTTACCACTTCAAATCCCTTGGTCAAATGGATGCTGCTGCCAACATGCCCATCCACCTGACAATTCCGAGACATTCCTCGTCTATTCCATTTAATTACGCTCCTAATCGACCCAATTCCCAAATTGATTCCACCCTAAAGAATACGAAACTATGTACATAAAACAATCTACAGAAATATGGCCGTTGTCTCCTAAGACAGAAGGGTGATGGAAAAGCTCTTGTACAGCCAAGCGAAGATGTTTTCCTTGCTAATAGAATGACAAACATCGACCAATGTAGAGGGATTGCTTGTCATCCGTCAGAATCCCTTTTCAGACTGCTTCCCACAGGGGCGTCGCGGGGAATAACGTTGTAACTGTAATATCTGATTTTACAAGATTATCATTCCATTTTGTCACTAAAAGGTGTGCGCTTCGAGTAAATACCGATGACAGATTTCCCCGTTAATTTAGGTGGGTGATTTATGAACAGATTCTTCTTCAGAAAGGCTACAACAGTTTTGGAACGTTTAAAGTTTAATACCGTCGCGAAATTGCCCTGAGAGTGACGGGTGTAATGAAGTTTATTTATAGCTCAAGTCAATAAGTATTAGCTGGAAATATTGGATTAATTACATTTAAGCAAATATTTTACATAGCTGGCAATTTCTTGAAAATACAACAGAGTGTTTAAATTACATTTCAGTCAGTTTAATTTTAACAGCTACAGGTGTTTCTCTATTTAAGCTAAAATTATCTTTATCATGCACTTATCGCATAAATTACCTACTAATGTTTTGAGAACAATTCCATATGCAGGATAATGTTATAATGAATTATTTGGACCCCCAAAATTATAATTCACTTCCCCTATGAGGGTGCCATGATAGCCATAGATCAGTTTTCAAAGGGGTCTCTCACATTTGCTCTTAAGTGCATTGGGGTATCTACCAACCCCAAACACGAGTAAATCTTGGAGATTAATATTATTAAGTTGGCACATATCGATTGTAATAAATACCGGTATGCATGCATGAAATTCACTTTAAAACTAACAATGTTGGTGCTTTTTGCCTGTTTTTATTGAAGTTTTTGTTTCAATTTCAAGTAAAGCAAAAGCTTTACTTGAAATCTCTCTTCAAACATTGTTTCATATTTTGTCACAACACTTTATTTTTTATGCAGAGTAAATAACAAATTTTCCGTGACTAGCTGCTGTTTTTAAGTGCTCAAGTATTCATATTGTGGGAAACACAAGAACGTTTAAATTAAATCGCAATACCGTAGACATATCTTCGTTTGTTTAGTTTCATATACTTAAAGTAATAAATATCTTAATTAAGAAATATAATAAACTTTCATCTTCATTTGACGCTGTGTTATTTTTAGAATCATCATTAAATTGTATCTAATCATATTTTATCGTTTTCTGTCAACTTATCACGTCACACCTTATCATTGTTAAATATGAACTACTGTTTAAGAATACAATTATGTGTTACTACATTCCTCATCTTGTCAGTTGGAATCCATTATGTCTGTAGACAGTTCCTTGCGGATCATAAAATATTTGGATGTCAAATGATATCACCTTCGACACTTTTGGAACTAAGGTATGATGTTTGAGCGATTAAATATTTAAAGGATAGATTCCGCCATACAAAAAGGTTTATATTTTTTTGTGCACATAAATGTAATGATTGTGTATTGTTGAATGTAGTGAAAAAATAAATGTATTTTCTTTCTTTTCTAAGAAGTGTTTTTATTTCAAGTTTCAATTAACTTGAAATAAAGACACTACAAGAAGTGAATTCAATCGTTTTTTCTCTCTTTGTGGCGTGGCGTGGCAAGGCATGAAAAGTTGTGTGTTAAGTTATCGGAATTTAATTTTTGTCAGTTATACAAATTATTTGTATCAGAATCTGTATCAGAATGTCATTGTAAGCAATGTATAATATATGATAATGCTGACGTTCACCAATATTTATTTTGAAAAGAAATTGTTTTCTTCAAAATTGGTAGTTAGGTAGTTGAACTAATAATGTCCATGGAAACGCATGTGATTACCTAACATATTTTTTCAAAGCGAAAGTTTATACTAAAATTGTTGATTTCAGAGAATCCACGAAATGTCTCGATATACATAATTATATACTTGTATTAACTGTATGGTCAGTCAGTCAAAATATATCGAAACATCAAAAGTAATCAAACGACCGTATTGTTCAAATTTTTGAACTGTTTAGCCCAAGATGGGTCTTTGTAATGTTTGTAAAAGCACCTATTTATCGCGCAATTTGCATTTTTGTAGCAAATAAAAGAAGAAAACAAAGTATTTGAACGTTTTACGTAGTTGCGTCCTTAATAATTTGAATACCTACTTTGGTATTTCCGATAAATTAAAGTATTGTGAAAATCTAAATAGGTTTTTTTGTATGATTCAATCCATACGAGTTAATTATGTGTATTAATGCTCATTTAAAAATCGTTAATTTCTTAAGAATGTGAATAATAATGTGGTATCCTATTTTATAAAGATTGAACTATGCACTCGAAAGATTATTTATAGGTAAACATTATCTCTATTTTCTTTCCATAGACATTAACTTTTGTCAATTAACTTTAATGATTTACAGAATGACTTTAAAATGGCCGATGACGATCCGGCATGCAAGGTACTTACAAAATCTGGATCAACAGACTCCACTACCCCGAGTGATTTAACGGTTGTGACTCCTGGAGTGTACTACCCTCGACAAAGTGAGTGTTTCTGCAAAACATAACGTCTTTGAATTGTCAAAATTACAATTGACGCTTTTTTCATTATCTACTTTCAGAATGAACGTCATGACGATGTGACTAAACATCTTTATCCTCGCTTTACATAAAAATTAGAATCGTTACATGAATATTTTTGCTTTAAACTTGATAATACGTTTCCAGGGATTATAAATCAGGTCCGTTGGGACACGGCCAGACAAAAAAAGACGAGGGCAGTATTAAAAAATGGAGAAATTAATATTGAGAAGTTTCCTAATCAGAAACTCAATTTCTTCTCTAGGTGGTTTGTCTCTATGGTTGAAGCTAGGTGGAGGTGGACGCTCCTAAACTTCTTCTTAGCCTTTACTGGGAATTGGCTGTTTTTCGGACTAACTTACTGGTGTATATCTCTTACTCATGGAGATCTAAATGACAACCATCTTCCTCCATATCAGAACGAATCAAATTGGACACCGTGCATAGAAAATATTTATGGTTTCACATCAACATTCTTATTCAGTATCGAAGTACACACGACTGTTGCTTATGGTAAACGCGCTATTACACTCCACTGTCCCGATGCTATATTTGCGATGTGCCTACAATGCATTATGAGTTCTATATTTCAAGCCTTCATGATTGGAATACTTTTTGCAAAACTAACTAGACCAAAAGCCAGAGCCCAAACAATACTTTTTAGTAAACACGCCATAATAAGCCTTAGAGATGGGAAACTGTGCATGATATTCAGGGTTGGTGATATGAGAAAATCAAGGATATTGAATATCAAAGCTCACATGTTTGTCATAAGGCTGCAAACAGAATTGGATTACTTAGATAACAATGAACAGATTGAACTTCACACGTACATGGACAGTTGTGAATCCAGCTTTTTTCTGTGGCCTGTGTCTGTGGTTCATGTAATAGATGAAACTAGTCCCTTTTATAGAATATCAGCGGCGGATTTTTTATGTGGTAAAATTGAAATTTTAGTTGTTTTTGAAGGCATTATTGAATCTACAGGACAACCGATTCAAGCAAGATCAAGTTACTGTGAAAATGATATTGAATGGGGACATAGATTTGTTCCTATGGTTAGCTATGATGATCAGAAGAAAATGTATGAAGTAGATTTTTCTAAACTGAGTGAAACTGAACAATTTGATACTCCATTATGTTCTGCTTTTGAATATGAACATTTCGTTTCAACTCTCAATGAATCAGGTGAAGATGAACAAATAGGTTCTAGTAATGACTAAGTTCACAATCAAGAATAAGTGAAAAAATATAGAAAATAATTAGCAATTAAGTAGGTAGGTACTGAAGTTCTAAGAATTTTATATTTTGAAGAGATTGAAAGTACAAAACGAAGAAACAATATTTGTAGATATAATTTATCTTACCATTTTATCTGATGAGTTTTACAATCTCAAAACAAACGACAAGCATATAAAGCAGTAAATGTATGATGTTTACAACAGAATAATTAGAGTTGTATGTTATTGATACTTACTGAATGTTCAAATACCTATAGCTCAACATCAAAAATCTTGAATTTATCCACCTAATTTAATCTCCTACGATAATGAAGAATATTTTCACGTTCTAGCATAAAATGTATTTGCTCTTTTGACTTTCAAAGGCGCTTCATAAGTTGCTCTTAAACATTATCGAGTTTTAATGAGAACACATAAATTTCTCATGTGAGTAGAAGTATACGTAATAAATTATGTGAGTTCAATGATTCGTTAATCTATAAATACTAATATTCATTATCAACGGGCTATTGACTTGATGAAGTAAACTTCAAGTCAGTATCTAACATGATTTCAAATGAAGTACCTACCTACTCACAATTAATTAGTTCAACTTTGAACTGCGTGCCACAACTAATTAATTGTTGAATCGAACAGTAAATGTAGCGTGCGAATACAGGTCTTGAAATTATTACGGTCTAGAACATCTAAACTTTTTCAATTAGGTACTGATACTACAAGATTAATATAAGGTTTCTTATTCAGTTAGATATACAGATAAAAAAATATAAAGTTACAGTTATTTTTAAGATTTTAGGATTCATAATGCTATTTTTTTTATACATTACTAAATAATATTCCAAAAAAAAATTCGACTCAAACGAGGTCATATTCTCAGGCGGGAATCAAACCCGAGACCTTTGGAAGTCTGTACCCCTAGCACCGAACATCTGTCGAGAAAAAAAACGCGCGGTCAGAGCTTATTAGACCTTTCTGAATAACGGATCCGATATTCAGGGTCCGATTTAGGACGAGAAATTCAGTCGCCAAAGGTCCCGATTAAACCATCCCAAATAACAGATCCGATATTCAGTCGCTCCTAAATACAGAAAATTTTAATTTTATCAGAAAGGTAGGTTCCGATTTAAGCGGGTATTAGACCTCCCTGAATAACGGATCCAATATTCAGAGTCCGATTTAGGACGAGAAATTCAGACGCCCAAGCTCCTTAATAAGCGGGTATTAGACCTTCCCGAATAACGGACCCGTAACGGATGCTAAATCGGACTCTGTTCAGAATCCGATTTCGACGTCGGAGATTATTTATCCTGAAAACGGATGCTAAATTGGATCCTACCTTCCTGATGCAATTAAATTTCTTTCAATTTAGGAGCAACTGAATATCGGATCCGTTATTCAGGAAGGTCTAATAAGCTCTTAAGAGAACTCGATAGAATAATAACTATGGAAAATTTAATTTCGCTGTTGGGCGATAGATGGCGCTGTACTAATTTTCCGTATAAAGTTACTTAATCGAATGTTTTTACGCGATTTATTTTAGCGATATCAATTCGTTAGCACGAATATCTATTGATATGATAAGAGTAGCCTCTTCCGTAGTGACTCGGTAGCTCATTTGGGAGACATTGGACCGGACTTCTAAATATTATTTAGTCTTGTAAAAAAATTACAGTAATCTAAATAAAAATACAATAATACAATATCATTAAAACATCTATTTGAGTACAAATTGATAAAAGAAACTTCATCTGAAAATAACAAAAACGAATAAGTTACGGAGGATTTTTTAAGTTACAGAAGAAATATTTTTTTTATCTAGTATACCTAAAATGTAGCTCACAAATACGTTATAAAGAACCACATACGTTACTCATAAAGGTATTTCACACAAGACACGAACCGGAACTGGACACGTGGAGACCGTTTCATGTCGGTCGAATGGATCTCCAATATTGTACGTGACGCAGCTTGCCTTAAAAATTAAGTTATGGTCTTCATTTTAAAGAATAAAATTTTTCATGTGAGTAATTTAGTATTATAACGTTATTTTTATTATTTAGTCAATGGTACTGCTAGTTGACACAGTTCTTGTTGTTATCAAATAAAACCGGCCAAGTGCGTGTCGGGCCACGCGCAGTAGGGTTCCGTAGGTACATTATATACCATACCATATTTTAATACCGCTATCATTTTTCGTCTGAAAAAATAACTTTGTCTTTCACAGTGTTTGTATGAATGACAAAGTTATATTTGCGGTTTTGGAAAATGTACTATATCTCAAAAACTAATTACTGTATCTCGTTCAAACCAATTTTCGTTGAAAGTGTTTATTAAGATCTATAGCATATATTTTTTTTAGATTTTTCACCCTCTTACTTTAAAAGTTAAAAGGGGGGGGACACACATTTTACCACTTTCGCGGCAGATATCTTTTAAACGGTTGACTTTGAAAAAAAAATAGTCTTAGGAACCTCAATGTCATTTTTAAAGACCTATCTATAGACACCCCACAAGTATTGGTTTGATGAAAAAAAATATTTTCAGTTTCAGTTCCATGTATGGGGAGCCCCCCCTTAATCTTTTATTTTATTTATTTTTGTGTAAAAATCGTAAAGCGGTTTACAGAATACACCTACTTACCAAGTTTCAACTATGTAGTCTTAATACTTTTGGAATAAAGTGGCTGTGACATACGGACGGACAGACAGACAGACAGACAGACAGACAGACAGACAGACAGACAGACATGACGAATCTATAAGGGTTCCGTTTTTTGCCATTTTGGCTACGGAACCCTAAAAAGCAATACTATTGATATTTCAATTTGTATTCAATTGGGACATGATTATTACGTTAACATTAGCAGAATTAAGGGTCAGTTAAGCTGCTTCGTACTATCGTACTGTGGTATTTACATAGGCGACTAAAGCCGCACAACTTTCGCCGCACGGCAAAAATCTACCGTGTAAGCATTTCGGCCTAGGCCGCAGGTGACTGAACAAAATTGTCTGATCCGGTGGCCAAAATTGGAAATACTTTATTACATATTGTTACCTAGGTTACGCCATCAACTACATAGATGACAGCGACGCCATCACCTGCGATTTAATTTTGGCAGCTATTTGTTAGGTGACTAAAGTCGACCGTCACAGGTGACTAAAATCGACCCATGTAAATAGCCCATACCGCATGGGAGCAACCCTAACATCGTACGTGACCGAAAGAGCACTATGTATTTGATTTTCATTGATAAAAATTGGGCTCCCTTTGTGCAAGTTAATGGGCAAAATTATGGAAAATGTTTTATAGCCCAAGATGGGTCTTTGTAATGTTTGTGAAGGCAGCGATTTATCGCGCAATTTGCATTTTTTTGGTAGTAAATAAAAGAAGAAAATGTGTCACATATTCCCAACCTTTTTCGTGTATTTTTGTGTTGGAAAATATTGTAGAGATTATAACATGTGCATATTTTAAATAACACGCCAATTCTAATGAAGTTTTTTAGTGTTTTAATAAATGGTTTTTGTTATTTTAACTGCACCCATGCCTTAAATCCTCTATAAAACGGTTAGCTTTCTAGCTAAATTACAATATCTGAGCGAGAGATTGTCGCGCTCCTCCCCGTGCCCACGCCCGACGAGTTACATTATGAAATTCAGTACAACATTATAACACTGGTTCGGATAATATAATGACGAGGAAGAGGAGGAAAGTAAATGTTAAAAGTCAAAACGCTTTAGAGAGGATACATAATCATGGGTATAAATGAAAGTTTTGTATGCAACTATACATAATTAAGTATCAAAAAACTCATGTGATACTATTATCACACTCGGCTTTAATACCTCTTATTATAACTATTACAGTTGCATAAATAACTAATTTGAAGCTGAAAATTTACTCGAATTGGATAATCAGTGAGCGATGTCAGTTACATGGAATTTTAGTTTTTGCAGTGAAATTAGGTTAATTTGATAAAATAAAATAACCTTTAAGTTCTTATTATTGGGATGTTGACTAATGAATAAAACAACGAAATACTAATAAGAATCGTAAACATATTAAACTTTTAGAGTAGCTTGTATACCTCTTGGTTTTATATATTGCATATTATTTGTTTTATGACCCTTCAAAGTTGGGTGGACAAGTCCATTTAAAAAGTATAAAATTTATTAAAATAAATGATACCTTTAATTAGTTCGTAAAATGTATAGCAAATTTGTCTAAGAAACCATTTTGATAAACACAATATTTAATCAATACTAAATAATATACTAGAAAAAGTACGACTCGCACCAGATCAATACTCAGACGGGAATCGAACCCGCGACCTTTGGATATCCGGTCCAATGCTCTGACCGCTGAGCTACCGAGTCACTAGTATATTATTTAGTATTGTTTAAAAATAGCATTGTAAATGCAAAAATCTCAAATTTAAAAATTATATAGCTATTTCATCTTAATCAATTGTTAAAATATCTGGAAAGATATTTCAATTGAATGTCGAGGTAATTCCTCACATTGGTGAAATAACGCTGGTTTATAGCGTAAGAGTTTAGGATATACTAGGAAAAATTCGACGATGTCACTAGTGACTCGGTAGCTCAGCGGTCAGAGCATTGGACCGGATATCCAAAGGTCGCGGGTTCGATTCCCGTCTGAGTATTGATCTGGTGCGAGTCGTACTTTTTCTAGTATATTATTTAGTATTGTTTAAAAATAGCATTGTAAATGCAAAAATCTCAAATTTAAAAATTATATAGCTATTTCATCTTAATCAATTGTTAAAATATCTGGAAAGATATTTCAATTGAATGTCGAGGTAATTCCTCACATTGGTGAAATAACGCTGGCTTATAGCGTAAGAGTTTAGGATATACTAGGAAAAATTCGACGATGTCACTAGTGACTCTGTAGCTCAGCGGTCAGAGCATTGGACCGGATATCCAAAGGTCGCGGGTTCGATTCCCGTCTGAGTATTGATCTGGTGCGAGTCGTACTTTTTCTAGTATATTATTTAGTATTGTTTAAAAATAGCATTGTAAATGCAAAAATCTCAAATTTAAAAAACAATATTTAATATAGCTGTCGAACAAATTTCCTACGCGTTGCATACAAACTACTGAGGCGTGACGTCATAACTCAGTAGCCGTTAGTATGGAGCGTTTTTGGGCGAGTCCATTTGTGTGCATTTCACACTGTGATATCTCGGGCAGTTTTCAAGCTAGCGAAATAATTATTTTACCAATGTTTCTTTTTTTGAGAGGTAATTTATGTAATATAAAATAAAAAAAGTTGTCAACATCCCAATTATACTACGGCTTGGCTTTACTGGAGATTCAATTCTAGTTTATTTTCTAAGCTAATGTGAGTCTTTTTTCATAAATTCAATTAAATATTTTTTGCATTAAAATTACGTTTGAATGGCTTTCTTTTTGTCTTAAGATTCATTGCCGTTCTAATTGACTCAGTATGTACATATAAATCACTTTGTTACTTAAAAGCTTTTACTTCTCGCCTTACAACGGAACGCGCCTTACACATTTTGATTTGTTCCCCGTTTTACAATTCTATTCGAGAGTTCCATGCAACTTCATATTAAATTTAGCAATGAATGTTTGCGAAGTAGGAGCAACATTCGAGAACATATTATTGACAATGACGGAACGCAGTTCTTTGAATTTTTACTAATTTTTAATTTAGTTTAACAGTTTTTTCAAAAGCAGGGAACTGTAAGTTACAAGTTCAGGGAAGTGTAAGTTACAAATTTAAATTTAACCCTACAACTGCTAATTGCTATCCTTACTAATATTATACTTCAGATTCGTCCTCGATATTAGTATATTAACACATGTAGTACCGCTTGCATGTATCACCACTTAGCACGTTATTTTAAAGCAATAACCTAAAAAACCTAAAAAGAGAAGGTTTTTGACTTAAAATTGACAGATATTTTGACATTTCCCGTCCAAGTTCGCCCTGTCACTGCTACACGCCAACCACTTCATTCGCTTTTCGTGCTTCGCCACGGACGCACGTATACAGTCTCAAAGTGAGACTTCTTTAGAATTTTATTTTTACAGTGAAAATTAAGTTATAGTTAAGCATTTACTTCGTGAAGAAAGAAAAAAGTTTTCAAGACGGAAGAGGACAAGAAGAAGAAGTCAAGACGGAGGAACACTTTTAAATGCCGTTTACTTGGTTAAACAGCACAATTGTCTGCTATTTATCTGATGCGAACTTACCATACTGGGTACTTTCTGTCAGTTTTTTATTTATCTGATGCGAACTTACCATACTGGGTACTTTCTGTCAGTTTATTTATTTGTCTGATGCGAATTTACCATACTGGGTACTTTCTGTCAAAGCATTGTGTTTAAGACACAATTAAATATCTATTGCACTCGAGATAGTCATACTGGACCGTATAGTCATATTTCACCGCATAGATACGTCAAACAACGCTACTGCAGCAACTCAAAGTGCCGTTGACGACGCGACATTATAAAAAAGCAGACTACCCTCAAAGGTTGCCACGTTGTTGGAACCGCTGCCGAGCACCAATCGGGTGACTCCGTCTTCCGCTGAATCGCCGCCATCCACCTTCCAGGCAGGCGGCCGCTGTGCTGGAGCTGCAAGAGCAGCCCTGACAACAGCGTTGCTCATCAGGTATGAATTTTGACATCATGATATGCTTGGTGTTGAGTTAATCTCAACGGTATTATAGTGTACCATCGGTACTAAGATAAATTTATAGTTTACAAAACTGACAGAGTTAGCTTTAAATGCTAAAATTTAATAACTTAATGGAACCAGATATTGAGTTATACAGCAAATAGCTCATACCTGATACTTCACACACCTATTATGTGAAATAGCTTAGCTGCTGAAATAGCTAGCTGCTGGCATGCTGATAGAAATTTCAACTAAAAATGGAATAACAGAATCCTTACATTTTATTATATATAAATGAATCAAAATTGCAATGCAATTATCCTACTAATATTATAAATGTGAAAGTTTGTGGGTTTGGATGTTTTTTCCTCAATCACGCCAAAACTACTGAACGGATTTGGTTGAAATTTGGTACACATATGGTAAGTAGCCTAGATTAAAACATAGAATGCTTTTAATCCTGATATTCCCACGGGAACGGGAACCACACGGGTGAAAACTCGGGTGGCCGCTAGTAAATCATAAATACAATTTATGTTTGTTGGAATACAGTAAAAAATTTAATCATTTGCCTTAACTAAGAAACCTTGTATTTCAGGCGGGTAGACCTAACATGTTGAACTTGTTCATCACTAACTATTTAGTATGTTTCTTTCTAAGCTATGGCCTTGTACAAATTATCTCTATTACTTTTCAAATTTAATTTGTGTGAGTATGTACAAAATAATGTTTCTGATGTAGGAAAATTGTCAGTGAAGTTTTAGGCAGCTTTCCAATACAAAACTTTACTATAATTACACCTTTTTTGTGACAGTATTTCGATTTTTTTACATAATGTGGGGCATTACGACGTTCAATTATCCCGTATACGATCAACTCTAGTGTAGCTGAGGCTGCCCACTTAAAAGGCCACCGACAGTTCAGTCGAATATGAATGATGCATTGGCCACAGGCCTGATGTGAACGATATCCATCAACAAAAAAAAAAAAAAAAAAAAACTGTAAGTAAATCGGGCGCAGTACTCAATAAAACAATTTTAAAACTGATTTATATAATTATTTGCCTTAAAAACGACAACAAAAGACGTAGAAAGGTATGTCACATGCTTCATCTCCGACGGCAAGCGAACAGCGAGACGCGGCGAGGAAGCTCCATCAGCTATTTGTTTCGTCAGTCACAGCAGACTCGCAGACGGGCATTACGGCGGCCCATCCAAATAGTTGCCGATGATGCATCATCAATTTTTGCCTTCAATCATCATACGTGAGGTAAGGACACCCGTTAAGATAATGTATTCGTGAGGGTGCGTGCTGGTGTGACATCTATTGTGTATTCAGCAAATACAGGCAGTGGTCACCGACTACAGGCGCAAAGGTCCACTTAATCGTTTGCGCCGGTAATCGTCTGTGTGAATATACCATTTAGCCGCGCTACATAGGTCACCCAGATTATTATTATATTTTTCTATTATATATATATATATATATATACTATAGTATATCATCTCCAGTCGAGCAGAATGCATAACAGTTTTAATACATACAAATAATAGTTTTGTTACAATTTGTTGAAGGTTCAACAGAAGGTGACATGAGTAAAAAAAAAAAAAAAAAAAACAGGTCATATCAGATTTAGTTAAGAACTGTTTAAAATTTAATTTAGCTTTTATAAAAAATTACGTACTCTACGTACATAAAAATAATTTTATCACGATTAAAAATGTAACTGATAAGGAAAGTGATAGAAATATACGAATTTAAAATCATAAATTTTGGGCATTTTAGTGCCCATATTTTTATTACAAAACTACCGCCGCCGGCTATAAAGTTTTTTAAATAGCATGATTTCCCTGTTATTGGACAATATTTACTATTTATAAGGTTCTCAGAACATTTTTTAAAGAAATGAAGTTCATCTTTTAATATACAATGTTTTTTTTTATATACAGCTACCGTCGCAACTTTCCATTATATTACAGATGTATTAGCAATTATGATCTTTACAAGACAAATGTTCACAAAACTGCAGAAATCACTTAGTTGAATGTCATCGATACTTACACAGAATTCCGCGTAAGTCTAATTAGAGACGACATATTTTCTTTTGGGCCTTTCAACAACGGGGTGGACTAGGAGACACTAGTGGTCACATCAGGAATCACAAATCGCAAAATATTTGCATATCAATTATCTAGAACATGCAGTTCATTATGCTTTCATTGCAATTTTTCTTATTGTATTCAGTGCGGGGTGTTAAGTATTCTAGATATTATTATTCTGATGCTAAATAGAAATTATTCAATTCATAAATTCAAAAACTAATCACCAGTTTTGGTTTTTTTTTCCAGATTGAGATTGAGTAAATTCAAATGCAATGCAAGTCGAATTAAGCAGTGGAGATAAAATGCAGTAGATTGTTTTTTTCTCTATTTCTAGCATTTGATTTCAAAAATATTTATTTTCTAATTTGAGATTATAGCATTCACAATGCTATTTTGGTTTAGTATTGTACAAAGACTATTCTGACACTAAGATACCTATTATTTTAATTATTTTCCACCAGTTTTTTAAACGAAGGTATAACGATTGTGCCATCATAATCGTCACAATCTTGAGCCTCGGTTTGGCACCTCTTATTCACATGTAAGGTACTTCTTCGTATATTTTATTCTAATATAAAGTATTAACATTCTATAACTTTTAATTTCAGGGACGGAAATTAATCGCACAAATAAATTGGTTTTCATAACATTATCAAGGTGGTATTATTTTACAGGTATAAGGTGGTATTATTTTACAGGTATATTATTTATGTTATTATTGAAGCTGCTGTCTGTTAATACTATCAGGAAGTACAGAGTTTGGTAACAGAAACGGTTCGATTATTTAACAAATACTAATATAGACATAATAAACATTTTTTTTTTTACAGATGTGTATAACACAATTATCAGTATTACATAATATTGCGTTCATTATTGAATGGACAAAATTGAGCTAATCTCAAGGTTTGGTGAAGAATTTAACTAAGTACGCCTTTGTGTAGACTTCGTTGTACAAATACAATGGATATCTTAGATTACTAAAGACATTTTATTACATATTTTCCAATTTTATTCTTTTTTTTATCATTTTTATCTTAAAAGTTTAACTTTGATTACCTTGCCTATTGCACAAATAATGCAAACAATACAAAAAAAAAAAAAAACAAGAATGGATCATACATATTTATATTAAATAAATAGTTCATAATCACTTCTTATTTAGAAAGAAATTAAATTCTATATTTAATGTAAGTAATAGATTGCTGAAATGAAACATTTAATGAAATGAAGTAGACTTGTGTTGTGTCCAACCAGTTTTAGTACTCGACGTATGCCGATACCTTTATAGCCCTAACAAAAAATGTTACTATAGATGTTCCAGGTAACACGGCGAAATGGTCAATGACTCCGCTATATTTGCAAAATATTAAAACATATTATCACCGATAATCAAACTGAGTTTTCCAAACTAACCTTGTATATTTTATATGTATATATGTGCGTATAGCTTGTATTGTACCAGCCATCTATAGGTACCGTTTTTAGTAAATGTAATCATGTAAAACGTTCAGAATGATGTTAAATGGTATTCTTTTCTTTTTTTAAAAGACTAATACGCAAGAAATGATATTTCCATTTTCTTATTATAATGCTTTTAACATCTACATGTGTTAATATACTAATATCGAGGACGAATCTGAAGTATAATTAATGATTAAACGAACTTACCTGTAAGTGAAGTTCTATCATAATTATACGAAGGATTCGTCCGAAGATATTAGTATAGAATCCCACCCTCCCTACTCATTATTGTAAATTACAATAACTGTTTACCCACTGAAGAAAATGAGGAAATATCATAGGATTTGGACTTTAAACTAAATGAAGTGGTTGGCGTGTAGCAGTGACAGGGCGAACTTGGACGGGAAATGTCAAAATATCTGTCAATTTTAAGTCAAAAACCTTCTCTTTTTAGGTTTTTTAGGTTATTGCTTTAAAATAACGTGCTAAGTGGTGATACATGCAAGCGGTACTACATGTGTTAATATACTAATATCTTCGGACGAATCCTTCGTATAATTATGATAGAACTTCACTTACAGGTAAGTTCGTTTAATCATTAATTATAAGTACGAAAGTCCGTTTGTTTGTTTGTTACGCCTTACGTCTTAACTACTGAACCGATCATCATGAAATTCTGCATACACGTTGTCAGGGGTACAGAGAAGGACATAGGGTACCTTTTATCCCGAAAATTTCCCGAGGGATAGTAAAAAAACTTTCCACGCAGAAGAAGTCGCGGGCGGCCGCTTGTCTAAAATAAAATACATACTAAAATATGTAGTTCTACCTTGCGTAAACCTGCGGTTCAGAAACAATGTTGGAACTTGCAAGTATTATGCAATGATCGTGTTTTGTTCTAGAAGTCTCTAGTGCAATCATGTAGTGGGGTCTCCACATATAAAGGTAAATCTCAAAACTCCTGTACCTGTATGTTCCTTTGACGCTTCCAAGCGACAAGTCAGCGTGACGTCGCACCAACTCGACCAACTTTAAATTAGGGCACCGGCAATATTGTACGTGACTGTACGCTGGAGATGAGTACGACTAGGGTTGCCACGGGATACGTAAACAAGTAAAACTAGGAAGGCAAATAACTAGGAGTTTCTATTAATACATTTATCTACACCCACGCTTTAAATTCTCTGTAAGAGGTTCTGAAACAGTTAGCTTACTGCCATCATTACAATATCCCGAGCAAGAGCTGGTCCTGCAGCGCCGCGCGCCCACGCGCGAGCGTTGCATTATGAAATTCAGTACAACATTATAACACTCTTGCGGAAGACATAATGACGAGGAGGGAGAGGAAAGTCAAAGTCAAAGACAAAGTCAAAGTCAAAGTCAAAACCTTTAAAGAGGATACATATCATGGGTTTAGATAAATATCCATGGGTGTTTTTAATCCATATGTATTAAAATATTGTTTGTTTCCCTAATAAAAATAAGAAAAAATAAAAAAAATGGGTGTAGATAAAGTCTTGTATGCAACTGTACATAATTAGGTATTAAAACACTCTGATACTATTATCACACTCGGCGAATAATACCCCTCGTTATAGTACAGTTGCATAAATAACTATAAAACAACTTTCGTTTGTTCGAATTTAATGTGCGTAGTTAATCTTATTGGATAAGACGAAAATCATGTCGAATGCCCATGTTGTGCCCGCTCCAGTTCATGTTGGGAACACTACACTTGAAGCTGTTGACCATTATGTATACCTAGGACAGGCAGTCCAGTTAGGTAGGTCCAACTTTGAGAAGGAGATCTCTCGTCGAATTCAACTCGGATGGGCAGCATTCGGGAAGCTCCGAAAAATCTTCGTGTCCGATTTACCTCAGTGTCTCAAGACGAAAGTCTATGACCAGTGTGTGTTGCCAGTGATGACTTACGGCAGTGAAACGTGGTCGCTAACTATGGGTCTCATAAGGAGGCTCAAGGTCACCCAGCGTGCAATGGAGAGAGCCATGCTCGGCGTTTCCCTGCGTGATCGAATCAGAAATGAGGAGATCCGCAGGCGAACTAAAGTAACCGACATCGCTCGAAGGATTGCTCAGCTAAAGTGGCAGTGGGCTGGACACATAGCGAGAAGAACCGATGGCCGTTGGGGCGGAAAGGTTCTGGAATGGCGACCGCGCACCGGACGACGCTCCGTGGGTAGGCCCCCGACAAGGTGGACCGACGATCTGGTGAAGATTGCCGGAAGCCACTGGATGTGGGAAGCGCAGGACCGATCGTCGTGGAAATCCTTGGGGGAGGCCTATACCCAGCAGTGGGTGTCGTGCGGCTGATATGATGATGAATCTTATATAGCTCAGAGTTCATAAGATCAATGTGATGAGCGATCAATATATTATTATTAGGTAATAAGGTACCTACTAATAGGCCGCGGCATGCAAGTTATTACTGCGCATATTTGCAGTAGCCCCGCTCCACGTCTCCCGCCAATAAGACCCCAAAAATTAATTCTGCGCACAAAATGGCAGTGCTAAAGTTACATGCCGAGGCTTGTATCGATGTGACATGTTAGATGCAGTGACTTTTTGATTGGATTTGGTGTAATTCGGCATCATGTGCCATGTAGTGGTGTGCGGAATCCTTCTAGATCCAAATTCCCTAAACGGGTTTAAGAACTGTCAATTTCATAATAACGAAGATTTCTGTGAATTTTGTGTGATGTAAAATTCGTAGTAAAATCCATTTTGATCCTGTAGGTATCAAATGAGCTGGTGAAATCGATTTGAAATAAAATATTAAATTCGATATTTTTGAACTAGATTATTAAAAAAAAAATATTTTTCGAGCAATTGATGATTATTGAAATAGTAATACCTAATTGACACATTTTAGTGACATATTAAGGCTATGTCAACATTCTGTAAGCCTTATAAATAGTAGTCATAGTAATATAAAGTAGTCATAGTAG
Organism: Agriphila geniculea; assembly: GCA_943789525.1. NCBI lineage: Eukaryota > Metazoa > Arthropoda > Insecta > Lepidoptera > Crambidae > Agriphila > Agriphila geniculea. The sequence goes on from OX038883.1 coordinate 9,561,210, forward strand.
TACATAGTAGTCAGTAGTAGTAGTCACCGTTCTTGAGTGTTTTCTGCTGTTTAATATAAGTTCAGCTGTTTTCACGCTAACAATTTTCTGCACATCAAGAGTTTAATGTAAGAAAAAATATGATTCTTAAATTCCAATTTCTTACCTTTAGAACAGAAATACCTAAGCATACCATTTTCTTTGATTTATTTTACCAAAGAAACATGTATTTATATTCCCACAATTGTGTCCACATTAAGTCTGGGATTTGGCAATAAGAGCGAGATTCGGAATTCACATTAAAAAGCCCATTGTGTGTGTGGTTCATTACCGAAGCTTTTCATTGTTTGCCTGAAAATACTTTCTCTTGAGAAAAATAACATTGATGACATTCGCAGATATAAAAGTCTACTCTACTTTGTAATAAAATATACATGTGTATTAATAGAATAAAAGAGATCTGCAAAATTAAACTCATTTCGAATGTCTCAGCGCTAAAGTAACATTGCGGCGACATTTTTCACTATTATGTCTGACATTTTTTGAACTGCATCACTATCAAATTACGTAAACGCCTTTATAAAGTGCACCAAAGTCGAAATCAAAAAACTATCGCTTATTATTGGAGAGCAGCCCATGGCTTGTATTTGTGTACTGATAAGAGTTCCAAGGACAAGGGGACCGACGATTTGGTGAAGGTCGCGGTGCGCCGCTGGATGCGGGCGGCGCAGGACCGATCATCGTGGAGATCCTTGGGGGAGGCCTATACCCAACAGTGGGTGTCGTGCAGCTGATATGATGATGATGATGATAATGAAGAGTTCCAGTTATCCACAATATACAGTAAAGGGAATATTTTAACGATAAATAAAGCGTTGGTAATATACCTAGTTTGGCTACAGGGTGTCCATTAGGAAGAACGTACATAAATTCTTCTCACTATATTCATCTGGAAGAAATTCAGATAATTAGTAAATAAAATGTTCACCCCTATATAGGTAACTTATCTTTTCAATATTCGTTTCTTGACTGTTAAACCTCGACGTTTAAAATAAAATAAAAACTTGTTTATGTGGTATTTACATGAGTCGAATTTAGTCAATTAGCGCTGGTGGCGATTCGATTTTACAAGCGATTATCCATTCTAATAGCAAAACTAATTTTAATAATAAAATTAGATTTGCGATTAGATATTACAAGCGATTTTCGATTAAAAGCACTTATTGACTTTAGTGACCTGCCCAGTTGTCTGCCAATCCGCTCCATGTAAATACTACTTCCTGCTTAATATTAAAAATGTGAAAGTTTGTGGGTTCGGATGTTTGTTCCTCAATCACGCAAAAACTACTAAACGGATTTGGTTGAAATTTGGCACACAGATAGGAGATAGCCTGGATTAAAACATAAAATACTTTTTATCCCGATATTCTCACGGGAACGGGAATCACGTGAAACCGTGGGCAGTCGCTAGTAAACCATAAATCACACAAGCTTTTCAGCAATAAATAATGCCCTCCTATTAGAATGGAATTCACTGTTACTTGTACCAAAGGAAACCATTAGACGCAAAAAGTGTGGATTTCATTCGGTATTTGCCACATCAGGCACTGCCCATCGCGTTATCCGTTAATGGAGTTGCCTAGTATGTGGACGTCTAAGCGCTATAAATTCCCAAGGAGCCGCTCTAAGTCTGGAATTTATTTCATATTATACCGAAAGATGTGTGGAGATTCTGGCGTATAAGGTTTCATGTTAAATGTAATATGACGCTTGACATTTAATATTACTTAGTATTGTGTTACAATGTCTGATTTTAGCATCAAATTAATGCGATTTACTTTAGTAAATGCCAAAAATTATAGATCCTTTTTGTGCGTGTGAGACAGAGTATACAGCGTGATCCTCTGTGGCCGGACCACATTTACCAACCACTCAAACACCACCACATACACCATCTGGGTACTTAAATGTGGTCCGGCCACAGAGGATCACGCGAGTACTGTGATACTCGGTCATTTTGTATTCACCATCCAAATTTTGAGGATGTGTTCAGTCCATGAAACTCAACAACTTTTTCTAAGGAACACATCGCCAAATATGTGAAAAAATCGACTATCCATACAAATCGAAGAGATCACGTGATAATTTAGTATGAGATGATCAAAATTTTGTGGCGAAATTCAACATATGTTTCCTGGAGAAAGTTGTTTAATTTCACGGACTGTATAATTATATCCATGAAATTTTGACTCTGTATATCTATTCCATATATAGTTATAACCTCACACACTACACTCGTCAAAATATTATTTGCTGTTCATATTCGCTCAGTAGCTTCTGCATGATGAACCTGACAAAAGTTTTATTTACAACCAAATGTCATTTCCTACAAATAATAAAATTTTTGTCTACATTAAAAATGTCATTTTAGTTAGACATTTTGATATGAACAAAATGAACTCTCGTGCTTGTTAAGATACTTGGACTGTAACTGAGGACTGGCATACGCCTTATTTATTTGTGTCTTTACCTATTACAAAAAACCCCCCCTTAGGGGCTGTCTACACGAGCGAGAGAATCGCAACGATCGCCGCGATAACATCGCCGTGTGTAGACATACACGCAGAGTGTATAGAAATAGGTACGTGGCACGACGATAACATCGTCGGCGATTCTCTCGCTCGTGGAAACAGCCCCTTAGTAAAAGTTGTTTTGATGGTCCATAATTACCTATTTTCGGCATTAGGGGTTTTTTTGTAAATACGTTGTAACGGGTGTTTTTTTTTAGAGGTATAGAACTTTCAGTTGGCATTACTTTTCAAGATGGCGACCGATTTGACAGCTTGTAATGAAAATTTTTTCCCCCGGGGTATTGATGGTATTTACCCCACTGAAAATGTTTTCCCCCGGGGTATTGATGGTATTTACCCCACTGAAAATTTTAGTCGGTAGAGCAAAGGGGTCATGTCGCGTGGCTCAGTCATCTATGGACCAACTATGATTTTGGGCGCCGTTGATAACAAAAAGGTAAAAGATTAAAAAGATAAAGTGTCCACAGATCGAAACAAAGTGAGTTTAATAAATCAAACCAAGATCTATGTTGAAACAAACATTTATTTAACGCATCGAACTACTAACACAAAGTCAACAACTATTCGTTAAGAAACGCGTCATAAAAATATTTAAAACCACTTGGGTTATAAGGGGCTCAACGAGCAATCCGAAGGGTTAAAGTGAGGTCACACATTATATTTCAATACATATTACCTTGGGAACCCATACTAATGTTAAAACCGCACGAAGGCAAAATGGCATAACAGGGACCCTTGACAGGGTAAAGTAAGACCATACATTGATCACAATAATAATGCCCTTGGGACTCACTATAAAATTAAAACCACTAAAGAATAAGGGATTTATAACTAGAAACCCTTAAAAGTTAAGGTGAGGACATACTCGCTCGCTTCCAGCCAGTCGGACGGAATAAGCTGCCGTCTGTCTAGAAACGAACCTATATGTACCTACTGACAGGACTTATGCTAAAATACCAATCACTTATCATCTTAACACAAGACATTCACAGTAAAATAGAATTATTTATACATTCTGGCTCATGACCAGAGTTTACGCTGAACCTAAATTAATTTAAAATATGTCTAAGACATTTATTGGCTGTAGACCTGCACTGGACTAAATTGAACATTGTACCAAACCAACCTTAATTGCGTGTTTTTTTTATACACAGACAGCATTTTGATACTGTACCTGATGCTTTTTTTTTCTTTCCTTTTATTTCTTTCTTACATTTTACTATTTGTGTACATTATTATCAACAGTTACTAACTCAAATTCTAACTATCAATTTTTCTTTATACCTACCAAAAATATTGCGAATTGAATGAAATTTAGCATTAAAACTTTGCTTGTGTTCAAAACAAATCTTAAGAAAAAAAAAAGAGCTAACAATTTTTCTTCGCTTTAAACAAGTTATAATCCTGTTAAATTTTGTGGATTAGTTGTTCCTAGGTAATATAAGTTTTTAAGAAGATTATAAAAATAGCTGGGTCAATGCCATCTTGCGGAGAGGCTTCAAAGCTATTCATGATATAACAAAATTAGAACGAATTAGTGTTTTTCTGCGTGCTTGCGATACGTGTGATAAGAATTACACCCAACATTTGTTAGATGGCGCTGTAATTTTTTATAATTTAATAAAACCCTTCTGAATAGTAAAATTGAAATAATTTAATGACTCGTGCTTTACAAGCTGCAGGGGATAAAGGGTAATACATTATTAATACTACAGTAATTTACAAGTAAAGGGTTGCCTGGAAAATTAAAGTAAGACATTATCTTCCACAACTGCTCAGACATGTTTCACTTTGAAGTCATTCTCCTTGTTCTACTCAAAGCTGTTCGCTTCCAGAAGATGTGAAACTGCATTGTTAATTCCCAGTAACATAGCCATCATTAGTGACCCTTAAAACTTGAAATCTGAAAACATTAAAACACAGAAGATAAGATTTTAAACTTACTTCAATATGTCATTTATTGGAATGAATTGACATAAATCAAGGTATTTTCTAGTATTATAGTAGTATACTATATGTAGTGATAAGGAATAGATAAGTTTGAACAGTTTCCATTCTTTAATCAAATAACAGAGATAGAAACTAAAAGAGGGTAGAATCTTGACGAACGATAAAACTCCATTTTCATCAGAAATACAATATTATTGGGGCCTTTGTGGGATATTTTACTATTTATTATTACTACTGAATTAGTACAACAATTCAGCACAAAAATTTGTGTTGTAGATTAGATTTTTAGACTCTTAGATTTTGAATGAGAGCAAAAAAGCAGATTTTTCCATGTAAAAATTTCTCAAAACTAAACTAATTTAAGAATGTAAATAACTTTTGTGTTTAATATCATATTCACAAAACTATTGTTAATTTGATAAATTCAGTATGTCTATATTATAGTTTAATATAAATTGCATCATAGAATAAAGGAAATAATACTTTTTGAGGAGTAGGAAAAAACATCAAAAGATGAAAAATTTTTACTTCAGTTAAGCATTTGGCAAAGTTAAAGAATACAAAATGAGCTGTTGATTTATTTACCTATATTGTCATTATATTGTGGGAGGTGGGAAATCGTTCTACTCCTGATTGCTTACTTGGAAGACCAACGGTCTCCATAATGAGATGATCACTTTGTCACTAGCATAAGTCCAATAGAAAATGCGTTGATTATTGAAGATAAAATGATTCTTCACGCTGAAAATTAACTAACAATAACAGCTGGCGATCACAACTAATAAAAGAATACACAAGTTAATCCATTCATTACATTAAAATGATAACAGCTGATAAGAACTTTTTAAATTGTTGCGTTCCGCATTAAGCGGCTATCACACGGCCATGCGGGCGTCGGTCGGATCTCGTCAGTCCTGAACTGTGCTTGACTGATTGATTGATGTCGTTGCATTTTACGTCGCAGCCCGTGACTGTGGTTAAACTAACGATAAAACCATTGAAATAATACACGAAATGCCTGAAAATATAGTTGTAGGCTTTGATTCACTAAAATAAACTACGACAGTTTATATAACGGGGGATAGCGTTATTGACGGTCTTGACGGGACGTCCGTTTCACTCTATGGTGACGTACAATGCAAGGAGTATCATATCACTCATCGTGAAATAAATGGTTAAACATATTACTCACTGTATACAAGATTCTGGTCGAAAGTAATACGTAAGTTAAGCGGCGCAGAAGGTAGAAAATATTATTGACAGTCTTGACGGGACGTGCACTGGCTTGTGCAAGAACCAGCGCGCCTATTATTTGAAGTTGCCGACAAACGTACCATTTTCCACGGTGTGTTGTTCTTGTCTGGTCTGTGTCATGCTCTCTCATGCGTCTGCGGACAAGCCGTGGGGACGCGCCTTTATTTTGTCGCCGTCTTAATGTAATATTCACTAAGAGGAGCTAATAGGAGATAGGAGCTGGTTTAGATTCGAGCACGTGCATGTGTTTGCTGCGTGCCGCGTAGATGTGTGCATGGCCGCACGTGTTAGCACGACCGGAATGCCCGACTCGATCGGCGTTACATCCTTGCTAATGTTGTGGATGCGGAGGTCCGTTTGTTTGTTTATGTTTGTTTGTTTGTTACTTCTTCACGTCTTGACTGTTGGGCCGATCATCGTGAAGTTTTGTATGCACGTTGCCGGGGGTGCGAAGTGCCGGGTGCCTTTCGTCCCGAGGAGAGGTGTTGTTCCCGAGGGAAGCAAGGGACTTTCCACGCGGACGAGGTCGCGGGAGGCCGCTAGTAGCTCATATATTAGTGCTAAGAATTGTCTGATTTAAATCGTTGACGGTGTAGTGACGCCTTATTGAGCTCAAAATGAGTTCAAAATTCCCCTTGGTTAATGTGAGAATAGCCTAAATTGAGTTGTCTATGGATTATGATAAATACATAAGGTGTCAGCCAATCAGGAAAGTCGGGAAAAATACCGGTATTAACACCCTAATTTTTAGAATAACACCCGTTTTTGGGGTAAATTCTCAATGCACGGTACCTTAAATTAAGGAACTGACTTAGTAAAAATTAATTATTTTAACAGAAATATAGATTATTAACAATCAAAACAAGTAATAGAATGAAGTGGGAGACTAGTAATGCGTGAACGGGGGATAAGAATATAGGAATGTTGAAATAAATCTAGGAAACATAATATGATTTTTTATAGAATATTTAGAATTTATAAGCTGCTGTCTCTTAAATAAGATTATACTAACTCAATGTGTTAGTTATTTAATTATATACGCTGTTTAATTGTTTAATTAGGTTTTCCCAAGTGTTATAAATGGATTTATTATGTCACCAATACGTCAAAAGGGTAAGAAAATCAGCGGATCTATCTTGGAATAAACAAGCGTATAGTTTAAAATATACTCGACGTTGCTAAATTGATAAGATGGACAAATAGAGACATAATTGAAAAAATATGTATTTAAACTCATAATGAGGAGTTTTAAATGCTCATGGCTACGTTAAATCACCTTTCTCTCTCGAATGAGAATCTCGGGATGGAGGAAAGCGGTACAGTCACCACTTTGCTAGCTTATATATTACTTATATATTACCTTATAAGGTTTAAATATATAATAAAACGCAAATTTTGGCGACGAGACCATATTTGGTCAACTACCAGTTCTTGAGGGTATAAAAGACGAGGTCCAGAGCTTCTCGAGACAGTCCAACGAAGATTAGAGTGAGCGTCGAAGCTCTGCCCAGTATACCAGCGAAAATCAGTAGAATTCCAGTCTTCAAAGTAAATTTTATTCTGAAAGTTAATAGTGCTAGTTTTCGTGTAAAGTTTATCGTACATTTGCGTGAATAAACTAGGCGCGTTGTAATTCTTCTAGGATAGCCAGCGATCTTGAGAAAAGTGTGGTTTTAAGTGTAGTGGTGTGCTTTGGCCCACGAGGAATCCATCGCGCCGTGTAAGATGGGGCTAAAGGTGAGGGCAGTCTACTTATGAAGACTAAAGAGTAACCAGATTGTCAAGTAAGTGAGCATGTTCACTAAAAACCTTCTCATTGTGCTAGGAGAAAATTGTGTTTTCTTTCAGGGACACCATATTAATATGTTTGTGAATGTTAGACGACCTAGGGTCAAAAGTATTCTGTGTTGCGCTAGGTACCATTCACTAACAAGAAATCTTTAAAACATCTAGACGTTAAAATTGAACCTAAATTGCTTGTACTGTTCTGTTAGGCGGTTAGGTATTGTGCGTTTAAATAAATACTTATTATGTTCACATTTTTTTTTGTAAGCTCTAGCTATGCTGTGTGCCAAAAAAATATCTAAATATCATAGTTCTATCTCCAGGAGAATAATTGCAAAATTCCCATTATTTACTTCATGAATTGAAATTTTGCCATAAAAAATCAGTGAAATTTCAAAACTTAAAATTGGATTTTACTCAAAAATATGTGAACAAAATATTATTGTTTCCATGTGGTCAAAATCTAGGTCTCATACAGGTCCTAAAACAAGTCCTAGACTTGTCTATGTTGACCATTTAAGGTCACTAATCTCACGTAGTGATTACCTGTATGCGTCATAGTTTTGTACATTTTATGTGTGATCTAGACAATGTTTTTCTCAGAGGTTTACCTTGCTATTTTAAATACCTAAATGTCCAACTGAACAATGAGAATTGCCAAGGGAACCTTGAGAATGACAAAATCTATTATGTGTATATATGTGCAATTCCTTGCTACTGCTCGGATGAAGTAAAGCAAAGCCTGATTATCTAAGCCCAAAAGGATAGCTAGGGCCAACATCATAGTCTAGTCTAGACTTTGACCAACAAATCTAGATGAGGCTAAATTTTCATCCAAACAATAGCTTATTGCCTATATTGTATGAACTGCTATACCATTGATATGTATGTACCTTATGCATATATGCATACACTATACTCCTACACATGACTATCAAATTCTGTGTAGTTTGAAATGGTTGTGAATTCAATTCAAAGGCATTTCAAACGAGGTAAAAAAGGGTAAAGCCAAGCGCCTATAGATTTGACAGAAAATTGCCAGGTCTAAGAGTAGCGTTTCAACAGATGTTCACAACCCAACGAGTTTTACTTTAGGGTTCCATTTGAAGTAATTTCTAGTCACACTATGACGGTCGCTCGCATTTATCAAGTTATCCATCAGGATGAATTTGAAAAGTGCTCTGAGGGTCCGGGTAACCACCAGACTTGTTTGAGTGGTTCCTAGTACCATGATTAGTATAGGGGTTTGTTGGGATGTGATGTTATGTCTGAACTCCTTAAACCATGTTAGGTAGACCTGCCAACAGAGGATCTGTGAGTTCTGACATATTCATATCCTGACGGAACCACTATTAATGATGAGACTTGATCGGATGTCCTTTGGTTTCCTGAATTCAGTTACTTCAGTCTAAAACTTTGTTCTTGTGGTATCAGTGGTTGTGGATGAATATCCATTCGACTGTTGATATACAAGGCAAGGTGCATCCTTTTCCTGTGTCCAAACACTTGTGAAGGTCTGATGAACCGAAACCTAAACTTGACAGACGGCGGAAGCAATATGAAACTGGTGACTTGGCTAGGTAAAGTTCATAATTGGTAAAATACCTACTATACAGACATACATTATTACTTGTCTAATTTATGACCCTACCATCTCACAAAAATACCTAATTCAACCATTATATCTTTTATTAGTGCATTCAATATTATCTTGAATTGTACCATTCAACTCAGCTTTGTGCTGCCTCCATGTCGTTGCAAGAACTTTGAAACATGCATGGACATTTCATACAGAACGCAAACTCTACAAGCTGTAATGTGTTATTGACATATTACTGTAATCCATATCTATATCTTACCCTTGACTAAGTGACGCAGAGGTTATACGGGCCGCGAATACACATTAGTAATGGTTTGGTCCTAAATCACCAGCCAGAGAACATGTTGACGGTAGGCTTCCGTCTCAGCTGACCTTAGTGGGTTACCTATACACTCCACAATCCTGATAAACATGCAGGTTGATTTGATCACCTAATTGTATCAGGGAACATCACCTATTGCCACTCCGATGGAGTGGCACCATCAACTCTTGTATCTACTTGGTATAGTCTCTACGGAGCTATCTTAGTAGTTACTTAAATTCATGGCCATGCATGTGGCATTGTGACGCAATGACATGGATAGCACCAGGAACGGTTTAACTTAACTGTATGGTTAAATTAGTGTACCTTCCTATCATTTCATGTCGATTGTTGAGTAGCGCCACCGTTGCGCAGTACTTACCTTCCGGGAAAGCATCTTGTTATGCTGGTTGGCGATTGGCACCTGGGAATGAGGGGTTTATGGAGGAAGCATTCCCCCGGGGTCATTGACCTCGGTCCTATTAGTCTATCTTGATCCTTAAGTACCTATCCCTATTCTTACTCTAAATCACAAATATATTTACATTATGTTAGGTATTATTAATTATATTTTATTATGCTTTTTACTTCTAAGACATTAGTGATAAGGCTTTAGTTGTAAATAGAATTAGCACATGAGCACTTGATATTGAACCATCTGAACTTAGTCCAGGCATACCAAAAGAGTCTGGATACTACTCTCAAATCTCAGCGTAGGTCCTTTAAATTAGACGATCAAAATTTGGCCAATACTATGTCTTCATGAAATTTCAGTTATTTACAGCTGTAATGGATTGAAGATTATGTTACCAGGACTGATTAAGTCCTGGTTAGTTAACGTCACTCCAGCTAACCAGTTTAGCCAAGCGGGAAGTTGAGGTACAAAATGGTGCCGCTCGCTGAGATTTTAGATTTTCTGTGAGCAGGCCTTATTGACATTGTACTTTGTCAACTAAGCCTTAATACTAGTTCGTTTCCACAAGGAGGGATTGTTACAACATGACCTCGAGTAACCTTTGCAAATTTATAGGCACTTAGGGTGAAAAAGGTTCATCCGAACGTGGATTGATTCCCGGGATACATGTTACGGAACACTGCAGCTACGGTAATAATGAAAGGAATCTTCAGAATACCTCGGTTATGATGATATACTCATTGCAGACGTAATGTATACCACTTGCTGCGAAATCGGCGGGCTTTATAGCGAAGCTAAGCCTTAGTCCTGACGCAAATTTTGAGGTAAACTATGGAAACGCTAAGCCATAGTCTTGACGTAACTTTTGAGGTAATCTATGGAAGCCCTGTAATTAAAAGATAAAGTCACCCAATTGTCGTCACATTGAACACAAGGTTTTTCTACAACAAATATTATAACCAAGTTGATTTGCTTACCAAATTGGGCTTGAATTACTACAGGTTTTTATCTCATAAGAGACATGTTGAAAGATAAATTTATGAGCCTCGAGCCCTAGAACAAGTCACAGAATTACAATTTTGACACCACTTGCAAAAACGGACAAATAATTAAATTCACATTTTTCTCACACTCACCACTTAAAAGCTCAACGATCGCTCAACGCATCATTAAAACAAAAGGAAACCAACGCCTAGTTGCAAAAATGATGGTTTCACATAACAAAATTCTGCATCTGTACGACACAGTCGACAATGAAACAATGAGAATCAATCAAAAAAAAATAACTTCCGTAGAATCACGTCTTTTGTCATTCTTGGAAACGTCGCAAAAACTCTCGAACCCCATAGACAACAGACTGCACCGTAGACAGACTACAGTGTATGAAAATACTTAACGTTTACATGAATATAATTATTAAAATCTTTAACCAGCATGCCAGACATTGACATCTACTTTAATTAATTAAAATAACAAATAAGTGACATTTATTCATTTGATTTTATCAACTAAGATAAATTTATTGGTCCGAAACGTCTAGGTAGCTGGATTCGGAACGCCAAACGTCACATCTGACAGTTGTCACTTGTCAATAGATAAGTCAGCTGTGGGATGTGTAAACAAGAAAATTTATTTATTTTAATTATCAAAAAAGCACTAAAATTCTTAGTGACGGATGTTTTAAAATGAATTTAAGTGAATGCCCTGTTGCCGGAATATGTGGTTCAATCGCCGGCATTCGCTAAGCTATTGGAAATTAACTCAAACCAAAGGTAGATATCTGCACACAATTTACAAACGCTAATCATATCAAAAACTATATGAAAACACTGGGCGTGTTTTGTAATACCTATCTAAACCTACTACCTAATGTTGCGGCCCCTCCCTCAAGACTACAGTGAGAATTTCACCATAAAAAGTACTTTAAAATCAAGTGTTTGTTACCCCCAGAGGTATGTGAAAAAAAGGTGTTACAAGCTGTCAAGTGACTTATTCTCAGTTTGGTTTGGCAATTCATCATGAATAGACTCACGCCTGAACAACGCCTGCAAATTGTGCAGTTTTATTTCGATTTATTGAAAGACACGTTTGGTGACTGCCTAATTTCACGTTTTGCACCTGTGAATTGGCCTCCAAGATCTTGTGATTTGACACCGCTAGACTATTTTCTGTGGGGCTATGTAAAGTCATTGGTCTATGCGTTAAGCCACAAACGCTTGAAACGCTCTTGACCATTTGGAAGACAGCCTTCGCCGTGTTATTGCCGATATACGGCCAGAAATGTTGGAAAAAGTCATCGAAAATTGGACGTCCAGATTGGACTACATCCGAGCCAGCCGTGGCAGTCATATGCCAGAAATCAAATTTAAAATATAATGCCACAAGATTTTCTTTCAAATAAAAAAAATCATGTCAATCGAATAATCCATCGTTGTTTTATTGCAATTTAAAGTTCTATACCTCTAAAAAAACACCCTTTATAAGGTAATCGATGTCAGTAAATGTCACAGCACTACTCTCAAATCCGGAATCCAAAACTATATAACCTCGCAGTGAATCATCCGACAACTAGTACAATACGCAAGCGATGAACTATCTCGAACTTCGGACTCCCAACTATGTCTGGTCTGATGCCATTGAAACCAAAACTATCTTCAAGTCCAATATCGCACTGTTTTTGTCGCCATTATTAATAAAGGACTTTGCAGTTTAGATGATAAATGTTAATGAAAACGGGCACGATCGTGCTAAGTTTCAATGATAACAAAAAGCCGAAATGTTATCACTTTGGTCACATTTATCTTAAAATATTTGGTTTAGCTTAGTTAGTAGTTTTGTTTAAAATAATGATTGAAACCTAAAGTGAATGTTTAGCCTGAAAGCGTAACGGAAGCTATATCGATTTAGGTTTTTTTTTTATCACAACTTTACCGTTGTTGCTTGCATAGTCATAAAACATAATATGTCATAACTAATGTTAGAGTTTGTTCACGTGGGATATAATAAAAACTGTTCAGTCCTCTTATAAGTTCAGTATTGTGGCATAGTTGCAAGTTTTCCATCTCGATGCGAGAGTTTTCAATTCGATCGATATTGTTTGGTTTCCTGCATAATTATTAATTTAGTTTCTTACGTTGCAAATTACATAGGTAGCCCTTGGATCTATCACTTCTGAAGAATCACCCTCAACGTTGTTCCGAATTACTCGCATACTTCGCAAAAATAGCATAAAAATCAAGTATATTCTTAAACAATTTACAAAAATTTAAACAAAATCTTTTTTTTTATGTCGAGGTCAAACAACGCTACGCTAGCTTATCCTTACTAATATTATAAATGCGAAAGTCCGTTTGTTTGTTTGTGTGTTACGCCTTCACGTCCTAACTACTGAACCGATCATCATGAAATTTTGCATACACGTTGTCAGGGGTATAGAGAAGGACATAGGGTACCTTTCATCCCGAAAAAAAGTATTGTTCCCGAGGGATAGTAAAAAACCTTTCCACGCAGACGAAGTTGCGGGCGGCCGCTAGTAGCGAATAAATACTAGAATATTTTATCGAATCTTGTAGGGTCTCAGTATTTCGGTAGTGTTTATCGGTAAGATTGCGAATACTGCAGGTTCTGTTAGCTAAGCGATTAGAGACAAAATATTCTTTCTAGATTTTAAGATCAATAAGATTTTAATTTTTCTAAGGAATTTGGGGAAAATAACACTTATAGCACAATAGAAAATTCTACTTCCTGCAATTTCTCACTCATTACTGCTCTGTTCTTAACACAGCATATTCTACCGTCTTCAGTAAATGCTCGGTATTTCTCAGATAGTGTGTCTGTGTACCAATCAGACACTTCCCAGTTTCCCACGTCCGCTTACAGCCCGATGGGAACCGTAAACTGAGCGCTAATGCATATCCTTTGAGCCTTTAAAGTGTTGCTAGAATTTCCTCCGACCAATTGAAAGCTATTTGCAAATAACGTAGTATTCCTCAAATGATTAATATCACTTGAACAATTGCTGATCGTAATTATTGATGATACATCTTGAAAAGGCTTGATTTTTTAACGACTGCCCAAAAAAAGAAGAGTGTATTGTATTCACGGTTCATATACGATGACATGTTTGTGTGTATGTAAGTTTCTGTATTCCACCATAACTTCTAAATGACTGAACAGATTTGAATGTGTGAGGTAACATTAAAATCTTTACACCACCTCGAGTGACACTGCGATCACTATAGATTTTTTGAAAATTAAAGTTCATATTTTATGTCGGTTGCAACGTGAAAAAAAATGTTTTCTTCAATTATTACAAAATGGGTATCAAATAAAAAGCTTTGAAGAGCACATTCCAAAACTATATAATTATACTAGATAATATGAAATAAAATAAACAATGCTAAAAACGAATTAAAATGTTTCATTGCAGTCCAGAGACCTTTTTGATTTAAAATTGTTCTACAGAACGGTTCCCCGACTGCAATGACACTTGTTATTTAACTTTTAGTACGTTTTTGGCAGAGCAGTCGTGTTTTTAATATTTTTAAGATTAAAATAAATAATAAAAATAATTAATTACAACCAGCGATGTATCAACAGCATCAGTATTTATATAGAAATAACTAAGTAGAGCAATTCATGCCAGTATTTAACAATTTTTTAGGGTTCCGTACCAAAATGGTAAAATAGGAACCCTTATGGTGTGACTCAGTCTATCTGTCTGTCACAGCTGGATACCTCGAGAACTACTAATAATAATTATTATAATCATTTATTCCAGGCAACAGAAATATCTTTACAATATTAGGCCCATATAATAAATACCTTACAGACTAACATACATAATATATTATATCCTAACTAATTTACACGTAAAGAAGGCGGCGACGTGTTACGCAACGCAGTGTGATATAAATGATATCAACTTCAAATTTGGAATAGTTTAAGATGACATTTGCCCAACTATTATGCAAATAAGAAATAAATAAAAAATAAATATCTTTTTTACAACAGGGACTGAAAAGGGGTCTTAAAAATTTGAAGTGGGGCTAGTAGAGCATGTGGGGTATCATGTAAAAGAGCGCCGTTAGCACATTTTTAATAATTTTTTGTTTTTTTTTTTAGGCCGCATAGTTTTCGACTTATGGTGAAAAATGTAAAAATAAACATTTCTTCCCCTTTTCTCCGAAGTTTGCAAATAAAAAAATCTGAAATAATTCTATGTAATACCAGTTTATATAAAAATTACAGGAAAAATAAAACGATGTCTCAATATAGCACACTTTTTGAGAAATCATCAAATTTCTAAAAAAGTTAACATTAGTTCCACTATCGGTTAAGAGATGGCGCTGACCTAAAACTGCAGTAATAATTTTATTATTTTACTCTGCAGTGTATTTATTATGATGGTACGGAACCATCGGTACGCGAGTCCGACTCGACCTTGACCGGTTTTATTTTTACATTAAATGGGTTTACTCTTATCGCTGGGTCGTATGCTTGCGGGAATACAGCATACATTTAATAATATCAGAATATTAGAGCTACTCCCAAAGGAGTCCGCAATAAGTTCTCCCAATTAATATTTCGTCAACACCGAACCGAAGTCAGAACGATTTGTACCAAACTAAGTATTTAGACATTACAAGCATGTAGACTTTATCCTACACGGCGAATAGATTAGTGAGCCGACTGGAAGTGCTTAAAACTTTACGTAGTGCCTCGTAACCGTTACGGCACATTAAGCCACGGTATTTAGTTCTGAGGTGGATCTTGTTAGGGAAATTGCTAACAAACTTGACGATTCTAGAAGTTCTATATTTGATTTAATACAATGTTTGTAGTGGAAAGTCCGGCTAAGGTCTTGGTGGGAAATAGTTCAATTACCTTTGAACCTTTCACAGTAGATTTGCAGCCGACCTGGGGCCGTATTATGACCTCTTATTTCCTGGCAGTTTTCTGACTGGCTATCAATCTATCTCTTTTAATTGCTATACAGCGAGAAAGAGATGTAACTATAGCAATTCATAAACCTGGCAAGTTTTAAGAGGTTGTAATACCCCCCTGATGATGCAGACGAACGAGTATCACTAATGTGGTATTTAAACGAGTTGACTTGACAGGCAACTTGACAGGCGATTTTAATCAATTAGCGCTTTTTATCGACAATAGATTGTAAAATCTGATCGCAAACCTTGTTTCAATAAGGTGACGGTGATTTAATTTTACGAGCGATTGTAGATAAAAAGCGATAAAATCACCTGCCAAGTCGCCTGCCAAATTGATCTGTGTAAATACCGCCCAAGTAGGATATAAAGGCTGAATCGGCAACCCAGGTAACGAATATCAGGTACTGTCACTTGCCCGACGACAGTCACATGATAACTGAAACTGATAAAGTAAAGAAACCGAATAATCATTTTATGGGTCTCGATGAGTTTTACTGCTGCAGACAACCTTTGCCCCATCTAGTTGACATTATACTATAGGCGAGTGGTGCCTCTCATTTAAGTCTCAATGTTTGATATCATTTTTCTGAACTTCCCATTATGATAAAATATCTAAAAAGCCTTCTTATTTCAAACCAATTTGTTTTTTTAGTGCTTTTATTCGGATAAAAATAAAAGTTGATTAGGGCCTTAAAGCCGGATAGATTGAAATATTCAGAAACGTGTAACAATTTGATAGGTTCTAAACTGGACCAAAGCTTCCGTCTGAGCAAAGTAAATGCAACCTCCTAGAACATTTAAATCGTAAACTCAGTGCAACAATATAAGCACAACTTAAGTGCATTCGCAATAAAAGCTGCTGTTTGTTTAGAGTCATGTTGTACGCTCTGGAGGCTAAGACAAAGTAGATGAGTTGTAGAGTAATTATTCTGAATTTGTTACGTTATATGTCGATTTATATCTTTGTTAATACATTTTTAACTGATTCTAGTTGATATTGTTTACCAAAAACAATTTTAATTGGGTAAATATTGAAAAAAATAAAAGTTATCCCCTTTTTTCGAACACCGTAAAAACGTGTAGTGGAAATTTCATTATCCCTACAAAATGTTGCCATGATCCTCAAACGTCCATCATCTTCGGGTGACGACATACCCGCCCAAAAACCTGACTTACGACTAAATAAACAATCCTAATATTCGACTCCATACATAATCCCTGCCATTCTTACCCCATAAAAAAGGGATATTTCCCTACTAAAGCATACCATAAACACAATACGTCTTACAATTATGTTGCGCTCACTGACGACTTTATGTATGGCGTAATAAGTGGCAATATTGCTTAAAGTACACTTTATGTCAGTGTTTCAGTCGTGCACTGCGTAACGTCTCCTAATTCTGCTATAAAAGTATGGCGCACTTAAGTTTATTGCGATCTAAAGTTAATAACTTTGAGGGTCGTTGTTGTAAGCCTCTTTAGTTATGTGACTGTTCCTTGGACGTAAAATCGGGAAAGAATCTGTTTGTATTGGATATTATATGACTATCGTTTTGTGCGGCTGAAACACGTTACTAAAATGTGTAGACATTGGCATAAGAATAACTTTTCGAAATAGTTATTATTTTTGTATATCTAAAGTTGATGTTTGGCATCATAAACATTTGCTAGACAGAACAGTTTTTTTACAATTAATAATTTTCATAATTTAACTTAAAAGACAAATTTTCTGCACCAATGGTCGAATCTTCGGACCGGAATAGATTTTAATAGATTTTAAAAAAACATCGCATTTTAAAATAAAACTTATTTCTGCCTAAACCATTAACTGCAAAAGCTTTATGAAACAGCTCCCCACAAAAGTATTTCGATTCCAAAAATTCCTTAAGCCTATTCCAGTTCCATAAATCAATTTTGTCAGGAATGTACTAGCGTTATACGTTTTAAAATGTCACTGTAAGAAATTTACGATCATGTAGCAAACAAACAACAATAACTAGCGCTTAAGTAGAAACATGGTTCTGCCAAGTTATGACTCTTGGCCGTATTCCAAGGGCTTTACACCCTCATTTACTTGATTACTCGATTGGAGTCATGGTAAGAAAAGCAGTGTTTGTTTAATCATGTTATTAAAATATTATATCAGAAAGCATAATGGAGGAGTTAAACGAAACCACTATTAGCATTACTTTACGGTTAGTGCGAGTACTTAATAAGAAAATTGGAAAGTTTAACTCAGAATTTTGTTTTTATCAAGAAAATTACCTTACCATAACTTACATGGCTACGACGCAACAACGTCAAGCCTTGAAATTTTTGCATTGTACGAACATTCCCCTGCTACGATTCTATCAATCTGTTTTATAATAATGCATGTTTTTTTCTTCTCTTTACTTTTTAGCATTGACAAGTTCTTTGATATTCTAGCAAACGATGTCCCTGAGCGGCAGAAAGTAATAGTTTCAAATAATTGGGGCTATTGGACCAATACAGTTTACATTTTAATGGTTTTACTCTTCTACTACGATGGTTGATAATGGCGAATGGTGGTTGGTATAAAAATGACATACCTACGAGTATCATGTTTAGTTAACAACCAGCTGCCATGGCAGCAGGGCTTTTCACCAGCCAGGAAGCCTTATCTGACTCATTCTCAACTGCGGCTATCAAGACAGTAAATCAAGACAATGTGGCTATTACACGTGAATTTGCCGCCTTCAGTACTCCACCGATAGTTACTTCGAAGCAAACTGATAAGGTCTGACGTAATTTGACCATGATTCAGCTTAAATCACTATTTAGTACGGTATTTTGGAAATGTTTGTATTTCTGCTCCTATAGACACTGTTATTTGTAAACAACAACAGTCTCGCAGGAGTAGATTACTAACATCATAAACAATAACATTTAATTCACGATTTTTCCAAAAACAGCCAAAAAAACAAAAAACCAGCCAAAAAGAAACGACTTTTCATACAAAACTCGATCGGCTGTTTAGAAAGTTTGAATATGTTTTGCCTCTTTTCGGAAAAGTCGTAAAAAACGTTGTTGTTTATGATGTTAGTAATCTAGACCTGCGAGGTTTTTGATGTTTTACAAATACCCTTTATACCCATTTCTAATAATTAATAATGATGTTTTGAACTTGCCAGACCCAACGGTTTACAGTTAAAATTTTTCATACTTTTATTATGGTAGTGAAAATTTTATGGCAATAGTATAAGGTTCTCGCTATAAGAGTGTAACGACAAAAATCGAATATAACTTTACTTCTAAAGAAAAAAAAATACAGAACATCTCACCCAGATTCACGTACAAGGTTTGCGTTCGAACGTTCCGCTGCGGTCAGTCGCCTCACCCGAATTCAGTCGGTCTTATCACAGTAGAAACAGGTTACAGTATCAAGTTAATCATCATTTCTCACATCTTAATACATATATTGGCTGAAAACAAAATCAATCTTATCATTCGATTAGATAAAGATCGAAATGAAGTACCTATTTATGTGCCCTAAATGGGAATCGTATTTGGAAGGAAAATGCGCCGAAATGACTCGTTCAGGAATCTCGGTATATACATACATATTTTGATATAATAGTCGCGATGTTGCCACCACCTCTACCTACCGACCAGCCCCCCTACTCAAATGGATACATTTTTATTCGTTCGCTAACTTAAAGTTTAAAAAAAAAGCAATTAAACGATCAAGTCACACGTCGCAAGTTTATGTAAATCACAGACATTGTTATATTGTATGGGATTGACAAGTCTACAAAAGTAATTTTGGAGTTAGGAGCTTATTTTTAATTTTAAAGTTAGCAAACGAATAGAAAAGTAGCCATTTGAGTAGCCCCCAATGGCAGCATGTGTGAGAAGAGAAGACAAAGCGATTCGTTTTTTAACCATTTACTAAGCTGGGTATCGACCCTTCCGGAATCCAGGCGAAGCTTTGACCAACTGAGCTACAAAATCTTTAGAAAAGTCGTTGCATCGTTAATTTTATGGTGCAAAGTTATCAACTGTATTTATCAGTCTTACAGGGTATCTCAAAACGACGCAACTACTTCGAGCGTGAAATGGAACGCAAAAAACCGCGGTAACAAAATGAAACTAGTGTCGTTCGATTTCGGTCCTTTCATTTTTTGCCATCATGTAGTACACGGCAGGTCAGCCTCATATTGCAAGCTATTTTGAAAATAATCGATCGAACACCAGGAAGCGTGAGTCTAAATTGGGATTATTTAGAGCGAAGATTTACCGCAAAATGCGACCTGACTTGCATCTCAAGGACTACAAAATTCAGATTGTGCAAAGTTTGTATGAACTATTTCAAGACTAAATATGTGATTTCGTGGAGAGGCATTGAGTGGCCATCTTGGAACCCTATCCCACCAGAATTTTTGAAAAAAAGAAGAAAAGAAAGAAAGAAAAATAATTTATTTGGGACAGACATTTTTCTCGCAGGGTTATCTCAAGATTCATGAAACCTGGCTCGAGAAGGAATATCGAAGATACGATCTCATCTCTTCCTCTACATCTTCTTCGTAAAGGAAAACGCCCATGAAACATCTCGCCTTTTGGGCTTTTGTGCCTTAACAAAACAAAAACCATAAAAATATTTGCGTTTTTTTATTCCCAAAAATGTTTACAAAACTATTAGTCTAAGCCTGGGACTGAAGACAGTTTTTATTAGTAGTTAAAGCATTTAAAACTTTCAACGGTCCATCCATCTTGTCTTTATTGAAAATGTTGCCACAGAATAAAAGTACAGATCTAAAATAAGAATCGATTTCTGAGTATACCGAATCCGATTCTTTTGTTGATAGTTGAGTATGTGAAAATAGTTTCATAGTCATGTTGAATTACATTTTTGATTCATATGATTATATTTGAATGCTTTCCTCGCCCTAACTTCTTAAGAAAAATAAAAAAAAAACCCAAATAATCGATTTTAATATAATCATTACAGTCACATTGACGGTGACAGAAGGAAACGTTTTAAGGTTGGTGGAATTGTGCTTAGACCACAGAGCAAGCCATTCATTAAGAAGAAGAAGGATGTTTTGATTTTTTTAATAAGTTCTTTTAAAAGCTTTTAAAAAAACACTACTGTCTATCTTTTCAAGAGACGGCGGTGTATGTTATTGTCATCGTACGTAATGATTTGACATGATCGTTTGTTTTCTGTGCAATTCCCGAGTTGAGCTTAGTTCTTTGGTCATTTGTGTTATGTGAGAGTGAACTGGACACGTAGTATTCTGTTATTTCTGTTGTGACAATTTACCAAGTTAAGCTAGGACCAACGGTTTAACGTGCCTTCTGATTCTAAAGTACAGAGGAGGAGAAAAAAAGTATTTTTGGGTCACCCATCCTGTAACCAACCCTTGCAAACCAGTATGCCCCGCGGCGCTAACCAGCTGTGTCATCGAACTCCTCCCCTGAACTTGTTACTTACATTTTATTCCCAAAACAAGACGTTTACAAAAAAACATAACCTAAAAAGGTTATAGAAAACTTGTAAATTATAAATTATACTAGGGTAAGATATCAAAAACTAATTACTGATTTTAATTAAGGAATCTATCAGCTACCAAAATCAATTAAAATTTTAGGGCACAAAAATATTTAGAGTGAGATGTTGTGCTCTTAGAAAATGGGCGATCTCCTTTCTTGCTTCGTCTTTTCATTGATACTAATAAATATTAATTAGAATAACTTTCTTGCTTTTCTATTTCATCCGATATTGTCGTGTAGTTCTGAGACATCCCTGTACCTCTTATATTTAAGTTTAAAAATTGCCGCTGTTATAAGCGTTTTGGAATACCGAGCAACCATATTGTACGAGTAAGGAGTAAGGACACTAGACGAGATAAAATACTGCTACTTATTTATTCTATGGTTTTATCAAACACGACCCGTTGGGCGGCTCGGTGGTTTCTACTGATTAGTACTCAGTACGGTTAATCTTATCCATCCGTTTCGTCTAATCCACGTTAAGGAATGAGTATCTACTAATTCTACGGCTAAGACAAGTGGTCCTATTTGCTTATTTGTCTTTTTAGGGATTTTAGTATGACGATATTAATTTGACTACTGGCATTATTATGGATCTACAACTTACTTTCGAAAGACGCACACTTGATGAACGATTGATGGAATGAAATTTACAAAAAACCATTGCTCGAGCTGTCTTAGTTTCTTACAATGCGTCATCAATTTTGAACGAAAACGATTCGGTGACTTAAAAAGCACAGAATACTATTTTCATCCTTTATAAAACCCCGTTTTTATTAGTTCTTTTTCTCACAACGACATTAAAGTTTAAAAATTTAAAAAAAAGCTAACGACTGCCCGCGACTTCGTCTGCGTGAAAAGTTTTTTAGCTATCCCTTGGGAACAATACTTTTTTCTGGATGAAAGACACCCTATGTCCTTTTCTGCACCCCTGACAACGTGTATGTAAAATTGTTTTATGATTTCAATGCCCAGATAAAGCTTTAAGTGCGCTGTACACATTGGCCCAACGCGTTGGCCGAGCGCGTTGGGCCAACGTGTAAAGACCTACTTGGCGGTATGTTGGGAGTTGGCGCCAACGTGTAAACAGTGACATGCCTTGGCCGCGCGCGTTGGCCCAACGCGCGCGGCCAGGCGTTGGCCCAATGTGTACTTCGGGCTTTATACATTTGATAACGTATTATGCCGCCAAATTAAACATGATTGTCATATGTTTGTTTGGCAATTTTTTTGAATTCGGATTATAATTTAATAACTGTACTCTTAGCACGAACAGCTATCGAAAAAAATAACGCGCGTAAAAGTACTCGATAGGGAATTATCTATGGAAATTTTCATTTCACTTCTCGGCGGTAGATGGCGCTGTACAAATTTCTAATACAAAATTGCTCAATCGAATGTTTCTACGCGCGTCATTTTTCTCGATAGCTGTTCGTGCTACGGGTACTGACCGATATGATATCTGTTATCTGAGGATCGAAAAATCAGCCCTAATACGTGAAGGCATAACAAATTAACAAACAAACAAACAAACGGATTTTCAAATTTATAATACTATATTAAGTGCATTTTTTTTTAAATAGGTGCTATATTTTTTGTTCAATATTTCTTAAAATATACAAAAATATGTTGGACATAAAATATATCCAACTTTATAGAAAGAAGATCAAACATATCTTGCCCACAGACCCATCCCCTCAATTCCAAGAAACGGGCCTCTGAACAAATAAATATGACGGATGGGTCGCGATGTTCAAAGTAAACAAAAATAATGTATCTGCTCTGAAAAACATAAGTCTCTGAAGCGAGAAATTAAAATTTTGATTAAGTTTGGAGACTAAACACCAAAGGACGTTTTTGATTAAACGGGGTCGTAATCGATCATACTGTCTACATTATTATATAATTAATTCCTAGAAGAACCTTATATTTTTTGTAGACCATTCCATCAAAATCAAACTTTGACGCGTTTATACCTACAGATCAATAACAATCCCAAAAAAGTAAAAGTAAAGAAAACCAAATAAAAACTACTCCACATTTTCAAATAGAGAAATGAGCTAGGTGTTCAGTAACGTAAAATAAAAAAAAATTTTTTCGAGGTTTCACTATTTTATTGGATGGATAAATTTTGACCGACTTTCGTTGTAAGCCGCCTAAGCACAATTTGAAAATTGTGCTTTTATCCGTCCGCAATGGCGCAGTTTATCCGTCTGGCTACCAAGGACTCTCGATATTTACAGAGCTTTCTCTAACTTCACCCTTTTTGGCCAAAAATATATAGTTTAATTATGAAGAGTTTATAAATTATCGTAATTACTTGCATTAGGTATCAGTCACTTGGCAAAAAAAAGATTGTAAATGTTTACATTTGCCGTTTTTACACAGGTAAAACAAGTTAATCCTAATACCAAAAGAATTTACGCTATGTGAAAACCAAATAAAAATCCACAGACCCTGCAGTTCCCGATAATCTTCGGAGGCATTGAAAATGAATACAAAAATTTAGAAAAACCAAAATCAAATCAAATGCAAAATCCTATTATATTTTGAAAGATACCTAGGTAGTACCTATTTTTTTTAGTTTTTGCGACCTCCTTTATATTTATTTTATTTTATTTATTTATTTAATCTTTATTGCTTACTAGCTGCCGCCCGCGACTTCGTCTGCGTGGAAAGTTTTTTTGCTATCCCTCGGGAACAATAGTTTTTTTCGGGATGAAAGGTACCCTATGTCCTTCTCTGTACCCCCGGCAACGTGTATGAAAAATTTCATGATGATCGGTTCAGTAGTTAAGACGTGAAGGCGTAACAAACAAACAAATAAACAAACAAACGGACTTTCGTATTTATAATATTAGTAAGGATGTATCAAATACAGCAAATGGCGGACTTAAAGCTAAAAAGGTATTATCTCCCAGTCAACCAGAGAGGATGTGACAGTGAAATATATTCATGCTAGCCTGGTACTTTTCAATAGATTGATTGCCCTGTTAGAACTGGTCTCCAGCATTTAGGACTCCTGCGTTGAGAGCTGTGGGGAAAGTGTTGACCATTCTGATGAACAGGTACTTTGATTAGCTCTTTTACATTCATGCTAGCCTGGTACTTTTCGTTTTAGTCATATAGGCGTATTGATTTTACTCGGTGTTAAAAATAATTTTTTTCACGCTCGTAAAGGCACACACCTACAGGACACAATTATTATTATTAACCAATTTCACTCGGAGAAGTCTCAATCGACGCGCAATCTATCTTTGGAGATCCGTTTTCGTTATATTTTTTTATATATGTAATAGTATTTTTTTAATTAATTACTTACTAAAAGAAGATTATTTTTTTCAATTTTCAAAATTTCTTAAATACTGTCCAGCTAATTTTCAAAATTCCTTCACTGTCGGATCCACAATTAAATTCTAAACCTGGGGACACTTGTTTCATGACAAAATCTCAATTATCCTTGGAAGTATAGCGAAAATAGCGTATGGGCCGAAAAAGATTTGATAGACATTTTCAATGTCAAAACAAGCTACTCCTCATTTTTAAGTAAAATAGAGAAATATGCCAGGTGTTCTTTAACGTAAAATAAAAATCGTTGTTCTAGGACTCACTATTTTATTGCGATAGATAACTTCGGCCGACTTTCGTTGCAAGCCGCCTAAGTGCAACTTTCAGCAATGGCGCCAGTTTAAAAACAATCCCAAAAGAATATAAACTATTTGAAAGCAAATAAAAACAAGGTATAGGTAGGTACTCCACGTTTTTAAATAAAATAGAAAAATAAGCCAGGTGTTCGTTAACGTAAAATAAAAAGCGTTGTTCTAGGACTCACTATTTTATTGCGATGGATAACTGCGGCCGACTTTCGTTGCAAGCCGCCTAAGCGCAACTTTCGGCAATGGCGCAGTTTATCCGCCCGCCGGCTCCCGAGGGCTCTTGATATTAACGGAGCTTTGTCTAACTTCACCCTTTTGTGGAGCTAAGGCCAACCTCAGATTAGATATTTTAATGTTCGAAATTCAAAAGTTGTTGAAGTTGTTGAATATACCTTATATTAGTACCTAGTTGAAATTATTGTTTTCTAGAACCATCAAGTATATGAATTTCCACTTACTTTACTCAAGTAAAAAGTCTTGATTTTCAGTATAACACAAATAAACGTTTTTTTGCAATTGCCTACTACGATTTTCAAAAGGGTTGTTTTCCGGTATTTTTTTTATCTTAATATGCTCGGAAAGTAGGTACCTATTTCTCGTTTTATTTAGAAAAGACACCATTATACCTAATATGTAATTTGCATTATGACTTTCAAATGAGTTCTTTCCCAGCAGTTTTTACGATAATGTATTCAATAAGACGTCTTTCCTTATCATATAATAGTAAAAACAGTCTTAAATACATTGAAATCTCATCATCAAGTCATTTCTTAAGGCATATTTTAGCAGCACAAAATCCTTCTGTAATGGAATAACAAACAGACCAATAAATGGGCTTACCATAATATTAGAAGGATAACCTTTGCTCGCATGGATTCAATTTTTCATTTTTACGACCTTTCAAGCATTCTTTGCCTACGTTTTATCAAAAATTACTGCCTTTCTCTTGATCCATTGTGATGGGATTATATGTTTAACTTGACTTGAGAAAGTTTAATTTTCAAAAACTATTTTCGGTAAATATTATTCCGATTAAGTTTTAAGTTTACCAAAGAATAATAATATAAGATACTGATTGATGACAATCAAAATAATACTTACCTACCATCAAAACAACTAAAAACACGTTTTTTTTCAAGAGCAATACTTACAAAGTTCAGTTATTTCACCCGACCATTTTCTACAAATAAGAAGAAATGATTTACAAGAAACTACTCCAATTTTCAGAAAGTGCTTTTTATCTCTAAGTTTTAGTATCAGAAAACCGCAATGGAGCAAAAATAGTTGAGTAATGTTTAGTAATATTTTACGTTACGCAACCATTTACCTCTTAGATGGCCGAAAGCTTTCACCGGCGTGTAGCATCGTCGATATTCGGCCAATAATTCACAATCGCATCTTCCTTACACAACAATTCCATTTATTGAGGCATATAAATGTTGTAGACCTTTTTTTGAAACTGTCCACGAAGGAAATGTCCGGATTTTTCAAACACCATATTTCAATTTGTTTGATTGCTTTAGATTAAAGTTGACGTCGCTTATTATCGACAGGATTATAATGATCCAACTTCGAATGAATTCATTTAAATTTGCAAGGTACAAAGCCCGATATCTGTTTTCTACGGAATATTTCATTAATTCCTACCTAAATATTTTTTAATAGTTGTAATCAAAGGATGCAAACATAAAGGATGCAGGTTACAGGTCGGTACCGGTCGGTACAGGTCTGTACCGATCGGTACAGGTAAAGTAGCCCATACTTTTCTATGGGAGGTTGCATAAAGAAAACAGGGTGTCGGTACCGGTTTGCACATAGGTACATCCGCGGCGCAACAGACCTGTACCGACCGGTACCGACCTTTAACATGCATCCTTTATGTTTGCACCCAAATGATCGAATGAAGTGGTTGAATTATTTCTTAAAATTATTAAAAACTGAGATGACTCCTTTTCAAAGCACTCTTTATTTTCAGCTCATGTAATGTTATCTAAATCTCATACTACCTACGACATAAAGCCTGAACGTAGGTACATACACAAGTTGCGATCTTTATTGCGCCGATATTTCAATCGATTCACGGTACGCCGCATCTCCTGATATTATTTATGTGCCCGCTCCACGGAACCCTACTGGCCGCTGTGCGGTCTTAACGACCCCTGATAGATGATCTAGTATTAAACTCATATTACGAACACCCTAAGCTTAGCGGTTGAGTGAAATCCTTGATAACGTGTACGTTGTTAGAATGTAAAGGGTTGCTTCGTGAACGGGAGGCTGGTATAGAATTTAGGCTGTAAAAATACTAAAACTCCTTAAGCTTGGAACTCTTTCGAAAACCCTACGGGCCGCTCTCTACGATCTTAACGATCTCTGATAGATGTTAATATAGGTATATTAAATCCCACGTGGCTACATGTAGCCGGATAACAATGAAATATCTATTGTGTCTCATTTTTCTGTACCTTCGAACACTCCAAGGTGTTATAATATTTTTAAAGGGAAATACAAAAAATATTTTTATTAATTAAAAATAAAGATAATAAAAGGCAGGTAGGTATATCTAACACCTCCGTGGTACAATGGCATCAGCGTCACAGAAGCGTTTTCCGATGAAAATAGTGCGCTCTCCAACAATATGAATATTAGGCTGCGTTTAGACGATAACACATGACTCACTCAACTTAAACTCAACCCAACTGCAGCCCACTCCTTAAAATGCATCGCTTATAATCAAAAACACAGTCGCTTGTAATCAATAATACAGTCAATAACAAGCTCCGTTAAATTTTGTCGATGCAACTGCACCCGCCCTGCACTCAACCCGAACTCAATTCAAACTTAACCCGATCTCAAATCAAACTCAAGTCAAACTCAACCCAGACTGACCTCAAATTCAACTCAATCGCAGGCTGCGCCTTATTAATATGTCATAAGACAAAATTCTAATGGGGTATTTATATGGAGCAACTCGGAGGACGACTGATTCAATTAGCGCTTTTTATCGACAATTGCTTGTGAAATCTAATAGCAAATCTAATATTAATGAGGTGGCGATTCGATTTTACAAGCGATTGTTGATAAAAAGCGCTTATTGACTAAATTCTCCTGCCAAGTTGCCTGCCAAGTTGACTTATGTAAATTATACCCCGTAAGCGATGTATTTCAAGGAGTGGGCTGCGGTAGAGTTGAGTTTAAATTGAGTTCGGGTTGACCTCAGGTGGTGTGTTATCGTGTGAATGCAGCCTTCAAGTAACATTTCTCTCAAATGAGGGCTACGGCCTACTTCCAGCCGTGGGCTATATAATGGGCTGTTATGATTATGATGATTTCACCAAACAGACCTATTTTTCATGACCTTACTTCAATTACATTTTACTATAATATTTTATAAGAATTTTATGAACCGCTGAACCGTTTCAGTAAATACTTAAATTTTCTAATTCGCCAAGCATGAGCATGCAGAATTGAGTTTTAAATAAAATAATATCGTAAAATATAAAATATTTTATTCTTCAATAACCATTTTTGGTACAATGTTATACTAAAACGTATACATTCAATATTATTATATTTCAACTACGATTTTCAAACAATATCAAATTTAGCTTATATGTGATTTTGGAATAAAATTAACTTTCCAGTGTATAGTCACTTTTTTCCACAAAAAAGACTTAAAGTAACTCACATATTATAATTTTATAGAAATAATCATAAGCTTTACAATAAGGCAAAAAAATTCAATGCCCATATAATCCACATACATATTCGAAAAATTTCAATGCCAATATAATCCACATACATATTCGAAAATATTAAGAACTAAATGTTCAATTTTTGTTCAGGCTAACGATATTTGTATATTTTATTTATTGCAAACATAAATACAATTTTCTTTGGTGTTCAAGTTTAGCAACTAAGCTGATTTGAAATTCATCTTGACACAAATCGTCTAAAAATCTTTTTTCTATTATAAAGATAATAATTACTATGAAATTAGAAAGGGAAAGAAAATTATGTCTTATTATTGAACAGAAGATTTTCTTTTTATTTCGTGGCCTATTTTATGTCAAAAAATCATCAGAAAATCTTTGCAAATATATTTTTCTTGAATTTATATTAATTAAAAGTGATCTGTGCAAATGAGTTTCTTTTGTTTTATATAAATTAGCAATTAAAAATTGTCGTCAAATATAAATAAGCAGGTATTTTTTTAACTGAATCGTAATTCCGATTAGCGAGAATTAAAAAAAACTATCTTCTGTTGACCTCATTGTTTCTTATATTATCGGTGAGATGTAAAACAGTACGTACTAGAAATATATTTAAAATAATACCCGTATATTTTATATTTACAAGTGCAGATATGGCAGATTTGACTTACACGTTTTAATTCTTATTGAACTAACATTTTTCTACTCAAAATAAATAAAAAAAGGAACGACTATCTTCTATTTTTGGTCAGTCCAGTTATTACATATTCAATCGGCGATTTTTCCACCTAAAAATATTTTTTCCACTTTCAGTAAAAAAACATTCTATGTTCGACCGGCAACTCAAATATTTTTTAAACATTTCTTGTTACAAATTGTATTAAAAATATGTTAAAAACAAGTTTCATTGTGTGGTAGCCGCAATTCAATTATCTTTCACACGACAAATCTAAAATTGACAAAACTGTTTATAGTCCGTGAGCCCGCGACAGTATTGCCTACGTCATATGACATCACGATGAAATGCATGGCACACGGTCGGAAAAGTTGTGCTGAGCGAGGATCAGAAGATTATCCCAAATAAAATTGGCTGGAAGCTTGAGAATATCTTCCACTTCCGGTCAAAATTTTAAGATTATATTTACGTCATGTGACATCAGTAAGTGACCCGTGTCATCATTTAGTTTTCAATCGTAGAGAGAGTAAACATAAGTCTGTCAGTTCTGAAATGACTAAAAAACAAAAATTTTAAGTTTAAGGTATTCCGGCCATTTCAGAACTGAGACACTTATGTTTACTCTCTCTACGATTGAAAACTAAATGATGACACGGGTCTCTTACTGATGTTACATGACGTAAATATAATCTTAAAATTTTGACCGGAAGTGGAAGATTTTCATAAGCTTCCGGCCAATTTTATTTGCGATAATCTTCTGATCCTCGCTTAGCACAACTTTTCCGACCGTGTGCCATGCATTTCATCGTGATGTCATATGACGTAGGCAATACTGTCGCGGGCTCACGGACTATTAGGTACTTTAAGTAATTGGCGACTTTTTAATATCGAGGTCAAATAAATACTTGCTTTTCTTAAAATAAATCCACAAAAACATGACGCAAATTCGCTCTTTAAATCTAAAGTGCATAATAAGTAATAAATAGGCAATGTTGATAAAATGTTTCATTCCTAAGAGACAATCCTAAACTAATCCTAATTTACAAAACCTTCGATGAATTATGAAGTTGTAAACTTTACGCTTATATTAAAATTTTATCTAATACATACTTATTATACCTTTTAAAATATCACTGCAAAACATAATACTGCATTCATACGTACTTAATAATCTACTTTTCATGGAACTAAAAAAAACCTTTTATAATTGGAAGATCGTCCTCAAACACTTTAGTACCATGTCGCACCAGTTTTTTTAATAGACGATTATTTGGTCGCAAGCTCAGCCTGTGGGTCAGGGGTCAGTCCTGGTCGTCTGTATAGCGTTCAGCACCAGTTCCTTTCGTTTGTCGATCGTCATCTGTCTGTCCGTCCGATACGGCACCCCTGTCACCCCCTTTGTCTGTCAGTCACTAGTCAAAGGAGGCTGGACGCCGCGACAACGATATTAGATGCAACATACTGAAAACGCAAAAATAGTCGGTGTGACAAAGTACTAAAATTTCAGCTTCTTATTTCACTACTGTCTAAATTGGTGTGTGCTATTCGTTTGTATATCAACAATTTGATAATACAACAATATGATAGACAAATTCAATGGCTTTTTTCATACTGTCTCAGCTGTTATTTAAAACTAAATAATTTACAAAAATTTAATTATCATCCTATAGTTATAAGTATGCGGAGTGTGTGTATGAGGAGCTCGATTGCGCAGTGCGTCAGGCTGGATCCTTCCAACATTTTGGCGTGTAAGTCACCGTGTCTTTATCAATACATCGCTAGTTTAGTTCAGCATGCGCTGTGGTAATACTATATCAAATAGACGATGTATGTGTGGACCCAGCTTTAGTGCTTCGCCCTGCGATTGCGGCAGTTAAGCAACTTCCACAAAGGCTGGTCATGGGATGGGTGACCTAAAGAACATTATTTTGGGCTATTCCGCTACGGCCCATCCTCTTATCCACCCATAAGGAAGGTCTGTGCCCCAGCAGTGGGGACAATAAAAATGACTGATGTATATCAGTACGTGTCTGTTTGTGTTTCTATGTTATCCGTGCGTCTATTCAGTTCAGTTTCTTGTTCGACGTCACTATGACTGGAATCCGTTTCTGTAAAAAAATATTGATTATTTACTAAACTTGCCCAGTGCATAGTCTTTTTTTAATGCACAACGTGAGAGTGTTTATCCTTCACCTGACCTGATGTTAAGTGACGATTAAGGTTTAGGCCGAAGGGGGAAGTGCACTACACTCGGAATACTCATCACTGAGAATCTTTCCTCTAACTGCCGAAACATAACAATATTTAAATTGTTCTTATGGCGTCAGACCTAGGTAAGATGGTGGTAGCTAGCCAGGCGGAGTTGAAATAAGCCCTACCACCAACCAAACCGAGTACAAATTGTACACCCTGAGAATCAAACCAGGGACCTCTGCGTCTTACACGGGTGGACGAACCACTAGACCGCTAGAGGCGGTTAAAAGTATTGGTCATACTTAAAAACTAGCAGCTGTTAACTTACCATGTGGTCTGGTATCCAATGCCAGCACAGCTAATGGTGCATCATCCAAAACTCCTGACCATCTCGCAGCGAGGACCCTTGACCCCCTATGTCCTCGTACTACTACTGTAGGTACGATGTTTGATTGTATTGAAGATCCACTGTACATTGACACGCCTACGTTTCTGCGCAGGATTGTGCTAAAAAAGAAGAATGTCTTCATTAAGTGCCTTAATAAAGACCACTCAAGTGGACTTACATATTATATTAATTACTAACAGCCGCCCGCGACTCCGTGGAAAGATTTTTCTCTGTCCTTCGGGAAAAGCTTTATTTTCGGTATGCAAAGAACCCTATGTCTTCTTTGTGCCCCTGATAACGTGTATGCAAAAATTCATGATGATCGGTGTAGTAGTTAAGACGTGAAGGCTTAGCAAACAAACAAACTGACTTTCGCATTTATAATATTAGTAATAAGTAAATGAATAGAGTAATTAAGTATACTGTATGAAATAATACTAAATAATTTACTAAAAATAACCGACTCGTTACCAGCCCACCGATTACGTATCTCTGTTGCTAACAATTCTCGATTGAAATCGCAGTTGCATTGCTGCTTTAAGTAAGATAGTTGTCACATTGGTTCTTACTAAAGCAGCAATGTCACTGCGATTTCTGTCAAAGTTGCAACAAAGTTAGATAATCAGCCTTCAGCTTAGATTATTTATATGTCTAGATAGAGTCTTAGGCTTTTGACGTATTAAACAAAACAGGCCAACTTTTTTAAGGTGGTGTGCATTTTTAGCATCATCGCGTCCAAAGAGTATTGTAATAAAAACTATGGTCGGCTCACACTACTGACAATGTGTGCGTGTTTTGGTCACCCAACTGTTGGGTGATATTTTTTTCGACGCTATCGTAGCTTCGACTGTCTATCTTGACATATAAATAATCTAAGGCCTTCAGATCATTTTCTCAGGCGGGAATCGAACCCGCGACCTTTGGAAGTCCGGTCCAATGCTCTTCTAACTGATCTACCGAGTCACTACACAAACAACTACTACACTACACTACACTACAAATAATTTAACAGGCATACTTACTAGTACCATAGTCAGTAAAATAGGATATTTCGAGCTCGATTTAAAGAAATTTAAAGTAAGGAAAACTTTTTACGGCCAAACGCCTATATTTTAACAACAACAGAAAATTATTAATTACTTTTGCTCTGGATCACGTCTAGGCTGCTTCTTCCTGCACATGACAACCAATGTAACACATAGAGTTGTCAATATTGTCAGAAAGACCAGTGACAGAGCAGCCCCGGTTAATAAGGCGACGCTGTTGTCAGCTACCGATGGCGGGTTGGTTGGTGATGGAGTCATCGTTTGAAGAGAACCTGTAAAAAGTTTGGACATCAATATCTGTTCAACGATAAGCAACACTAAAAAGTTAAATATAATCTGATAAATCAACGTTCTTTCTTTTTTTGCCTTACTACCCATGGCCGTTCGACTGCTGACACATTTTTTACTACGTGCAGTTTATAACCTTCTCGATTTTGGAACATATTAATAAAGTATCACACAATCCTTATACACCATGATTTTGGTGTTCGTGTCACTAATGGGACATTTATATACGAGTTGATTTTCCAGGCGACACTGTGGTCTTTTGATACAGTGGACATTTTGATAAAGTGGACAATTTGGTGAAGTGGTTATTTTGATAATAGGACATTATAAAATTACCATTCTGAGACTATGGACTTTTTGCTACAGTGAAGTAGGTTAGGTTTGCGATTCGATTTTACAAGCGATTGTCGATAAAAAGTCCTATTCGTCTAGTTGCCCGGATAATCGACCCGTGTAAATACCCTATTAATAACAGAGCACTGAAACTATGCTCATTGTTTTATTTTCAAATGACTTGGTTTTTCTATAACTTTTCTACCGTTTTCCTATTTCCTTTTGCATCACTAAATAAATAATGAAACCGGTCAGGAGCGAGTTGGACTCGCGCACCGAAGGCTTCCGTACCATCATAATAAATACACTGCAGAGTGGAATCATAAAATTATGATTGCAGTATTAGGTCAACGCCATCCCTTGACCGATAGTGGAACATTTTTTTTTCTTAAGTCAGCGCCATCTCTTGACCGATGGTAAACCAATTTAGGTCAGCGCCATCTGTTGGCTGGTAGTGGGACTAATTAAATTTTTGTTTGTTTTTTGAATTTCTAAAAAAGTGTGTTATATTAAGACATCGTTTTATTTTTCCTGTAATTTTTACATAAACTACTATCACATAGAATTATTTCAGATTTTTCTCTTTTCAAACTTCGGAGATAAGGGGGGGGGGGGGGGACGGTATGTTTTTTACATTTTTCATCATAAGTCGAAAACTATACGGCCTACAGAAAAAGAAAAAAAATATTTAAAATGTGCAAATAGCGTTCTTTCATATGATACCCCACATGCCCTAGTCACACCACTTCAAATTTTTAAGACCCCTTTTCAGTCCCTGTTGTAAAAAAAAATTAAATTTCTTTCTTATTTGAAGAATAGTTGGGCTAACGTTATCTTAAACTATTCCAAATTTCAAGTTGATACCATTAGTAGTTCTCGAGATATCCAGCTGTAACAGTTAACAGACTGAGTCACACCATAAGGGTTCCTTTTTTACCATTTTGGTACGGAACCCTAAAAAGCGAACGGTATTTATAAATACAACATAATCTATGTCAAATTATCTGTCAATTAAGTTAATCGGAACATAATCATATATCCAGAATCTGTGACATATTATGTCGTAAAGTAAAACAATCAAACCTGGTACATCCAAATCATCTGCTGTTCTTAACGCAACGCTAGCCAACGTTGCTGGTCTTGGCGATCTTCCCCTCGGGGTCTCCGAGTATACGAAGAACGTATACTTTCCAGGAGGCAGTGGATCGAGAGAGAACTGAGGTCTATCGTTTCTAGCACGGTATACCGCTTCTGTTAAACCTCTTCCAGATCCCTTAGAAGAAAATTATAGTAGTAAATGGAGAGGTATTGTTATAGTTGGTAATGAGTTAACTATGATTTATCTACACCCATGCTTAAAATCCTCTGTAAGTGGTTCTGAAACAGTTAGCTTACTGCCATCATTACATTATCCCGAGCGAGAGCTGGTCCTGCAGCGCCGCGCGCCCACGCGCGAGCGTTGCATTATGAAATTCAGTACAACATTATAACACTCTTGCGGAAGACATAATGACAAGGAGGGAGAGGAAAGTCAAAGTCAAAGACAAAGTCAAAGTCAAAACCTTTATAGAGGATACATATCATGGGTTTAGATAAATATCATGGGTGTTTTTAATCCATATGTATTAAAATATTGTTTGTTTCCCTAACAAAAAAAAATAATGGGTGTAGATAAAGTCTTGTATGCAACTGTACACAATTAGGTATTAAAACACTCATGTGATACGACTATCACACTCGGCTTCGCCTAGTGTGATAAACCCACATTCGTGTTTTAATACCCCTCGTTATAGTACAGTCCATAAATAACTAATAGAGTGTTCTCAGACATTTCGTAAAATTATTTGATATTTATAATTAAACTGCAGACTTACGTTATTAAAAATTTTGTACCTACGACCTTTATAGCGAGATTCTTGAATAAATTTTGACATAGCTAAATGTAAGAATTTTAATTAATAAGTACCATTAAAGTTCTTAAATAGAAATCCCGCTCATTTCTAGTTTTAAAAGCCGTATAAAAAAGAGAACTTTGTTTTTTGTGCCTCTTAATTAAAATAGATAATTTAATATTAGGACTTTCGATCTTGAAATTATTTTCGAAGTCGTTGATAATCATTTAAGTAGGTCATTAAAAAACTGAAATTAACTGATCTACTAACTGAGAAGATAAACGTTGAATACTTCCAACAATGCCACGCAATGATGAAACGCAATGAAATTTTTGAAAGAAAGGGTACTTCATGTATAAGGCATGTAGTCAAAAAGGCAATGAACATGTTACATTTCCAACAGCGGCGCTTAACCACTCCTAAGGTTAAAATCGCTTGCACGCCGCGCCGTCACAGCATACATTTAGTTCGTGCAGGAGCGATACGCATGCACACGTATTTTTGTTGCTAACTGGTTAAGCGGCGCTGTTGCACATAGTATAACAAAAAGTTAACAAAGACACAAGCACGGCAAAGCAAACACACGCCGCGCTCACCTGGTCGTTAAGTGTGGAGATCTCATTTTCCTCTGGCACGGGTTCCGTGCGGGGCCGTACCTCCAGCGCTTCCAGGAGAAACCTCTGTGTGAGGCCTCCATCGTGGCCAGGCTCACATTGGAGCACCTCGTTCTGTATTTCGCAGTTGATTGGCGGCTCCGGGAGAGCTAAAGATTTGTAAAGATTTGGATCTGAACTAATTGACACACAATGTGAACTTAAATATAAAAACTATATCGACCTCCTCTCCTCCGTGCTTTGGTAGGCACGTTAAGATGTCTATCCTAAATGCATTTGCAGTCGTTTACACCCACCAATCATCATTAGCATTAGGCCCGCGTGGTGGGTTATTCTGATGATGATGATAATATTATTGATAATTCTTACCAGCAGGCATTATCCTGAACAGGCAAGGCTCTCTTTGGTTCCCAATATCGTTGCTAGCCCAACAAGCCAGCCAGCCGAGATCGTCATTATCATTATCGGATGGTAAGCCATGAATCACTGTACTGCTGGTTCCCATAACTGTCACGTTGGATGCTGGTATCTACGAAGATTTAAAAAAAGTTAAAATGTCAAGTTGATTTACTTTTGTTTTCGAAATTTTATAGCACACGACTGCCCAAAAAAATTTGTGTTTTGTGTTTAGGAGTTGTTATTTGTCGTTTCATTTTCAGGAACGAAAACGCAAAAAGACTTGAACTGGCATTGTTAGATGGGTACGATACATTTTATTCTATGATTTACTCACTGGTAGTACATCTTTGGTCCCGTTGTAGGTCCAATAAAACCTCAAAGGCCCGG
Organism: Agriphila geniculea; assembly: GCA_943789525.1. Classification (NCBI taxonomy): domain Eukaryota; kingdom Metazoa; phylum Arthropoda; class Insecta; order Lepidoptera; family Crambidae; genus Agriphila; species Agriphila geniculea. Next base: position 9,598,132 of record OX038883.1, read on the forward strand.
CGTCTCTTGTAGAAGGTGCTGTGACTGAACATCGCGCTCTGACCTCGCCTCCTGGGGCACCTGCCAACTGCTGGACTACGCTGCCAGCCGCGCATTCTGGTCGTGCTGTCAGAGAATCATCATTGAACATTGTAATAGTAAAAAATATAGTGATTAGTGAGAAAATACATGTCGTAGTCAGTATTCAGTTTTACCCAACGACATAGACACAAAGGTTCATAAGTCCCTTTTTTGTTAAAGGGTAAAATGACAATAGCATTGGACAAAGTATTAGTATACGTTTTATATTAAGTACTAGCGACCCGCCCTCGCTTCATTTCGGTTCCTTCCTTTTTTGCCAAATAGTTAAATTTTGCTTTGTGGTGATCGATGAGCGATGGGTCTGCTGGAATGCGCCTATTGAATGTGTGCGACTGTCACGCGGCATGACATTACCGCCATGTTGCGGAAATAAGTAGAGCGTATTAATGTTTAATTATTTTAATAATATTACACGAAGTAATTAACTATAACAATATTTAAAAGAATCTGATTAATTAATAATAATAAATATTATTACATTAAAAATAATTGTTGGCGCGATTAACACAAAGATTAAATATTTGTGATTACCACCGAACTTCAGACAACATTATAGAGTCACATCACAGAATAACTAATAGTCATGAACAAAATTGCTTTTTATTATAATAATGTAGTATCGTAGTTCTATCAATTTACACAAAACCTTGACAAATTGTATTCCTAAACCTTCCTCATGAATAATTTTATTTATTGGTGAAAACCGCATGAAAATCCATGCAGTAGTTTTTGACTTTATCGTGAACAGACAGACAGACGCGGTGGAGGACTTTATTTTATAATATGTAGTGATAAGAATCTTTTGAAAATGTTTATTGATAAATAATAAACATAAGAAGTCTGAAAAAGCTCTACAACTTACACAGTACATTCAACGTCAGAGGTTCGCTCAGCGCACTGCCCTCCGAGTTCCTCGCTCTACACCTGTATAAAGCAGAGTGATGTCTTCTTAGTCCTCTGAGTATCAACTTATTTCCTTCCACTGCTATCCCTCCGATTGGATCATCACGAATCAGGTGAACCTGGAAAAGAAAAAACATAAATAATAAATATTGATATTGAAAGACTATGAATACCTTCGAGCTCAGAGCATAGCTCAGTGGATAGTGGTTTAGTTTAGCCCCTGGCCCTGCGATCGCGGCGATCAACCAGTTTAGCATATACATAGAGTAACTCTATAAGTAGCTCAAACTCTTGTATTGCCTTATAAAACATTACTTAGATTTCAAAATCTACACTTGTATAGTCACGTCTAAAAATATGTATTCGGTTTAGAACTTTGTCACGTTGTTGCAGTTGTCATTTGTCATTAAGTTCTGTTCAAAAAATTTAACTTTTAGAGTGACTAAGTTCTAAATTATTTACATATATATAGACGTGGCTGTACTATAATAAAAATAAATAACAACGATGCAACCATAAATACTCAGAATCAAAATACATTTTTACTCCCGGGTGAGTTCCGGCCTGGGATTAAAACTAGGAGCTTAGAGATTATTTTTTGAGATTTTCACCACTTTTCTGTTGCTATCGGAAAATGCATTATTTTATCTATTGACATAAAAACCAAAACTGAATCTTATTATACTTGAAATAAAACACTTTTTAACGGATACTAGCGCGGTTTTATTGAATGTACTTTAGTATTTGGTTTGATTTTTGGTTTTCCCGACGTTTCGGCACCTTTGCAGCTGCCATGGTCACGGGGGACTGAAGCTACCCGTGAGCCTACCCTCAAGCGATGAATTTTTTTAGACGTTCAGAAATTAAAATTTAACAAAATTTTTAATTATTTTATGTTGATTTATAATTTAATTTTATGAATTATTTAATGCTAAAAAGAGAGAGAATCTACTGAAACTACCACCATTTCATAAAATTGGGAGGCCCCTCCAAGAAAGAAATGGCGAAAGAAAACTTGGAGAGGAAGCCGACCTCCGTCTTTTGTATTAATATATTTATTTGCAAAAGGAACTAACCGTATCAGATCTTACAGTGTCTTATTATACTCTTTTCCCCTTTTCATAACACTCAATATCTAAATTATTTTCAATGTTTTATTACGAAACAAATCCACAACGACATAATAAACAGTTATTATAAAGTTATTTTCTGCCATAACAAATTGAATTTTCACAACGTTATAATTAAATTCGCATTACCGGTCGTATGTCACGCTAGGTGAGAGTTAAGTATTTTTATAAAGAAAATCGTTCTTGTGGCAACATTTCAGGTGCAAAATAAACACTTCAAGACTTAGTACTTTCATAATGAAGATCACGCAAGCTGGTATATTTAAATAAATATACATTCAGCTAAGGAAAATTAAAATATTAAATTCATTACTAAGTTTTATTCTGTGTGCAAGCTAGTAGAAAATTATACCTATTCATTAAGAAAACCATCAGCTCTTTGAATTATATAAGTGTACTAGCTTCCGCCTGCGATTTCGTCTGCGTGGATTTTAGAGAAAATCCTTAGGGAACCTTCAACCAGGATCCGACCAGCCGTTTTTACGCGATTAGGCGGATCCCCACCAAGCGCGCTGCCTCGCGAGGCAAAACGTTTGCCGCGTGTGGTAGGCCTCGCACGAGGCTGCGCGCTTGGTGGGGACCCGCCTAATCGCGTAAAAACGGCTGGTCGGATCCTGGTTGAAGGTTCCCTAAGGATTTTATCTAATATCCACGCGGACGAAGTCGCGGGCGGAAGCTAGTTAATTACAATAATCATAATCGAGTCCAGAGATATTAGTAGTATCCCGTTCCCGTTTCTTTACCCTTTCCCGTTCCCATTTCCTTTGGTCCCGTTCCTATTCCCGATTTCCTTCCCGTTTGCGTTCGCTTCGCTTTCGCTTTCGCAATCGCTTTCGCGATCGCTTTTGCGATCGCGTTCTCGTTCCCGTTCCCGTTCCCGATCCCGTCCCCTGAGGCTGAATCATGTCCACCGTGTTGGACTTCAAAATAAATGTCATTTTCGCATTCCTCATCCCATAAAACCTCAAGAACGACATCCACATCGATTTTCATGTTTACTTACCCCATTTACTCCCTAAGGGAAGAATTTCTAAATAACAAAATGCGTTTTTCTATTTATTTTTAGACATGCTCCTACGAATTTTAAAGTCGTAATGTCTATTTTATATTATTTTTCGATAAATAATTGAACCCCATTTTCACCCCTTTAGCGGTTAAATCATGTCCACCGTGTTGGACTTCAAAATAAATGTTATTTTCGCAATTACCATCTCATGAAACCTCAAGAACGACATCCATATCGATTTTTATGTTTACTTACCCCATTTACCCCCTAAGGGGTTAATTTTCAAATTCACAAAATATTTGTTGGCCTATTTATTTTTAAATATGCTCCTACGAAGTTTGAAGTTGTAATGTCTATTTTATATTCTTTTCCCCCTTTATTAACCCCTTTAGGGGTTGAATCATGTCGACCGTGTCGGACTTAAAATAAATGTCATTTTTGCAATCGTCATCCCAGAAAACCCCAATAACGACATCCATATCTATTTTAGGTTCATTTACCCCATTTCATTCCCATAGGGGTTGAAATACTAATAATAACATATACGTTGCGTTATATTTCCGTCCATAAGCCTAAATTATAAATTTAGCGATTTTTACTTCGAAAATTAAGGACTTTCTTATATACTCAACTAATTCCCCCTTTTCACCCCTTCGGGGGTAGAATTTTGGGAAAAGCTGAGACACGTATTTATTAATTTTCAATCATCAGCCTAACCACCTAATTTGAAGATCCTAGCCTAAAAACTGAGGGACTTTTATACAAATCTTCATCCCTTATTTCATCCCCTTAGAGATGGAATTTTCAAAAATGATTTCTTAGTGGATACCTACACTATAAAAGGTATCTATGTGCAAAATTTCAAGTCTCTAGGTTCAACGGTTTGGGCTGTGCGTTGATATCTCACTCAGTCAGTCAATCGGTCAGTCAATCAGTCAGTCAGGACTTTGAATTTTATATATATATATATTATCTATGATCAGCCCTAGTACAAAATTGCTAATATTCATAATAAAAAAACCCCGAAAATAGTTCATTTTACCCCCTAAAAACAAAGCTAGATAACATTATACAGGGTGGGAAAACGTCTTTTTTGGTTGGAGGGAGAGTACCAAGGAAAGTACCTTAAATATTGACGATGGTATCAAAAGAAAATATTCCTTTATTAAAAAAAAAATAAGTAAAACTGCATTCAATGATTTTTGAAAAAATAAGGTATAAACTAAACGACTATTTTTTATCTTTCTTGGGTTTGCATTTAATTTTAGATACTATGTTATTTAGAAAAAATTGACTCTTGTCGTTAACCCTATTAATTTATACCTATCATAAAAGTACAGTATGTTATTTTTGCGCATTATAGCTTATTCAATTATTATAGCTTAGTCAATGTGACAAGCGATTTATTTAAAATCTTTGTATGCAATTTATTTAATGATTTTAACAAAATAATAAGCACTTGAGTATTTATTTTAGTTTTTTGTTAATAAAAACAATAGAAACACAAAACTCTGTATGGTATCAATTGCTGATAATTAAACTACAAAACTAAAAATACTTACAAGTACATAATAGGAAATTACCTATACGCGTGATCTCTTTGTTACTCAGTAGTGTAACTAAAAACAATCTCTATTACGAGTAGCGGCAAAATATTGTATTCGAGAGTTGAGTATCAATTTTATACCCAATATAAATGGGTTAGTAGATACGGTGGATAGATACCATATTAGGTTTTATACTCGACATTTAAAATGTCACATGAAAATTGTTTACTCGTATTTAAAGCTTTTAGAACGATACGTAATAGGATAGATTTTTGTGAGAGCAAAACGTGAGTGCGTGTTTATTTAATTTAGATGGTAGAGTTGTGGGGGGATGTTTGATAGGCTACAAATATCGTTGTTATTTCGGTAAGTAAATCTTCTATGTATATAATTGTTTGTGTCTTGATATTTTATAATAAACTATGTTTTTTTTTAAAATATACTTTCGTGATAGGTACATACCTATTCAAATCTTGTGTAATAATTTTTATTAATGAAAAAAATAAAGCACGCCATGGAACTTACGTCAAGCTAGTCCTGTTAGCTTTTTGTTACTGTTTTAAATGTTGTGCTCAGGGTTTTTTTAAGCTACATTGACTATACTTATTAAGATAATAAATATCATTTAACCCACGTTTTTCATAACTCTTACCTCTGTACCTTTATAGAAAGTAAAGTTATTCGCTGGTGGTGACGCGTCCGCTGAACACAGTAGCTCTGCGTTCTCGTCTTCTCTCAAAAGACGAGGCTCTTTTGGATATGTCAGCGATATTTGAGCCACTGGAGCATCTACAAATAAAATTAATAATATAATTAAAAATGACTAGCCTTCAAATTCTAGTCTGAGATATTACTGAAATACAGTGCATTGTTTTCATTTTATTCCTCCCGCCCATCTAGATTGGGCCCACGTGATGAGTAAGCATTCATAAGGGAGCTTGTCAGTAGATTGTTGATATTGAGAAATGAATTTCTTCCAGGTTCGGACCAAAAAGAGACAGAATCGTCATGGTACCGCCTCGACAGGGCTCAACTTTCTGCTGTGAGCTGCCATAACGACCACGGCCGTGCCACACCACCACCACGCAGGACATGAAAGAGTATACATATTATGTTTGAGACTGCAGCCCTGGAATCGGGCTATAATATGGATTTTATTTAAGGCGTTTGTGTTGCGGATCTTTACCAACAGGCTAGAAATTTTCATGAGGGAGGGCTTCTGGCCGCAGGGCGTAGTGTACCTACCTACAAGCGCTTCCGAATTCCGCTTTCCAAATTGAATTTTGCCTTAGCCTAAGCTTAGCCTAATATTAAGTTATTTACTAATAATATTGTTAATATTTTTTATCATGTTTTTGTTTTAAGGTAGGTTTATGGGTCACTGTAGCGTGATTATACTTAATTAAAATAATGACAATGACTGATGATGATGATGATTTGTCTTAATCGTAATCGTAATTACGATAAAGGTTTAGTAAAATTAACGGTACTGTCTAAAAATCACTGATAGTTAAAATATAATCGAAATGTACTGCTTTGAATATAATTCAGAAGCAAATCACTACTGAAACAGCATTTTCATTAGATATTCTATGTCGACGATAAAAAAGTGTTTCCATTCGAACAGTCTGGTCTCCGCTTGATAATTACCAATGTTGGACAGAGAGCAATTATGTCCAGAATTAGTGGCAGGTGGGAGCCAATCATGATTTAAAATTTAACAAAGCCAAAACAGTCGTGTACCTATTGAGCAGACAGAGGAAGATTGTTTATTCTGTGCACGGTGCCTCGACAAAGTCGGACCCATACTAGTCCACAGACTAAATAAAAACAGTTGCGATATAGAAACATTTTTAATAATTTTGTTCTTATGTTTTTTTGCCATAACAATTTCTGATAGCATAGCCATTTTTATTGAACGACTTTTATGAACTTTTATTTGTTGGCTTTATTGTGTTGCTTTTAAAACTTTCATGGAAGATAAAAAGAGGTTTGAATATTCTGTTATGAACCGTGGCATACGCATACCTACTGTTCGCCATTTAGTTTTTTTTTCAAAAATAGCGGCCACGCACGAAACCTCTGTAAATCGATAGCTAGTACCAATATGAACAAAAATTGTTTACGACATAATCTACTTAAACGTGACGTTTCCGACATATAAGCTTTACGGCCTTTTGTTTTACGGCCGACCAAGTCTAGCTTAAGTATCAAAAGGCCAACAAGTAGTAGGCGAAAGGTTACGAATTACCCACCACCGAAAATGTAGCCAAATATATTCTTATTATGAAGTAAAATATGCAAAGTTTTTTACTACTTATTGGTATTATTATTATCTGTAAAATCTATGCTATGGCATCAGTTTTGTCCAGGGAGTAGGTAACAGCACAATTATTACTTTGTTTGTTTTGCAAGTTGTGTTTTGTACGTGCATAAAATAATATAACTGAAATAAACTTACATTTTTCCGAATTGAATTTTGAAAGTTATTATGCTATGAGGAATAAATACAGAACAAACTATCTATAAACATCGAAAACCTGTGGTAGACTTGGGAATATAATTTTATGCAATTTATTGAACGGTTTGCAACCATTTTCTTCTTTTACAATTTTATACAGGGTGTCCCAAAACTTTGCCACACCTAAAATATTGAAGATAGGAATTTTTACTGAAAGAAGAATTCATTTTGTTTTGAAAAACTAACGGAACTGCATTCATAGTTTTTTTTATCGCATACGATTTGATACATATTGATACAATCCATAATAATTAAAATTTAAATGTAAAATTTCATGGTCTTCCTTTAGTTTAAGATGATGTGTCACTTAACAAAAAATAATCCTTATAAGCAACCCTTTCGACCCTTTTTTCGTTTTTGGTAGGTTAGATTCCTGGTTAAGGCAGGCGATTTTTCAAAAATCTTTGAATGCAGTTCCAATTATTTTTAAAAACAAAATGAAGTCTTCTTTCTAGAGATGCGCTGAATGTTCGGACAAATATTCGTATTCGGCACATTCGGCATATTTTTTCATGTTCGTATTCGGCCGAATATTCGGTTGATTTGCCGAATAATTACCGAATATTAAATTATTTTTAATAACTTAAAAAACATTTCATTAAACACGACGGTTAACTAATTACTAAATAGATGTGGTTTATTCTGATTTGTACATATTTTTGTAAATGAAAGAAATACTACTTTGTGTACCAATCATATGTATTGTTAAAAAATGATTGACTGTAACAATAAATTAAAATTATAAACTTCTGCTTTTTTACAAATGATAATATAATTAAAACTAATTTTCAATGAAATTAACAAAAATAATACTGCTTTGAGTAACAAATTTTATCAGAAAATATTTTTTTTTAAGAATACTATCTTTAGGAACCAAAACAAGTACTAAAATGTAAAATCAAATTGGATTTTTTTAGTAAATGTCAATATTATGCTAAATAAAATTTATGAAATCAACAATAAAAAAAATCCTCGAGTAAGAAATATTAATTTGCAACATAAAAACTAGGAATTGACGTAACTATTAAATAGTTATGTCAATTCCTAGAATTTGTAGTAATCTGATTAAGTTTTTTATGTAAATGTTAATCAATGTAAGTCATATAAAATTCTTTGAAATCAACAATTAAAAAATATATCTTCAGTAACAAATATTAGTTCTCGAATGAGAAAACAAAAACAACGAGGAAACTTTAGAATCAGCATTAGTAGGTAATTTAAGTTTTAATCAAATTAAAATTGAAAGAGCGGTGCATTGGTTGAGCGAGCCGTACTAGCGCGAGGGGCCACGAGTTGCGCGCGGGGCAGAGAAGAGACGCTAGCAAACGCTGCCCAGCTCTTTCAGAGCGCCGCCGCACCGACGTATGCAAACCTGTTTACCGCGCAGAATGGAACCTAGTGATTCGGCCGAATATTCGGTTCGGTACATTTTGGGCCGAATATTCGGCCGAACATTCGTATTCGGTTAAACCTACATTCGGCACATCTCTACTTCTTTCGCTAAAACTTCCTGTATTTAATTAGGGTTCCGTACCCAAAGGGTTAAAACGGGACCCTATTACTAAGACTCCGCTGTCTGTCTGTCTGTCTGTCACTAGGCTGTATCTTATTAACCGTGATAGGTAGACAGTTGAAATTTTCACAGATGATGTATTTCTGTTGCCGCTATAAGAACAAACACTAAAAACAGAATAAAATAAATATTTAAGGGGGGCTCCCATACAACAAACGTGATTTTTTTTGCCGTTTTTGGTACGGAACCCTTCGTGCGCGAGTCCGACTCGCACTTGGCCGGTTTTTTTAAGGTACTTTCCCTCCGTATGGCAAAGTTTTGGGACATTCTGTATAATAATTTGTGCAATTTAGGTATAAATTGCTTCATCTTATCATGAACTAGCGGCCGCCCACGGCTTCATCTGCGTGGACAGTTATTTTTCTATCCCTTGGGATATACTATACTTATTTACTGAAATGTTTAGGATGAAATGTGATCATCAAGTCAACGTGTATGCAAAATTTTATAATAATCAGCTGAGTAGTTAAGACGTGAAAGCGTAACTAACATTAGTAGAGTCTATAGTATAACCATGGTAAACATTGAAATATAAACAGTTCTTTATTCAAATATCCTCACATAATACAAGCATTTTTAAATCGTAAAATCGTGTAACAACTCATTAAACAGTAAATTGTAACTTATTTTCTAGACCTCAGTCACTGTAAGAGCTTCAGCTTGATATACGAAAACTTTATGTTATCTGCTTGACTGTGTAAAACAGTTAAAGCCGCAAAGTTTGCATTTACACAACTCTTACACAATCTAATGTTAAGAGTCAAGATACTGAATACGCCAGGCGAGGCGATAAACATACTTGAAACTTTTAGCCCTGCTGATACTTAAACTTGGTTAAAACTGCTGAGATCTATCTCTCAACAGTATATTAAGCAACTATGTCTCTATAGACGTAGTTAATAAAATACCTAAGTATGTGATTAGCCTTTGATTTTTAAATGGGTATTTGGAAATGTCAAGGTATAGGTACTGTTACGGTTAAGCTATATTGGCCTGCCCAGTAACACTTTCGCCTGTAATTCTAGATTGTTCTGTCAAACCGAATAATCGTTTACTGCACGTTAAAATCATTCAGTCGCTTCAGCTCTCTTCAGCATCAGCCATCCAACCGTTTCCGAATATTCTTAGAGCAAGGCCCCATTAGTGCGTTGCGCTGCGTTGCGTCGTCGCAGCGTAGCCGCTGCGTCGTTTTCCATATATTGTTTATGACATGCCCCATTAGACCGTTGCGTCGTCGCGCGTGACGTTTCAACGGATCGACGGACAAGAGACGAAGCGGGAGGGAGGGTGATGCGCTGCGTCGTCGCCGCTCAGCTGCGGCGACGGACGACCAGTGATCCACTGCTACAGAGGAAGCTAGACGAGCGTACCCTCTTGCGTTGCGTTGTCGCAGCGTCAACGTAATGCAGGTGTGGCATACAATGCGTTGTTCCGTTGCGACGACGCGACGCAACGGACTAATGGGGCCTCGCCCAGGTGCTTAGATTAGCGCCTCGATACATCTGGTTACTATAGCTATGCTAGGTTACACGGTGACCGCACTGTAAGGTGGGTCGCTAGGATAGGAGCCTTGGTCATACAACTTCGCGTCTACCATACATACTAGGCAATCGCCTGGATGTATCGTAGGCATAGCGAGACACCTAACGCGCAGTGCTGCAGGTTGCGAACATTCGTGGACGTTCTTTTTACTTCGATACATAAATAGGCGCCACGCGCTAATCTAATCACCTGTCAGTGCGTACGCAGCCCAGTGACGTGATGATCTTTAAATGTTACATCTAGGTACATAATATATTAAATATCAAAGTAGATAAACCACTTAACACTTTGTTTTAAAAAAAACCGTTCAGTAAGAAGTACTTACATACGGAAGCAAGAAGAAACATACCTCCGGATTTAAACCAAATAATACCGTTAGCAGGACACTAAGTGTACACCTAGTGCAATATTATAAACACTCGCAACAAGACCCACGAGCCGCGATAATATTTAAACTCGAGGACAAAGTTGTTGGCACATGCCTCAAACCACGAACCCAGGGCTGAAAAGAGCATTAAACTTTTAACGGAAAAGAAAGAGTTTGGAGAAATGAGAATTTATTTCACGGAACTTCGATTTCAATATTTTTTCTTTTTACTTTTATAGGTTTCGTGCTGATCTGAGATAGAAGAAATAAAAAAAACCGGCCAAGTGCGAGTCGGACTCGCGCACGAAGGGTTCCGTACCAAAAACGGTAAAAAAATTACGTTTGTCGTATGGCAGCCCCCCTTAAATATTAATTTTATTCTGTTTTTAGTATTTGTTGTTATAGCGGCAATAAAAATACATCATCTGTGAAAATTTCAACTGTCTACCTGTTGTTGTTATTAATATCGAGCAAAAAACGGCAAAAAAATCACGTTTGTTGTATGGGAGCCCCCCTTAAATATTAATTTTATTCTGTTTTTAGTATTTGTTGTTATAGCGGAAACAGAAATACATCATCTGTGAAAATTTCAACTTTCTAGCTATCACGATTCATGAGATACAGCCTGGTGACAGACAGACAGACAGACAGACAGACCGACAGACAGACAGACAGACAGTCCGACAGACAGACAGACAGACAGACGGACAGCGGAGTCTTAGTAATAGGGTCCCGTTTTTACCCTTTGGGTACGGAACCCTAAAAACAAAATGCATGCTATCCTTAGAAAATTATAAAAGTCAATATGCTGGGCTTTTGGTATCAACATAACACACTGACGTTGTTTGGTGTCCGAAAATATTCAAAGCAGGCTAGGAATATTAAGCAAAATTTGAGCAAAAAAGTGAAATTTAACATAACCAGCTGAAATTTAGTATACTGATTGTGTAAGTAAAGATTAATAATTATTGAAAAATCCCCACTCCCACCCCCACGTGCGTCCTGAAATATGCAAGGTGTAAAGGTCAAGGGAAAAATGTATTTAAAAACTGTTCTTTTTTAATAAGCGATCTTTGTTAAAGGAACTATAATCAATAAAAAAGTGAAAAGAACACAAAATATTATCTGTGTGGACAGTTATTTTATTTTTCTATGTATGTATCTCAAGACGCACGGGTCGGAGGAGCGGGGAGTTTTAGCTCGTCATTTTGGTCAGTTTTCTGAGTACGTGTGCAAAATTTCAGCTAGTTATGACGGATTTCACTTTTAAATGTCAGCTAAAAAAGTCTGGAACGGGTGGTAGGAAAATATAGACGATTCAAAAGTACTTAATTATTAAGTTTATTTGAATAAAGCTTATTTGACTTTGACTTTGACTTTAAAACTTAACTGTCAATTTTGACAGTTGAGTGTCGATAAAATGCTATATCACGCGATATACATCGTGTTTCGGTGGTCATGCTAGGGGGGCAGAAATGCCTACAAAAACTATCATTACATACACTGAAAAAAAGAATCAACCAAAATAGTTTTGTTGCTTTAATTTTAAGCAAACTTTTGTTGTTAATAAATAAACTTTGACTAAATAAACAAAACTAGTTTGTATGTGTGTTCCCAAAGGCAGTTGGTTTAATTTATTATGTTAATAAGTTACAAAACGTTTGGTTACTAGTTACTGAAACATCGTAGACCAATTAGTTTTTCCATAGCAACAAAACCATTTTCTAATAGATAACATAACTAATTGTTTACTATTTACAAAAGCCTTTGATCATATTTTACAAAACGTGCACATTCAATAAATTACCAAACCTCTGTAGGCATTAGATCGCTTAATAAATTTGTTAGTAACATATACTTTATTTATTATCTACAAAAGTTTTACAGATGATACCCTATTTATTTGACTAATAACAACCGTACTAAATGTTGCATTAATATAGTCAAACTTTAATTACAAACAAACTAACAATTTCAAAAATATCAATCAAACTTTGCTCAAGTTGATTCCTGTTCGTCGAGCAAGTGGCGTCAACGGTCACCGGCGCTTGTTTCATCGTGATCAGTGTGTTTATTTGGTGCCAGGAACAAGAAGTACCTCGTCATTAGTTTAGTTTTACCCAATAGTATTTCTACGCAACAGGTTCCTTATGGTTTTCGTAAAAAAAAATATTCGTATAGTGCCTGGCCGAATATTTCAGAACATGGGCGACTTCGCGGAGGCGGCAGGGTCAGGCACAGGCACAAAGCCGGCAGAACCTGATATCATGGAAGATTATTTAAAGTCTTGGGGCCTAGAGAGGTACACTCCGAAATTAAATGGTATGTACGCTGAAAGTCGGTAATTTCATTTTTATATAAGTAGGCAATAGGTAGTTCTATGGTGGTTGCATCATGCACGCGATGATTTTTCTGCTTGAAAAGGAGTAGACTGGTCCATTGATGAGGAACTCTCTTCGATGACTTTGATGTCGAGTTGTTTGTAAATATTAATCTGTTGATTTTTCTTACAGCTATTAAAAGACTACAAAACCGGATTTCGACCAAAATAGAGCTAGCCAAAAATGTAATGTTATAATGATACTTACAACGTTAAAAGATATTATGAAAGACACCGATCATGGTAAATATTATCAAATACTTCGTCAATAACATCCTTACTTGGACATCTTTATCATTACTATGTGCTGAAGATCCTGTATAACTAATAAGTACTTATGTTTGCTTACAGCTAGCGACGAGGTAATGGACGTAGCTGCTTTTATGGCCATTCCCCTTCTGGTGACCACTACGAATGTAAGACAAAATCAAAAAATGTTCTCATAGTAAAAGCTATGTTTATCATAGTTTCATCTTTGTAAGTTTCATATGTTTGTATTTTTAATTTTGCTATTTCGATTCCTATGACCTATGTGAGAGAAAAAATAAATAAGTGCAAAAGTAATGTATTATTTTATTTTAAATCAGTATTATTAGCCAAAACTATTAATCAAGTAATAAGTAACAAACCCAGTTGAGAAATGGTATGGTTCATGAAATCTAGCTTGTAGCATTTATAGGTACTTTTTTTTGTAACAGATGTAGTTTGTTGCTAAAATGTAAATATACTACTGATGTGTTAGTTGGTTTTTGCACAAACAGAAACAATACTGGTATATATATTTACATTTTAGCTTACAAATTATATCTACTACTTAAAATAAGTACTTCAATGCTATAAGCTAGATTTCATGAACCATACCATTACTCAACTGGGTTTCTTATTTATTACTGAACAGTTTCCCTACGATTACTCAACTAATTTTGTTACTTATTACTAAACAGTTTAGTAACTACTAACACACCATGATATCTTAATAACAACCACACTGTTCACCTATCAGTAACAATAAAAAAAGTAATTCGTTGACAAAGTGTTTTGTAGCCCGTTGATTTAATTGCAACAAAATAACTTTAGCAACTAGTACCTCAACTCAAACAGCAAAACTCTGTTTTGTAGCTAGTAAAACATAGTTTGCAAGTCACTTTTTTTGTGTAAGTAGTAACCAAAGTTTTTGTAACTGTATACAAAACATTTCTTTCAGTGTACTTGGAAAATAAATCTCTATAAAACGTACACTCTAAACACAAGTTTGCAAACTGGACTTTTACATTCCACTATTCCAAAACCGGAGGTGGCAGCCCTGAAAGCAAACAGTGCCGGATCTCCCCGCTTACCTATCTCGTGTGTGGCGCGCTTTTGATATATTGTCGGCGGTTTTTAGTGGTTTCATTTTTGTTTTTGTCGTGCACCATTATTTTGTCCTCAATTGTAAGCGCACTTTAAAATGAGAGCCAGTTTTAAATTCAATATCGGTGTCAGTGTTGTACGTAGTTTTATAAATTTTATCGTGTTGACATTTATCTCAAAGCGAGTGGGCCAATGGAAAACTTGTGCTATTTTTCGTTTTTATAAAAACAATTGTTTTCGAATACTTACCTACTTTATATTGTCTGCAGTAGAAGCATTTTTTCATTTTATTATTTACCAAAAAAATTCCAAAATGCTTTCTTAGTGCTTACCTACACCATGAAAGGTATCTACCCTCCAAAAATGCTGTCTCTACCTTCAGCCGTTAGGGCTCTACACCTATCCCAACAATAAACCAATCAATTTAGAGTTTTATATATATAGATAATAAACATACCTATTTATTGTGTAAATAAAAAAGAATCAGTACATTGTTTCTCAGCATTCGTTACTTCCGTATGCAATGAAATATCTTTAAAACCTTAAGCTATAGGTACTAATTTTTGTATTGGCAACTTTGAATAACAATTTTGTTGTTCATTTATGAAATAAATAGAATATATTTATAACTCTTCAGAGGTGTTTAGTTATAATTTATATAACTTAATATTACAAATAAAATCGGGGTGTCCCGGTCAGGACCTTGGCGAAATGGGTGCCTAACGGCCGGACCCATATTTATTTATTACTTACGTTGTCTGCTTTGAATTAAGGTTTTACTGCGATTTTCCGGGACAAGTATAAAAAATATCTTACATATAACATCAAGCATCAGCGAGTCTTCTAAGGTGTAGGCTGGAAACCAGGGGTTGGACACTCGGCACACCAGCTGCCTCCCACTGTCTTCTCTTCGCACGTGCCAAGATAATATACTCTTTGTCACTTCGCCATCTACTTCCGTCTGTATTCGAAAGAAGAAGGGCATTGGTCTCCCCCATAACCCATCTCCAGTAAATGGGAGATGGGTTATGGGGGAAACCAATGCCCACCAGTGAGTGTCACGTGTTGATGTTGAAAGGTTTTCTCCTTAACGCAATCCATATTTGGTACGATATATATTCAAAAAGCAGGTCTAAAGAAGTTAAAGGGCTTAAAAATATATTATATGCGAAATTGGTTTGAATTAAGTCATTTGTAGTCAAAATGACCGTAAAAAATAATTATTTATCTACGAAAACTTTAAAACACATAGCTATGAATAAAAATTAAAAGCAATATTACTCACTAGTAAACTTTGTGGCATATGATTAAATTACATTATTTGTTGTGACAGAAATTACTGTACTGAGTGAACGAACACAATTAAAGCTGTTCAGTCGCCAGGATACGTCACGAGGTTACACCGATGCGATATGATTTTAAAATTCTTAATCACTTCTATTATCGCGTAAGTTTAAAAACAAAACACGATCATATCGTTTGAAAAAAACTCCTACAAAGGTTGTAGTTCTAACTCACCTGGGTCAAAGTGGAGTCGACGAGCTGAGAATTGATGAACCAATCAATGTTGGGCGCTGGCTTGGAGCCTCGCGTGGTGCATACGAAAGCGCGGTCCTGCCCCGCGCGCGCCGCCCCCTTCCCCGACACACGGACGAATTGGGGCTTCACTGCACGAAATAATTGCTGCATTAGAATTTGAGGATCTACTCCGAAAAGAATAACGACAATCGGACGATATTCGTCAATTTTTTGATAATGGAACTTGTTCCGGAAATCGTAATTTCACAAAGCAGAACGAGCTTCCTCCGATTAACATTGTTCTGTTCTCGGAGAAGTTTTGCAAATATTTTTTGGTTATCTTCAGATATTTTGTAAGTAATTTACAAAGGCAGTGGTAGTGGGCGGGACACATAGTGAGAAGAACTGATGGCCGTTGGGGTGGAAAGATTCTGGAATGGTGACCGCACACCGGACGACGCTCTGTGGGTAGGCCCCCGATAAGGTGGACCGACGATCTGGTGAAGGTCGCGGGAAGACGTTTAATGTAGGCAAAGTAGGACCGATCGTTGTGGAGATTCTTGGAATAGGCCTATACCCAGCAGGGGGTGTCGTGCGTCTGATATTATGATGATGATGAATTTACAATGCTAAAACTACTATACAGACCACTATTATTTGAAACTTACAGAATAACTTCAATGTCACTTCCCGAACAATGGGTTGAAGTAAGGGAGGTTCGATCCTGCACTGCAAGTGAGCACCAACCATTTCTCTTGACAAGCTTTGAAGAAGGAGTTGGCAGACTGACCCATCCTTAGTGATAGCCAAGCGCTCTTCACCACGCCACCACGATACGTCAGGAGCTGGTTTACCTGTGAAGACACCGTCATAGTATACCAGCATCGTAATGAGTACAGAATAAGATTCAGATCGGAACATAAAAGACAATGAATAAATTCAATTTCTTGTTGTTACAGATCTAACATACTGATAGAAAAACAAAAGTGAAATATCTTGGAGGCTTACCTCCAGCAGCCTGACATGAGAGAAGCAAATCTTGGCCTTCCCTAAAAGGGCCAGCGACGCTTCCCAGAATTTCTCTACCCTCGAAATCGTATATCCGAGGTGATTCTGGTGGAACTAAAACAAACCAATTACAAATTTTGAAGTATTTTTTAAAGGGTAGTATTTAATCGAGTAACATTAAATTCCCATTTTGGGTATCAAAAATACTGAATATAGCGTACTAAAATACTAAGTGGGTGACGGACTGAGGGCGACTACAAATGTTGAAAATGGGTGACATTAAAATAATAATTGAGTAACTGGTTATTGAGAGAGGGCGATTACTATTGGGCGATAACTTTAGGCACACAAAACATTTAAAAAAATCAAACATTTTATTTAAAAATGGTGACTATTTATTATAGTTAAATTATCTTAATCGAGATGACAAAAATACCATGTTAAACAGCTTAAATCAGTTATATAGTTACCAACTTGGTATAATATGATAGTTGCCACTCAGTATTTTTGTCACTCATTTAGAATTTTCACTACTAAATTAATTTATTTATCTCCTACATGTAGTCGCCAGTTTTACATATTTTTGTAATCCACAGTTAGTAGCCCGTTAAGTTATTTTGTCCCAAAAAAAACCGCTGCCAGATTTAGTATTTAAGTATCCCATTAACAGTCGCTTTAAATTATTTCCAGTCAACCAATTAATTGATTCCCTTTTTAGGGTTCCGTAGCCTAAATGGCAAAAAACGGAACCCTTATAGATTCGTCATGTCTGTCTGTCTGTCTGTCTGTCCGTATGTCACAGCCACTTTATTCCGAAAGTATTAAGACTACACAGTTGAAACTTAGTAGGTAGATGTAGTTTGTTAACCGCTTAACGAATTTAATACAAAAATAAGAAAAATAAAAGATTAAGGGGGGGCTCCCCATACATGGAACTGATACTGAAAAAAATTTTTTTCTTCAAACCAACACGTGTTGGGTGTCTATAGATAGGTCTTTAAAAATGACATTGAGGTTTTTAAGACAACTTTTTCTCAAAGTCAACCGTTTGAAAGATATACACCGCCAAAGTGGTGAAATGTGTGTCCCCCCCCCCCTTTAACTTTTGAAATAAGAGAGTGAAAAATTAAAAAAAAAATATATGCTGTAGACCTTAATAAACACTTTCAACCAAAATTGGTTTGAACGAAATATAGTAAATAGTTTTTGAGATATAGCACATTTTCCAAAACCGCAAATATAACTTTGTCATTCATACCAACACTGTGAAAAACAAAGTTATTTTTGCAGACGAAAAATGATAGGTGGTATTAAATATGGTATGGTATAAGGTAACTACGGAACCCTACGGCGCGTGGCCCGACACGCACTTGGCCGGTTTTTTTAAACAACGAAGTATGAGGAAGCTTGATGGAGCGTAGTCGCTATGAGCATTCAGCGGGCGTTTGCGGCAGTTAAGCAACTATCGCTTACGTCGGTTATCAGATGGGTGACCAAAACTTTAATCTGAAGCTCCTCCGTGCTTCGAAGGCATATACAGGGTGTTTTGTAGTAGCTTTATAAAGGCAAATATAGTAAAGAGTAAACTCCGGAAAATTATTATAAACCATAAAAACCACCACTTTTTTTTTCTTTTTTTAAATTAGCTGCATAGTTGCAATCATAACCCGAAATTGTGTTCTGCTTTTGCCCATTAATGGGATTGATTATCGAATCTATATATATAAAAGGGAAAATCACTCACTGACTCATCACGAAATCTCAGAAACTACAAGTGCTAGGAGTCTCAAATTTTGCATAAGGTTTCCTTTTATGGTGTAGGTGCTCACTAAGACGGGATTTTGCAAAATTCAATCCCTAAGGGGGTGAAACAGGGTGGCAAAGTTTGTATGGGAGAATGCGATTCCTTGGCCCGATTGACTTGCAATTTGGCATAGACATTTTATCACAAAATTAATTGAACACGTGTTTCGCATTTTTTTGAAATGTATCCCCTAACAGGGTTGAAAATCGGTAGAAAGCTATTTTTAGGGTGATTGATTTCGATATCGGAATCAAAACTTCTTAGTGCATTTGAATGATTAAGAAAAATAAATGTCAGTTGTCAGGTTGTCACCTCCCCTGAGACTGTAATTATGTCACGCACGAGCTGACATTTCATGTTGTATAAGATTTTATCCTGATTTTCACTATTTTACGAAATATTAGTCTACTTATAAAATGTGGAAAAATCTGGCAAATATCAGATATCTAACGTGACAAGGAATGTGGTGTAAAGTGTTGAAATTGAGAGCCGGATAATAATGCACAACATTAGTTGCACCCGACATAATTTGCAATGTCACGTTATTTTAGCCGGGAACCTTTTCAGTCATAAGCAGAAATTCAACAAATATTTATTATAAGAATATAAGATTATAAGCGTACCGATTATAAGCGTACCAAAATTTCATCATAATCGGATGTGAATGGTTTAGGAGTGCATAGGAAACAAAATAATAAACATACATAGATTTTTATTTAAAAAGAAGATACCTACCAAACTATTAAGTATGAGTATTAGATGTTACATAATATTATTATACTTATTTTGTTATATTACTGCTAAGAAATTTTATTAAGTACCTACCTACCTACCTAATACAAAATCGTGAACAGTACGGCGTCTCGGTTCTGTAACCAAACTCGAACCCCACTTCGAATCTCACTTCACTGCACGGGACGGGAACTTTAAATCATAAATAAGATAATGATAATATTTTTTTTTTCATCACAAAATATTTTAGATAGCTACCTAAAATTTTTGTAATCGGTAAAATTGGTCATAAGTTAGCTAATTTCTAATAACTAATTCACGCGAAGTGAAGTGAAGTGTAGTGAGATGCGCGTTTGGTTACAGAATCAACAGATTGCGCATATATCACAAAATTGTAAGATTTTGAAAGTTTTGATGTTTGGATGTTGTTCATTTTGTTACTCAATCACGTCTGAACGGGTGAACGGATTTAGACGAAATTTGGCACAGGGATAGATTTTAGTCTGGAATACTTAACACAGGCTTCTTTTCATGCCGATCATTGGTTTCCAAGGGAAGACTTACAACGATTACCGACTCCCACGCGGGCGGAGCCACGGGCAAAAGATAAACATAGTATAAAACAAAGTCGCTTCCCGCCGTCTGTACGCTTCTCTTAAACTATACATAAAAATCGCAATAAAATCGGTCTTTAAGTTTGGGAGCTAGGTTGCCTCAGAGTCCTCAGACAGACACACACACACTTCAATTATATTTTAACACCCCTTGCGTACGTCGTGTATATGTAGATATCCTGTAGTATAATCAAATAACTTCACACTGACACCACATTAGCAGTTTTACATTAGTAACTACATTGCACTGCACCCGTGCGAAGCCGGGGCGGGACGCTAGTATAATATAATATAAATAGTCTATTTGAGTCTAGGGTTGTCATTTTTCATTTTTCCATACAAATAAAAAATAAAATTTCTCAGCCATGTGGTGGTTTTCAGGGGTTATAATAATTTTCCGGGATTGTATGCATAGTATTTTATCTACGATATTCGGATTTTATACGGCTATTATTGAACAGCCTGTATAGCTGTTGGACCAAACTACATTTACAGTCAACAATCTGCATTGCGTCAGCTTGGTGGCTTATATCCTATCCTCCTTATCCATTCATGAGGAAGGATGTGCCCAAAGAGTGGGGGTATTAATATATCTGATGATTATGATGAAAGCACTTGGATATTTATTTTTTTGAGTTTGTCCATCACCCATTTTTAAAGTCCTCACTGCAAGGGCACAGGCCTTCCTTATGGATGGATAAGGAGGACGGGCCATAACCCACCACGCGGGCCCAATGCGGATTGGTGGGTGTTAACGACTGCAATTGCAGCCGGGACCAACGGCTTAACGTGCCTTCCGAAGCACGAAAGATCTTGAGATAATTTTGGTCACCCATCCCATGATCGACCCTAGCGAAAGCTGTTTTACCTCCGCAATCGCTGGGCCAGGCGCTAAACCACTGCGCCACCAAGCTTAGCTTTTTTGAGTTTACTTGCTTTGTATACATAATAAAATCTGCAGTATTTTGTGGTTCTAAAATCTGCTTCTACCTACCTATAACAGTAAGATTGACCCTATAATTTCTCGTAGGTGAGTCAACGTAGTCAATTCTACATCTGTATAATCCTTCGTCTTGGTGTGCCACCTTATCGACCGCCAGATGAGCTGATGATGGGTCAGACTCGTTAAGGACGAAGTGAGTTCTGGCTCCAAACTCCCCAGCAGTTGCCCAATGTACCGGTGGACCATTTCTGAAGTCCACTCTGAAAAAGAAGAAAGATATATTCAGTTTAATACCCAAGTAATACGCACTATTTCTTTACAAAATACTTTAAGAGCAATGTCTTGCATTATTGCAGCTATGTAAGACACAACATTGTTATGCATTGCGAGCATTTCCGTAGATAACAAATTAAGATTTCCATTGAAACCAACGTCGCGTAAAGTACTGCCTTCACATAAGAACGACTAAACATTTACAGCTCATAAATTCCGCAAATGCATCCGAAACGCAGCCAAATATTTAATTCATGTCGCCTTTGCCAAATGTACAATGCGGCACAGAGTGACTCGCACTTTAAAACTCGGTAGGAAGGAAGCAATACAGTCTGTGGAACCTCCCCCTGGAACTTCTCCAAGACTCGTGAATCAGAAGGGAAGTGTTTGTTTAGATCCGAATGTTTTCATCTGCGAGATCAATAAGCCGAAGCCAATATAAGTCATATGAGGAAGATTGTTTTTGCGGTCGGTGGGCTAATTCTTTCGGCCTATTGGGTATGAAAGAAAGTTTGAGATGCAGCTTGTATTACAAAAAAGTACCTATATCGGAAGTTCTTGGTGTGTAATAGGAGCTGGCGAATTTATTGATGGGGATTTTTTAATGGTTCCCTATTTATTTTTACGCGTGTACGCTGTGTTACAATCTCATTTCAAACTCTTTGGGTCTGGGTGTGTATAGTCCATTTTATTTTGATAGTACAATGCAATATGAGTTTAAAAGGAGTTTTCTATAAACAAACATCAGAATTGTTTGCTGATAATACGCTCATAAAGTTTTCTAACAACTTCAAATTTGAAGAAAAAGTAACGAGCTTGTCATAAATCTTTTGATGTTTTAATAGCATCTTCAATTCTTCTCAACAATTCACAAAATAGTTTTGACTAATCATAAAAAAATTGGCTAGCTTCCAGGGGTGCGAGCACTTTTCATCGACCACAGAACTGATACAGAACTAGATATTTTTATATCAGAATGGGTGAAGTCTAGACTTTCTTTTAGTGTGGCTAGTGGCCAACGAAATATCGGAATATTTAACAGGAAAAATTTAAGAGGTCATTGCCATTTATTTATAATCAATTATTTTTCTATATAAATTATAAGTGAATAGAAGTATTTGCAATTTTTGCAATCTATTTTCATCAATTTTAACTCATGTCCATTGCCTGTTAAATGGCATGCTTAATTTTGCACTTTAATTTTTTAACCTTTTCAAAGAATCAATGGTACCTACTCGATCTGCCCACATATTTAGTTTTGAATCAATTAGAACCTGGTTGTGAATCTGAATTCCAATTTTGGCTTATAGATAAAACAATCTCATTTTAATTTACATAGAAAGTAACATTTGTTCATTGTAATATTATTATGCATTTGTTAACTGGTGTTATCTTAGCACATTTTTTTCATACATTTTTAAGGGAAAATTTCGTTTGCTGCTTTCAAAAGCGCAATATGCTCACAATCGAATTTTGTCGTATTTTGAGCTCTATGGCTTTGACATCAGGTACCTATGTTTTAAAGCTATCCTATTGTTCTTAAAATATACCTGGATTAAAAGCTTTCAATTTTTAAATAAAATATTTTTTATTCAACCTATTTCGAATTCCGAATTTCAAAAGGAACAACGTAACCTTTATGATCGGATCACTCATACATACTATACTATTGACACAGAATAGATAATAGTACTAGCGTACAGAAGTTGCACTCTGCAAAATCGTTTAAATAAATTGCGACTCTTGCTCCGACACAATAAAGTGCAATTCAGGTCGCACAGCGTTCCCTTCGCTCCAAACATTCACTTAGTAGTTGCCTCTCTTTCTAGCGCGTAGGTCTTATCTTTTCTGACATATGAAATTTGTCCTCTCAGAGGACGCCGAGCGCTTCATACTCGCGCGTGAAGTGACAGAGCCCTGCTATTGATTGATAGTATTAAAATCAAACATCTAGTTTCTCAGTCAAGTCATTCGTTCACCCAAATCATGAATTTGGTACATCAAAGTTTAAAAAAATCTATAATATCTTATTTTTTAGTAATCATTACCACTGTCCAACTTTGGTCCAACTGTATCGGTACGCGAGTCCGACTCGCACGTGTCTGAATTTTTTTCACAACAAAGTTTTTTCATCTTTACACCCATTGTGCTGTAGCTTTCCTAAAACGTCTTGAAAGTGTAAGCGGAACATTAAGACTAACTTTTGGCACCGCTCGTGACTTTAAAACGGAAATTATCTTTTAAAAGGTTATTATGTAACTTAGTGCTTTTCGCCTTTGAAATTAATGTATGAAATTAAATCGTGATAAATGATTTTGTGCAGTATATGATTCACCTATATTAGTTTGATTCTCAATACAATCTATCAGTGCTATTACGCTGTTTTAAGTTTAACTAAGAAACCCATAAATATTATTATGTTATTTTAAGGCTTTTTTACAAAACGATAATAGGGCAATATTTATACACTCGACGAGACGTCAGAAAAATCGCACCTCTTTGAAAATATGTTTAGACTTTGCCACCTGCTATTGCTAGCTAACTTTTTATTGTGTAAATGTTGATATCCATTGAAAGTACATTTAATGAGCATTCAATTAATAATTGTTTGATTTAATTAACATAACAGTTACCATAATTAAACGTTTAAAGCGTTATTGCTTGCACTGCCATAAAAGGGAAATAAGAGGGGTCAATTCAGGAAATGCGGGTAAATTTGCTATCGAGATGATGGAAAAAACACACTTCAACAGTTCAATTAAAAAAAGGAATACCCAAGATGGATACTATTGCCCATGAAGTTGCTCAAATATCGCAAAAAAATGAGGCAATGTAATGTTGCTCTGAAACTGAATCTCAGTAATTGATTTCGTTTGACGAGTATTCCAACGGTTTCTTGTTGTTATGTTGTTGGCTATGTCTAAAGGGGGAAGTATATAACAACACTTTCCATAAAATTAGATAAGATTAAATTAACTTTAAATAAATTTTTGAAAAGGAGCGATTTTTTCTGACGCGAAGTGTTTTTTGTCATTCTGTTCCTACAAAACTATTATTGGGTGATATTTATATGATATTTGTGTTTTTTTAGGGTTCCGTACCCAAAGGGTAAAAACGGGACCCTATTACTAAGACTCCGCTGTCCGTCTGTCTGTCTGTCTGTCTGTCTGTCTGTCTGTCTGTCTGTCTGTCTGTCACTAAGCTGTATCTCATGAACATAAATATTTAAGGGGGGCTCCCATACAACAAACGTGATTTTTTTGTCGTTTTTTGCTCTATATTAATAATGACAATAGGTAGACAGTTAAAATTTTCACAGATGATGTATTTCTGTAGCCGCTATGACAACAAATACTAAAAACAGAATAAAATTAATATTTAAGGGGGGCTCCCATACAATAAACATTTTTTTGCCGTTTTTTTGCCGTTTTTTGGTACGGAACCCTTCGTGCGCGAGTCCGACTCGCACTTGGCCGGTTTTTTTTATCTTTAGAGTCCTAAATTTAGTTTTGTCTATTTAATGTGTCTTTGATTATACAGATATACTTTACAAAAAACTACAAAATTACATCAACAGCTTCAGGCCCCGTGATCACAGCAGCTGCAAAGATTTTTTTTATTTATTTTTTATTTAAATAACAGTATTTTACATAAATAACACCTGCCAAACTGCTCAGCAATTTGTCGGCAGGTGCCGACGGGAAAATAACAAATCAAACTAAATACCTACTAATTACCAAAGTACTTTCAATAAAACTACGCTAGTATCCGTTAAAAGTGTTTTATTCCAAGCTATTAAAAACTTTTAATTTCTTGGTTGAACTATATTAAAAAGATAAACAAATCATTATCTAGTAATTTAATGATATTTATGACAAGATAGACAAACGATAAGTTTATCTACGTTTGCTTAATATTATCTCGCAAACTAAACTTCTGTGTACAAGTTTCAACTATTCTATCGAGAAATCAGAATCAAAAGAAGTTTAGTAAGTGACGTTGACACTTAGAATATTATTCTAAGCGTTGACATAAATTTTGTCGAGAATAATTTTAAACTAGTATTATAGTTATAAATCAGTGGTTGCACATTAATTATTTGAGAATGAAAATTGTCGGTATGTTTTCTCTCTGATTGTCTTTAATCCCAGTAATATTATATCAAAATTCAAAATTCAAAAATAATTTATTCAGTCTAGGCTGTTACAAGCACTTGTGAATGTCATAGAAGCTACGCCATCGGTTCGCAAACCCTAAGCGGGAGACCTTGTAACGAGAAGAACCGGCAAGAAACTCGTCAAGCGCTGCTTTTTTCCCTGTATATTTCATACAGTCGTCAACATTGAAAAATGAGCTCCACATTTAAAGAGAGGTCATTTTCCATCACAATAATTATCAAAAGTTTACACACAATGGGTAGGTAGGTTAAAATTAAATATCTACTACATTCAGATAGGTAATTGTGAGAGTAAATAACTTTCAACTAGTTGAGAAATCACTCTTTCTGCTACTCAAACCAAAAAACACTTGATACAAGACATAAAAAATAAAAACGCAATTCTTACAATTCAATATGCGTTAAGATAGGTACTCAGAAGCAGACCCATTCCCACTGGCAGCACCCGTTCACGAGCATGACGCATGGACCAGCCATCGCTTCGCTCAACCATATTTGAGGGAACGCACTATGTGCCGCAAGTCCAAACCCGGGCACTCCACTCCCCATTCACTCCCCCCCACCTCCACCGGCACAGACAGTGTCCAGAGAACCCAAAAGTGCAGACTTCCGGGACTACTATCAATGTATATGTTACGGCTACAGCTAGGTGTAGCCGGTGGCTGTTGGTTTAACCTAGGTGTAACCGATTTGCTCAAGGCTAATACTAGGTGTAGCCGGTTGCATTCGGTTAAAACTAGGTCTACCCTTCTACTAAGGGGGAGTAATTGATGGGTTATTAAGGAAGTTATTTCTGTTGTCTGTTAAGGGTTCCGTAGCCTAATGGCAAAAAACGGAACCCTTATAGTTTCGTCATGTCTGTCTGTCTGCCTGTCCGTATGTCACAGCCACTTTATTCCGAAACTATTAAGATTACACAGTTGAAACTTGGTAGGTAGATGTATTTGGTAAACCGCTCTAACGTTTTTACATTAAAAAAAATAAAAGATTAAGGGGGGCTCCCCATACATGGAACTGAAACTGAAAAAAAAAAATTTCATCAAACCTATACGTGTGGGGTGTTTATAGATAGATCTTTAAAAATTACATTGAAGTTCCTAGAACTATTTTTTCTCAAAGTCAACCGTTTAAAAGATATACACTGCCAAAGTGGTAAAATGAGTGTGCCCCCCCCCCCCCCCCTTTAACCTTTAAAATAAGAGAGTGAAAAAACTAAAAAAAATATATGCTGTAGATCCTAATAAATACTTTCAACGAAAATTGGTTTGAACGAGATATAGTGATAATTTTAGGACAAACAGATCGGTTAAACTTACGTTTAACCAATAGCTACCGGCTACACCTAGTTGTAGCTGGCTAAAACTAGGTGTGTATAAATGCGAAAATGTGTGAGTACGTCTTTGTTTGTTACCTCTTCACGCCTAAACAGCTGGGCGGATTTTTGGCACACAATATTTTATAACCTCAATTAAAACATAGAATACTTTTTATCCTGATCAAAGGTTCCCTATTGTCCACGCGGACGAAGTCGCGGGTGGAAGCTAGCAATACAATAAAACTCGACAGCCTGAACTTGCGCTGAGATTCAATTTTCGTATTGCAAAAAACTTTGTAAGCCCAACCTCCAACAGAGCTTTAGTTGAGTGACAACATGACAGTCCTTTGAGTGCAAAAAACTTTTCTTCATTAATGAATAAGACTCAATTTTTTTATGCGACACATAACTTCCGTCGGGGAGTTCGTCCACCTGAAAGTATACCTAGATGATAGTAGACTAGGTGTTGTTTCATAAGCGAGTAAAATCCTTATTTGATGGTAACCAGGTGTCGTACCGGCTAACGCATCGAACTTCGATAAGTCTGCCCGGCTTCAAATTAAAACAGATAAATCGAGCATCAATCAGGCCAAAATAGCGAACCCTAATTCATGATATCACAAGAACATCGATATCTTCTAATTAACTTCGGCAAATAGTACAATACGAAATTCTTTATTTCGATTTATTTGTTTTAAATTGAAGCTTGGCGGACTTTTCGAAGTTCGATGCGTTAGCCGGTACGGCCCTAGTTACCATCAATTAAGGATTTTATTTCTTTTATTTTGAACAAAATCAAAATATTATTTTATTTGTTATTCACCATAATGAGAAAACATACAGTAACGGCCTTAACACAAAAAAAAAAAATATATTCAACAAGTGTTTAACTTGGATACTGTTTTAATGTGATGCTTTAATTTTTTCGACAATATTGTTTGAAAGAGGGCAGCACATTATAAAGAGTGAATAAATTAAACAGTTTTTAAAACTTTTGTTGATAAAGCTGTTAAAATACAGATTTAGAACTATTCGAAAGCATTTTTTTCCAGGCAATCATTACTTAGACTGGATGAACAAATTATGGTGCTTTTACAAGAAGCTTACAAGAATTTATCCTCATAACATAACATAAAGAAATCTGCTTAGGTTTTTAGCAAAATGTTTCACACTCAACTTATTCTTTGGTGCAACATTAACTTAGTAAATGTAACCGTCTACATGGGACAAGTGAATTTAATACAATTCGTGCATATCCCAAAGGCAACGACGCCCAAAGGGACCACTAACGGGTTAAGCTTCGTAAACCTTCTGTAATGGGTAAATACTGCAGTTACCAGACAGTCTGTTAAGTGTTAACGATATTGTCTCGTCTTCGGTTCAAGTTGATGTTATGTTATGTCTCAAGTACAAAATCGTAATAGGTACTTTCAGTAAGTGCAGGCAATTTATAACTACTTCTTGTTATGTTATTTCTAGGGTTGCGAATCAAATCTTTTTTTACTAGTTATTTATGGTTTATAACTCTTTTAACACATTTTAGGGCACCGTAGCCTTATAGCAAACGACGGAACCCTTATAGTTTCATCACGTAAGTCTGTCTGTATGTCAGCCTGTCTGTGTTTGACAGAGCCACTTTATTTCGAAACTATCAGGATTACACAGTTGAAACCGCTTAACGATTTTGACACGAAAATAAAAAATAAAAATACTAAAGAGGATTGTATGGGGAGCCCCATACATTGAACTGAAACTAAAAAACAAAACAATAAACCTCTATGTGAGAACTGTATTTAAAAATGACATTGAAGTTTTCTTTAACTATTATTTTCTCAAAGTCAACTGTTTGAACGATATACACTTCCAAAGTGTTAAAATGTGCTCCCTCTCCCCTTGTAACTTTTAAAATAAAATAGTTAAAACTAATGACATATTGATAAACACTTTTAAAGAAAATTGGTTTAAACGAGATACAGTTAGCTGATTTAGAGATATATCAGATTTTCCAAAACCGCAAATATAACTCTGTCATAAATACAAATACTATGAAAACAAAGTTATTTTTGCAGTTAAAAAATGATATTAAATATGGTACGGTATAAGGTAATTAAGGAACCCTACTGCACCTAGCCTGACACGGGTATTTATTACGTTGCTGTCATGGTCCGATGATGGAGCCGGAAGAAGGCCACAGGAACTCTATAATAAAACCGTGCAACCCCATCGAGTTTGGGCTCGTTTGAATCGTCTTGATAAGTACTTTGTTGAGAAATAATGTCCAGGATCTTATGATGGAGCCGGAAGAAGGCCATAGGAACTCTGTAATAAAACTATGAAACAACACCCATCGAGTTTGGGCTCGTTTGATACGTCTTGACGAATACTCTGTTGGGACATAGTGTTCAGGGTCTGGTGATGGAGCTGGAAGAAGGCCACAGGTATTCTTTAATTATAGGTACCACCACACAACCCCATCGAGTTTGGGGTCGTTTGATTCATCTTAACAAGTTCTCCGATAGGAAATTGTGTATTTTTTTATTGACCGCCTCCGTGGTCTAGTGGTTTGCCCACCCGTGTTTGATTCTCAGGAGGGGTACAATTTGTACTCGGTTTGGTTGGTGGTATGGCTTATTTCAAGTCCGCCTGGCTAGCTACCACCAGATGGTGGTAGCTAGCCAGGCGCCTAAGCCTGACGCCATAACAATAACTTTAAAATTATGTACCGGCAGTTAGAGGTAAGATAGCCAGTTCCTCAGTGATGAGTATTCAGGGAGTAGTGCGCTTTCACCTTCGGCATTATCATCACTTAACATCAAGTGAGGTGAAGGCCAAAAACTATTTCGTTGACCATAAAAAAATAAACTCGTTGACTAAAATGCAGAAAATAATAATTTACCGGAAAAAAGGTGAAGTTAAAAAATATAAAATGATTTCTCCCGCAGAGATTTATAACCCTATACAGGAGTTTTAAATCTAAAAACGTGGGGCGTATTTTGTAAGATTTCTCATTAATTGTCTTTTACATGTGCCCCACGTTTTTTATAATGTTAAAAATCTTTACGGTATTCTCCCGTGACTTTTTAGTCCGTTTTAAAAACGTGTTTTAATACAAAAAAGTTTCCTTTCTGGTATTTTTTTTATATAAGTTCTCTTTTATTACTGACTTTGTCATTGTGATTTTTCTATGTGTGAATTCAGTAGGTATATTAAGAAGCAAAGAACAATTCCTTTTAATTTCATGTAAGTAAGTACCTTACCAACATTAGCTACAATACAAGCCCGCTTGTCGGCTATTTAAAAAGGAGTTTTG
Organism: Agriphila geniculea; assembly: GCA_943789525.1. Taxonomy (NCBI): domain Eukaryota; kingdom Metazoa; phylum Arthropoda; class Insecta; order Lepidoptera; family Crambidae; genus Agriphila; species Agriphila geniculea. The sequence goes on from OX038883.1 coordinate 9,628,226, forward strand.
TAACAAAATATTTTAAGCTGTAAATATTTTTCTCCAAACAAGAAGATTGAGTTATAATTATTTGATCGGAGGCGGTAGTTGTTCATTCGGTGTTGGTTTACGCACGATCTAACTCCTGAGGATGCTCTGGGTTGGGGCGAAACACGTGTAGAGTAGCCTAATTGGTGATAGTGCAAGGTGTGTTGCTGTCTTGCTAAATGCAGGTTTGTGCACTGATATTTTGTAGTGTGCATGTGCATATTTTTGCGGGCGGGCGGGCGGTGCATCTTGCCTAATATTATTTGCGGAAGTAAGCTACATAATTTTTCTTTTTTCAAAATGAGTTATAATTATATATTTTCATGGCGAGTTGCTAGGCGACTTTAGTCGAATACGGAATTTAACGAAAATCGCTTGTTATATCGAATCTCCACTTCATTGAACTTAGGTTTGCGATTCGATTTTACAAGTGATTTTCGATAAAAATCCTAGTATGACTAAATTTGCCTGGAAAATCCATCCGTTTAAATGCCCCATTATGGTTAAAAAATTAATCAGTAATTATACCAACACGTCCTGAATTTGACTTTATTCGGATGATTAGATTATAATGTTGAATTCAATTTGTATTAACTCCTTTTCGACCGTCTGGATTTTTTTATTCTTGTGACAGTAATGGGCTATTTACACGAGTCGATTTTAGTCACTTGCGACGGTCGACTTTAGTTACCTAGCAAGTCGCTTACAAAATGGAATCGCAGGTCATGGCGTCGTTGTCGTCTATGTAGTTGTATGTATGTACTAACGTTGTTACAGTTTTGACAACCGGATTAGATTAATTTTGTCCAGTCACCTGCGGCCCAGGCCAAATTGCCATTTACACGGTCAATTTTCGCCGTGCGGCGAAAGTTATGTGGCTTTAGTCACCCATGTGAATACCCCATTAGGTTGTATCCAATGATGTTACAATCAGCCCAAAGAAAACAGTGTTGTAATTTACGTAGAAAACATCAAGTTAGACTAAGAAGTAGACATATTTTTTACATGCAAATCTGTCGAAAGAGCAACATAATATGTCGAAAAAGCAACTTATTAAGTATTAAATCGAAGAAATGAACCTCTTTATTTTGCGATAAGTATAATCTTTTAAAGATTTTACTCCAAATGTAATTTAACGTCAAAAGTAGCTCAAAGCCAATTAACATAATTGACAGAGGTATCTGTCAACCTTTTGTTTAACAAGGAAGAAAGTATTCCGAGTGCCTCTTGATTTTAGTTGTTTAATTCAATTTGTTGCCAATTTGCGGAACCAAGATCTCCATTTTGACAACAAAAACCAAACTTTTGATTTGCTTACAAAATGAAGATGTGACGTTTAAACATTCAATCGTCTACAATCTAAATTTTGTGGACTTTATCTAACTGAATATGTTTTTTTTATTATTGTAAATATTCTATTTTGACTTTGTTCGATAATTCCATATTTTTTTCTTGATCACCAAAAAGCTCAGAATCGTTAAAATTTTTATGAGCCTGTCTGTACTCAGACTTAAAATTCTGCGACATTTTTTATATTACCATCAGGCTATTTTATTTTATTTATTTCTGGAATAACTAAGTAATTAATCCGTTAAAAGAAAAGCCTTACTCATGGCTAAGTATAATTCAGGCCATTAAAAATTTTATACCTACACTTTCACTAAAATTTTCTTCTAAGAAGGCAATTACCCAATACTAAGACCTAGTTGTCAACTTTCTGAGCAACAATACGAATTATGTGTGTACAATGGGTCAAACCATTCAAAAATACATAAATCCAACAAAAGGGTTATTCTGTAAACAGTTTAAAATGCAAGCTCACATGCCCTGAAGAATAAAATTTATACGTATTTAAATTTCGAAAAGCTCAAATGATAGGACACAAATATCCTTCCGTCGGCAGTTTTTGTCGTTGAACATAAATCATCCAACATTGGACGTCCGCTGTGACTGTGAACATCCAGTTCTTATAATCTTTAACGTTTTGTCTCCAAAACGACTGAACAGACATATTTTGGGACGTTTTATGAATTTTTTTAAGTACGTACTAACTTATAGGAAACTCAACATTGGCCACGGCGGAACTTCAGAGCTTCAGTCACCGTCGCAAAGCATGTTCGTCGGTATTTTATAGAATAGAATAGAAAACAGAATACACTTTGGAGAGTATGCGAGGGAAATGCACGACCTTGTTCCTCCAGCCCCTTTCCACCATCGGGGTACCAGACGCAGGTTAGCATATCACCCTTACATTGTAGATACTCCAAGAGTCCGTACCAGGCACTTTGCTAATACATTTCTTATGCGAACTGCTAAAGAAAGATGTGTTCCCCGATAGTAACAACCTTGTTCTCTTCAAGGCAAGGGTGAATAGGCTTTCCTGAGCAAACTTGCTCACATCCTGTTCATGAAGCAAGATGGTGGTCAAATGCCTGCCCAGTTACTAATAAAAAAAACACTGTTCAAAACCATGATAATTCTATACTCAGGTCCACTTACTAAGCTGGTTCAGCGTAAGCAATGTTTGATTTTGTTTATATAAGATTAATTTATGAAACAAAACTAAGACTTCTAGGCAAGGACATTGGACTTAACATGATAAAATAATGTATAATTGCTTATATTTGGTGACTCTTTTACGTAAATGTTTCACTTTGCCATTTATCTACATTAATTTTAGCGTTAAAATCACATGATTCCCCACTATCATTAGATAGACATAATGTGAAAATCATTGGCGAATTTTCAGTACGTGACAATTTCATGTTGTTTGCTCTTATATTTTGTCGATTCAAACAATCATTAGCGTCCATCAATATGTAGAGGACTGCTGGCCTTAGAAGTAGCTGAGGGCTTTAACACTTTGTCACACTAACCATATCGCTTTTCCAATAAGTTAAAACTCTGAATATTACCGTAATATTTGCCGTGACATAGTACTAAAGGGTTTAGTTACTTTTGACCATAAGCGTACTTTTGTGAAACTGATATTTCACTGTATCGACATGAAATGACATTAACACTGTTTTTGCTTTGTTTTTGTCGTAATTATTAATAGATTGATTTACCTTATATATGGTAGGCAGGATTTATGAAAATGGAAATCAGCGGGGGGTCTCTTTTGAATACTGATAAAAAAAATCCTGTCAAAACATACCAAATAGAAATTTCCCAAAGGATTATAATTAGTTTAGGGCCACGTAAAGTGATCCCATTGTGCGATGAATTTTTCAGTTCAATTATAATGAAGATGGCAGATTGTCTAACCTTTATAGGTTTATTCGATGTTTTCAGTCTTTTTCAAACAATTTGAGCTTATTTACTAAGAAAATTATACTTTCTTCTACTAAGGGTCCGTCAACCCGAACAACTTCAAAGTAAAACTAACTAACCGTAGCGACAGAAAGCGAATCTTTCTAAAAGTCAACAATTTTTAACTCAGTTAAGATATTTCAGAGTGTTAAGTCGAGCTAATTGTAATTCTAAGTGGTACAGCGTTCCTTGTGTCAGAATTAAATTTGGCACCAACGAAGTTGGATTGCTGCTGTGATTAATTGAAAATCTTAGATTTTGATTATAATTGTTTATAAGTTACTTTTATGTAGAACAAGTATATTTGATAAATTACAATCATGCAACAAATGAATACTTACAAACTTCCAATTATAGAAAAATAAAAAAATAAAACATCCGAGATAAACAAACTTAAAACTAGAGCTATTTTCAAGTTAAAGTTAATGTGTAACGTGAAAAGATGCGCTAAAACTATAGCTAATACAGAATCAATCTGATTGTAGCAATTTGTCAAAATTAATAAACTAAGCTATTCACAAAATCTGATACAGGGACAATTTGTTAAAGAAGGTACAAGAGTCAATTAGGAAAACCCGAGTAAAATAAACTACGATGATAAAAAAGAAAAAGATTTCTCACATTTAGTAAACATAAATGTGTTAAAGGACAGATTGAGAAAGTTATTACGAGTTTAATTTGTAAGTAAATATTCGAGATAAATCAATGACAGCTTGACAGAAAGAGTATAAAACACAAGGACATAGCATAGCATAACTTGTAATGTCACAGTACACAATCATAGACTTGATATTACAAAGAAGGTGCGTAGCCTTACTTCTTTACATCCCATCTCGTTTTTCTAGCTCTATGCTAGGCCTATAAGAGCGCTAAGCTCTTTTATCCGTGGCTTGAATAGTGGCTTGGTTAGGAAGTCGGCTAGTTGCTTAGAGTAAGACGTGCTTCTGTCCCAGAAAGAGAAGCCATACGAAGCTTTCCCCTCTGCCGAAGTACAAGCCCAAATGGGCATACGCGGTTATTAAAATCAGTTGCGCCCGGATTTCTTTCTAGACCGAGTCCAGTCGCGCATGTGAACGCTGCAGTGTTTAAAATGCCGAATTGATGAGTTTTTTGCTGTTAAAAGAGGTCTGGAACATCAAAGTTTACAAAAAGACGGTGTTACATTTCACATGAAAGTAATTTTTTGTCGTATTATTGCTATTTGTTTACATTTAAACATTAAATTCGTATATTTTATTCTTGATTAGTTGTCAAATTTGTTCAGTGACATCGGGTCTGCTCGTCCATGGCTCGTCCATACAAATTTCAGATCTGTCGTTGGATAAATCCGAGTTCTCGCCGATGAGCAACTTAGTGATGTTACCGTATCACAATGTTTGTCGATAAAGGACATGGCCTGGTCCTGCTCCAGGCAGTCTCATAAATGTGATATACCCGAAAAATCCTTAAATATTTATTAATTCTTTTTAACTTCTGACAGACTCAATTTGGTCTTTGCAGTTTTGCACTGTCATATTCTGCGTCAAAGAGTAAAATAATATCACAGCATAAATTAATTGGTTCTCTCACAGAATAAATAATCTTTTTGATACATCTTATATTATTATATAAAAATGAATGGAATAAGATCCCTTTATAATAGGAAAACGTCATAAAATGCTCTTAATACGTACCAAAGTACCAGGAGCACATAAATATGGAGAAGGTTAACTTATGGTGGTTAAATTATGATTTAATAAAATAGGCTTACATAGTTTTCAAAAGGTCACCCGATGTCAGTTGAAACAAAAAACCCCCCAATTCATCAGTTTCATCACTGGTGATGAATTAGGGATAAATTACTCCCAATTCACCTCCAGTGGTCAGATGAGAAAATTTTCTTCTCAACTGACCACTGGTGATGAGATTTAGTGGTCAGTTGGTCCAGAAGGTTTTTGCTTGTTGGGCTCTTTGTTGTTATTCACCCCATGTAAAATGTTTGAGTTTGCTACCTTTATTCGTTTTTCCGTATCGATATTGCTGCAACGACAGTTGAGCCCAGCCCTTTATGTCAAAAACGTGTCATATTTTGATGTGTGACTCATCCGTACACAATTTTTTGCTATTTTGTTTTATTTTTTATGTGTTGGTGTCGACTTTACAGTGTTGTTTTTGTATGTGAGTATGCGGAACTGCACTTGTGTGCACTTTCCCCCCCCGCAAAAAAATGCCAGAATAATTTGAATAGAGTAATAATCGCTAAGGCTGCTCCCTTCGAGACGAAGCCGCGATGCTCGAAGGCTAGTTGCTTCGCTGCTTCCACTTTCAAAACCTTGAGGTTTCCTGAAGTCACACATTCACGCACAAAGAAATGTCGTATCTGAATATGTTTCGTCCTCTGATGGCTTTCGTACGGTGGGTCATGGGCCAAACGTATCGCAGACTCACTATCGAGATGAAGTTCTGTATGGACGTCTCCAGTTACCACAAACTTCAGGATTTTCATTAGCCTTCTCTGGCTGTTTCGCTGGCAGCCACAATTTCGGCCTCTGTGGAGGAAATCGCAACTGTCCTCTGCCTTTTGTATTGCCAGTCGATTGCTCCTCTTGAATATAGGCAGACCATTCCGGAAGTAGATTGACCTGTCGTAGGATCTCCCCCATGATCTGCATTCCATTGCTTTGCGCCATTTGTCTGCTTCAACGCTTTCAATCGCTTGCTTGTATGTGGTTGGCCCTAACATAGGTTCATCTAATTTGGATAGTATATGGCAGATGTTACAGACAAAGTCACGATTTGAGATGAATGGAACAAGTTTTCATAAAATCAATTATTAGTATGAAAACTTATTACAAGAAATCAAGAAAAGTTAGCTACAGAGAAGAAATTGCATGACCAAATTGCGCCACGCCAACACAGCTAGAATCAGATAAAAGTAAATTTGCGGCACAGAAAGACTATCCGATTTTATAACAGAAAAATATACGTCATAAAGTAAATTCGAAATCGTTGCAACATTTTAACTTCGGCAACTCGGACCAATAACCTTAAATTCCTGAAAAGCATAGAGAATAATGAAAAATAAATCTGAACTTTACAAAATGAGAGTCTTGGGATATTTTAAGAGGTTATACACTCATTGTTCTAATGTGTCTCTCTATAAACTTTTTTTTATTTACATTTACTGCCGTACAAATAAACGAAAAATAAGTTTATACTTAATATAACCAAAAATATTGCTTAGCCATGTTACTCCTTACGTTTAATGTCTCAAAGCGTCATATTCCTAAAGAATTTTTTGGGTATTCTTTCGTTTATCATAATATTATTTGTAATAATTTCATTTGCCATAATGATCCTCGGTCATAATATTCATATGTAATAATGTCTTTTACACTAACAACGTATGACATAACAATCCATTAGCCATAACTTTCATTTGCCATAAAATTAGGTGCCATAATAACAAGTGTCATAATGATTAGTTCGTATAAATATTATTTGACATAATCAATAATTGACATAATATACACAACTTATAACGTATCTCTTTACCTAAACGTACCTAGGGGTTATAAATAAAAACTTTTAATGCGACCACCTCTTGTAGGTTAGGTTAGGTTAGTGTTTTGATCACTCGCAGTGGAGCTCAATAATGCTTGCATGCGTGTTTGCCGAATGCCTGCTTGCATGCTGCATGCCTGCTTGCATGCTACATGGGGGGGTCGGGGGGCCTGAGGCCCCCCGCTATAAACAAAAACTTTTAATCCACCTACCAGTAGGTTAGGTTAGGTTAGTGTTTTGACCACTCGCAGCGGAGCGAGCGAAGCGAGCGGAGCTCCCTAATTCTTGCGTGCATGTTGTATGCTGCATGCCTGATTGCTTGCTGCTTGCCTGCTTGCATGCTGCATGCCTGCTTGCATGCTGCATGCCTGCTTGCATGCTGCATGCCTGCTTGCGTGCTGAATGCCTACTGGCACAACATGCAATTGCAATTGTATGCTTACTCATTATATTTAAAACTTAATCATTAAAAAAACCTGAATCGTATAATCATAAAGCTAATTATAGTTTTATAAATCGAATATTAACAGTAGTATAATAAATAAATTATCTTGATTGGTCAAAATCTTATTAATTCTTTAATTAATATGAATTATGCTGACATCTTTCATTATTTCTTTGCTGAAATAATAGAAACCAATGTTTGTTTTGCCAAATATTGTAATAAGTAAGTTTTATGGAAAATAATTGTTATGGATAATAACATTATTTTGAATGAAGAGTATGGCAAATAAAATTATGTAATAAAAATAATATGTCATTTGATTGCTTATGACCAATGAAATTAGTGACAATAAATTTATGTCATATGTTAGTTATGGCAAATAAAACATTATGTTCAGTGAAATTATGGCATATGCCATTATGGCAAATGAAATTATTGCTTTTGAAATTAGGGAAAACATTAGTAAACCAATTTTTTGGGTATAAACTTATTCTTCTTCTTGAAAAATAAGCGTGAACGGGTCTATCTAAATTTGGTCTACAACTCATATGATCTTACCATACAAAATGCAACACTTCCTTATCACTGTTCCAACCAACAATCTCTTACATCTTAAGAACGTTCGATTATCCCAAAATTACATAAACAAAGAGTGAGCAGATCAATCGCGCGATCAGCCAATCCAAATCCTCATAAGCTCCGCACTCTGAGCGCCTATTACAAAAAAGAAACGCGTTTTGCGGACGATTTTCGTCGTTAAATTTACTTGGTTTTGGACCTTATACGTTTGTTAACAGTGTCACGGAGTGGGTTCGACTCGTCCGATTATCGTGATTCTGTTTTTGTAATAAGCCCTCTGTGCACAAATAACCGTGCAGCCTCGGGGAGCTCATAAAGCTTTTCGGATCCTCAGTTTAATGCCGTTCAGCTATAAACCGCGCTTCATTACGCTAGAGAAGGCAGGTGGGACCACCTTTTTCGGATCTGCTGTTCGATATTCAAAGAGTATGAGTATCTCTTTACTGTTTGTTAATAAGTTGTGTCAGGGTCAGAATACTTCATGTGTTATAGAACTGTCTTTATTACTTAAATTTACATTATAATATTATCTTAACCATCGATTTCCGGGATTTTGGTTAATATATTTTAGATCTTTTTTTTTCTAATAAAATGCGTAATTTTCATTGAGATTAAAGAAGTAGCTGTTGTGTTTGTGTTGTTGTTTGTTTAAAAAATGTTTTTTTTAAAAACAAATAATATAGAATAGATATTAGTTTTTTCCACTAATAAGTATCTATGCTGTGCAAATGATATAAGCAGGTTTCTAAGGTTCTGTCAGAAAGTCACAAACTTATTTATTTTCAAATTTCGAATATTGGCCAGAAATGTTTTATTTGATAAACTTTTGAGTCTTCTAAAAATAAAAAAAACAAAATGTACTACTTTACTACTAGTATAGTACTACTTTGCACCGCTCATAAAAAGGTTTTGTTACTTTTTTAGGGTTCCGTACCCAAATGGTAAAAAAGGGACCCTATTACTAAGACTCCGCTGTCCGTCTGTCTGTCTGTCTGTCACCAGGCTGTATCTCATGAACCGTGATAGCTAGAAAATTGAAATTTTCACAGATGATGTATTTCTTTTGCCGCTATAACAATAAATACTAAAAAACAGAATAAAATTAATATTAAAGGGGGGCTCCCATACAACAAACGTAATTTTTTTGCCGTTTTTTGGTACGGAACCCTTCGTGCGCGAGTCCAACTCGCACTTGGCCGGTTTTTCGATCATTTTTCGAAACTGTTGAAATATGTCTTTTTTACATTTATGGATAGTCTTGCCTGTCAAGTAAATAATTTGTGATTTCAAGATACTGTAGGAGCTGTTTGAGATTTAACTGAACGTTCATAAATAAAAGTAAATTTTACACCAAAAGGATAGGACATTTGAATAAACTAAAGCACCCACGTAAGACATAAGTACTTGTTACAATCCATGGATGATCCCAATTCCGCCTGAACCACCACACAACTTCCCAAAAGTTAATCCAGGATTTGGCACAGTGCCAAAAGCTAAGGGACCTCAATCAACCAACTTGTTCGTCACATAATTACCTGTCCTTTGCCAATAGGTTATAGTTCTTGTTGTTTATAAATAAATAGCTTTTAGAATTAAATGCTATTTTGATTTTTCTTTGTAATGTACATAAACTGCAGTATTCCTGCAAAACCTGCAATTTATATGAAAAAAGTATAATGTCGACTTATATGAGTGAAATGGGACTTAAATTTTGAGTGACATTAAAGTATTTGTGGTTTAACGTCGTATGAAATTAATTCCAATATTTTTTGTTGGTTTCTAATAATAGGCGCAAGGTTTTCAAAAAGTATACAATTAACAGACACTTTTGATAAATAAAAAACATCATTTTTTATCCTTACTTATCCATTACCATTAATCGAAGATTACCATAAACAAAATTATATCAAACCTCATACGAGTGAAGTGCCGAAGTTTGTTTAGGTACCGAAACTCTATTCTTAGCAATTAGGAGTGTGAGAAACAGGTCGCATAAACTTGAAAAGTAGTTTTTAAACACATCTGCTTACAATACTACTAAACTGAGCTGTCAACTCGTAAATAGGGCACATTCCAACTAAAATCCCGTCTACTTGTTACTAGTGATCCGATTTGCGTAGAAACTTTTAACCTGCCTAACAACTAGGTACAAGAGAGGGGGATTCTTCAAAAGTTAATCCGGTCTCTGGCGCGGCTCCAGAGAACTTGGGGACACCAATCAGCTTAGTTACTCGGGTCTCAGCTAAATAGAGCCGTCTCTAAGTTGTTTAGATTAAGGAGATATTCTGTACGAATTTTCTCAATTCATGACCTTATCGGTTTTGGCATTTAAAAGGAGTTTGGTAAAGTACCTAATGGCTATTAATACATTTCAATATGAAACAAACTCGTGTACCTACCTCCTACTAGTACAAAAGTATCGAGAACGAATCTGATTCGAATATCAATCACAAATTTATGTTTTTTATTGAAAATCTAATTTCCCTTTAGTTTCAGTATCTTAGTTTCAGGTAGTGCTATACAAAAATATAACAGAAAGTCATATTTACTTCGACAAATTTTCGTGCGAAGGGTACAGATCGCGAAAATGTGAAAACAGAATCGTTTGATTAAAGTATTTTGTAGTAAGCAGGTATTGGAGACAAATGACGAAGAGATGCAGGTTCAGCAAAAAGTGCAATTGTAAGCATTACGTGAAGAAGTGACGTCACATCGCGACCGTGTCAAGTTAAGCAAAGAAATATAGAAACCTGAATCAGGACTACAAAGTTTCTGCGTCTGCCAAGTATACTCAGCGAGTTTTCACATCGAAATAGTGTACTTCCCCAAGTACTACTTTCTCTGAATAAGTAGTTATGTACTGTCTCATTTAACTATGCTCCTTAAAATTATTATATTTTTGCTTATAGTTTGCTTCTTCAACTAAATTAAAGCTTTCTTGCTCTTCAAATCCGTTTCTAAATGTTCTCTAACATCTACAGAAACTTCGGAACCTCTAAATGTCTCACAATTTTTATATCCTATAGCTAAACATAATAATATAAATGGTTCAGGCTCACGTAGCGAAAGCTGGCGAGGGTCCAAAAACCCTCAGCAACGACCAATCGTGACGATTGCGATGCATTTTCCGAAATGAATCCAGATGGCAAGTAATTACTGTAATAAATGCTGGGCATTGAAACCACTTGGCGTTTTACACCGTAGTGAGAAATCTTATTCAGAGTCCCTTGATAAAAACTTTCTTTGTTAATTTTCATCGTTTTTTGATTTTTTTTTAGATTCAACACCCTAGAGTATTCTTTATTCAAACTTTTATGTGAAACCTTATTACACTTGTTTTATTGAAGTATATATTGAAGTAGTTTTCACGTTCTAAATTTAAAGTCGTTTAGCAGAGCTTCAAGTTCATACTGCGGATACCTTATTTGACAGATCATTTAATAAAAATCCTGTTCCATTTTCAAAATACACCACGAGATTGATGATATCTGGAATCTATAAGACATACCCTAAATTTAGGCATGGTAACGTACTCAAGTTAAAAGTAAATGTATATAAGTAGTAAAAGTAAGTTAAAGGTAACATACGCAACTATGTTTATAGTCTACCATGATTACTAAACGTCTGATTGTCTACCTATATTCTCAATACAAACCCCTGTTTTCGCTGAGGATACCACTTCTTCGGAATTAGCTTTTGCTAGCTATCCGATAGCATTAATTCCGTTACCAAACAAAAACCACAGCCAAAAGGATGTTTGTTAATCAGCTAAGTGCAAGCGATTACTTTGTAAGTTGTTTGGAGCAACAACGTATCGGCAAGCTAGATGGATCATACGGAGCGAAGCTTTATTCCGACAATGTAGGTACGCCTTTTTACCGACTTCAAAAGGAGTACTCAATTCGACCCGTTTTTTTTTTTTTTTTGTTTTTTGTATGTACACCGATTACTCAAAGACGGCTGAACCGATTGAAATAATTCAAACGTTATTACATTAGGTAAACTCCCAAGTTGGTCCCATTTTTTAAAATTTTGAAATCGGTTCAGTACTTTTCAAGTAATCTTGAAAAAAGCACGAAAATAGTATGATTTTTGTGTGAACTACCTCGATGATCAGTCGTCTTCACTTCTTTGTTTATGAACTGAATAAGATAATTATTTTTTTGTTTGAAAAGGGATATCTTAAGTGTAGTTCTTTAACCGACTTAAAAAAGGAGGTTCGTAGTTTGACCCGCATGTATGTATGTTTCTCCGCGATTAACTCACGTTTGGCTGAGCCGATTTTTCTAACTAAGTAATATACCTACACTACCTATTTACAAAAGGTGCCTACACTAAAAATTAAAAAATAAAAAATTGTTTAAAAAAAACAAAAAACCGACTTCAAAAAACCTACCTCTAAAAAGCAAGAAATAATATTCGTAATAATAAAAACACGTCTATTGAAGTCGGGTGGGGCTTTTAGAATAAAAAAAAGGAATTTGTACTCCAGCCCCACCCAACTTCAATAGACGTGTTTTTATTATTACGAATTATATTTCTTGCTTTTTAGAGGTAGGTTTTTTGAAGTCGGTTTTTTTTTACAAAAATAATAATATATAGATTCTTGAAAGTTAATCTTAGGCCGCATTTCCACCTGCAAGAAGTGTCCCACAGCCTGTCAGACAGTAGCTTACAAGTGTTGACTAATAGTAAATGCACTGACGACAGTTTGTCAAGTGTTTATAAGCTACTGTGTGACAGGCTGTGGGACACTTCTTGCATAAGTTTTCTTGCAGGTGGAAACACGGCCTCTAACATGTACAATAAAAATAGTGCTGATAATTGTTTAGTATAGAGACTTAAGGCTTTTAGTGGATCTGTAAGCTATAGACCTCGCATTTGCGTTATTTTTGAAAAAATATCGAAATGGCTGAAATGTGTTTTTATTTTCGAAAAAAATCTAAAAACGGAATCGAAAAAAAAAAATCTTTATAATTATCGAACCTGCTAACAAAATTTCACGTTAATCAGCTGAGAAATGCAACCTGTAAAGGAGAACAGACGGACAGGCATACGAAAGCATTTTTGCCCAAGATGAAACGGAGATGCTTCGCGCACGCTTGGTTAATGTTGTTTTTTTTTTTTTTTAATCGTTCATAATAGTTGAACTTACTCAAAACCTTGGTAGAATACTTTTATCACCACTTGATTTGCAGACAAGTTGCGAGTGATGCATCGCTTAGTCAGTCATGGATGTTTGAATGAAAACTCATTTCCTATTTCTATATTGGGTCGACGAAGCTGAAAAAAATACGGTAAACTGTTTCAATGGCAAAACGTTAAGTTTCTTTTTGTACGTAATCCCCCAAAAGCCGATTCTGGCGCGCAAAAAGTTTTTAACTAAAACCAAAGACCTCGCGAAACTACTTGGTAACAAGTTTGGACTTAGTAGACTGCCGAAAAATAATGTTAGGTAAGTACATTATTATCGTTGTTTTGTGAACGAAAGAGTCGATTGGTAAAAACTCGCTTATTTGTTTTTAGTTGGCTTTCGAGTTTCGACAGCTTTGTTAACTGATTTCATTTAAAAAACTCAATAAGAATCCGTTCCTCAGAACTAATTTCCTTTTTTTACATTTTCTTTTTCTTGATTTGAATTTTATAGAGGTGTAAGTATATAAAAAAAAAACAAAAGGGGCAGATTTAATTAATCAGCAATACAGATTGGCAAACTTACAGTATCTTTCGTGGCAAACTTAAAATATCTTTCGCTAAACCTGTTCATCATAGGCTCACGATTCAATTATAGACCGTCTGGTTCATACGTGTAGGTATTTTTATAGTGAATGCCTGAAGCCATTTCCTCCTAGCATTAATGAGGGTTGAGTAATAAAAATTGCAAAGTTTTCACGGACGTGCCATAAATAGAAACCTTTAAGGCTTAAGGCTTAAACGTTGGAGCTTTTTTTGTAAATATTAAACCTTTTATTACTGAAACAATTAATAATGAAAAATGTTGAACAAAATATTACTCAATTTTTTCTGGATTTCAGTTTTCGAAATTAACAATCAGAAAATAAAATCGTAAAAAATAATGCTCGAATGGATGGTTTACTTTTATATTCTGGCAATAGGCTTATCGATCATGATACGTAATGCTGCTAAAAACTCGGCAAAAAAAAAATGTCTTCATCAGCACTGCAGACTTGACTACTGCTGGGTAGAGGCTTCCCCTAAGGATCTCCACGACGACGGTCGGTCCTGCGCTTCCCACATCCAGTGGCTTCCGGCAACCTTCACCAGATCGTCGGTTCACCTTGCCGAGGGCCTACCCATGGAGCGTCGTCCACTGCGCGGTCCCCATTCTAGAACCTTTCCACCCTAACGGCCACCAGTTCTTCTCGCTATATGTCCTGCCCATTGCCACTTCAGCTGAGCAATCCTTTGAGCGATGTTGGTTAGTTTTGTTCTCCTGCGGATCTCCTCGTTTCTGATTCGATCACGCAGGGAAATGCCGAGCATGGCTCTTTCCATTGCACGCTGGGTGACCTTGAGCCTCCTTATGAGACCCATAGTTAGCGACTACGTTTCACTGCCGTAAGTCATTACTGGCAACACATACTGTTCATAGGCTTTCGTCTTGAGACACTGAGGTAAGTCGGACGTGAAGATTTTTCGAAGCTTCCCGAACGCTGCCCACCCGAGTTGGATTCGACGAGAGATCTCTTTCTCGAAGTTGGACTTACCTAACTGGACTGCCTGTCCTAGGTATACGTAATGGTCAACAACTTCAAGTGTAGTATTCCCAACATGAACTGGAGAGGGTACAACATGGGCATTTGACATAATTTTCCTACGGAAAACACTACGAAAATCTTCGAGCATTGTATTCAGGTCTTCCATGGTCTCAGCCATAAGGACTATGTTATCGGCAAAAGGAAGGTGCGTTAGGTACTGGCCATTAATGTTGATGTCGAGTCTTTTCCAGTCCAAGAGCTTAAAGATGTCCTCCAACGCAGCTGTGAACAGTTTCGGAGAAATAACATCTCCCTGTCTCACACCACGCTGCAGTTGGATAGAATTTGTGCTCTGGTTCTGTACTCGGATCGACATGGTGACCTCGACCACAGACTTGACCGTAATAGGGGCTAATCAAACGTTATTCGTTCAAGCAAAGGTAAAAAGTTTGCAAGGGCAAGTCCATCGGTTTTTAAAAAGGACTATGGGAAATAAAGACAGAAGATTCGATGTGGCTGTATTCTTATGGGGTATTTATGAAGCGACTTGGCAGGCGGCCTTAGATCTAATCACAAACCTAATTTCAATGAGGTGGCAATTTGATTTTACAAGCGATTGTCGATAAAAAGCGCTAATTGACGAAAGTCACCTGCCAAATTGCCTGCCAAGATGACACGTGTAAATTTACGCCACTCTAATTTGTTTCGTTGCTCTAACTTCTTCGTACAGTGCGTTTGAATTTTATTGGTGGCTCGGAACATCACGCGAGCCGATGCATAGAAAACAATTTCAATGTAAGTGGGTGGGAGAGTGGTAAGGCACGGCTACGCGCTTAGCGGCTAACTTCACAACTGCCAATAAGTTTGAAAGCACTATAACTGCGAGTACTCTCGCGCATACTGCAACACTTTGGCCATGTCTCTAGGCGAGGTAACAACTCCATAGAGCGGCTGGTCGTACAGGGCAAAGTGGAGGGAACCAGATCATGGGGAAGGTCACCAATGCGCTGGACTGACCAAGTAAAATCCGCAGTATGGGACACCACGTATCTGACTGCGCCAGACAGTCAGCCAACCGGGAGAGATGGTGGGAGATCGTGCGGAAAGCTGTGTCCGCCTCTATCACTGACGTGGATGCCTCATCGTGACCACGACCGCTCTGCCAAGAGCGAAACTACGACGAAGAAGAAGATAACTGCTACAGTGTAGAGGGCGTAATATGAATTTAAGCTTGCTGCTAGCGAATGTAGTTAACATTTTTGTATGTACTCTTAGTGTTGTAACTGCCAGAGGCGCTGTGCCAAATTGCATACAAAATGGCTTACTACAGTCGCTATCGAGTATAGTAAACGTAACTGTGCAAACTCCTAATACAGGCAAGATGGCAAGGTACTGAAAATAGCCTGACATGGTCTGAGATCGCCCGTACGTAATCTCTAGGTGTTTGTGTACAGGAAAACGTGATTTGTTTCGAATATTTCTTCTGTCCATTTTATATTTTGTGCCTGGGATGTCAAATGAGCTTAGCAGAGGCATCTCAAGGAGACCGACCCAATTTCTTACTCTTACTTTACAAATGGTAGAAAGGTTTGGAACATTTCACGGTATATTTGAGCCCTTTCGGTTTAATTGTGTCTGCAAAAGTCGTCGGTCAAGACGTATTTTGAGATATTTTTATTTTTATTGAACTTTCACTTTAATTGAACTTTTATTTGTACTAACAAGAGGTTTTTGTGTTGAAAAATATTAATTTAATTCACAGCGTAACTTCACTACACACACGTACAGAACTAAAAGTCTTAGTCTACTTTTTAGCATATTATACGTATAATATTAAACTTAATTTCTTACACCTGAAATAGTTGAATAGTAAACATAATATTACAACGGTAGTCATGCAACCAGTGTTTAGTCGCATTGTGCTAATAACTAAATGGCAGCATTTTTAGCCCCACCCACTTGTAATTTCTGTGTGGTGCTATTTTTTGAGCAGAATATTTGTTCCGTATATTTTAGGTCGCTGTTTGGTCCTATGTTTTTAGAGAAAGTTTTTTAGTTTCATGTAGGTACTAATCACATCCCTAATATTTGGAGAGTAAATAAAAAATACCGTATAGTAAAAGTGGTTCAGCAACTTGGTTAACTTACATGACCAAAGTTTTAGTCTTACCATCTTCAGACGTAGAACAGTAGTTCGCCTGTGGCTTGGCTAGTACCTAGTTACAAAGGATATTGAGAAACTCCCACGGGTCTCATGTGATATCTAACTCGCGGACGCTTACCAGGACTAAATATACCTAGCACGTATAGAAGAACATTCACATTTAGCCAGTACTTTCATCTTTATATAATGGCACAACTGTAAATTAAAAAACCGGCCAAGTGCGTGTCGGGCCACACGCCATAGGTTTCCGTAGTTACCTTATACCACACCATATTTAATACCACCTATAATTTTTCGTCTGTAAAAATAACTTTGTTTTTCACAGTGTTGGTATGAATGACAAAGTTATATTTGCGGTTTTGTAAAATGTGCTATATCTCAAAAACTAATTACTATATCTCGTTCAAACTAATTTTGGTTAAAAGTGTTTATTAAGATCTACAGCATATATTTTTTTTAGATTTTTCACTCTCTTATTTCAAAAGTTAAAGGGGGGGGGGGGACACACATTTTACCACTTTGGCGGTGAATATCTTTCAAACGGTTGACTTTGAGAAAAAGTTGTCTTAGGAACCTCAATGTCATTTTTAAAGACCTATCTATAGACACCCAACACGTGTTGGTTTGAAGAAAAAATTTTTTTTCAGTTTCAGTTCCATGTATGGGGAGCCCCCCCTTAATCTTTTATTTTTCTTATTTTTGTATTAAATTCGTTAAGCGGTTAACAGAATACATCTACCTACCAAGTTTCAACTGTGTAGTCTTAATACTTTCGGAATAAAGTGGCTGTGACATACGGACAGACAGACAGACAGACAGACAGACAGTCATGACGAATCTATAAGGGTTCCGTTTTTTGCCATTTAGGCTACGGAACCCTAAAAACGAGGGTTATTCATAGACTTGAGAAAATTATCCATGTTTGTTTCAATGTTTAAATTACAGAGCAAGATAATCTTTCTGAAAATAGTGGACTATGAAAAATTTACGACTCCCACTTTTTATAGTGCCAACTATTTGCACATTTAGCATGTAAAACTTAACAAGTGAAACCGTTAATTCAAAACAATGGATGATCATGATCATGTCAACGGTATTCAGAGTAAAATTATTAATGACAAAATAATCATTTTGAATTTGTGCGTGATCATGCATTGGACAAGTTTCTAATTAATTAACATATTGAGCCACGCATGTCAATTGATAAATTATACTGTGCTGATTGTTTGTTATTTCATCTTGTTCATTATTTGTTATAGATCACGTCACGTAAAAAGACAGCTGAACAAATGAGCGTCATCGATCTTTTAACTTAACTTTTTACTTTTTACTAATGTAGCCGACATTAGTTACATTAGTAGGCTTATGCAAGTATATTTTTTACTTGCATAAGTGATATTCACATTCACTGAAGAAAATATATATTTTTAAAGATGGGCCATAACTTTTGCCCCGTCTTCGTTATCCACCCATAAGAAACCCAGGCAGTGGGGGCCCATAACACAACACGTGGGCCCAATCAGGATTGGTAGGCATTAACGACTGCAAATGCAGTGGAGACCAATGGCTTTGCGTGCCTTAAGAAGCTCAGAGTAGCTCGAGAAAACAAGTTTTTAGTCACCCATCCCATGACCGACCCTTACGAAAGTTCCTCTGCAGCATCGAACTTCTCGATGTTATAATACGTATATACGACGAAAATCGGCGGAAGCTTTTTCATTATAAAGCTATAGAATAAGATTTATTGAGCACTAGCGACCCGCCCTCGCTTCGCTTCGGTGTAGTGTGGAATTTGACACCATATGTTATACATATAAACCTTCCTCTTGAATTACTGTATCTATTTAAAAAAAACCGCATCATAATTCGTTGCGTAGTTTTAAAGATTTACGAGTAAGCTTACATAGACATATAGGGATAGAGAAAGTGACTTTGTTTTATACTATGTAGTATAGGTGTGGGTATAAAAAAAACTTTTGACACCGTTATTATACTCAAACAAATCATGCCTAAACAGCTGGTAATCAATTTGACAACATTAGTGACATTACAAAACGTTGGCATAGTTTCAAACTGACCGGCCAAGTTTATATAACTGCACCTGATGAATAATTTCCTTGTCATCAACATTTTTAATCATAATTGCAAAAACTGGAACATAATTTCAAATCTTCGCCTTTTGACTTGTCTTTATAACACATAGTCAACAACGTCCAGGGATCCATAGACCACGTTTTAGATCCACGAGTACTATTTATAAAAACCACGCAGAATACCAATTAGTAAGTTATTTTGATTACTCATAATCATATACACGCTGAAATTTTCATCATGTTTACATTCATGTTTACAAGCAACTTTTACTATGGGGCCAACTCTGATACAGCGAAGACATTTTGCGTTTTAGTCATTCTACAAGTTAGTCATTCTGCATTTTAGACATTTTGCGTTTTAGTCATTCTGCAAGTTAGTCATTCTGCATTTTAGACATTTTGCTTTTTAGTCATTCTGTTAGTTAGTCATTCTGCGTTTTGGTCATTTTGCCCTCTTAGTCTTTTTGCTTTTTAGACAGTGTGTTCAGGAAGGAAATTTACTGTTCCATACAAAAGCGCAATACCTATTCGATCTTAATGTATGGAACAGCTGATTTTATTTTCGCGATATCAGAGTTGGCCCCATAGTAAAAGTTACTTGTAATCATGAGTGGAACCACCCCACTGCGGGAACCAAATGATTAAAATTTCACGCTGTATATTTTTTTAGGAGAAGAACAATAGAAACCGGATGCAAAGCCTAGTTCAAAATAATCAATCAAACCATCTCGCGTGAACGGGCGGCGTCGTTTGATCTATGTTCGTACAGTTAATTAGTAACTGTCTGGTAACACATCTGGTTTGGATCAAATATGGAAATGTCATTCTTAGGGGACTGTATTTCACGCTATGATTCGACAATTAATCATATTTTTCAGAACAGGGTTGTCGGTGAAAGTTGGGAAAATTCGGCTTGTAATTTTACTGTCTAAAAAAGAAGGGATCTTTTTAAAATCATCGCCTAAAAATTCCCAAAGCCAGGTTACAAAATAAATTAAGAGATTTTTAGTACTGAAGTAAATGAATGATATAGTTTGCGTAGCAATTTCAATTTGTTTTATAATACCTATCTATCTAGTGAATACCTCTTCTGGCATTTTTTTTATCTCAAGAAGAAGATAGCTACTTGGAAAAGATTGCTACTAGTCCTACTAGACTATAAGGCCGTCTTCTGTGGATGTTTTTCATTCTTTGTTTTATGTCCTGTCTTTGTATTTACTACAATTTCGCGAAAAAAAAAATGTTTTTAACCGTTAATATTTAACCTCAAAAGTATTTTTTTGTATAACACATTTATGCACGATAGCTTACTTATGTTGTTCGAAGATAAACATAACATATTTATAAAGCAATTATGAAAATTGCATTAAGTTTGATGTATAATGAGAAAACATTCTATCCGTAAATAGGACGGAGTTTGGCTATGTAATCAAAGCAAAACCATTATTTACCTGAATTTCACAACCCTAGATTTCTGAAGACAATTTTTCCTTGTCAGGGTTAAAGTGTGAAGTTTGACGAGCTTAGTTTAAATTAATGTTTGTACTTATGAAAGAAATCAAGACGTGAATGATTTATTATATCGCTTACTTTTGGCTGTTTAACACTTCATTTATGTCTTTTAACATTATTTTAATAAAGTTAGTTCTGAAAATTTCGCAGAAAATTATAATTATAAACTAAGCAACCTGTAATATAGTATGTAGTACTAAAAGCATAGATAACCAACTATGTAATGGTGGGGAAAATAATGACAAATAAAATGCTACAATATTAGTATTTAGGGAATTATAAGAAGATTTTATTACAATATTAAGTACCTACGTACAATATGATTAATTTAACAATATACAACAGAAATGACCAACTTCAGTGCGCTTGCGGTACAAAACGTCGTATTATCATCTGTAAAACTCTTTGCCAAACATTCTCGAGTGAAGTTGCAGCAGATCACTGTCTATTGTCAATTTAAGAGCGTTATATGTGTACGGATCACATTGCATGTAACTTTTTCATTGTACATTTAGATAGGTGGCCCGTAACGTAATATTAGGTGTACACTGTTATAGCTGGCACTACAAGCAGCATATTGGAATCTAAATGTAGGAATCTAAGAAAAGATATTTCTGAACGACCTGATACCGCAGCACCCTTGGAAAACACGTTACTTAAGCAACTAAATACAATATACTTTATTATAATTTTGTCTGGGATATAATATAAATGAAGAAGGCGTATATCAATGTATAAATGTAGATCTTCATGAAGTATCATCAATACATTGATATAGACAAACCAAGACACATCACATATGGAATTAATTAATTGGGTGACTGGAAATAATTAAAGGCGACTGTCAATGGGATACTTAGGCGATTGTCACACTGCCGCCGCTTGCCGTCGCGGGGCGCGGTTTGGCTTTGACCGCGCGCGGCGCACCGTCTGTTTGGGCGTTTTTCTTCGCGCCTCCGCGCCAGTCGGCGTTGTACGACGGCCCCACGCTTACGTACAAAAACCGGCACGATACTATGGAACTCAGTGTGTTGTACCTAGGGAATGCAATGCCGACTCGAGATCGTAAAGATGAGGTCCCTCGGGATGTACCCCGCGGTGTGCGCTCGCTCCCGCGCCGCGGCGCCGCCTCGGTGTGTTGGACGAGGCAGTTTTCTATACAAATTGATATACTTGCATACAACGAAAAACACGCGCGCGGGCTCTCCGTGACCGCGCGCGGTGCCAGTGTGAGAACCGTCTTAAATACTACACCGGGCATCAGTTTATTTTTTGGGCGACAAAATAACTAAACGGGCGACAAACAGTGGATTAGTGGCGACTACGTGTAGGTGATAAATAATTTATGTTGGTAGTGAAAAATCTAAATGGGTGACAAGAATACTGAGTAAGCAACTATTATACCAAGTAGGTAACTATATAACTGATTTAAGCTGCCCAACATGGTATTTTAACATCTTTTTTTAGGTTGCTTTTTCGTTTGTTTGTTTTTTTTTATCTCGATTAGGATAATAGTCACCTTTTAAAAATAAATTATATGCCAAATTTTAAATGTTTTGTGTGCCCTAAGGTTGTCGCCCAAATAGTAATTTAGTCGCCCGTTCTGAATAACCAGTTACTCAATTTGTATTTTAAAGTCACCCATTTTCAATATCTGTAGTCGCTCTCGGTCCGTCGCCCACTTAGTATTTCAGTACGCTATATTCAGTACTTTTGAAACCCAAAATAGGAATTTAATGTTACCCGATTAAATACTAACCCAGCACATATTCTAATAATATACCTACTCTATCAATTTATTACATAAAATACTTCATGTTTGTTCAAGTTGGAATACATTGATCGTTCTTTCAACTGACAACAAAAAGCTTTTACAAACTTTATCTTGTTATCTAGGTATTTGTTACCGATGTCGGTAACCTCAACACTGCACCATAGGATGATTCGCCAAGCAGGAACAGAATGAAACACTTTCTTCTTATATGCCCATATATTGTGGTTATAACGAATTGGGCCGTGCGAGCTTACAACATTTCCTACGATCACACGTCCCTAAGGTAACATTTTGTACGATAGCAAATATCCACTAATACAAAAACTTACATTTTCTACTTAACTTAGGTAGTTTACAAAACTCAAATCATTACTACCCTACGTTACCATAAATTGTTAGCGGTGGTGGGGATAGCAAACCCCCACTCCTGGCTCTTTACGAGATTACCTACCTAATTTATTATTTGGCTACCTTTCAATACGAGGTTTAGGTATTTAGGTTTCTCATTACCTTTATCAGAGACCTATACAAGAGGCCTTTATTTATATAATCTTACCTCTTAGTACCATATCAAAACCTTTAGGGCTTATAGGACAAAGGTTGGCGTATGACCTATACACATTTCAGGTCGAAACTACCACCTCCTAGACCTATATTACCTAGCCCATTACCTCAAAACCTTTACCAGGTAGTATAAGTAAAAACACAAGCATTCATATCATTTAATCCATAGGATACCTAAATGCCTAAACAATACCTATTTGAATTACTAAAACTTAAATATTTCACAAACTATAAAACTTACAGCTACGCTAAATATCTCATTTTACAGAACTTTTTACATGCAACAATTTAAAACCAAATAGAACGTTACATATTAATAAACTTCAAAGTAATTAAAAACACAAACTAAATGACTCAATCAGTTATAACAAGCTACTGTTTACAAATCAAAGTACTTACATGAAATAATCACAAACACAGATTCTATCACTAGTAACGCACTTAGCGGTCCATTAAACAGTCTTTTTGCTATACACATTTTAATCACTTTTTTCACTAGTTTCACGCGATTGAAGCTGTCCGTAACAGTCTCCCCCCGGTGCAGCACTCGCGGCACCTTCTTCTTCAGTAGGGAGGACAGCCAATCTCGCTGTCGGGCGACGAAAAACTCCTCCTCTTGTCTTGACATCAGCGTTGCGAATCTCGCCGTCTGGTCCCGGATACACCGCCGTCACGACGCCTCGCGGCCACACATTGCGAGGCAGGCTGGAGTCGACGATGATGACGACGTCACCGGGCTTAAGTGAGCGGCCCGTGACGTCACGCGCACCCCCGCGCGGAATGAGCTCGGGCAGGTACTCGCGCACCCAGCGGCGCCAGTACTCGTCGGCCAGCGCCTGCGCAGCACGCCATGCCTTGCGCGAAGCTGGCTCGCACGGCCCAGTGAGTGGCAGGCCGCGCGAACCCCCCAACAGAAAGTGATTTGGGGTGAGCGCCTCTGGATCTTCTTCGCTGACTGGTACGTGGGTTAGCGGGCGAGCGTTTATGGTGTGCTCTACCTCCGCCAACAGCGTAGCTAGTACCTCTTCTCGCGGCGACTTCTCGTTCAGTGTGACTCGTAGCGCGCTTTTGACCGAGCGCACGAGCCTCTCCCACGCGCCTCCCTGATGTGGCGCGCCCGGAGCGATGTAGCGCCACTCCATACGCTCTGTTAGTGCGTAATCACGTAGCGCCGGTTCCCATTCTTCTACCGCACGACGCAACTCTACGTCGGCGCCTCTGAAGTTTGTTGCATTATCTGAGTACATCACGCGCGGCCACCCGCGGCGCGCGCCCATTCTTCTTAGAGCCATGATTGCCGAGTCTGTGGATAGCGACGCCACCAATTCTATATGTATCGCTCTCGTCGTGAGACACGTAAATAGTGCGCCCCACCGTTTTTCGTGCCGCCGTCCCACCGTCACCGTTAGAGGTCCAAAATAGTCGGCCCCGCAGTATGTGAAGGCCCTCGTGAATGGCTGTAATCTTGCCTTAGGTAAATCTCCGTGCACTGGAACCACAGGACGTGCCTTTCGTACGCGACAAAACACGCATTTGCTAGCGACTGTACGTATCGTCGGTCTCAGTCGTAGTATCCAGTATTTGGCTCTGACGTCATTCACAACGCGCTCATTGTGTGCGTGGTGGGCGCGACGGTGCTCACGATATAGTAGCAACCGCGCATACGGGTGCCTGCCGTCCAGTACTACGGGGTGAGTAGCGGGGGCAGACACACCCGCTGCCCCTATCCGTCCCCTGGCACGCAGCACACCTTGTTCGTCCAAATACGGATCTAGCTTTCGTAGCCGGCTTCCTGCTCTGAGGTTTCGCTTTGCGGTGATGCGTTCTATCTCTTCAGCGAAACATTGGCGCTGCGAAGCTCGTTGCAGTCTCATCTCAGCCTCTTCTAAAAGTTCTACATTCATCGTAGCGGCACGGTCACGACATTTGCGTACGAATAGTAATACTCTCGCCATTGCTCTCACCAAGCGTTCATATGAGGAAAAACGCTCGGCTCGGGGCACACTATCGTTTGCTTCTCCCATTGTCGTGAGCACTATCTCTACCGTGTCCTCTTCCGTTACGATATCACACGTGGGCCATAAAGCCTCATCTTCATATAAAAATTTGGGTCCTTTAAACCATCTGTCATTACACGTCTTCATCTCTACATAAGGGCGCGTTGCGTCGTCCGCCACATTCAGCGCTGTCGGAACCCATCTCCATTGGCTAGCGTCCGTAGTCTCGGCTATCTCTCCTAAGCGGTGCGCTACGTATGGTGAGTAACGCACGCTATCATTCCGTATCCAATGCCACACGGTACGCGAATCCGTCCAATATACAGTTTTCTCGGGTTCCCAGCCTTGCTGTCTCTTGATAGAGCTTGCCAGACGCGTCCCAATCAGAGCCGCTTGTAATTCGAGTCTTGGTACGCTAAGATGTTTCATTGGCGCTACCCGTGCTTTAGCGGCCGCTAATGTCACTTCTATTTCACCATTTTCATTCTTGACGCGCCAGTAAGCCGCGGTCGCGTAAGCAACTTCACTTGCATCACAAAATATATGTAGTTCTCGGCTCGGCTCTCCCCCCGTTTGAGCGTAGAGGCGCGGTAATCTTAGTGTTCGTAGCTTTTCTATGTCTCTAAGCCATTGGATTATCTCTTCGGCCTCCGGCCCTGGTAAAGCCTCGTCCCACTCTACGTTTAGTTTCCAAATGTTTTGTAATACAATCTTCGCTCGAATGGTGTAGTAGCTTAGTAAGCCCAACGGATCGAAAACCGACATCACGGCGCTTAGCGCTTCTCTCTTTGTCGGCGGCCTCGCTAACGTCTTCACTTCAGCCGGTACCCTCGCAAGCGTCGTGTTGAACCCCAGTGTGTCGGTCACCGCATCCCATAGTAACCCCAGCGTGCGACCACAATCGTCTAGGTTGGACCCCAGTTGCTTGGGCGATGACGTAGCACGGCTCTCTAATGGCAGCTCAGCTAAGACTCTAGCTTCGTTTGAGTTGAAGCCTGTCAGCTTGAATCCTGCTCGCCTGTGCACTTCAATCACTTGTTTCATCGTAGTAATTGCCCGTTCCTTATCATCAAAACTGTCCACCCAGTCGTCCATATAATGATTGCTAGTTATCGCTTGACATGCTAGCGGGTACTCGTCGGCGCTCTCTCTCGCGTTCCAGTCACGCACACTATGTGCTAAGAATGGCGAACTCTTTGCCCCAAATATCATCGACGTCATTTTATATTTTCGTGGCGGTCCATCTCTATCGCCGCCTCTCCATAGAAACATCTGTGCCGGTTGGTCTATAGGTGCGATTTTCACTTGTAAAAACATCTCTTGAATGTCGGCTGTTATTGCTATCCTTTTCTCACGGAACCGCAAAAGCAACCCATTTAAATCTTGTAATAAATCGGGCCCCTCTAAAAGCTCATCATTGAGGCAAACATCATCGGCTTTTGCCGCCGCATCGAAAACCAATCTTAACTTCCCCGGCTTGTTCACGTTAGTAACCGCGAAGTGAGGCAGGTACCATGATCGTGGATCGTCTGTCTCTTTCCCACTGCACTGCTCCGCGTAGCCTTTCGTGAATAAATTTTCTATCTGTGCTGTATAAGCTTTTTCAAAGTCGCTTGACCGGTCCATCTTGCGTTCTATAGACTTCAAGCGTTTTACAGCGTTATAATAACTGGGTGGTAGCGTGACGTCGTCTCTCTTCCACGGTAGTCGTACTTCGCACTGGCCGCCGACTCGTTTAATACTCTCATTGAACGCTTTAATCGCTCTCACTTCCATTGGGTTTTCGCGTTCCCTCCTAGCGATACCGAGTGCGTCTATTTCAAAGTAACGTTTCACCATGTCGTGCAATTCAACCTCGGGTGCGATGAGCTCCGTCTTGTATACGTTAGACGCGCCCTCTAGCGCCGTAATTCGAGGCGCCGTTCCATGTATGACCCACCCTAGCTTCGTAAGCGACGCTACCGGTTGTCTCTGATTGCCCATTAACAACTTTCGTGACACAATCAAATGCCAATTATCGGCCCCGATCAGTAAACGTGGTTTCACTCTGTCATAACACACGTCACTAGCCGTTAATTTTCTTAAGTGTGCGTACTGTAAGCAATCTTCACTAACTGTTTGATGATTGAGCGTCAAACTTGTCATCGTTTTGGCGCGAACATGATGGGTGCTTTCATCTCTTGCTACTAACACTAGGCTTACGTCTTCACTGTTCGCTACGCTCCCTTGCGCGTTTATACTACATATACGCAAGTCGCTTACAGGCCCTTTCGCACCTATTTCGTCCGCCAGGACTTGATCAATGATCGTTATTGTCGATCCCTCGTCCAGCAGCGCATATGTCTGTACGGCGCCGCCGGGTCCCTTAACTGTCACTGGACACACCTTTAACATGACATTCGCCGCGACGTTGGCCCTATTAATCGTGGCGATCGTCTCAGTCTGCGACTCTCGCACCAACGTCTCTTCATTACTGGCGGCACGGTCCTTATGCAACGTAGCGTGGTGACGCGCATTACAGTTGTTCACCCCGCATAGTTTGTGTGTACAGCGGAACCTCCGGTGCTTATTGTTTACACACCGAAAGCACACTCCATTATTTCTTGCCCACTGCCATCTTTCATCGACCGTCATGGCTTTGTATTTGTTACAGTGGGGTACTTCATGATCGTTTCCACATAGTAAACACGGCGCTGGCGGCGTCTCTTTCTGGCCCAAAGTGTATATTCTTGCTACATTTTTCTTTTTATCGGTGCGTTTCTCGCTACGGTTTTTTACAGCGACGTTTTCTCTTTGCTGTGACGTAGTCGGTACGTATGCAAAACGCAGCGCGCAGTCGGCCTCTTTCATAAGGAATCGAGATAAAATAATTATTTCAGGCTCGCTCGATTCATTCTTTTCGGCGTAGGCGACCCAGTTCGATAACAAATGTGGGCTGAGTTTCTTGACTACTTCTCGAACCAATAGCGGATTTCGTAAGTACCCTCGGTCATCAACCGCTTGAATAACGCAAACTATATTTTGCAATTTCACAGCGAGGGTATTTAATTCTGTAGCACTCGTACCGGAACGCGGTAAACTTTTCATATCTTCGAGCGCTCTGTCTATAAGCACTTCGGGGCGGCCGTAGCATTGTTCTAGTGTGGTCATAATACGATCGGGGTCGGTCGCACTCCATAATAGCGCCGACACACTCTCTCTCGCCTCCCCTTTTAAGCTCACGCGTAATCTTGCTAGATTTTCCTCTGCAGTGAACTTATATAATCGTGTGGAATCACGCACTGCGGCCTTGAATAACAACCATTCCGTCGGTGAGCCACTAAACACGGGCAGCTCTTGCGCGTACCGCGGCATCGGTCGTCTAGTTAGAACCCTGTCCAATGTTTCAGCGAGGTTTTCCACCCCGTAGCCCTTTTTCGTATCGATTACGGGCCTCGCGTCAGCCTCCATTGGATTTATACTAAACGTTCGGTTTCTATCTGTTTCTAAGGCGCGCGCCTCATTGCGCTTCATATCCCTGTCTCTGTCTTGCACGATAGCGGGAGCGATATCTCTGTCTCTTTCTTGTGAAACGACGGGAACGATATCTCTGTCTTTCTCTAAATTTTCGTCTACCCGACACCGAGGATCGGCTGTGGTATCCAACCATTCTTTCAGCCTCTCTGGGACGCTCTCGGCGGGTAAGCTCGCACGGGTTTCTTCTTCCATAATAGTATCCATTTCAACTTGTAACCTTTGTTGAATTAATTCACGTTCTAATTCCATTTCTCGTCTCTTAATCTCGGCCAACTGTTCCGCGGCCCGAAGTTGCGCCTGCCGGACGCGCGCCGCTACACTCGACGAACACACTGACGGCGGGTTACGTCTCAAAGCCCCAGTGTCGGTGGCGGCGGCGGCGGCGGCGTTGCCATCGTCAACTTCCTTGGTGGGCGGCGGCGGTAACGATCTCTCTGTACCACTTTCTGTGGCCTCTTGCATCGCGACTGTAGTCAATAACGGTGGTGGTGGCGGTGGCTGTGGCGCGATCGTCGACGGTGACGCCGGTGGCTCATCATATGTGATTGCCTCCCTCTTCTTCCCTCCAGATTGGCTTCTCGTGACTGGCATCTTTTTCTTTCTTGATGTCTACTCCTAACAATCTCGCCCGGGCACACTAGCGAGGGGAGCCCAGGTGAGGATGGAGGTTGTAGCAGGAATGGAAGGGAGGAACTACCCGGCAGAGGGGGTGTGCAACTCCGAGGTGCTCGGCTACCGGGAGGAACGCCCGGCAGCGTCAGCAGTGCCTACAGACCGGCCCTCAGTGCGACACAACCCTTACCGGCGTAGCCGGACAATTTCAGCTGCCTTGAAAAAGGCGGCTGGCAGCCGTGTCCGTCAGACTGCACCGCCTTGAATGGCGTTACTCACACTAACCACACTTGGCACCGTTAGGGTGTGGCAGTGTGAGCCGCGGTCCACCCGCGTAGTGAAACTAGTTACTGTGATTCTTCTTTCTTCAGTGAACGTATTATGTTTACTGTGATGCTTCTTTTCTTCAGTCTTCAGTGAACGTATTATGTTTACTGTGATGCTTCTTTTCTTCAATAATCGTTGGACGTATATATGTTAATGTGATGCTTCGCTTCTTTCTTCTCGCTTGACGCGCAGAATCTTCTTATCCGCTGCTCTGAAGGACCACGCAGTACTGTTACCGATGTCGGTAACCTCAACACTGCACCATAGGATGATTCGCCAAGCAGGAACAGAATGAAACACTTTCTTCTTATATGCCCATATATTGTGGTTATAACGAATTGGGCCGTGCGAGCTTACAACATTTCCTACGATCACACGTCCCTAAGGTAACATTTTGTACGATAGCAAATATCCACTAATACAAAAACTTACATTTTCTACTTAACTTAGGTAGTTTACAAAACTCAAATCATTACTACCCTACGTTACCATAAATTGTTAGCGGTGGTGGGGATAGCAAACCCCCACTCCTGGCTCTTTACGAGATTACCTACCTAATTTATTATTTGGCTACCTTTCAATACGAGGTTTAGGTATTTAGGTTTCTCATTACCTTTATCAGAGACCTATACAAGAGGCCTTTATTTATATAATCTTACCTCTTAGTACCATATCAAAACCTTTAGGGCTTATAGGACAAAGGTTGGCGTATGACCTATACACATTTCAGGTCGAAACTACCACCTCCTAGACCTATATTACCTAGCCCATTACCTCAAAACCTTTACCAGGTAGTATAAGTAAAAACACAAGCATTCATATCATTTAATCCATAGGATACCTAAATGCCTAAACAATACCTATTTGAATTACTAAAACTTAAATATTTCACAAACTATAAAACTTACAGCTACGCTAAATATCTCATTTTACAGAACTTTTTACATGCAACAATTTAAAACCAAATAGAACGTTACATATTAATAAACTTCAAAGTAATTAAAAACACAAACTAAATGACTCAATCAGTTATAACAAGCTACTG
Source organism: Agriphila geniculea (assembly GCA_943789525.1). Taxonomy (NCBI): domain Eukaryota; kingdom Metazoa; phylum Arthropoda; class Insecta; order Lepidoptera; family Crambidae; genus Agriphila; species Agriphila geniculea. The sequence goes on from OX038883.1 coordinate 9,658,446, forward strand.
TTTACAAATCAAAGTACTTACATGAAATAATCACAAACACAGATTCTATCACTAGTAACGCACTTAGCGGTCCATTAAACAGTCTTTTTGCTATACACATTTTAATCACTTTTTTCACTAGTTTCACGCGATTGAAGCTGTCCGTAACAGTATTATTATTAGGAATCCTTAAGCATGTTGGTTGAAATGTGAGTAACTCCATTTGTACGAACCCTCATAGTTCTATTTGCAAAGACCTCCAATCAGCGGAATGTTCTTCCATTAAACAAATGAAGCACGGAGAAAAGAAAATAATGCGGGTTCAGAAAACAAAGACACAGTAGCCAAACAAATCAGTATCTTGGCAATCATCTCATTTTCGCTTGATTGTGTTTACGAGTGTTTGGGCGTACTGATTGGCATATTCAACATTTCAAATGCATTATGCAAAGCATGGTTTTATTTTATTTCCAAAGGAAATTACGATATTATGCGTTTCAAAATGAAAGGACGAAGTCTTTTACTATTTTTTTTATGATTATTTGTTTTTGTCCAATATACTTTCTAAAATATATTGTTTATGTGGAGCATACGTGTTTATGTGCAAACAGTTACGTAGTGGCAAGATATTGTTTTAGATTCTCAGCCAAGTTGAAGTCTTCATGTCCTAAAGTATACGTTATTGGGTTTACATTTACAAGTAACATTTATGTTACTTACTTTACAACAATGTAGTTAGTTGGAGCTATAATCGCAAGACAAACAAATCAACATTATAATAGTGAAATAAGAAAAAGCAGTAAAAGATCTAGGTTTATAATAGACTTTTTCTACACTGTGACTCGTTCGGGGAAAATATTGCGAGATTTCATTCGTATAGCAGACTCAGCAACGCATTTGTCATTTTGTTCTAATACTAACTTTTAATATGGATTTCTTCGTCTAGAAATAAAAGTTAAGCCTGAATCAAGCTCTATTTAACTAACCCCATCTTTTACATTGCTTGTTTGCCTGTTACTTATTGTATTTTCACAGGCAAGTTAAGAAAATCTTGCATTTTTCTTCACTACAATTCAACGTAGACAGTATGAAAACATGGTGTTGGTGCCTATTCATTAAGGTTTTGAGTTTTTTCTGTTACTCATAGTAGATATATTTGTGAAGTGAAAACTTCTTTAGCGGCGTTGTACGCTTTTTTTATAATGGGGAAAAAATGCTAAACTCGCATCAGTAAGAATCACGTGACCCTGATCGAAAATTCGCAAGTCGGATGTGACGGATGGAGAGTAGACAGCCGGTGACGTAAGTATCCCCCTCTCTTTCTACGGGGCGCGGTGAAAATGGCAACGCGTCATTCCAAGACGTAAACACTTGTGTCACCATAGCAACGCGCAAATTTTTTAATTAAATGTCAAAACCATAGCGAAAAAAAATTGTTTTCTAAGTCTATGATCAATACTCTATATTTTCTGTCAAGCTATAGATAAGACTTTCGTACATTATTGTTCTGTATTCGTAAATTCAAATGCAAAGTAAATTCGTAAGATGGCAATTCGTGCAAAATTATTCCCTAACCATTCCAAAATATAAAAAATCCACAACGTTACTATTCAAGTTTTCACTTCAGCCGGTACTCCCGGAGTGCAGCCTGATTTTTTATTTCTTGACTAATCAATTTTTGTGGAAGGCTTAGGGCTAGCAGCTTATATATCAATCAGTGGGAATTCTGTGACTGACAACACAGATAATATAATACTATACTAGTCTGACAATTTTGTATGACACATACATAAATGTAAGCGATTGGCATAAAAATAACGATCCATGACTAACTTATTCTTAATTTAAATAACAAGCTTCTATTATTTCCCAGAAACAATGAGTCAGTTTCATTGTCAATTATTAGGTTTATAAATATCTTTCCTTTTAATTGCGAATTATTCATAGAAATAGATTATTTTTACAGTTCTGGTTACACAGAGCGTTTATACGTTAAAATTTAGTTTCCACTACACGGAATATTAGGAAGTCTTAAAATTAAATGGTAAGTAACCACTAAATCCTAAATTTATGTTTATTAAGATTTTCGGAAAGATTTCAAATCAAAATATTGTATTATGTTTCAAATAAAACATAATAAAACGAGTGATTAGAGACGGATCCCGCATTGCGCTCATAAGTAATTCCTGGATTTGATAAATCGTTTTGTGTATTTTTATGTTGTTATATATAAAAAAATCTATTTCATCATCATCATCATCATATCGTATGGCCGACTGCATCATCATCCTAAACCTCCAGTTGCAAGTCTCTCAGCCACTCCTCAGGCGTCAGTTTGTGGAGCTCTCTCAAACCACCACCGTCAAACCAAAAAATCTATTTCATATGAGTTGACCAAATGAGAAATGAGAAAAGTACAAAAAAAATTAGACAAATTCATAATTCATACTAATTTGTAATAAACTTATAATTCAGTCGTTTGAAAAGCGAACGATAATTCACAAAGCGAATGCCGCCACCCGAATCCCGAATAGACAAAGGAATACCTTCAAATTCGAATCAGCGCTTTTAATTGGCCAACTCGCTTCACCGAGAATTGGAACTCGGCTCGGACGAGGCTCGGACGGCGCCTAAGGCATCGTGACGTCATTAATAAGCCTATTGTTCCTACTCTGAATAGCTTAATCAGTTGGGGACAACGGCCAGCTGATACGTGGACGTAATAGCTTGGCCCCGAATGTCGGGAAATTGCATTGAATTAATCTCTGCCGTGAAATATTTTGTGTACATGTTTCTTTAGTTTGGCATGTCTAGAAAAACTAAAAAAAATATCAATTAGCTTTTTATTGAATTTATTTTATGTTGTTTGTGTTGTGATTGTTTTTTTAAGGCCCTTTGTTAAGGCTTTGATTAATATATTAAATCATCTATAGATTGCTGCATTTATTATTTTATAAAAAAAACCGGCCAAGTGCGTGTCGGGCCACGCGCCATAGGGTTCCGTAGTTACCTTATACCATACCATATTTAATACCACCTATAATTTTTCGTCTGTAAAAATAACTTTGTTTTTCACAGTGTTGGTATGAATGACAAAGTTATATTTGCGGTTTTAGAAAATGTGCTATATCTCAAAAACTAATTACTATATCTCGTTCAAACCAATTTTGGTTGAAAGTTTTTATTAAGGTCTACAGCATATATTTTTTTTAGATTTTTCACTCTCTTATTTCAAAAGTTAAAGGGGAACATTTTACTACTTTGGCGGTAAATATCTTTCAAACGGTTGACTTTGAGAAAAAGTTGTCTTAGAAACCTCAATGTCATTTTTAAAGACCTATCTATAGACACCCAACACGTGTTGGTTTGAAGAAAAAATTTTTTTTCAGTTTCAGTTCCATGTATGGGGAGCCCCCCCTTAATCTTTTATTTTTCTTATTTTTGTATTAAATTCGTTAAGCGGTTAACAGAATACGTCTACCTACCAAGTTTCAACTGTGTAGTCTTAATACTTTCGGAATAAAGTGGCTGTGACATACGGACAGACAGACAGACAGACAGACAGACAGACAGACAGACATGACGAATCTATAAGGGTTCCGTTTTTTGCCATTTAGGCTACGGAACCCTAAAAAGCAACTTCTTACGTATAAATAGACATCCCGTCGCCATCTTTGAACTACAGAATCAATGGCTACGTCATTCTGTGCCGGAGCTGCCAGTCAGGTCGCAAGGCAGCCTCGTCGTGCTGCACTTTGTTTTTACAGGTATCTTTATTTTATAAAAAAGTAACAACTTACGTATAAATAGGCATCCTGTCGCCATCTTTGAACCACAGCATCATGGCAACGTCGCGCGCCGGCGCAGCCAGGTCGCAAGGCAGCCTCGTAGTGCTGCCTGGTGCCGACCATACTTGAATCACATCTGGAAATAAAAAATGAGATTTTATTCCACTGTTTTTTCCATAGAAATAGAATGTCAAAGAACAACAATGTCAATAAACAGGTGATCCGAAAACTTATACATACATTTTATATGAGATACGTAAAATATGACTTAGATACATAAAATATGACTATATATGGCAAAGGAAATTAATTAATTATGTTCCATACTGTTTTCTTCGTCGATAAACGCATAAAATGTAGCGAAATTTGGTTTTAGAGAAATATGTGGCAATATCATATTTACCTGTGAAAAGTGTGATTATTTGGATTACCACGATACCTTTATTTTAAATTCTAATTAAGATTAACAAATATTTTAAACAAACTGTGATTGCTCATTTGCTAGGCGGGACGCTAGGGGCTCTTACTGTAAAAAATGTTGGCACATGTCACTTGATCCTTTGTCTCTTTTTTACATAGACCGTGTCCGTATGATGTTAACTTCTCTTTTCCACGCTTTGTTGGTCTTCTTGAGCGCAGCAAAAATTTTTCTATGTCTATGGTTTTTTCATTCCCCATCATTTAGTTCCAGAATTTTTTTCATAGTAGTAGAAATGCTTATACCCCACAGCCGGATGGGCGAACGGTGTTAAGTGAGACTAGGTACCTACTTATTCCTTTGCTCACTGACTACCTATAACGCAGTGAACCTAGGTCGCGTTTTGCCCAAAGACTGGAACTGCTTTGCTTACCGTTTAAAGGGTTTTTGATTGGGTATTTCTTAGACTTGTTTTCAAAAACCCTATCAATACGGTAACCCTATCGAAAGGGTAACCCAAGTGAGGACTTAGCGAATACGAAAACCCTATCGGGGAAACCCTATGAAGGGTTTATGAAGGGGTTTTAAAACGTGTTCAAGCAATTTATACCTAGTTCCACCTGGGCCGAAGGACCGGAACCGCTTACCGTTAAAGGGGTTTTCATTGGGTATTTCATGAACCGCTAACCGTTAAAAGAGTTTTTGATTGGGTATTTCATAGACTTATTTTCAAAAACCCTATCAATACGGTAAGCATGACGTCGACTAACCCTAACGAAAGGGATACCCTATCATTTGTTATGCTTTTTAATAGGATTTCCCTATCAATTGGGTTAACCAAAAAAGGGGTTTTCCGGTCCCTGGTTATGCCATTTGTAAAACACCAACAGCCTCGCAGAAGTAGATTACTAACATCATAAACAACAACTCGATGCTGGATGGTGCAGTGGTTTAGCGCCTGGCCCTGCGATTGCGGAGGTTAAGCAACTCTCGCAAGGGTCGGTCATGGGATGGGTGACCAAAAAAATATTATCTCGAGCTCCTCCGTGCTTTGGAAGGCACGTTAAGCCGTTGGTCCCGGCTGCATTTGCAATCGTTAACACCCACCATTCCGCATTGGGCCCACGTGGTGGGTTACGGTCCATCTTCCTTATTTACCCATAAGGAAGGCCTCTTTGCCCCAGCAGTAGGGACATTAAAAATGGCTGACATTGAAACAACAACATTTGTTCTACAACTTTTCCGGAAACAGACTAAAAATATCGACTTTTCATACAAAACTCGATCAGCTGTTCGGGACATTTGTATGGAGAGTCGACATTTTTTTTGTCGATTTTTAGAAAAGTCGTAGTACAAATGTTGTTGTTTATGATATTACTATTCCTGCGAGGTTGTTGGTGTTTTACAAATAACCCTGTAGTAGGTAATAAGAAATAAGGATCCACTAACAATCATACAATAGATCCTCTTCAGCGATTGTTGTTTATGAGGGACTTATCGGACCTACATAACCAGACTGTATCCTTCCCGTCCCAACTAACCAGGCTTCTGCGCAAATAGGAGATAGCCGAAGTTGTGCAAGACGGACGACGGAATAGTACAGTAGCCCGTAGAACATTTAAATCACCAAAAAGGTTACCGTTTGCCGTTGTGATATAGTTATTTATTACGAAATTATAGATACTTTAACCTAAGTTTTACAGATCGCAACCCGCCGTAACCTATATTTGTATATCTCCAAAAATGATATTTTTTTTTATTTTTCAAGGTTTACCACATGGTTTAGCTATTGTCGTGTTCTACAGCTTTGTTTGATTGCCACTGATAATAGTAAGACTATGGAAAGTGATCATACACAGATTTAAGACCAGATAAAGTCCAACCATTTTCATCAGGTCTTAAATCTGTATATGGCTACTTTTTATAGTCTTACTTTTACATATCTGTGGCAATCAAACCAAGCTGTAGAACACGACAATAGCTTAACTATGTGGTAAACCTCGAAAAATAAAAAAAAATATCATTTTTGGAGATATACAAATATAGGTTACGGCGGGTTGTGATCTGTAAAACTTAGGTTAAAGTATCTATAATTTCGTAATAAATAACTATATCACAACGGCAAACGGTAACCTTTTTGGTGATTTAAATGTTCTACGGGCTACTGTACTAGAAGGTATCCTAGACATCGACACCAAACACTTTACGCCAAACTTTAATTAAAATTCATCATAAATATAACAATAATCATGTCTAAAATTTACTTTCTTACAAAAGGTAAAGTTAATTTAACTTTTATTATAATAAAAATCTCAATATATCTAAGCTATCGATTAAATACCCTTTACAAATTCTCTAGACTTCAAAAGGTTCCTTAATCTTATTAAGGTTTAAACTATATATCAAGTAGGTAGGATCCCCGTACAAGGAGAGACAAATCAGTCCAAAGCGTAGGATATCCCCTTTGCCTTAGTTGCTAAAACTTAAGTTTCTTGGATTCAATAATCTAGCTACAGTATATCCGAAATAATTTCTGATATACTGTAGCTAGCTTATTGTATCCAATAAACTTAAGTTTAAGTTTAACTTAATTTGTGGTATTATAGAAACAAATTAAAACCATAAAGTTAGTTTTTAAATAAATTGTAAAACCTAGTTTTTTTTTAAATTTAATTATTATTTACGAATTTGCTCACACATAAGTAAGACAACTTTTGTGATTTTGATGTGATATAGAATTACTATAGAGTAATATATAGAGTATATTAGTACTACAGAGTAATCTATAGAGTATATACGTCTATAGAGACGATAAATAATAAAGAAAGAAATATTATAACGAACGAATCATCAAAATCACAATAGTTGTCTTTCTTATGTGTGTACAATTTCGTAAAAAAAAATAATCAAATTAAAAAAAAACAAGGTAAGTTCTTCAATTTATTTAAAAACTAACTTTATGGTGTAACTTTTTTTTCTTTATAGAAACAAATATTATTATGTAAGTATTATTACAACAAATGGGGAATGTCCGAAAAAAATCAAATTAGCTGAATATTTTTCTATAGGTAGGAATAAGCTCCCTTCTTCTTCTTATTTTTGTTATGGCAATCTACTTTCCTCTTGGAAGTAAGTTTTGCCAGAGTGTCATGTTTTGAATAGTTCAGTATTTCTAGATTTTCTAGTAGATTGTTTCAGTTTACATTAAAATGCGGGTGCATCACATTCCAATGCTGCTTGGAGCATTTGGCAGCAAGTATATCAAGACAGTTTACTCGGTAAGTTTTGCCGAGGTAGCGACCACTACAATAAAAGTCTCAGCTTCACACAACCAAGATAGCGCCTATTTCCATTATCCCACATATTGTTCAGTTGCGTAGACACTTGTACCACAAAACTGCACCAATTTTAAGACACAATATCCACTATGAATCAATTCGCGAATAATTAAAATAGTCACCGAACTGAACTCGACAAAATCCCGCCAAAAACTCATAAGCTCCCTTAGTAATAGAATAAAGTTTCAGAATTTTCAGTTGCGTGAAAAAAATTTAAAAAATGATAGTCTCTTCGACTTCACAAATATACGAAAGTAACAGCAGAATGGAAATTATACCTTTGCCACCAACTGTCACAACCACAACATGGTATTAAAAAAAATTTCAATACAAAATGTTAAAACTTTTTTTTATATTTGTTGTTTGTGGCAGGTGGTGGCAAAGGTATAATTTTTACCCAAATAAATACAGAGCTATTTTAGTCACTATCCAAATTTTAAGGATGTTTTCAGTCCATGCAACTAAACAACTTTCTTTAAGAAAATATATGTGTCGAAATTCGTCACCAAATTTTGGTCATCCCTTACTAAACTGTAAGAAAAACTATTTTTTTACATACGAGTATTCAGCACTGTATTCCTAAGAGAACATTGTTCAGTTTCATGGACTGAACACAATATGCTTAAAATTTGGATGGTGATTTAAAAATTACCCTGTAGGTATATTAATTATTATTATTCTCACTTATTATACATATATGTTACTGTAAAACCCGAGACCTATGTAAATCCTAAGATTATCCAGTAAAACCTAAGATTTACCAACTGTTAATGGTAAAGTTCGAATTTTTCTGTGATCATCATTCATTTTGAACATTTACCACCATTCACTCGGTAAATCTTAAGTTTAACCTCAGAGGCTGAAAAATATTTATTGTGAAGCAGTTTTGAAATTGTATTTTACTTATTACTAAGAATTACATCAAATCATAATAATTTAAACAAATAATTTGACTGATTGGTAATTTTATTGTAATGAATGAGTTAGTAATACTCCTACACAAGGATTGAAATACCGTTAAAAAAATAATGATACAAAAAATAACGTTCAAAATACCGTTAAAACATTGTATCCGGTAAAAGTAACGTTATAAATATTGTACCGGTAAAATTACCGTTAAATAAAGCGTTAAACTTTAAAACCAGTAAAATTATCGATTGGAATAACGTTAATTTTAAAGTAACGGTAACAAACGGTAAGAAATAACGTTAAAATTAACGTGATAATGACAATGAAAAATATTTAAGGATTTTCCTGATAGGTAATATGAAATAAATTACTATCTTATGATAGCTAATTCACTGTTTTAACAATCAAAAATTTACCAACCGTCATTGGTAAAACCTAGCATGTGCCAAACTCTAATGGTAAAAGCCCGAAAAATGGTCTTCTTTTTTTATAAAATCCTTATATTTACCAAGTCATGTTGGTAAATCTTTAGATTTTCCAGTAAAACCTAAGATTTAGCAATATACGGGCTTTTACAGTAACATATACACACGTTCGATGGGTCTCAGGTAAGGTAAGTCTTTGTCATAGGTTCGATAATTATATAGAATTTTATGACAATTCGGTTTTTCGAATTAAAAAATACACATAAAATACATATTTCAGCCATTTCAAAAAATGTTCAAAAATGTCACAAACGAGAGGACTACAGCTCACAGAGCCACTCTACCGTGTCACACGTATCTCACTTATCTTGAGATAGGTGAGTTACGCGTAACAAAGCTAAATCGAATTATTGCTTTTGTTTTAACATTGAATATGGAATAAATACGTAACTCGTATTTTTGAGTCTTTTGTAACGGCGGCTTACTTTATCTTTTGATAAAATAGATTGGTATTACGAGCAGCTTACGACCAATAATTTACTGCAAACGTACATCTCTCGCAACTTTAGTTACGTGAGAGCGTGTTCCTCAGTGGCCGGACCACATTTTAGTACTCAGATGGTTTAGTTCCACATAGTTGCTACCTGAAGTCTACCTTCACAGGAATATATCATAATTAATAGTACCTCAACAGATAAGGAAATATTTAACAAATAAAGTAGTCCGGCCGCAGAGCAATACTCTCTGGCCGCACCAACTCAAATGTTAAAAAGTGTGATACATTTTCAAGAAATTTATATCGCAGTAAAACCTACCTAAATAGTACCTTCCACACGACAAGTTTCGTAAAATAAAACTCATTGGCTTAGAAGTTACAAGCCGTAGTTTGTGGTCCGGCTGGGAAGCATTCTCTGCAGCAGGTCAATATCGTAAGTGTGATACATTTTCAAGAAAGTGATATCCCAATGAAAGCTACCTAAATAGTACCTTCCACACGACAAGTTTCGTAAAATAAAACTCATTGGCTTAGAAGTTATAAGCCGTAGTTCGTGGTCCGGCTGGGAAGCATTCTCTGCAGCAGGTCAATATCGTAAGTGTGATACATTTTCAAGAAAGTGATATCCCAATAAAAGCTACCTAAAAAGTACCTTGCACATAACAAGTTTCGTAAAATAAAACTCATTGGCTTAGAAGTTACTAGCCGTAATTTGTGGTCCGGCTGGAGAGCATTCTCTGCAGCAGGTCAATATCGTAAGTGTGATACATTTTCAAGAAAGTGATATCCCAATAAAAGCTACCTAAATAGTACCTTCCACATGACAAGTTTCGTAAAATAAAACTTATTGGCTTAGAAGATACAAGCCCTAGTTTGTGCTCAGGCTAGAGAATATTGCTCTTTTATTTCATCAAACTATTAATTTGTATAATTAAGCTCAAAGTATTTCATCCGGCTAGGAAGGACTACTTTTCAGCGAATGGAAGCAACTTTAGCAAGGGTCGGTCATGGGATGGGTGACCAAAAAACTGTGCTTCGGAAGGAACGTTAAGCTGTTGGTCCAGGCTGCATTTGCAGTCGTTAACACATACCAATCCGCATAGGGCCCGCATGGTGGGTTATGGCCCATCTTCTTTACAGTTCTTTACAGCACTGGGGACTTCATTCGCGTAGACATTCGAGAAAATCCTTTATAAAAAGTATTATATGTTTTAATGTCCTGCCTCGCAAGGCAGCGCGCACAGTGTGGACGTTCAAGAAAATCCTTAGGGAACCATTAACTAGGAAAAGAAGTATTCTATGTTTAAACGTCCACACTGTGCGCGCTGCCTTGCGAGGCAGGACATTTAAACATATAATACTTTTTTAATACTTTTTATCCTGATTAAAGGTTTCCTAAGGATGCAAATGCAGCCAGGACCAACAGCTTAACGTTCCTTCCTAAGCACAGTTTTTTGGTCACCCATCCCATGACCGACCCTTGCGAAAGTGGCTTCCATTCGCTGAAAAGTAGTCCTTCCTAGCCGGATTACTTTGAGCTTAATTATACAAATTAATAGTTTGATGAAATAAAAGAGCAATATTCTCTAGCCGGAGCACAAACGAGGGCTTGTATCTTCTAAGCCAATGAGTTTTATTGTACGAAACTTGTCGTGTGGAAGGTACTATTTAGGTAGCTTTTATTGGGATATCACTTTCTTGAAAATGTATCACACTTACGATATTGACCTGCTGCAGAGAATGCTCTCCAGCCGGACCACAAATTACGGCTAGTAACTTCTAAGCCAATGAGTTTTATTTTACGAAACTTGTTATGTGCAAGGTACTTTTTAGGTAGCTTTTATTGGGATATCACTTTCTTGAAAATGTATCACACTTACGATATTGACCTGCTGCAGAGAATGCTTCCCAGCCGGACCACGAACTACGGCTTGGAACTTCTAAGCCAATGAGTTTTATTTTACGAAACTTGTCGTGTGGAAGGTACTATTTAGGTAGCTTTCATTGGGATATCACTTTCTTGAAAATGTATCACACTTACGATATTGACCTGCTGCGGAGAATGCTTCCCAGCCGGACCACAAACTACGGCTTGTAACTTCTAAGCCAATGAGTTTTATTTTACGAAACTTGTCGTGTGGAAGGTACTATTTAGGTAGGTTTTACTGCGATATAAATTTCTTGAAAATGTATCATACTTTTTAAAATTTGAGTTGTTGCGGCCAGAGAGCATTGCTCTGCGGCCGGACCACTTTATTTGTTAAATATTTCCTTATCTGTTGAGGTACTATTAATTATGATATAATCCTGTGAAGGTAGACTTCAGGTAGCAACTATGTGGAACTAAACCATTTGAGTACTAAAATGTGGTCCGGCCACTGAGGAACACGCTACGTGAGATATGCATTATACGTTTTCTACTGATTGTGAGCTTTTTTGTCGATTTTACGTTAATTTTTATTTTGTACTAGAAATGATATTTATCAATGACGTTTTCTGTTGATCGTCAGTACTTTTGTATGTTGATTTATAATCTGTACTAGAAACAAAGACTAGAAATTATTTTTAACTTGATCTTTGACATTGTCTACTAATCGTGAGTTCTTTGTTTATGTTGATTTTTATTCTGTACAATAATCTAAAGATAAATAAATACTACTATATTTTTTTAAATCATATGCCAATTCTCTAGTCTGTTTAGTAAAGCCAATTTCCCGTATTTAAATATACAAGAGATGGCCATTACAATAAATGATTTTCCTTCTATGAAGCTAGTAACGGGCAGGCTCTTTTATGTCAAGATACGCGCAGTGAGTTACAGGATTTGTATGGGATTCTGAACCGCATGAAAACAAACAAACAAACAAACAGGTTATAAATAGGATAAAATTAATGTTACATTAACAAAAAAAAATCCTTTTGTAGAGATGGATATTAACAACGACTGTAAATAAAAAATACAAAATTCTCTTAATTTCATCCTAGGAATTCATTTCATCCTCTCCAAAGAAACTAGGAAAAATAATTCTAAGCCATTTTCCCGGAAGTAGTTTTGTTTGAGATAGGTGAGATTGGTGTGATACAGCAGCACTAGTTTAAATACATCAAGATTGTTACATTTTAACATTTAACTAAAATTACATATCATCTCATACATTATGTATTTTGTATATAACGAGCTATTTTCCCTTTTAAAGTAATTTTACATTCTCGTTAAAGCCTTAAAGGACAACACAAAAAACAATGACCACGCTAGCAAAAACTTGACGCGAAACCTAACATGGGGTGAACGCTTTGTCAACAGAACCCACACGACAAACGAACGGCCTCATTATTTTTGAAATCTCATTGAAAAGATTTTGAGAAATCATCGAAAAACGGGATGCCAAGTTGCGTGAAAAGAAATCACGTCGTGTATTGTCCGGTCTTTAATACGAACGCGGGCTTAATGACGCCTCAAAGACTCACATCTAGTGACGTGTGTCACGGGCACAATTATTTAAGGTGCGTTTTTTTTCTATCATTTCGTGGTCCTATTCACAATTGTTGTACTTTATACCTATTATATAACATCCTATATAGCATCCTTTCCGCTGATGGTTGATGCAGCTTGAAATAAGATCTCATCCTTAATGCATTTCTTCTATTGTTGTTTTACTACCCTTATTATATCTTTTTGCAAATTGGTTACAATAATAAATAACTTTTTGAATGGATAAAAAGAATGGGCCATAACCCAGATTTCTGGGCGTAAAACTGCTGGAACAAACAGCATAACGTGGTTTCGTACCGCAGAAAAGCTCGAGATACTACATTTTTGGTCACCCATCCGACGATCAACCCGAGCGATGGTTGGCTATCAGCCGCAATCGCGCACTGCGCGTCCACTAGCGCCGCCAATTTGTTAAATTTTATTATTCGTAAACTATTTAATCAATATTTAGGAAAGGGCAACAATCATGGCCAGTTAAATTGTTTTTAATATTTTTTTATTAACCTTCAATTATTTTCATTATTTTTACTACTTTTAAAACGGTAATAAAAATAAGTAAATTGACGGCGAGGCGGCTGGTAGGCAACTTAAAACGCCACGTTTTTAGGGTTCCGTACCCAAAGGGTAAAAACGGGACCCTATTACTAAGACTCCGCTGTCCGTCTGTCTGTCTGTCTGTCTGTCTGTCTGTCCGTCTGTCCGTCTGTCTGTCTGTCTGTCTGTCTGTCTGTCTGTCTGTCTGTCTGTCACCAGGCTGTATCTCATGAACCTTGATAGCTAGACAGTTGAAATTTTCACAGATCATGTATTTCTGTTGCCGCTAAAACAAAAAATACTAAAAATATAATAAAATAAATATTTAAGGGGGGCTCCCATACAACAAACGTAATATTTTTGCCGTTTTTTGCTTTATATTAACGACAACAGGTAGACAGTTAAAATTTTCACAGATGATGTTTTTCTGTTGCCGCTATAACAACAAATACTGAAAACAGTATAAAATAATTATTTAAGGGAGGTTGCCATACAACAAACGTGTTTTTTTGCCGTTTTTGTTACGGAACCTTTCGTGCGCGAGTCCGACTCGCACTTGGCCGATTTTTTTTCTATCATTTTCGTGGTCCTATTCACAATGGGGTATGTCCGAAAAAAATCAAATTGGCTGAATATTTTTTATAGATAGGAATAAGCTCCCTTGGTAATAGAAAAAAAACCAGAATTCGGACATTCCCCATTGTCGTACTTTATACCTATTATATATAATAGGTATAAAGTACGACAATGTTATAACATCTTAAGCTGTGCAAATATGGTATAAGGGGGGCAGCACACGATTGGATCATCAATTACCTCAAAGATAGGAAACAATGTGTCGAAATAACAAGTATAATACAAGAGGATAAGAGACCTGTAAAGACTGTCTATAGGTCGGACTTTAAAACAAATAGCTCTGGTGTGCCACAAGGCAGTATCCTGGGACCTCTCTGGTTTTTAAGTTACATAAATGACATTCCCTCTGTAACATCCGAAAAAACTATTTTATTCGCGGATGATACAACACTAATTATTAAAGATAAAGATAGTGATAAATTACGAGACAAAATAACTAAATGCGTACATGACATTAACAATTGGCTAAATGATAATAATTTAATAATAAACATACAAAAAACTAAAATGATACAATTTAAGACATATAAACAAACTGAAATTAAATTAGACATAATTTTCAACAATGAACATATTTGTTCAGAAATAGAAACTGACTTTTTAGGCATTACGATTGACCAACACTGTAACTGAAAGGCACATATTGACAAAGTATGCTCGAAATTTAATAGATTTGTATATGCATTAAGGCGCCTAAGACAAACGGTATCCGTAGAAGCAGCTACTAGTGCATACCATGGATACGTCTCATCGGTACTGAGGTACGGACTGCTGTTATGGGGTAACTCGGTAGACATTTTGCTAGCTTTTCGATTACAAAAAAAATGCGTACGGGCTATATGTAATGCATGGAGTACTGACAGCTGTAAACCACTGTTTAAAGACTTAAAAATACTCCCACTCGCGTGTATGTATATTAAAGAAATCTGCATATTTGTGAGGCAGAACGCAAACTTCTTTCCCAAACATTCTGATGTGCTAGCACGACACACAAGGCATAAGGACAGATTGTATCTGCCGAATTGTAGACTTGACATATTCAAACGAAATGTTTATTTTCAAGCCATAAAAATATTTAATAGACTGCCTAATGATATAAAAAATTTGCCATTTAATATATTTAAACGAAAACTATCGCTTTGGCTGTTAGAACTTTGCTTCTATACTGTAAAAGAATATTTAGATTTTAAAATTAAGTAATTTTTGTATTCTAATAACGACATGTGGTATTACGAGTACGAGTAATTGACATAATACAGAATATTTTGGACATGACTGAATAGTAGTTTTAGGTTAAAATTATATTATTATTACTTTGAATTGACATGACTTGATAATTGTTTTTGTGGCGTAATTAATATTTTGACATGATTTATTATTATTATGTACTGTTTTGATCACTGTAATTAAATAAGCATGTATAAACATTTGATTATAAATTAGCAGAGGATTAGTGCGCACTTACAATATTTTTTTTTTCTGTGTAGTTTCTTTAACACAACTTGTACCGAATATTTGTATGCCTTTGTTATGGGTCAAATATGAGAAACTTAATTTACTGTTGACACATCAAATGTACCATGTTTGTGACAAATAAATATTTTCTATTTCTATTTCTATTTCTCTTATATAGCATCCTTTCCACTGATGGTTGTTGCAGCTTGAAATAAGATCTCATCGTTAATGCATTTCTTCTATTGTTGTTTTACTACCCTTATATCTTTTTGCAAATTGGTTACAATAAGAAAAACTTTTTGAATGGATAAAAAGAATGGGCCATAACCCAAAGCAGATTTCTGGGCGTAAAACTGCTGGAACAAACAGCATAACGTGCCTTTCTTACCGCAGAAAAGCTCGAGATACTACATTTTTGGTCACCCATCCGACGATCAACCCGAGCGATGGTTGGTTATCAGCCGCAATCGCGCACTGCGCGTCCACTAGCGCCGCCAATTTGTTAAATTTTATTATTCGTAAACTATTTAATCAATATTTAGGAAAGGGCAACAATCATGGCCAGTTAAATTGTTTTTAATATTTTTTTATTAACCTTCAATTATTTTCATTATTTTTACTACTTTTAAAACGGTAATAAAAATAAGTAAATTGACGGCGAGGCGGCTGGTAGGCAACTTAAAACGCCACCTTTCTTCCTGAACTTGCTTTATATGAAACGCGTAAACACTTGTTATGATATTCCTCACTCGGTCACACATTATTAAATTAAACTGGGCCATATCTGGTCATAACTCAATTATTGAAATGAATAAATCCCATCACTAGTCGTTTCGCGTTACTAACTTGATTCACACGTTCCGACAAACCTTTGATCCCAGATTCGCCTTTGGGTGTACGGTGGCCGTGAATTTTGACGGTCCTGTTTTATCAGAGAGTGTAAAGTGGATGGTACGTCAAAGAATTTTGTAGGTTTATTTTCTGTCTAAAAATAAAATCTGTCTATTGAGTTTTTAAGGAAACAATATAAGTGGACTACGATTAATAACTAGCAAATTGATAAATAACCTTGTTTATTACACAAAGTTGTGTAACAAAGCAAAATTAAATAAAAACCGAAGCGTTATTTGTGGGAACATAACAAATATTTTCTTTAAATAAGTTTTGAATTGTTTTTTTTTTTGTTGATTTCTGGTACATTAAATCACGCATTTAACACAATATATTTTTAGAATAAAAAGCTAAACACTAGTAGGTATTTAGGTCTAAAAATTAACTGATATGACCTGAAACTGAAACCATGGACGGTAACATTGAAAACAAAAAAATATGCAAAAATTTGAAATGAAATGCAGTTACAACTGTTTACGCCAGTTTTAGGCAATGGAATATTCTTCTATTTCAATATAACTCACAGTTGTGAACAACATTCAAGGAAATCCATTTCACTAGAAAATTGTGATTGTTCCATAAAATTTATTTCTCATTTCGCTGTTCAAATTCAAGTACATTTCGTTATTACTCTTGGAGCTGCACTTATCCTGGCTTCTTTAGTTTCAAACCCTATTTATATATCGTCCACAATTTTATTGTTGTATTTAGTGGACTTTTACGATTGCGAGATAACTACCCGATCATAAACTCTACTCATACGGTGATACTCTTTTCTAAAGTTGAAAAATACTATTTTAAACAAGATAGTAAACAGTGTACAATATAGATTGAAGTGTATTTTTTATGCCTTTTCTACACAATGTACCACAATGTTTTGATAATCTTATAAGGAATTGTTCGAGAACCAGTAAATAATTGGGATTCATTAGTGGTGACGAATAAGAAATAAAAAAAGAAGACGAGAGATACGTGGGGACGTACTCGTCCCCACGTATCTCTCAGCGTTTTTACGACTCAAATGAGCAAGTTTGAACATGTGACTTAGTAAATTGCAAAATCGAATAATTGTTGCCTACTCGAATTGCTTGTCAATCACCTTCGTCCTTCGATCATCTATCTTGAAATATAATTTTGTTATGTGAAATAAAAGACAATCAAACAAACCGTCAGCTCATCGAGCACCTACCAAATCTCATTTGTTACTTCAGTACCCCGTCATTTATGGAGTGTTATGGAAAATTATTTTCTTATTTCAAATATGCACTTTAAGATTGGTCTTATTATAACACGTTTTTATTAGGTTGCTTTCTCGTTTGTGTGTTCGTTCGTTCGTTGGTTTGTTTGTTTGTTTCTCCGCAAAGTTTGTGAACGATTTTGTACTAGCTTCCCGATGAGCTTGAAACTTGAAACTTTAAACATAGTTCAGAACTGGAAAGCAATGCAATATTATGATGTCACTGAACTGATCTGATGATGGATCCGGAAGAAGGCCACAGAATCTCTATGATGAAACCATACAACCCAATCGTGTTTGTGCTCGTTACAATCGCCTTAATGAGTACTCTCATGGGAGACGAGATCCAGGGTCTGATGTTGAAGCTGAAAGCCATTTCAGCCGTTCAACCCCATCAAATGTGGGCTTGTTTGTCTCTCTCTAACTCGTAATTGTCTTTACGAGTTCTTCCTTGGGAAATAGTTTCCAGGGTCTGATGATGGAGCCGGAAGAAGAACACAGGAACTCTTTAATAAAATCACGCTACCCCATCAAGATTGGTCTGGTATGAATCGTCTTGACGAGTACTTTGTTGGGAAATAGTGTCCGATGATCTGATGATGGAGCTGGAGGAAGGCCATAGGAACTCTATAATAAAACCATGCAACCCCATCGAGTTTGGGCTCGTTTGAATCGTCTTGACAAGTACTTTGTTGGGAAATAGTTTTAAGGATCGGATGATGGAGCTGGAAGAAGGACACAGGAATTCTTTAATAAAACCATGCAACCCCATCGAGTTTGGGCTCGTTTGAATCGTCTTGACGAATACTTTGTTGGGAAATAGTTTTAAGGATCGGATGATGGAGCAGGAAGAAGGACACAGGAACTCTTTAATAAAACCATGTTACCCCATCGAGTTTGGACTCATTTGAATCGTCTTGACAAGTACTTTGTTGGGAAATAGTTTCCAGGGTCTGATGATGGAGCCGGAAGAAGGCAACTGGGACTCTGTAATAAAACCATGCAACCCGATCGAGTTTGGGCTCGTTTGAATCGTCTTGACGAGTGCGAGTGCGAGAGTAGGATATGGTATATTTTTTAGCTCGTTAACAAAAAAGCAGAATATAATAATTTACTGAAAAAAAAAACTTTTTTTAAAACACGTTTTTAAAACGGCCTAAATTATCACAACTTGGACTAAAAACATTAAAACAGACTAGTAAAAACAGACTAAAAAGTAAAAAATAAATTCTTTTGTAAATATTTATAACCTTATAGCTACAAATATTTTAAACCTAAAAACGTGGAGCGTATTTTGTAAAATTAATTTTCAAATTTTTAGTCTGTTTTACCAGTCTGTTTTAATGTTTTAGTCCGATTTTCTTTTGTAATAATTTTTGAAATCGGTTCAGTGGTTTTCTAAAATCTTGTAAATACTGACATTTTCATAACCATTACGGTGTTTTTGATTTATTTTTTAATTATTATTAGTACAACCACATGGCAAACATTAACACATCGATTTCAAACTAATTAAAATAAGTTTTTTGTGGATAATCTAGCATAACTTCTTTGTTTATGAACCGATTTTACCAACAAACAATCGTATAAAGAAGTGTATCTGTAAGCAGCTGCTTCATCAAGATTGCCCGCGAGTTTATCACATGAATTAGTATTAGGAAGCGATTCAACATCTGATGTCGAGTTTTTGCCCGTCTCCTCCCATTAATGGGCCGTTACACAAATTGAAGGGAACGGCGAAGAATGATGTTAAATCATAAGCTGTTTTGGAATTTTCATTTTCATTGTTACAAAAATAAATTTGATCGATCTACAATATGTTTAATGAAGGAATTTTCATTTTTATTGTCACAAATATAAATTAAAACTATATACAATCTTACTCACATTACTTATTTTATTATAAATGCAAAAGTCTCTGATTGATTGCTTTTACTTTTTCTAGGCTAAATCGTTGAATCAATTTTCATTAATTTTGGTAAACAATATTGTATCTTGGAGGCAAACATAGTCTACGAATTATTGCCGAAATTTACAAGAGAAAAACGGCTGAAGTCAATTTTCTGTGTAATCTGGTAGGTATGGATTTTCATTTTTAAGTATTTATTATTTTTAATCGCTAATTACAGCAAATAGCGGTCAAGTTCTTTATTTTACAAGCAAATAACTACCTTAATCGTTTGAAGGTAACTATCTAGCTTATTGTTTGAAAATCAGCCATCCAAACTGCGTCAGTTCAGCTTAAATAGTATTTCAATTTTCTACTTTACTTTAGTTACTGTTCCTTCCCTTAAGTTTATAACTTAGACCGCATTTATATAGTTCTTGAAAGGGATCATGTTGGTTATAAGCCCGCTTCTGCGTACCTTATCAGATCTACGGCGGTGGTCCTTCCATAACCAAGGATTACACAATTATTAAGAATTACCCCAATTTCGTGAACAAATGTGTGGTGGACATTTTAACCAATCATACGGGGTCATAATAGATAAATCCTGGTCACGTAATCTGATTTATATTTACTTTTCTCTCCCTAAGAGTCTTTTTTGTGTAAAAAATACTATTGTGTTCGTAATTACTGTAAAAAAAGTTTGTTATTAAATAAAACAATAAATATTTAAAACCTTGAAACATAATAAACAGATTAAAATAGTTTTGTATTTTAGACCCTTCTGTATAGATTTTTGCGATAATTTTTGTATTTTGTTAAATTCAGGGATGATTATGTTTATCTTTCAATGAGGTCTTCCTTATTGCCAGCTATTCTTGCATTTTTTTTTCGCTAATTCCTTTTTTAATTCATTATCAGCCCTAGATCTGTATTTTTTCATTTTTCACAAATTAAAATAACAAAACTAAAAACACCATACACACTCTAAGCTGTCAAAATGAGATGACCCCACTACACTAGTAGTCCGTCAAATTTTGACTTGAAAATTTTAAGATTATATTTCCGTCATGTGACATCAGTAAGAGACCCGTTAGTTTTCAATCAAAGACAGAGTAAACATAAGTCTGTTAGTTCTGAAATGACTAAAAAACAAAAATTTTAAGTTTAAGGTATTCCGGCCATTTCAAAACTGACAGACTTATGTTCTCTATATATATATGATTGAAAACTAAATAATGACACGGGTCTCTTACTGATGTCACATGACGTAAATATAATCTTAATATTGACCGAAAGTGGAAGATTTTCTCAAGCTTCCGGCCAATTTTATTTGCAATAATCTTCTGATTCTCGCTCAGCACAACTTTTCCGACCGTGTGCCATGCATTTCATCGTGATGTCATATGACGTAGGCAATACTGTCGCGGGCTCACGGACTATAGCGACCCTATCGGGAGAAAAGACGGACATACCTGTCATTTGAAGTTGTTGACGACGTACGTGGTAGAGAATGATCTCTGAGGTCCCGAGTTCGATTCCCGGATGGGTCAATTTAGGAAACAAACTTTTCTATTATTGTCTCAGGTCTGGGTGTTTGTGATATATCATCTTTGTCGGAATATCAGTTACTTAATCGGAATTGGAATCGGAGCAACGTCTAATTAAAACTTAAAAGTAACTACTTTTTGAATATTAAAAAAAACATAATTATGATAGCCGGCATAACCTTGGTTCAACTTGGTTCAAGGTAAATTTAAATTTTGCTCTGGTAATTTGTAAAGCCCTTAATTAAACAACTTTTGCAATAATTTGTTTGTTCACCCTTTAATTGGTACGAAGTGAATGACCACATTAAAATGTCAAACGACGGAATGTTAATAGACTTGTTAGCGATGGTATTTCACCACCATCTGTCAGTAGCACAGAAATATGAGCATTACGACAATCAGGATTTATCTGGAGGCACGGTAGTGCCCCCGCCAAGACGAGGAAGCAAAACGCAAGGGCACTCTACCTACCTTTTCTCGATGCGCTTCGTCGTTTTTTTGAACCCTCATATCTGCGTCACATTTTGCGTTAAAGAGTAAAATAATATCACAGCATAAATGAATAGTTCTACCACAGAATAAAATAAATGACAGTACAAGTACACTGGTTGATGGTGATCAAATTTTACACGATTTACACCACAATTCTGGCCCCACCTTGCTTTTTCGGTTTATGGATTTACTTACAAAAAGAAGTGAAATCCCACCAAAATCATTTTCATGAATAATGTCGCCAAGACCTCGCACTGTCAAATAGTTATCTGGGCCTCGATTCCGCTAAATGTAATGTAGTCCAATTGCACGTCGTCAGCATGGCAATAGCATAAAATGTCACTTTTGGTATTCTGCTCCTGTTATGAGAGTTGAATAGCGGCTGCATGGCGGCTACCCAGCCGCTATTGATACAATTCGGGATTCTGTTAACCAATGGCGTCGCGATAGCACCAGCATGGCCACATAAATGTGTATTCTACTCTTATTTGACGTTTGTGCCGATAGCGTTGGCATCGTCGCCGTCTGTCAAAATTGGCCATCGAGAAGCAATTGTGCAGCCATACGTTTTCTCTTACATTCTGCAGATAAAAGTGATATGAAACAACAATGCTGCATCACATTTTAAGATGGGAGGTATTTAAAATTGGCATACAGGGAGGAACAGCGTCGGTACGAGTATCTACGAGAGGTTACAACGCTGTCGAGCGCGAGCTTTACTGAGACGGAACATCGACCCTATGGGTTGTTTTACCGGACACAGAGTTTATAAAAATGTTCCGCCTCAGTAAAACCGCAGTCAAAGATATCGCGGAAATCATATATCTCCGTTTATTCCCAACGAGCGAAGATGTGATGTTCATTTAAGGCGCTTTCCTGACCGAAAGTGGCGCCGGCGCGCGCCACGGTGAATTTTATTTAATATTGTAATTCTTAAACACAATTTTAATAAAAACTTCTCATGCAATTTTTAGGTCCTATAGTTTAGTATTTTTAGACGGTATCATTAAACTCCCTCATTAGTCACTGGTAGAAGTAGATAGCAAAACTGCTAAACGTGGCCGTTTTTGACACATTTGCTATCTACTTCTACAAATGACTGCAAGGGAATGAAGTGATAACTTCTAAAAATACTAGCCTATGATCCCTAAAATCTCCACGAAAAGTTTTATCATAATCCTTTTTCTATTAACAACTTATTAAAAAAACTGGTCAAGAGCGAGTCGAACTCGCGCACCGCGGGTTCCGTACCACCATAATTGCACCATTAAACCACACTGCAGAGTAGAATAATAAAATTAGTATTGCAGTTTTAAGTCAGCGCCATCTCTTGACCGATAGTGGAACTAATGTTAACTTCTTTAGGAATTTGATAATTTCTATAAAAGTGTGCTATATTGAGACATCGTTTTATTTTTCCTGTAATCTTTATATAAACTGCTATCACACAGAATTATTTCAGATTTTTCTCTTTGCAAACTTCGTAGATAAGGGGGGGGGGAACGGTATTTTTTTACATTTTTCATTATAAATCGAAAACTATGCGGCCTAAAACAAAAAGAAAAAATGATTGAAAATTTGCAAACGGCGCTCTTTTATATAATACCCCACATGCCCTAGTAGCTCCACTTCAAATTTTTAAGATCCCTTTACAGTCCCTGTTGTAAAAAAGATATTTATTTTTTTATTTATTTCTTATTTGCAAAATAGTTGGGCAAATGTCATCTCAAACTATTCTAAATTTCAAGTTGATACCATTAGTAGTTCTCGAGATATCCAGCTGTGACATACAGACAGACAGACTGAGTCACACCATAAGGGTTCCTTTTTTACCATTTTGGTAAGGAACCCTAATAAAAACCACTGAGGGCACCACTTTCGGACAGGGTATCGCCTTAATATTGGCGCATTCCACCCATAGCTGTTTCAACAAACTGCGCCCTTCTATGGTCCAGCTGGATCTTCTTGTGACGCTCCGAGATCTCTATTAGAGCCTTTTGCTGCTCCAGCGTCACTGTTTCCGCTGACATGTTTTCTAACTTAGGGTGTACCAAAACTTTGCCACACAAAGGGAAAATAACTTAAATAGGTACATATTGAAAATAGAAAATTTTACTGAAAGCAGACTTCATTTAGATTTACTAGATCTATACAATTTGCATAGGAGCGCTATTTTAGTACCTATAAGGAAATAAAATCTCAATGATAAATTAATAGTTTATTTTAATTCAGTAAGTTAGTAACAAAATGTATAAAACCATTTAGCTAATGAAGACAAATAGGCACCACTCTTTTTTCACCACACATTTATGACCTACGTCTTGGAAAGCGATGAGCTCTTGTATAAAATCATACTGCATGAGCAGTTGCAGTGAGCGAGCACCGAGCCGTAGCACAGACTCGTAGACTGACTGTCTGACTTCTTGGTTCCGACTCTTCAATCAAAAACATCTTAGATAACGCTTCATGAACTAAAACAGCACGCAAAAACGGCACCTCGAAATAGCGTCCCACGTCCCAGCGTCTAGCGGCAGCTTATTTTGTGCATATTCACTTAGTATTTTGTAAAAACTATCTTATATGACTTATTTTGTACAAAATAAACTTATTTTGTACAAAATGAGCGCCCAGTTTGTAAGTGGGACTCTATTTTGAGGTGCCATTTTTGAGACTTAGGATATTCTTGATTGAAGTTCCGACTGAACAAAAACCTCTGCATTGGACACTGCATTTGGAGTTCAAATTTCAATTTTATCAGCATTGGTGACGGGCTCTTTTCGGAGACAGATACTGTCCGATACGGGCTGTCTTAGTAAATCACCATGCTCGACCCTCAGTCTTCGTTGCCTCACATCACTTTCTAAGTCCAAGCAAACACTGAGGGAGGGCACAACTTTCTTATTGCTTGACTGTGTATGGTAATCCTGTAAATAGAACAAGAATGTTGCGGTGACTGTATTGTACGATTTGAGGTTATCTTATATATCACACTTTTAAGGATTTCACAGAAAGAAAACGGGGAATTTAAACGCGTAACAAAAGCACAGCTTAACACAATGACAAAAGGTGTCTACAAAATTCCATTATCCACAAATCATAAATTATATATTATAAAGATCATGTGAAACAAACCTATAAAAAATTATCCCGTCGTGAAATCTTTTGGTTTCGAAGCAAACTTCTATGTTGTTTAAAGTGATCAAAACCAAATACAGTCGATTTTTATACAAACGAGGTAACTTTAAAGCCTTGGTTCTCCACCAGGGAACTGGAATTAGCCCTGAGCATTGCCGTGAGCTCAGACCAAATGAGGTTATTGCATCCATAGCTTCCTGCCTTGATATTTTTATGGCTCAAGATATGTTCAATTTGATCTTCATAGCTGATAGAATAACAAAACAGAATTGAAATGAAAAACGCAAATTAATTCCAAGACAAATAAATGTTTTTTTTACCAAAGAGTAGAGTAATTTTGAAAGCCCACTAGCGCCTCTGGAAATCGATGCGGAACTACTGACATGAAATTAAAATCACTGATGTTTTTTGTTTCTTATTCTATTTAGGTATTTGTCATTTTTGAAATATTCTTTATGTAAACAAAAATATTAATTAAAAAATAATAAATTGAAACAAAAAACACCAAAAACTATTTAAGAAGGCATGATTTCACCTTTTTTTAAATATTGTCTATTGTTTAGGAATTTTCGGAAAGGAAGATTCGGAATTCCGACCGGAATATTGATAATGTATGAAAATTCCGTACGGAGAGAAAGGTGCGCGTCAAACGGTCACGCCTGATGACCGACGAATATGCAACTGAAGGTGCATAGTCGATGGCCATATCATAATGGTTCTATTTAAAGAATAGCCCCTACGAACATCTATCTAGAAGAAAATACACGTAAAACTACTCAATAGAGTAATTATTTAAGGGAAATTCAGTTCGCTTTCCGTCGCTGTACTTTCCCATACAAAATTCCTCTATCAAAATTTGTTACGCACGTTTTTAGGGTTCCGTACCTCAAAAGGAAAAAACGGAACCCTTATGCGAGCACATTAATTGTCTGACTCCACGTCTTAACACGTGTTAACACGCCGTCATGTGACATCGGCGGGCTGATAATTAGAAACCACCTAGCGACCCGTCTCATTTGACAGATGAATGTGATACATTGCTACTTCTGTTTTGGGTAAAAAAAAACATACCAAAGAAAAGTAGCAATGTATATCAAATGAAACCGGTCGCTAAATAGTTTCTATTTAGATAATCAGCCTGCGGTTATCATAGTAAACGTATGCACTAGGGTTACACTTATCTTATAACACGTCGATGACGTGACCAAATCCCATATCAGATTGCATCATGTTGCGTGTTAACACGTGTTGTGACGCGTGCGATGCTTTAGTATGGTTGGAAGGTGTTTTTGATATCGATAAATATATAGATATTTATCGATAATATTTATCGATAATATTTATATGTATAATTTTAAATAAGAGTAATTTCGTATGAAGAGGTATAGCTTGACCATAAAGAGTTAACATAAATTGAGGGCGCCACTTTCTATGTAAATACGTCAAAATCACGAATAATTTGGCAACACTGACTACATTTAGTAATGAAAATTTTTAGTTCCATTTTATTTAATTTCAACTCTTTATGGTCAAGCTGTAGGGCATTTTTTAAATAAGTTTTTATTTTGTTAGATCGATATACAATATACTGAAAAAAGCTGCATAGTTTGATTTATATTAATTTTTTGGTGATGTCGCTACCAAAAAACTGATTTATTTCAAAGATCTTATCCCTATAAGCAAAAAAAAATCAACAGTGCAAATCTATCATGGGCAGTTTTTGAAATAGTTATTTAAGTTTAAAAATACCTAATGTTCGTAATTTCCAATTTTTAAATCGCAAAAAATGACCTACTTATTATTTTTTAAACTTTTATTAATATTCTCAAAACAGAGAGCGTAAAACTTTTGACCGTATCATGTTACCTTCATGTTACACGACTCAAAATGTTACTTTTACGTAACTTTTGATACTTAATAAAAAACACTCAAATATTTTCCAACAAACAAAAAATAATCGTGAGACGGAATATATATGGAATTATCGGGAATATCTATTTTTTTTCCAATTCAGGCAGTCGGCCACGAAACAATCGAACACATCGACTATTGACGCTTCACTAACAATGTACGTAACGTGGCATATTAAGACTAGTGTGAACCTAACGTAACATCGCATCATATGGCGTGTTAACACGTAAGCTAAGTGTGCACCTACCGCTGACGCGTTGCGAAGGCGTGTTAATAGTGTGAACCTTACGTGTCATCACGTAGCGTGGCGTGTCATCACATAAGACAGATGTGCCCGCACCTGAAATCCCGCATGTGTGTGGTATTATACCCGTCAATTGGTAATGCGCTGGAACCTTTTCACATTAACGTCCACCTTGACGTGATCCGCAACTAAAAATGTCATGAAACAAGAAAATTCTAATAGGTATATTAGTATTTTCAATAAGATAGGGTCTAGGTACTATGGGCAACAGCGTCGCTTAACCAGTTTGCAACAAAATTCGTGTGCGCGCGTATCGCCCCTGCACGAACTAAACGTATGTGACAGCAGGCGCGGCGTGCAAGCGATTTTAACCTTAGCAGTGGTTAAGCGACGCTGTTGAAAATGAAATGAAATGAAAATGAAATGAAATGAAATGAATGAAAATGAAAATGAAAAAAATCTTTATTCAAATAAGCTCACATAATGAGCGTTTTTAAATCGTCAAATAATTTTTTTGCCCTACCACCCATTATGACGTCTTTTAGCTGACAAGAAAAACGGGCGCAAAAAACTTACCAGCTTTATCAAATGGAACGATATTTACAAATATGTATATCGTTTCCAGACTTTAACAAAGATTAACAAATAAATAAAATTTAATTAGATCATTACTTAATGAATTACAAATTTTCTTAATCAATTTACAGGCTTCAAGCTAAATTCAAAGTTTGAAGTTATTATTCAGTCTAGGCTGTTACAAGAGAGAAAAAAAAAAAAAAACTTTACAATTCTATATGCGTTAAGATAGGTAGTCAGAAGCAGACCCATTCCCACTGGCAGCACCCGTTCACGAGCATGACGCATGAACCAGCCATCGCTTCGCTCAACCATATTTGAGGGAACGTAACGACCCGCCTCACGCGACACCACCGCAGAAATGATTAAAGAGAGCATGACATACTAAGGCTACCCATGTTAAGGCATCGAATTGAAAACTAATATCCAAAAGCTTTTCATAGGCAATATTTATGTATTTTATATTTTACTTTCCATAGTCAGCACTTATGAATTTTATAATACACAAATACTGACTATAGAAAGCAAAAATATTGCAATTAAATAAATCAATCAATCAATGTTGCCCATGGTACCTATCTATATAAAAAAATTACAATTGTTTTTCGTTTTTGAGGATAAAATCATGGCCGCCAGGCGCATTACCAATTAACGGGGATAGTAGATCCATAGTTTTGTATGGATTAGCTGCGTTTGGAATTACGTATGTACGGAACGGAATTCCGAAATGGAAATCCGTTTGTGTGGTCACTTTTATAAATCTACTCTGTGTAGTTATTGCTTTCTTTATGGTTTTTAAAGTCAAGCTGATGCGATGCTGTCGACATGCCAGCGATATGCTGAGGACGTTCTTCTCAAAATTAGTAGAATACCGTTTTTAGATCAATGGCGTTAGCAAATCAATGGCGTGTCTGCGACATAGCAATTTGTTGTAAAATAGCGGAATTGAGGCCCAGACCTCATGTAGAGCCAAGTTTCTAACTCTACGCACCCTAACTCTGCAAGCTTAACTTCAAAAACTCTACACCTTAGTTAAAAAATGTGGCTTGGCCATTTCGCTACATGTAAACCTTTCTAATAAACAATAGTTCTTGTAGTAACGAGACGGCCAAGCCACATATTTTGACTAAGGTATAGAGTTTTTCAAGTTAGGACTTGCAGAGTTAGGGCGCGTAGAGTTAGAAGCTTGGCTCTACATGAGGTCTGATAACTTTTTGACAGTGCGAGGTCTTGGAAACATTATTCATGAAAATGATTTTGGTGTGATGTATTTTATTGCGTCAATTTGCTTTTCGAAAAATTTTACTGGAGCACTTATAAAACATGCTAAGTTACACCACAACCAAGCACGAATGTGGGAGAGTTTTAAAATAAAAACATATAAAAAGCCGCACTTTTTCTCCCGAGCTTTGCAATCTCAATACTGGAACATTTAATGCAAACGATCTCTATACGTAGCAGTGACTTCATAAAATAAGACGTTCCACACCCCGTCATCTGCTGAGGAAATTGCCAGTATGTGTGGATGAGCACCGCCATATTGCGACGCCATTTTCTATTCCAATTTCATGATTCTCCTGAATAACGACAGTTATGACTGCTAGAGATGCTCCTATTATGCGGACTTTCATTTGATTAAAAACTTTTCTATATTAACCCGGACTGGCTTATGATTTCATAAGTCACAGTTGGTTTTATTGCTTGGCTTGATCGCTTCCGATTCAGCCAACATTTATAGTTAAAACTTTATGGTTAAACTTCCGATGTCATAATAAATTGATGTTTAATTAATTGCACTACCTACATTTCATCATTACATTTTGCTAATTATAGCATACTTTTTATTACAAGTGTGTTTTTACAACACACACTAAGGCACTCTCTTATTACCAATTTTATGAATGATTACTAAGAGAAAATTGAAAAAATAATTCAATACTGCCATTAAAGAAAACAGGAGTTTTCTTATTCATTTTTTTAGATGGAATGATAAATCAGTGAAAAATTCTTAATAATAATTAAGTCTCTTAGTAAGTATACTTAATTCACTTAGATGAATGAGCCCAAGATTTAAGTCTTCGGCAAGTATTCTTCTCTTAAAGAAGTTTTTTTTACAATTTTCCCCTCACCAAATTTTAAGTTTCAGCTTACTTTCAGTTGATACCTAATATATGTATATTATAAACAATGTTTTAGCGCCTTAGAGCATGTCGGATCACTCACATGCATTACAACATCCTCATCGTTTCATAGTATTGTCACAGCTATAGTCATTTGGTGTGTTGGTCTAAGAATGAAGAAGATGAACACTAACAATAGTTATGTCGCACTCATCATTACTTTCAATAATTATGAAGCCATAGATTGGTGGGACAAAATACTAAACAGTTCAACTGTCCTGATTGTAAAAATCACTAGAACATGAACATCATGGTAATCAGAAACTAGATCAATTACATCTTCAAACTCCCATCATTAAATTGCAATTAAGTCTACAGAACAACGACAATATTTCTATAAATGAGATGACACTTTTAATGCTCATTATTATATCCGTTTTTGACAATCATGACACGGATTGTACATATTTTTATCGGCTTGAGATGTTTCTTTAAGGCGGTTGTATGACCGAAAGTGGCGCCCTCAGAGGTTTTTATTTAATAAGTTATTAATAGATAAAGGTTTTAATAATGTTTATCGTGAAGATTTTAGGGCACATGGTCTAGTAATTTTAGAAAGTATCACTACATGCCCTCGTAGTCATTCGTAGAAGTAGATAGCAAATGTGTCAAAAACGGCCACTTTTAGCTGTTTTTCTATCTACTTCTAGCAGTGACTACTAGGGAATGTAACGATACCGTCTAAAAATACTAGACTGTGGGCCCTAAAATCTCCACGATAAACATTATTAAAATTATGTATTAGAATTATAATATTAAATAAAATTCACCGCGGCGCCACTTTCGCTCAGGGTACCACCTTAAGTAAAAGATTACTATGTCTGAAAAGTTCCGGGTCATCTAAGAAAAAAAAACAAAAATTATATGTAACTTCTTCGAATAATAACGAATACAAAATGTAAATAAAAATAAACAAAATAACTGATTCAAAAATTTGTTGTTGAATAACTGAATTTAATTCAAAAATTGTTTTTGTCGAACTCAATCTCGCAATCAAAATATTTCAACTTTATGACAGATGTAACAATTCATAACAGATAAATTGCGACAAATAGACCGAGAATAGAATGATTTATGGCCCAAAAAGTGTGACGTCCTGATAATTGAGACAAATCCTGAGTCATCTCGGAGTTTTATTCGTGTGATAAGTGACCAAATGTCAAGTCATGGAATGCTTCATGTGCGTGAGAAATAATATTTCGTTTAGGCACTAGGTAGGTAATTAAATTAGTCCCCGAGTCTGTTATAATCGCTATGAATTAGAGATTCAAGTTTATCCAATAGGTATGTTTTTAGTGATTCGAAACTCAACTCAATGCAGATGGATAGGTATTTATTGTAGTTCTGGTCAATCAGCTAGCTAAACATATTGGTGTTTAACAGCTACTATAGAGTTTTCGTTTTGCAAGAGGAAAAATAAAAAGGAACAAACAAAGGTGCAAATAATGTCTGCTTGTAAAAACATCAGAAACAGTTTATAGGGTTCCGTAGTAAAACAAGGCACCTACCCTTACCCTTATAAGATCGTTCAGGTCCATCCTTGCCAGTCTGTCACAGCATCGTAACGTCTACAGATCGTAAGAAAATATGTATCTCCTATAAGTAAAGTTGAAATATTTTTCCCTGAGTGGGATGTATGTCAATCAAATAGTCTTTTGAAATGATGATGTTATTATGAGGTTGCACTGTCAATTTTTTTAAATTCAGTTTTGTTTCCGAGATATTCAGGTGCTATATCTCTAAAGCAAGATAACAATATGAGAAAACAAAGCAGCCACTGTCGTTTGCCGTCGCGTCCTGTTGACCGCACTACTGCAATAATTGGGAAAGTCCTATAACGTCTCTTGCGTCCTTCACTACTGAAATCTGACAATATAAGTGATGCTCAGTTTGGTTTCCGTGCCGGTGTCTCGACAGATTCTGCTATTTTCTGTCTGAAATACACCGTGCAATACTATACCAGTCGGAATACTTCAGTGTACGCGTGTTTTTAACCGACTTCAAAAAAAAAGGAGGAGGTTCTCAATTCGATTGTATATTTTTTTTAACGTTGTTCGTGCATATCTTCGTCATTTATGGATAGATTTTGATTATTCTTTTTTTGTTTGATTGAGTTTTATTGCGAGATGGTCCCATTTATTTAATTTTAGATCTGTTCAGTAGTTTTTAAGTAATCCTGAAAATACTATGATTTTGCATTAATTACCTTGACGACTTAGTTATTTATGTACCGAATTAGCTGATATTTTGTTGGAAAAGGGATACTTACCTTAAGTGTAGTTCTTTTAATTTCATTGACATTAAACCTTAGTTCTCGAAGATATTCAAGGGAACTCCTCAAACTCAAATAGGATAATGTATTGTGATTGAGATATTGGTAGGCTTATGAAAATCCAAAACAAACCGAGCTTTGGTCTGTATGCTACGTTCTGGACTATACTTGGACTAAGAAGGCACAACGGAACTCCTTTGGAAATTGAGTAATGGGCATTTTGAAAACATATATAGTTAAAGAATATTACACGCTTACATACCACAAAAAAGTTGAAAATAAAAAAAAGCTTTAAAAAAAGAAAAACCTGGAAAGGCTGGAAAAACTGAACAACTGTTTTTTAATTCTAAAAGCCCCACCCGACTTCATTAGACTTTTTTTTTTTAATTTGAAATGAATATTGGTGATTTGAATATTATTTATTGCTTTTTAGTGCTTTTTAATTTTGAATCTGTTTTTGTTTTTATTTTTAGGTTTTTGAAGGCGGTTTTTTTTGGACTTGAGCCGCGCATTTGACCTGGTCAATTATGATATTCTCTGGGCCAAACTGCAAGCAAGAGCCCCGAGCGGAGTCGTGGGTCTGTTGAGATATTGGTATGGCCACCAAACAAATTTTGTTAAATGGGGCGACGCAACCTCTAGTGGGTATATGCTAGAATGTGGGGTACGCCAGGGATCCCCATTAACGACTTGATAGAGGATCTGAGGAGCACCGGAATCGGCTGCCATGTTGCTAACGTGTGCGTTAACAACTTGAGCTATGCGGATGACATGGTGCTCCTGAGCCCTTCTGAGAAAATGAGCGGTTTGAGAAAGATACTGTCGGTTTGTGAGCAATATCATAGACAGAGGTTACGATATTCAGATCGGGAAAAGGTCCAGAGAAAGTGCCTAGTGTTTATTTGAACTGTGGACAGATTTCAGTAGTGAACCGTTTTAAGTATTTGGGACATTGGCTGACGGAACAACTGACGGACGACTTATACGGCGAGGGAATATGCTGGCTCGAAGGTTCGCGCGTTGCAGCCAAGCGCATTTGTCAAGGACATTCTTTTCAAAACTTTTTGCCTGGGCATGTACACCTGCCAACCGTGGGTTGACTACACAAGAAAGTTCTTTGACACCATAAGAGTCCAGTATAATAATGCATACCGTGCTCTTATGCGATATTCCAGATTTTGCAGCGCGTCTACGATGTTTGCTGAAGGAGATATTCCCGATTTCTATGCTATAGTGAGGTTTCGTGTGGTTGCCTTTTGGAAACGTATCAAAGAATGCGATAATACTATTGTGAAAGCTGTCGCTGACAACCTCCAGTGTCCCTTGTATAAGCACTGGATATCGGTGCACACGAATAGGAATAAAAAATAATAATATGACTTTAGGTATTTAAGATACCTACTTAATCATGTAAGTGATTATTAATTAATTAATTTTACTGTCTTTGTTTTGATTTCTATTTTGTATTTTTGAATAATGGGTCTGTGCCTGAAATAAATGCTTATTATTATTATTGTAGGCCATATATTCAAAGTGGCATATCTCCCAGAAGCTTTCTACTTCGCAACCCAGACGATGATATTTGATAACTCCAAGCTAATGGCTGTCTTGCCAATGTGGTCTCACAATATGCGATAGATTGAAAATGAGTCTCTGCGGTCTAACAGTTTTCTACCATTACTACTACTTTATTTTTTCTATGTATAACGGGCTCTGTAACTCCGCGCGGATAGGTATGAGCACGGATAATATAATACTATATGAGTTTCTAACTACTGAATACTCTAAAGTCCAAGTGTAAGTATGAAACAATTAAGAAGACAAAACCTATATAATAAATAGGTTTTGCCTTATACAATATGTACAACTAGTGGCTCCGTGAGCTGTAGACCTCGCGTTAAAAAGTAGCTCAAATTCCTTTCGGCCGCCATGGCAACTGAGCTTCACAACCAGTTGTCATTATGGAATTTTTTAATTGTTTTTGGCAACCAGTTACAAAAGAAGTTTTTTTTAATAATACACAACCAGTTGCCAACGAAGAAGCATTTCGGCCGCTGTTGCAACTGAATTTCACAACCAGTTGTAAAAAAATAATTATTATTCTTTCTTGTAGTTTAATATAATAACAGAAAATAGATACAAGTTTTTTAATAAGTATCTATACTGTGCAAATAATATACGCAGTATCTATTCTGTCACAAGTCACAACCTTATTTATTTTCAAATTTCAAATATTAGCTAGAAATGTTTTGATAGGCGAACTTTTGAGTCTTCTAAAAATAAAAAACAAAATTCACTTTGCACCGCTAATAAAAAAATTGTTAAATTTTTGATCATTTTTCGAAACTGTTGAAATATGTCTTTTTTACATTTCTCCGCCATTTCGAAAAAATCTAAATATTGCCCGACTGAAGAATTATGTACAATTTTCGAACCCGCTCACAACATTACACTAGAATCGGTTGAGAAATGCGACCTGTAGAGGAGAACAAACGGACAGCCGGTCATACGAAAGAATTTTTGCTCAAGCTGATGCATAGATCGCTCGGTGAAATATTAAAGTAAAACTTGGGTTTTAGTATCTACAATGGCATAATATTTCTTTCTATCAATCAGTATAAAAGATAACCACATTGTCAAGGTAATCAAAATAAGCATTTTAGTATTATAATAAATCTCAACGTATATTATAATAAAACTCAAAAATGGTGCTTTCGCTGCCTAACGTGATATCGTATTTTCCGTACTACTTCGGTATTAATTAGTAGTGTTTGCAATTAGAATTAATACCAAAGTAGTACGCAAAATGCAAGAAGTAATCTTATAAGATTTACCTATCTTCCTGACTTAAGTTTATCCCTTTCTTAAGCTACAGGAGAACAATCAGCAACAAATCAATACGTTCTGGAACTTGCATACATAAGTTCTAGTACAAAGGAAGTTTCTCAATCAATGATTCTCGGATATCGAACGATTTCCTCTGGCATATTATGGCAATATATATCAAATTATTTTACTAGGCAAAATATCGAAGCTGAAGTATTATTGTCGGCGAATTCGTCCGTTTGGCGAAGATGATTTCACTATCTCTTGAGAACAGTCCTCGTACGCTGGCATGCCAAATTTATAGTTGGAATAAAGTTAGGTGGTTGCAGTCTGCAGTGACTTCAATGTATACTTTATGTTAGGCAGCGATATCACAATTTTTGATTTCTATATTCAACAATGAGATATTATTATAATACCTACTTAAATGTTTATTTTGCTTATCATGACAATGTGCATAAATCTTTTATTCATATGTGAAAAAATACAGCAAGCAGATTCGCGATTGCAAGAGCTGAGTGAAGTGCGAAACACACTGGATGCGTAAGCGTAAGCGTGCACGTGCACGCAGACGTATTGTAATGTCTAAAACTTTATGAGACATGGCATACCGCTTACGTAACGTACGCGTGCACGTAACGTACGCGTGCACGTAGACTGATGCGTAGCCCTACGCATTGCAGCTCCCATGAGACAAACAAGCTGAGTACCTACACAGAGCGGAACGCATTGATGCGTGCAGTACTGACGTTGTACTCAATGGCATTCCCTATTGGACGTCACACCGAACAAATTCGAACAAGCACGTATCTTTGCTGCGTGTACCTACGCGCGTGTCTACGCAGCTGGTGTGCCCAAGCCTTTATGCCTGGTTTCTGAAATACTTATCGGTGGTTTATTGGATGTTTAACTTTATCGAAGGGGTCCACATTCCTGGCTGAGCTGGACTGGCTGGAGTGATCCTGCCGCACATCCTCTGATACAAAATAGGCGCAATAGACGTCGAGTTGCGGAAACCGCCTGCATTGATAAGAAGAAGAAGGGGTCCACATTTTATGGTTAAAGTAATAAAATTAACTTTATCCATATTATCTGGTTTAAAGTTAATTTTATTACTTTGAACCAGAGTACCTCAGAAACCGGGGGTAAGAGTGGTTTTGCTGAAGGCTTGTCGTTTAATCGCTGTGCTTTGTTAGCTGGTTCTAACGACATATTTATATTATTTCTGTTTTGGTTAAAAGGTTAAGAATTGCTGAAGAGTCCATTAATAGTCATGGTAATTAATTAAATATTCATTATTATATTTACCAATATTAAACAGAGTGCCAGTCAAAATTACTGTTTAATTATCCCCTGTACTTTTTTTATTTACTCAATCGTTAAGTGAGTGTATACAAATATCAAAGTTGAAGAATGAGACGTTTACAAGCTGATTTAGTTTATTACAACTATTTCAGCGGAAATATCTCTCGATATGTAGCAACAATTCCCTATTACAATGGTAACACCGTTCAGGGTACGTGTGCGAACATCGCATACATAAAACATTGCTCCCTTTACCGCATCGCGCTAGGTATGATCTAATAACGTGTTGCGTAGTGCGCTTGTGTCCATTGCCACTTCTTATTCTAAAGATGGAAATTAGAGGACGTGTAAGAAAATTGACACTTTTTTATGGAATGCCATAGGTCACTGAAAGATCCGACAGATCTGAAATTAAGATATATTCTTCTTTATATCTTTCTCCAGACACGTATTAAACCATAAACATGGTTTAGTGATTTTGTCTCGATACGTTTCAATTTAAACATCTTTTAAAAAGTCTTAAGTTGGAAATTACTTAGAAACAACATTAGGTATTCAAGTCGAAATTGCTTTAAATAGTGTGTAAGTAGCATCAATATTCACAATCGTGTAGATGCATTTCTCTTTACGAATATTTCTCTATACGAAAGAAAACAAACTTTTACGAATTGTATTCGTGATTTTTTTTGCCTCATCTGCCAAATCGGTCTCGCTCTGGCGCGCGACGTTTTCTCATTGCTATCTCGCTTTACGCTTTATTTCTTACATAGCCCCTTAAAATAATAGGGATAAACAATTTCAGGGAATCCGCTTCTACGGTCTCACGTGACGGGTTTTTTCACTTGCCGAGACGATTACTTGACATCGTTGCAAATAAAAAAATAATAATA
The DNA here is from genome assembly GCA_943789525.1 of Agriphila geniculea. Lineage (NCBI taxonomy): Eukaryota > Metazoa > Arthropoda > Insecta > Lepidoptera > Crambidae > Agriphila > Agriphila geniculea. Next base: position 9,695,314 of record OX038883.1, read on the forward strand.
AAACACTAACTAAGTATAACATTTTCGAATAACTATATTTCTTTAACACACTTTCTACGGACGCAATATGCTGGCGCGGTTTTGTTAAATGTTTTTTGATCCTACATATATATTTTATACTTAACTCAGAAATTAAATAGTACGCTTGTAAATCTCAAAAAAGAAAATAATTCTATTTAGGATGTAAGTACAAGTGTAATATTTATCTGAAGACAATGGACACCAATCGTATAATGTAACTCAATTCACAACGTTCGTCTTTTGATGTAATACTGTCTCTTAGTATAGTGACGAAGGATCATAATCCGAATAATATGAATCCAAAAGATTTTGGACAACATTTAGAGTCTAAAAAAATCCCTAAAATATATCCATATATCCATAAAATTGGAAAATATTACATATGCTCCTATTAATTAAGAAGCTAAAGTATTATTTCTATTAAATTGAAGTACTTGTGTTATGGAAATCAAAGACAAGGACCTACTTTGGACAGCATTATTATTTGGATTTGTCGTGTTGAGTTTCTTCATTTTGTTTTGGGTCACGTACAAAATAAAATGTTTCAAAATACAATTAGCTATCAACTGCAACGCTTCCTGAAGAAGAGTCACTGTTTTCAGTTTATAGTTTAAACTAGTCTTAAACGCCACACTTTAGAAATTAATTAAAAGTGTTTATTTACACTGCATGTGTTTTAAGTAGACAATTTCCCTCAAGGATTTTTGACTATAAGATTCTTAAATTCGCAATAGTAAGGGAAGTATGATCAGGTAACGTGTAAATATTAGCAGTTCACACGTTACCGGATCATTCCCATGTTTGTAGAGACACACCACTCGATAAGACTTGAAAGTGTATACAAAGTTATTCATTACAATCCTTTTACCATGCCGACTGCAGGTGTATGTTTCAACTAATTTGGAAGTTGTCACCATAAATTACCACATCATCAGACCATAAATTAATAACAATTCCCTTAATACATTAATTGGCAAGAAATTGCTAAATCAGAGCCACGAAACACTAAAGTTGCTCTTGCGCGCCATGTCCCAATAGATTTCATCAAAAATAGCTTATTTTCAATGGTATAACAGCTGTAAATGTGGGCAATGAAAAATCATTCAATTATTGGGAAACGTTATTGTACGTGAGACGGTGCTTCTGAGCTTTTCTTTACTTCAGCAAATACCTTCCAGGCACTTAAGCGTTCGATCGTGACACAGCAATAATTATGGAACTATTTTTCTTTAAAAATTCTCCTATGTTACAGTTGACGTAGATTTTGAAGTGGTAAACATTTGTGACCGGAACTCTAGTCACTAATTTGATGATATTATGAAGTATAAAACTTTAATACTTAACTTGTTAATGAGTGGCAATAGAGGCCTTCAATTGTTATCATTTTTATAATAAAATCGAGGGACCTCTCTTCAGACCTTTTATTTCAATTTGCGAATAGTAACTTTTAATAAACAAAAAGTAACTTTGCACCTAATTTTATGCTTTAAAAATTTGCTAAATAATAAATAAATAAAATAAAAAAAAAAAAAAACAAATAAAAAAAAAACAAATAAAAAATAGATGCTTTGAGGTGTCAAACATAAGAAGTAATATTGCTTAGCAATATTTTTGGTTAAACCGTAAACCGTATAAGGCCGTTAAGTTTATGGAACCAAAATTACGAAAAGAAAGCAAAAATCACAAGGAAATAATAATAGTACTAGATGAATGATGGAAAAGAGAGAAAAGGTTTTTTTTACGTCTTTCCATAAAAAAAAATTAAAATGTTCTTTTATACAAATCTTATCCTGATAATAACAATCACAACAAGAAAGAATTATCTTATTTGGTGAAGTCAATCTAAAGTTATGCACTTACATATTTCGGCGATTAATTTTAATTTTTAAACGATTCGTACAACATCTATACCCGGCCTGTAAAAGTCAATCAGTCAATAATTTAATATTATCGACTTTGCTTGCCTTCCTAACCAGATACATCATTATGAGAATATTTACAAGACGTACATTCCTTTTTTACCTTATAAAGTAAACAATAGTAATCATAGTCTGAGATTGTAGATAGTTTTCTATCTAGTTATTATAAGTGATATTGAATCCAAAGAATCCTCCCTTTATAATGTGATAAAAAAGTCCATGCCTATATTCCTATCTCCCATTAAACGGTATCATATTCCAATGTTAATTAAATCCCAACCGATAAAACGACCATCTCCGTTTTTCAAATACCAATCATAGGGAATGCAGTTTTTCGTAATATCCGGTACGGTATGCCAGTCTTTCTGTGCATTAAGATCCAGCGAAGGCATAACTATATTCATTCCCGTCCCTTTGTAGCTAGGAAATTACTTATTGTCGCAAGCTTTTCTGTGTCGTATCTCGTTTAAATAAGCCTTATTTTAAAGTGGCTTGGAAAGAAAATTTATCATTTTTGCTATGATTTTAGGAATGTGAGCTTGTTTTATTGCCTTGTCAATAAATAGCATTACATTACAAATAATATACGTATAATAACACACAGTATACAAAAATAACAGTTATTTTAAATAGCTGCAGGAAAAATAGCTGTTTTTTTTAGATAATATAAAAATATAATATATTAGATAGATAGATAAAACTCTTTATTGCTCATATATTATAAGAAAAAATACAAATAAAACAACAAAACTACTGTAGGCAAAGGCAGTCTCATTGCTGGGAGATAAGAGAAATTTTCAACACACTTGCTCGTAAAGTGAGCCCTAATACATCGCTTTTAGGGCCATAAACCGAGCTATAACAAACGCGTGCAATAATATATAAAACACTAGGTTGTTATAGAATTATCCCTACAAAGTTAAATTAGTACCTTACTGCAAGTTCTATGCGAGTATACAGAGCATTCCCAATTTAACTGGGTTATACAGTTATTTTTTTTAGTAACAACAAAGGGGTTTTATTCCGCTGAAAGTTCATATTCATTTTTGAAATAAATAAATGTGTAAGTCTTTAATTAAGTCAAATAAATATTAATTATTATAAAATTGTTCATAATTCATAATATTTTGTTATAAAATATTAAAATATTTGCATTTTATCACTTAAAATTATAGTTTTGAAGTAGGCTGTATGCTCACTCACCCCTTTGTTTGCAAAATATTCTTGCATTGGGCGTGTGAAAAAAACAAAAAAAAACTTACGCGCCTTTTCCCATAATTGTCATATTTTGTTTTTGTCGTATTTGTTTCTGTGTGGTAAATTACTTTGTATTTTCCTCGCAAATGTGTTGAAAAACGTCGTATGAAACTCGTGAGCTTTTACTCATTGCACACTCGGCTGAGTTACGCCCTCGCCTGCGGCTCGGGCTGCAACCCACAGCCTTGTGTGCAATGACCAACCTAAGCTAACTTTACTAAATACTAAATTTTTCTAGTATATTATTTAGTATTGTTTAAAAATAGCATTGTAAATGCAAAAATCTCAAATTTAAAAATTATATAGCTATTTCATCTTAATCAATTGTTAAAATATCTGGAAAGATATTTCAATTGAATGTCGAGGTAATTCCTCACATTGGTGAAATAACGCTGGCTTACAGCGTAAGAGTTTAGGATATACTAGGAAAAATTCGACGATGTCACTAGTGACTCGGTAGCTCAGCGGTCAGAGCATTGGACCGGATATCCAAAGGTCGCGGGTTCGATTCCCGTCTGAGTATTGATCTGGTGCGAGTCGTATTTTTTCTAGTATATTATTTAGTATTGTTTAAAAATAGCATTGTAAATGCAAAAATCTCAAATTTAAAAACTAAGCTAACTTGTCTCATAATGTACTATTATTCACCAAACTTTGTTACAAAGGATAACTTAGTTATTTAATTATATTAGTGTTTAGAAGTAAAGAAGGTTTTTCAAGAACACCAGTGGAAACTAAACCTTTTCCAAATACAGCCAACATAGAAATTAATTCTCAAGTTAATAGAGAATTGTGAGACGCTTTCGCAATTTCCGCAGTCGCATCGCAGTTAGAATGAGCAACAGTACAAGTATGTCAGTTAGTGACATTTGTTTAACTCTATTCACTTATACAACATGTTACAAAATACAAGTAATGCTGAATTTGTAGATAAGGACCATCAAACTGAACAACTTTTACTATGTGACTAACTCTGAAATTGCAAAAAAAAACTGTTTCATACAAGAAATTATAGCGAAAATATCAAAATATTTAACACTGCTGATTTTTTTTTCGTGATTTTAGAGTTGGTTCCATAGTAAAAGTAGTTCAGTTTAATGGTCTACATCTACCATATTCGGCATTACAGGTTTTTAGGGTTCCGTAGCCTAAATGGCAAAAAACGGAACCCTTATAGATTCATCATGTCTGTCTGTCTGTCTGTCTGTCCGTATGTCACAGCCACTTTATTCCGAAAGTATTAAAACTACATTTTCGTACTGCGTTTATCTCAATTGTGTAGTTTCACACTCCAGATGAATTTTATTAAGTTCTGAAATTCCTAGTTTTCGTTTATAAACGGGACCTATGTGGTTGAAATCTTCACGGTTGTTGGAGCGGTAATTTTATTATATGTATTCGCCTAACATAAACCCAATACTTATTAGCACAAATATTTAAATTATTCCCCAGAGATACACTTCCCCGTAGCGACACTTTTAATAAAAAAACCGGCCAAGTGCGTGTCGGGCTACGCGCCGTAGGGTTCCGTAGTTACCTTATACCATACCATATTTCTGGACCTGAGAGGCATAACACTGTAAGTCCATTTTTTGGCGTTTTCTGCTTTTTATGCCAATCTATATAATTTGCCGTTAGCTATCCAGGCATAAAACGATAAGTTCAAAAAGTAAGTCAGAACACTGGATTTTATAATTGTATAACAATGTAAGAAACAGTTACGGCTTTGATGCATAGTATTGCAAATGACATACAATAAAATTCACTGATACCTATGAGATCCATTTTATTGTATGTGTGGATTCACATTGTTACGTTACCAAGGTGTTATTAACATATTTTTATTTATTTAACAAAAAACAATTCTAAATTAAAAATTGGCACATTTTGAGATATTTTTTTTGTTTTTCCTGCGTCAATTTAAAGTTTTTAAGAAAACTCTGTTACATACAGTGTTGTGCTTCGGAATATTATTACAATCAATAGAAGTTACATTATAAAACTATAATATAATATAATATCTTTTAGCCTTTTTAACGCAGTAGAATCGATTGTTTCTAAAAATAAATATGATAAAAATCAATAAATCTAATTTTTTAATGAACATTCATGTTTTTATGTGTACATAAACTGCTTCTAAAGGTTTACCTTCAGAAGTAGTTTATTGTTTCTTGAAAATTAAGTTGCAGAAGGATTATTTTTCGGTTGATTTTTAAAATATGTACTTATGTTTAAAAACAATTGATTCTACTTTCTTAAAAGTTTTATAGATATTATAATCTAGTTTTATAATGTAACTTCTATTGGTTGTAATAACTTTCTGAAGCATAACACGGTATGTAACGGAGTTTTTTTAATTACTTTAAATTTAACCAAGAAATACCAAAAAGTTGAACTCAAAATGTACAACATTTTAAATTAGAATAGTTTTTCTATCAAGTCAATTAAAAATATATTAATAACAACAATGGCTTTAATTGTTATTCAGGGATAAAGTCCATACACCATCAATTTTGTCACAAAATCGTCTCTACTGTAAAATTGTGCTTCTGGCACTTACAGCTAGATGCCTCTCAGGTCCAGATTTAATACCACCTATCATTTTTCGTCTGCAAAAATAACTTTGTTTTTCACAGTGTTGGTATGAATGACAAAGTTATATTTGCGGTTTTGGAAAATGTGCTATATCTCGAAAACTAATTACTATATCTCGTTCAAACCAATTTTGGTTGAAAGTTTTTATTAAGATCTACAGCATATATATTTTTTAGATTTTTCACTCTCTTATTTCAAAAGTTAAAGGGGGGGGGGAGACACACATTTTACCACTTTGGCGGTGTATATCTTTCAAACGGTTGACTTTGAGAAAAAGTTGTCTTAGAAACCTCAATGTCATTTTTAAAGACCTATCTATAAACACCCAACACGTGTTGGTTTGAAGAAAAAAAAAATTTCAGTTTCAGTTCCATGTATGGAGAGCCCCCCTTAATCTTTTATTTTTCTTATTTTTGTATTAAATTCGTTAAGCGGTTAACAGAATACATCTACCTACCAAGTTTCAACTGTGTAGTCTTAATACTTTCAGAATAAAGTGGCTGTGACATACGGACAGACAGACAGACAGACATGATGAATCTATAAGGGTTCCGTTTTTGGCCATTTAGGCTACGGAACCCTAAAAACTACGCTTTTATTCCCCAGAGATACACTTTCGGCTTGTACCATGTGCAACAGCGTCGCTTAACCACTCCTAAAGTTAAAATCGCAAACACGAATTTTGTTGCTAACTGGATAAGCGACGCTGTTGCCCATAGTACACTTAATTATAGAATGTTTACCTTTATTATAGTGATAGGTAATATTTATTGAAGAAGATTAAAATAACATCATTACCATTAATATGCAAGAGAAACTTTTTAGAAAAATCTCAAGATATTTCACACAGCAAAAAAGATATACTGTATTCGTTTGTAGCGAGATGTAATCAATCTTCACATGTTTATGAATTTAGAAATTTAAATATTATTTCAAGAAAATAATCGCCAAAATTATTTGAAAATAAAACATAATACTTTTTTTTTCTGATTTGTACTTCTAGAGACGTAAATCGATAGGTAAGGTACTTTAAATTATTTGGGAGGGTGCGAAGGTATAATAATCGATCGCAGCGCTCATGGTGGCAAAAAGTAGAAATAAAGAAGGCTCTGTAATCTGTTTGAAAACGATATTTTATTTATTGTTAGCGATACAAGAATAATTATGTATGTTTACTAGCTTCTGCCCGCGACTTCGTCCACGTAGATGTTAGAGAAAATCCTGAGAGAACCTTCAACCAGGATCTGACCAGTCATTTTTACGTTTCCGGTTCCGGTTCCCGTTCCCGTTCTGTTCCCGTCCGTTCCCGTCCCTTTCCTGTCCCGTTCTCGTACGCCTTCCGTTGCCATTCCTGTTCCCGTCCCGTTACCGTCCCGTTCTCGTTCTCGTTCCCGTTCCCGTACCGTTCTCGTCCCGTTCCGTTCCCGTTTCATCCCCGTTCCATTCCCATCCCGTTCCCGTTCCGTTCCCATTCCGTCCCATTCCGTTCTTGTTCCCGTTCCGTACCCGTCCCGTACCCGTTCCCGTTCCGTTCCCGTATCGTTCCCGTTCCATTCCCGATCTTTTCTTCTCCGTACCCGTGCCGTTCCTTTACCGTTCTCGTCCCGTTTTCGTTCCCGTTCCGTTCCTGTATCGTTCCCGTTTCGGTTTTATTCCCGTTCCCTTCCCGTTCCGTTTCCGTTCCTGTTCCCGTGCCCGTGCCTGTTCTCATTCCCGTTACCTGGATGTGCATGTCCAGGTACAGGTCCATGATGTGTCATGTCCACCGTGTTGGACTTCAAAACAAATGTCATTTTCGCAATCACCATCCCATGAAACCTCAAGAACGACATCCACATCGATTTTCATGTTTACTTACCCCATTTACACCCTAAGGGATGATTTTCAAAATAACAAAATATATGTTTGCCTATTTATTTTTAGACATGCTCCTACGAATTTTAAAGTTGTAATGTCTATTTTATATTCTTTTTCCATACATTTGAACCTCATTTTCACCCCTTTAGGGGTTAAATCATGTCCACCGTATTGGACTTCAAAATAAATCTCATTTTCGTAATCACCATCCCATAAAACCTCAAGAACGACCTCCACATCGATTTTTATGTTTACTCACCCCATTTACCCCCTAAGGGGTTGATTTTCAAAATCACAAAATATATGTTTGCTTATTTATTTTTAGACGTGCTCCTACGAAGTTTAAAGTTGTAATGGCCATTTAATATTTTTTTCCATACAAAATTTGAACCCCATTTCCACCCCTTGAAGATTAAATCATGTCCACCGTGTTGGACTTCAAAATAAATGTCATCTTTGCAATCGTCATCCCAGAAAACCCCAATAACGACATCCATATCTATTTTTAGGTTTACTCACCCCATTTACCCCCTAAGGGGTTTATTTTTAAAATCACAAAATATATGTTTGCTTATTTATTTTTAGACGTGCTCCTACGAAGTTTAAAGTTGTAATGTCCATTTAATATTATTTTTCCATACAAAATTCGAACCCCATTTTCACCCCTTGAGGGGTCAAATCATGTCCACCGTGTTGGACTTCAAAATAAATGTCAGTTTTGCAATCGTCATCCCAGAAAACCCCAATAACGACATCCATATCTATTTTTAGGTTTATTTACCCCTTTTCACCCCCATTTCATCCCCGTAGGGGTTGAAATACTAACAATAACAATATACGTTGTGTTAGATTTCCATCCATAAGCCTAAATTATATACTTAGCAATTTTGACTTCGAAAATAAAGGATTTTTTTCATTACACAACTTCATCCCCCTTTTGACCCCTTCGGGGGTAGAATTTTGAAAAAAGCTGAGACCCGTATTTATTAATTTTCAATCGTCAGCCTAAACACAAAATTTGACGATCCTAGCTTCAAAACTGAGGGACTTTCATACAAACTTTTATCCCTTATTTCATCCCCTTAGGGATAGAATTTTCAAAAATCCTTCCTTAGTGGATGCCTACACTGTATAAGGTATCTGTGTGCAAAATTTCAAGTCTTTAGGTCCAGCGGTTTGGGCTGTGCGTTGATAGATCAGTCAGTCAGTCAGTCAGTCAGTCATTCAGTCATTCAGTTTACGATTTTATATATTAAGATTATCACTTAGTAAAATTATTAAAGTAGCTTTATCCTCTTGTTTTACAAAATCTACATCTAAAAAAGAAGTAAACAAACCCTGATATAACCAAAATAAAACACTCTTTTTGAATAGATCTTACTTGCCATATTTAATTTAAATGACCAAAAATGATTTCACAACACTATGTCCACCCAAATCACAGTAATTTTGAAATTTACATTAATAACACAATATGTATAGTATTTTTTAACATGCCGCCATTACATATCAAAACGTCAAAACGGTCAGGTCAGAGCCAACAAAGTTGCAACACGCTAGGTGGCGCTAAAAGCGTGCACGGAGCTATTACAGAATAGTACCACAGACAACCCCATATTTTTTCCAAGGAAAAAACTAGTGATGCACCGAACTATAGCTAATAAAAACAATAGGGTCACTAGTTTGAACGCTTCTCAATGCTGTCCCAGTGTCCTTCTGCTGTGAAGTGTCCCACTTCTGTAAAAATTACAGTTGCAGCGCTGAATACAAATTGAATGCACAACTTGGAAGTGCTGGGACAATCGTATCGGAGTCGGTGAGAGCTATGAATAAGTAGAAGGGAATAGAAAATAAATGAAAGCATTTGTTCATTGCTTTGATGAATAATTATTTGTAATGGGCTATTTACATGAGTCAATATTAGTCACCTGTGACGGTCGACTTTAGTCACCTAGCAAGTCGCTTCCAAAATTGAATCGCAGGTGATGGCGTCGCTGTCGTCTATGTAGTTGATGGCGTAACCTAGGTAACAATATGTAATAACGTAGTTCCAGTTTTGGCCACCGGATTTGCGGCCTAGGGCGAATTGCAGCTTTAGTCTCCCATGTTAATACCACATGAGACTGCTTTTTTTCAGTTCACAAGTAAACGCTTATAATTATTAATTAATGATATTATATTTCTAACAGTGTTCACGAGATAAATTATTGTGAGCAGTAATTCGTAGTTCACGTGAATTGTTTGAAAAATATATCGAAATCAAGGCATAAGCAACAGTGATGAATTTTTTAATGTATCTTTGTACTTGTTTGGTGTTAATTTAATCAACTTTATATGTGGCTAGTAATGAATCGCCTATATTGTGAGAGTGGCATTTGCAAACTACCACATCAAGTTATTTCAACATACTCCGCCAAACTAGACCAAACATTTGAACTGCAATTTACACCTGAGACACATAAATTCCTGTTGACCTCACTAAAGAGGCAACTGAACGTTTTAGAGCATTCCACGCTGCTTGGGGTATTACAACTGGCCGTAGGTAATCGTGTTTCATCGCCTTTATTTGTTAGAGATTATGTTGAGAAATTGCCTAGAGGTACACAATAACTATTTTAAGAATTAAAGTTCATTTATTGAATTCACCCAAGTTTTAAAAACATGATCATTTTATTAAACTTTCCCATAACGTCTAAATAACATACACAAAATGCAGCTTTACATTACATCACGTTTTGCGTTTTAAGGATTTTTAATGTACGAATTATATTTCAGGAATATAGCAGCTCGGAAATGCTAATATATCATATCCAAAACTGTACAAAAGTTCACAAAACAGCAGAATGTCACTAAAATGATGGCATCACAATGATAGTAATTGTAAGTCTATGTGACAATATGTAAAGATCACTAAACTTCTTATTGTTATATAATGGGAAAAGATATTCTAATACATATAATAAAATAAAAATAAAACATAGTGATATATTTCTCCTTTTCTTTCATCTAGAAGCCAACAGGAACCACGTAGCAAATTTGTCGTATGTCATTTTTAGAATTCAAGTAGTTTTTTCATTTACAAATTTTCAACACGTTGTCACAGCTGCTAATAACAGCGGGGTTTCTGACTCACTTGGCATTTGCTGCTTAATATAACCTGACTATTTAAATAGAAGCCACTTAAATAACACATTAGAAGCAAAAATAGACGAATCTGTGTACTGACATTTCATCGAACCTACGCTAGGGGTTTAAATCTGTATTTGTTAAACACCTGCTTTCTGATATTGTATTCTAATATTTACGAGCGTACTAGAAATTAAAATATAACACTTGGTTTTTTTAGTGAAAACTATATAAAACTAGCTGATGAAACATCAGCTATTGTCGACTTTTTTTATAGTAGTGCGTTGTAGTACTATCGTTCATCACATTTTAGAGCTCCTATGGAGATTTGGTACCTTTAAAATTCATTCTTCAATGCCCGCGCGGCCGCATGTGGCCGGACAACAATCAAAATCTATTGTGTCTCATTTTCTAGGCCTTGAAGGTTAAGTTATGATTTTCAGGATTATTGAACATAGGTACTAGTATAAAAATACATCATACATCGAAGTTCATTTTGTTACTCACGACAATACGATGCTAGCAATGTTGAAAATGCTATTTGCGTTCATGTGTCCAGATAAAATAGATTAAGAATGTACTGGAATACTTTCCACCCTATTCACATCCGCTGTCGTAGCATTCGACCGGAGATGACGTCATAGTACTATTTTAACCATGTAAGATACGGAGTTAACTTCGGTTTTAAAATACTCCCTGGTAGTAATGTAGCAACTATTTGAACTCAAATAGTCCAAAGAGTTAAAGATGCAAAAATGTTGAACTGACTAATGAGTTATTCTTAATATTCTCAACTCTATATAACATCGAGAACAAAGATATCGGCGCCCGAGTAACTTTGAATGGTATCTCGGTAAATGAATATTGTCGTAGGCAAGTAAGCATAATAAGTTAGATGAGTATATGCTAAATGTTCTTTTGATTGTCACGAACTACTATTGTATCTTGAATCTTTTGTAGGTAAAAGATACCGCTATGTAAGATCACGCATATCCTACATAAACGCAGAAAATGTACAATGATATGATAGCTAAGGAAGTCATACCTACATATTATACTCTTTACTGCTACTTATTAATTATTAACATGTCTGAGAGTAGTAAGTGATGATGATTTCACACTAATAAATATTTATGAACTCACTAGTGACCAACTAAATACGATATACATATATCGCGTGATATAGCAATTTTCATTGTAAAACCCATGGTCGGTATAATATGTTACGGCTAATCCAATTCAATTCTTTGTTGTGAAATAAACAAGGGTCAATATAGCAGATCTTAAGGCTAATTTATTTGTATAATTCCACCAAGTTTTACCTTTGCAGGTGTATTTCCTAGTTTTAGCCGGCTAAAACTAGGTTTAGCCGCACTTCGGGTATTAGCCGTAACATATATATAAATCTCGCGTTTTGGGGTCATCTAAAGGAGGTGAGAGACGTCTTAAGATAAATTACTTTAAGTTTTTATCCTGACACAATATTATTACAAAATCATCAGAGTTGCAAAGGCTGAGCCATCATTACATTCATTAAAAATACTACAAACATACTCGTGCAAATCTACCAATCCACTCATGATCCATTCTTCATAAGGCACCCAACTAGTAGAGGTACATTTCAATGGTAGACACAGCATGTATATTTCAGTACCATTCGGAGTTACGCCTTCAAAAGACAGGCAAACGTAATTAAGTTGCATCTGGGCTGTAGGGGCCCTTGTAATTTTCTACTCGAGGGGGTAACTGGCGCGACTTAACGAGATAACGTGAAATGCGGTCCGACGTATGTATTTTGTGGTAATATAATGAATTAGTGCTTCTGTGGGGGGTTAACCTGAAATCCTAGTTTGGTTCGATGGAACAATTGTGTTTCAATTTGCCGCAGATAGGATAGAAAAATTATTATACCTAATGTTTGGAAGTGGATGTATATGTATATTAAAGTCATAATCAACTGAAATTAATAACAGAACAATCGACTACGATATAAACGGGAATGTTGGTTATTATAAGGGTAAGTATTTTGAAATAAAGTAAAGGAGCTCGGTGGTGCAGTGGTTTAGCGCCTGGCCCAGCGATTGCGGTGGTTAAGCAACTTTCGCAAGGGTTGGTCATGGGATGGGTGGTTTATTATTTCGAGCTCCTCCGTGCTTCGGAAGGCACGTTAAGCCGTTGGTCCAGGCTGCATTCGCAGTCGTTAGCACCCACCAATCCGCATTGGGCCCGCGTGGTGGGTTATGACCCGTCCTCCTTATCCACCCATAAGTAAGGCCTGTGCCCCAGCAGTGGGGACATCAAAATGGCTGATGGATATTTTGAAATAAAACGGATAAAATTGTTACCTTTTTCACTGTTTCGGCAATCTCTTCAAAATAAACAACAAAATTTACTCTTTCCATATAGCTAACTCACTTTATACGTAGACAGATTTGTCAGTACCGTGGGTACTGTCACGAAAAACTCATCTGCAGCATCCCCAAGCCGGAAATTATGAGGGGGTGATATATCGAGTCACGTCATATTACTTTAGCTATGATTGTTGCTATAACTGACGGTGTTAGAACTCAACACATAGTCTAAGATAAACTGGCAACATCTCGCATTACACCAAATAGCGCTAACGTTACTGAAATAGCCGAAACGTGGGATGAACTAATTAAAGTCCTAGATTTCCTTTTACTAAGTTTATGGGCCTTAAATTTAAGTTGTTACTCAGTTATCTATAGATAACAACTGTTGTTATTAATAATTTACAGAAACAATATTTGTATGATATGAATTTGTTAATTGTCCCTTTTTGATTGAGGTGAATTTTGTGAGTAAGATGGAATTTGATATTTTGGAACAAAAGAAAAATGTGGTAGGTATATCAACGAAGATCCTTGCGAAACACCTGTCATTATTAAATATGAGCTGCTTTAACATCATCATTATAACACTGCCACTTAATTTAATTATTAAAACACTCAGCCATGAAATTATCGTTTCCTTCGTAAAAGCATCGCAAAAGCGATAATGGTGATAAGTATACATGGCGAACCGCCTCAAAAGTATAAAATGTTTTTCTTAAACATGCGCAGAAATATTGTCGTTACTTTTGAATAAAGAACACGCGAAGTATCATATTTACGTATTATCCCCGTCAAATGGTAATGCGCGTGGCGGCCATGTTGATGACGTCAAAATGACGTAGTGAAATCGAACACTCAGTACCGTTAGCAAAACTGGCTGGCGGGCGAGTAGGGATGATAATCGATAATCGATGCCGAAATAATCGATTATTTGATATTAGATTATTTCAAATGTGTAAAGTCCGATTATCAATTTCTTAGAAAAAAGGTAAACAATGGTGTTACCAGAACAAAACAACACAAAATGAAGTAGTATATTGCTATGTCAAGAAAAAAAAACACTAAAGTACATGGTTTCACCACAAACCTAAAAATATTAATTAGATAAACATTATTCAGATTCGGAATCCGGATCCGCTTAACGCAGCGGACGCTCTTATGGTACGTAGACTAGCGGCCGCCCGCGACTTCGTATGCGTGGAGAGTTATTTTTCTATCCCTCAGGAGTCAGGAGTCGGAATCTGTTGGTCACACTTCTGATTATCTATGACCACTCGAAATATCTCGGTTGACTTTGTGTTTCCACCTGCTTGTAAAAATGTCCAACCTCAAAAGGTTTTATTTATCAATACAGAAGCTTTTACTTTATTAAGAGCACACAAAACAGAATCAGTTCCTGTTTTTTTTGGACGAAAGGTACCCTATGTCCTTTTCTGTACCTGTGACAACGTGTATGCAAATTTTTGTGATGATCGGTTGAGTAGTTAAAAGGTCCATGATAGGAAAACATGGTTACGCGGGCCATTTTTTTTTATATAGAAAACGTAAAGTTGTACCCACAAAAAAATATACGACAAGCTAAAGTGCTTTTTTTCGGGATGAAAGGTACCCTATGTCTTTTTTTGTACCTCAAACAGTACCTCAGACAACGTGTATGTAAAATTTCATGATGATTGGTTCAGTAGTTAAGACGTGAAGGCGTAACAAACAAACAAAGAAACGGACTTTCGCATTCATAATATTAATAAGGATGAATAAGGAATAATGATAGACCTATTATTTTGGTTGAGTAGCTTACGTGAATATATTGGCAAAATTTGAAGTGCACACCGGAAAATCCCGGTTAGGCTTATGTTTATTCAAATGCAGTTAGGAATACGCAAAATGTCAAAAGTATCAATACCAAAAATTTTCGGAACAAAACTATCGATATCTGAAGGTATCGAGTACTTATAATACATTTATAGAAACCTGAATGGAGTGATGTTTTTATTGCCCTAGCAACAACTTATTTATTTCGCAAAATAATCTAGCAGTAACGTGTCTCACAAATTTAGAAACATTTAATTTGCTAGTAGATTCTTTTCTGAAAAAAATCGGCGTAAAATTAGCAATTAGATCGATCATTTTAATTCTTAGATTAATCGACCAATTCGCAATAAGTTAGCAAGGATTAATCGTTTAATCGAATCAATTTCGAACATCGCTACCACCGAGTCGACAGACATTCAAGAGCGGATATCTCGAAAACTATACAAGTTATCGAAAAATTTGTCTGAATAAAACTTTTAGCAAATTTAATTAGCTTTTATTTTGTACGTAGTCTTATGTCGCTTGAACGCATAGTTTCTGAGATATATGTAAAAAACCGAAAAATGGGGCCTTCAAACCTCCCCCCTCCACCCCGGCATAGGGCTACTGGCGGCGAATTTTGATATATTCACCTCCTAACAGGTCCAAATAAAGTTACGAAGTCAAAAACTGTGTTCCAAGCGTTTCCCTCTATACATTTTTTTGAGCTTTCTTTGCCTGAACTATTATTTAAATAAAGAATATTTCATTTTCATATATTTTGAAAAGATCCATACAGTTATTATATTTTCACTTAACCCTATCTTATTGACAATAATAAATCATTAAGGTGGTTGTACTAGCAAAACGTGGTTATTAGTAGGTTTTCATTCTCTATCTCCTCTTTATTTAATGAATATTAATACAAAGTAAATATACCATAAGAATCTTCAACATTTTGCCTATCGATTCCACGATTAACATTTGTTAAAAATATTTTACATAATGCCAAAAATCTCATAAATAAAATCGACTAACACTTTTGTTTCTGTGCATCTCCTCCGTAACTACGAGTCCTATGGAAATCTCGTTACCACCAATCGATAGAGGAGAAAAAATGCTACAAATTCCACGAAAGACATTTTCGAAAAGACCATTTATGGGATTATCGCGACAATTTTTCAAAAATTCAGATACATTTTTGACAGAGGGTGCCCTCGAGGGGAGCGGGCGGCAGACCGCCATCGGCGCTCGGACGGGGAACACGTATCGCTCATGCTCCCACTGACAGCTACTCTTAGTTCTCTATGTCTCGCTCATTTGTTTTTAGCCTTGCTTTAGCACTGTCAGAATGTTAATTATGTTTTGAAAATTCATTTCGAACTGAAGGACTATTACAAAAAAGCATCGTGATAAGCGTACGATATTCGTCCAACACCGTGACACTATTACTTCACTAATAAGGTTCAATATCAAGTAAATTGAACGACGAATTGCGTCCGACTATCGGTTTCTTTTTTGTTTTGTAATAGGCCCTCTGATGCATTATTTTGCCATAGATATAAAAATTACGCGTAAGGACGGTTAGTATAAAATACCTACCTATAAATTTTGCATACTATATATGAGTCTTCAAATCAAACATTTGTAGGTAATAAATCACACGACTGTGAGTTAATTTATTCCACTATAACTTTTTAAATGCCTGAACTGAACAGATTTGGATGCATGCAGGTAGGGTATATTTAGGAATATTTATACCATCCTGCCCCCCCTAGCACGACCAGTTACCACTGAAACGCCATAATAAGATCGATTTATTACTTTTAAGGACAAGGGTTTTGACAGTCAAGTGTCGATAAAACGCATCACGCGATCTATAGGCTGTCCCAATACTTTGCCTCATCCAGGAATCGAACCCACCAAATATATTTTTACGATACCAATCGATAGGGTTTCTCATCAGACCCCCTAGTCAAAGTAATATTTGCAAATCGTTATCGCTTCGCTTTTGAAACTGTATGGGATTGACATAGGGTACGTTCAGATGACAAGCGCTGAACGCGCGTTAATTTTTTTCAGATTCGATAATTCGGTATTAACAGCTTCCGTTTCCATTTCGTTAACAATCGAATTTTAAAATCATTTATGTTAATGTAAGTAAGTAATCGAATTAAAGAATCAAACGAAAAATGTATGGATTATAGTCTTAATTCATACATTTTTCGGAGCGAAGTGATAGCGAACATTTTAATGTGACATTTGGCTACAGGCTCTGGATTATTAGCACGTTTTTAGGGTTCCGTAGCCAAAAGGCAAAAAACGGAACCCTTATAGATTCGTCATGTCTATCTGTCTGTCAGACCGTCCGTATGTCACAGCCACTTTATTCCGAAACTATTAGGATTACACAGTTAAAACTTGGTAGGTATATGTATTCTGTGAACCGCGTTACGATGTTTACACAAAAATAAAAGATAAAAGGATTTATATTTTTAAGATTATTATTTTAAATATATAAATCCCTTTATTTTATTAAGATTATTATCCCCATACATGGAACTGAATCTGAATAAATTTTTTTCATCATATCCATGCGTGCGGGGTGTCTACTGTCTATAGATAGGTCTTTAAAAATAACATTGAGATTTCTAAAACTATTTTTCTCAAAGTCAACCGTTTGAAAGATATACACTGCCAAAGTGGTAAAATTTGTGTTTACCCCTACAACTTTTAAAATAAGAGAGTGAAAAATCTTAAAAAAATGTATGCTGTAGATCTTAATAAACACTTTCAACTAAAATTGGTTTGAACGAGATATAACATATTTTCCAAAACCACAAATACTACTTTGTCATTTATACAAACTCTATGAAAAACAAAGTTATTTTTGCAAATGAAAAATGACGGTATTAAATGAGGCATGTAATATGGTAACTACGGAGCCCTACTGCGTGTGGCCGGCCCGACACGCACTTGGCCGGTTTTGTATGAGGCCTAATCAATTTGAAATGATGGTAAATTGTAAATTGGCGGACACAAAAGCCGGGGGGAGGGCACTCTCTAATTTTTATTTTATTACTATTTAGACGCAGTGAACGCACACCAACCTAAAAAAGTTGGCCTGTTTTGTTTAGTACCTACTTACGTCAAAAGCGTTTTCATATTACTGTTGTTTATCCAACTTCATAATTTATAAAAAAATATTTTATATTATTGAAATCTTTTAAACATCATTTCAGTAAAATCTCTGTTGTTTGAGTAAATGCATTTGAATTGAATTGAAAAAAACACGAGAAATGTAGTAAGTAGATAATCAAAATACTTCCTTTCCGAAAAAAAACGATCTAGTAAAATAATTTGGAAAAGGAACTAACATCATCATTTCAATGATGCCGTACAATAGTCTGCGCGCGACGCGATCACTATAAAAAAAACCTTTGAAATAAATTCAAAAAATTCAATATTCAAAAATCATTTATTCAGTCTAGGCTGTTACAAGCACTTGTGAATGTCATAGAGGCTACGCCATCGGTTCGCAAACCCTAAGCGGGAGACCTTGTAACGAGAAGAACCGGCAAGAAACTCGTCAAGGGCTGCTTTTTTCTCCCTGTATATTTCATACAGAGTCGTCAACATTGAAAAATGACCTCCACATTTAAAGTGAGGTCATTAACACAATAATTAACAAAAGTTTACACGCAATAGGTAGGTTAAAGTTAATTACCTACTATACACGCTGAAATTTTAATCATTTGATTCCCGCCGTATGGTGGTTTCACTCATGATTACAAGCAACTTTTACTATGGGGCCAACTCTCCTGCTCGCAAAAAAAATCAGCTGTTCCATACAAAAGTGCAGTACCTATTCGACCTTAATGTATGGAACAGCTGATTTTTTTTTTGCGAGCAGGAGAGTTGGCCCCATAGTAAAAGTTGCTTGTAATCATGAGTGGAACCACCACACGGCG
Organism: Agriphila geniculea; assembly: GCA_943789525.1. Lineage (NCBI taxonomy): Eukaryota > Metazoa > Arthropoda > Insecta > Lepidoptera > Crambidae > Agriphila > Agriphila geniculea. The sequence goes on from OX038883.1 coordinate 9,714,205, forward strand.
GGAACCAAATGATTAAAATTTCAGCGTGTATAATGGATAGGTAATTGTGAGAGTAAATAACTTTCAACTAGTTGAGAAATCACTTTGTCTGCTACTCCTAAGTAGGCATATTTACCAAAAAACACTTGATACAAGATATAAAAAATCATAAAGAAGAAACGCAATTCTTACAATTCAATATGCGTTAAGATAGGTACTCAGAAGCAGACCCATTCCCACTGGCAGCGCCCGTTCACGAGCATGACGTATGAACCAGCCATCGTTTCGCTCAACCATATTTGAGGGAACGTAACGACCCGCCTCACACGACACCACCGCAGAAATGTTTAAAGTGAGCATGACATAAGACGTACTTAGTTACGAGTATAAGTACTATGCAAAATGTAAAAAAATCGGTTGGCACTCCGGGAGTGCCGACAGAAGTGAAAACTTGAATATTAACGTTGTGCATTTTTGTTATTTTGAAATTAGCGGCAAAGGATTAAAATTATTTCTTTCCTGTTACTATACAGTCACACAATTCAATCAGTTTGTAATTAGAGAAAAATTCTAAAGATTTCGCGCCAGTGACCTAGTGAATTTCTACATGCACGCATTCTACGATTTAAACTTATAGTCACAGAGTATAAATAAGTCTATGATTTCACCGAAGAGATCGCTGCTATTAGTTCCATTTTCAAAATTATCGCGTTGCTGGTGACAAAAGTGTTTACGTCTTAAAATAACGCGCCACCATTTTCAACGCGCCCCGTAGAAAGAGATTACACTTGAAAGTAGGGGATACTTCCGCCGCCAGCTGTCTACTCTCCATCCGTCACATCCGTCTTACGCATTTTCTATCTGCCACGTGATTCTTACTGACGCGAGTTTAGCATTTTTCCCCATTACAAAAAGCGTACAACGCCGCTAAAGAAGTTTTCACTTCAAAAAAAAACAGTAAAATAACTAAAACATGAAACAAACTTGACTTCATACATAATTTAATTTTAATATAAATTACGGCTGATTGATTTAACATTGCTGATTTCTTGTTTTTTATAAAACACTTTTTTCAATTTACATACATAAAATTAAAATTTAATATTTTAACAATGCCATGCTGCCGTGTCTCCAACTTTCTATGGTCCGTGAATTTTGGCCAAGCATTGTGTAGGTTACACATTGGTTTTCAAAAATTTTAATAGATGTCGGTAATAAATTACATCTTAGTTTTTCAAATTTTTTAATAGATGTCGCTAATAAATGACTTGCGAAGTAATGTAGAGGGTGGCAGGGTGAGGGGAGTCAAATCCTTAGCTGTCACTTCACCAAGAGCCGCCTTAAATCAAATTATTATTTACTTCAACTTTTTTTGCTAGCTGTAGCGGGTGACGTCACGATTAGGTTAATTTGACAAGGTTCCAGCGCATTACCATTTGACGGGGATAATAGACTGAAAAACCTAAATCACTTCCCGGCGCGTTCTTTGAATTTGGAACGAAGAGCGCGCCGGCAATGTTGTATGAAACGGTGTGCTGTTTGAATTTAGAACTCATCTATCGTACACATTGCGTTCTCGTGGCTGTATAGCCACAGATGCGTTTACCTTTCGGCACAAACTGTAAAATAAAATAAAAAATTGTCGGTAAAGTGGAGTTTGTTGATATTTTGTTAGTAAAAAATAATTAAAATGAGGTCCGATGATTCTGAAAGTGAAAATAAAATGAACATTGACTGCACTCCACCAGATTTAAGATCGGAAGCTAAATTAGCGATGGAAAACCTGCTACCAGCGAAATGAAAAAAAAAATTATGAAAGTATATGAAAATTTCATGTTCTGGAAAAACGAGAAAAATACAAAATTGTTCTCCGAAACAGTGTTTTTGGCGTATTTCAATAAAATTGCCAAAACTAAAAAGCCGTCGACATTATGGGCGATTTATTCTATGCTGAAATGTAAAGTTTATATTAAAACCTAACATGAGCAATATAACTTTTAATATTAATTAAATTTATTATGTAAAGGCCTTTTTTATTTCCTTTAATTTTTTTAAGAAAAGCACTATATATGCCTCGGCCGAAATGGCAATTGCCTGTCTCATATCATTGAAGTCCTCGCCTGCGGCTCAGCCTTCAAACTCATACTCGACCTGCAATTGCCTATTTCGCTGCCTTTGCAATAATGTACTATTAATTGCTACGAAGCATTAAAATTTTGGTAAATATTACTAGTTCTCTTCCATTATGCTCATTAATATTTTGATTTTAGTGGAATTAACACACAGTGTTATTTTTTAGTCACCATCAACATTTTAAGGATGTGTTCATTCCATGAGATTAAACAACTTTCTAAAGAAACATAGGGCCAAATATGTAAAAAAATACTATCCCATACAAATCAAAGAGATCATGTGATCAGGTTAGTAAGGAATGAGCAAAATTTTGTGGCGTATTTCCAGACAGTCATGTTTCTTGTAAAAAAATGTTCAGTTTCATGAACAGAACATATACTTAAATTTTGGATGGTGTCTAAAAAATAACCATGTCTTTTCTATTATAATATGCAAAATCGTAATTTGGCTTATTAGAATCTGTTATCACACAAAGTGGTGCCAAAATAGATCCCTGTGGAACACCTGGTACTAGAAAATTGGAGCTAGAGTCCAAATTTATTAAAACATTCCTACCTCTAGACCACCATCATAATCGACATTGCCACCAGAATAACTATCAGAGCACTCAGCCATCGGAATTACCAATCTCCTCGCAAAAACCGATTGCGGGGCATAATTGGCGGACCGGCTCAAAACTATGGAGGGTTCTAATTGTGTCCGCGCGTTGAATATGCATGAACAATATCGACCGCTGGCTAACGAATATCGAGGGTTACAGAGTTATGATGGCTTGTGTACGATTTTCAGAAAAGTGGACGATAATTTTCACAAGAATAAGACTCAGCAGTTTAACGCTGGATAGCACCTTTCTTCGTGTTTAATTAAAAAATAGAACAAAATTTGCAAGTAATTTGATATAAGGAACATATCCACAATCTTGTGTTTCTGGATTTAGATTTTAATGATTTGAAAATTATAATATCATTAGTTGTTATCCACTTATAAATAATACCTACGCTTTCAGGTAAATAATTTACAATGCGAACGTGTTATCCCTTAGGCAAGTATGTGTTTACATATTCGCGCCAAATTATTAGAATGGTTTATTGCATTATTGTAATCGCAAATTATGCGGAATGGCTATTTCCAATAATCACATCATAACAGCTCTGGTTGTTTGATTTCAATTTAAACGTAAACATTTGCTTTTGTTTGGTATTAATTTCCCTATCTGTTTTGATATTGGCAGGTATTTAGGAAGGCCTAAAAAACAAAAAGTAAAAAATAATTCCATAAATATCGAAAATAATTGACAACATTTCAATAAATTATGTTACCTACTTTTAAAGGTAATCAGGGTAAGTATAGTTTTGGCTATGAATATTGTTAAGGTAGGTCCACACTTGTAACATTTTTGCGTGTCAGAACACCGTGTCTTTATCATATCACTTGTTTGATTGGGCATGCGCTATGAAAATACTGTAACAAAGAGTCGATATGATAAAGACGATCATAAAGTCGATATATGTTCTGACACGTCAAAATGTTACAAGTGTGGACCCACCTGGCGTACACATGCACATTGTTTTAGTAGTATTACGCACACTAAAACAATGTGCATATCAACACCTAACAACATTCATATCCGAACGGACTTCGTGAGATAGGAATACTATATCGAATTTTCCTTGCATCTCAAATTAATGCAAACGTTGTATATTCGTTCGTAAAATATATTCAATGCAAACATAATAATAACAACTGAACCAAATTGGATAATTGTGACCTGGACACACAAACAGCACAATTGGTCAAGAAGTACCTACGCTACTTTGCCAATCACATATTATTTTCTCATTTTTTACTTTATTTAATCAGACTCAATGATTTAATCCTGTAAATGCTCCTCCTCTTTTCCCATCTATTCCTGCATATTCAAATTCAAAAATATTTCCATGTCTCTAACTAAATATCACACCTTCACAAAATGCACACAACAATTTCCAAACAAAATGCAGCAGGTGCAGACTCCAAGTTGTTACGTTTCGTTTCAGTAAATTCAGTTAGAACCAAACACTCTTCTGCAGTGTCGTAGAAAATGTGTTGACGGTGTAATTCAATAAAAACCTTGTCTTTTATGAGTCAGTTTGACTTCCCCCAAATTTATTTTTATCCAAACTCCCCCATCAAATCTGTCCTAAATACAGAATTGCATTCGGTGACATAGAATATTTAGGGATCGGCATCTCTTGGAAACGGGCCAAAGATCAGTATGACAGAATTAAACTCTGGCCTAAGCGCCACCAGAAAAAAACCAATCGTCAGTCATGTTACATCAAAAAGTTGTATATCAACCATAGCTTCTTTTGTTTAAAGTCAGCGGGTGTTAAATTATAAGGTTTTTATTCATCAACTATTTGGATTATTTTTTTCTTTGTTTTGTGGACTAATATCATTGTACATGTTTACCTTTAGCGTCCCCGCCGACGGGCGATTAATCGCTGAGCGATTTTTTGTCGCTGAGAATAGGACATACGGAGTTCCATACGTAAACGCCCACGAGCTACTTTTTGTAGCTGCGGTAAACGCGGCGCTAATCGCGGCGCTTTTTTGTCGCTGGCTAAGTAAAACCTTTGTCGTATCATTTTGCGGGCAATTATCACCGCGATTAACGCCGCGATTATCGCAGCTACAAAAAGTCGCCCGTGAGCGGTTACGCTTAATGTGAGGATTAGCAAGTAAGGAGTGAAGATTAACCAGTTTATCTGCAGATAAACTGGTCGAGTCCATTGAAGTGGAAAAAAATGAACCCATAAGTATAGGGAGTTCATTGGGTTTCAGGTTAGTACCATAAAGTTAATTTCTCGGCTACCCATTTCATGCATAAATGATCGGAAAAAATAGAATGACATGATTTATTTGTTATGTTGAGCTTTTCAGCCACTTCTCTATACTGGTGATTCGACGATTTGCCAATATTATATTCCACACTTCATCGACATTTTCTTCTGTTATTGAGGTGCTGGGCCATCCAGGATGCTCCTCGTCATTAACATCTTCTCGACCTTCCGCGAACAACTTGTACCACTTATAAATGCTTTTTTGCTCAGCATAGAATCGCCAAAGGCTATGCACAACATTTCCATAGTATCTGCGCACTTTATTTTGTTTTTCATGCAAAGTTTGATGCAAATTCTTTGATCCATTTTTTTTTTGAATAGGCAAAAATCGCCGCAGAGGAAAATCACCTTCGCGCTCTTTTAGCTGTCAAAAACTAATTAAACTTCCAAAATGGGTGACTTTGTCAGCATACGTGAGGGACAGAAATACCAACATAATGCAACAAAAAAATTAAAAAAATATATTTACGTAATCCGTGAAAATTTCAGTCACCTTATTTTTTGAACAGACCTCGTACCTGTATGTACCTCTACAATATATTAAATTTAGCGTCCCCGCTGACGAGCGATTAATCGCCGAGCGATTTTTTGTCACTGAGAATAGAACATTTTTGTAGCTGCGATAAACGCGGCGTTAATCGCGGCGATAATCGCGGCGCTTTTTTGTCGCTGGCTAAGTAAAACCTTTATCGTGTCATTTCGCAGCATTAAGGCAGCGATTATCGCAGCTACAAAAAGTTGCCCGTGAGCGGTTACGCTTATGGTTAGCGCAGCGACTAAAAACGTGCGAAGCGAGTGAACGGAGCGAGCGTGAGCAGCGAAGCACCAGAAACGACGTTTTTGTAAAATTTACTATCAATAGAGGTATTTAACTTAAATTTCCTAAAGCTTTGGCCATTTCACTCACTGTGTTCCGTGATTAACGGGATAGCATCCGTTAATATGTAGATTAACTAGGTAAAGTGCAGAACTCTGCTACTTTAATAAAAATTTGTACTTTAACGGATCGTACCCGCTGATCTGCAGATTACCTACTAGTTAATGCGTACCTACTCAACGTATTCCGTACTCTAGCGGTAACTTATTTACTGGATATGACCAGATACTATCTGCTCTGACGTAAAATTTACTATGTGAATACAAGAAAACATTAACCGCCAATGCCAAAACCTAAAATAAAATAAAAGTCTTTGACACTATTTTGAAAACTAGAAAGGAAGCATTTAGGTAAGTAAATGTTGGCCGGACGCCAGATGTGCACCAATATAGAATACTGGAGATACGTAGTGAAGAAGCAAGATAAGAATAAACTGCGACCAAATCAGGCTTGTTTCACAGTAAAATCAAAAAATACTTAAATATTCCTTGCAGGTAATTGCAATTCTTTATTAGGTATCGCAAAAACTTTTTAAATCTTAATAATGGCTAATGTATGCGATATTGTTTAATTTAACACCAAATTTGACCACAAACACTTAAACAAGCGTTCGTCCAGCTTCTAATTCTATCATAAAATTTATTTATCTCTTAACTTATACATAAGTCATAAAAGTCATGCATTAGAGACACATGTATTGAATTTTACGAAATTCGACATGAGTGGTGCTATTTAAAAAAACTCATTTACAACTTCTGTCAATTTTCAGACGTCCTGCTCTATCCCCCTTTTCTATGATGATGAAACACATGCTCGTGAAAGAGAAACATGCTGAGAACTCTACGTTTTTGACACGACAGTGACAGTATGACGTTGACATGCTGATAATTAGAAAGCAACCCCGGGCTATCTCGAATGACTTTGTTGCCTCCTCGCCGTAAGACAGCGGCTTGTACCATAGCGGAAAACGGAGTGGAAAGCGGAGCGGAAAGCGGAGCGATGCGAGCCGACCTTTATCACAGTATAGATATTATTATGTATTCTGTGGTATAGATACAGATTCCGGTAAACATCTTTACGCTCTTTTGATGGAGTGGGGATAAGTTCGCAAATGTGCACATGCGATCGACCAATAGCGCGCGCCCCTCTCCCGTACCTCATCGCCACGCATATCCAAAAACGCGTTCTGCGCAATCCCCACTCGATTTCAAGACGTTTGCGCCTATACTGTGCCTTTATTCAAAGGGGCTTACTGCCTGAAATTACAATAATGAGGTTGATAAAGCTTTTGGAAAGAAAAAGATAAACATTATACGCCTATCTGCATTAAAATTTTGCCCATTGCTCATGAAGCGATTCCAGTATCAAAGCGCGATTCCTATTTTATTGGACATCTTCACATCTTTTTACATTCCATAGTGACGTGGCGTAAGTCAACTAGTTTATTACCACTATCATCAAGACCACGGTTTTACACGTGTCTTCCCCACGTTCCTAACGTCCCATTGGTCACGTATTGTAATGTGCGCTATATGGAGCTGGAGAGCATTCCTCGATGTATTATAATGGTGTCACTACCTTTCCGCCCGCAGCTTCGTCCGCGTAGACTACAGGTTATATTGCGCGGGCGGAGACCCGTGCCCAGCAGTAGGATAAAACGTGGCCTGTGTCCTTCCCCACGTCCCATCTATATACGAATATTCGTACCAAATTTCGTCAAAATCGGTCAACAGACAGAGTTACTTTTGCATTTATAGTATGGATTTTGTCCGTAAAAAACGAATATTCGTACCAAATTTCGTCAAAATCGGTCCACAGACAGAGTTACTTTTGCATTTATAGTATGGATTTTGTCCGTAAAAATATATCCATAAAGGTATATACAAATAAAATAACACGCTTAGTATAAGTACGGCATTTTTACGATTTTAACAGGATTAAAAATGTAGATGAAACCGTGATCTTTTTTGACAAATTACTTACCAAGTAATCAAATAGGATAGATTCCGGCACTTTTTAATCATCCAACACTTTTCTTTTTGCTATGATTTTAATTGATCATACGTAAAAGTCAAGTACAAAAGTAGACAAAATAGTAATAATGCTAGTGATAAATCCTTACGACCTGAGTGGTGCAGTGGTCAACATGCCGCCTACCACGCAAGAGGTCCCGGGTTTGATTCCCGGCCGGGCAGAAATTGAAATGATGAATTTTAATTTCTGTGACGGGCCTGGGTGTTACTATGTATAATAAGTATATATTTAAAAAGTATATAAGTAGTATATCAGTTGTCTAGCACCCATATTACAAACTTTGCTTAGTTTGGGGCTAGATGGCGCTGTGTGAATTTGTCCAAGCATTTATTATTATTAATATTATTATTATTATTTATCCCTAGTATTATTACTTTTTAACCCTTACCAATCGTATAAAAATCGTTGCGTTTTAAGTGAAATAAAACAGACGCACAGCTTGACAAATTCGTTATTAGCCATGTCTTGCGAACCTAGAATTAGTTGCCAATAGCAGCTCAATTAAGCGGGGTTTTTGACCTGGACTAAATTTGCACCTGTGAGTATTGCTACAGAGGCAAAATAAATGTCCCAGTAATTACAGTAGATCATTTCCACTATCTCACACTTTTTGATTAATAATATTAACTTCCTAAAGCAATAAAATGATATTAAGAATCTAACCGCGATATTGATAACTGTTGCCCGAAAAATCAACCCGTGGGGCATTAACGGGTCGATTTTCCGGAAAACTTGCTAGGCGACTTTAGTCTAGTGACCTTGTTGTGATGTGACAGCTGAATTGGGCGGATTAATATTGGATAAAGATACTCTTAGAGTAAAATATTTCTAAGTTTTAGATCACAATTCCAATTTTTGTATTTTCTATTTTCGTTTCTCTCTATTGTAATTGTAACCTTGTTTGGATGTGACAGCTGAAGTGGACTGATTAACATTGGCTTAAGATACCCTTGGTATAAAATATTTCAAGTTTTAGATCACAATTCCATTTTTTGTATATTCGTTTCTCTCTATACGTATACGTCTTGACTTTCATCTCAATACATCTTCAAATTAATTTGACCCTCTTAGATCAGCATCTCGTATATTTCAATACTAAGAGCTTCAAAGATATTGTTATCTCTTAATAGACGTATGGAAATATTGGCGGGGCGCGATATCTCATAATGTATGCCAATATTACATTCGGTGGTTACCTAAGTGCCAATAAACTATTTTAATGTCCCAGATAAAGGTACCCTGGGCGTAGAGTACAGGGTCGCATTCAGAATTACTTAAGTCACAAATGAACAAGCTACATAATTGAGACACCCATTGGATGTTAACACATTGATTTGCCCTTTTATCAATACAAATCATCCTTAATAATAAAATAAAAGTTATTTGAAATAACATCTACTATGAAAAATAAATTAATAGTACATTACTGCCGCGGTCACTAATGACTGCGTTGCTGGCAGCGATGATGATAGCCGAGAGCGGAGCTTAGCGCATGTCCAGGCCGTCACAGCGCGGTCAGCATTGCAGCCCTTGATGGACAAGCTAGAATAAAGGCCGAGACCGGAGGTCGAGGCCTTTATAGCGCGGACAGCAAGGGCTGCAATGCTGACCAAGCTTGAAGGCCGAGAGCGTAGGTAAGCTTAGCTCGAGGCTATCATAACGTGGCCAGCAGTGCAGTCATTGTGGACCAAGGCTTGTATAGTACTTTACTCAAAAATGCGAATACTGCCTACTATACCTACTATAGTAGGTACTTATAACCTAATTTCGAAAAAATACAAAAATGCAAATATCTCAGAAACGGTGCGTCGGAGCCAAAAAATAAGGTTTTTTTTTATCCCCTTTGTAATTCTGGAAGTAGATAAGAGGTATTGAATGAAAGGTCAAAAAACGGTCAAGTGCGAGTTTTTTATATTTTTCCATACTAATTTTATATAAAAGTACAAAAACATCATCTAGGTACAACAATACAACACCCGCGCAGATATAGAATGGGATTCAAAATGGCGGCTCACCGCGCTTACCACAACGAGTGTGACTGAGAGAGCGATAGTGAATATGAACGACCCCATTTCTAATCCCATTCTTTATCTGCGCGGGTTGTACAGTGTATTTTTCACCTAACTATGTTTGAAAGAAAACTCGACAATAATGGATTCTCAAAGGAAATTGCTGGTGGCTAAAACTCGACAATAATGAAATCCCATACAACTTTGTTGCGTCACCATCGGAGAACACCGGCAAGCTCGACTTTGTTCAAAGAAGGTTGTCAAAATAATGACCATATTACAAGCTTTTTTGAGTAAAATTTTATTGCTACTTATAAATTAAATTTGCGACCACTCGATACCCGAAGAAGTGCTTAAATTATTGGGTTACATTGTCTTAACTTTGGCATGCTTATCATTATCAGCATTTGCATTAGGTACATCATATATTCATAATAGGCTATTTGAATGATTTTGGAAAAACATTTTAAATTATTCCTTATTACTAAATAAACACACCACATTGATATTTAAGGAAAAATCAATGTATTTCAATAAAAAAATCAATGTTAAAGTTTGAAATTTCAAAACCACGCCAAAAAAGACTGGCGTTGGACACGTGACTTGTTGATGTCAAAACTCAGATGTCAAAATCAAGTAAACATTGTAAAAATCTTATAGCTATTTGACAGTCATCAATCGCGGATCCTAATTCTATGGTCATGGCAAACGCCTGAAGCCATATTTTATTTACTTGCGTGTGACGTCATCAGTCATCTAAGAGCGTATTCACCACAGAAAAAAATCAAAAATTATTGAATTTTCTGGATTAAATTAAGAAATTCAAAGACCTAATTTAGTTTATATTATAGTTGAATTTTTTTTATGATATTATCTGATAGGATGACCACAATTTGTAGTATATTTTCAATGTTGAATTTTTCCACCTTATAAAAAAATAATTTTATTAATATTGTGACAATGTCTTTTACATTTGTTTCGAAAAATTCCTTTGGTCCACGTCCTTAACAATTTTTCTTAACCTGCTATGATTGAAAATTAATAATTTACTTTTTCCTAACTGGTTAATGAACAAGAATATTTTATCTTTTTTCATTATCGGTTAAGAAAATTAGTGACACCTCGAGTTCGTCTCTGCACAGTTGGTATTCGCCTCTTGTGTAATCCGACCAAATAAAGTGTTACCATTTGGCTTACTTCCTAGCCACTCGGATGCATTGTTCTTTACTAGATTATGAGATACACATCGAATAACAACCTACAGCGAGCATTTGTATTTTAAATAGTAATACCCGGGTATTACCAGCAGAATTTATGTTGGTCTTAACAATGGAACCGACTGTGCGGTGTGTTAAGATGTAGCAATTTAAATTAGTTGGATTATAATTGATATATCTTTCTAAGATCCTTTATGTTTCGCCTGTATTCAAGTAAAACAAAAGTGTGAAAAACAGATTTCTTTAACACTCTTGCCCCGGTTTCTAAGGTATTTTATTTGAGTTTTGTCTTTATCGGAGGGGTCCATACTATCTTGATTAAGTAATAAAATTAACTATTACCGGATAATGTGGACCCTTCCAAGTTCCACATTATCCGTAGTTAAACCTCCGATTAACCTATGATAAGTTCATCAGAAAACACTTCTTGTACATATCATATTAATAGCATGAACTCGCGATTTTATAATACAAATTGGCATTGCGCGTATAAATTTACTTTGCTTGCTAAAATTACACAGTGTGGCCTCATCCTAAAAGAAAATTAATTTCAATTCAAGTCTAAAAAAGTTAATATTATTTTATTTTAAAAACAACATAATCTAAAATCTTTCTCGAGCTTATTAAACTAAGGTAATTTTAAAGAGCAAAATTAATCAAATCTCTATTGTTAGTTTTGATGAAAAAAATACAAAAACGTTGTTTTTACAGAAAAAGCTGAAGAAATAATAGACATAATATATTTAATCTGGACTGTAAAATAAGTAATAAAAAGACGTACAACTTTTGGCCATGACGATTTCATAAATATTGAATATTATCTCTATAATTTCTAATAAGCTTTTGTTTTGCGAAGGTTGCTGAAAAAACAATATTTTTAAAATAATATTCAAAAATACTTTAGTTTTAAATGTTGAAAAACTCAAAATAATTAATGAAATTACATAAGTTACGCTTAAAACGAGCCCTTCCAAATCTTCCAATAACCAAACCGTGTAATAGCGGGGGGTCGAACCCATTATACTTGTAATTAGATGGTATCTAAAAATCACTAACTTCACATAATATAATAATAAAGTATCCATAGTAAATAGGTAAATTAATCAAGGGTTTTGCTATGTCAGACCGATTCAGTGCTTTGTATTGATGATATTGTCATGTGTGGTACATGACAAAATCGGTCGTGCACTATGTACAGTAAAGTTTAGACAGAATCTCATTTTTTTAATTAGATAATAAGAATAAAATTTATTCAAACAAACATAATTTCATTGGGTACCTTTTTTCTTTACAACATTTATACGGGGTTATTTTTAAAACACCAATGACCTCGCAGGAGTAGATTACTTACAACAACATTTGTTCTACGATTTTTCCAAAAATACACATTAAAAACAACTTTTCATACAAAACTATGCTATAATATAAACTAGCTGTTCATTTTATGAAAACACATTTGTATGAAAAGTCATTTTTAGGGTTCCGTACCCAAAGGGTAAAAACGGAACCCTATTACTAAGACTCAGCTGTCCGACTGTCTGTCTGTTTGTCTGTCGGTCTGTCTGTCTGTCTGTCACCAGGCTGTATCTCATGAAGCATGTTAGCTAGAAAGTTGAAATTTTTACAGATGATGTATTTCTGTTGCCGCTATAACAACAAATACCTACTAAAAACAGAGTAAAATTAATATATAAGGGGGGCTCCCATACAACAAACGTAATTTTTTTTGCCGTTTTTTGCTTGATATTAATAACGACAACAGGTAGACAGTTGAAACTTTCACAGATGATGTATTTTTGCTGCCGCTCTAACAACAAATACTAAAAACAGAATAAAATTAATATTTAAATATTATATTTGTAATATAATTGTACAACAAACGTATTTTTTTTTTGCCGTTTTTTGGTACGGAACCCTTCGTGCGCGAGTCCGACTCGCACTTGGCCGGTTTTTTTGTCTGTTTTCGGAAAAGACGTAGAACAAATAACTAATGTTGTTGCTAATGATGTTAGTAATCTACTCCCACGAGGTGGTGTTTTACAAATAACTCTGTATAGATAGGGGATATAAGACGTTCCATTAATGATTTTGCATAAATCCATAATAATGATGTAAGCATTAATTTGCTAGTACATTACATAAGAAAAAACAGTTCTTAATTATTAATATATTAACTATTATTTAATAAAGTCTTCCTCTACTAATAGGCCAATCAATAAGAAGTTGTAGAGTGCGTGAGGGGGAACCTAAGCGATTTCTCCAGAAATGTATTCAGGGTGCTTAGGGAGAAGACATACTAAAAGTTCTGACATCTAGGAGGTGAGGCGGAGGGAGGGGAGGGGGACAAAAGTCCCAATTTTAGGTTTTTTACCAATATCTCAAAAATGGCGCGTTGTAGCGACCATGTTGTAGCTATAATGTAGTTGACCATGTTGCTTCTCTCTCATGATAATATGTCCTTTGACACTGAATATTTATATAACAGTAGTTAAGAGGAAACACCATGGTCGAGAGATTTGAAAAAAATCTATAGAAAGTTGACAAAATCAAAGTTTCGTAGTCCCCTGTTGCCTCCTTCAAAATCAAATGGATTTAAATGATTTTTTCATCAAAAAATATAAAAATCTTTGGCTGTGTTTCTATGTTTTGCTTTTTTTTTAAGTGAAAACTTCTTTAGCGGCGTTGTGCGCTTTTTGTATGATGAAAAAATGCTAAACTCGCGTCAGGAATCACGTGGCTGATCGAAAATGCGTAAGACGGATGTGACGGATGGAGAGAAGACAGCTGGAGGCGGATGTATCCCCCTCTCTTTCTAATGGCGGCGCGTCATTTTAAGACGTCATGTAAACACTTGTGTCACCATCAACGCGCTAATTTTGAAAATGGAAATATAGCAGCGATCTTTTCGGTGAAAGGAATCATAGACTTATTTATACACTATCCTCCTTACTAATAAAGACTGAATAGCAGATGTATAGTTACACAATATGGTTACTCTCTGTCAAACTATTTGAATTTGACATTAAAAAGAAAGTGACAAAACACTGTGTAACTATGCAGCTGCTATACAATCTTTATTAATAAGGGGGTTTTATAATAAGTTTAAATCGTAGGCCACTGGCGCGAAATCTTTAGAATTTTTCTCTAATTACAAACTGATTGAATTGTGTGACTGTATAGTAATAGGAAAGAAATAATATTAATCCTTTGCCGCTAATCTCAAAATATCAAAAATGCACAACGTTTCAAGTTTTCACTTCTGCCGGCACTCCCGAAGTGCCAACCGATGTTTTTTGACTTAATTTCGTCATACTTGATTTCTGGATGTCTAAATATATACAGTTTTTATTTTTTATTTTTGGGCATTAATATTTTTTTATTAATTATTTATGAAAACTAGGAAAACAAAGGAACACAGCCAAATCCTTTCTTTAAATTCTAATGAAAAAAGTATTTAAATCGGTCTAGTTTTGGAGGAGGAAACAGACGTTGATTTTGTCAACTTTCTATAGGAATTTTTCAATTCTCTCAACCGTGGTGTTTCCTCTTAAGTATTTACTTGATATTTAATTTCAAAGCAACCTGCTGCTTCGAAACTGACAATTACTCGTATATGTCCGTTCAATTTGGCTACCGTCCAGAATTACAGAAATCAGGCCACACGACACTTCTCCTGTTGAAATAAACTAAAAGTTCACGGTGTGTTTACTAGTTTGTACGAGCATCGTGCCACTGAACAGTTTATTTACTAAACCGTGACAGTGTTCGGTGCGGAATATTGGAAACATTTGCAACATCGGTGTTGCTGTAAGTTTGCACTAATTACAGAAAATTTTAAAAGTGGCCCGCGGCTTGTTCCGGGTTCCAAATACGAACTTGCTTCAACTATAAAATTTCCTTCAATAATAATTTTGTAAAATGTTGCCTTGTTTCCCATAGTCCATAAAAAAATTGTTTGGTTGGGGCATGAAAGGGTAACAGACAAACAGATAGAGTAGCTCTCACAGTTAATCCTTATACATATAATAAAACAGTAAAACAAGTGTGTCTGTACATTACATATATTTCAGAAAAAAATATCTAGGGCGATGGAGACATAGTAATAGAGTAAGAATTGAAAAAAAAATGTGTGTCTGTTTGTCTGTTTGTTTGTCTGTTTGAATGCGCTAATCATAATCATAATCATAATCTTTATTTGCAAATAAACATGGTATACAAAAGATTTAATAAGTAATAATAGGCACTAGACATGTTTAGCCAAATTAATTAGCATGCAAAATTTTAATACAAAATATTCACATTTATAATTTAGGTAAGTAGTAATTTCTTTATTTTTATATGTCATTGTTAATATAATACAATCAATATACAATCTATTCTCTAATGTCAAAAAATTCTTTTAAGTCATACAGGGTATGTGAGCCTAACCATTTACCCAAGTGTCTTTTAAAATTATCAATATGTAAGGTTCTAAATTCCTTGGGTATTTTATTAAAGATTTTTATGCACATAGTCAAACAGCTTTTTCTGTACTGCATTGTTTTTGGAGCTACCTGAAATACTAACCTATTCGGATCTCTACTATTTCTAGGATAGATATCACATGCTCTTTTAAACAAATGCTTATTTTGCATCACAAATACACATACATCAAAAATATAAAGCGATGTTAAAGTCGGTAACTGCATTTGATCAAATAAAGAACGGCAAGAAGTCCGTGGTGGAACACCATATAATGCTCTTAAACATTTTTTTTGAGCAATAAAAGCTCTGTTAATA
Source organism: Agriphila geniculea (assembly GCA_943789525.1). Taxonomy (NCBI): domain Eukaryota; kingdom Metazoa; phylum Arthropoda; class Insecta; order Lepidoptera; family Crambidae; genus Agriphila; species Agriphila geniculea. The sequence continues at coordinate 9,730,115 of OX038883.1, forward strand.
TCAGAACTATTGCCCCATATCAGTAACCCATATCGTAAAATTGAACACACATAAGCATGGTAAGTAGCAATCGCAGTATTTAAGTTCGTTACAGTTCTGACACACTTCAATGCGTATACAAATTTATTAATTCGGGCACAAATATTGTCTATATGCATTTTCCAATTTATGTCACTGTCTATTATTATTCCCAGAAACTTTATTTGCTTTACTTCATCAATATTAATGTCTTTATACTTAATGTCAAGATTTATTTTTTTATATTTATTAAATTGTATGTATTTAGTTTTAGTCAAATTAATTTTTAAATTGTGCATGTCAAGAAACTGAATCAAGTTATGTACAGTATTATTTATGTCATTTTCATGTTCTGTCACTGTTTTATTTGAAGTTACTACTACAGAAATATCATCAGCAAATGCGATGCATTGATAACTGGTCGAATTAAAGATGTCATTAACATAAATAATAAACAACATTGGGCCTAATACGCTACCTTGCGGGACACCACATTGATTGTGCTTATATTGTGATAAATACTCTACAACTTCATTTCTGTCACTAAGTTTTTCGATAACTACACACTGTTTTCTGTTACAAATGTATGATTTTATCCACTCTAACGCATGACCTCGTACACCAATCATTTCAAGTTTTCTTATAAGCAATTGGTGTGAGACATGATCGAATGCTTTTGATAGGTCAACAAATATACCAGTTGTCAAGTTTTTGTTGTTAATACCTGTCAAAATAATTTCCATAAGTTTATGCATCGCCAAAGTGGTTGATTTATGTTTTTGGAAGCCGTATTGATGTTCATTTAATAAATGGAATTTATTACAAAAATCAACCAATTGCCCATGCATACACTTTTCAAATATTTTAGAAAACACTGATATTTTTGCAATAGGACGATAATTATCAATTTCGTCGGTATTTCCTTTTTTAAACAATGGTTTTACTAATGTAAGTTTAAGCAGTTCTGGAAACATACCAGTAGAAAACGATAAGTTTATTAAGTGAGTCAAAATGGCAATGAATTCATTCACACAATCCTTTAAATCCTTAGTGCAAACCTCATCATAACCTTCGGCTTTGGTGTTTTTCAATGACATTACTTCTTTTCTTACATCTGCTTCACCAAGAGGTTTTAAGAACATAGAATTTAATATTTGGGGTTGCTTCATATCTTTTTTTATGTTTTTATGAGATTCACCATTGGATACATTTACAAAATGATCATTGAATGCCGTAGCTATGCTAAGAGGATCCGTCAATGTTGAATTATTTACATTTAATTCACTTATATGTTTAAGAGAATGCTTCGTATCAGTCAATTCGTTTTTTATTATAAGCCAAGACGCTTTACATTTATTTTCACTTTTATGGATAAAGTCAATGTTTGATTTTTTTTTTAGAAGCATGAATACATTTCTTTAGCAATTTCGAATAACTTAAATATTTATCCTTGTTTAATTGTGTTTTATTTTTATAATATATGTATCGAAATTTCCTTTTATTTCTACAACTTAGCTTTAATCCTTTCGTTACCCAATTACTCTTCTTTTTTTTAGAGACGTCTATCTTTATTTTTATTTTTGGAAAGCATAATTTGTAAAAAAGTGTGAACAGTTCATGGAATTTATTGAAACCATCATTCAAATCAGTCTCGTTATAAATGTCTGACCAAGAGATGCTTTTTAGACAATCTTTGAACTTTGAGATGTTCTCACAACTATAGTCTCTCCTGTAAACGGAGTAAGACCGAGGACCTGTATATTTACTCTTCACTGGAAAACTCAATAATTGTGCAGTTTCATGATCAGAGAGATGGAGTGGTAAGACTAAAGCTGAAGCATTTTCTATGTTGCTTATAATATGATCTATACACGACTTCTTTCGAGTGGGTACTGTTATATGCAGCGTTAAATTATAGTTCTGGACTAAGTCATTTAGATCTTCTGTCACTTTATTTCTATTTAATGTGTTGATATTTATATCACCAGCTAAAACTATCTTTATTTTATATTTATATTTGTCGAATATCTCGTTTAGTAAATTGTCAAGATTATTTAAGAAAATGTTAGGATCCGATGTTGGTATTCTGTACAAACAAATGATGATTAACTTACTCGCTATAATTTCAATGCCACAACATTCAAAACATTTTTGCATGGCATATTTTTTCGTGCACATTAACTCCTTACAAAGAATACCCTTTTTAGCTAATATGCAGGTGCCACCTCTTTTTTTATTCCTACAAAATGAAGACACCATTTGATAATTTTCAATTTTAACATAATTTTCATGGCCTGACTCTAGAAATGTTTCTGTCAAACATATTACATCAGGTTCCTTATTTTCCTCAATTAATTCCAAGATAGTCAGGTCTAGTATTTCTTTTTTCGATAAAACACTGGCGATGTTTTGATGCAATACTTTAAACTCTGAATCTTTAGTCTCGAAAAAATGTTTGGCTATTATTAATATTGGTTGGTGTAGAAGTTAACGATATTTTGTCCGCATTTGTGTTGTCAGATTTATTTAAAACCTTAAAATAAAAAGGAATTGTGCCTTTTTTCGGAGATTTTGCAGTATTGCTGTTCTTAACATTATCTTTAGTTACATTATTTTTGATTATATTACGTAAATTTTTAAATGTCAAATATTGGTTTTTATATTCACAGTAGTCAATGTATAGATTAATTTTATTACAGATATTCTTTTTAAAGTTAAAGTCAGAACAAAATATAAAATCATTAATGTCAATTAAGGTACATTTGTCAAAGTGTTTTGTCCACAATTTCATACAATTATACAGTTGATGTTCATTAAAGTATGGATTTCTACGAATAGGAACAATGTATATAGTCGATCCTGCCAACATATTAATAGCTATGCACAAATTAGAATGAAATTTATGAATATCACTGTCATTAGAACCGAACCCTAAAATCACAATATCGTCTTTATTTAAGTCATTTGATACACTTTCACAGCATCGTAACATTTCTGAGCTCGAAGCATCCGTTAGTATGGTTGCAGAAGTTATATATCTATCGTTCCATTTTCCAATTCTGGAATCGAGTATAGCAGAAGATAATCCTTTCAATTGTTCGTCACCTATAATATGAATGGTACGCGCTTTTTGTTTATGTGTTCGCTCCTTATATTGATGAAGGTAACCGTTGGGACTTTTTTCTGGTAAAATCGTTGCTATTGTTTGGTCACTCATTAAACTTGTTTCGTTTAATTTTTGCTTGAGATCATTAATCTGCATATTAAGGTTATCTATTTCAATTTGAGCGTTTAGAAGTGACTGTTTCAGTTCAGTTATTTTTGTTTGAAGATAACTGAAATTATTTGTGTGGTCTAACGTATTCTTTTCCGAACAGAGAGACTTTTGGGGTGTGTAATAGCGAGGAAAAGAAGATTGTTTGTTCTCATGACATGATCTTTGGCAGAGGTTTTTTAATAAATTTAATTCTTTTGTAAGCTTCGTTATGCATTTATTCAAATCATTATTTTCGAGTATTTTATTTTCTAGCTCAGATTCTGTAGACATTAGGTTCATTTTTAATTGTTTATTCTCTTCTCTTAATTCATATTCGGTCAAGGTATCATTGAGTAACGAATGGTCTGCACTTTTTGACATTCGTTCGGTAACCATGTAAGATTCATCTGATTCTAAGTCCTTAGTTATAATGTGAGAGTCAATGTATTCTTCAGAGTCACACGAGGATATTATTGGAGGTGGTGTAACGCACAATATTTTTGAAGGCGTGTCTAACTTACACGGTGATTCAATGTTTATGGGCGCTTTTACAATCTTTTTTCTATTCCTTACAGTTATATTGATATGATCGGAATTTATAGTATCAGTTTTGTTTTGTTTTGTGGAACAAGTAGTACATTCCCAACCTTTGTCCATGATACGATATAATTTTTCCGATAGACCGATGCAATCAAACTCGTACCTATTATTACACTTAATACATTGAACAGTATCTCGTATGTTGCAATTTTTCCCACATTTATGACAAAGTACTGTTGTAGAAGCTTTACAAGCATTAATTTTGCTTTTCTGATTTGGTACAGACATCTTTATTTATGTCAGTATGAAGGTTACAAAATATTGCGTGGTAAGTCCGTCAAATTTACAATTCCCACTTTTAGGGACAATTATTTTTGTATAGCAACACTTTTCAACTCGTCAATTTCAATAAGTTACTGTCAGTTGATAATGACACTTTGTCAAAGTCGAAATGAATACTGTCAGTTGATTTTGACAGATATAATATTGGCTACTTTGTGGGTACTAGCACCAATTCAAACCGATAAGATGTTATGTAGGTATTTAAATACAACTTATCTTTTCGTGTTAAGATGATCCACGGCCAGAGTAAAACACTGATAACAGTATCACAGGTTACACTAGCATCGTATTACAGAGTGATATGATTAAAGTATACTTTTGCACTTGTTTTAAGGAATTATAGAATTAAATATTGGGAGCGTATTGTACACTTGGCAGTGTTGCCAGACCAACGGAAATAATCCAATCTCCGGAAATACTGAACAGATTTGAATGAAACTTTTTTTGTTATATAGCTCTTAAGCCTGGGCATAGTATAGGGTATAATTGATTTTGGAAAATGGAACACCTGATGCAGAACCATAATGGCCCAACTAAACTATAAGGAATATAAAAATGACGCCCTTGCAAAAGTTGTTCACCCTGATGAGCATTTTTAGTTGAGTTATAAAAATTGAAGATCTGGAATACCTGATGCAGAACCATAATGGCCCAGCTAAACTATTAGAAATATAAAAATGACACCTTAGCAAAAGTAGTTCAGCCTGATGAGCATTTTTTGTTGAGGTATAAAAATTTAAGATCTGGAACACCTGATGCAGAACCATAATGGGCCAGCTTAATTATACAAAATATAAAAATGACACCTTAGCAAAAGTTGTTCAACCTGATGAGCATTTTTTGTTGAGGTATAAAAATCGAAGATCTGGAATACCTAATGCAGAACCAAGTTTAATTTATTTGCATAAACATGTGTTTACAAAGATTCGAGGATCATCTGATGTGGAAATCTAAGAAATCAGGCTAAAGTTGTTTAGCATAATATAATAATCTAAGCTGGTAGTACTTCCACGTGGTGAAGGCGGTAATGGTTTGGACCTAATTTTTGATATCGACTTGCCTAAATACAGGTCAGACGCTTAAAAGCCGCTGTTGTCGATCTAAGAACGGGTTGTTTTTCGCATGGCCAACTTTAGGTGGCTTTTTCCAGGGTTAGTAAAGCTTCAGGTCATTTAATATTGACTGGCTCCTGAAAGAAAGACTCCAAACATAGTTTATAAAGATTTCTTTAAACCATGTAAGAAGAACATGGTTTAAAGAAATTCTTATCGTATGAAGAATATTGGCCACCTCTGGTGTTAGAGTTTATCAAGCCGCCTTTAAGGCCTCTAACTTGGCTTAACGACTGTTATCAGCCAGGACCGACGGTTTAACGTACCCTCCGAAGCACGGAAGCGCTCAATTTTAATGCCACTTAACGGTCACCCATCCGACACCAAGCCGGACCGTGCATTGCTTAACAAATATGAGAACGATCAGTCTGTCAAGTTTCACCATGAGCGTTTCAGCGGGCGAGCGAGGCTCAAACTATGTTTCCATGTTTACAATATTAAATATAAAAAATAAAATAAAAATAATTTATCAACTATTAACATTATAACACTGCTACAAATATTTTCTTATGCAACTACATTAGTTCATATTTATATGCATACGCCGGAGTCATAAAGTCCACGCGTACGAAGTCGCGGGCATCAGCTAGTAATAAATAAAACCGGTCAAGAGCGAGTCAGACTCGCGCACCGAGGGTTTCGTACCATCATAATAAATACACTGCAGAGTAGAAAAATAAAATTATTATTGCAGTTTTATGTCAGCGCCATCTCTTGACCGATAGTGGAACTAATGTTAACTTTTTTAGAAACTTAATAATTTCTAAAAAAGTGTGCTTTATTAAGACATCGTTTTATTTTTCCTTTAATCTTTATATAAACTGCTATCACACAGAATTATTTTAAATTTTTCTCTTTGCAAACTTCGGAGATAAGGGGGGGAACGGTATTTTTTTACATTTTTCATCATAAGTCGAAAACTATGTGGCTTAAAAGAAAGAAAAAACGATTAAAACGTGCAAACGGCGCTCTTTCATATGATACCCCACATGCCCTAGTAGCTCCACTAAAAATTATTAAGACCCCTTTTCATTCCCTATTGTAAAAAAGATATTTGTTTTTTTTTCTCATTTGCAATATAGTTGGGCAAATGTCATCTAAAACTATTCCAAATTTGAAGTTGATATCATAAGTAGTTCTCGAGATATCCAGCTGTGACAGACAGACAGACTGAGTCACACCATAAGGGTTCCTTTTTTACCATTTTGGTACGGAACCCTAAAAAGTATGGAACGATTATTCTTAAAAAACTTAGATAATCCAAAACCCTACATACAAAGCGATAGTATTGTAACTGAATGAAATAAGCTGATGGAACGCACATCTACAAGAAACTTCATAAAAGTGATTGCTGATTTAACATATTATTTTTTCTTTCTCTGCGTTTTCTAGTAGTAGCATGAAAAGTTAGCATAAACTTATGGCGCACATTTCTAGAGAAAATAATATTTCTTATTATTTTTCTTGAAAAACTGATGTATAAGAAGTTTCATATTCTTGTAAAAATTATGACTACATATCATATTTCGCTTGTCTTTCATCACCATCAAAACAAACTTTGATAGATGTAATCGAAAAACAGATGCAATTTTCTGCGAAGTATTTCAAGAGCTTTCAAACTTGGCAATACAACTGTAATTCAGTGTTTATGCTTCAACACTTTACTTATAGCAATTGAAAGCTTTTTTATCTCAAAACTGGGAGGAGCTTTTAAGTCTTGGCTTGTCTTAGAAACTCATTTACACACTCTATAAAATTATTTGCAACAAAAAAGGGGCAACTACATTTGAATGCAAAATACCACAGTAACTAGCTATAATTTTCATACAACAGATGGCAAAATATGTAACAAGATACCTCTGTACCGCCCGCCCGTCCGTAAATAAATTTACAAATGGTGGATAAATACACGGACACAACTTGCACTTACTTGTATAACTCACTTTACACGGTGTTTGCTTCCACACGAAGTGTCATCAAGAGCTCTAATGTGGTATTTACATGGGTGACCTTTACGGCTTTACTGCACAACTTTCGCCGCACGGCGAAAATCAACCGCCTAGGTGGCAATCCAACCTAGGCGGCAAGTGACTGAACAAAATTACCTGATCCGGTGACCAAAACTGGAACTACGTTATTACATATTGTTACCTAGGTTACGCCATCAACTACATTGATAACAGCGACGCCATCACCTGCGATTCAATTTTGGAAGCGACTGGCTGGTGACTAAAGTCTACCGTCATAAGTGACTAAAATTGACCATGTACATAGCCCATAAGGTCATGCAAAGGTAAAATCTTGATGTTTTTGGTTTTTGAATCAATTGTTATGTAGGTATTTCCGCCATGCAGTGCCTTGTATTGTCTCGAGCAAAAGCCGCGGCCAAAGTTCGCGCGTGAGTATTCTTCAGATCCCTAATAATTTTGTCAGTGTAATATTCATAGAAGTTATTAAATAATAAATAAATTGTAATATAATACTTTCCGGTACATACAATTATTATTCATATTGAAGAATTCATTATGTACCCATTTTATTCTAAGTAACACCAATTGAAACGTAATATTATCTTGAATGTACGATGGCCACACTGAATGTTTTGCACAACTCATAAATAAAACAATATATATGTAAACTTATATATTTATTGCGTGTCACAGTATTCTCCATTATATTTTAAAACGTTTTTGATTAATTCAAACCATTATTTTTAACATAAGCATTATTTGTCTGAGGGCATGTTTTTCATACGCTTTCACGGCTTCCTCTGGCCCCTTCAATATGAAATTTCTCATCGTATTTTTAAATTATAGGATACTAAGGAAATTTCAAGATGTAAGGTCTAAAATTAATGCAGAATGGATCATGAACTCCAACTTTTCAGAAACGAATATGACTTTGTCCTCATCGCGGTATGCACTGAAAAAATGACATCGTGCAATAGGATGTCACTTGTTGGTCGTTTTTCCTTACCTTTTTTAACGACAAATGGTAGTGATCTACTCACCATTAACTGTGTTTTGTTCTCCAAGTAGGTTATTTTGGATAGGACCCGTCTGGGAGAAAAATAATGTAGTCAAATCCTTGCCCACGATTTTCGCCAGTCTAATTTTATCAGTTTACTGTCGACTTCGAACATCCATATAAAATAATGTTGCTATCTTTTTGATTCCGGAACAATATATTCATATTTTATCTTCCATAATAATATCACACACAGCATTTGAAGGACCGTGTTTGCACTTTAACAACATATTTTTTACATCAATCAATTCGATCCCGTTTTTTACACGGTGAGTTCATTAAGAATCCAGTGGCAACAAAGTTTCCTAACTTTTGAATCCTGATGAATATTTTTTTTAAATTTTATGTCATATTATCCCCCAAGTATCCTCAAATTACCCAACAGGTAATATGCCAGATTTCTTTAATTAATAAAGTGACAATAGTCATCTTTTGCACAGAGATCGCATTTGAATGCCGACCTTCACCAATTTCATCATAGGAGAGACAAGAATACGATTACACTCTGCATACCAATGCTTTACGAAATTCAAATAAGGTGTTTATTTTTCTAAAAACATTTAGAAGTGAAGCAGTGCAAACTTGCAGAGAAAGCGAAGTTTCAAAATCATAAAAAAATGTCACCCTGAAATCTTTTTGCGTTAATTTCATTTTTGCTACGGGCGACGAACTTCGCATTGTGATAAAAAACAAATGACTCGCAACTTCCGGTCAATTTTTATTTTAATTTCATAATGAGTTCTAAAGTTTAAAAAAATATAACATTCTATATTCAAATATTTGTGTGTTGCCAGAAGTGCAAAACTTTCAGTGTGTCCTAGGTATTTCATAAATGAGTGAAATTCTCAGCCAATTGAGTGTTAAACAAGAACTATTTATATGTGCAGTTTCACTAGATTGGATCTAATTGAAATGTTCTATGCAATGTTATGATGCGTTTAGTGATGCTTCAATGCACCGTTTACATCGTGAATAATGTACAACGTATTCAATAATATAAATAAGTAATATACCAAAACAGAGCATTTGATTTTCAAAATTATTTAGATAAGTTTTTTACTTTTATTAAAATTATTAAGTAGTTAACATGAAATATAGCAGGTATTGAACTTGTACTAAAATATACATAAATGATATAAACGTACCCAACCCACTAAAAGTAACCTTTTGTGCAAATATTTATAAACTTGGGGTTTCTATGCGTTGTGTAGCTTTAGACCACTCCATCAATATATTAAAGTAAAAGAAATTTGAGATTACAATATCCAAATATGAACACAATTTGTGACGTCACAAGGCTCTAAAAGATCAGCTACTTTTGTTCATGCTCAGTTAATGATTTAAGTTAAAGAAGAACTTACGTGAATCCACAATTTCCAAGCTTGTTTTCACCAAAGTCAGTATCACAACTAAAGTCACCCACACACGCACTTTAGTATCCAACATTATCACCACGACATCTGAAAGTCTGTAAGCTGATTTCTTCGTATAAAGGAAAATAATGCGACCACATTTGATCGTAGTAACTGCCTTTTCACATTTCGAACGTGTGTGCGATACTCATAATGTTTGGAAGGCATCCAAGTTTTTTTCAATCGTAGATATTTTTTCTTGTACATCCGGAACGGATCTGGAACAAGATAAGAAATATTTAAAATATAAAAAAACACTTCTTTAATGATAAACACTTTTTAACGAATTATATAAACAACTTTATCAGATAGAACCTGTAAATAGTATTTTCTCTCTGAGCAATTCTTAAATAGATTTAATGTGAAAGAAGCCGTTTTATATTCACAAGGATTTCTATCTTTTCTTCATACATTCTGCTGCCTAATAAATTAACTTTATTTCTGACATTGTAGCGTAAGAACTGTAATCAACTATTATAACACTTAGGGTTTGTTTAATTTAGACGAAACTAAAACGAGGAAAAATTCTTGATGAATTTTAGACTAACGTATACTTATTGTATCAGAATTTTCATCTGTATTTTTAATTTTCTTGATTTTAACCAAAAAGGAAGATGGGATTATACACGCTGAAATTTTATCGCAAAAAAATCTGCTGTTCCATACAAAAGCGCAATACCTACTTGACCTTAATTAATGTATGGAACCAGCTGATTATTTTTTCGAGATATCAGAGTTGGCCCCATAGTAAAAGTTGCATGTAATCATGAGTGGAACCACCCCACTACGGGAACCAAATGATTAAAATTTCACGATGTATGCTAACTTTATGAATCAATTGATCACAATAAATGTATAGTAGTCCGTGAGCCCGCGACAGTATTGCCTACGTCATATGACATTACGATGAAATGCATGGCACACGGTCGGAAAAGTTGTGATAAGCGAGGATCAGAAGATTATCGCAAATAAAATTGGCCGAAAGCTTATGAAAATCTTCCACTTCCGGTCAAAATTTTAAGATTATATTTACGTCATGTGACATCAGTAAGAGACCCGTGTCATCATTTAGTTTTCAATCGTAGAGAGAGTAAACATAAGTCTGTCAGTTCTGAAATGGCCGGAATACCTTAAACTTAAAATTTTTGTTTTTTAGTCATCACAGAACTGACAGACTTATGTTTACTCTCTCTACGATTGAAAACTAAACGATGACACGGGTTTTTCGACCGTGTGCCATGCATTTCATCATGATGTCATATGACGTAGGCAATACTGTCGCGGGCTCACGGACTATAATGACTAGAAATTTAACCAAAATAATTTTTAACCATTCGATTAACCTTAAGTTCGGATTAACGACAATCTATAACTCAAGTATTACGATATGTAACATTGCAAAACGGATGGTACAGAACATTATTTGTACTGCGATTAAATGGCATAACCCAGCTGTATTTTAGGGCGTATTCACATACATGTATTAGCGTCTAGTGAGCGTGCTTACCGTGACCTAATAAGAAGCGTTTAGTCGACCTCTGGTCAGTGAGCTAAAAACAGCATTTACATTGTACGACTAGCGTAGTAACGTAGTAGAAGGTAAGTTACGTTTAACTGTAGTAGTAAGCAGGCATGTCATATAACAATAGTTTTATTAGTTGTGAAATTAAATGGATACTTTAGGAATAACAGCCATTTTAGAAGGGTTATATTACAAGACAAAACTGTGGCGCACCGCTCAGTGGCGCGTCACTGGCGATGGCAGCCCACTAGCGGCTCACTTGCAGCTCACTGGCAGCTCACTGGCAACTCACTGGTGGCTCACTGGTGGCTCACTGGTGGCTAACTGGCAGCTCACTGGTGGCTCATTGGTGGCTCACTGGTGGCTCACTGGTGCTGCTGTGCGCGAGTGAGTGAACGGCTTTTATACCTTCTGTACTGTATGAGGCATAATGTACGCTTATCCCTTTCAGACCCACGCTGAAACTGTGTGGTAATAAACAAAAATGAAAATGGTTCCTGGGTATTTTGGGTCTTCTGAATCCGAATCTGGGGTCATCTTTTCCATTTTCCGCCACCATTTTGGAAAATTTTTGTGCGTACAATTGTGTCAATGTGGGCCTTATGACGGTGCTACCTCATATAATCTCACATGAAGTACGTATGGATTTCATTTTACGTCCATTATTTCTCATAATATGAGAAATAATGGACGGGAAATGAAATTATAATACTGGTTTTTTGCCATGGAAAAGTTCTTCGGTGAAGCATCGTAAGAAATATTCAAGATTCTCAACCGGATTGACTTAAGTTTCCATATCTTGAGGGACACTTTTTCATGGGAACCTCTGCCTACTTCCATGTATTATTAGACAACGGCACATTGTCGTCATCTAAATGATCGTAATTGCTATTAGAATGGCTCAAATTGTCCTCGACTTCGTTATCCTCATTCAAAGCCTCATCAGCTAAAATTGGGTGTAAATCGCCTTCTTCATCGTCGCTAACTTCATTTTCGGAGTTCTCCAGCATATGCTCAATATCAGCATCTCTGAGAGACCGTGCCATGATCGAAAAACCCTATAAAATAAATAAAACGAAAGGCTGACAATAACTCCATAAGTGAATGAAAGGCCCCAGCCCCCTCAATTGTGCTGAAGAAGTTCGGTGAAACAGTTTAGGTACCAAAACCGTTACAAATCTGTTGGAAACCCATTACATTAATCAAAAAACTATCCTATGTGTCAAAAATCTACAAATCAAAGTCTTAAATTACAAAACAATGCTCACAGTAGTCCAAAACAGCCAAAAGTCTGGAGTAAGCCACATTCACGATGTTGACAAGTCGATTCCTATTGGATGATTGACCTTAGCTTAAAAATTCTGTTGAATAGTTGAAATACGTTTATCGCGCAGTCGCGCGGCATTGAGCCTGTCACTATACCACTATTATTAAGACACGCACAATCGTTTTGGGCGGGTCTGAAAGGGCTAATGGAATTATTAAAGTAATGTCAATACAAAAATCTTGTGCTAGCATTACATTTACAGACAATCACTTAGCTATATGTGAAAACGCCCTTAAAGCTATAAACACAGTTCTGTATCTAGATAAACTACACTTAACGACAGTTATAGCGTAAGGTGATTCAAGTTCATGTGTGTGATTACAAGTAGAATTTACATGTACTACCATGTAATGTATTCTCCAAAATCTAGGTTATTATAATACATAAACCGTAAGTAACTTTGCAATATGACCTAGATTTTAGTGAAACATGTGCCTGTGTATTAAATGTGAATTATAAATTTAAATTGAATATTCATTTTGTCTTTTTACAAGTTTTCACAAGTTAAAGATGCAGTGTCTAAACCAGTTTTTTCTTGTTCTGTGGTCTACATTGCTACTACTACCATTAAATAATATTTGACATTATTACACTTAACAATACAATTCAAGCCGTGAACTTAACCGTATCCCACTTTAAAGTTTTAATTATCCATCCATCATTTAGCATAAATTTTCTTTTTCGCTACCATCATAAAAAAATACAATAATTATAGAATCCACATTCCTTTGTGACGTCACCCCCATATGCGTCATACTTCCGTTTTAATATTAACCCTGCGGATGCCAGCTTCCTCCGCCGAATAGTTAATTAAGTTATGCATTTAACACTAAAATGTGGGATATTAAACGAAGTTAATTTTTATTACGCACAGCTGATGTGGGTGTTGCGGGGCGATTAATTATATTTTAGTGTCGAGAACTCGAGACTTAAGACTGTATATCCGCATTTCAAAGAAATTAGCGTTTTTCTAAAGAATGAAAGCATTAGTATTGATGTAAACTTTAGTTTAAGGAAGCAAAATTCATAAGGTGCTCCCTCACCGGGTGCATTCACGTGTACTGTAACATTAAAGATTCGTCTTTGAGCATTACATTACAATAAACCTTCCTGACTGACGAGCATTCGCGTGTTTCTCCTCCTTCACTGATGTGTATTATTACAATGTGCGCATTGTAATGCTCGGTTCTCCTCCTTCACTGATGTAATGCTCAAATCTGTAACGTTACATTACACGTGAATGCTCCCGGTGAGGGAGCACCTTTAAATTAGTGCCGTATAGAGAGGAAAACGTGATAAATTATCAGGGATTTTAAAACGAAGACAATCTTTTTAAATGGAATTTCAAATTTGGTCGTCAGGTGTATTTATAATAGGAATTTTTAAAGTTCTTCCTCATTACGGCTCGCGCAGAGTTGTTTCGATAATTTGTATTGAAAATTTAAAAATGCGTGATATATGCGGTCCTTTAAGCCTTTTACTTCTTCGGTAATCTGAAATTTAGTAGCTACTAGCTTTTAACCACGACTTCGTTTGCGGCAATGTAGATTTTGTCAATAAGAGGTATCTTATGTTCTTTACTGTATCTCTGACAACACTGTGATGACTGTATGCTCGTCTGAGTTGTTAAGACGTTAAACCTAACAAACAAGCAAACAAACAAACTCACTTTTGTATTTAATAGTAATATAGCAATTAATATAAAAGTTAAACTATATTGTAGTAGTTTTCTTGCTAAACTTATGAAATATTACACACTAATGAAAGGTGTTTAGTGTGATGATAAAAGATAGAACAAGGGAAAAATGGGTCTTTCGTCGATTCATCCCAAGAGAGTTTCATCCCATGGTATGAATAGCACAAGGATGCTTTTTGAACTCGCTGTTTCATACCATGGTATGAAAATAAAATCAATGTTATCAAAAAAATTCAAAGTCAATGCTGGCAAAATAAAATAAACAAGTTTGCTTGGTAACTTACATTGTAACAGCAAATTCAAAAAACGTCCTTGTGCGATTCATACCATGGGATGAAACACTCGTAGGATGAATCGACACAAGACCCGGAAAAATGGGATGTTGCACGAGCCAATGGAGCTAAACCTTTATGATAAGTTCCAATATCGTATTAATGAGTTAGTTTTTGAAAAAAAGAGGTAATGTTACAGGTTACGTATTAAAATCTCTAAATTTGAATGGTTAAAATTAGATATTTTGTTTATAGATGTATTGTTCTTAGGTGAATCGACTTTAGGTCAAACGTCTATTGTGTTTCAACTATTATATATTATGAACTTAGGTATTTTGTCCATTAGGTGTTTTTCAAATTAGGCCTTCGTCCATAGGTGTTATGACCTTAGGCCTTTCAAATTTAGAGATTGTGATACGTAATCCTTGTTACATTATCTATATCATACAAATATTAAGATAATTATTTTTATTTAATAAGTAATTTTAATAATTCCCTTTACATTGTTTCGAGAAAAGAAATACAACTTTACTAGATTGAGCTAATTTTCCTAACTAAACGAGCTTCCAATTAACTCTGTGGTTTAACATTAGTTAATTAAAATATCAAATAACATTCAGAGTTTAATAACCACACTACCAATATTTCCCTCACACCAACCGCAATAACATTAACTATAACCGACCTAGATAATCCTCATTATTGTGTAATTAACTGTAATACTAATTTCCAGCAAAATTAACCAAATTTCAAATGGAAAATGTTCTCAATTGATTGTTTTTATAGTGTAGGAAATAAAACGATCATTTATATAGAGACCCCAACATTAAATCCTCAGACGATAAAACTTCGCAGGGATGTAATAAACGCAATACAAATATCCAAAAACAAAATAACATCGATTTGGATAATTTAGAAAATATGTTTCATTCATGATACTTTATCATACTGTAAAATTTCGTCTACTAAGGATTTACTGTAGGGGTCCACTACGTTCTTTCCTACAATATAAAGCCCTAGTGAATTTTTAATCGGCTTATAGTGTTAAGTCAGGCTCTTTCTTAATCAGTATGAAAATGTATGGGATATGCAATACTGATCCAAATTTTTGGCTGATAGGAATTATGTAGCCTGCTTGGACTTCAAACTGAAAACATCTGTACGGTAATAAACACAACAAAAATATTGAATGCCCCTTTAGTCTAGGAAATAAAGCGATTTTATGTATGAAGACCCCATCCAATATTAAATCCTATTACTTTATTGTGATGTATTATGGTTTAATGATATGAACCAAAACAAATAATGCAAGTAATAAAAGCAATACAAATAAGACAAGAGAAAAAAATATAAGTTAGGTATTTATCCCTCATTTATATATCAAAATTAGGTGTCTTCTAATATGATATTTTTCGGATAAGTACCTATTTCACATGTTGTTTTCATACCTTACATAAGTACTTTTGGAAATGAAAATTTAAGCAGTTTATTTCTAAAAAGATATCAACGAATAAGAATTTATGTGTTATTATTATTTTTGGATAAATTTGAAAAATACGTTTCATAATCATACTGTAATGTTTCGTCGACTTCCTTTTCGCTCTGTCTCACATAGCACTGTCATTGTACAGTCAGCAATGAAAGTCGCTTAACGCTTTGATTCTTTGTCATAGCAACTTTTTTGACAGTTGTCTCACGGTTTGAAACATTAGACAAAAACGTTACTATGACAAAATACTAAAGTGCTAAACAACTTGCGTTGCTGACCGTACCATATACTCGTACTAACAGAGAATGAACTATAGATACTATTTTATTTGACAAGGATGTAACTGCGGGTGGGCTGAAGAGTCATCGTGACTCACCTCAGATAAGGGTGTTAAGACGGGGCGTCTCGGGATGCTCAGTTCAAGTTTAATGTGATGAAAGATAAACTGACGGGTTTTATTTTTAAATACAAGTAGCTTTGACGATGTGATGTGTCACTTAAGATGCTTAACCAGTAGTAAATATTAATCTTAAGTGAAAAATATAATGCGACCTCCTTTGAGGGTTAAGATAACATTAAAAATGACTTCTTTATAACTTATAGGCTGGTTTACATTATCTTAGTATTTAGTAGAGTGCTTAGTAGCGTGCGAGTAGATTCGAATGCGAGTGCTTTAGTAGTTTTGGTGCCTTTCCAGTGACCGTTTACACGCTTCCAGTAGAGTGTCATTTTCGCCATACCTAATACCTATTATTTAATTCAATTACACGTCACGCGTTCACCGGCAAATGCACTCTACTAAAGACGCTACTAAAATGTCGATTTACATGCTTCCAGTGCGAGTGCGAGTAAAATATCGCGCGGGGGGTGAGCGGGCGCGCACGGGGTGCTACTGGAAAGCGAGTAGAAAGGCTACTAGAACGTTACTCTCTTTAGTCATAAGACGACCGTTTACATGTTTCCACTAAAGCACTCTCCTAAAGCACTCTACTAAAGACAAAGATAATGTAAACCAGCCTTATGATCCCCTTACTGAGATTCGTAACACAATTAAAAGTTTTTAGGTACTAGTATTTTTTGCTGAAGATACAAATCATAAAAAAATCCTCTTTGGTCTGTTGAGAGACTAAGTTCTTCGAGTTCGATGGAAAAACTTTAATTCCACATTTAATACATACCTACCCTTAGCCTATAAATATCCAAAAATTTTCCACTATATGAATTTCACTTTACTAAAACTAGTGTTTTGCAACTAGTGGATTTTTAAATCTAGTAGATTTTTGAAGGCATTGGTATTTACATTCACGCATGTTTTATTGTTGAATGTTTTATAACACTGACTACAGTCAGACACAAAAATCTACGCGTGAATGTAAATACCAATGCCTATAAAAATCCATCTTTCAAAGCTGAGAGCTATAATTATTATTCCTCTTTGACTAAAAGGACTCTTAGTATAAGTACAGACACTATGAGGGGAATAAGGGCTACAGCAGACACGATACTTTTAGCATCGGCGTTAGCTGCTTCTTGGAAACTAGATGCAGCGACTGAATGCTTCACACCGCACACGTAAAAACAAAGAAGGCGGCAATCGAGTTGTTCAATACAGCAACTGTGTGCTCGCTGCACCGCGCACACGTTTGATTGCATGGACGCATTTTTGATACCGCGACCCCACAAAACAAGTCGCCAAAACGCGATGCAGCATCGATCGCGTATTTTTACCACAACGTCTGAGGCCTAAATCTGCTATTGTTAACGTCATAATCGTAATGCTTTTTGACACAGTTCTTCTTTTTAGGGTTCCGTACCCAAAGGGTAAAAACGGGACCCTATTACTAAGACTCCGCTGTCCATCTGTCTGTCTGTCTATCTGTCTGTCTGTCTGTCACCAGGCTGTATCTCATGAACCGTGATAGCTAGAAAGTTGAAATTTTCAAATATGATGTATTTCTGTTGCCGCTATAACAACAAATACTAAAAACGGAATAAAATTAATACTTAAGTGGGGCTCCCATACAACAAACGTAATTTTTTTGCCGTTTTTGGTATGGAACCCTTCGTGCGCGAGTCCGACTCGCACTTGACCGGTTTTTTTAAACCCAAAACCGAAACACGATTGAAACACAATTGTGACTTGTGTCCATGAATGCAAAGAATCGCCTAAACGCGCGATGCAATCGCTAAAACACTAATCGCAGATGCTGAAAGTAGAGTGTCTGCTGTGGCCCATGGGGCTGTCTCGTACTCCGGTTGCTGCTACTAATAACACTCTTAATCAATCAACAAGCGTATAGGGGCGCGAGCGACGTTAAAAGAGAAATGACGAAGAGCTCTACTAGATGAATCTTAGTTTGACGTAAACTAGCTGGTTTTTTTTCTTATTCATTGATAACAGAATAGGTTTAATAACTTATTTTTAAGTACTGTTTTGGTTCTTGATTTCGTATATGATATAGCGTAAATTTAACTCTCAAAAGTAAATAACTATCTAAGAAATAATGAATGAACTAAGTTACATATTGTAGGTGAGAAAAAATTTAAGAGTGAAAATTAAACCAAATTGAAATACGACCACAGCGATCAAAAAGTATAATTTGTCCACAAACTATTGTGCATTTCTTTCTTATTATGATATCGAATTTGCAAAGTTGTAGTTATATATTTGAAATTATATTCTCTGTTACCTATCTTAGGACTAAGGTTTCTTTCAGGTACTAGCCCAGGGTGGCCTTGCTTGCCCCCCTGGAGTAGCTCTAGCGCCCCCGGAGAAAAATGTGTAGGTAGGCGGGCAAACGCTACATCGAGGGGGGAGGGGGCTTTTCCGCCTCTCCCAAACCTCTCAATTGCCCCCCTGCTTAGGATCTTAGACGATATTTATTTAAATCCAATTATTAGCCTTATTATGTCAAACATTACTACTAGAACATGCACTTCGTAAGAACATGACACTAATGTTATAAACAGACGTGCCTTGCCTGCTCATAATTATGTCTCTAATATAGGGTGACCAGATCTAATAATGAGATTTTCTTTCTTTTTCCCTGATTTTTTAATGAATTTCCTGACACTTTGTACACCTACATCTACATTAGTTGACGTTTGATAATTTTTTCTTACCTAAATGATTAACAAATTACTCTTATATGTGTTTTCATTAAGTACAGTAACGAAGCATATATCTTGAATTTTTTTCGACGGAGTGGGGATAAGTTCGCGCATGTGCTCTTGTGAGCGACCATTAGCGCGCGCCCCTCTCCCGCCGCCCGCGCCTTTCACCGCTACGCATGCTCAAATTACGTGTTCCGCGCAATCCCCGCTCGATTTCAAGATATTTGCCTCGTACTGTACTTACACTTTTTGTGATTTCAAAAATCTCTGACAACTACAGTTTTTCCCTGTTTCCTGACAGATGCCTTAAACTCCTGTCGTCTGGTAACCCTACTCTAATAGAGCTTTCAACCACTTAATAGAGACGTCAAGTAAACAACCATAGCATATATTTATTATTCCTAGCAATGCTACGTTGTGTACCTACAAGTCATTTAAAACTCTTGTCTATTTTGTATTTGATGACAATTATTTGCTTTATACTTTGTAACAAAACTAACTTCTTGTTTTCCGCATTTACAGTCGGCTCATGAAAATCTGGAGTACTTTTTAGCACATGAACATTTTTTACTCATGTGCTTTTTAGTACTGTGTCAATGTACTGTGTCAATTAAAAACAGATAAGAAAAAGAGACAGTGACATGTTAGTATTTATAACTTTTCAATATGACAAGGTTCTAGGTATGCTCAATATTTTTATGAGACGACTGTATTTACTACTGGTTATTAAATTTTTATGAAGTTAATGCAATGAAAAGATACCAAAGCATGGAAAATTCAAAAAACTAAGTTTTTTTATAAATGACATACGGTCTGACAGTTGAGGAAAAGTATTTTCTTTGTTCTGTGGCTTACTTCAAATGGGTGGTATGACAAATTTAGGAAACTCATCCTTGCTCAGAGCTCATACGCACTTTGCTGTTACCAACCCATTTGAAGTAAGCCACAGAATAAAGTTTTTCTTTCCTTTTTTGGCCGCAGCCGTGGGCAGCTAGCCGCAATCAAAAATAATTAATTTCTATGCGCACTGCGATGCGGTTCCCGCCAACCGCTCCGGTTGCTCTGAGGGCTGCCCGAATGACTGCCAGGCGGACGCGGACGGTTGCTTTTCATACTGTGCGGTTCAGTTTGCGGCAACATTGAGGCGATTGCGGGTTGCTGCCTGCTGGTTTTTAATTAAAAAACCGGTCAAGAGCGAGTCGGACTCGCGCACCGAAGGTTCCGTACCATCATAATAAATACACTGCAGAGTAGAATAATAAAATTATTATTGCAGTTTTAGGTCAGCGCCATCTCTTGGCCGATAGTGGAACTAATGTTAACTTTTTAGAAATTTGATAATTTCTGTAAAAGTGTGCTATATTGAGACATCGTTTTATTTTTCCTGTAATATAAATTACTATCACATAGAATTATTTCAGATTTTTCTCTTTACAAACTTCGGAGATAAGGGGGAGAACGGTATTTTTTTACATTTTTCATGATAAGTCGAAAACTATATGGCCTAAAAAAAGAAAATATGTTTAGAAACGTGCAAACGGCGCTCTTTCATATGACAATCGCACATGCCCTAGTAGCCCCACTTCAAATTTTTAAGACCCCTTTTCAGTCCCTGTTGTAATAAAGATATTTATTTTTTATGTTTTTCTTATTTGCAAAATAGTTGGGCAAATGTCATCTTAAACTATTCCAAATTTGAAGTCGATATCATTAGTAGTTCTCGAGATATTCAGCTGTGATAGACAGACAGACAGACAGTCACACCATAAGGGTTCCTTTTTTACCATATTGGTACGGAACCTTAAAAACCACCTAGCGACCGTTTTCATTTGACAGATGAATATGATAGGTACATTGCTACTTCTTTTTAGGGTAAAAAAAAACATACCAAAGAAAAGTAGCAATGTATCACATTCATCTGTGAACTGAAACCGGTCGCTAGGTGGTTTTTAATTAGATATTTAGCCTGCTGGTTGGCCGCATTTGTAACCGCATCCTACTGTCAGCCGTACAGGTGCCCGCTTTGCGGGTACCGCATTGTGCGTATAAGCGCTTAAACTATTTTCAATCTTAATTCCTGAATAAAAATAAACTATGAACCACCAAGAAGCAACATCTAATTAGGAGTGTCTATTATCTCTGCTCTAACGCTAATAAGGTCCTCAATCAATCAACGCACAGCTTGAACAGCTACAAGGGGGCGCTCCAATAGGGATAGGTGACGGGTGCATTATAGACCAATTAACGGCTACTGCAACTTATAATTAGTATCATTATAATTACTAGTGGCAATAATGATGTATTAAAAGTTTGAATAACTATCCATCAATAAAGACTATAAACATTGTCATCGTGGCACCCTGAGCGAAAGTGGCGCTGCGGTGAATTTCATTTAATATTATAATTCTAATACACAATTTTATTAATGTTTTACGTGAATTTTTTAGGGCCCACAGTCTAGTATTTTTAGACAGTATCGTTACATTTCCT
The DNA here is from genome assembly GCA_943789525.1 of Agriphila geniculea. NCBI lineage: Eukaryota > Metazoa > Arthropoda > Insecta > Lepidoptera > Crambidae > Agriphila > Agriphila geniculea. The sequence continues at coordinate 9,751,732 of OX038883.1, forward strand.
CGTAGTCATTGCTAGAAGTAGATAGCAAAAATGCTAAAAAAGTGTCCATTTTTGACACATTTGCTATATACTTCTACGAATGACAACGAGGCCATGTAGTGATATCTTCTAAAATACTAGAGCATGGGCCTTAAAAACTCCAGGTAAAACATAATTAAAATCTTTATCTATTAATAACTTATTAAATGAAAACCTCTGAGGGCGCCACTTTCGGTCATACAACCGCCTTAAGGAGGTCTAGTGATCTGCTACGAGTCGTATTTTTTCTAGTATATTATTTAGAATGAGGAATTCTACTGCAAATTTGATTGCCTTGTTGCTATATTTCAACTCCCACTGTTCAATTATATGAAACACTGAATAAACAGGAAAATGTTCTCGTGTGGTCACAGCCCTTGAAAAAGCACTGAAAGGAAATAGGTAATTAAATACCAACTCTATATTACTTTTAACCGAACTACAGACTAGACTGAACATAGAACGGTTGTTATTATGTTGCCAAATGTCATTTTTGCTTCAGTGCATAATAAAAAACAAATGCAAATAAAAATAATTAGTGCCTTTGTTAAGTTTCTTTTTTCATATTTAACAGTCAAAGTTTGATGTGTGTCGTGTCAAAAGAGTGATTAGTAACCGTGACATAGTGTAATAAAGTGTTCTGTTACACCCTTTATCTGAAAACACATAATGTATTATTTTACTGTCACAAAATATTGCGTTAAATCACAATACACTATCAATGATCAAAATACTGAACGACAATAAAGATAAAAATCCGCGACAAAACACCAGTCAAAAATGACCCCAACTTTGGCTTATCGATGTCATCGGCGACAAAACGTTTCTGGCACGCGACGATTTGTCGCTCGACCACAGATAACAATCATGGGGGTGCACTGTCATACAACAGGAAGGACGCAAGAGTTTATTGTGATTCATGTAATTCAATTTGTATGAACATCCCTTCAATTAAGATGTTATTTGTTTAGATATTGTATTCAAAGGGAAGATAGAAATTTACGTCCTAAGATAAATTTTGTATTCGATAAATATGTCAATTAATCATTGCATTAACGTTTAAGTTTAAATAGTTTGAATGGCAAAATATTGATAAAATCATATTAATATAAATACATATTCATAGTCATGTTTGGATTATGAAATTTTCATACAATTTAGACTTAAGAAAAAGGTATTTTCAGGGTTTTTAAAAGGGTAGAAATCGTATTTTTATTAAATCCTCTCTAATTAGTACAAATAACACAACTGTATGACATTCACTAACATTCCATCCAGAATCGTCATTAAGGCAAAGGGTTGTCACTGATGATCAGTGATGCTTTTACTCAATAACCCATCATTAAAAAGAGTATTTTTATATATATAAACTCACTGCAGTAGCAGATATATAAACTCATCTTCCACTGCTATTTTGAATCTAAATATGACAATTAGCAAAGCAAGTGCCTTTGTGCAAGAGGTATTATTTTTTAGACTTGTGGCAACCCTATACTCACTAATTGCGCTGGCGCCGCCAATAACCCCTGAATATTCCAAGAAACGGCTTGATAGATCGACGAAAAAGGAAACTTCAGCTTTAATTAATAACAAGAGAAGTATGCTCTTGAAGATGGCTCTGAAGTATGCGTTGTGTGACTCACGTTTTATTTAAATTTTGTTGAAAAGTTTTTAACTTCGTAAAGGTATATTTTAAGTATATAGTTAAAGAACTTTTTTGAGGACAAAATTCAATAGGACTTTTATAGTCCTATTGAATTTAGTACAAAAAAAGTAGGACTAATTTTATTTCGAATAAATATTTTATCGTTAGTTTTGTATTTTGCCCTTCAAAGGAATTGTCTCATTACAAATTAATGACACATTTTCCTCATTTTATTTACTTGGACAAACACCAGATTAAATACACTCTTTTATTTCTATTTTCGGTTTGTCACAATCACAATCAATAAATGCCTAACTGAACCGTTAAAATGATGGGGTGGATAGTGATGGGTTTGGGTGGGTTCTTATTGCTTTAAATTTTCTAAAGTATTTTTATATCATATATTATCTTCATATTTTTAAAAGTTATTATAACAACCGAATTTTAAAATTAATGACACATTACAAAAATTTAGAGGATGATTCTCTCCTTTTGTAGTTTCCTGCACACCGCAACTAAAATATATGGCACCCTCGTCATTCCACACACCATAAATCATGGGAGACGTCTAAAATTCTTTCTATAATTAGAACAATAATAACTAACAATGCCACGTCGTTCGTCATTCTCAACCACGGAAAGTGCTACCAACTGAACCAAATCATTGGTAGTTTACGAAATGTCACAAAGATCAAAGGGAATTACATCAAAAGCTACTTTTACTGCCTCAGTAGTTTTATTTTCAACAACAGTGCCTCTAATAGCTTGGACATTAAGTCTTTTTTCGTTTGTTCGCCCATCATGAACTCTTAAAATGAGAATCCTTATATCATATTATTTTTTAACTTGATGACAAATTTAGATCTGACGGCAAATGTATTCCCTGATGTCTCGTTGTTTGCAGTACCCTTGACGTTTATTTGTATCGCAGAGCTTTTTAAGGTAATTATTTGTATTTTTATTGGTTTCTAATTTAGCTAAATTGCTACCCATAGATGTATTTTTAACTTTGAAAAGTTAACTGTGCTCGTGAGTTAGGTTCCTTCATTAGGAATAATTGTATTTACGTTCAATAAATAAGTGTAGTTATGTCCACCTTTATAGTTTTTGTTGATTTTAACTATAGCTATTTCAGTTTCTAAAGAAAACCTAATTAGAGCCCTGTCTGTAAAATTGAAAGACAGCTCAAACAAAAAAAATGTTTGCTCCATAAATAAACAATGAGAAGGCGTGGACAGATTTAGTTTCCTCAAACTTAAAGCCATGAAAAATTAAGAATCCTTTTGAAATGCTAATTTAAGATTAGTCCGCTTTTAATTTTAGCCTTTTCACGAAATGCTAACTAGACAAAGTTTCAGGTTCTTTGTCATTACAGAAAAATCACAATAAAAGAATAGCATCAAATAGTAAGTTCTCAACTTCTGAATTCATCGAAAATAGGTCGAACTAACTATGTTTGTTTGGTACACTATTATTGTTTATGGCATAGAAATAGAATGTCAAAGAACAACAATGTCAATAAACAGGTGATCCGAAAACGAATGCATACATTTTATATGAGATACGTAAAATGTGACTTAGATTCATAAAATATGACTATATACGGCAAAAGATATTTATAAACTATGTTCCATACTGTTTTCTTTGTCGATAAACGAATAAATGTAGAGAAATTTGGTTTTAGAGAAAAGTGTGGCAATATCTTATTTACCTGTGAAAAGTGTGATTACTTGGATTATTTCTTTTTGTTACATCACAATTGCTTAGAGCACAAGACACCATGGCTCCATGATACCTTTATTTTAAATTATAATTAAGATTAACAAATATTTTAAACAAACTGTGTTTGCTCATTTGCTAGGCGGGACGCTAGGGGCTCTTACTGTAAAAAATGTTGGCACATGTCACTTGATCCTTTGTGTCTTTTTTACATAGACCGTGTCCGTATGATGTTAACTTCTCTTTTCCACGCTTTGTTGGTCTTCTTGAGCGGAGCGAAAATTTTTCTATGTCTATGGTTTATGGAGTGACGTTCATTGCTTCTTTTTCTTTTCACAATTAGAGATAGTAAGATAGATAGATTAGAGATAGTAAGATCAGAAAATAAGTATTTCATAATGGTAAGTACAATAAATCTCAATTTTTAAGGTAATGCCAGGAATAAAATAGTACCTACATAAAGATAAGTTATTCGTAAAAATTTTCGATTCCCTGTTTTTGCGCCATACATTTTTTATTTCCGCTTTTACATTCATTAACATTTCAATTCTTAGTTTGTTTTTTATTAAAAGCTGTCAAAGTCAAATTGCTGGATTAGATATCGTATTAAGTATTAACTTTATAATATGCTTCATAATCGTTATCAACCACTAGCTTAATTACATTCCAACCTCTTAACCAACTTGTAATGTGTTTAGAACAAGTGTAATCTACATAAGTACGGTTGTAGTTACATAATATTGAGACAGCGAACCTGTATTTCAATAACTTATAAAACTGGCATCGGGTTGAATCAGTATAGAATAACAACACAGATCTAAGTCGATAAAATAACTTCTTAGCAAAAAGACGTCATGGCATTAGATACTAAAAATGATACTGGGCTATTTACCTGGGTCGATCGACTTTAGTCACCTAGCCTGTCACCTTAGATTATTTAATAATCTAAGCCTGTCACTTCCAAAATTGAATCGCAGGTGATTGCCTCGCTATTGTAGACAATACTACATCACAACAACACTACAACAATACTACATCAACTACATCACAACTACATAGATGTAGTTGTGATGTAGTTGATGGCGTAACCTAGGTAACAATATGTAATAATGTGGTTTTAGTTTTGGCCATCGGATCAGATAATTTTGTTCAGTCACCTGCCTATACTACGCCGAATTGCCATTTACACGGTCGATTTTCACCGTGCTGCGAAAGTTGTGCGGCTTTAGACGCCCATGTAAATATCAAAATTAAGTCTTTTGCTGCGCCCATGCAGGTTATCATCATCTGCACTTAACCAAATTTATTTGGATTCGGCGCAGTACACATGTATAATATTTTGATTTTGTGAAAATCGCACAGTTAAATGCAGACCTTGTTAACCCACACCAGTTTCATTTTTACGGTGGCACATGACTCATAAGAGCAGCAAAACTGGTTGTCAATTTAACCTGGACACCGATTTGAAATCCTGCAACCGGACGTTGCAAATGGCACTGAGTAACGCCTACTGCTTAAGAATTATAAAATGCCACCGAACGCAGTCTCTTAACCATAGAAATAGAATGTCAAAGAACAACAAAGTCAATAAACAGGTGATCCGAAAACGAATCAATACATTTTATATGAGATACGTAAAATATGACTTAGATTCATAAAATATGACTATATTATGGCAAAAGAAGTTAATAAACTATGTTCAATACTGTTTTCTTTGTCGATAAACGAATAAATGTAGCGAAATTTGGTTTTAGAGAAATGTGTGGCACTATCTTATTTACCTTTGAAAAGTGTGATTACTTGGATTGTTTCTTTTTGTCACATCACAATTACTTAGAGCAGAAGACACCATAGCTCCACGATACCTTTATTTTAAATTCTAATTAAGATTAAAAAATATTTTAAACAAACTGCGATTGCTCATTTGCTAGGCGAGACGCTAGGGGCTCTTACTGTAAAAAATGTTGGCACATGTCACTTGATCTTTTGTCTCTTTTTTACATAGACCGTGTCCGTATGATGTTAACTTCTCTTTTCCACGCTTTGTTGGTTTTCTTAAGCGCAGCGAAAATTTTTCTATGTCTATAATAAATAATTTTTATATGCTCATAACATATCGTAATGATTCCTATATATGGGTAATTAAGTTGTGTTTTGTCAGGATAACGATGAGGTGGAGGCGGGCAGAACGCAGGCGATCCGTACCTAACTTTTCCCTACTAAAAGTACGTTACCGTAGTACTATGTAGTTGACATTTGTCTGAATTCATCGCCGAGACAAATCAGTTACCTACCTGTATCAGTACCTATAAGAAAGAATTATTAGAAACTATACTAATAGCAACTTAATACTTGATAATGATGATATCAATAGAAGTGTCCGCTAACAGAATGACCTCGAGTGTTGCATGCAGTACGCCAATTACATCTAATAGAGAGCGACATATCTGAGGATTATCTTACTGATGGTTATTGGCCATTTAGCTGTTGACACAAATGTTTGGTAGGACGTTATCACTTAGTCAGGAATTATCTTGGGACAATAATCATAACGATCTGTCTACCTTCCGATACTATATCTGGGACCTGGAATCTAATAAACAGCAGGGATCTCTGTAGCTATGAGTTTCCCGTCGAAAGGTCGGTGAGAGAACAATTTAGCCCAAATATTTGCACTAAACAAGGAACTAAAGGTGTTACTTTAATTTATACTAGCCAGCATTACGCAATAAAACATGGGGCGTTTAAAAAAGTATATTTTCATTTGTATAAAATTTGTTCGCATATCTAATTTCATTTCTTCATACTTTCAAAATCATTTTATGTTCGACATTTCTCTAGGTCGTTGTTCGAGAGGCTGTCTCTCTTGTTGATTGACTCATCAATTTTAAGCTCATTCCAAATTAATTACTTAAATAGTAAGTAAATAAATATAAAATTTGCCTTTTAACCGCAATCTACTTAGTATAAAACAAAGTCGCTTTCTTTGTCCCTATATCCCTATGAATGCTTAAATCTTTAAAGCTACGCAACGGATTTTGATGCAGTTTTTTATAAAGATAGAGAGATTCAAGAGGAAGGTTTATTTATGTATAATACATGGTGTCAAATTCCACACTACACCGAAGCGAAGCGAGGGCGGGTCGCTAGTATGCACTATTCTAATGTATTAAGTTAAAATTCCACTACCGCAGCCCAAATGAAGGTCCCTAGGTATTTTTTGGCTACATTTAATACGCCACAGTAAACTACATTCAATTAGAATAATTGCTAGCATTTTCCGCTACCGAAATAGTTTGTTGTCCCAAGAGAAATCTCGATTGTAGGAATCAACGAAGTAACTGAAATCTCATTAAATTGGAATGCGATACCAAATAGAGTATTATTGTATTTGTAAGCACAATTCAAACTATTGTATTTGCTCGGCCGTCAATAAAGAGGATCTAAATAATTACTAAATACCTTAGTTTTCTTCGTAATCCTAGAATAATTTGAAATAATCTAAATTAGGTATGAAACTTTTGGATCGTATAAACTTAGTCACAACGAAAGTTTCTGAAGTTTCGAATTAGCTTTTGTCTTAAATGTTTGTGTAATCTGTCAAAAAATTTGCTATTTAGTGACTTTGCTAAATACACCAGAGCGCAGCAGCGGTACAGTATCTTTATTACAACTTTATGCAAACTATTTATACCTATGCGTCATGGAAAAATATCATCCTGGCTCTTTTACTCTTATCTTGTCTTACTATTTTGCCAATATGAGTAATTATCCGGTAGTTTTTAATACTAAACGTATTAATTAATAAACTTGTGCATATTGAACTTGAAAAAAAAAACTTTATTTCAGAGTGCTAGCTAGATATAGGTCGATAAATTCCTATTTTCCATAAACAAAACCAACCACTAATCAAACAGCTATCAACAACCCAATAAACCGATCAACAATGGTGGTTGGAGGTAAATATGTCATACCAACAGCAATAACAAATACATTGACCAGTGATCATTAATCATTTGTTTAGGGCGGGCGTGTATCACCGTATGGGGTGTGTAAGGGATATAAATGGTGGAATTTTTCATTTATTTAATTTAGTTTATTCCTCTTAGAAAATTTACGTGAATTGGACATGGATAAAGTAATGAAAAAAGGGCAGAAAAAATACTTTTGGGCTTGAAATTTACTAGGTACTATGCTTGATATTTACTAGGTACTAAAAGTTCTAAAGAAAAACTTTTCACACTTGCTTGGATTAACTAATTATGTAGAAAGATAAAGACAAAGAGAGGAGATTATAGAAATAAATACGAATAGTATACTCGTAGTAATAAATACAAGTCTCATTTTAGGCACTATAAAGGTGTGTAGATATTAATTAATTATAGAAGTATTTACCTTAATAATTCACGGTTTTTATTATTATAATTTTATATTTAGAACATATCAAAACAAAGACAGGCGACCATATATGCCTTCGCATGGCATGCCCTTCATTGTTCAAATCGAATCCTTGTTTATTTGTTTAAGAAAGATTAAAGTTTATTCCAGCCAGCACCAGTGGTGATGTCCAGCTCACAGCGCGGAAACATATCTCTACAGTACAATACCTACCTATTTCATTAAATTACACAAAATGACTTCAAATTTAATGCGACATCTAACAAAGTGTCTACATTTTTTGCATTTCATATCACTAAAGCGTTACAAATCTCCTTCATAAAAAAATCTTAAATAAAATAGCCAGAACAAACGCAATACAAGCTTGTCAGAAATACAGCTGAAGTTTTTTTTTTATTTGGGCTTTCTATTAAGGGGCAGTCAAGCATAAAAAGAAATGTAGATTTCGTTTAAAAGTACCCACGAAATCCGGATTTGTGTCCACGAAAACAAAATCTTTTACCAAATCGCCGGGTTCTATGATGTATTAACATCGTATAATTTTTTATGAGAAACAAAAATGGTGAAGAATGTAACCTTATGATTTTTCAGGCTCTCTCTGTAATATATTTAAAACAAAAAAAAAATAAACAAAGAACGAATTTTGTTACTATTTGTCTAATCCTAGGGCCTTACCCTTATTTTTCTAACTGCTCAATCACTTAACATAAAAACTTAATAAATGTAGAGGTAAGTACCTAATTCATAAAATGAAGTTATTTCATTTAAGTAAATGATCAGTGTTTAAATATAAAAGCGTGTAATTTGCTCTTGAGCCGGATGAAGGCGTGCCCTTTATCCTGTCAACAATTAGTACTTGACCTGTCTGGATGATATCGACTGAGATTCAAGTAAGGGGTTTTATACACGACACATTTTAACTGTGATCTAGTGACCAATGTAAGACTGGGATTCAAATCAGTGGCTTTAAACTTTAAACACGACACATTTTAACTGTGATCTAATGACCAATGTAAGACTTTGATACCAATATAAGACTGGAATTCAAATCAGTGGCTTTATTTAAACACGACACATTTCAACTGTGATCTAATGACCAATGTAAGACTTTTATTCAAGTAAGTGGCTTTATACACGACACGACACATTTTAACTGTGATCTAGTGACCAATGTAAGACTGGGGCCTGTATAGTACACTCGAGGCTTTACCGTAAAATATTTTAAAACACTGTTCAACAAGTGTTTAACTTAGACACTGTTTAAATATGATTCTGTCCCTTTTTTGAAAATATCATTTGAAAGAGACGGCATCACATTTAAACAGTGTCTTAATTAAACAGTGTTTGAAAATCTTTTGTAGTAAGGTAATATTATATGCTGATGCTATGGTCGGCGGCTTTTGCCGCTGGGTTAGCTTTTGGTAGCCATAACATACCCATTGCGTGGCTTAGCACACTGCCGGCCCATGCCGCCTGCTAGCAAATGTGTACAAGCCTTAAACCTCACGTCTAGTGATTCGGCTACCACTGTAAGATTTTGAAGTTTCGTGTAATCGTAGTCAATTCTGACAAAAGAGGAGGCGTATTTACGTTTGTTCTCGGATAGTGGGCTGTCTATAGTTATATCTACAATCTACCTAGCAAACTTTTCTAAAGAGTAAATGGAGATCCAGGTGGTCCTATTATACAATACAATAGGTATGGTAGTAGGTTACCTACCACCACCTATTGTATAAACTCGCGAGCAAAAATAAGTAGTAGGTACAGAGGCCTATTTTCATACAAACTAGGTAACTTTGAAGCTTTTGTTCTCCGCCCAAGATTAAACGGGGTGTAATTTGATGATGACCATTCAAAGAATAAATTTACAGGAGAAGGCTCATATCGCTAAAGAAACCCAATAGTTTAGAAGAGTCTATAGAATGATACCAGAGACCGTACGGACTTTTCAGTGTTACATTTTCCATACTTCTGATGTAATTTTAGCTTGTAATTTTTTTCAGCGACTGCGACTTTCACCGACGATCTGGTGAAGGTCGCGGGAAGCCACTGGATGCGGGCAGCGCAGGACCGATCGTCATTGAGATTATACCCTTAGGGGAGGCCTATACCCAGCAGTGGGTGTCGTGCGGCTGATATGATAATGATGATTTTTTTCAGTTCACCCCGGGGCTAAATGATTCTTCTAATCCATTGGGTTTCTTTAGCGATCTGGGCTTCCTCCATATACTCTTCATTCTATATTTTATATTTTTTTATTTTATTTCTTCGGCCATCATCAAATTACACCCCGTTTAATCCTGGGCAAAGGACCAAAGTTTCAAAATTATTTTGTTAGTATGAAAATAGGCCTCTTAGCCCATTAAAGGAAAAGGTGTGGAGGGAAATGATTGGAACACAATTTTTGACTTTGTAACTTTGTTTGGACTAGTTAGTAGGTGAACATATCAAAAGTCCCCGTCCGTAGCCCCTATGCCGGAGGGGGGGGGAGGGGAGGAGTTTAAAGGTCACATTTTTCGTACATATCTCGGAAACTATGCGTTCTAGCGACATAAGACGTTTTACAAAATAACAGTTAATTGTTACAAGTTTTATTCAGTCAGTTTTTAGATATCTTTTATAGTTTCGAGATATGCATGTTGACAGACATTCAGGAACGGATGTCTCGAAAACTATATAAAATATAGAAAAACTTGACTGAATAAAACTTGTAGTAAATTTAATCAGTTTTCATTTTGTAGTAATTTGTCGCTAAAACGCATAGTTTCCGAGATATATGAGAAAAACCGAAAAATGGGACCTTTAAACACCCCCCTCCGATCCGGCATAGGGGCTACGGACGGGAACTTTTGATATGTTCACCTCCTAACAGGTCCAAACAAAGCTACGAAGTCAAAATTGTGTTCCAAGCATTTCCCTCTATACCTTTTTTTAATGCCTGAACTACTCTGTAGTACTTATTTGTACAATAGGTGTAGTGTAGCATAGGTAAGTTAATAGTATTGTTACCTTTTTTCAGTTTTAAATGCTTAAATTGTTTGCGGAAGAGATCTAGTGGGGAGTGTATCAAATAAATTATTATTTAGTTTTATATTCGCATCCTAGCGAATAGCTGAGGCAATTTAGGCTAACTCCCGCACGGTCGCACGCGCAGGTCCCATTACCTGTTCAATTCGATACTTCCTCCCGCCTTTCAACCTACCGGCGGGCGGCGTGATTCAAACTGGTGATCTAAATGTTTTAGTTTCTCATCCTTACTAATATTAAATACGAAAGTAAGTTTGTTTGTTTGTTACTCCTACACGTATGAAATTTTGCATATACGTTGTCGAGGGTAGAAAAGAACATAATGTACCTACCTTTCTTCCCGAAAAAAATGTACTGTTCCCAAGGATAGAGAAATAACCGTCCACGCAGACGAAGTCGCGGGCGGCCGCTAGTTGAATAATAAAAGCTATAGTACCTAAATACTTTTGAGACAGTGATCGTTTCATTAAAATTTTGGACGAATTAAATTGATTTTGACAAAAGTTATTTCCTGTTGAATTAAATTGAAAATAAAAACAAAAATGCTCTGTTCATGAGTTTTTATGAAAACAAAAAAAATATTGAAACAGAGACAAATATCATAATTGCGGGAAGTGTTCCTATGGGAAGTAGAATTTGACCTGGACGAAGTCGTAGGCAAAAGATAGTTTATCCTTACTAATCCTTACTATAAATTTATTTATATCGTTCCTTACTAATATTATAAATGCGAAAGGCCGTCTTGTTTGTTTGTTTGTTACGCCTTCACGTCTTAACTATTGAATCGAACATCATAAAATTTTACATATCGGGTCATTTTGAACTTACCATCCATATTTTAAGGATGTGTCCAGTCCATGAAACTAAACAACTAACTCTAAGAAACATGTGTCAAATTTCGCCAGGAAATTTTGGTCATCCCATACTAAATTGATCACGTGATCTCTTTGATTTGTATGGAAAATCGATTTTTATTTTACATATTTGACCATGTGTTCCTTAGAGAAAGTTGTTCAGTTTCATGGACTAGACACATCCTCAAAATTTGGATGGTAAGTTCAAAATGACCCTGTAATATACACATCAACTTTGTCTAGGGATCCGGTGTTATTTTCATACAAACAAGGTAACTTTGAAGCCTTGGTTTCCTGCCAAGGATGTACTGTGCTGTGATCTGATGACGGTTATCCAGGGAGTGAATAGAGGAGATTCAGATCGCTATACACACCCAACTGATCTGACCAGCATTCTTAAAACGTAATGGACATGTTTAAAAAAACCGCGAAAATAGCATGAAAATGTATGGAAATCCTCAAACTGAGAACTCTAACCCATTAATCTTTTAGAATGCTGATCAGATCAGTTGGGTTTGTATAGCGATCTGAATCTACTCCGTTCAGTCCCTGGATGGACATCATCAGATTACAGCACGGTACATCCCTGGCAGAAAACCAAGGCTTCAAAGTTACTTCGTTTGTATGAAAATAACACCTGTATCCCTAGACAAAGTTGATGTGTATTACAAGTTGTCAGGGGTAAAGAAAAGGACATAGGGTTACCTACCTTTTATCCAGAAAAAAAGTATTGTTTCCGAAGAATAGCAAATAACTTTTCACGCAAACAAAATCACGGACAGTTGCCAGTTATTAATTAAAACTTAGCAGTCATAAATTTATTTGTAGGCAGCTATTGCTGAGCCGTCCTTGTTTGTTATGATGGCCTAGTATATCCGCTGCGATCATCAGCGACCTCCGTTGACAAATTAGGTAACCCCGACGTGGGAGTAATATTTCAGTTTGATTTCTGTATGAAACGATGACAAATAAACACGAAGTTTACAAAAATACTTTTCCCACTATATTCAATTGTTCTTTTTCTAAGTGTGAGGTCTTTAATAATAATTTTTCGAGACAAAATCAATGACTCTGGACACGAAAGCAAAATGGATACATGCAATTTTAATAGGGTTACTTTTAAAATACCAACAACCTCGCAGAAGTAGATAATCCAATATACTAACATCATAAACAACGATATTTGTTCTACAATTTTTCCGAAAACAGTAAAAAAAATCTTTCCATACAAATGTCCGGAAAGACTAATCGAACTCTGTATGAAAAGTTAATTTTTATCTGGTTTCCGAAAAATCTTAGAACAAAATGTTGTTGTTTATGATCTTAGTACTCTACTCCTACTCGTTTTATATACCCACTACTACTGTAGTAATGAATATCGTATGTTACGTAATGTGTAATTTTCCCTATGCGCCGTGGGTCAGTAAAAAATTGAAAAATATTAAATTTCGCGTATTTTTCCACTCCAATTTTTTTCTATTCTAAGTGAAACACGGCGAATAGGAGAAACAGTAAAATCTATTGACTATTACACTTGTACTATTAGTATTCTTAGCTACTACTTACAGTTTTAGCAATATCAAATTTAAATAAAATCCGATGGAATTTTTTTAACCTATCAGAAATTAGATCGTTAATAGGAAATCCATATTTTCTATTTAAGAAAACAGGGGAAACCCCTTTTGAGCAGTAGATATAATATATGATGTAGTTCATTATATTATGTTTAATAACTGCCGTTATATGTTATTTTGTTTATCGGCTACTTAATTTTAATGAATTCCCTCTTAAAAGTAGCTCCTAAAATCTTAAGTAAATTATAATTTAATGAAATCTGTAAAATGCAAGCAAAACAACACCATTAATTTATTAATTTCATTTTGGCTTCAAGAATGTTTCTTTTATAATAAATAAGTAGTAGTTATAGCACCCTTTAATTTTACCATAGTAGGACCACCATAAGATTGCGGATCTTGCATTTTTAATTTACTACAAAAAATAAATTACATGCAAAATCAATTTCTATGCTAACCACTATTGATTTAACGTAGTATTTTATTTAACAATCTCAATGAATACTTACTTTCAAATCACGCACACCGAAATCGCAATCCCACATAATAAAAACACTTCACTTATCGATATACAAACTCGAAAACCACTTCAAATTGTCACCTTACGTGTTCGAAACAAATGCCGGTCGATTCGACAAGAAGCGAGCGCGCGCGCCGTGTACTGTAGCGAACTACGGTTCCTACACTAATTCATGATTTTGAGCGCGTGAGACTGTCTCTATAAATAAATTGCATGCCGACTGATTTCCAGCTGTGCTGCTGTGTCGCGATAGGGATGCTTAGTTTATAGTCCACTATAATGAGGGATTAAAGATCAGTTTTAGTAGAATTCCTCTATTACTAATAGATTGGAAAAGCATAGGTATCGTTAACATTAAGCCTATTGCTTTTAGAATAGAGTTTTAATGGGCACTAACTAATTAATTCCAAAAAACAAAGTTTTAAATACCTATAAAGTTGACAATAAACAGTGGTGAATACCGAAAAAAGAATTGGTTTAACTAGAATTAATAAATGATTATACAAAAAGCTCATAAAATTAATTGCCAGAAAATCCCCCGATTTTCATTACGATTTCGTAATTTCTCTCAATATTGAATTCTCCCATTTTATGAGTAAATTTTAATGTGAGGCCTTTGAACGTTTGCCGAGCATGAGGATGTTTCAGAGCTTTCTTCCGTTAAAGAGATTATGTACATACTTACAACGTAAATAATTTATGTCTAAGATCTACTTATATGTAATAACAAGAGAAGCTGACAGTTTGACTGACACTTAGCCTAAAATATTGGGACTGGTTAACTTGGTATCTTTACACTGAGACTTTACTTGATACCTTTCTTTTATAATTTAGTTGAGCACTTGCTTAAGCAGAATTGGTTTTGAAAATTCAACCTTAGGGGGAAATGAGAAATTCAAGGAAGTCGTAGGCGGAGACTCAGCACCGTTACTGGTACCTAGTATTTATTTTTGCCTATAAGCCGCATTTCCAAACCAATCCAAAATATTTTATCTGAATATATAAAACTGTAGGAAATGATCAGCGATCCGAATCATATTTTTTTTTAAATTCTTTGTTTGAAAAATAATGATTAAATAAATAAGAAATAAAATACTTTGTTACGTATACTAGCGTGGTTTTTTATTGAAAGTACTTTGGTAATTAGTTGGAATTTGGTTTGAATTTTTATTTTCCCAACGTTTCGGCACCTTTGCAGCTGCCTTGGTCACGGGAGACTGAATTTCCTCGTGAGCCTACCCTCAAGCGATGATTTTTTAAAGACGTTCAGTTAAATTTGATATTAATATTAAATATTAAAAAAATATTTTGCAAAAGGAACTAACCGTATCATTAGATTTTGTTGTGTGTGTTTGGGGCTTTAGCTTGTGAATGATGGGGTCCCAAGCTGGTGGAATTTTCCAACCATCATCTCTATTGAAATTAGAATATTTCAATTCTAGGAATAAATCTATGTTCCCTAGCAAGGATTTGGGGTTAAATAAATACATAAAGACTCAAAACACGACAGTAAAGTAGGTACTCGTTTACATGACCAAAAACTTTGTATCAGAAAAGATGATTCCACCACAAAGTACTAAACACATCAAACTATTTTCCTCATTTTCATGGGTCGTAAAATTGAACCAAAAGTATACTAACGTAATCGTTGTTGTCATCAAAAGTGACACCAACTTCATGTAAAACCAGCACTAAAATAGAATCGATGATTTCAAATATAGACCTTAACATCTTCGTGTTAGAAATACTTTTTGTATGCACACCATTCGTAAGAATCAATTTACTTTGGTAACACAAAGCAAGTAGTATCCATTGAGATGTAAATTTCAGTCTAAAAAATCTCTGCTTTAGTTCTGAAGTGTTTCGTCAAGCAGAAGTTATTGTAAATGAAAAGGCTTACTGTCTACTGGGATCATAATGTGAAACTATAATCAAGATGCTTCAAGGACACCTAGAACAATCTTAGAGTTTCTACAAGACTGATTGATACAGAAATCGCTTTATAGTTAAACATGCATAAACCGCTTGGCACCGGTATCAGTGTTTATATAGTTTGAAACATAAATACATCTTTAGTTAGATTTTCACGAACTAATACTTTTTAAATTTGAATTTTATTGCAGTCTTCCTTCTGTCTCTGACGAATTTTCAAAATAACTGTAATGCAAATTGACTTAAACAAGCTGAATTTAATTTATGCTTTACAATGAATAATACTTTTTTTCGGGATGAAAGGTACCATTATGTCCTTTTCTGCACCCCTGACAATATATATGTAAAATTTCATAGATGGTGATCGGTTGAGTAGTTAAACAAATAAACAAACAAACGGACTTTCGCAAAGGATATATATAGTATTGCTATTGTTTATTTTTCCTTGTCTACTTTCTAAATTCTAATGAATTTTGCTTTTGGAACTTATACTAATTGGATCTTCAAATTAAACGAAGCGAGAAAAAACCCTTACCATATTGTGCCATTTGCACCTTTTAATTAAGAGGTTCATCTACTTATGAACAAATTTCTCGAAAAAATTGCCATTGTTAGAGCACTTGCTCATGGCAAAGGGTCATAACCAAACCCATTTCTTTTTTTATGATAGGCAATCACTTGACCACTAGATCACAACTGATGGTAAGCGATGATGCGATCTACGATGAAACGGGCTTGCCTAAAAGATACCTTTTCACTCGCGACTTGAAGGCCCCCAGATTGTACCTATCGGGAAACAGACTCAATGGACTCACGCGTCTGGAGCTAGTGGTATTTGGCGGAGCCATCACAAAGAATCAGAACAGTATTCCATACACGATCGAATTTCTCCACCTTGATGTAAAATAATTATCATCGAACTGTGCTGTGCTGTCAGCGTCATATGATGAGCGCATGTGTGGGTAAATCGACGGAACCTCAAAAGGCCAATTCACTAAAACCGTAACAATAATAGTAGCGACTTAGTTCTTGAACCCATTTCATCATACACATCATCAATACAGACGATTTTGAAATTAACTTAGTATTTCCGTTAAGGCGTCACGTATGTCACGTCACCTTTAAAATCGCATCCAACTGGACTATTATCTTTACAAATTCTCATGTTACTGTTTCCGTTTGTTTGCCATTCAAGGGAGCTATTTCAACAATACTTGATTTGCAAATCAGGTCGCGGAGGTTACTCTTTCACGCTAATAGGTGATTTACTATGACGTTGACAGTATTGTGAGATGAACAAGCAATGTCAATGCCGATAGTACGAAGGAATTTCAACTGTTTGTGAAAGTATGGTCAAAGTTTCAAAGTTATGATTATAAAATTATACAGTTTTATTAAAGCTATAAAAGTAAGTATAACTGCCGCAAAAGGGTTTATTAGTTTGACATACTCTAAACACATAGGTAATATAGTTTATGTATAATCTACAATGAGAAGATTTAAAAACAATGACGGAAGTGTATTTGAATACGGCCAAAACGGCGCTTTGTGACTTTGACAGTGCATTGCAATTCCGTAACTACTGATTGGGAATAATCTACTTACTACTAACTTAAGTGAATTTTTCTCCACCTACTGGCTAAATGTAGCTCGACTCCTCCCTTCACTGGTAGGTAGGGTCAAAAGTTTAGTTCAACGTGGTAAATATATAAGAACCAAACAATAAAGCTCAAACTACTTTACAAAGTATTAAATATTCTTTTATGAGCTTACTTTCAATATTAACCAACCGGACCTTTTAATGTCAATAAACTAAAATGAAGTACCTAAGTATAACACAAAATCAGTATCACTGATTAGTAAGTAGGAGCCTTAATCCCGGAAAATACACGGCACCTTTGGGAATATACTGTTTTCGACCCTAAGCCCGGAACGTAAATAATTTATTTCGATATTGAAGGGTGGGACGGTTTCACATTGTTTTTCTTTACAACTGCTAATGGACCATCAAAGTAATATTTTATGTACGTATAAAGCTTAGTTTATTCTTTTTAACCTTCTCCTCCTCTTTTTTACCTCCTTACTTTTTTTTCTCCTTGTTTTTATTAACAAATTGTGATAATGAAAATTACTGACTCAAAACCATTGCCGTTTTTGGATAGGGTCTAACTTGCCAGGACGATCAAATATTGGGTTTACTAAGTATTTTTTCTTTTGTAAGATCTTAAAATAGTTATTTTTTTTTATTCATAAGAATGAAAGAAATTGTTTTTTTTTTCTTTCAATACTGCTTAGTTGTATGTTTTTAGTTGTATGTTTACCGACTATCTATTTCAATACGCAGTGACTGGACAAATCTAATTGGGTTTTAGTCGCTCGGTTTCTCTAAAACTGTATGTTTTATTTTGTTCAATAAATAATAAAAATAAAAAATAAATGTTTACAGAAAATTTATATCTATCTATCAAGCGAGTTTTTAGGTACTTCCAATAAAAAACGTATTCATCATTTAATCTACTAAAATGTCACATAATTTATATTAATCCAAATATCATTATGATAACATTTTAAGTGAATAAAAAAAGTATTGGAATATGAGATTATTTAAATTCGATTTGTGCCGGGCTTAAGTTAGATAGATAAGTATCGTTAGATGCAAACTAAATGGCGGTGGTTTTTAACATTGCGCGAGATAATACGCAGAACACAATTTAGATGTCAGTGGGTGGGAGAGGCGAGTGGTGGGGCAATGAGGAAATGATTATGAGGAAGAGGAGGTGGAGAAAGTGTCAAGCACCAAAGTTAGAGGATGCGAATGAGGTTGAGGATATATATGTGAGGAACAGGAAGCGGATGAGGGAGTGGATGTGATGAGATGAGAAAGAAATAGAAAGTGATATAATCTTTGTTGGAAATTAAAATCAAACTAAGGCGTGAAATACACAGAAAAGATGCGGCGGCGATAAGGCGCAAATACGGCGGCGATACGTGTATTTCCTTTGTTCTTCTTCGCCGACCCGACCGTCTCACAATGACATCTGCATCGTATCGCCGCCGTATCCGAGCCGCGTCACTTCTGTGTATTTCACGCCTCTATCTAGATAGTTCTACTACTGAATTGAGTTTGCACACTGATATTTTTGTTTTTCTAACTTTCTAACTTGGATTAAATTTAGTAAAGTTTTTCTAACTTGGATTAAAACATAGGATACTTTTTATTATGGTCAAAAGTTTCCTAGCGTCCAAACGAACGAAGTCGCGGGCGGCCGCTAATTGTTAACAAATCCAAATTACAAGATACAAAAAATACGAACTGACGAAAGTCACTGCAAAAAAGCCAAAACACTCAAAAATTAAAAAGAAAATTATCAAAATACAGAAAAACATAGGTAATGATGAGAATATTTTATTCAAGAATTCTTTTCTCGTTGTATTGTAAATCAATATTTTACCTGTTTTTACAGTACCTTTTTTTTACTCACCCCGTATAGCTGTAAAACCACAAAACTGTGGAATTAGTCGAGTTCAAGCAGCTATATAAAATTACGAGGGTCATCTCTCAAGTTTTTAGGCATCGCAGGGAAGATCCATGGGGTCGGTTTTTCTTCATAGTCATAGAAATCATATCAGTTTTTTTATAACACAAATAGTTTTCAACTAGCTTAGATAATTTGCAAGTTATGTTTTTAAGTACGAGTAAGTACCTCTATGTATGTATTTTTATACGAAGGGTGAGAACTTCCAAGTGATCATAGCCTGTAAAAACGAATAATTGTCATTTTTGTATGAGTGACTAATAATTAACACCTTATACAACTAGGTCTGAAAGTACTATACCTAGTTATTATCAATAGCTACAGATCTTGCAATATATCTTGTGCGTTAAGTTAAGGGACTAATAAAATGTATCGAAAAATATAAAAAATAAACTGCTACATAAAATCAAACCTCTAATAAATATTGATTTTCTATCTAATAGATATTCCCATTTCTACGGAACCTATTCAAACAATGGGCCGCCATCTTACCCCATTTTTTACGTGGCCCTTAACCGAAGTTAGCCTTTTATGCGGTAATGTTTGCCCTGCAACAGTAAACTTGTCTATGGGTGCCATAAATAATTCCTTTTACGTCGTTTACACTCGGAAAGAATTCCGTTTCAGGGATTCTTGTGGTAACGTTATAGATATTTTTTTAATTAGATGTTGTGGCTTACTTCAAGTGTCTATTTTATTACATGACTGAACAAAAAAGACTTCTTTTTTGGCAGTCGTATGATGCTCTGCTCGTATGATTTTTGGCAGTCTAGGGGCGAAAACCGTGTTGATTAGTTGGGCTAGGTGTGTTGCTTGCTGTAGATAGCATATTCCTTACATGTTTTGCTATCTATTGTGTAGAAGTTGTTTCTAAATAATGTCTTTGCATTATTATAATGATCTTCCGCGAAGTAACGTCTGATTCTATTAAATATTAATTATCTTTCCTCCAAACCCTTTAAAATAGCGAAAACCCTGAAAACCATATCGCTAAGCACTCCACACTAAATTAACTTTAAGTAGGCTATTCGACGAAACCTATTTTGTTCATCGTCATCGCAAGGCCTATCTTTGTTGTAAGCATTATGAATAACCCACGATCCCGTTATCTTGGCTGTAAAGAGAGAGCGTTATTGTTTTATTATAAATCGTTCGCCATTAGTTGGATGGCGGGATTCAGCCAGTGATAATAGTATCTTAGATTTTGGACAGTACGTTGCATTCTGGGTAGCTTTTTATATATTTATTTATTATCTTTAAGGACAAACAGTAACAGTTACAATAATACAAGTAAAAAACATCAAATACAAAATATACATGGTAAGAGCACTGTTTTTAGATACCACAGCATGCGTTACAATATTAATAATATAAACTTCAAACGGCGAAACATCCGACGACACAAAACGCAAATTAGCCAAGAAACAAAAACAAACTAATTACCAACTTTAAATTTGTTAGATTAAGAACAAAAACTAAAAAACTAAAAAAAAACAATAAACAATGTTTAGACATTTAAAAGACTGACTATCTTTGACTTAAATGACTTAAGACTGTCGTTGAAAATGTCGATAGAGTGACTCAAAGCATTATAATTTCGCGAAAGTCTAGCAATTGCTGAATAATGCTTTAAATGAGTTCTAGATTCGGGTATATTAATACAATAATCGCTCAGAGACCGTATTAAAAACTCTTAAACCTGCCAGGTTTATAAATTGCTGTAGTCAAGCTGTAGTGACATCTCTTTCTTGTTGTATAGCAAATAAAAGAGATAGATTATTAGCCAGTCAGAAAACTAACAGAAAATAAGAGGTCTCTATATGACTTAGAAGAGAGGGAAATGGGGTAGGTAGTTGTAATAATTTAGGTGTTAGCACAAACATTCAAAGATATCGCTCAATAAGCAACAAAAACAAAAAATGTAAACAAAAATGATCTCCCTTTTAAAGTTAGTAGTGATACACAAAATGGATAAGAAGGTAGGTACCTAATTATTATATCTGTCACGGCTAATACCCGAAGTGCGGCTAAACCTAGTTTTAGCCGGCTAAAACTAGGTGTAGCTGATAGCTGTTGGCTAAAACTAGGTGAACCGATCTGCTTTACTCCTGTAGGTCCCGAATATAGGTTAGAAATTTTAGGCGAGCGCAAAGCGCAGCGTAGCGTGAGCCTTAAATTTCGAGGTGTTTTTTTTTACAGACATCAAAAATCATTTTCTTAATACCCCATGCTACACCTAGTTTTAGCCGGCTATACCTAGTAATAGCTGCGAGAAAATCGGCTACACCTAGATTTAGCCGGCTAAAGCTAGGTTTAGCCGCACTTCGGGTATTAGCCGTAACATATCCATTATTTTATTTGCACCATTGTACACGACACAAGACCTCTGCCTCAATATTTTCTTTCAACATATACGCACAAAGACATGATGTTCTGACTTGCCATTTCCACTTGCCGTCACATGCTGACGTTGCGTTTGCAAGCACCCTGATAAATCGTCTGTGTACACCCTTGTGTCGATCTAGTGATTCGACGAGAATCTGTTGTTTTGAATTAATTCCATTATTGAGATAGAGTTTTGCCTCTTCCTTGTATCATACATTTTATTACATTCATTATATTAATTGTATTGATGGTATTCTTTGTTTACCTTCTTTATGATTGTTTGTGGGTATTTTTTAATAATATTATATTTTTTTGTTAACTTTTAGATGTAAGATTCCCATCATGTTACCGGTCGAATTACTAATCAATTATCCCTGGTAAAAACAGTGGATTTAAAAAAAAACAATAAAAACGTGTGATATAATTTTATCCTACTAATATCATAAATGTGAAAGTTTGTGGGTTTGGATGTTTGTTCTTTAATCACGCAAAAACGGCTGAGCAGATTAGGATGAAATTTGAGACACATATAGTTTTAGCCTGGGATTAAAACATAGGGTAATTTTTATTCCGGTCAAAGGTTCCTTATTGATTCCCCGAATGACCACGCTGACGAAGTCACGGGCGGAATCCTACTAACAATATTTTAAATGCGAAAGTTCGTGGGTTTGGACGTTTGTTCCTCAATCACGCAAAAACGGCTGAGCAGATTAGGATGAAATTCGAGACACATATAGTTTTAGCCTGGGATTAAAACATAGGGTAATTTTTATCCCGGTCAAAGGTTCCTTATTGATTCCCCGAATGTCCACGCTGACGAAGTCACGGGCGGAATCCTACTAATAATATTTTAAATGTGAAAGTTTGTGGGTTTGGACGTTTGTTCCTCAATCACGTAAAAACGGCTGAGCAGATTTTGATGAAATTTGACACAGATAATTTATAGCCTGGATTAAAACAAGATACTTTTGATTCGGGTCAAAGGTTCCTTAGGGATTTCCCGAATATCCACGCGGACGAAGTCGACGAAGGAAGCTAGTTTTATCATAATAAATACCTACATTTCATAAAATACTAACCACTTTCACGGCTAGTAATGATTAAGTTCTAATAAATGCCTGACCGTTATTTTAATGAAAATTACGATCCCTTGAATTAAACCATAAATCTAGGGCTATCCGGACCCCTTATTCTAAAACGTGGATTTAAGTTAGCCATGGTTTAAAACTGGTGCTGTCACTGAGAGGTATTAGGATACCTACAGCATTAGTTTTATACACAGACCATACAACAACACTAAAATGTCTGTGGTTTAAAATCTGCAGGCTGGTCCACATTTAAAAATAACAAAGCTAAACAAATGACAATCTTACTAAAACAATCGAGAATCGTGTTATTTCACAGTAAAAAGTATAGTAATTATTACGCTACTGGTGAGAAAACTCAGAAACACTCTGAAAATGTCACAAGGATTGTTTTAATCACTTAATGCGAGTGGCAAGATTATTTTTAATTTGTCACTTGCTTGAAGGTAAATCGTTAAGAACTTTTCGCAACAAACTATAATGAGTTTCAACTTGAGTAATAAAAAGTTTTTAAATAGCTTGGAGTGCTTTTTATTTAACATGACTTTTTTTAAGGGAAAACATTAATGATTATTACATTTTATTTAGTAGTTTACAAAAATAATATACAACGTGTTACAAAAATACCCTTAATGCCGAATATGGTAGATAGGGTCCAAAAAAATCAGCAGAAGTTTCATACATTTTTATATTTTCGTTAGTAATTTTTGTATGAAACAGCTGATTTTCTTTCCCGATTTCAGAGACCCCATAGTAAAAGTTGTTCAGTTTGATGGTCCCTATCTACCATATTCGGCATTAAGGGTATTTTTGTAACACGTTGTATAGATAAGTAGGTACCGATTATAAATAAAATATTGAAACTTTTCAAGATACAAGAAAAGAATAATGGAGCTGGCGTATCCATGTGGATAAAAACCCCAAAATAAATAAAGAGGAAAAAATAAGAAAAGAAAAGCAATTTAGGCAATTCGGGACCCTAAAAATATATTATTTTCAAAATTAGCCACAAGTGGTGACAGAAACGAGAATTATAGAAATACTAGCTGCCGCCCGCGACTACATCTGCGTGGAAAGATTTTTTTGCTTTCCCTCGGGAACAATATTTTTTTTCGGGATAAAAGGTACCCTATGTCCTTCTCTGTACACCTAAGAATGTGTATGCAAAATTTCATGATGATCGGTTCAGTAGTTAAGACGTGAAGGCGTAACAAACAAACAAACAAACAAACGGACTTTCGCATTTATAATATTAGTAAGGAAAACGAGAAATTATTAAGGCACGGTTGCATCACATTATCTTGAATTAACTTTAACAGTACATGACACAAACTAATTTCAGCCGGGGGGCCCAAATTGGAACTTAGTGTTATTACACCTTGCTATCTAGGTTAGGTTCACACGGGTTGACTTAGCAGATAACTTAATAATCGCCATCTCATTGAAATAAGGTTGGCGATTAGATTTTACAAGCGGTTACCGAAAAAAGCGCTGCAAGTCACCTACCAATTCGACCCGTGATAATACTGTCTTACGCCATAGACAATAGCGACGCTGTCACCGGGTCAGATAAATTTGTGTCCGTTAAATTTAAGGTTAAATCAAGATGATGCAACTCGCCCTAAGGCCATGTTTCACAAAGCAATTTTCGTCGTTTTCCTAATCTAGAAAACGTCTCGGAAGCATTCGCGTGTCGGCAATAAAATTAAGTTCATCGCGAGAATGCTCTCTCATAAACAAAACACAATCACACACCTCCTTAAGATAATGAGGGAACGCGCAGGATCCATTCCAGGCAGTACAGACCGAGTCATTATCATACATACACATTACACTAACACACATAATTAATTCAAAGAAAACGCGCGAATATATTTTGCTGTGGAGCTAAGCGTCCGTGTGTGTTTAGAATTCAAATCTCGTAAATACATTTGGTAAATTGAATCGTACCTCTTCATTTGAAAATATATTATATAAAGCACTATTGTGTTTATCTCAAAATGAACACTATTGTGTGTAAGGCATATTATGTAGGAACTAACAGATCGTTGCTCTACAAGGTTATTAGTAACAACAACCTCACAGGACTAGATTTCTAACATCATAAACGTTTGTTCTACGACTTTCCTGAATTTATTTATTTTTCGACAATGTCGTAGAACAAACTTTGTTGTTTATGATGTCAGTAATAATAGTGATCTAAGTAGTCCTGCGAGATTGTTGGTATTTTCAAAATAGACGTATTTTTTCAAAAAACTACCTCAACAGACTGGAAATGTAATTTACAAAAGAACAACAACTTACCTATGGACATTGACGATGCCTACAATTCATATACTCGTAAGCCGGAAAAAGGCATGATAATTCAGTGTTAAGTCACAGCCGCTTGCAGTTAAACTCTTTTAAATGTACGTATGGTATAAATACATCAGTTCGTTTGCCTCAAAAGAGTTGGTTGGAACTCAAAATAAGTTTCTAAGGTTCTACTTACGTATACGTGTAAGCGCTCTACATCATCGACTCAGATTGAACAGAGTAGGTACCTAATCTCTAAAAATAGGTATAATTTTAAATATTAGTCGTAAACTAATGGATATTTCTTTGGATTCGGCACTTAATTGGCCGTTTTATTCTATCGTTCAAGTAAATTAAAAAAGCCATTGAAGTTAAATCATTTGTTCCTTTGTAGCCCACAACCGAAACCCTACAAATGAAAAACATCAAAATAAAAACCTAAACAGTAAATAAAATAAGCATTAATTAAAGTGAAAAAACAATGAAAAATCCGAAACAATAGATCAAAAGGGAGTGGAGACGCCAAAGAAACATTTCGTAGGCACTTAGAGGAAATTTTGTAAAAACACCAGCAATGAGCAAAAACAATGCCTTAATATTATCATCGCAAGCCCAACTCTGTGTAAACCAATCAAAAATAACCTTTAACGCGTTTATAATAAGAGCCAAGGGAGGGAAATACGGGAGGACATTGAGATTCATTTAGCGACCAAGTATACTTTGCCTTTGGGTATGTAAAATTCCCTCGTAGCTTATAAGCCGTGGGGTGTTTTCGTAAGCGCAAAAATAACTTTGTCGTACTAAGAAAAGCTTCGTAGACGGAAAATAAAGAGATTTCTTTGGGCGTTACAAAAGAAAACCCCAAAAATCGAAACAAAAGGAAGAAAACAAAAGGCGAGGTAGGGCGCGCGTCCGACTACTAAATTCGAAGGCCATCGAATGGACTCGATAATTAGGTTTAATGTAAACTGCACTTAATGGGATTTGTCTTTAGACTCCAATTGTTTTAACTACATTTACATTTTCGGTGTTCTACGTCACGTATTTTAGCATATCATAATAAGATTGTTTGTTGAGCTCTCCGATAGAGTGACTTTTTACGCCCGTCATTCTTGGCTTATATCAACATTTTTGTCGTAAATTGTGCTATAAATACTGAATACAAAAAGTATTCAGTCGTTTTTTTATCCACAACGGGTAGTGCCGGGCCTTCATTCACTTCACCCGATATTAAATGACGATAAGGACGGAAGTGTAAGCGCACTACACCCGGAATCCTCACTACTGAGTTGGAACTGGCGTCAGAGATGGTGGTAGCTAGCCAGGTGGACTTGAAATAAGCTCTGCCAACCAAACCGAACACAACCAGATCACAGAGGCGGTCAAGAGCCGTCAACTTAAATACACAAAGAGGATTTAGTAGGAGTAAATTATAAAAAAGTTTAGAAACTAAACTAATCAATAGGTATAATAATAATTTATTGTGTAAACATACTATGTAATATGAATCAGGTTACAAAAATTAACGCAAATAATATTTTTAGTCAGAGTACCGTAGTCCGAATTAATTTTCAAAACATAGAAAAGTAGAGTAAAAAACAGGAAGTTTTTTTGTTGTGACTTTAGTGTAAAACTATATTGCACGTTCGCTATGCGTTTTTGCATAATTCTATCTCTTTTTACCACTCAGAAACTCGTTTGCTAGACGGAGAATACCGTCCGGCAACGACCGACTCACCGGAATTGCGCAAGCACCCGATTGGTTTTCTCGCTCTTATCTACAAAGTCTACGTAACGCAAAGAGAAGAAATGGAACGGAACGCAAGAAAATGAACGGAACGGGACGCAAAGAGAAGGAACAGAACGGAATGCAAAGAGAAGAAACGTAACGGAACGCAAAGAGAAGGAACGGAACGCAAAGAGAAGAAACGGAACGCAAAGAGAAGGAACGGAACGGAACGGAACGGAACGCAAAGAGAAGGAACGTAACAGAACGGAACGCATAGAGAAGCAAAGGAACGGAACGGAAAAATGGCGGATAAAACTTAACCCTTAATTCTACTGGATATCTATATTAAAGATGCAATAGTAATGTTGCAAGCCACACTAAATCAAACTCCCGATAGTAACACATCTAAATATTTTTCTACGAATCGCCCATACTTGTGCAATGAATGTTATTCCTGGGATTGCACCAAACTACATTTCGGTGAAATAATTTTTTCACGTTTCCCTTTTGACACAGCACAGTTAAAATCTGCCCAAGAACAAAACTTCGAAGTATTTATTAAAACATTTATAGATTAATATCACCAAAAAAAATAAGCAGTGTACACTTTGTCAGGTGTGTATCTCATTGCTAGCATTGTAACTCTACTGTTACTTTTGTTTTATTTTTCATGCAGTGAAAAGCAGCTGCACAAAAATTTGAATATTAAGCACTTGAAGAGCAATGTAATTTTTTGGGTTAGATGACTTTTTGCGGTAATTATGTATCGCAATGCCAGCCTGCTGTTTATTACTTTGACTATGCATTAACTCGGTTATACTCAATTTCGGCCATTAACCCGTAAAACTGTTAAGTAAACATCTGAATTATGCAGTTAAAACATTGCATTTGAATTATAAAAATAGAAATGTACTGCACTACATAAAACTGTATTAAAATTCACAGTAATAATTTATTACACACAATTTACCTGAGCGTAAATATGTTATAATTATACATCGGATTTTATGCATTTGCATATTTGCAAATGCATATAACTCTCTAATTACGACGTTAATGCATATTTTAGCCTTTTTCCCAATTGTGCATATTTCGTTTAGTAGCGGGAGGTATTTATATGGCTATAAATACCTCCCACTACTAGTATTTCTGTTGATTTAAATAGAAGCTAGCTTAAATAGCCATTTAAGCTAGCCTCTATTTAAATCAACAGAAATACTGGAAACAAATAATCGAACTCGCCAACGCCATTCCTAATTAAAGTTCAGAAAAGTAAAAAAAAATAGATGCTATTTTGCATCAATAGTCTTGAAATTTCCACAAATGGCGCCAAATTTTTAATTTTGTCCAATAATGTCAGTTGATGTAGAGAGGTTGTTTTCGGCGTACAAATGGGTGACAAGTGACAAACGTCACTTGCGCTAGAAAATTTGGAAAAATACTTAATTGTATATTGTCAAAAAACTATGCATAATTACAAAATATTTCGCTGTTTTTGTAACTTTTAATTAAAATATGTATAAAAATAAAAATGTTTTTTTTTTTATTTTGCATTGTGCGTAATTTGAGCATTTTAACAGTGCATATTTCGACCCTTTTAGTGCATATTTGCATCCATATTTTGGCAATTTGTTAGTGCATATAATCCGATGTCTAGTTATAATAATCTTACAGGTACCGTTTTAGTATATACTCCAAGTGATGTTGTATTTTCCTTAGTAACTTAACAGTGCTACGAAACAGTATGAAAAAACAAGCTTTGTTAAAACAACTTTTGCTAGTTCAATTGGTTTTTATGCCTGGTTTATACGGGGTCAGCAACATGGCAGTACAGTATCCCAGTCCAGCGCTGACTTGCTACTGGGCTCGCGTAGACACTAATTTCAATCTAGTCCAGTGCTGACTTTTCGCTCGCAAGTCAGTCCAGCTGACTAGCCACCCGTTCTATTTTCGGGCACAGTACTGTCACGAGGAGCAATGAAATACCAGGCTCTAGTGTAGTACATATAATTCCAACCTTTCAATAAATATTCCAGCCTTTCAATAATTCAGAACAAGTCATTTGATATAACATAATATTTGGAAACAGATAATTGCTAAAATTGCCGAGAGAAAAATCAAGTCTAAAGTCAGCGAATAGTCAATTTTGAAGTATTATTTTTTTTGAACAAAAATAAAAATTTGACCTATTTTGAAATTGCGAAATAAGTTTTTAATCTGGGAAAAGAGGTCCGCACGGCCACGTTACAGTACGACTTATTACCGATCCTGTCTACATGTACCCATTTAGTTACTGGGTCCAAAATTTCAAATCACTGGGCCCAGTCACTGACCCCGTATAAACCAGCCCTTAGAAACTCAACACTTGATAAAAAATGTGAAATAGAATTTTGAAAAAGTTTCATCGGTAGTTAGCGTAAAAAACATTATTAAATCTTTTGATTTTACTTTTATTAAAAGAATCGTTAATAATTATCCCTTATTTAGACTAAAACTTCGAAATAACAACATTTTAACTCATTAAAATATTTTTTCTATGGAAAGGCGTGGTTTTTGTGAAATTCTCCTGTAACGAGCTTCATTAGTGTTTATTCAATATTTCCAATTAAGCCACTTTTTGTTTGAGACATAATAATTTTGAAAGTTCAAAGATTAACGCCATTATTCTAGGATTTTGGCCTTTCAATAGTTTTTTTTTTTTTGCATGATTTGGGAAACTTTTTTACAAGTAACTTAATTAAGTACCTAATTAAGGCTTTACAGATATAAAAGAAACATAAGCGCTTAGTAAATTGAACAAAACACTGCTTTTAGAAGCATAATATTTATTAAAAAAATGATCAAATAGATTATTACGGTAAAATCATAAAATATTGATTAGTATACCTAATCAAAATAATTTATTCTCTCTAAACATTAACGCATAGGAAAACAATAATTAAGTAATATCTAACTTTATTAATTAAATAAAACCGGTCAAGAGCGAGTCGGACTCGCGCACCGAGGGTTCCGTACCATCATAATTAAAAAATGTGCTATATTGAGACATCGTTCTATTTGTCCTGTAATTTTTATATAAATTGCTATCACATAGAATTATTTCAATTTTTTTTCTTTGCAAACTTCGGAGATAAGGGGGGAACGGTATTTTTTTACATTTTTCATTATAAATCAAAAACTATGCGGCCTAAAACAAAAAAAAAATTATTAAAAACGTGCAAACAACGCTCTCTCACATGATAACCCACATGCCCTAGTAGTCCCACTTAAAATTTTTAAGACTCCTTTTCAGTCCCTGTTGTAAAAAAGATATTTATTTTTTTATTTATTTCTTATTTGCAAAACAGTTGGGCAAATGTCATCTCAAACTATTCTAAATTTCAAGTTGATGCCATTAGTAGTTCTTGAGATATCCAGCTGTGACAGACAGACAGAAAGACTGAGTCACACCATAAGGGTTCCCTTTTTACCATTTTGGTACGGAACCCTAAAAGGAAACTACTTGAGTAAAAAAATGTTTAAACACTGATTGTTAATATGTCTAGATGGACAGACGAACGCGTTAAAAAAAATATCACTCAACTGTTGAGTGATAGAAACACACATTGTAAGTAGTGTGACGCAGCCATAGTTTTATTACAATATTCTTTGAACGTGGTTATGCTAATAAGGCACACCAGCCTATAAAAGTTAGACCGTTTGATTTAGTACGTCGAAAGTTCTATCTAGACTTATAAATATTCTAACTGTCTTATTCAGAGTGCGTTCCTTAAACTAGGGCCAAAGTTAACATGGCGTTGGACTGCGGACTAACTCCATTTTAGCGCAAATCGTATTCAGAGTGACAGTTTAACGTTTAGTCCCACTGTTTAAGGATTAATAGGTGCATCGTGATTGGTTTACAAGCATTAAACCAGGTTTTGTTAGAACAGTCTTGGACCCCAGTTTTGTGAAACATCTCTGAATAACACAGTTTATGTTTAAGTTAATTTAAACGCTCAACTCGTATCACTGGGAAGTTTTAAGCGGTTACAGCACCAAGACTGCGCTTTGTTAACAAACTGACCACTATACTAGAAACTGACTGGGAAATTAATTACGCTCAGTCAACTTGTCATGTTGTCATTCAGAGTAGATAGTAACTTTGGTAAGTTACACAGACTAAACTGAACACTGAACCGTTATAACGGTTGCTTGCTGCTTACTTCTACTTGGCGATTATTAGCATTTAACTGAACTCTATTGCTAGCGAATTTTCTATCATTTATCGTACCTTAAAAATCTTAAAATATACGTTTTAACGACAGCAACTTCTCGAATTAGAAGATTGAACTGAGAAAGATCACATTTCGTTTAACTGGTTACTAACTTATTTTAACTAAACGTTAACGCTGTCGCAGTCAAAATACAACTGCATGACTGTCACATTTTGCACTTATAATACATAAGCAATACCTATTGGCATACCATTGGCACTTTGGCGCTTAAAAGTTGCATTGCTGCTGCATCGGAATCAAACGTGTAATAACCGCCTCTGTGGTCTAGTGGTTCGTCCACTCTTATATGACGCAGGGGTCCCGGGTTTGATTACCGGGGGTACAATGTATGCTCGGTTTGGTTGATGGTAGGTCTTATTTCAAGTCGCCTGGCTAGCTACCACCATTAAGATGGTGGTAGCTAGCCAGGCGGACTTACCTAAGTCTAACGCCATAACAACAATTTAAAAATTGTTGTGTTCCGGCAGTAGTGCGCTTCCTTCCTTCGGCCTTATCCTCACTTTATCGTCACTTAACATCAGGTGAGGTGAAGGCCAAGCACTATCCCGTTATGCATAAAAAAACGATTTAAATTAGTCGAAATGTGTCTGGGTAGGCTTATATTATTCGTTCGTTCAACATTCTACGTAGGAGTTATTGCTCGCTTTATTAATTGATCATACTTATTATCTTCATCAGGTTTTTTTAGTATTCCGAGAAGAGCATCGATTATTGAATCAGCAAAAGTATTCAAACGGCCATGTTAAAGCTTACATGAACCGCGAAATCAATCATAATAATTACTATGACACCAGTCGCAAGATATGCTAATGAAACTACCATTAATATCAAATAGTAGGTTGTCTGGGCGAATGGTTGCTCGATTAACTTAGTACCAAGTTATATTGCACTTGTTCCACTAAGGACGCTGTTACACAAGGAGAGTCTTGCACGCGAGTTGCATTTTTCCTCTAGAAATCGCCACGCGCGTGCGAGACTCGCGAGCGAGACTCCCCTTGTGTAAGAGCGTCTTAAGTTGCATTGCATTGCATAAGAAGACTCACGAAGTAACTAAACTCTACCATATGACTATAATTATTTGTGTGATTGCGACTATGTGGTATTTACACGGTTCGACTTGAAAGGTGACTTGCTGGTCGATTTTAGTCCATCAGCGCTTTTATCGGCAATCGCTGGTAAAATCTAATCACCAACCTTATTTCTATGAAGTGGCGATTTGATTTTACATGCGATTGTCGAAAAAAGCAATAATTTATTTAAGTTGACCTGAGTAAATACCATATTATTATAGTGGAGAAGCTCGGTGACGCAGTGGTTTAGCGTCTGGCCCAGCGATTGTAGAGGTTAAGCAACCTCCGCAAGGGTCGATCATGGGATGGGTGACCAAAACTTTATTATCTACCGTGCTTCGGAAGGCACGTTAAGCCGTTGGTCCCGGCTGCATTTGCAGTCGTTAACACTCACCAATCCGCATTGGGCCCGCGTGGTGGATATGGCCCGTCCTCCTTATCCACCTATAAGGAAGGCCTGTGCCCCTGCAGTGAGGACATTAAAAAATGGCTGATGAATAAGACATAGTGGATTTGCAACATATTAAACAACGCAGTATTTAATATGAAAAAGCACCAAAGTATTCAAACACTTCTTAAGCCAACCGTAATAGATTAAAAAGCACGATTCTTACTGTGAAAATGACTCATGAAATGAAACAGAAAATTCTACAGCTAGCTTGTTGTATCATATTTATTCCCTCGATTGGTGCGTTGCAGGAATTCCAAATAAACACGGCGAGCAAATAAGACACATGGCCGGCATAAAACAGAGGGATAGATCAGTAGGAACCGTTAACAGACGCCAGTAAAGGGTATCTGTGTACTCCATAGAGCTACGAACAACATGTCGCAAAAATATCACAAAAAATAACTTTCAAAGAATGCTATTTTCAAGCGTTATAAATTTCTACTTATAATATGAAATATGCAGTTGACAGGTTTTCACAAAAAATACTTTAATTATAACGTACACTAGAATGATGTGCTAGCAGAGGAAAATTTTAGTAACACTTGAATAACAATGCTCAGTTAATTTTTAGGATTCCGTACCCAAAGGGTAAAAACGGGACCCTATTACTAAGACTCCGCTGTCCGTCTGTCTGTCTGTCTGTCACCAGGCTGTATCTCATGAACCATGACAGCTAGAAAGTTGAAATTTTCACAGATGATGTATTTCTGTTGCTGCAATAACAACAAATACTAAAAAAAGAATAAAATTGATATTTAAGGGGGGCTCCCATACAACAAACGTGATTATTTTTTCTCTTTTTTGCTCGATATTAATAACGGCAACAGGTAGACAGTTGAAATTTTCACAGATGATGTATTTTTGTTGCCGCTCTAACAATAAATACTAAAAACAGAATAAAATTAATATTTAAGGGGGGCTCCCATAAAACAAACGTAATTTTTTGCCATTTTTTGGTACGGAACCCTTCGTGCGCGATCCGACTCGCACTTGGCCGGTTTTTTTACAGTTTACGCGGCAAATATTTGTTTTACTTTCAGGGGCCGCACCGGCTATCGCATCGAGCTTCGGTAAGTCTGTCCGGCTTCAAATTAAAACAGATAAATATCGAGCCCAACCAGGCCATAATCTTCCGGATAACTTCGGCAAATGCTCGTAGTAAAATGTCAATATGAAATTCCTTACTTCGATTTATCAGTTTTAAGTTGAATCTCGGCAGACCCGCCGAAGTTCGAAAAGTTAGCCGGTAGGGCCCCAGGTCAGGATTAAAGTACTTAGTACTAAACATAAAAAGAAAGTGGTAAAATGCTGGCTCAATTTTAATGTAGCCATTAAAGGGATCCGGCCATTATAGCTGTTTTCAATTATATGTAAAAACTTTCTAATATTTGTGTTGGTGATGCCCTGTATGGTACCCGGCTACTTCGGTTTACCCTGTACAGGACTCTATCGATGACTCTAAGACTGCTTCCGAACGTACATCAATCAGACTCGTGAAACTAGGATGGTGAAACCATGAGTTACTGTGAAACTCTCTGAGATGTACACCGAGCTGGTGTGGACTGTATAAATAAAAACGCCGGCTGGTTGTGGAATAACTTCAGTTTATTCCCTGATAGGGATGGTTGTTTTCGCACACTGAATCTAACTAACAACTTCGAAGAATACAATTTAAAGTTAACTAACAAGGAAAATACTATTGAAAAACACTCTATGCGATTGAACAATGAAACTACTAACAATCTCGAAACACTTGACTTTATTTTACAACTCTAATATGCAACACTTATACGACTTTAACTACGGATTTCTCGTTTACAAATTAAAACACGGAATTTAAACTTTGAAATCTATTTATCTTTGCTCACTCGCTGAATTCTTGCTAAGACTTTAAACGATGTTTTCTACCTGCGGCTGCGAATTGCGACTAACATTGACTACTAACGACTACTTTCTGTGACTACAATTGCGGCTACAATTTTATCAAAACAATTCGCTATTAATATGCTTTTTGCCCTGTGGCAAGTAGCCTACTTATCAGGACGTTCGCAGGACGTTCAGGGAAATCAGAGAGGGATGTAAACATGTAAAAAGGGGGTTAAGCACTACAAATAATAAAATTATTTTACAAACTTTTCCGCATGGAAAAGTACCAGAGGCCTCAGACCAAATAAAAAAGGGAAGACGTAGTCCTCTGAACAAAGCAGTGAAGCCAATAAAACTACGCCTTGGCGTGTACACACACAATTACACGCACACACATGTAACGAAACTACGCCTTTTCTTAACAGCCAGCGTGCGAAGCGGACGTACCAGGACGTACTAATAAATTATAAATTTCACCAAAGAAAATGCCGAATTGTGTAGTGAAAAGGTGTAAAAACCAATTTTCGACACATAAAAAGCAGGATGGAGTCACATTTCACACGAAAGTAAAATTGGAAACTAATATTTTCACTAATTCAAAATAAACATTAAGGTATTACTTGAAACACAAAACCTCAACACAAGTGTTGCCATGCCAAACGTTCTTTCTTTAAACCTGTTATTGGGTAACATGGAAAGTAACGTAACGTTATTTGTTTCTTGTTAAAAATAACGCGTTAATTATTTCTGTTACTGGACTGTTTTTACCCACGACGGACGGAACGGAATGGAGGTGGTATATGCGTTTGGGGTTAGAATACTGTGATCCATCAGTATTTAATCAGGGGCCTATTTCATAAAAGATTAGTAAATTTACTATAACAATTTACCATTGTTGTTATTGGGGTAGAACTGTTCCTAATAATTATAAAACATAATCTCTACCCCAATAAACTACTACAATGGTAAATTACTGCACTTTTTCATACTTTTATGAAATAGACCTCTGATTAAATACTGATGAGCTCAGTATTTACCACGCGTGTAGCCGTCGCCTCAGAGGTTGTTTGTTTGTCTATGTCTGTTACCATTTTCTTCGGAAACTACCAACTGGGCCGATTTCAATGCAGTTTTTGTCGTTTTTCAAAAATTACTAAACCGATTTCGCTACGGCTTTCTGTAATGGTTTTTGGCGATGCTTCTTAGACTTATAACACTTATGTTATAGTACTTAGCCGCTATGGAGTGCTGCAGCATCATGTTCTCATTTATCTCCATAACGGTTTGACCGATTTAGATGCTGTTTTTACCCGACTGCAAGAGGGTTATGTTTTTCGCGCGTATCTTCTATCTTGTATATACATATAATAATAAATATATATAATATAGTAATAAAGAATATTACATACGTAATATTCTTTATTACCTCATATCATTTAAACGGCTGAACGGATTTCTATGATAAAGATATCGTTAGATTCGTCTTGTCAGCCCAATTGTTCTTAAGAAGATGGCGTTCTAAAAAACCAACATGGCGGCTGTACGGTGCTATTATACGTAGTGGAAATGAAATATTTTTTTTAGAATACTGCTATATGGGTATCAAATTAAAGGGCTTATTATGAAGATTTCGAAAAGGTATATCATGACCGTAATATATGATAACTAAAAAGATATAAATAAAAAATAAATTATATAATTAAAAAACCCCTGCCTGCCGCAGAAAAGACAATAAAAAGACAAGTCAACTGAAAAGATGGAAACAAGACTAAATATTAAAGGCAACATAATAACATGCAGTCGGAGGTATATAATTCAAATAATTCATAATGTCACTTTCTTTATGCATGCCTCTGACAGCATGCCTTTAATATTTATCTTGTTTCCATCTTTTCAGTTGACTTGTCTTTTTATGCAGGCGGGTTTTTTTTAAACTAGATAAAGTATGAATTCTTTAAAAAAAATAAAATGAAAAGCAAAATTTAAAACTTTGAAAAAACCTACGTCACTTAAAATAGTTATTTTTAATCCTGCAATCCCTGATGGAAATGGAATATTGTGTCTCATTTTCCGGGCTTAAAGGATGAAAAAAATAGGTATTCTTAACAAAGGTAAAATAAGTAGTTTTACGAAAATATCTCCCAATTTAAATTAATTTAGGTAGGGTACTATACATATTGAAGGAAGGATGTTATGAGTTTGACTGATTGACTGATGGAAAGAACAAATCACATCATGCAACCATCAGTCACTACATTACACGGTAGGTTAATCATCAGTCACAGCCCGTGACTGTGGTTAAACTGACAGAAAAACCTACCGTGTAATGGATGCCTAACATGTCAGAACAAACATCTTGCCTTAAATACATGAAACTTTAGTATTCGTTAGTTTTATTTTTTACATTTTTCCTATTTCCTTCCTACTTCCGCCACTACTTTTAAAGCGAGCTACTCACAGCCCTGCATTCAGGGCTTTGAGAAGCTCACTTTTTCTATCTATCATTAGGCGATGGCTACACGTGTGGTAAATACTGTGATCCATCAGTATTATTTATCAGGGATCTATTTAATAAAAGAATAAAAAAGTACAGTAATTTACCATAGTAATAGTTTATTGGGATAGAATTATGTTTTATAATTAATAAGAAACATAATTCTACCCCAATAATAACTGTGGTAAATTATTATAGTAAATTCACTAATCTTTTATGAAATAGGCCCCTGATTAAATACTGATGGATCACAGTACCAGGCGTGTAGCCGTCGCCTCACACCCGAGTCAGAATGGCTGAATGCCTATCATAGTCTGCGTCTCTTTCATCAGTAATAAATAAAAGAGACGCTTTGATAGCCATTCAGAAAACTGATAAGTTTTAAGAGCTTGTAATACCCCCCTTGGGACCGTATTATGATCTCTTGAATCCAGGCAGTTTTTTGTTTTGATTCTGATATGTGATAAATAACGTTATTATTTCATAACGCGTTATTTTTATAACATTGGGGTAATATGAATTACTATGGCAACACCGGCTCACACACTAATGCATGAAAAAATTGGCTTCAGTCCCTTGCTTGGAAGACTCCGTCTTCCCTTTTTTATTTGGTCTGAGCCAGAGGCGTGGACTAAATTGTGACGTCACGCCACGTGCGTTAATGTAGCCCTTCTGATTGGTCTAGATTAATTAAAGTGGCCCCTCTGATTGGTCTAATTATTTGGGATACAAATTCGTTGATTTCTTTCCATTTCGGCGCCGGTTGTCGGCTGTCGTCAACATCCTCTTCCCGGCGAAGGCGCGCAATCCGTAGCCTCTTCGTCTGGAAGACAGCCCGATGTGCAGCGCGTCCTCTCCCTCTGGTCCGGGGAGAGTGCGGTATGGAGTGTACCCGTCAGCTCGCAGCGCGTCCCCTCCCTGTGCTCCCAGGAGGGTGCGGATTGAAGCACAATGAATTTGGAAGTAGGCCGGCGGAATGTGCCGGCCCTTGTCTCGATGTCGGCGATTTGTACCACGCCGTCGGGGCCCGGGTAAGTGCGGGCCACAACGCCACGCGGCCATGTGTTACGTGGCAGCGTGTGGTCGGCGATAATGAATACGTCGCCTGTTTTCACGTGGTCTTGGCGGCGGTGCTCGTCGTGGCGCGGTACGAGTGTGGGTAGGTACTCTCGTACCCATCGGCGCCAGAATCCGTCGGCCAGCGCTTGCGCGGCTCGCCAGGTGCGGCGATCGGATTCTTCGCAGGGTCCGGTGAATGGGAGGCCGGTCGATGACCCCACCAAAAAATGATTGGGGGTCAGTGCCTCGGGGTCATCTTGGTTCACTGACACGTGGGTCAGCGGTCTTGAGTTGACCGTGTGCTCGGCTTCGGCGAGCAGAGTTTGAAGCGTCTCTTCTTTAGGCGCTTTTTCTTTTAATGTTGCGGCGAGCCCGGTTTTGACTGAGCGCACCATGCGCTCCCAGGCGCCGCCTTGGTTCGTCCCGCGCCGGGCGGGATGAACTTCCACGTCGTGTCGTGGAGCGTCGCTGTCCTCGTCATCTCGTTGACTTGTTCACTGCCGGCGTGGCCGGCGCGGCGGTGTTCGCATTCGGCGAACTGTCCTGTGGTTGCGTGGCAACCAATAGTCCGCTGCAAACTTTCTTTTCCATATACGACGTCGTAGTTATATAACCGACTCGTTCGCGGCACGGCGGATTGATTTTCTGTGTTTTCAATTTCTCGGCCGAAGGAATCCCGTTGGGCTTGTTTCAGCCACAAGTGTGTAGCACGTTGAACGTGCTCGTTGCTCAGTGCCGCCGCTTTATCGCGGCAGCGATGCGCGAACAGCAAAACTTGCGTTGTTGCGCCGATTAAACGATTGTATATCGAAAATCGTTCGATGTCCGGCAGGGCGGCGCTGCGATCGCCGCCCGCCGCGTGGCAGACTGTTTCTGTGACGTAGGCGTCTCCCCTCTCCTCCGGTGGGCGTGGCCATTCCGATTTCGGCCGCTTCAGGAATGCGGGGCCGGTAAGCCATCTGTCGTTTTCTTTAGCGGGGACGTAGCCGGCGCGTACGGCGACATCGGCTACGTTTAGGTGCGTGGGCACCCAGCGCCATTCTTTGAGGCGTGACGACTCGGTGATCTCGCCGAGCCGGTGCGCGACGAACGGAGTGTATTTCCTACTCACGTTTCGTATCGAGTATGTGGTATCCTCTTTTGTATTAGCCAGGCGCGACTTGATGCGGGCGGCTGGCAGTCGGCGCGGCTCGGTCTGTACCCTGAGCGGCGCGACGTTGGCTTGCGCTGTGACGAGCGCAGTCTTGATGGCGCAGTCGGCGCTGTAGTGCCATCGCCAATAAGTGGCGGCGGCGGACGCTTCTTCGCTGGCGTCGTAGTCGTGGAGTTCACGGTGGCGCTCCTTTCTCCCCCCGTCGTAGCTCCGGGGGACGCGTAGGGGGTCTTTTGTTGGTGGACCCGCCAACCACGCGTCGATTTCGCCTATGTCTGGCGGCAGTGGCTCGTCCCACTCAGCCGGTGTCGTTGACCTCTTTCGCTCCTTCGTGGCCGGCCAGTCACTCCTTGCCCACCTCAGCGCAGGCGTGGAGGCGTCGATTGGACGCACTGGTTTCGGCATAACGGCGGTTGTGGCGTCGGCGTTGATAGCGGCGACGGTGAGGCCGGCTTTGGCGGCGTCGTTGTTGGCACCGGCGATGGCAGCGGTGTCGGTGACGCCTGCTTCGGCGGCTATGTTTGTTTATAAAGCGGCGGCACGGGCGTTGGCAGCCGTGTCGGTGACGCCGGCGTTGGCAGCGGCGTCAATGGTGCTGACGTTGGCAGCGGTGTTTGCGGCACCGGCCGTGATGCCTGCGGTGGCAGCTGTCTCTTCGACACCGGCGTTGGCAGCGGTGTCGGCGGAGCCGGCGTTGGCGGCGGCATCCGCGCGCAGCGTTCGGTGGAGCGGTTGCTCACAGCCGTTCTTGCCGGATATGGTGGTGGTGCGTTCGATCTGCTCCGTCCATGCCGGCTCGTTCTGCGCGTTGCCCGTCGCGATGTGCAGGACGTTCTCGGAACGTCGGCGCCGTGACGATCTGTTTGGCACCGTTCCATGAATCGCCCACCCGAGCTCGGTTCGGCTGGCGGCCAGTTGCTTCGGCCCCCCAGTTCGCAGCTCGCGGGTCACTATGAGCCCCCAGTGGTCAGATCCGATCAGGATCTGGGGCTTCGCGTTCTTGTACGCGACTTCGGCGGCTCGCAGGTGCTTCAGATGTTGCTGCTGGAGCACCCCCACCGGGATCGTTTGTGGCTTCAGGTTTAACCCCGCCAGCGTTCTGGCGGTGATGTTGTAGGCCTGGTCGTGGTGCGTGCCCTTGATGCCCACCTCGATCCGACGACTTCTTGCGTGTTGCTGCTTCTTGTTGATCCCCCTGATGTCGAGCCGCTCGAGCGGCCCGTCGGCGCCTACCCGCCGCGCCAGGTCCTCGTCCACCAACGTAACCGTTGACCCCTCGTCGAACAGCGCGTACGTGTCGACGCTGCCCTGTTTGCCCGTGATCGTCACTGGGCAAATCTTCAGTTTCACGGCGTCATTATTGGTGCTCGTGGCTGTGGTCGTCTCGGTCTTGGTGGCGGCGGCGTCCGGGGCCGCGCTGGTGGCGGCGGCATTGTTGGTGGCGACGTTGGCGGGGGCATGGGGCGCGGCGCCGGCGGCGCCGACGTCAGCAGCGGTGTCCGAATGCAGCATGTGGTGGTGTGGTCGCTTGCATCCGTTCTTGCCGCAGGCACCCTTCCTGCAGTTGACGCGCCGATGGCGGCTGCTCAGGCATCTGTAACAGACCCCCACTCCCTTCACAGTCGCCCAACGTTCGTTGTAGGGCTGCCTTTTAAATTTCGGACAGCTGGGTAACTGGTGCGCTTCGGCGCACACGGGACATCCTCTCTCTTCTTCATTCGGAGCCATGGCACTGTAGACAGGCCTCCTTCGTTGCTCCGGCCGGGTGGCCGGGGCGGCGGGGCGTGGTGGCTCCCTCCTCGCTGGCGGCTGCGGTGGGTGACTCGTCGAAACGAACCCGTGCCTGAGGGCGCGATCGGCTTCCCTCATCAAGAATTGCGACATCTTGATCAATTTGGGGCACGGGGTTCGATCCTCTTCTGCGTAGTCGTACCACCGGCTCTTCAAATGGGCACTCAGCTTCTCGAGCACCTCTCCAGCCAGCTGCGGGTTATATAAATAACCTCTGTCGACGTTGGTCAACACCGCGACGATATTCTGCACCTTGACCGCAAACATGTTGAAGTCGGTCGTGGCGCTCCCCGCCCGCGGTAGTCGGCGAAGCTCCTCGAAAGCCAGGTTGACTAGCATTTCAGGTCGCCCGAAGCACTGCTCCAAAGTTTTCATAATAACATCTGGATGTTGCGCAGTACTCATAAGTGGCGCCACTGTCTCCTTAGCGGCGCCCACTAAACAATTGCGCAGTCGCGCCAAATTTTCCATCGGTGAAAATTTATAAACTGCAGTTGTCTCCCTCATCGCCGCTGAAAACTGCATCCACTCTAGCGGCGATCCGGTGAACTTCAGTAGTTCCGTTGCTTGCCGCAGTGGCGGCCTGTCGCGTAGCATATGGTCGAGCGTGTCTGCTAACTGCTCGATGCCTCGTCCCCTCGGCGTGGCGCTCCTCCCTCGCTCCTTCGCGGCGGCGGGCCAGTCACTCCGCGCCTGCCTCGGTGCAGGCGTGGACGCGTCAATTGGACGCACTGGTTCCGGCGCGACGGCGGTGGCGGCGTCGGCGGCGCGGGGCGCGGCGCATTGGGGAATCTCCCCCCGTATGGTATCCTCGACAGCTGTTTTGTCGAGCCAGTCTCGCACTCGTTCAGCGCGTTCCGTTGGCTCGGAGTCGCGGTCACTGGCTTCACCTTCCAACTCTGCTACGTCTGCTTCCAGCTTTTTACGCACGAGGTCGGCTTCGATTTCCAGTTCCTGGCGACGGATGGTCGCGAGGCGTGTTTCAGCCTCGTACCTCAACTTCGCGACGGCGGAGGCCGTCGATCTCGTTGATCGCGCCGGCCGTGGGTACCCTACATGCTTCGGCATAGGCAAACGCGGCGCGGGTGTGGTAG
This sequence comes from Agriphila geniculea, assembly GCA_943789525.1. Classification (NCBI taxonomy): domain Eukaryota; kingdom Metazoa; phylum Arthropoda; class Insecta; order Lepidoptera; family Crambidae; genus Agriphila; species Agriphila geniculea. Next base: position 9,793,704 of record OX038883.1, read on the forward strand.
TCGCGGGTAGCGCGGGCTGCGCAGCGACGCCGATGGCATCGCTCTGCGGCGGGCGCAGCATTTCGTTAGTGTCGCGGGTCTGCGGCCTTACGTTGGCGTTAGACGTCGACGGTGACCGCGGCGGTTGGTCAAAGACACGTCGCTCCTCGGCTTCCTGTCCGTTCTGAGATCGCGTCGTAACAACCATCTTCTCAGTTCTTCTTTACTATCCGGCACTCGATGGACCAAACTGTTGGTGATGCCCTGTATGGTACCCGGCTACTTCGGTTTACCCTGTACAGGACTCTATCGATGACTCTAAGACTGCTTCCGAACGTACATCAATCAGACTCGTGAAACTAGGATGGTGAAACCATGAGTTACTGTGAAACTCTCTGAGATGTACACCGAGCTGGTGTGGACTGTATAAATAAAAACGCCGGCTGGTTGTGGAATAACTTCAGTTTATTCCCTGATAGGGATGGTTGTTTTCGCACACTGAATCTAACTAACAACTTCGAAGAATACAATTTAAAGTTAACTAACAAGGAAAATACTATTGAAAAACACTCTATGCGATGGAACAATGAAACTACGCGTGAATTTAACTAACAATCTCGAAACACTTGACTTTATATTACAACTCTAATATGCAACACTTATACGACTTTAACTACGAATTTCTCGTTTACAAATTAAAACACGGAATTTAAACTTTGAAATCTATTTATCTTTGCTCACTCGCTGAATTCTTGCTAAGACTTTAAACGATGTTTTCTACCTGCGGCTGCGAATTGCGACTAACATTGACTACTAACGACTACTTTCTGTGACTACAATTGCGGCTACAATTTTATCAAAACAATTCGCTATTAATATGCTTTTTGCCCTGTGGCAAGTAGCCTACTTATCAGGACGTTCGCAGGACGTTCAGGGAAATCAGAGAGGGATGTAAACATGTAAAAAGGGGGTTAAGCACTACAAATAATAAAATTATTTTACAAACTTTTCCGCATGGAAAAGTACCAGAGGCGTGGACTAAATTGTGACGTCACGCCATGTGCGTTAATGTAGCCCTTCTGATTGGTCTAGATTAATTAAAGTGGCCCCTCTGATTGGTCTAATTATTTGGGATACAAATTCGTTGATTTCTTTCCATTTCGGCGCCGGTTGTCGGCTGTCGTCAACAATTTGAATGTAAGATTAGAGCATTACTTTTCAATATATTGAGGAGTTCGATAGCGCAGTGGTTTAGCGCTTGGCCCGGCGATGGCGAAGGTTAAGCAAGGATGGGTGACCAAAAATGTATTATCTCGAGCTCCTCCGTGCCTCAGAAGGCACGGTAAGCCGTTGATCCCGGCTGCATATAAGCAAAATCTAACTCTCGAGTTTTAATGGCGATCTCTGATTGGTCAAGAAACTCAGTAGTTAGATTTTGCTCGCAAATTCTAACTCCCCAGTTTCGGTAGTGATATTTGATTGGTCAAAAAACTCAGTAGTTAGGTCTTGCGCGCAAACTTCAACTACTAAGTGCGCATCCACCAATGAGCGCGCTTCAAAATTCAGTTGTCAATTGTCTTTGAACATGACAGCGTATTTTAATATTGAAAAATTACTTCAATTCCTCCAAGTTTTTGCGAATATAATGCAGTAAACCCAGATCTGAACGGAACAATTTTTTTCTGCTAAACTAAATATTCCTTACCAATGAAATTTAACTTTTGTATGGAGAATTTTTAACAAGTAGCATTTTCCATTCTAACATTTATCACAATTTATTAACAACCGTGAACACTATTGTAACAAAACTTTTATTTAAGCACAAATGTTAAGGCTGGTGCATTAAATATTTATTTTTTCTTTACTAAGTATTGCTTTATTCTTAAATGTTTAAAACCTAACGCAGGAAAAGTCTTCTTCTTCTTCGATGATTCTAGCGCCCACCAAAAGCGTGTTTTCGGCCAACATTCACAAAGGCATAGCACAACCAAGTAGGTAGGACAAGTAAGAATAAATGTACTTTAAGTAGATACTAACTTGCAATTATTATGATTCGTTGCGACGCAGGTTTGGTTTTCTGGACAATCCATTTGGTAAATTGGTGTTTTTTTCTCACACACACAAACACATAATTTCAGTGATTTAAATAATTTATCAGTTGCTAGGTATTACGACCTTTTTTAAGGGATCAATGTACTCATGCATACAAACAACTTTTACTATGGGACCAACATTGAAATCGCGAAAAAATAATCAGCTGTTCCATAGAAAATTTTAAATCGAATAAATCAAAATGGATAAAACAGCAGATTTTTTTTCGCGTTTTCAATGTTGGTCCCATAGTAAAAGTTGTTTGTATGCATGAGTACATTGACCCCTTAAAATTATGTGCACTATTTAAGAAGGACCTTATATAACTATCAAGTTGACGGCTATATATGATCATAATTTGCTGTAATTTGATTTAATTTTGGTTGTTCCGGTGAAAAATGAAAGTTATCTAAAAATACATTGAAAGTGACTCCTTTTTTGTTGGCAAAAATGACCACTTTATCCGTTGTAACGTATAGCCTAAATTTCGCTTAAGTTATGTTGCCTAAAAATTTATATTTACATTAAAGTTTTGTTACAATATCGTTCACGGTTGTTAAATAAAATTGTGAAAAATGTTAGAATGAAAAATGAAATTGTTAAAAATTCTCCATACAAAACGTCAATTTCATAGGTTAGGAATATTTAGATAAGCAGAAAAAAATTTTTTCGTTCCGATCTGGATTACTGGATTATATTTGCAAAAACTTGGAAGATTTGAATTCATTTTTCAAAAATAAAATACGCTACCACAGTTGTGTTCAAAGAAAATTGACAACTGAATTTTGAAGCGCGCTTATTGGTGGCGGACTCAGTAGTTAAAGTTTGCGCGCAAAACCTAACTACTGAGTTTTTTGACCAATCAGAGATCACTACCGAAACTAGTGCGAAACTGGGGAGTTAGAGTTTGCGAGCAAAATCTAACTACTGAATTTCTTGACCAATCAGAGATCACCATCAAAACTCGAGAGTTAGATTTTGCTTATATGCATCCCGGCTACATCCAATCTGCCTTCGGCCTGCGTGGTGGATCATCCTCCTTATTCACCCATAAATAAGGCCTGTGCCACAGCAGTAGGGACAATTAAAAGGACCATCAAGCATTTTCAAGGTCTTTCAATATATAACAATATACCAAAAAAAGCGCTAGCTTTTTATGCATAACGGCTCTAAGTTACCAGTAGAATTACAGACACTAATAACTAGAGACCGGATTATATGCAAATGCATATTGCATATGCATTTGCATATTTAACCCCTTTTCAGTGGTAGTTGCATATTTTGGCAAAAAATTTGGATATCATGCATATTTACGCTCAATCTCGTTCATCGTTCAAATGTCTAACATGTCCAAACAATGGCACTCAAATTTAAATTCTGCCCCGTCACCTCAATCCATGTCTCAGTGGACGTAGAAAAGTCCTTTCTGCTTACAAAAGTATATTAAGCGATCAAAGACACAATTTGTCTTCAGAACATTTGGAAAAGTACATACTATACATTTTTAAAGGTAAATTTCAATATCAAATAAATTTTTAGTTCAATTCAATTCAATTCAATATTTATTTGCAAGTCACAAGTTGAAATAGGTGTTACAAGATTGGTAGGTACAAGTGACGCCCTGCTAGGGCACAGCAAACATGAGGGGCAACTATCGCCTCTTACTTATAAATTTAAATTAAATAATTAACACATATACTTTGATATTGTATTATAATAGTATTATATTATCTGTGATTATACTTACTTTAATATAATATGTATCTAATTAACATTCTTCGTTATATTATTATATTATTGTATCTATTTTATAGATTAAATTGCACCATATTATAATTATTTTTATTTGTAATAATGTTATGCATTTAAGCAGGTACCTATTTATATTGTAAATTACTTGTCACATTACACTTAAAGTTTGAAAAAATTAATAACTAATTGAGTTTGAAAAATAAATGTCTAATTAACATTGATCATTATATTACTATTGCAAGTATAATCATTATTTTATTGTATTATTATGTATTATTTTTAATCATATTAAAATTATTTTATTTATTTCTATTTAAGTAATATTCTGTTAGTGGAGGTATCAAAGTGGGTATTATGGATTGCCTATTTTTTTTATACTCTGTCGTTGAAAAATTCTGAAATATCATAATAACATTTGTCTATTAAAAATGATTTTAGATGGTTAATGAATAGAGTGAGCTTTTGTATATCTTTTAGGTTATTAGGGATATGATTATAAATCTTTATTACCATATGATGAGGGCTAGACGAGACGAGTTTCATGGTGGTGAATGGTTGGTTTAGTTTGTTAAAGGTTCTATTATTTCTTTTATTTGTGTTTTTCATAGGGGAGTATAGTTCTTCATGTTTTCTTACAAATCAGGTCAATTAGCGTAAGGTCAATTACACAACTTATAACTCAAGAACGGCTAAACGGATTTGAATTAAATTTAGCATACATATAGTTTATAATCTGAATTTAAACATAGGGTACTTTTTATTCTGATCAAAGATTCCCTAGGGTCCACGTAGCCGAAGACGCGCGGGGAAGTTAATAGACCTTTAACTCCAAAAATACTAACAATTGATTTAAAGTTTGTTTACAGTTAATATTGGTCTAAAAAAAGCCGTTCTAATGATATATCATTCGTTAGTAGAGGATGTATAGAACAACTCCTTTGACCATCTTGCCCATCATCCATATTTTTCACATTTCCTGAGCGAGTAGCCCTAAAATGGTTAGAAATTCGAACAAACTGTACAGAACTAAAGTTATAGAGAATTTTATAAGCTTTCATTTCATCATTGAACATTTTTCGCCACAACGCACCATTTTTGAGATATTGGCGAAAAACCTAAAAGTGGTACCTTCTCCCCCCCCCTCCACCCTCCGGCTCACCTCCGAGACGTCAGGACTTTTAGTATGTTAACTTCCTAAGTATCCTGAACAAGTTTCAGGAGAAATCGCTTAGGTCCCCTCTCATGCATTCTACAACTCCTTTATTGATTGGACTATTTGTATCAATTACAAAATTTATTTGACATGAAATTTACCTTTTTTATTTTTATATATTTACCTTTATTATATTATTTTCGCAAATACGATTGTTATCGTTGAGTAATAATAATAATACCTTTTAAGAATAAAAAAACCTTCAAAAGCGTCTTTTTCATGTTGCATATTTTGGTCCTTTTTATGGATTTTCGTGCATATTTTAGCCATTTTTCTTGCATATTTGCATGCATATTTTGAGCTTTTTATGTTGCATATAATCCGGTCTGTACTAATAACTTTCATTATTTTAGAAATAAGGTTGTTTAAAAAAAATCTTTTTGTTGATTTCCATTTTTTAAGTCTATGGTATAAACACGATCAGACGGACAATACACACGGGATTGTAGGCAAACATGATTCAAGGTAACGGTGCTGCGTAGCAATAATGTGTATGTATATTTGTCTTTTACAGGGGATATACGGAATATACCTTTGTTCGAAGTAATCAAATCCATTGTTTTTTATCTTTAATTTCAGGGAAGACTTCAGCACAAAATATAAAGTATACAAAAGATACGAGTCAGACTATAGCAGTTCGTATTGCAACAAAACAAATGACGGAAATGTTTTCGAACGTTAATATTTTGTAGCTACGGAGACTACTCAAACTTTTCTTTTATGTACCACCCCTAACAAATACGAAGAAAATTAAAATATATTGCTCATTTATCAGAAAACTTATGGGGTATTTACATGGATGATTAAAGCCGCACAACTTTCTCCGCACGGTAAAAATCGACTGTGCAAATGGCAATTCGGCCTAGGCCGCAGGTGATTGAATAATTTTTTTTTTATCCGATGGCCAAAACTGGAACTACGTTAGTACATATTGTTGCCTACTTGAAGCGACTTGCTAAGTGACTAAAGACGACCGTCACAGGTGACTAAAATCGACTCATGTAAATAGCCAATAGGCATGTTGACTATTTTTTTTTTATTTTATGTTACATAAATTATCCCTAAAGAAAAAGAAACATTTGTATAAGAATTATTACGCTAGCATGAAAACTGCCCGAGATATCACAGTTTGAAATGCACAAAATTGGACTCATCCAAAAACGCTCCATACTAACGGCCACCAAGTTATGACGTCACGCCTTCCTACGTTATATGCAACGCGTAGGAAATTTGTTCGGCAGCTATATTAAATATTGTGTTTATCAAAATGGTTTCTTTGACAAATTTGCTATAAATTTTACGGACTAATTAAATGTATTATGTATTTTAACAAATTTTAGACTTTTTAAATGGACTTGTCCACCCAACTTTGAAGGGTCATAAAACAAATAATACGCAATGTATAAAACCAAGAGGTATACAAGCTACTCCAAAAGTTTGATATGTTTACGATTTTTATTAGTATTTCGTTATTTTATTCATAAGTCAACATCCCTATTAAGTATATGAGAGTGTGTCTGAACATAGCACAGAGTGTTAGTAATATTTGTATTCATACTAAGTCAAAGATTGCAACCCTCGTTCGACGAACGTCGTAATAAACATAATACTTTCTTTATGAATTTAGAACAAGCATAAAAAGCCTAGACGTTTTGAGCATGCAATCGGCTCGTTTGCCATAACCCATTTTAATTTACTTTCCCTATAATTGAGGTGTCGATTTGAGGTATTAGGGCAGTAAACCGACTGGATTGAAATACGTATTTTGTTTCATAATGTTTACTCAGAGGTTATTATCCCAGATATTACTGACATATAATATTGTTTTCGAACTTAATGATTTTTTGGATGCGGCCTTATAACTCTTAAATAACACGGGGAAAAATAATAAAAAAAATCTTTTCCTAGTGGAAATTCGGAAAATTGCTGTTGTTTATAAACAACGGTAGTAAAATATGCTACTATTGTGGTGTGTTTTATAAATTACACTATTTCATTACTATTCATTATTTTACTGGACCTTCAAACAAAAATAACTGTAAAAAAAGAAAAAAAATCACATGGTGAGATGGATCTCAAAACAGGTTTTTGGGTGCAATGTAACACTGCATTTTTTACAAAAAATTAGCGTTTTTACAAAAATGCACAGCGTAACTGTCCGTCTCTGTACTTTACAATGTGCCCTATGCAATCATATCGTGAGGACTCATGAAGTGTTCCACACGCACGACCAGGCATCCGCTGATCCTTTTTGAAAGTTTCTGAAATTCCGGGTGCTATACTCCTGCGAAATTTTAGGTGATCATATTCACCTTTTAGAAGTTGCCATGCATAATACAAAGTCATATCCAGGCAGTATGCAATCAGTTCTGTACACGGAAATGTTTTGGTCAGAGCGGTACCTAGTTCCTAGAAGGTATGTACCTTCTGTTTGGGAACACTACACTTGAAGTTGTTGACCATTATGTAAACCTAGGACAGGCAGTCCAGTTAGGTAGGTAAGTCCAACTTCGAGAAAGAGATCTCTCGTCGAATCCAATTCGGATGGGCAGCATTCGGGAAGCTACGAAAAATTTTCGTGTCCGATTTACCTCAATGTCTCAAGACGAAAGTCTATGACCAGTGTGTGTTGCCAGTGATGACTTACGGCAGTGAAACGTGGTCGCTAACTATGGGTCTCATAAAGAGGCTCAAGGTCACCCAGCGTGCAATGGAGAGAGCTATGCTCGGCGTTTCCCTGCGTGATCGAATCGGAAATGAGGAGATCCGCAGGCGAACTAAAGTAACCGACATCGCTCGAAGGATTGCTCAGCTGAAGTGGCATCAGTGGGCTGGACACAGCGAGAGGAACCGATGGGCATTAGGGAGGAAAGGTTCTTGAATGGCGACCGCGCCACAGACGACGCTCTGTGGGTAGGCCTCCGACAAGGTGGACCAACGATCTGGTGAAAGTCGCGGGAAACCACTGGATGCGGGCAGCGCAGGACCGATCGTCGTGGAGATTCTTGGGGGAAGTGTGAACGACACCCACTGCTGGGTATAGACAAAGCAGTGGGTGTCGCACGGCTGATATGATGATGATGATGACTTGGTTTTTATCCCCAGTATCTTCATCTGTAACGTCAGCATTACAGTTTTCTGGTGGAAATATAAGAAAAGAATCTGATACAGGACTTTCATCGTCATTTTCCAACTCCTCGACAATTACATTCAGCGTCAAATTTTAAATCCTAAAATAAAACAAAGTAGTCCATTTTACTACTGGCGTTTATAAACAACACAAGTTATATTTAGCTATAACTTCTGTCTAAAGGCTCTAAAAATATATAATTTAATATTTTTGTGGCATCTGAAGGAACAAAAATTACGATTTCTGTAAATTATTTCCAAAGAATATGAAACTTATTGTAAATACTTACTTTGATAAATTTTTCGTCGAAATCTGCTGAAATAACTTTTTAATAAAACACAAAATGTATTTAATCAAGATGATTTACCGAATCATGGCGATTGAAAAAGCGCTTGCCTATCAAGTAACACAAATAAAATAAAATAAAAGTACCCACATTTTTTTCAATATTTTTATATCTTATGCGTTGTTTTAAAACAACGGTAGTAAGAAGTGGGTGTACGTTTCTTGAACTTGATCAAGGTACTAAGACTGAATTCATAATGTAGGTTTTTTTTTAAAATTTGCCTAAAAATTTCGTTGTATTTTAACGCAAAGAAAAATTAGAAATACGAATGGCATCCACATAGACCTGCTAACTATGTAATTAGGTACATACGTCAATTGAATTGTATTTCAACACCCATTAAATTGTAAAGCCTTTACTATAGTATAACAAAAAGGCAAAATCTTTTTTTATAATTATCTAACTACCTATTTTTAACTTAAAATACGAGTACACATAATTTATCGGTGGTAGTTTTTCATAAACCACAAAAATCTATGCCACTTTTTGGCAAAACAATATTCAAGTAAGGAACTACAAATTCTTTACTAATTGTACCCAAACCAGACGCAAGTCTTCAGTATAAGCTCGAAGCGCGCGTCTCATCCCCGGAATACTTAAATAAATAACGTTTAAAAGGTATTTCTTTGTGCCGATACACTAACGACTGATTTGTGAACAGTCGTCGAGGCTTTGCAAAGAATAACAATTAAATTACGCAGAGGTTACACCTTAAATCAGACCGCAGCTATAAAATAATTTAATAAACTTGAATTCAATTTTAAAGTTCCGAGCGGGTAATTTCATAAAAATGTGAGCAGCTTTTTTGCTTCAGTTGTCCCGTGACCACGACCCCTGGAAAGGTGTCGAAACGTCGGGAAACCCAAAAACCAACAAATCAAAATTAAATAATTCTAAAGTAACATCTGAATTAACCAATATACGCACTGTAATCCGTAAAAAGTGTTTTATTTCTAATAATATTTTCATTTTTTTGTGGAATAAAAGAGCTCAATTATTAATTACGAAATCTATTCAAGCTTTATAGTAAAATCTTGTTTTCTACTTTATTTTTCTTAAGTAATTTAATGAGATCACATTTAAATGAAAAATGCTGTCACATTTTAACTTGAAATTCTTATTTTATTATTGTTAAAAGAAATATGATAGTCTAAGTGCTACATTTACATAAAAAAAACAAGAAATATTCTGTGATTAAGACTTATATTTAGAATGTAAAAAAACGTTTTTATAAAGAAACGTATTAAGTAAAGCTTGTCTAAACATACAATACTTGTTTTTGCTTTTAAAGTTATTACAATTAAGTCTATTTTTCTAATCACTTTAATTATAATATTATTATACGTTTTTGCTATACTTACTGAGGTATAATGAACTATGCACTAGAGCAGACACTGCAAAGAATTTTTTTCGTCACCTTTCATGGACCTCGATTCATACATTTTCGGTTCATTTAATATAGGACTGTGGCGGTTGCGCTCCATTTTAGGTGAGCAAAAATTTTGTTAGCGGTGTCTGTTCTAGTTCTAGTACATAGTACATAATACTTCAATGGCTACGCCTCTACTTCAACCTCATTGCCATCGGTTCATTCGAGTTGCGTATCTGTTAATACATAATGTTTACCTAATCTATGAGAAAGGAAGTTCTTTCTAAAAATAGGAAGAATTCAACTACAAATGCACAAGTCTTTATTATTGGCATGCTTTGTCGTGCGTGTGTTCAGAAAGTCCTTGGAGGGGACTTAAAATTATCCGGGAATGCAAAAAGGCATTCATGTCCAATTCGTTGGCCTTATTGAACATCTGTTATATTACTTCTTTGATGTATGGTAATTTCAGTAAATGGTAATTTCAGTAGTAGGTACATTCTAGGTACCTACCTCTAATTTTTATTAGTTTATTTAGGTATTTAAGTAATTTTAATTATTAGAAATAGGTGTGATGATGTTTTTGTCATGCTAATTCAAAATTAATCCAACAAAGTAAGTTCTTATATTCATATCAAACCCAAAACCTACTAATAAAATAATTAACAATATAAATAATTTGCTTACAATCTCTTATTACCAAACGAAATTCAATTTTAACGGCCCGTAAATATCGATTTTGGCCAAAACATAAACAATGTCAAACAAAGTTTGTTCCCTTCGAGAACATCATAACAATTTAGTAAAATATAACCTGATTTCAAAACAGCCCACCTGGTTTTGTCATGATGTTTGTTTTAAATGTTTGAGTGCAGATTTTGTAGAAAAAAGGCCTATTTTACAGGTTACGGGTGAATTATCCTGCCCCCATGAGGGGTCCGTTGGGATGGAAAAAAAAAACTGGCCCTACCTATCCTACTAATAAGTTTCAAATATAATATCTAATTGATGATGTCATACAAGTTAGTTTCATTTGCAATTTTTCTCTCAAAATCATCTTAGTACAACGCGGCTTCCGTCCGGAACGGAAGCCACGTTGCTCTAAGGAAATCACCATAAGTATTTACAGTAGTTTAAGTTTAAATAATTAATTAACTTTTTATTACTAATTAGTTTAAATGATTAAATTATCAATTATTATTAACAAAAAGAAATGCAGAACATTTTCCTTTAACACGTCGTCAGCATACGCCTAACTTCGGTAGTAAGTTGGCCTAAGTTGGCACCTGGCCAGCATATGAAGCGTTTGAACTAATGCTATAAATCTAATTGTTGAAAGACAGTAGCCCGTCAAACTTGTACTGTAAGATCGTTTGAACAGAACGCTGGTGACGTCATTATACTGCACATACGAGATTTATAAGCTATCTTTCATATCGTGGTGTTGTGGCTAGAGAAGAGAAATTAAATAGTCAGTTCTGTCGCACATGATATTTAACATAGTCTTAACTCAAAAAACGTAGTTTTGAGATATAGCGTTTCAAAGATTAAAAAAATCATAGTTCCTGACTGTGAAGTATTTAAGACCTGATAGATATATAGTTAAAAAGCTACATTCTTCTATTTTGTATACATAAAAATAAAGTCTTTGACACTAATATATAAGGATATACAAGCTACTTTATAGAACCACCTAGAGTGCAAATAGTATTAACTAAAAAAACAGGAGTAAAAATAAACAAGCAAAACAGTAATAACTCAAAATTACAATTAATTTTATATAAAAGTTGACAGGCAAAACAGTATCAAGTCACAGTTAATAAGCTCACATTTGTAAATTATTTTCTGATTTGGTGTGTTAACTCGAGATGTAACACAAACTTATGTTTTGGTAGCCTCGGTACTATTACCGAGGCTGTCGTAGTTATGAATGTTTTACCAGATTGTAGAGAAAAAAATGCTAATTCCGAATATATAAAATAACTCAAAATTATTTTTTTTTGAGTTAATACTATGTTGAATATCATGTGCGACATGTCAGTCACCGAACCCGGCGACCGCTTTCTGGCAAAATATTCGCGCTCTTCGAACTGAGGGTCAAAAATGAAAACATGTCAATCATATTGAATCGTACCTATTATATTTATTTCCTTTTATTTTATGATTATTTGACGAGTTCGAATATATAGTGTGGTGGTTGCGATTGCGACCAAATACAGAGTTCTGAGTACTTAAAACTTTTCTTTTTGATAAACGAGAACGAAAACATTAAGTCCGCCATCTTTCAGATTGCCAGATCACTGAGAAACATCTTATACCTGTAATTTTTAACACCATCATATTAGCATAGCATAGTGACATATTTAGTTTGCTAACCAATCGGACTTAGTACCTACAAGTAAACTTTTCAAGAATATGTAAGAGTGTATGATACAGAATTGAATGAAATATTCAGATAAAATAAATGACTTCTAATACTAATTACAGTCCCCTCCCCCGTGACCACAGCAGCTGCAAAAAAAATCAAAAATCAAACTAAATTGGTATTTTAATAACCAAAGTATTTTCAATGAAACCGCGCTAGTATCCGTTAAAAAGTTTTATTTCATGTCTACTGAGCGCGTAAGCTTGAGATGTGAATAAATTCTAATTCTAACTCAATTTTTTACCAGATCAAATTCAGATTCCTTAAGAGCACATATACCAAAATGGCGAAGTTTAAGTTAACTTCCATCCTTTATCACATCAGACGCAGTCGCAGCTCACAACACGCAAACTTTCAATTGCAAAGTTGGTCTAAGTTGGCACCTGGCCAGCTCGGGACAGAACTAATGCTATAAATCCAATTATTCAATTGGAATTGCACGAAGACAGTCGCCCGTCAAACTTACACGGTTCGTATTACATAGGTAGGTATCTTATTTTCTACGGGATATGAGAAATTGTTCATATTCGAGAATCTGGATCACAAAGCTCTTCTCAAAGTATTATTGCAGCTGTGAAAACGAACGTTATTTTCAGAACATTGCTATTCCATTTCACCAACAAATCGACTGAGTTACTAAGTTGGTGGTAAATTACCCAACTGAAACTCAACTTCTATTTTGACATTACACTCACAGTTTTAACCTGAAATTAGGTATCAGTAACAGTATTTTTTGTTATTTAACCCAGAGAACATAACAACGACGGCAATATTACAGAACTACGTTTTTTATGTACAATGGGATAGTGCTTGACCTTCACCTCACCTGATGTTAAGTGACGATAGGACCGAAGGTGGAAGCGCACTACACCCGGAATCCTCATCACTGACGAACTGGCTATCTTACCTCTAACTGCCGGAACACAACAATTTTTAAATTGTTGATATGGCGTAAGATGATGGAAGCTAGCCAGGCGGACTGGAAATAAGCCCTACCACCAACCAAACCGAGTACAGATTGTACCCCCCTAAGAGTCGAAACCGGGACTCCTGCGTTATACACCGATGGGCGAACCACTAGAACAAAGAGGCGCTAAACAAGAAAATTACGTATTTTTTACTGAGTGAGTAGCAACCTTAGTAAACATAAATATTACGTAGGTACCTAATCTAACGTGTAACACAATTAATAGCTAAACCAGAATATGGTTGATACGGCAAATTACATTCAATCGAAAGGGCATACAACTGTAAACTTCATCGCTGTTACAGACACTGGACTTGCTAGCTATGATAGTTCATTTAAGCACGGATCGTCTCGACTTGGCTCTATTAGGTGAAAGCACTGCACTGGCGTAGCTGTGGCGCAGGGCAGTAACATCTATTGCTTATTAGCAGGCAAAATCTAGAAGTTAAGAAAATGTAGTCATTGGCTTTTCCACTGCACTTTTAGATATTCTATGAAAATAAGTACTGGCGAAGCTGCCGCAACACAGTTGTGTTCTGCCACTGATTTGATTGCACCCTAGTGAAAGCTTGGCAGCGTGCACCTGATAACCTTAGTATCGAAAACATTTGTAAAATATAATAATGTGCTGCTCACCGCCAAGCAGGTCGTTGCATACATGTTGTCATCATCATTACTGGATTCAATGTATATGTTATAGTCAAACCCCGAAGTCCAGGCGCTCTTAGGTTTGCCTAGTCAAACCTCAGGTTTGACAAGAAGGCTTAGTCAAAGTCCAAAACTAATAGCATGTTTCGGCCTTTGACTAGACAAACCTAGGAGAGACTAACTTAGACAGGCAAACATCGAAATGCAATTCGATCAAATCGGGGTTTGACCAGTCAGACTTAATTAGGTACAGAATATGTTTCTTTGTATTTAAAAGTATGAAAAACACAATCTTTAGAGTGATAATTTAATAAAATTAATAATCTTCCTGTGAAACACAGATTTCTGTTGTCTGTTAAAAAAATAACCATGAAAGGTGAATGCGCAGGCTACATACAAAATTACCCGAGCTCCGGCGCAAATGAAATCTATCTCAGGTTTTAGTCCCTTTTATGTGCATAACAAAAAATATATGGGACCTCTGTGATCGGTGACTAACATAAAAAAACTGCAATCAGGCGCTAATATTGGAATGATATTACCAACAAAATGATTAAGTAATATATTAAATAATGGTAAGTACATGATTGACAACAAGATTGTGTAGTATTTCTATTAAAATCATACAAACAAAAAGTCTTCACATAAAAAAATCAAAATATTTTTTAGGTTACTTAAATGTTTTCTGCTAACATTTTAATTTTGCAAACAGTGAGAAGGCCATGCAACTAGCGTACTTAAAGAAGAATAAAATAAAATCATAGTAACACGACCTCTTTGGCTGTCGTCATTCTGCATAATGGATACTGACCTGCATATATTTACACTGGACTTTATTTGATTTCCGCCATTTTGGCGCTGTAGGACGTAGCGTGAGCATAGCGTGCGGGACATGGTACTTAAGTTTGAAGTCTGGAGAGACCATCACGGCAACCATTTTCATATTGTACGTCAAAATTAGTTCTTTAGACGCACGCTAGTGGCGTTTCAAATGGGCACAAAATCATACAGACAGCCAGTCCAGTTAAATAAAAAAAAATGTTTTCATGTCAGTGATAATTGACGTTTATTTATTTCTTTCTTTTGTTTAAATCACATTACGTATGATAAAATAATAAATAAATAATAACCCACCACGGGGGCCCCAATGCGGATTGGTGGGGTGTTAACAACTGAAAATGCAGCCCATAACAATGATATATCATTGGCCATAAATAACGGCTTAGCGTGCCTCTCAAAGTCACGGAGGAGCTCGAGATCATTTTTGGTCACCCACCCCATGACCAAGCCTTTGGAACTGGTCGCAATCACTGGGTGATGCGCTTACTTACTGTGCAATCTAGCTCCTGCTCCATATATTCCCTAATATTTTTGAAAATATACCTTTAGCTTCGTAAAATCATTCTAATATTAGCGCCTGAAGGAATATTCATTGCAGTTTTTTTTTATGATAGTCACCAATCACCCACATATTTTTTTGTTAAACACATAAAAGGTAGGTAAACACCTGAGATAGATTTCATTTGCGCCGGAGCTCGGGAATTTTTGCGCATTCGCCTTTAAGACGATTTACGACGTCTTAAATTTGTAACCTATCACGTGACCTACAGGAGTAAGGCAGCTTTGACTAAATCTAACATCGGAAATGAATGCTGTTTTTCATACATATTTAGGTTAATCTTAGTCAAGCTGCCTTACCCCTGTGGGCCACGTAATAAGTTAGATGGTTATTATTTTTTACAGACAACAGAAAATTTTGTTACACAGAAAGATTGTTGATTTAGTTACTTTTTCACTCTAAAGAATGTATTTTTACACATTTACATACAAAATAACACATTCTGTCCCTAATGACGTCAAACCCCGATTTGATCGTATTGAGTTTCGGGGTTTGACTATCCAAGTTGGTCTCTCCTAGGTTAGACCGAAACACGCTTTAGTTTTGGACTTTAACTAAGCCTTCTTGTCAAACCTAGGAGCGCCTGGACGTCAGGGTTTGACTATAACATATACACAAATCTTATACAAACTGTATTTTTTGATATCCCATAACTCTGAGGTTGTATTCTATAGGTCAAAATTATCAATTATATTATTCATAATATATTATGTATTCATAAGTTTGGTGTAAAAATGCATAGTTTTGGCGATTTTCTGTCTGTCTGTCTGTCTGTCCGTATGTCACAGCCACTTTATTCCGAAAGTATTAAGACTACACAGTTGAAACTTGATAGGTAGATGTATTCTGTTAACCGCTTAACGAATTTAATACAAAAATAAGAAAAGTAAAAGATTAAGGGGGGGCTCCCCATACATGGAACTGAAACTGAAAAAAAAAATTTCTTCAAACCAACACGTGTTGGATATCTATAGATAGGTCTTTAAAAATGACAATGAGGTTTCTAAGACAACTTTTTCTCAAAGTCAACCGTTTGAAAGATATTTACCGCCAAAGTGGTAAAATGTGTGTGTCCCCCCCCTTTAACTTTTGAAATAAGAGAGTGAAAAATCTAAAAAAAAAATATGCTGTAGATCTTAATAAACCCTTTCAACCAAAATTAGTTTGAACGAGATATAGTAATTAGTTTTCGAGATATAGCACATTTTCCAAAACCACAAATATAACTTTGTCATTCATACCAACACTGTGAAAAACAAAGTTATTTTTGCAGACGAAAAATGATAGGTGGTATTAAATATGGTATGGTATAAGGTAACTACGGAACCCTACGGCGCGTGGCCCGACACGCACTTGGCCGGTTTTTTACTATAATATCAATGATCACAAACGTAAAGATGACGTTTATAAACGTTTTTTTCAATAAAAGCTATAGCTTTTATTGAAAAACTACCTAATTACGATTTTCATGGAAATGCGACGTTGTCTTATTTTACATTGTTTTGCTATATTTTGTGGCATAGGTAGTCTTAACGTTATTGAATTATTTTGTATGAAATGTGAAAATAAAAAAGATCTTTCAGCTCTATCATCAGATCCTGGACACTATTTCCCAACAAAGTACTCGTCAAGACGATTCTAACGAGCCCAAGCTCGATGGGGTAGCGTGGTTTTATTAAAGAATTCCTGTGTCCTTCTTCCGGCTCCATCATCAGACACTGAAAACCATTTCTTAACAAAGTACTCGTCAAGACGATTCAAACGAGCCCAAACTCGATGGGGTTGCACGGTTACAATATTGAGTAATATGGCATGGCCTACCAGCTTAATGACCTCGTCTCACATTAGAGAACTCGTTAAGACAATTCTAACAAGCCCAAACACGATGGGGTTGTATGGTTTCATCATAGAGTTCCTGTGGCCTTCTTCCGGCTCTATCATCAGATCAGCTCAATGGCACCATAATATTGCATTGTATTCTAGTTCTGACCTATGTTCAAAGTTTTAAGTCTCTAGCTCATCGGGAAGCTAGTATAAAATCGTACGCAAACTTTGTGGACAAACAAACGACAAAGCAACCTAATAAAAACTGGCTTGGTAACTCTAAAAAAAAATCTGAATAACATCATAATAAAAACTTATAAAAATAGGCTTCCAAACGTTTGATTTAGTAATTTTGAAAGACAGTGATATGATTTTTCATACAAATGTACTAAATTTCGTCAAATTTCTGGTGAAGTGAGATAGTGAAAAAGATTTCGTGAACTGCCTTGCCTTAAGATTCACATTTGTATCTGCCAAATATATTCGAGAAGCTGAAAACATTCCTATGTTATTTGCAATGAGCAGATGGCTTTAATTAGTGGTCGCCGTTCATAGTGTTTTAATTGGTCATAACTTATTTACCAATTAATTACATACAAACTACCGTTTGGGAGAAGATCTCATTTGCCATTAAAATTTCGCAGCTGTTAAATGAGTCAATACCAAACATCGTGTTACCCAAAATTATTTGGCCTATTTCGATATTATTAGTAGTTGATTTTAACATATATTGGTAAATGTAGGATTTGTTTAGTAACAACTTTTACCCTACATTTTATGTTTAATAATGAAATAAACGGATCTTAAAACTATAAGGTTGAATCATAATCATAACTGTATTTTCTGCGAAAACATGACAGCTATCATGCTACACTGCAATTTTGTGGTAATGGTAGGTACAATGATTGAGCAAAAACAAACACTAAAGGATGCAGAAAAACTATGGGAAAATTTATGGTCACTAATGAGTGACACTTATACGATACGATATTGAACTGACTTTTGTAGAAAAACGATAATAAAATTATAGTGTATTAAGTTTTCTAGTGAACATCTTATTACAGTGCCCTGCGTTTTCAATACAACAATGCGTTTAGGGCACTATTACGGCTGCCGCGGTTTTGTAGCGCGTCCGCGATGTTCGCGTTGGCGGGTGTGGATAGCTTCGAAGCTATCATGCGAGAAAAGACGGCGTCATTGTTATACAGAATGCGCAGCAGCAGTCACAGCGTCCTTAGAAAGATAGCCGACAGTGAGGAGTGTCCCCTGATTGGTTTTATGATTTATAAAATTACGTCATTTCTAAAAATAGAATACTAACATAGTTTTAAGTCTTTTACTAACACAATGGATTGAAGTTGTCCGAAATAAATCGTATTTTTTTATTTATTAAAATCAACATATTACTTATGTTAAAAATGTTATGTTTTTAAATCACGTCAATTATTTCTGGGCAGGATTTAAGTAGTAGGCAGTTAATTGTATAAAAATTAAACTACGTAGGTAGGTAGTTAATTTACTTCTAAATAATTATTGTGGATAGATTTATAAACATACATCTTTGAAATGAATTACCTACTATCCTACTAATATTATAAATTAATGTGAAATTTTGTATGTTTACGAGTAGATGTTTGGACGTTTGTTACTTAATCACCCAAAACGAATTCGGATTTGGATGTTTGGCACGAAGAAAATTAATAGCCTGAATTAAAACATACGATACTTTTCATCCCAGTCAAAGGTTCCCTAGATTTTTTTTCGATGGTCCATGCGGATGAAGTCGCCGGCGGAAGCTAGTATGTAATATAATAACATTGAATATATATTTTTATACAGAATAAGATGATTCTGCATATTTTTCTTTCATATTTGAATGTGATTAGTGTCTACTCGCATCGGTGGTTGTAAAGGGCTTTGAAAATAATTATATGTTACGGTCGATATTAACCATCGATCATTTTAAGTACTTTAGTGTTACTGAAGTTAATTTCCTAGAATTATGTAACTATTGTATTTTCTTCATAGTACAATTGAGTATGATTAAGATTAAGGTTATCAAATTCGATCATTAATACACGTAAAATTCAGAAACACTGAAAGCAGAACATTGATAAACTTTGAGAAAAATCTACCTATAGGAAAAATTATAGCGGTATTTTATGAGAATTTTTCATATACTTTCTCGTACCTATAGGTACTTAAGGCTGTCGATGGAAGCAAAATACAAACCCGTTCTTTTAAATCCCTTTGTTTCAATTGCAAGTGATACAGCAGTATTACTACCAGTAGTACCACGGGTAAAAAAAATCCCGTCGCAAGGATCTCGAAAGCGCAGTAGTTTAGCGTCTGGCCCGGCGATTGCGAAGGTTAAGCAACCTTCGCAAGGGTCGGTCATAGGATGGGTGAGCAAAAATTTATTATCTGGATCTCCACCGTGATACAGAAGGGACGTTAAGCCGTTTGGTCCCGGCTGAATTTGCAGTCATTAACACCCACCAAACCACATTGGGCTCGCGTGGTGGGTTATGGCCCATCCTCCTTATATCCTTATTCGCCCATAAGGAAGGCCTGTGCCCCAGCAGTGGGGACAGAAAAAAATGGCTGGTGACCACCCGTTGGTGTAGCTTGAACTCTGACATTTCTAAACTACAGGTTATTTTTAGTATACGAAACCTGAAAACTGTTTGTTCAGAATCAGTTATAGAATCGATTGCAATATTTTTATGACACGTTATAGGTATTTTGACTAAATAATATTTACAAAGCCATAATAAACGCACACCCTACTAACGGGACACCACAAAAATTCATGAGTTTTTAAGGTATCATTATCATTGTACTTCCGTGAGTGTGCTCAAGAGCTGCATGAGCTCATTCCACCTTCTCCTTTCTACTATCGGACATCCAGACGTACTGCGGGTTACCACCCGTTCTTGGTTGATATACCCTTTCTGCGTACCAAGCGCTACTCCACATCGTTTTTAATGCGCACAGCTATGGAATGGAATTCCCTGCCGGCGCGGCGTCTGTGTTTCCGAGTGCATACAACCTGACTCTATTTAAGGTCAGAGTGAATAAGCACCTTCTGGGCAAGCTCGCTCCATCGTAGGCCCTGTCTTTGCTTTTGGGCTAGACTGGGGTCAAGAGCAAACCCATTTATGATAAAAAATAATAAAAAAACTTTTTTTTTTCATAGTGAATCTGAAAATGAAAATATGTGACCCGTGTTTCTGCTTTCATATATTAAAAAAATAATGTTGTATAATTATACCATTACACGTTTTTGCACATTACACGTTCAGATTTCTGGCTGATTATTGAGAGATTCCTAATCACAATGACATTCCGAATCCTTTGCGAGGTTAACTAATAAGCGCTCAGATTACTGGAAATGATCAAACGGCTATGTCAATTCGTGGAAATCGGCTTTGCGAGGGTTATTATCACTTAATAATAGTTTAACATTGAAAATGTTTGTTTTCGTGATTGAGTATAGTTCCCCGATTTATAAAATTGTGAAATTTGCTTCTGGTTTCGCAGATTTCAAGGTTACGCGAATGAACTATATGTCAAAATGTGCGTCTACCAGAGGACTTCAAAGTGCAATTTGAATTCCTAAAATCAATCGGTAACTTTTAGAGATTTTTCCAAAATTTGTGAATGCTAAATCACAAATTTAAAAATTTCACTTTATTGCACACAGATATAACTTTTCACCTATAGTTTGATTGTAAGAGATTGCATTTTACCAATAAAGCCACTTTTTATAATTTATTCTTAGTGATTGTTTTAACAATAAAAAAAACTAAGAAAAAAGACATGAACTATGATTTAGTTTTCTTGAAAGTTATGGGGCATTTACACTGATCAAAGGAGTTACCTCATGATAGGAAAATGTATTATTAGGGTGGGTACTCACTTAGGTTCGCGAACCTCCGCGCTCCGCGAACATGCACCGAAAAAATCGTTTATCCTCTGCTGGAACAGGGCGCCCAGGTGTGTACGTGAGCGAACACGTATGCGAACTTGGTTCGCACAGGTACACACTGTAGCCAAAGTAAAAATATTTGTTTTTGCTATGGATCACTGTTCGAGGTTCGCGGAGCGCGGAGGTTCGCGAACCTAAGTGGGTACCCACCCTTACACCGACACAATCGACAACTTTTGTTCAAGTTCAATATAATGCACCATTTAAGCTTACTAGTTCCGTAGTATATCATCATACCCCGTTATCGCGGGTGCACGAATGATTGAAGCCAAAGACAAAGTACGAAAGAAGGTCCATTTTTGATTATTTTGATAATTCTGCCTAATCCCACTCAACCTCTAAGAGAATATACCGGTAACACATATTTATCTGAAATTCTAATTGAAGTGACGGTTTTATGCAAATACGGAAGGGTTGTCACAAATTGTAAATTTGGAAGGTGGTCTTTTACGACCCCCGGGTACATATTGGTATTAAAATAATGAAGTAGGGGTGGCATATTTTTAAATAAAAGTTTTATTAAACGGCTTTCTTTATACGCTGCCTGCCGATATTGCCGCACTCGCTCGTAGTTTCACGTACTTACTTGATTGCCACAGTCACACGCATGGTTCGGAAACCAGGTTAATATCGTAAAAAAATCAAGATGGCGGCCAACTTTTTTGTTTTTGGGCCGACTTCGAATAAACTCGGTTTGGGGCACTATTTTGACAAGAAAACAGCAACGCAATGTTAAAAATATCAAAAATCAAAGATGGCGACCAACTTTATTGTTTGGTGGCCGATTTCGATGAAACTCGGTTTTTGGTTTTATTTTGACAAGAAAACAGCGACGCAATGTTAAAAATGACAAAAACCCAAGATGGCGGCCAACTTTTTTGTTTGTTGGACGATTTCGAAGAAACTCGGTTCATTGTACTATTTTGACAAATATACAGCAACACAATGTTAAAAATATGAAAACTCCAAGTAGGCGGCCAACTTCCTTGTTTGTGGGCCGATTTCGATGAAACTCGGTTTTTGGTACTATTTTGACAAGAAAACAGTAACGCAATGTTAAAAATGTCAAAAATCCAAGATAGTGGCCATCTTTTTTATTTGTGGGCCGATTTCGATGAAACTCGGTTTTTGGTACTATTATTACAAGAAAACAGCAATGCAATATTAAAAATATGAAAAAATCCAAATAACGCCTAACATTTTTTTTGAGGGCCGATTTCAATTAAACTCGGTTTTTGGTACTATTTTGACAAGAACATAACAATGCAATGTGGAAAAAATTAAAAATCGAACATATCGCAATATTGAACATATTAAAAATCCAAGATGGTGGCCAATTTTTTTGTTTGTGGCCCGATTTCGATGAAACTCGATTTTTACTACTATTTTGACAAGAAAACAGCAACGCAATGTAAACAATGATAACACGTCAAGATAGCTGCTAACTTTGTTGCCAAATGTGGTCCGATCGGTAGGACAAAGGCAGTCGGACCACATGGCCAGAGGGAACTTTTGGGTTGATTTGATTTTGTAACTCGGTTGAAAAAAAATAATGAATTTGGCTGCCATTCTGGATTTTTTATATTTTTAACATTGCGTTGCTGTTTTCTTGTCAGAATAGTAGCAGAAATCGAGTTGCATTGAAATTGGCCCACAAACAAAAAAGTTGGCCGCCATCTTGGATTTTTTAATATTTTCAACATTGGGTTGTTATTTTCTTGTCAAAATAGTAACAAAAACCGAGTTTCACCGAAATCAGCCCACAAACAAAAAAGATGGCCGCCATCTTGGATTTTTATATTTTTACCTTTGCTTTGCTATTCTCTTGTTAAAATAGTACCAAAAACCGAGTTTCATTGAAATCGGCCCACAAACAAAAAAGTTGGCCGCCATCTTGGATTTTTTAATATTTTCAACATTGCGTTGTTGTTTTCTAGTCAAAATAGTACCAAAAACCGAGTTTCATCGAAATTGGCCCACAAACAAAAATGTTGGCCGCCGTCTTGGATTTTGACATGTTTTCAACATCGCGTTGTTATAATCTAAAATTTTATAATATGCAGTTGTTTTTTGAGTAGCAAAAACGTAGGCAGTAGGTAAATAGGTGGACCTAAAGGTCTTTCGCTTCTGTTTTTTTAGTCTGTGTATCGTTCGTGCACCCGCGATAACGGGGTATGTATATCATACTAGCCTAAATTCAGTGAGAACATCAGCTTATACCGATCATTAACCTGCTAGATACTTCCAGAACTCTCGATATTACAATAACGCTGTGAGCTTCATTAAGGCAAGCTCTTTGATCTCTGCCGCAACACGAAACCTTAAACATTAATTAGTAATGATGTGTATAAAACACGGGTATGGTTGGGAAATCAGAGGGTTAATAAGTACGTCTAATTGGCTGTATGTTTACATAACGATTTGTGATTGATCAAACGGTTGATTTGTCTATTAAAATATGTAATATTGTTTATTGTTTTTTTAATAACTTTTTTGTTAAGAAAAATATTGGGAAATACAACTGGTTTATTTGCGACTTTGTCATCAGTTTGCTTGCAGACACGCACCTAGTAGTTGTCGTTTCCTTAATTTAGATGAGCCAGAGACAATATTTATAAGATCCACCGTTTGCATTAAACTAAATCGCCAGTCTTCTCAACCAAGATAATTAGGCGCATGACAGTTACATGACAGAAGAGTTAATAATAATAATAATAAAACGCTTTATTGCACACTAGAAAAAGACATTACAAAGAAGAAAACAATAAAAAAGACAAGTACACAAAAGGCGGCCTTACTGCTATGTAGCAGTCTCTTCCAGGCAACCTCGAGTAGAAAAATATTAAGGGGAAGAGGACAGATGGGGAGTGGGTGCAAAAGTACTAGAAGGACAACAGATATAGATGTACATAAATAAAATAGAGAGCGAAAAATGTGTAAGTTGTAGTTAGGAAAAGACTAGACGATTCTTATGTTTAGTGCAAACAGCCGAGTATTTACCAGGCACCCATGTGCCTTTTCAACGGGGTAATACCTATATACATACTATGCGTGCCAAATAAGAATAGTATCGACAACTTCACGTCACTGGTCAATTTTGTACTGCCAGCAAAAAATCCAATGATCGTTTGCCATGCTGATCGATGCCAGCAAATAATAAAAATCATATTTTTATATATTTTGTTTCTTTTTATGCACATCCTATACATTATAAAGTTAACAATTCTGCCAAGCAATGACAAAATGGTCCAATGCCGTGAAGTTGTCGATACTATTCTTATTTGGCGCGCATAGTACTTGTTTCTGAATATGGTAAGAACGAGAAAAAAGAAATTAAAATTTGTATAGTACTAATATAAAAATCATTTAATTTTGAGTTACCTACAAAACACCCATCTGTGGTGCTGGTGATGATGGAGATTGAACAATTTAAAAAGGGATCGATAGTGTTGAACAAGTATTGATTGCCAAAGGGTTCATTGTGATTATCAAAATGGTCAAGATTTCCATCTAGTTCCCAAATGTTAAAGACTTATGTGACGTTATATGTACGATATCGTAGGGCCTGTCCACATGACCACGTCACGACGTCGTCAACGTGGAACGGTGCGTTGTCGCGTCGTGCTAATGCACGGTACGACAACGTTGCGCGGTATGACGCTTACAAGCACAAAATCAATCGAAAACCGCAAATCGATCAAATCGATCGTAAAAAACAATTCTATATCCATATTTCGCGAGACTGTTATATCCATATTTAGAAAGAGACTGCTATTTCTCTAGTACGTGAGTGAAGAATGTATCGGAATTTTACAAGGTACGACAACGTGTAACGTTGCGGTATCGTAAATTTGCACGTCATGTCAACGCACCGTGTCGCGACACCGCTCCGTTCCACGTTGACGACGTCGTGACGTGGTCATGTGGACAGGCCCGTAGAGGCGCCACTTGTAACATAAACCGTTTGTAGGTTCACACTGAAATGGCAATATTAATTATTTAGCTGTAGCGTTCCATTCCGCCATTAAACATTGCAGGTTTCGCTGATTGCTATCGATGTCTCCGAATTAAACACGCCATTTTGAACTATTAGCTTAGCTTAGTTTTAGTAGCATAAATTATGCAATATTAAAATTAAGTAACTAATTCTCGATTCCAACAATTTTGCAGTAATCGTAATCTATTTGTCACTTATTAACATAACGCAATATTGTAACTATTTATTTTAGGCATCAATTAAATAAAAGAAAATCCATCCATATTAACATTATAAACGTGAAAGTAACTCTAATAATCTGTTACCTTGTTACGCCTGAACGTTGGAACTAATGTTGATGAATTTAAGCAGGTAAGTATAGGAATAGATATCATGGGAAAAACATACCTAGGTATACCTTTTGCCAAAAAAATATATTTACAGAAATGAAATAAAGAATTAAAATTCCTATGGGCACCTGAACTAGACAAAAACTCCGTGTGGGCAAAGTTGCAAGCGGCCGCAAGTACTACGTATACCATAGACATAGAACAATTTTCGCTGCGCTCAAGAAGACCAACAGAGCGTGGAAAAGAGAATTTAACATCATACGGACACGGTCTATGTAAAAAAGAGACAAATAGGATCAAGTGACATGTGCCAATATTTTTTTACAGTAAGAGGCCCTAGCGCCCCGCCTTGCAAAGGAGCAATTACGATTTGCTTAAAATATTTATTAATCTTAATTAGAATTTAAAATAAAGGTATCGTGGAGCCATGGTGTCTTGTGCTCTAAGTAATTGTGATGTGACAAAAGGAAAAAATTCAAGTAATCACACTTTTCACAGGTAAATAAGATATTGCCACACATTTCTCTAAAACTAAATTTCGCTACATTTATTCGTTTATCGACGAAGAAAACAGTATGGAACATAGTTTATTAATTTCCTTTGCCATATATAGTCATATTTTATGTATCTAAGTAATTTTTTTCGTATCTCATATAAAATGTATGCATTCGTTTTTCGGATCACCGGTTTATTGACATTGTTGTTCTTTGACATTCTATTTCTATGACGTATACATGATTATTAAATGCCAAAGTAACTCTGTCTATTAGGGTTCCATACCTCAAAATAAAAAAACGGAACCCTTATAGGATCACTTTGTTGTCCGTCTGTCTGTCCGTCCGTCCGTCTGTCTGTCAAGACCCTTTATCTCGAGAACGCGTGAAGGTATCGAGTTCAAATTTAAACTATATACTAAAGTCTACGGTCCCTTGAAGCTGTAAAAAAATCAAACTTCTAAATTAACGTGAAAAAAAGATACTGCCGTTTAGGGCGCAAAAACGCATTTTCGATACTCTCAAAGGAATCAAAATTCATAGGGTACTTCCCGTTGACCTAGAACTATGAAATTTGGCAAGTAATAGCGTCATAAACTACACTTACAGGAAAAAATCTGAAAACTGTACATTTGTAATTTAATCATAAAAAATATAGTCATTAAAATACGTAATTTTATCATCGAGTGAAACAACGGTATGCGCGGTCATAGTTTAACTTCTTATTGACTTTTATGATAATAGCGCCACTAATTATTTTTAAAATATCAATATTTATTATTTTTAATTAATTAGACCCTTTCAAATATTGTTACAGCTAATTACTTTTAAAAATAATTAAAAAGGAATAAAATTGGCTCTAAATATTTCCGCAACATGGCGGTAGCCTTTTTCATCTTCTTCTTATTTTTGTTATGGCAATCTACTTTCTTCTTGGAAGTAATTTTTGCCAGTGTCAAGTGTTAAATATTTCAGTGTTAGATTGTTTCAGTTTACATTAAAATGCGGGTGCATCGCATTCCAATGCTGCTTGGAGCATTTGGCACCAAGTATAATCAAGACAGTTTTCTTGGTAAGTTCTGCCGAGGTAGCCACAACTACAGTAAAAGTCTCGGCTTCACACAACCAAGATCGCGCCTATTTCAATTATCCCACATATTGTTCAGTTGCGTAGACACTTGTACCACAAAACTGCACCAATTTTAAGACACAATATCCACTATGAATCAATTTGCAAATAATTAAAATAGACACCAAACCGAACTTGACAAATGGCGCCAAAAAACCATGGTGGTAGCCGGTATGTCACGCCGCGTGACAGGGGGTCAAAGAGTAAAACAAGCACAGAGTGCATTCCAGCAGACTAATCGATCACCTAAGAGTAAATTTTAACCATCAGCGCGTTTCTCACACCGATATGACGGGACTCGAACGGGATGGAAACAGACTTTCGGACCAAGGAAGGTGATGACTGGAAGACATTTCTTTTCTTTTCGGGTGTTATTGGAAGGTCAAAATTGGCAAAAGGAACCGAAGCGGTTCGCTAGTACTAAATGAAATCTATACATATAAAACTCTAAATTGATTGATTGATTGGTGATTGATTGGAGATTGATTGGTGATTGATTGTTGGGATATGCCTAGAGCCCTAACGGCTGAAATTAAAGACAACGGAGGGTAGATACCTTTCATGGTGTAGGTGAGCACTAAGAAAGGATTTTGAAAATTTCACCTCCTAAGGGGATGAAATAAGGGATGAAAGTTTGTATGGAAGTCTCTTAGTTTCAAAGGTAGGATGTTCAAATTTTGTGTTTAGGCTGACGATGACGATTAAAAATTATAAGGGGAAAGGGGTGGGGAGGAGGGACTGGGACGGAGGATGGCGATGTATAGATAAATAAAAAGATAGACGATTACGGTGACGGTAAGTGTAAGTGGACGAGGAAGCGGAAGCTGAAGTAGAAGCGAAAGTCAAATGTACCATGAGCAACAGCGTCGCTTAACCACTTCTAAGGTTAAAATCGCTTGCACGCCACGCCTGCACATACGTTTAGTTCGTGCAGGGGTGATACGCGCCCACACGAATTTTGTTGCAAACTGGTTAAGCGACGCTGTTGCCCATAGTACATCAATGAATATAAATAGTTTGCAATGTGGAGTGTCAGCCACTCGTTTTTCAGTCACCACAAGCAGCTGTGGTTAAGATTTGTAAATTAACTGTGCGCCTATTCGCCCTTCCACCTGTCCGCCTGGTCGCCATTCCACCTTTTTGCCTGTCCCCCGTCTATCCTACTTTTGAAAGACTGTTCTGCAGTAACATATCCAAATATTTATATTTATGATGGTACGGAACCCTCGGTGCGCGAGTCCGACTCGCTCTTTACCGGTTTTTTTTTCTTTGTCACGATTTCTCGCCTAAGTAATTAACTTTGTAATTTTTTTGTTTAAAGATAATTATACCTTGGCAAAAGGCGTAGGTAGTAGTGGCGTGTTATTAACTTATTCATGAAATTCCCTCGGAAAAAATCATTTATCCATAATGTAACAATCAATAAGTTAATTATATATTCTTAAAATCTATTTAAATTATGAGATAAAAATTTGCTTTTTAAGTTTGCCCATCGTTTTTCCTGTGTGAGTGAGGGATGTATAACTGGTTAGCAAAGCAATTAAAAGGCTACGTAATGGAAGGGATTTTATTATACCGAAAATAAAGGTAAATTTTTAACACTTGACAAATAAGTAGAAACAAAGTAAACGCCGACGTCAATGTCACATTAATAGACAATTATTATTACCAATAAAAAAGGTCCGTTATGCACAGACTGAAAGTATGTTTTATCAAAATATTTACTGCAAGAATTATTATTTCGTCGAAATTTCATAGTTAGTAACTTATTCCTGAAATTCCCTCGGAAAAAATCATTTATCTATAATGTAACAAACAATAAATTATTTATCCTTAAAATCTATTTAGTTTGACATTATGAGATGAAAATTTGTTTTTTAAGTTTGCCCATCGTTTTGCCTGAGAGTATGTTTTATCAAAATATTTACTGCAAGAATTATTATTCCGTCGAATTTCATCGTTTAACAAATAACATCGGATACTTTTCACATAATTGAGATTCCATGCCTACAAAGGTTCTGTAGGCGGAAGTCAGAAAATGTCAAACAAAATTATACTTGTTAAATATCAGATAAAGTTATTTCGTACTTTGAAACTTTTGCTTGCAATATATTCATGATCCTTATTAATACGTTTAACTTAAGATGCAGACACGTGTATTCACATTATTATTATGGATAAGCATTGTACAGAAATCTCAATTTAAAAAATACTAAGCGTCCCCGCTGACGGGCGATTAATCGCTGAGCGATTTTTTGTCGCTGATAATAGAACATACGGAGTGGTCATTTTTGAATTTTTAGACATATTGAATTTTAAGGCATTCACAATGCTATTTTAACACATTTTTATTAGGTTGCTTTCTCGTTTGTTTGTTTGTTTGTTTGTTTGTGTGTTTCTATACGTAAACGCCCACAAGCTACTTTTTGTAGCTGCGATAAACGCGGCTAAGTAAAATCTTTGTCGTGTCATTTCGCATACGATTAACGCCGCGATTATCGCAGCTACAAAAAGTCGCCCGTGAGCGGTTACACTAAACGTCAAATACTAATCATACATATCATCAAATACTTATGACATATGAAATATGAAATATACATCGTCATGACATATGAAAAACCGGTACTAATCTTTCGTTGGTAAATATTATACACTACACTAATCATGACTCGAGCGATAACCACCAACAATTCTTTTTTCATTCTTCTTGTCCGTTAAAAATGTCTGGAACGGGTGGTAAGAAAGTACCCAAGTAACAAAATTTGGTACTAAAAAAGTCCTGAGAACGCTTTAGGACGTGCTAATTAGTTTCATGATAAGCACTATAAAGGTATTGTAAACCTTTACAGAACCCCAAATAGGCCCTAGTTTTATCACTGATTAATTCTATAAACATTACATAATGCCTCTCACGGTAATAAATCAGCTCTATACTTGAAAACCAAAACATGTTTATAGTGCTATTTTGATCTTTTTATCACACTATTGTTCGTCATTTTGTTCGTGCTGTGCTCAAGTGTTCCCCAAGAAAACAAAATGTTATTCGCTATTACAATTTGTAATACAATGGACATTCTACAAAACATCACCTTTGATCGACCATTGACCGTAACTCCACCGTAACTTGCACTTGCGAAAATAATTGTATCGATAAAATCACTATGCTGATTTCAAATTTGACAATGCGCCTTCATAATTTTCGTGATTTAATTAAATTTAAATTAATAAAATAAGGACTCGTCCCGACTATGGCTGCTATAGTACACATTGGCTCCAGCCGTGCTACTTATGTGCTATCATGGCATAAACAGCGGCCATATTTTTTATCGAAAACCGATTAGTCCATTAATTATTCATTTTAGTGCTTTTATCTCACGCTTTAGTCAGGTAGCAGTAACACAAAAAGTTTAAGTTATTTAGCAACTGCACCAGAAGTCGCTATGATACTATTTAGTACTATAGAAGAGTTTTCATGACTTTTACAGAACTAGCCCCATAGCGATGTTGAGGGAGCATTTAAGAAGCTAAACCGTGACATAATGGTTGTGCAAGGTACTTTTATAGTGCAGATTGATTCTGTAATAGTGTTTTCGATACTGCTACAATACTAGTACTGTAAAAGTTATTTTGACGCAATATTAGTGCAAAATAGATACATAAAAGTGACAGTAAAGTCGTCTATAGTACTAAATAGTACTATAATCACTTTGTCCATATCTATTACAGTGCAACACTTTAAAGATTCTTTTGTATGTCCTGTAAGTGTTCTAAGAGCTGCACCATAGAACTTAAATGCTCTTTAATATTATAGAGCCAAAACGCTCTGTGGAAAACCTTTATAGCACAAGCAGTCACAACGGTTACCACTAAAGGCCTACTATATCACTGTTTGGTGATAAAACCCCTTGGTTATAGAAACTTTTGTTACTTGGGTAAAGACGATTCAAAAGTGCTTAATTTTTAAGTTTATTTCAATAAAGATACTTTGACTTCGAGATGTAGAAAGTACCATTTTCTCCCTCTTTGGATGAGACGTAATATTAGTGATATATATGTCGTGGGCTAATCGTTGAACTGGGCCGATCAAGATCTGCCTGGCCAGATCACGATGTGCCGGCATTTCGTGATCTGGCCAATAATTTCATGATATGCCCAATCAAAAATTAGGCAGATCAATAAAAGCAACCTATTCGTCGATTTGCCCTACTAGTACTTAGCCACATCGAGATATGGCTGGGCGCATCGTAATATACTTCCGTTTCGCGACGCTTGTGGCGCTGTAACGCTGTTTGTGCTCTGTCAGCTGTGTGTTTACGTACGAGCAAGATGGCGGCGTCACAAGAAATCGAAAATTGTGATAATAAAAACAATACACTTTCAAGCGACATTTGTATAACGAACCACGTGTTAAGATGATAATAATGAGAATTTTAAGATGAGAATGATGATTTATAATAAACAAAATTAAAAAAATAATTAATGTACCTATATTATTTTCATTTTAATAATACTTTGGTCACTCTACAGACTATTTATCCCAGCATGATTGGTTTTATCTTTATTATCTAGTAAAATAATTATTTTCTAAACTTCATTTTATTTGCTTGTACTTTGGCCACCCCTCAGAATCGATTTGCCCATGCATGGCCGGGCAAATCGTCAAACGTTATGCTTTGAACGATATGGCGGGTTTGACAAGGCAAATCAAGAAATGCCGGCGTATCGTGATTTGCCCAGGCAGATCTCGATCGGCCCAATTCAACAATTGGCCCACGACATATACATCACCTTATGAACATTGCTAATGAATCTTTTGACTGCTCTGAATTACTTTCAAAATTAAATCTAAGACCCAACTTACTAAGGTTTAGATAGCGGCCTATTCTAAGGCCCGTATTTATAAACCGCTCTCAATACCGATCTCAATATCGATCTCAGCTGATACGCTCTCAAGATGTGAGCAGCATCTTAAGTTGGATATTAATTAATAGTCAGATATCAAGAGCGTATCAAATGAGATCGATCTCAGCTCTTAAGATCAATCTTAAGAGCAGGATCTTAAGTTCACGGTGGTTTTTATACAGTAAAATGACACTTTTGAATTAAGATTGAATGATTAACGTTTCGTTTAAGCTGTGTTGAATAGTTAGCTCAAATTACAAAAAGTAATAATTTATAAATTGTACTCTCATAAATTAGTGCAAAACATTTTAGACAAGTGGTAAAATTCAATATTTATTTATATTACTTTACACATAAATAAAATATCACTTTATATTACTCTGTCAGTTCAAGAAGACTGAAGTCTTGGATTATATATTTCGTGGCTGTATGATGCAAATGTGCCTTTGCCTTTTCTGTTTCATGATTAAAGAAACGGAAAAAATTGGCGGGATATTGTTATTATGACTAATACATTTCGCAATTTATGTAATATCGTAATCAATATCATCATAATAATTAACTCCGTTTATTAGATTTTGAAACTATATAATTTTATCCACGTACATAGGTACAAAAACATACGTAGCAGTTCAAAATAAAATAACTATCCCGCGCGCGCACGCTCTCAAGTCACGGTTTTGCAGCACTTGGCGAACACGCTCTCAATCATCATCTCAAGAGCGATCTCAAGTGCAGAGTTTTGTTTATTAATATGAGTGCTCTCAGTTGATACCACGAACTCAAACATGTACTTAATAAGTATGACCAATAATAAGAACAGCATCTCAAGTATAAGCTCAAGATGGCTCTCAACGTTGAGAGCGGTTTATAAATACGGGCCTAAGTGTGTCCCTAGCGACCCGGTACAGAACAAACGCATTCGTTTAGTACTTACTATTATATAGGACCCTTTTTAAATAGTGTACGAAATTTTAAGGGGTCAATGTACTCATGCATACAAACAACTTTTACTATGGGACCAACATTGAAATCGTGAAAAAATTTTCAGCTGTTCCATACATTTTGATCTATTCGATTTTAAATTTTCTATGGAACAGCGGATTTTTTTTTCGCGATTTCAATGTTGGTCCCATAGTAAAAGTTGATTTTATGCATGAGTACATTGACCCCTTAAAATTTTGTGCACTATTTAAGAAGGACCTTATATTCTGATATTGACCTGTTTTGTTTTAGCATATCTTCAGTTTATTATGTACTCACGATTTTTTCTTAGGTGAAAATAATTAAAGTCAAGTTAAAGTCAAAACATCTTTATTCAAATTAACTGAAAAATTATGCGCTTTTGAAGTATTAGTTGCCTCAACTCTTATTTGCTATTTTTTGTTTTTATTAAAAGTAATACTTACTAACTACTAAAAATCTTAGGGATAATGCAACTAATGTATTTACCATATAGGTAATATGTGGAAATTTATAAATCAATCAAAAATCTGTAAATGTTATTTGATTGTTTATATTTGACTTTAGACCTGCTACATGCAAATAAATTAATAAATTCATATATCTCAAATACACATAGAAGTCTTTGATCTCAAGTCAAAAATTCAATCAAACAATCTAAAATACATCAATGAAATTGCAATAGAGTACTAAAAAGTGTTTTGCTTCGATGCGCGATATACTACTACATAAATCTTAAAACTCCCTCTCACGTGTTTTTCAAATCCACTTTCAGAATCTGTATTTTTCATTCTATCCAGGGATTAAAAGTTATACAAATAACCGTTTTGCCGCCGAACCGATAGGGATTTTGTATCGACAAATCCCGTGTAAAAAAGTACATCGGTCTGAAGTAAATTGGAAACTAGACTAAACAAACCGGTCTATAGTGTCCATGGATTAGTCGCACGCTGTCTGACCAACTATGAAAATAGGTGATAGGATAAACCGGGAATAAATGGACAACAGTTTAAGTCCAACAGTTGTATCAGTGGCACAAAATATTATATAATCCGTGTATCCGTATATCGACTGAAGACCTCAGTGGTCGAGTTGATTATACACCGGTGTCGCTATATGAGGTCTCCGGCTAGATCAATTACGAACTTTGAAATACCTATTTATATTATTTTATATTTTTATTGTTTCAGGTCTATTTATTTACTTGTTTTTGTGCTAGGTGCTGCAGTGCTGCTACTGTAATAACTACGCGTTTAACTTGGTGTGGCCCATGGTTTCTGATATGTTGTATGTACGATTGCGTCTACGGAAAACTGAGATTTGTTCCGTGCGGCTGTACTGTCTACTGTTCTTCACAGATAACCAGTTATCTGGCCATAGTTATCTCCGAGGAATAAGGGAGTGGGAAGTGTGAAGCAAGTTACCTAACTGTGGTGTGAAAGACGGGAGGCATATTTTAAGAAACCGTTATAAAACTGCCTCTTTATAACAATATGATGTAATAAATTGGTAAAAACTTTCGTTGAAAAACTATCAGAAAGGTAAAAAATGTTCTTTCATAAAAAAAGTTATCTTTTGTTAATTTTATTCAGTCAGTCAAAGTCAAAAATTAAAAATAAAGTCTATTTAACGTGTTCTATGATTAATCGTCTGATAAAAACATTTCATTCCATTAATATAAATGAGAATTACAATTCTCATAAATATTAAGTGGAAGTGGTATTACAATAGCAAATATATTATATTTTAAAATTACTGAAGTTTGTAAAATTATTGACATAATAGACAGTTAAAAACTAAGGTTCAAATTATAATAATACCATTAAAAAGTTATACGTAATTGAATGAAAATCGAATCAACATTCACAAAGTTGTTACCGAAACCGAAAAACCCGGTGTCATAGCCACATGATTGATGTCGGAGATAAGCGAAATTGATCTAGATAAGTTAAAGTCTAGACAGAAGTTTGTCAAATCACGTAAATACACTCACGAACATTACAAGTGATTTATTTCAGAAATTTGTAAGCGAAATTTATTTCGGCTCGCCTTAGTACAGTTTGATTTATCGAGAAATTTCGATTCGCAAAAGATTCGCGTCGAGTGCTCAGCGTATCGAGACAATCATCTGGATTTGGAGACAGATTTAGTCCTATTACTAATTCAGAATTGTACTGAAGGCAGACACTTACCGAAAGAAATCAGATAACCAGAGAGCTCAAATGAAAAAATACTTTTAAATCTCTTTAATACCTTCCATTATTTAAAAGCTTAGTTGCGTTCAGTCTAAAAACTAGATTGTTTTATAGTACATTATGATATAAGTGCGGTACGTTGAAAATTACAGCCGAGGCGATATTGGTAGCCCGAGCCGTAGGCGAGGGCTACAAGAAAGCAGAGGCTGTAATTATCAAAGCGCACGTATGTCATACGACGTTTTATAACATATTTGCGAGGAAATAAATAAAACTCGGACTTTGCACCTTTGCTTGTTTTCCATATGATTAAATTTTGATACGCTTGTAAGTATCTTATCGGTCAATTTTTCGGGCAAGAGGCTTAGAGTACCCTTTTTCGCTGCCTCTGAGACTTCTGGCGGTGTTGAATTAATAAACTCATCAGTACTTGACGACATTTTCAAATAAAAACAATACAGCAAAAAAAAATTAAATTAGCAATGCGCGCGCATCAGCGTTTTTTTTAAGGCAAAGGCATAAAAACAGCCAGTATTACTAATAAAGTAAATTAATATTTTTGTGTTTTTGTTACAGATAAATGGTTGTAATTTATTGTCAACATTAATTAAATTGAATAATTAAATGTTTATTTATTACATTTTATCTCCCAAAGTCAATTTTATCCATAAAATGTTGACCTCTTTTCTGACATAAAAACTCTTTGCTAAGATTTAAAAAAGTACCGTTCGTTTTAGACGAAGTATCTTGATAAACCGTGCGGTAATGTAAAGTAAAACGCACGGCTTATCAAGGAAACCGTGCGTTTTACTTTACATTACCGCACAAGTTCGTAATGAGATACAATACGATATTGAAATTGGTGTAATAAGAGACCCTTTACGAGCAAATATGTTATAAAATTTTATTAAGTAATCATATTCAAAAGAATCCTACACTATTAAAATATTTATGTCACTAAATTTTACAATTGTCTATTTTTAATTTTCCTAATTGCGGGTTTTTCATAAGGTATTATGTTTAGCTTATATATTGAAGGTTATTTCATGTTTAGTTTGTATTTAATTAAATTTGTGGGTTTTCGCA
The DNA here is from genome assembly GCA_943789525.1 of Agriphila geniculea. Lineage (NCBI taxonomy): Eukaryota > Metazoa > Arthropoda > Insecta > Lepidoptera > Crambidae > Agriphila > Agriphila geniculea. The sequence goes on from OX038883.1 coordinate 9,829,933, forward strand.
CCGCTGCACTCTTTCTACGTTGCTTTTTAATCACACGTGGCGGCTGTGTGATTAAAAAGCAACGTAGAAAGTGTTTTAATTCTTTTTTAAATTTGATTTTTTTGCATTCACAATGCTTTTTTTATACGATACTAAATAATATACTAGAAAATATAACTCGCACAGCTGAGCTACCGCGTGTAGCTCAGCGGTCAGAGCATTTGGAACGGATAACCGCCTCTGTGGTCTAGTGGTTCGCCTACCCGCGTAAGACGCAGAGGTCCCGGGTTCGATTCCCAGGGGGGTACAATTTGTACTCGGTTTGGTTGATGGTAGGGCTTATTTCAAGTCCGCCTGACTAGCTACCACCATCTTACCTAAGGCTGACGCCATAATAACAATTTAAAAATCGTTATGTTCCGGCAGTTAGAGGTAAGATAGCCAGTATTCCGGGTGTAGTGCGCTTCCACCTTCGGCCTTATCGTCATTTAACATCAGGTGAGATGAAGGCCAAGCACAATCCCGTTGAGTATAAAAAAAGGATATCCAAAGGTCGCGGGTTCGATTCCCATCCGAGTATTGGTCTGGTGAGAGTCGTATTTTTTCTAGTATATTATTTAGTATAGTTTTATTAATATTACTTCTCAGGAAATTAATATACTCAAATATTATAAAGCATCAGCTATAACACATGGCAGCAACATGCGCCCGCACAGATTCCGTCACGCGTAAATCAATGTTGACTTTCCTCGAAGCGACAACCGACGCAATAAAAAATATATTATGCGTGCGCTTATTATAAAAAAATCGAAGTCTTTCCCACAAGATGGTGGTTGTTTTGACATGAGGAAGCTATTAATGGAACAACTCTTAACATCAGAGTGACGCCTATTAGTTTGTTTGCAATTAAACATTCGACCACCATATGAAATTAAAATAGATGATTCAACTAATATAGGGCAATGAAATGACGCATTCGAAAAATGCTTTGATGGGGGATTAATTAAGGCGGTTGTATGACCGAAAGAGGCGCCCTCAGAGGTTTTTATTTAATAAGTTATTAATAGAAAAAGATTTTAATAATGTTTATCGTGGAGATTTTAGGGCCCATGGTCTAGTATTTTTAGAAGGTATCACATGCTCTCGTAGTCATTCGTAGAAGTAGATAGCAAATGTGTTAAAAAACGGCCACTTTTAGCAGTTTTTCTATCTACTTCTAGCAGTGACTACTAGGGAATGTAACGATACCGTCTAAAAATACTAAACTGTAGGCCCTAAAATCTCCACGATAAACATTATTAAAATTGTGTATTAGAATCATAATATTAAATAAAATTCACCGCGGCGCCACTTTCGCTCAGGATACCACCTTAATGGATTTAGTGTGTTTATTTTAATGAATTAGATTATAGATTTGACCTGTCGTTGGATTCAAGAGTTAAAAAACTGTGCTTTTCTAGTCAACCTACCCTACCTAAAACTTGTATCATATCTTGTATGTGCGGCTTAACTTAAAGGAATGTTGTTAACACCAATTTTCCCGTGGAAATTGCCCTTCCTTCCTATCAATAGGCAACATAGACCGGGCGGCCACCGCATGGTTACCTACCCCATCGAGTTACTGAAAATTACCACCTTCCACGAAAAGTAGACCTTAAATAGGTAAGAAAAATGTTGGTCTGCCGGGGCTCAACCTGGAGGAACCTTGGCGGTGCAAAGCTGTGCTACCTACTTTTGACCATCATTTTACCTCATGTGGTTACTGAACAAAACCTTTTCGTTGCTTTTAGTCTCTATTAGTAGAGTCAAAATAATTATGTCTGCCGAGCGAATTCTTGGAGGGTTCCGCAGTCCAACCATTTTTAGGGGCCGCATGGGGGTGCTATTTTACCTCATCGAGTTACTGGATGAAACCAAGTTCTCCTGGTAGCTAAAATGGTCCCCTTTAAATATTAATTGGTCTGCCAGTTCGCAACCTGGCAGTTTTTGCAGTCCAACCAAATAACTACATAGCATAAAACAAAATAGCTTCCCGCTGTTTGTCCCTATGTATGCTTAGATCTTTAAAACTACGCAACGGATTTTAATGCGGTTTTTTTTAATAGATAGAGTGATTCAAGAGAAAGATTTATATGTATAATACTTGCATAATATAGCAGAGAAACACTGATAATTTTAAAGGTTTCTAATGTGTGTCGTAAATAAACACTTTTTTTTCGCTTACATTGCAAACGCTGGCTGAATCCTACGAGATAGATCAAAAAATGTACTACAGTATTATTTACCTTAAAAAGGTCCACATAAAACTTCTTGGTGGTATATGTCTATCTCTTAGGGATAACCCACAATAACCAGTTTTATCCTTTCTTTTTATGAGAAATAATGGCTTATTTACGAAGCGATTTTAAGCAATACAGCATTAATCCTTATCCAATTAAGTACCTTAAATACATTGTGCATGAATGTGATATAGATTAATATGGCCTTAGTATCAGCATTGTACCCCTGCAAAGCCGGGGCGAGTCGCTAGTTTAATATAGTTTGAAAATTAAATGTTCTGTCTATAGACGAAATTTTATTTTTGATTTATTTGGTTGCTTTCTGTTTACCTATTATTTTCAAACTGAAATATTAAATACAATTAGTTTATTATATGCGAAAAACTATGCATTATGTACTTACTACTTACCGTAAAATGGGGGTACTTTGACATAACGTGGTTACATTCATAACTATGAATTAAAAAAAACTCTTATTTCTTGGTTTCTGAACATATCCGAACAGTTTTTTATGGCGTTTGCAGCACTGATACTGCGAAAAGCAAATGGCGCCCATACCATTAAATGTGTTTTTGTTAAAACATTTTTTTAGCAGTGCACAGGTGAAAAGCTATTTTCAAGGCAAGAAAAACTCTTACAGAGCAACGCCCAGTACAGTATTTTACCCCCAGTAGAAGTTGCATGTTGGCGGTACCCATGTGATATCAAGTATGCGTAGCTCCGCATACTTTGAATATTGCTCCGTCAGGAGTGTATTTCATGACTGCGACATGACTGCGACAGACAAAACTGCGCATAACACGATCGCGACAGTTTATTACTGCCGCTAACGTGATTGCGATAGAAGACTTCTGCGCATATTCTCATAGCAACTGATATCCACTGCGGCGCACCCTACTCCGATATAACGCTACTGCGACAAGTCGTTAATGCAACGGCTCGACTCTGCGACAAACATTTTATCCTGTGGAAAGCTGTGGTTTAGTTGGCAAATTAATTTTTTGTTAAATTTTTTGGAATGTGCTCATCAAGGCCTTTCATTTGATACCCATATTATTATTTTTTTTAGTTTTTAGTGTTCCGTGCCCAAAGGGTAAAAACGGGACCCTATTACTAAGACTCCGCTGTCTGTCTGTCTGTCTGTCACCAGGCTGTATCTCATGAACCGTGATAGCTAGTACCTATAATATCTAATATTTTTTTTAAGTTTTTTTGTAAATGCTCGCTCATCAAGGCTTTTTATTGGACACCCATATTTGTGTTTCATTGAAAAGTTTGCTCCAATTTTGAATTACACGTGTGTAATGAGTTTAAATAAAAACATTTACGGTCAAACGCCGGCAATATTTATATCATCATCATCATATCAGCCGCATGACACCCACTGCTGGGTATAGGCCTCCCCCAACGATCTCCACGACGATCGGTCCTGCGATGCCCGCATCCAGTGGCTTCCCGCGACCTTTACCAGATCGTCCGTCCACCTTAATGGGGGGCCTACCCACGGAGCGTCGTCCGGTGCGCGGTCGCCATTCAAGAACCTTTCCGCCCCAACGACCATCGGTTCTTCTCGCTATGTGTCCAGCCCACTGCCACTTTAACTGAGCAATCCTCCGAGCGATGTCGGTTACTTTAGTTTGCCTGCGGATCTCCTCATTTCTGATTCAATCACGCAGGGAAACGCCGAGCATGGCTCTTTCCCTTTGCACGCTGGGTGACCTTGAGCCTCCTTATGGGACCAATAGTTAGCGACCACGTTTCGCTGCTGTAAGTCATCACTAGCAACACGCACTGTTCCTAAACTTTTGTCTTGAGACACTGAGGTAAATCGGACACGAAGATTTTTCGGAGCTTCCCGAATGCTGCCCATCCGAGTTGGATTCGTCGAGAGATCTCTTTCTTGAAGTTGGACTTACCCAACTAGACTGCCTGTCCTAGGTATACATAATGGTCAACAACTTCAAGTGTAGTGTTCCCAACATGAACTGGAGCGGGCACGACATGGGCATTAGACATGATTTTCGTCTTATCCATGTTCATTCTAAGACCCACTCTTTGGGAAGCACTTCGGAGATCTTCGAGCATTGTGTTCAGGTCTTCCAAGGTCTCAGCCATAAGACTTATATCATCGGCAAAACGAAGGTGTGTTAGGTACTGGCCATTAATGTTGATGCCGAGTCCTTTCCAGTCTAAGAGTTTAAAGATGTCCTCCAACGCGGCTGTAAACAGTTTCGGAGAAATAACATCTCCCTGTCTCACACCACGCTGCAGTTGGATTGGATTTGTGCTCTGGTTCTGTACTCGGACCGACATGGTGGCATTTTTGTAAGCATTTTTGTATAAATACCTCAACACCTCAATATATCTGTAGTCCACTTGGCACCTTTGAGAGACTGCAGCACCGCCCAGGTTTCAATCGAATCAAATCATAATCCACGAACGCCAAGCAAAGTGGCAGATTATACTCCTCGGTCTTCTGTATAACGTGCCGCAGCGTATGGATGTGGTCTATGGTGCTCAAGCCTTTTCGGAACCCGGCTTGTTCGGAACCCGGGGGCTAATTTAATTGTCTAATTTTAAAAATCTATCGCAATCGCTTACGTTTGACAGATGGATGTGACACATTGCTGCATTTCTTTGCTAAGTTTTTTTTTGTGCCAAAAAGAAACTTCAATGGATTACATCCTGAAAGCGATTGCTATAGATTTTGAAGTTAGACAACAGAAAAGCTGGCTTGTAATATTTTTATGAAAAACCATTATTATACGTTAGTAATGGATTCTCATACAAAAATTGCCGGAGCGGTTTAGGTCTGTCCAGTCCGATTTAGCACCAAGAAAGTTGTCAAAATAATGTTCGAATTTCCAAGCATGTTTGAGAAAATAAATATACTTCATGAATCAATACAAAGAAACAAGCAAGCAAGTAAAATATCGTCTGTAGACTGAAAATGTACCATTAAAATTATAATAAATTTAGTTGGACTGCAAAAACTGCCAGGTTGCGAACTGGAAAATCAATTAATATTTAAAGGGCATAATTTTAGCTACTAGGAGAACTTACAAACTATATTAAACTAGTGACTCGCTCCGGCTTCACATGGGTGCAGTGCTGATACTAAGGCCATAATAATCTACATCACATGCATGCAAAATATATTTAAGGTACTTAATTGGATAAGGTAAGGATTAATGCTGTATTGCTTAAAATCGCTTCGTAAATAAGCCATTATATATATATATATAAATCCTGTTTCGCCTGGCTGGACCGATTTCACTAATTCTTTTTTTTTGTTGTGTTTAATATTATCAGGAAATGGTTGTTATCTTAATATATAAAATCGTAAACTGAATGACTGAATGACTGACTGACTGACTGACTGATCTATCAACGCACAGCCCAAACCGCTGGACCTAGAGACTTGAAATTTTGCACACAGATACCTTATACAGTGTAGGCATCCACTAAGGAAGGATTTTTGAAAATTCTATCCCTAAAGGGATGAAATAAGGGATGAAAGTTTGTATGAAAGTCACTCAGTTTTGAAGCTAGGATCGTCAAATTTTGTGTTTAGGCTGACAATTGAAAATTAATAAATACGGGTCTCAGCGTTTTTCAAAATTCTACCCCCGAAGGTGTCAAAAGGGGGATGAAGTTGTGTAATGAATAAAATCCTTTATTTTCGAAGTCAAAATTGCTAAATATATAATTTAGGCTTATGGATGGAAATCTAACGCAACGTATATTGTTATTGTTAGTATTTCAACCCCTACGGGGATGAAATGGGGGTGAAAAGGGGTAAATAAAGCTTAAAATAGATATGGATATCGTTATTGGGGTTTTCTGGGATGACGATTGCAAAAATGACATTTATTTTGAAGTCCAACACGGTGGACATGATTTGACCCCTCAAGGGGTGAAAGTGGGGTTCGAATTTTGTATGGAAAAATAATATTAAATGAAAATTACAACTTTGAACTTCGAAGAGCACGTCTAAAAATAAATAAGCAAACATATATTTTGAGATTTTGAAAATAAACCCCTTAGGGGGTAAATGGGGTGAGTTAACCTAAAAATAGATACGGATGTCGTCATTGGGGTTTTCTGGGATGACGATTGCAAAAATGTCATTTTTTTTGAAGTCCAACACGGTGGACATGATTTGACCCCTCAAGGGGTGAAAGTGGGGTTCGAATTTTGTATGGAAAAATAATATTAAATGAAAATTACAACTTTAAACTTCGAAGAGCACGTCTAAAAATAAATAAGCAAACATATATTTTGAGATTTTGAAAATAAACCCCTTAGGGGGTAAATGGGGTGAGTTAACCTAAAAATAGATACGGATGTCGTCATTGGGGTTTTCTGGGATGACGATTGCAAAAATGACATTTATTTTGAAGTCCAACATGGTGGACATGATTTAACCCCTAAAGGGGTGAAAATGAGGTTCAAATGTATGGAAAAAGAATATAAAATAGACATTACAACTTTTAAATTCGTAGGAGCATGTCTAAAAATAAATAGGCAAACACATATTTTGTTATTTTGAAAATTATCCCATAGGGTGTAAATGGGGTAAGTAAACATGAAAATCGATGTGGATGTCGTTCTTGAGGTTTCATGGGATGGTGATTGCGAAAATGACATTTATTTTGAAGTCCAACACGGTGAACATGACACATCATGGACCTGTACCTAGACATGCACATCCAGGTAACGGAAACGAGAACAGGCACGGGCACGGGCACAGGAACAGGAACGGGAACGGGAACAGGACGAGAACGGGACGGGAACGGAACGGGCTGAAACGGAAACGGAACGGGAAGGGAACGGGCATGAAACGGGAACGGAATCGGAACGGGAACGAAACGGGAATGGAACGGGAAAGAGAAAGGGACAGGAACGGGACGGGAACGGTACCGGGAAAAGGAACGGAAGGAGTACGGGACGGGAACGGGACGCGAACGGGAACGAATTGGGAATGGAAAGGGATGGAACGGAATGAGAATGGAACTGGAACGAAGCAGGAACGAAACGGGAACGATACAGGAACGGAACGGGAACGAAAACGGGACGGTAACTAAGGGGAAAGGATCGGGAACGGAACGGAACGGGAACGGAACGGGAACGGAACGGGACGAGAACGGGACGGGAACGGGAATGGAATGGGGTGGGAACGGGAACGGAAAATGGACGGGAACGGGAACGGGAACGGGAACGGGATGGGACGGGGACGGAACGGGACGGGACGGGGACGGGGACGGGAACGGGAACAAGAACGGAACGGGAACGGAACGGGAACGAAACGGAAACAAAACGGAAATGAATCGGCAACGGAACGGGACGAGAAAGGTACGGGAACGGGAACGAGAACGGGACGGTAACGGGACGGGAACGGGAATGGCAACGGAAGGGGTACGAGAACGGGACAGGAAAGGGACGGGAACGGACGGGAACAGAACGGGAACCGGAACCGGAAACGTAAAAATGACTGGTCAGATCCTGGTTGAAGGTTCTCTAAGGATTTTCTCTAACATCCACGCGGACGAAGTCGCGGGCAGAAGCTAGTGTATGAATAAAATTAAGAAAATTGCACGGAAAATTAGAAAATTTAAGAATACTTAACCACCATATAAAATTATTTTGGACATAAAAACTTTAAAAAATTTAAGAATAAGAATAATTATTTTGGACATAATAAACTTTTTAAATATGCCGTTTGACATAGAATTAAGAGAATGCGTGCTGCAAATATCGTCAAAGAGGGTGTAATAAAACAAACAGATGCTTCGGTCGGAGTTATTTTATTGAGGAAATAAATGTAAAATTAGTACATTATGATACAAGTTAGCTTTGGTTGCTTATTGCACACAAGGCTGTCAGTTGCAGCCCGAGCCGCAGGCGAGAGCGTAACTCATCCGAGTGTGCAATAAGTAAGAGCTCACGAGTTTCATACGACGTTTTTCAACACATTTGCGAGGAAAAAACAAAGTAATTTACCACACAGCAACAAATACGACAAAAACAAAATGATAATCATGATGAGAAAAGGCGAGCAGGTTTTTTTTTTGTTTTTTTTTACACGCCCAATGCAAGAATATTTTGCGAACAAAGGGGCTAGTGAGCATACAGCCTACTACAAAAATATAAATTTAAGTGGTAAAATGGTAATATTTTAATATTTTTTAACAAAATATTGTAAATTAGGAATAATTTGATAATTGTTTGACTTAATTAAGGACCTACACATTTATTTATTCCAAAAATGCAAATGAATTTTCAGCGGCATAAAACCTCTTTGTTGTTACTAAAAAAATAACTGTATTACCCGGTTGAATTGAAAATGCTCTGTTTACTCGCATAGAACTTGAAGTAAGGTACCTATTTAACTTTGTAGGGCTAATTCTATAACCAACTAGTGTTTTATATATTATTGCACGCGTTTGTTATAGTTCGGTTTATGGCCCTAAAAGCGATGTATTAGGGCTCACTTTACGAGCAAGTGTGTTGAAAAATTAATTTATGATTTCTTACAAAAAGGATCTTTTTTTTTTTACATTAAATGGGCTTACTCTTGGCCACATTCGAGAACCATAAGGCTAAGAAGAGGCCGAAGATGAAGCGAGCTTGCCCAGAAGAAGCCTATTCACACGTGCCTTAAATATCGCTAGGTTATTGTTACCGATGTCGGTAACCTCAACACTGCACCATAGGATGATTCGCCAAGCAGGAACAGAATGAAACACTTTCTTCTTATATGCCCATATATTGTGGTTATAACGAATTGGGCCGTGCGAGCTTACAACATTTCCTACGATCACACGTCCCTAAGGTAACATTTTGTACGATAGCAAATATCCACTAATACAAAAACTTACATTTTCTACTTAACTTAGGTAGTTTACAAAACTCAAATCATTACTACCCTACGTTACCATAAATTGTTAGCGGTGGTGGGGATAGCAAACCCCCACTCCTGGCTCTTTACGAGATTACCTACCTAATTTATTATTTGGCTACCTTTCAATACGAGGTTTTAGGTATTTAGGTTTCTCATTACCTTTATCAGAGACCTATACAAGAGGCCTTTATTTATATAATCTTACCTCTTAGTACTATATCAAAACCTTTAGGGCTTATAGGACAAAGGTTGGCGTATGACCTAGACACATTTCAGGTCGAAACTACCACCTCCTAGACCTATATTACCTAGCCCATTACCTCAAAACCTTTACCAGGTAGTATAAGTAAAAATACAAGCATTCATATCATTTAATTCATAGGATACCTAAATACCTAAACAATACCTATTTGAATTACTAAAACTTAAATATTTCACAAACTATAAAACTTACAGCTACGCTAAATATCTCATTTTACAGAACTTTTTATATGCAACAATTTAAAACCAAATAGAACGTTACATATTAATAAACTTAAAAACACAAACTAAATGACTCAATCAGTTATAACAAGCTACTGTTTACAAATCAAAGTACTTACATGAAATAATCACAAACACAGATTCTATCACTAGTAACGCACTTAGCGGTCCATTAAACAGTCTTTTTGCTATACACATTTTAATCACTTTTTTCACTAGTTTCACGCGATTGAAGCTGTCCGTAACAGTCTCCCCCCGGTGCAGCACTCGCGGCACCTTCTTCTTCAGTAGGGAGGACAGCCAATCTCGCTGTCGGGCGACGAAAAACTCCTCCTCTTGCCTTGACATCAGCGTTGCGAATCTCGCCGTCTGGTCCCGGATACACCGCCGTCACGACGCCTCGCGGCCACACATTGCGAGGCAGGCTGGAGTCGACGATGATGACGACGTCACCGGGCTTAAGTGAGCGGCCCGTGACGTCACGCGCACCCCCGCGCGGAATGAGCTCGGGCAGGTACTCGCGCACCCAGCGGCGCCAGTACTCGTCGGCCAGCGCCTGCGCAGCACGCCATGCCTTGCGCGAAGCTGGCTCGCACGGCCCAGTGAGTGGCAGGCCGCGCGAACCCCCCAACAGAAAGTGATTTGGGGTGAGCGCCTCTGGATCTTCTTCGCTGACTGGTACGTGGGTTAGCGGGCGAGCGTTTATGGTGTGCTCTACCTCCGCCAACAGCGTAGCTAGTACCTCTTCTCGCGGCGACTTCTCGTTCAGTGTGACTCGTAGCGCGCTTTTGACCGAGCGCACGAGCCTCTCCCACGCGCCTCCCTGATGTGGCGCGCCCGGAGCGATGTAGCGCCACTCCATACGCTCCGTTAGTGCGTAATCACGTAGCGCCGGTTCCCATTCTTCTACCGCACGACGCAACTCTACGTCGGCGCCTCTGAAGTTTGTTGCATTATCTGAGTACATCACGCGCGGCCACCCGCGGCGCGCGCCCATTCTTCTTAGAGCCATGATTGCCGAGTCTGTGGATAGCGACGCCACCAATTCTATATGTATCGCTCTCGTCGTGAGACACGTAAATAGTGCGCCCCACCGTTTTTCGTGCCGCCGTCCCACCGTCACCGTTAGAGGTCCAAAATAGTCGGCCCCGCAGTATGTGAAGGCCCTCGTGAATGGCTGTAATCTTGCCTTAGGTAAATCTCCGTGCACTGGAACCACAGGACGTGCCTTTCGTACGCGACAAAACACGCATTTGCTAGCGACTGTACGTATCGTCGGTCTCAGTCGTAGTATCCAGTACTTGGCTCTGACGTCATTCACAACGCGCTCATTGTGTGCGTGGTGGGCGCGACGGTGCTCACGATATAGTAGCAACCGCGCATACGGGTGCCTGCCGTCCAGTACTACGGGGTGAGTAGCGGGGGCAGACACACCCGCTGCCCCTATTCGTCCCCTGGCACGCAGCACACCTTGTTCGTCCAAATACGGATCTAGCTTTCGTAGCCGGCTTCCCGCTCTGAGGTTTCGCTTTGCGGTGATGCGTTCTATCTCTTCAGCGAAACATTGGCGCTGCGCAGCTCGTTGCAGTCTCATCTCAGCCTCTTCTAAAAGCTCTACATTCATCGTAGCGGCACGGTCACGACATTTGCGTACGAATAGTAATACTCTCGCCATCGCTCTCACCAAGCGTTCATATGAGGAAAAACGCTCGGCTCGGGGCACACTATCGGTTGCTTCTCCCATTGTCGTGAGCACTATCTCTACCGTGTCCTCTTCCGTTACGATATCACACGTGGGCCATAAAGCCTCATCTTCATATAAAAATTTGGGTCCTTTAAACCATCTGTCATTACACGTCTTCATCTCTACATTAGGGCGCGTTGCGTCGTCCGCCACATTCAGCGCTGTCGGAACCCATCTCCATTGGCTAGCGTCCGTAGTCTCGGCTATCTCTCCTAAGCGGTGCGCTACGTATGGTGAGTAACGCACGCTATCATTCCGTATCCAATGCCACACGGTACGCGAATCCGTCCAATATACAGTTTTCTCGGGTTCCCAGCCTTGCTGTCTCTTGATAGAGCTTGCCAGACGCGTCCCAATCAGAGCCGCTTGTAATTCGAGTCTTGGTACGCTAAGATGTTTCATTGGCGCTACCCGTGCTTTAGCGGCCGCTAATGTCACTTCTATTTCACCATTTTCATTCTTGACGCGCCAGTAAGCCGCGGTCGCGTAAGCAACTTCACTTGCATCACAAAATATATGTAGTTCTCGGCTCGGCTCTCCCCCCGTTTGAGCGTAGAGGCGCGGTAATCTTAGTGTTCGTAGCTTTTCTATGTCTCTAAGCCATTGGATTATCTCTTCGGCCTCCAGCCCTGGTAAAGCCTCGTCCCACTCTACGTTTAGTTTCCAAATGTTTTGTAATACAATCTTCGCTCGAATGGTGTAGTAGCTTAGTAAGCCCAACGGATCGAAAACCGACATCACGGCGCTTAGCGCTTCTCTCTTTGTCGGCGGCCTCGCTAACGTCTTCACTTCAGCCGGTACCCTCGCAAGCGTCGTGTTGAACCCCAGTGTGTCGGTCACCGCATCCCATAGTAACCCCAGCGTGCGACCACAATCGTCTAGGTTGGACCCCAGTTGCTTGGGCGATGACGTAGCACGGCTCTCTAATGGCAGCTCAGCTAAGACTCTAGCTTCGTTTGAGTTGAAGCCTGTCAGCTTGAATCCTGCTCGCCTGTGCACTTCAATCACTTGTTTCATCGTAGTAATTGCCCGTTCCTTATCATCAAAACTGTCCACCCAGTCGTCCATATAATGATTGCTAGTTATCGCTTGACATGCTAGCGGGTACTCGTCGGCGCTCTCTCTCGCGTTCCAGTCACGCACACTATGTGCTAAGAATGGCGAACTCTTTGCCCCAAATATCATCGACGTCATTTTATATTTTCGTGGCGGTCCATCTCTATCGCCGCCTCTCCATAGAAACATCTGTGCCGGTTGGTCTATAGGTGCGATTTTCACTTGTAAAAACATCTCTTGAATGTCGGCTGTTATTGCTATCCTTTTCTCACGGAACCGCAAAAGCAACCCATTTAAATCTTGTAATAAATCGGGCCCCTCTAAAAGCTCATCATTGAGGCAAACATCATCGGCTTTTGCCGCCGCATCGAAAACCAATCTTAACTTCCCCGGCTTGTTCACGTTAGTAACCGCGAAGTGAGGCAGGTACCATGATCGTGGATCGTCTGTCTCTTTCCCACTGCACTGCTCCGCGTAGCCTTTCGTGAATAAATTTTCTATCTGTGCTGTATAAGCTTTTTCAAAGTCGCTTGACCGGTCCATCTTGCGTTCTATAGACTTCAAGCGTTTTACAGCGTTATAATAACTGGGTGGTAGCGTGACGTCGTCTCTCTTCCACGGTAGTCGTACTTCGCACTGGCCGCCGACTCGTTTAATACTCTCATTGAACGCTTTAATCGCTCTCACTTCCATTGGGTTTTCGCGTTCCCTCCTAGCGATACCGAGTGCGTCTATTTCAAAGTAACGTTTCACCATGTCGTGCAATTCAACCTCGGGTGCGATGAGCTCCGTCTTGTATACGTTAGACGCGCCCTCTAGCGCCGTAATTCGAGGCGCCGTTCCATGTATGACCCACCCTAGCTTCGTAAGCGACGCTACCGGTTGTCTCTTATTGCCCATTAACAACTTTCGTGACACAATCAAATGCCAATTATCGGCCCCGATCAGTAAACGTGGTTTCACTCTGTCATAACACACGTCACTAGCCGTTAATTTTCTTAAGTGTGCGTACTGTAAGCAATCTTCACTAACTGTTTGATGATTGAGCGTCAAACTTGTCATCGTTTTGGCGCGAACATGATGGGTGCTTTCATCTCTTGCTACTAACACTAGGCTTACGTCTTCACTGTTCGCTACGCTCCCTTGCGCGTTTATACTACATACACGCAAGTCGCTTACAGGCCCTTTCGCACCTATTTCGTCCGCCAGGACTTGATCAATGATCGTTATTGTCGATCCCTCGTCCAGCAGCGCGTATGTCTGTACGGCGCCGCCGGGTCCCTTAACTGTCACTGGACACACCTTTAACATGACATTCGCCGCGACGTTGGCCCTATTAATCGTGGCGATCGTCTCAGTCTGCGACTCTCGCACCAACGTCTCTTCATAACTGGCGGCACGGTCCTTATGCAACGTAGCGTGGTGACGCGCATTACAGTTGTTCACCCCGCATAGTTTGTGTGTACAGCGGAACCTCCGGTGCTTATTGTTTACACACCGAAAGCACACTCTATTATTTTTTGCCCACTGCCATCTCTCATCTACCGTCATGGCTTTGTATTTGTTACAGTGGGGTACTTCATGATCGTTTCCACATAGTAAACACGGCGCTGGCGGCGTCTCTTTCTGGCCCAAAGTGTATATTCTTGCTACATTTTTCTTTTTATCGGTGCGTTTCTCGCTACGGTTTTTTACAGCGACGTTTTCTCTTTGCTGTGACGTAGTCGGTACGTATGCAAAACGCAGCGCGCAGTCGGCCTCTTTCATAAGGAATCGAGATAAAATAATTATTTCAGGCTCGCTCGATTCATTCTTTTCGGCGTAGGCGACCCAGTTCGATAACAAATGTGGGCTGAGTTTCTTGACTACTTCTCGAACCAATAGCGGATTTCGTAAGTACCCTCGGTCATCAACCGCTTGAATAACGCAAACTATATTTTGCAATTTCACAGCGAGGGTATTTAATTCTGTAGCACTCGTACCGGAACGCGGTAAACTTTTCATATCTTCGAGCGCTCTATCTATAAGCACTTCGGGGCGGCCGTAGCATTGTTCTAGTGTGGTCATAATACGATCGGGGTCGGTCGCACTCCATAATAGCGCCGACACACTCTCTCTCGCCTCCCCTTTTAAGCTCACGCGTAATCTTGCTAGATTTTCCTCTGCAGTGAACTTATATAATCGTGTGGAATCACGCACTGCGGCCTTGAATAACAACCATTCCGTCGGTGAGCCACTAAACACGGGCAGCTCTTGCGCGTACCGCGGCATCGGTCGTCTAGTTAGAACCCTGTCCAATGTTTCAGCGAGGTTTTCCACCCCGTAGCCCTTTTTCGTATCGATTACGGGCCTCGCGTCAGCCTCCATTGGATTTATACTAAACGTTCGGTTTCTATCTGTTTCTAAGGCGCGCGCCTCATTGCGCTTCATATCCCTGTCTCTGTCTTGCACGATAGCGGGAGCGATATCTCTGTCTCTTTCTTGTGAAACGACGGGAACGATATCTCTGTCTTTCTCTAAATTTTCGTCTACCCGACACCGAGGATCGGCTGTGGTATCCAACCATTCTTTCAGCCTCTCTGGGACGCTCTCGGCGGGTAAGCTCGCACGGGTTTCTTCTTCCATAATAGTATCCATTTCAACTTGTAACCTTTGTTGAATTAATTCACGTTCTAATTCCATTTCTCGTCTCTTAATCTCGGCCAACTGTTCCGCGGCCCGAAGTTGCGCCTGCCGGACGCGCGCCGCTACACTCGACGAACACACTGACGGCGGGTTACGTCTCAAAGCCCCAGTGTCGGTGGCGGCGGCGGCGGCGGCATTGCCATCGTCAACTTCCTTGGTGGGCGGCGGCGGTAACGATCTCTCTGTACCACTTTCTGTGGCCTCTTGCATCGCGACTGTAGTCAATAACGGTGGTGGTGGCGGTGGCTGTGGCGCGATCGTCGACGGTGACGCCGGTGGCTCATCATATGTGATTGCCTCCCTCTTCTTCCCTCCAGATTGGCTTCTCGTGACTGGCATCTTTTTCTTTCTTGATGTCTACTCCTAACAATCTCGCCCGGGCACACTAGCGAGGGGAGCCCAGGTGAGGATGGAGGTTGTAGCAGGAGTGGAAGGGAGGAACTACCCGGCAGAGGGGGTGTGCAACTCCGAGGTGCTCGGCTACCGGGAGGAACGCCCGGCAGCGTCAGCAGTGCCTACAGACCGGCCCTCAGTGCGACACAACCCTTACCGGCGTAGCCGGACAATTTCAGCTGCCTTGAAAAAGGCGGCTGGCAGCCGTGTCCGTCAGACTGCACCGCCTTGAATGGCGTTACTCACACTAACCACACTTGGCACCGTTAGGGTGTGGCAGTGTGAGCCGCGGTCCACCCGCGTAGTGAAACTAGTTACTGTGATTCTTCTTTCTTCAGTGAACGTATTATGTTTACTGTGATGCTTCTTTTCTTCAGTCTTCAGTGAACGTATTATGTTTACTGTGATGCTTCTTTTCTTCAATAATCGTTGGACGTATATATGTTAATGTGATGCTTCGCTTCTTTCTTCTCGCTTGACGCGCAGAATCTTCTTATCCGGCTCGAAGGACCACGCAGTACTGTTACCGACGTCGGTAACCTCAACACTGCACCATAGGATGATTCGCCAAGCAGGAACAGAATGAAACACTTTCTTCTTATATGCCCATATATTGTGGTTATAACGAATTGGGCCGTGCGAGCTTACAACATTTCCTACGATCACACGTCCCTAAGGTAACATTTTGTACGATAGCAAATATCCACTAATACAAAAACTTACATTTTCTACTTAACTTAGGTAGTTTACAAAACTCAAATCATTACTACCCTACGTTACCATAAATTGTTAGCGGTGGTGGGGATAGCAAACCCCCACTCCTGGCTCTTTACGAGATTACCTACCTAATTTATTATTTGGCTACCTTTCAATACGAGGTTTTAGGTATTTAGGTTTCTCATTACCTTTATCAGAGACCTATACAAGAGGCCTTTATTTATATAATCTTACCTCTTAGTACTATATCAAAACCTTTAGGGCTTATAGGACAAAGGTTGGCGTATGACCTAGACACATTTCAGGTCGAAACTACCACCTCCTAGACCTATATTACCTAGCCCATTACCTCAAAACCTTTACCAGGTAGTATAAGTAAAAATACAAGCATTCATATCATTTAATTCATAGGATACCTAAATACCTAAACAATACCTATTTGAATTACTAAAACTTAAATATTTCACAAACTATAAAACTTACAGCTACGCTAAATATCTCATTTTACAGAACTTTTTATATGCAACAATTTAAAACCAAATAGAACGTTACATATTAATAAACTTAAAAACACAAACTAAATGACTCAATCAGTTATAACAAGCTACTGTTTACAAATCAAAGTACTTACATGAAATAATCACAAACACAGATTCTATCACTAGTAACGCACTTAGCGGTCCATTAAACAGTCTTTTTGCTATACACATTTTAATCACTTTTTTCACTAGTTTCACGCGATTGAAGCTGTCCGTAACAGTTATATTCTTTCGGGAATACAGACGCAGGCAGGGAATTTCACTCCTTGGCTGTGCGCATTAAGAAGGAAGATGAAAAACGCTTCGTGCGCATGCATGGAATGTCAACCAAATAGGGGTGAAACCCCGCCGTGCGTCTGGATGTCCGATGGTAGAACGGGGATGGCGGAATGAGCTCATGCAGCTCAAGAGCACACTCTCCGAAATATAGTCTGTAGAACACCGCCAGACAAGCCACTTCACGGCGGTGGGAAAGACTGTGAAGCTTGGTTTTTAATAGCGCACTATCCCCTATGAGTTTTCTAACTCTGCGTTCAACCGAGTCGAGTGCGGCTAGCTGGTACTTTGCGGACCCATCCCACAGGTGGCAGCAATATTCCATGCACGACCGAACTTGCGCTTTGTAAAGAGTTAGAAGCTGTCCCGGCGTGAAATATCGCTTAACCTTGTTCAAGATGCCTAGTTTTTTGGCCGCAGTTTGAGCCTTCGACTCGATTGTGTCACCAAAGTTGAGATCGGAAGTCATCTTTATGCCAAGGAGATCGAGATTGTCGGTGACAGGTATAGTTACACCTCGGAAAGTAGGAGTCAAGTTCAGAGGACTCTTCTTTGCAGTGAATAGACATGCCTGCGTTTTGGTGGCGTTAAAAGTGACCAAATTGTTGTCGCCCCATTGGGAGACAAGACTCAAAGTCGTATTCGTCCGCTCCACCATGGCCTCTCTCAAGGAACCAATTTCTTCCTTGCTGGCCTTTGCATTGGACAAATACCTCTCCGCAACCGTGCTGTCGTCTGCATACCCAACAATTCCGGGCATGAGCAGATCGTTGATGTGCAGCAAAAAAAGCGTTGCGGAAAGAACGGATCCTTGAGGAACTCCAGCTTCTATAGCCATGAGGTCAGAGGAGCAGCCGTCAATAGCCACTCTTATCGACCGTTCGCTCAAGAAATCCGAAATCCAACTGCAAAAGTCAGCAGGTAAACCATACGCTGGAAGCTTGCTCAGCAAACTAGCGTGCCAGACCCGGTCAAAGGCTTTCGAAATATCAAGCGACACTGCAAGTGCTTCGCCATGATTTTCGATTGCTTCACCCCAGATCTAAGAAAACTGAATTTCTTAGTGCTCATCACGGTTAGTTCAGAGCCACCACACCTAATATTAAATTGGTAAGTTTGGATAGACTAACATACACGTTACTAACATAACAAGTGATATATACTTGGTTATAAAGCTGTTGGGTTATAAAGTAAACGGGAACGGGACGGGAAAGGGAAAGGGGAACGGTAACGGAAACGGGACCTATAATATCTCTGAACCCAACTTTTCATTAATTATACCAACTCGAATTCAATATTCATAACTAAGACAGGACAACGTCTGTCGGGTCAGCTAGTTTCTCATAAAAAGAAAGGATAAAACTGGATATTGTGGGTTATCCCTAAGAGATAGACATATACCACCAAGAAGTTTTATGTGGACCTTTTTAAGGTAAATAATACTGTAGTACATTTTTTGATCTATCTCGTAGGATTCAGCCAGCGTTTGCAATGTAAGCGAAAAAAAAGTGTTTATTTACGACACACATTAGAAACCTTTAAAATTATCAGTGTTTCTCTGCTATATTATGCAAGTATTATACATATAAATCTTTCTCTTGAATCACTCTATCTATTAAAAAAAAACCGCATTAAAATCCGTTGCGTAGTTTTAAAGATCTAAGCATACATAGGGACAAACAGCGGGAAGCTATTTTGTTTTATGCTATGTAGTTATTTGGTTGGACTGCAAAAACTGCCAGGTTGCGAACTGGCAGACCAATTAATATTTAAAGGGGACCATATTAGCTACCAGGAGAACTTGGTTTCATCCAGTAACTCGATGAGGTAAAATAGCACCCCCATGCGGCCCCTAAAAATGGTTGGACTGCGGAACCCTCCAAGAATTCGCTTGGCAGACATAATTATTTTGACTCTACTAATAGAGACTAAAAGCAACGAAAAGGTTTTGTTCAGTAACCACATGAGGTAAAATGATGGTCAAAAGTAGGTAGCACAGCTTTGCACCGCCAAGGTTCCTCCAGGTTGAGCCCCGGCAGACCAACATTTTTCCTACCTATTTAAGGTCTGCTTTTCGTGGAAGGTGGTAATATTCAGTAACTCGATGGGGTAGGTAACCATGCGGTGGCCGCCCGGTCTAACAGGAGCGCGGCCAATCAGGCCGAATCAAAAGACTATCGGTCCTACAGCCACATGAAATAGGGGACCGTAATTCGCACTACGCAGGAAACGGGCGCCAATTTTTGTACTGAAAGTCAACGTTCATAGTAGGAGATGGTTTTTGATGAGTTGATTAGATTTGCTTAGCTTTTTGATCATATTATTCTTTTATAAATAAATAAGTAACTTTAATAAAATATGTGAAAAAAGTTAGACGGCATAAACTGTTAATAACGAATAATTAGAACTGCAAAATCAAGCTTTTTTTACATAGCCTCACTTTTAAGGCTTCCATATAAAATCTGAACAAAAATTTGAAGTTCAGTGTCTATTATTTTATTAACATAAATTAAATTATACTTCAAATACCATTTTGACCTTTCTCGAAAAAGCGTCGATGAATAGCTAATTAAAATAAAGTTTAATCGTAGAACATTGCTAATATTTATCATTACATAATAGTACCTATCAAAGGTTTCCTAATGAAAGAAACAATCAGAATGCCTAGCATATCTTGTTTGAATGATAACTCATTATCAAGGATATCTTGAAGTTTTTGAACATTTAAAAAAAATGCCATAACTTCTCATGGTGCATCAAGCATAATCAAAATTAACCTACATTTCAACGTTGTCCTAGTGCGCACTGGCAGCGGTCAGGGGTGAGCTGAATATTTATTGATAGGCGACAGCCGCTGGCCGCGGGCTGCGTGCTTCGAATACCACCCCATTGTTCCCGCATATAACGCAGCCTTAACTCCATCCACTTGAACCTCAATGAACGTGTTACAGGATAGAATATTGGGCAAATTAGAACAGCCTAATTTTTAAAAATCTGAGCCGCAAAAATATTGACTTCTCACCTTTATAATATCAGGGTAGTTGGGCAAGACAATAGATACCTCTAGTTAAAACTACCTAACCTTCGTACTTACCTTAAAAAGAGTTGTTACTTACTATACTACACTCTTCATCAAAAACTATCTCTTCGATATCAATCGTTAAATATACATGTCATAAACTTTTCCTTATGATACGGTTATTCTGAGCCACGTTGGGCAAAGCATCATGCCGCATTCTGAGCCATGATGCGCATTAACCAAACATATTTGTGACAGACTCATGTCATGTCAAAAAGAGTTAGATAACAAAATTTCATATAATAGGAAAATGTAACCCCAAACGGCTCCTTGAGATTGAGATTTCTCTTTTTTCCCGCATTATATTTTAATGATATTCTTCCCACGCAATCACTATAAAATTACTATAGTATTTTAGTAATTTCATCAAAGCTCATCATGGCCTAGCTTGTGTAGTAAAATCGGCATAATCCTTTAGATCCTTAAACAGCTAAAAATAAGTTCAGTTCCTACCTTTGCAAATTGGAAAGTTGATTTATTTAAAACATAATTTAAATTTTAATTATATTTTACTAAAGAAACTTCATCGCAAAACAAGAAGTACCAACCTAACGATAACACAAAATGTTGAATCCAAACAAGCGTAGTTTACACAACAAATTAGCTTGTAAGCGTTATTTGCGTGTTTGTCTGTTTGTTCTCCGTTAATTAGGGCGCGTGCGAGTTCTTTGATAACGAGACATGTTACTTGTGACTTGAAAGTTAACGTTTGGCAAGAAATAAGTTGGTTAAATTTTGTTTATGTTGTATATAATGATATTACGTTATTGTAGGTTTTATTTATATCACTAACTATAAAAGAGTGAATATTTGTAGTATTTTTTTACTAAAATAGGCAAAACAAAAGTGTTTTCACTTTAAGGTAATGTATTTTTTGCTCCGAAACTTGCAATTTTAATAAATTATTACTGTAATGGTGGTTGAAATAACATTATATTTAATGTGAAATTTATAGCATGAATAGATATAGAAAAAGCTATAAAAAGCTTTGAGCGTTTTCTTTACCATTTTTAGTTCTTCTCGATTTCATAAGATTAGTTACTTTAGTCTTTTTCATTTTCATAATAAGTATTTTAGTATTGAATGAAAATAACACTTTCATTCAAATAACATTTTCTATTTCCTATTCACTTAAAGAAATATTTAGTATCTCTGATAGATTTTTCAACCATTCAAAAGTGACATGACCGAAACCACAGTCCAAACCACCTTCAGTCCAAAAATCAAAATGAAACCAAAAAGTTTTCAAGCGTGTTTCAACGAAATCGAAATTCTGTATTACCGTGAAATTCAATTAAATCGGACAAAGGGTGGTGCCGTAAAGCTCACATCCTTATGAGAGTATCCCCTCCATGCGGACTTCAGCAAGCTTACTTTATTGTGAGCCGTTAAATTTTACAGCCATGCATAAGCCGCGTGGTACGCCCGGCAAAGAAGAGTTGGTTCCATGCTTTCGTGTCGGTTACTATACCTACACTTATAAAGAATTCAGAGGGCATATTATAAAAAAATAATCACGATAGTCGGACGCAATTCGTCGTTCAATTTACTTGATATTGAACCTTATTCGTGAGTCAATGTTGTCACGGAATGGGTCGAACATTGCACGCTTATCGCGATGTTTTTTTATAGGTTTTCAGAATTAAAAAAAATCCGGGTTGGACTCCGGGAGTGCCGGCAGAAGTGAACACTTGAATATTAACTTTGTGCATTTTTGATATTTTGGAATAATTTTGCACGAATTGCTTTAATTATCAGTATAAAAGTACTATAATTTATGAGGAAGAATACAATATTTATTTATTGCGCTATCGTACACAAACATGACAATTTATATTACATTAAAAAGTTTATTTCTCAGAAAAATCAACCCGCCGAACGCCAAAACGACGCGGCGCCACTTTCGCCGCGCCGTAGAAAGAGAGGGGGATACTTCCGCCGCTGGCTGTCTACGCTACATCCGTCTTAAGAATTTTCGTTCAGGGTCACGTGACCCTGACTGACGCATTTTAACATTTTTTCCCCATTACAAAAAAAAGTGTACAACGCCGCTAAAGAAGTTTTCACTTCAAAAATATTTACGATAAAATGTCTTAAGGTTTATATTTAATAAATGTCTTTGATACTTCTATGAGGCTCGGACTTTAGCTTACTCTAATGTGCCTTTAAATTTTACAGCCATGCATAAGCCGCGTGGTGTACGTTGGGCAAAGATGAGGTTTCGTATTATTTTTTTAGATTTTACCTACATTTTTAATATGTTTGAAGTCTGAACAAGTGGCACGGGGCTACAAAGTACTTAAGTGTTACAAGTAAATGTTAAGATATAATATATGGGCTACACTACAACCACGTCTGCTTTCCTACAAGCGTGCGTTGATTGATCACAGACTGCATAAAATTATTTGCCTTTAATCTTATCTATATCTTGTTAAATACCTTTATTCTGATCTATACCTCGTTAATCTTTGTCCGCTGACCGTCAGGGCGAGTTCTGCTTTTCTGCCTGCGGCTTTTTTTTCTTTTTATCAGCAAAGTTGGTAACACTGGTGGAACGTCACATGTCGCGTCGCCTCGCACCGATAGTTTCGTATGAAGTTTAAATTAAACGCCAGTTTTTAAAGGCGAGCCTGAAGAGGTAAGCCGTTTTCCGTGTATAGCGGCGTTATTTTTTTGGCTAGCAATACATTGGATAAGAAAAGTATTTAAACCAATGATATTAAAAAGTATAGATACGTTACCCGCACTCCAAAATGGCAAGACGAAAGTCAGGTAATTGCCCGACTTTCAATTAGTTAGGCACAGTCTCGCGACATGGAAACACACGCGGCTCTCGTCAGTCAGACGCGATAAAATTGTGAATTTCCATTAAAAAAATGTTTACTTGCGTCTTTAGACGATGTACAAATTATACAGCTACAGTCAGAGATCGAAAAAATGCTTAATTTCACACGTAAGTACTGTATTTAATAAAAATATGTATTTTCTATTACTTTATTCGGCCATATTGTACAAAGAGCGAGCTGTCTGCTTTGCGTGTGTGTGTGAAGGAGACGGCTGACGCGCTGTCAATTGGCGGCCAATGCGCATACAGCGGTCAATGTGTGTATCTATAGTACTTTTACGCTGTTTTAAATAGCAATGATGTTGGCGTATAACTTATCTTTACTTTTAATATCATTGATTTAAACCAAACAGTTTGACATTGCAGTGTTACCTAATTGATTTTTTGCAATCCGGAGAGTGTTCAATATAATGTTATGTTTCGGAAATGGAAAAATGCGGATTTTAATTTCATCGTAATACGAATGATGAAATTCAAACCCGCATTTTTTTTTTGTTTTATGAACCCCCTGCTCAACTGCTGAGAGTGCGTAAATGCATCCCAAACACAGCAAAAAAAATCACGTTTGTTGTATGGGAGCACCACTATTTTTTTTTTCTTTTTATTTGGGTACGAAACAGTCACTACAATAATTACATGATATTTCTATACTTACTTAATTTTTAGACAATGAGTACAGTAAATAACTTATATAATATTACATTAATGAAGCTTAAATAAAGGTGGAAATGCACGAAGTATTGAACAATACTAGTTGGTAGGTATCGTAAACAATGTACATGATTGGTTACAGTAACACTACAATACAAACCATCAAATTTCGAACAAAAAAGTTAATTATAAAGAACTGAGTTACAAATTAGATTTGAGTAAAGAATAATAATTTACAAACCTGATGTGCCGCTGATTGACAGTGATTATGTAGTAGAATGAATAAAAGCTAATATTAACATTTTTTTAAATAAATAAGACAACCCCTCAGGCGCATAATTCGTTTAACAATGTTAGTTTTAAACTCTTCAACGAGACACCAAATAAATCTTTATGATTAAATTTCTTATTGTAAAATGTCAGTAAACGAGAGATAAAACAGTTTGGCGTGTAGTTTTTGTGAAGAACTGGCGGCACGAAACATTTTAGTTTTCGGCTGGACCGTGTAGGTAGCCTTGCTTTACTTATAAAATTAATTTTGGATAACAATATAGGACTATCTATCAGGTCATTTACATTCTTGTGTAAGAACGATATGTCAAATTGTTTACGCCTATCCAAGAATATGAATATAAGGTTCTTGCGCCTATCATATAAACTTAAATGATTTTCGTTAATAAGAGTCGTGCTATGTGATTCCTGGGAATCACGGCGATAATTTAATAACTTTATATTTTTTTACTTATATTATACAAATATTTATTTTATTCTGTTTTTAGTATTCGTTGTTAAAGCGGCAACAGAAATACATCATCAGTGAAAATTTCAACTGTCTAGCTATCACGGTTCATGAGATACAGCCTGGTACAGACGGACAGCGGAGTCTTAGTAGTAGGGTCCCGTTTTTACCATTTGGGTACGGAACCCTAAAAAGTTTTAACTAATTAGGTTTAAAAAAAGGTTTGAAATCATTCTTAATCACCTCAAAGCACCTTTGGGGGAGATACATGCTCAGAAGTAGGCGTATTAATGGAACACTCAATAAGAGCCCCACCCGACTTCAATAGACGTGTTTTATTACAATGATAATGCGTATCTAGTGATTTCAATATTATTTATTGCTTTTTAGAAGTAGAGTGGGGTTTTGAAGTCGGTTTTTTTCTTTTTTAAAACATTTTTTTTATTTTTCCTTTTTAGTCATTTTTAATAACACAACAAAGAAAGGACATCATATTACTTAAGAGATAGCACACATAATAAACAAAAACCAAATTGTTAAATTCAAAATAATTTATTCAGTCTAGGCCAGGGGTGCTCATACTTTTACTTTGAGGAGAAAATGTAGGGGCGCCTCTTACCTAGCAAATGTTATAACTAGGAAATTGACATTTTCACCTTTTAACCCACCAAATATTTGACAAGAAAAAAAAAATTCATATGTTAAACTACATTGGTTGCAAAATGTCAAATCTGTTATCCTTGGCGATCGACCTTAAAACCTCTGGTCTAGACTGTTACATACAAGCACTTGTGAGTGTCATAGAAGCTACGCCATCGGTTTGCAAACCCTAAGCGGGAGACCTTGTAAAGCCCGCCGGTAACGATCAATTGCGATTGTCAATGTTTCCGTCAATGCCATTGTTGGAGCAATTGACAATCGCTTCAATTGCACGCGTAAACGATAAATTTTTCCGTCAATGGGCGTCAATTGAGGAAAAATTGACAATCGCAATTGATCGTTACCGGTGGGCTTAACGAGAAGAACCGGCAAGAAACAATATAATATGATAATGGTTTTAGAATATCACATTATATAGTCCACAGTGAATAACTAAAACCCTCCTTTCCCTTAACTTACTCAATATGATTGCGAAATGATGTTTTAAAGTTTGTCAAGTTTTGAACTTGGTACGAAGTTAGCCTTTTCTATTTAAAAGTTACCGGCGGAAAGGTAATTGTGGCTAAACTTTTTGTTAGAAACTCTTTCATGTTGCCTCTTGTCTTACTTGTTCATTTGTGTGATTACAAGTTTTTTTTCGTAAAACTATTGATTATGATTACTACGGATTATTTTCAACACTTGCCTTTTTATTATGTATCGCATTAAGATCAACTGTTACTACTCTTGAATGCAAATAATAATATCGTTGCAGTTTTTCATATGCTGTGCGAGAGTAATTCTGCTTCTTGCTTGATATATTGCCGAAATCTTTATTTTATTGACGTAAAATAATAACCCCGATGCTGATAATGAAAATGCGTCTCACTCATTTTCCTTGACTCAGGTATCTGTCCTATAATTGAGCGATTCCATCCTATAAAACAATAAAAACATTACGTTTGCCTGTGTAAAATGTAATGCTTTTCTTGTTAAGCTATTTTTACCTTTATTTATTAAGAAGTAAGGTCGTCAGAACAACAGAAATGACGTTGCACGATATTAGTACTTACTAAACTAGGTAATGGCTACCAACGGTATTGAAAGGATTTGGACACAATGTTCCTTTGTCGAAGACGTCATTAGACACATGTAACTTTATGATTTTACTTTAAAGTTAAAACCATTTAGCTATGAGAAAAATCAGACTCCGATCAATTTTATTAAACTTTTTATTACTCAGGTACATAAAATGAAGATCTGTAGTAAAAAGCAATAAAGAACTTGTACATTGATCTTGCAAAGAGTAGGGATCTAGATCTACCCATTTTAACTGCCTCTGTGGT
Organism: Agriphila geniculea; assembly: GCA_943789525.1. NCBI lineage: Eukaryota > Metazoa > Arthropoda > Insecta > Lepidoptera > Crambidae > Agriphila > Agriphila geniculea. Next base: position 9,856,287 of record OX038883.1, read on the forward strand.
CAAGTGGTTCGCCCACCCGTGTAAGACGCAGGGGTTCCGAGTTTGATTCCATTCCCAGGGGGGTACAATTTGTACTTGGTTTGGTTGGTGGTAGGGCTTATTTCGAGTCCACCTGGATAGCTAACACCTAAGTCTGACGCCATAACAACAATTCAAAAATTGTTGTGTTCCGGCAGTAAAAGGTAAGATAGCCAGTTCCTCAGTGTGAGGATTCCGAGAGTAGTGCGCTTCCACCTTCGGCTTTATCGTCACTTAACATCAGGTGAGATTAAGGTCAAGCACGATCCCGTTGTTCATAAAAAAGTCTACCCATTGCTCTTTTAACATCAGTAAACATAAACGTAAGTAGGTGCATGATTTATGTTAGTGTCTATTGTGCGTAAACCTTTACCCGCCATTAAAGATATCTGACTATGGTTAAATAATAATTAGGTCGAGCACGTGTGACTCAAGTCTGCAAACTATTCAGAATGGTATAATGGAGGTGGTGCGTTCCACTATGCACCGTACTTTCACCACACTTGGTAAATACCACTCAAAAAGTGTCGCTCGCTATGCACATACATATAAATTTATTTTTGATTCAATTGTGTTTTTTCACTTATTAAATATCGAAAAAATACCTTCTTCCCCACGACACTACCAAGGCGCACTACTGTTAGTATCGTGGGTATTTTTTCCCCTTCTACACTACCGGCCCAGTAGTGTCGTAGGTAAATGAAAAATTCCATTTATATGCACCCGTACGACACTAGGTACCATTTTTTTTTATTTTTTCATTAAATGGCAGATTCTGGAATTTCGTTACAACAATGCAAAATATAATCGATGTACCTAGCTAATTAGTAATAACTTTTATTTGGTTGAGTGAGTTAATTTAATTGAGTTGAGATTCGAAATAAAAATTTAAAGTAACTACATATAATTTAAAGAGTTGGTTGTATTGTTGATGGTGTAATACAACAGCTTTTTTCTGAAAGTGCAAAATCCAATCTGCCGAAATTGGAGTTTGAGCGTAGTAAACTTTTTGGGTTGGCAGTTTTTGAGTATAGTATGAAAAACCTAGTGGGAAAGTCAGTGCGTAGCGGAACGAACTAAATGGAGGTGCTCTCATTGAATTATTTACTATGTTTTGCCTACATCTCTGCCACAACACGGACAATCTTAATAAAGTGTATGAAACAAACGCGATGTTTTCGTAACGAGTTGACATGAACGGATCGTTCACAAGGTAATGATGTAAGAACGTTATTGCAAAAGAGCCGGTATGATCATTCTCATCTAAATCAAAATGCAATATTTTTATATCAATAAAGCTAAATAAAGTTATCTTTACTTACTGTAATTACGGGTGATAATTTTAACAATTTCAAACATGGAAATAATAATAACAAGTTATAAGAGTTACAAAACCATTTAAAAATATCATAACCCTAAAAATCCTTTATTTTTCTTATATCAGATCAATTATAGATTTTGGCAGCGTCGTCTGGAGCCCCCTTAATAAAAATCACATCGAAAAACTAGAAAAAGTTCAGAGAAAATTCATTAATATCTTGAATTATCATCGTAACGTTCAAATGTCATTCAATGATAGTCTTATTGACCTCAAACTCCTAAGCTTAAAAGATAGACGAAACAATTCGATTTAGTATTTCTTTACAAAATTCTTAATGGTACGAGTATCATTGATAGTTATACACTACTATCTAAAATTAACTTTATTATAAAAAAATGTCTACCAATTCGCTCTAATCGTATTCTCCATACATTTCTACCGCCAGCCCTTCACAAAAAATACACTGTAACAGCTGCCTATTTCGCTCGCTTAATCTAAGTAATGGTGATTTCAATTGCATTGATCTTTTTAATATTTCGTTAAAATGTCTGAAACATGAAATATTGGAAAAACTGTGCACTAATTAGGAATAGTAATAAGTTATTGGCCGATCCAAGTGCCGCTGGATGGACCAAGTCGCCAAGGACCTGCGTGAACTCATGGAGACTAGTGACTGGCAAGAGATCGCGCAAGACAGGGAGCAGTGGCGTCACCTTGTGTCATAGGCCAAGACACACTTCGGCGGGCTGATTATCTAATTAGAAACCACCTAGCGACTGGTTGCAGTTCTAGATTATAGTGATCCATTGCTACTTCTTTTTGGATTAAAAAAAAAACATACCAAAGAAAAGTAGCAATGTATGTGGAATGAAACCGGTCGCTAAATAGTTTCTTTTTAGATAATCAGGGTGCGGGTTGCTGAGCCATCGGAGTAAGTAAGTAAGTAATAAGTTATAATATGTTAAATATATCACATAATATTGAATACCATAACATAATATAGCATTGTGAATGATTAAAAAAATCCAAAAAGCTGATAAAGAAAAAGACTAGGTATCTGTATAATTTACAATGGTTATGTTTTTAATAGATCTTAAAAAAAATTGTTTAAAAAAACAAAAAACCGACTTCAAAAAACCTACCTCTAAAAAGCAAGAAATAATATTCGTAATAATAAAACACGTCTATTGAAGTCGGGTGGGGCTGGAGTACAAATCCCTTTTTTTTATTCTAAAAGCCCCACCCGACTTCAATAGACGTGTTTTATTATTACGAATATTATTTCTTGCTTTTTAGAGGTAGGTTTTTTGAAGTCGGTTTTTTGTTTTTTTAAACAATTTTAATTTTTTTATTTTTAGTGTAGGTACCTTTTGTATTAGGTAGTGTAGGTAAATTATTTAGGTAGAAATTAAAATCGGCTCAGCCAAACGTGAGTTAATCGTGGAGAAACAAACATACATGCGGGTCAAACTGAGAACCTCCTTTTTTAAGTCGGTTAAAGAACTACACTAAAGATATCCCTTTTCCCAACAAAAAAATAATTATCTTATTCAGTTCATAAACAAAGAAGTTATACGACTGATCATCGAGGTAGTTCACACAAAATCATACTATTTTCGTGCTTTTTTCAAGATTACTTGAAAAGTACTGAACCGATTTCAAAATTTTAAAAAATGGGACCAACTTGGAAGTTTACTTAATGTAATACCGTTTGAATCATTTCAATCGGTCCAGCCGTCTTTGAGTAATCGGTGTACATACAAAAAACAAAAAAAAAAAAAAAAAAAAAAAAAAACGGGTCGAATTGAGTACCTCCCTCCTTTTGAAGTCGGTAAAAAACTGAAACTCTACAAGCCTCTTCCTATTCTTTTTCTTTTATTATATTTTATATGTTAAGTTTCGGCACTCGTTGTCTATAAATTTACATACTATTTGTACGTACTTAGTTCATATAATGACTGTTTGTGCCAGAATAAAGAGAAAAAACCGGCTAAGTGCGAGTCGGACTCGCGCATGAAGGGTTCCGTACCAAACAAACGGCAAAAAAAATACGTTTGTTGTATGGGAGGCCCCTTATATATTCATTTTATTCTGTTTTTAGTATTTGTTGTTATAGCGGCAACAAAAATACATCATCTGTGAACAACTTTCTAGCTATCACGGTTCATGAGATACAGCCTGGTGACAGACAGACAGACAGACAGACGGACAGCGGAGTCTTAGTAATAGGGTCCCGTTTTTACCCTTTGGGTACGGAACCCTAGAAAAACAAGGAAATCTCCCATTTTGTTTTAGGTTGTTTTGTTATCCAGCTTCAGTTTCAAACCTAATTTAATACAAGTTAATTAATGTACATAAAGATAAAACTTGGAATAATAACTAATATTGTACAAATCTTATTCTACATTAGAGTATAACTTCATAATTTACAGTTTCGCAGTGAAACCATCACTAAAATCCTCGCTGTAATTACCCAAAACCCTCGAGTAACACATAAACAAAATATCAGTATCAAAACCATACCAGATGAATAATTTAATGAGAATTCTAAAGTTATAAGTCGGTATACTCCTCTTCGTCCGCCCCGGGCCGCTCGTAAAATTTTACAACACAAAACCGTTGCAAACTGCGAACTTTATGAAACCGATGTCATGGGCTGCGGTCATAAGGTATATGACTTGTTTAGAAGTCAGAAGTTATATCATTTATGTGTTTTAATTACTTGATGTTTCGTATGGACACCTGAGTATGGGAGTAGGTAGGCACAACCTACTCTCATTCTCCGAAATTAAATTCACAAATCAAATAATGGCAAGCCATACTTTAGTAGTTTGGTTTTTCTAAAATATGTAATAAATAAATGTCAATGTTTAGAAACGGATGATGAATATTTTAACGGTTTTTTATATAACCGCCACGAACAGATATTTTGTGTATCTAATTGAAATGCCACATTTTAAAAAGTATTCAACTTTTGAAACTTCAAAATTATCCTTATAATAATGTCCTAAGTACATAATTTAATCATAACGATCATAACGTGTAATGTTTACTTACTGTTAGTAACTCTTTTACTTCTCATAAGACTTCCTATCGAGTTTGTCATTATGCAGATTTAAATATTTTATTCCTTGCTTTTTAAAGCCGTTTATTTTTTAAGCTGTTTTTGTTGGGTTTTTGAAGGAGGTTTTGTTTTTGAAAAACTTTTTTTTTTCTTTTTTGTGGTACTGTGGTGGTATATTTAGTGACGATATTATCTAAGTTAGAATAGCCTTATGTCAACGGCTTATAACCTTTTACAAAATACAGCTTTTCCCAAGGAGTTCTCCTGGTACTTCATTATCAGCTCCACTTCTCCATATGCATTATGACGAGCATAAATAGCCTAACAACCATATTAAAGTAATCGTATCACACCAGTGATATACTTAGTATTGAAATAGTTCCGATGATCACTATGGTAGGGATGGCGAACCTTTATGTATCAACGTGCCATTTTTCTAAAGAAATGCTTAATGACACTGACGTCCATTATACAAGTACGCTGGACAAGCGAACGTCACCAATCGTTTGTTCCGATTTGAAAATCACCATATTGGCGCTGAGAGCAGTAGATTCTACGATGGCAGTAGTGACTGTACTTGGAACTAATTAGTTCCAAGTACACTCACTACTGCCATAGTATATAATCTACTGCTCTCAGCGCCAATATGGCGATTTTCAAATCGACACAAAAAATTGCTGTTACATGACATTAGCCTGTCCAGCGTACTTGTATAATGGACATCAGTGCTTAATGAGGTTATAGACGTGGCATCAAATATTTTTTATCTACTCTCATATCGTAAAATTCGAATTATGAATTTCAAAGCGAATTTATATTGACATACTTTTTACACGCAATACCGAAAAAAAATTAAAAAGTTATTTTATAACATACCTTTGCTAACTGAAGTATGCTATAAAATAACTTTTTTTCTCATTACGATACAGGGCAAATCCAAGAAGAAGGCAGTGCCGCGATATTAAAAAAGAACAATGATATTTCCACATACTTCCCATGATAAAAACGTACTCTATGGTGATCGATGATTTAGCGTAACGATTAGTCTGCTGGAATGCACTACCTCATTATTATTTTTTCTAATAGAATACGCGCCATGTTTTGATTTTAATTTTTACTTTTGCTTAAAAATGTCTGATAGTAGTGAGTGTGGACTCCACCCGATATTTTAGATGCGGCGACGGAAAAACGTCTTACTTAACCTAGGTAAGTACCTAAATACTGCCTACCAAGTCGTAGCAAGTCGAGAAACTACTCACTTACTCTTTATATCATTGATAATTTATTTTGTAGGTTCAATCACAAATTGTATGAGAGTAGATAAAGTAGTGTATGAAACTGTACATAACAAGGTATTAAAACACTCGTGTGATACTATTAAAAACCTCGCCTACGGCTCGGTTTTTAAACACACACTCATGTTTTAATACCCCTCATTATGCATCAGTTTCATAAACTACTATTATTTTGTAATTATTAGGATGATAATAATAATAAACACTATCAACTCAAAACTCTTTATTTATTACAAAAAAGACGTACATTTGCAATGTTTCAATTATACGCGTAATTTAAATTAATTAATTCGTAACTTTTTCATAGTGCATAATGAATTTTGTGATCGGTGACGTGCCCAAAATATTGAGTCATTGGTGCCATAGGTTCTTGATCTATGGTCTTCATCATCAGTTTTACTTCACCAAAATGGTACTTTCCAAAAAATGCACAAGGAAAAATTGTTTAAAAAAAGCAAAAAACCGACTCCAAAAAACCTACCTCTACAAAGCAAGAAATAATATTCGTAATAATAAAAACACGTCTATTGAAGTCGGGTGGGGCTGGAGTACAAATTCCTTTATTTTTTATTCTAAAAGCCCCACCCGACTTCAATAGACGTGTTTTTATTATTACGTATATTATTTCTTGCTTTGTAGAGGTAGGTTTTTTGAAGTCGGTTTTTTGTTTTTTTAAACATTTTTTTTTTTATTTTTAGTGTAGGTACCTTTTGTATTAGGTAGTGTAGGTAAATTATTTAGGTAGAAATTAAAATCGGCTCAGCCAAACGTGAGTTAATCGTGGAGAAACAAACATACATGCGGGTCAAACTGAGAACCTCCTTTTTTAAGTCGGTTAAAGAACTACACTAAAGATATCCCTTTTCCCAACAAAAAAATAATTATCTTATTCAGTTCATAAACAAAGAAGTTATACGACTGATCATCGAGGTAGTTCACACAAAATCATACTATTTTCGTGCTTTTTTCAAGATTACTTGAAAAGTACTGAACCGATTTCAAAATTTTAAAAAATGGGACCAACTTGGAAGTTTACTTAATGTAATACCGTTTGAATCATTTCAATCGGTCCAGCCGTCTTTGAGTAATCGGTGTACATACAAAAAACAAAAAAAAAAAAAAAAAAAAAAAAAAAACGGGTCGAATTGAGTACCTCCCTCCTTTTGAAGTCGGTAAAAAACTGAAACTCTACAAGCCTCTTCCTATTCTTTTTCTTTTATTATATTTTATATGTTAAGTTTCGGCACTCGTTGTCTATAAATTTACATACTATTTGTACGTACTTAGTTCATATAATGACTGTTTGTGCCAGAATAAAGAGAAAAAACCGGCTAAGTGCGAGTCGGACTCGCGCATGAAGGGTTCCGTACCAAACAAACGGCAAAAAAAATACGTTTGTTGTATGGGAGGCCCCTTATATATTCATTTTATTCTGTTTTTAGTATTTGTTGTTATAGCGGCAACAAAAATACATCATCTGTGAACAACTTTCTAGCTATCACGGTTCATGAGATACAGCCTGGTGACAGACAGACAGACAGACAGACGGACAGCGGAGTCTTAGTAATAGGGTCCCGTTTTTACCCTTTGGGTACGGAACCCTAGAAAAACAAGGAAATCTCCCATTTTGTTTTAGGTTGTTTTGTTATCCAGCTTCAGTTTCAAACCTAATTTAATACAAGTTAATTAATGTACATAAAGATAAAACTTGGAATAATAACTAATATTGTACAAATCTTATTCTACATTAGAGTATAACTTCATAATTTACAGTTTCGCAGTGAAACCATCACTAAAATCCTCGCTGTAATTACCCAAAACCCTCGAGTAACACATAAACAAAATATCAGTATCAAAACCATACCAGATGAATAATTTAATGAGAATTCTAAAGTTATAAGTCGGTATACTCCTCTTCGTCCGCCCCGGGCCGCTCGTAAAATTTTACAACACAAAACCGTTGCAAACTGCGAACTTTATGAAACCGATGTCATGGGCTGCGGTCATAAGGTATATGACTTGTTTAGAAGTCAGAAGTTATATCATTTATGTGTTTTAATTACTTGATGTTTCGTATGGACACCTGAGTATGGGAGTAGGTAGGCACAACCTACTCTCATTCTCCGAAATTAAATTCACAAATCAAATAATGGCAAGCCATACTTTAGTAGTTTGGTTTTTCTAAAATATGTAATAAATAAATGTCAATGTTTAGAAACGGATGATGAATATTTTAACGGTTTTTTATATAACCGCCACGAACAGATATTTTGTGTATCTAATTGAAATGCCACATTTTAAAAAGTATTCAACTTTTGAAACTTCAAAATTATCCTTATAATAATGTCCTAAGTACATAATTTAATCATAACGATCATAACGTGTAATGTTTACTTACTGTTAGTAACTCTTTTACTTCTCATAAGACTTCCTATCGAGTTTGTCATTATGCAGATTTAAATATTTTATTCCTTGCTTTTTAAAGCCGTTTATTTTTTAAGCTGTTTTTGTTGGGTTTTTGAAGGAGGTTTTGTTTTTGAAAAACTTTTTTTTTTCTTTTTTGTGGTACTGTGGTGGTATATTTAGTGACGATATTATCTAAGTTAGAATAGCCTTATGTCAACGGCTTATAACCTTTTACAAAATACAGCTTTTCCCAAGGAGTTCTCCTGGTACTTCATTATCAGCTCCACTTCTCCATATGCATTATGACGAGCATAAATAGCCTAACAACCATATTAAAGTAATCGTATCACACCAGTGATATACTTAGTATTGAAATAGTTCCGATGATCACTATGGTAGGGATGGCGAACCTTTATGTATCAACGTGCCATTTTTCTAAAGAAATGCTTAATGACACTGACGTCCATTATACAAGTACGCTGGACAAGCGAACGTCACCAATCGTTTGTTCCGATTTGAAAATCGCCATATTGGCGCTGAGAGCAGTAGATTCTACTATGGCAGTAGTGAGTGTACTTGGAACTAATTAGTTCCAAGTACACTCACTACTGCCATAGTATATAATCTACTGCTCTCAGCGCCAATATGGCGATTTTCAAATCGACACAAAAAATTGCTGTTACATGACATTAGCCTGTCCAGCGTACTTGTATAATGGACATCAGTGCTTAATGAGGTTATAGACGTGGCATCAAATATTTTTTATCTACTCTCATATCGTAAAATTCGAATTATGAATTTCAAAGCGAATTTATATTGACATACTTTTTACACGCAATACCGAAAAAAAATTAAAAAGTTATTTTATAACATACCTTTGCTAACTGAAGTATGCTATAAAATAACTTTTTTTCTCATTACGATACAGGGCAAATCCAAGAAGAAGGCAGTGCCGCGATATTAAAAAAGAACAATGATATTTCCACATACTTCCCATGATAAAAACGTACTCTATGGTGATCGATGATTTAGCGTAACGATTAGTCTGCTGGAATGCACTACCTCATTATTATTTTTTCTAATAGAATACGCGCCATGTTTTGATTTTAATTTTTACTTTTGCTTAAAAATGTCTGATAGTAGTGAGTGTGGACTCCACCCGATATTTTAGATGCGGCGACGGAAAAACGTCTTACTTAACCTAGGTAAGTACCTAAATACTGCCTACCAAGTCGTAGCAAGTCGAGAAACTACTCACTTACTCTTTATATCATTGATAATTTATTTTGTAGGTTCAATCACAAATTGTATGAGAGTAGATAAAGTAGTGTATGAAACTGTACATAACAAGGTATTAAAACACTCGTGTGATACTATTAAAAACCTCGCCTACGGCTCGGTTTTTAAACACACACTCATGTTTTAATACCCCTCATTATGCATCAGTTTCATAAACTACTATTATTTTGTAATTATTAGGATGATAATAATAATAAACACTATCAACTCAAAACTCTTTATTTATTACAAAAAAGACGTACATTTGCAATGTTTCAATTATACGCGTAATTTAAATTAATTAATTCGTAACTTTTTCATAGTGCATAATGAATTTTGTGATCGGTGACGTGCCCAAAATATTGAGTCATTGGTGCCATAGGTTCTTGATCTATGGTCTTCATCATCAGTTTTACTTCACCAAAATGGTACTTTCCAAAAAATGCACAAGGAAAAATTGTTTAAAAAAAGCAAAAAACCGACTCCAAAAAACCTACCTCTACAAAGCAAGAAATAATATTCGTAATAATAAAAACACGTCTATTGAAGTCGGGTGGGGCTGGAGTACAAATTCCTTTATTTTTTATTCTAAAAGCCCCACCCGACTTCAATAGACGTGTTTTTATTATTACGTATATTATTTCTTGCTTTGTAGAGGTAGGTTTTTTGAAGTCGGTTTTTTGTTTTTTTAAACATTTTTTTTTTTATTTTTAGTGTAGGTACCTTTTGTATTAGGTAGTGTAGGTAAATTATTTAGGTAGAAATTAAAATCGGCTCAGCCAAACGTGAGTTAATCGTGGAGAAACAAACATACATGCGGGTCAAACTGAGAACCTCCTTTTTTAAGTCGGTTAAAGAACTACACTAAAGATATCCCTTTTCCCAACAAAAAAATAATTATCTTATTCAGTTCATAAACAAAGAAGTTATACGACTGATCATCGAGGTAGTTCACACAAAATCATACTATTTTCGTGCTTTTTTCAAGATTACTTGAAAAGTACTGAACCGATTTCAAAATTTTAAAAAATGGGACCAACTTGGAAGTTTACTTAATGTAATACCGTTTGAATCATTTCAATCGGTCCAGCCGTCTTTGAGTAATCGGTGTATATACAAAAAAAAAACGGGTCGAATTGAGTACCTCCCTCCTTTTGAAGTCGGTAAAAAATACCAAAACGCTAGGGGTGTGCCTATAATATTTGAAGATTTCCCTTGTTTTCTCCAGGATCCCATCGTCAGATCCCGACCCTATGACAATGGGATTAACTTGAAAGTATATGCTTTCAAACAACAAAAAAAATTCAAATCGGTCCTGCTATCTTAGAGTAATCGAGTAACATACATAAAAAAAAGATTCCGGCGAACTGAGAATCTCTTCTTTTTTGCAGTCGGTTAAAAAGGCTTGTGTAGGTTTAATAGTTTTAAATTAATACGAATGGTTGCTACGAATTTAATGTATATCTTTTAAGGAGCTAAGTAAGGAAAATATTAAACGCAGACATTAGCTTGTTACAAAAGATGAATTTAAAGCCTTCAATGTGTAATAAAGGCAATAGTAATTTTATGAAAAAGTAAAAAAACCGCATTACTTCCATCGGCAGTGGAGAACAAAAGCTAACCTATTAATAAAGATCGTTCCCGAAGCAAACGCACATACAGGCTGTAGCAAAAACACTAACTGCATTATTCAGTGTTCATTTTTCATCTGTCATACTCGAATATAGACTTTACCCTGTTGTGATAAGAACCACCTTCCGCCATAAATTACACTGAGACTGGTGTCACAACATTATTCAGAGTATTGTGTCGAAAGAGAAACTACTCTATTATGTTGAGAATAAAGCTCCATGTGAGTGAAAAGTTGAGGTGGTTGGATGTGAATAAAGATGAATGTTGGTGTCTGAGCCGAGGTAGGTGGTCTTTGACAGACAGATGCTCCTTTTACGTCGTACATCATGGTTCCTGCGCCATTTTTAATTTCAGTATTTACATACTGGCATGTTATACGAAAGGGTGGACGATGTAAACTTCAGTCCTGTAAAATCTTTTACATCATACTTGCTCGGTAACTAGGATTTACTTATATAGTATGAGGCTGTGTAAGTTGGCATGTGCAACACAGTACATTGTTTAGATAGAACGTTCCATTTTCAAATCACTTTACAATTCAAGGATGGTGAATGCTTTAACTGTAAAGTTACTTTACAATTCAAGCATTTAAAACTCCTTAGTGAACCAATCTCATTTCTTTTATTATAAACTGACGAAACTTTTGGCTGAAAAAAAAACAATGATAATGGCGGCATTTCAGTTGAAGCTAGGTATGCAAAATTCTGCAAAGCAAAAACAGCAGATTTTTTTTCGTGATTTCGAGGTTGGTCCCATAATGAAAGTTGTTCAGTTTAATGGTCTAATCAACCCTACGAGTTTTCAATGAAATAACCCTTTAACGTTTTATTTTTATTTTTGTTTTAATGTTTTTGTTTTTATTTTTATTTTTATTTTTATTTTTATTTTTATTTTTATTTTTATTTTTATTTTTATTTTTATTTTTATTTTTATTTTTATTTTTATTTTTATTTTTATTTTTATTTTTATTTTTATTTTTATTTTTATTTTTATTTTTATTTTTATTTTTATTTTTATTTTTATTTTTATTTTTATTTTTATTTTTATTTTTATTTTTATTTTTATTTTTATTTTTATTTTTATTTTTATTTTTATTTTTATTTTTATTTTTATTTTTATTTTTATTTTTATTTTTATTTTTATTTTTATTTTTATTTTTATTAAATTTACCTCGCATGAATGATGTAAAATAGTATGCTTACCTCGGTTGTAAGTAGCTATTACACCCTCGAACTATATTCGCCCTCGCTCGCTTCGCTCGCTCGTGCGTCTAAATATCTCGGGTGCACTCGATCCATTAGCGCCCTATGCGAGCTGCGCTCGCACGGGCGCCAAATTGGATCTTGTTCTGTAATAGCTCACTTACATCCCTTGTGTAACAAACTACTATTTCAATCTAAGCAGATTTTGTCGACTGTGCTGTAAAAATAAGAAAAAAGGTTACAAAATATGCACGGAAGTGAACAGTATTACTTAATAATTATTTTCGTTAAATTCAAAGCTGCATCATTAGGAAGATGACCACGTGACCCTGAGGGATGCAGTGAGAGATTTTAATTACTATTTCAAAGAATCCATTAAAATATTGTATATAATAATGGAGTATCAAATGCTCGACTTAGAAAATGTTTCAGGATTATAAGAGCAGATTTCCCTTACCCTTACTTGACTCAAGTATATCTCGAAAGTTCAAAATTATTGCAAGTTTTTACATATTTTGGTACCTTCATTAGTGTAGTCTAGCTTGACCCTAACATAACGACGGTAATTATCCATTCGACTACCTAACATAAAGCACAGTCAGGGGCAGTGACCACAAACTCGTATAACGTCGAGCCAAAGTTTTTGCGATATCTTTTGTACCGGCAAAAAGTCACTCCACACATCTCCGAAACAAAGAATCCGGAGAACCTTTCAATTAGCGACGCGACACCGTTCTTAAAACGTGGAATGTAATTGTCTCCGTAATAAATGGTCGGTCGGAGGTTGTCACGCTCAAGCGCTCCGTGAGATAAATGGTCGCATGGAGCTGGTTGTGAGTGAGCTTACGTTGAGATAACTATTGAACGTCGGTTACGGGGCGTCACGGTGGCGTGGTAATTGTGTGGTAGTCGGTATTACCTACGAATGCAACGGATTTATGGGAAACCTCTATTGTGTTGTCAGAAAACATGAAGAAGACTGTGTTTTGTATGCATAGTTAGAGGGTCGCACCGCACCGAGTGGCATTGTCTAATTCCCCTTTTACCCGTAAGGGTTTGCCATCGCATAAACTCTTGCCAGTGCAGATATTGTGTTCTATCTGTTGAAATAGATGAACTATTGATATCTATCGAATTATACTTATTATGGGGAGCTCGGTGGCGCAGTGGTTTAGCGCCTGACCCAGCGATTGCGGAGGTTAAGCAACGTTCGCAAGGGTCGGTCATGGGATGGGTGAGCAAAAATGTATTATATCGAGCTCCTCCTTGCTTCGGAAGACACGTTAAGCCGTTGGTCCCGGCTGCATTTGCAGTCGCTAACACCCACCAATCCGCATTGGGCCCGCGTGGTGGGTTAATGGCCCGTCATCGTTATCCACTCATAAGGAAGGCCTGTGCTCCAGCCGTGGGGACATTAAAATGGCTGATGATGATGATGATGAATTATACTGCACTAGTTTTTAATTAAAATGTAATAATGACACTCAAATATGAAGGAATATCCCTTTATGCTAATACAAACGACACGTTTAATAATCAGTGAGTCCTGGCCTAAAATTCACTCGTCAACCGTCGGTGTATGGCCGGTCCGTCACTAGAGACTCTCGTCTTCTTTATCGTGGATGGCACCGGTGAGCTTAGCGGTTACCATGTAGGGTTTCAATCCAAGACCTGCCATCAAAACTATCACTTATCCGTCAGAAAAACAAGAATATGGTTTCTATAAAAATGTGGATAGATTTGTGAAAGCTCGATAGGTTGGTTTCCATTACTTACCAACCCTTATGTGTCGTGAGAGACAATTTTTTTTTTCATTTGTTGCATTTCATTTGGTCAAAGCGGTGATCCATTTGCGAACAAAACCGCCGGTAAGCCAACGAACTCGCGAGCCAAAGGTCTAAACTGCCAATGGAGCACTGAAAAGTATGCGGATTTTTAAGTGCTCCATTGGCAGTTTAGACCTTTGGCTCGCCAGTTTGTTGGCTTACCGGCGGTTTTGCTCGCAAATGGATCACCGCCTTTAGAAGAGGGGCGGACCTAAAAATGGTCAGCATCGTTTTCCGATGGAAACGGTTCCAACACTGCAATTTTGAACTCACCTGCCAAGCATGAACATTATGGCAACATCTACCTACTGGAAAGGCATACGTTTCGCAGTGGATTAAGGGTATTTTATGACAATGTTGCATCTTAGAATCAATACCTCATCCTTCTATCCTGTCACTACCCCTTAATCGTAAGTTTGTAACTTCGAACGAACCCTTAACGCTTGCTGTCATGTGGCTATCATATTGACGCAGTCAACCAGTCGTGTGTGAATATATAAAGCTTTGTCCAGACTTGTATCATTTTGGCGTATCAGATCACCGTATCTTTACCATACATCGCTAGTTTGGATGGGCGTGCGTTGATATTACATCAACGCACGCCCAACCAAACTAGCGATGTATGTTAAAGATACGGTGATCTGATACGCCAAAATGGACTAGTCTGGACAAAGACTAACGTATCGCGAGCCTCCGTGTCCAAAAATCAAAAAAGGAGTGAAAATCTAGCAGGGAGAATTTCTCGTTAGTATAGGTACCTATCCCGTTGTCTCTCAGTGTTTCATAGAACCCTGCTGAAAAAGTGACGTTATATAGGCGATATAAAGATAATCCAAAATCCTTTTGACAATAAATGTAAAATCGTTCAATGCAATTGCGCATCTTCTAACAGATAATAAAAAGAATATTGGAGAGAGTATGTCTATAAGTGCCCTACGCAAATAATGTAGGAAAATATGTAATCAGTGACTGGGGTGATGCTTTTTTATTTTCCAAACAAAGATACCAAACTACATGTCTGGTTCTGATTCTACTACTGCGATGTTTGGAGATATTATCTCGTTTAATTTGATGTCGCCTAGAGATCCACTTCATTCTGCCTAGGTGATCTTTTGACACATATTTAATATTTAACTTTCGGTTTTGACCGAATTTATCTGATGGTTCGATAAGTGTCATGACTTTGGTCAGGACACTTATCGAACCATCGTGACGATCATTTTAGTAGTTGTGATCTTTTTTGTTAATAAAAAACTTATGTCCTTCTATAAAACATCTAAGTATTTTTTACACAGCGCTATCTAACCCCAAACTAACAAAGCAATGGGTACTAGACAACTGATATACTAATTATATTTTTTTTAAATAAATACTTATTATAACACCCTACCCGACACACAAAATAAAATTCATCATTTCAATTTCTGCCCAGCTAGGAATCGAACCCGGCATGTTGACCACTGCACCACTCAGGTCGATAGTATAATCGTCGATGATAATTTAACATGAACCATATATCTGCCTAATGTGTATTGCGGTGTCTTGAAATTCATTTTAGGTTTAGAATATCGGGCGTACCCCGAAGGTGCACTTACGTGAAATGGAACGTCAGAATGTACAAATTGCTGCCTAATAGAGGTGCCGCCGGCTATAACACATTGAATTATAAATATAAAATGAAGGCTATTGAAAAAATACAATACAAGCCTTTCAAAGGCTAATACAAATAAGCTGTTTATTAAATTAGGTACACGGGGTAAATATAGTTATTAAATAACTATGTCATGTTCACTATTAATAAATATTTTTAATAACGGATCATGCCCTTTTCAGTCTTCTTAGTCTCAATACTTACTTGATTTCGCCCAATTGTTTAGTCCATAATCATTATTGAATCGAAGCATTTAATATAAAGTAAAGAATAAATATTTGCTAAAAGAGAAGAAGATGGCGCTGAACTGTTTCTACTTCACCTAATTTATTTACCTATTATAGATTATACACTTAGCATAGCAAGTTTAAACAATTATCTACAACCATGTAGGTAGAGCAGCTGTTGTATACCTATATACAGAACTTTTTCATACTCATATATATTTATTGCAAGTCACTCACAACATGTTTTAACAATATGATATATTATTACACAACGTACCTAAGTGACACCCTGTAAGAGCGTAGCAATGTTTTTTAAAGTTTTACATTAAGCAACTTATTAAACTAAAATTATTATTATTGTTAAACTTAAATATTTTATTTTAACAATGCCTATAATTTAAAATTCACATTTCAAAACTTTATGTAACACTACAACAGTAAAATTTATAAAACATTAAAAAAATATAGGTACCTACACTAAAAATAAAGGGATCACAAAATAATGTCAATATAAAACTTTCACCTTGACTTCGCGGTAACTATTGCAAGTTAAATGATCATAATTTACATATTTTTTTCTTCAAAAAATTCGGGCATATTAAAGTAACATTTATTTATGAGATATATCCATTCAGCTTCTTTTCAAAATTAATATTGTTTTCTAATGTTTTAATGTTGTTGGGAATATCATTGTGTATTTTAATTAACATAGAGTGCGGAGAGTCTGATATTAGTTTTAAACTTGAGAAAGGTAGTTTGAGTTTATTTTGGTATCGGTTATTTCGTCGTATTAATGTAAGTGGTGTGTATAAGAATTATAGGTGTTTCCTAACTAATTTACAGGCCTCAAAGATATATAAACATGTGAGGGTCAGTATATTCAGTTTTTTGAAGTACGGTCTACAGGAGTCTGTTTGTTCTATGTTGGTTAATATTCTGATACACATTTTTTTTGAAGGACGAATATGTCGTGGACTTATTTTATTCTTGTATTTCTCGTAATGTGTTTAGAAAACCTAAATATAACTTCACTTTACAAATCAGAAGCATTTATTAAACAGTATACCTACTATACTCGTGTTTCATATGGGTAGTTGAACCGAAGTCATCAGACAATAGGTTACTATCAGTAATTCTGAATATTATACATAGGGTCAAGTCAATGTTACCATGAAATAGTATTAAGATGGGAACTTAAATAACAATGGCTATATAATTTTACTGACCCAACACCGTAGCAAAGTGCTGTTTAGAAGTTATATTGATAGTATCTGGAAATTACCTAGAAATGTCGGAAGGTCGCATAGTATTTCCAATAATGCTATTTTAGGAATAAGACGAATATGGTAATTTTCGCCTTGTGTTATCAAAAGAGTATTATTTTTTCTAACATGACGCGTTGAAACGATGACCCTAAGTTTAATCCTAAGATTGCCAATGCAGAATAACTTTTTGAATATTGTGGATTTTCATACTATAATAGTGTTTTTTTCATAAATAACACAAATTGAATACCTAGCTCATCTTCATATCAATAGGGTCCTGGTATATAATGTGGTCTATTTAAAGTTAGCTCCTTAAATTCCCAAGTTCATGTATATGTGTGTATAAAGAGGAGCTCGGTGGCGCAGTGCTTCAGTGCCTGGCCCTGCGATTGCAGAGGTTAAGCAACTTTCGCAAGGGTCAGTCATGGGATGGGTGACCAAAAATTTATTATCTTGACTCTGTGCTTCGGACGGCAGGTTAAGCTGTTGATTCCCTGTCTGTTGATGCATTGCAGTTAACACCCAACAATCCGCATTGGACCAGCGTGGTGGGTTATTCTCCTTATCCACCCATAATAAATGCCTGTGCTCCAACAGTGGGGACATTAAAAATGGCTGATGTCAATTCGTAAATCTCTTACAGAATATCAACAATCGGATACAATAATCGTAAGGTATATAAGGAACATTATCCGTTCAAGTTATAAATCTCCTCTGTCATTCAGGACATTAAGCCTAATAACCTGAAAGATACACTACAATTTACGTCAGATTAAACATCACCTAATGCCTGATTAACACTTGATAACGTACATCAAGACGAACCATTACCTCCGTATATTTCAAACAAGTTCAATGCCACCTCAAAATAATATTTGGAGGAAATTGAAGCTTGAGACATTGCAATAAGATATTTTCTGAAGAATTTGGGTGTAAATGGAGAATGGCAACGGAGGAGTGACGCTCGGAATTAGCGTGGATGGCATAAGCACATATGGCACGCACTTATGCTTGCATAACGGAGAGGAGATGAAAATTGTAATAACAATTGTTGTACGTACGATCTTCTTGATGCCTTTGAGACTTGTTGAATAACGATGTCTATGTTGGTATTATACTTTCAAATATTAAGGACACTTATACTTACGTAATGCTCCTTTCCGTCAAGAGTAACAGTTTTTTACGCAAATATAAAGTTTCTTCTTCTGTAATAGGAATAATATTTGGTTACCTTATAATGTACACTTGTAACGGTTCAAAACTGAACATGCTATTTTATCTCAAATATTTTTCGAATTTTGTTTCATACTGAGCATAATATTATTTAACTATCGAACAAGTTATTATAATAAAGAGTAGTTCAGGTTTTGAGTTAGCAATAATGTAGGAAGTTCTTTTAATCTTTCACGGCGCTAAAATTCAAATATTAGTCTCTGTGTAGGTAACGACGCTAATAGGCTTAAAATTTATTTATATTTATTATTGTTTATTTATCAAATTTTATTAGAGCCTCTCGAATATTATTATAATAATTTATTTTAGAAGATTACTTAAAAAAGGATTGAATTCGGTGTTAATTATTTCTGTAAGTTGTCAGTAGTGTCACACCACGTGATGTGTTTTAGCTAAAGTACGAAGAAAGATTGATATGAAGTTTCTTCGAAAGCGAGATTTTATGCTGCAGGTTTATAACTCAAATGAGGGTAGGCATTTAAAAAAATGTAAAAGTAGTCCGATGGGTGTTGCCAGTTAGGATTTTTAAAGTACCAACATTGTGATGCTAAATTGATCGGAAATTTTAGGTTTAATTGGACCGAATATTTAATGGAAAATGTTGTAATACGTATTTTAGCAAATTGATTCTAGAGGTTATGATATTTTGGGGAAGGCGAGATAAAAAGATTGAAAAGGGTTGGATTCAAATTGTAGCATATGGGAGGTTCAATTTGTTGTGAATATAAAATTCGTATTAATCAGAGTTCTATGATTATAGTACAATAATTTCATATGATTCTGGGTAAATATGCTGAATATTATTCAAAGTTGTTAGTTTTGTTAGAAATGATGTAAGGGGGAAAACTTGTTGATTTATTTATGATTGAAACGTTGTTTCATACAATTGTATGAATTACTTAAATCAAATGTAGCTGAAATGTCAGTATAGAGAAATATTTAGGTAACAGATTAATTTTAATTTGGTTACAAATTGAGTGGCATTGTGCGCTTGAGTATAGAGAATCTTGAACATAGGAGGTTATTGGTTAGTTGAATTGTACGTTGAAATTATTGTTTAGTATAGGGGTTCATTTTGTAAGATTAGTAACTTAAATATTATATTTATAAGTTGAGTAAGACAAAACTGAATTCTCCCCATTTTTGAAGGAGAAGGGAAAATTTTAGGAATAATTTATGTAAAGTAGGGAAATGAAGGTAGAAAAAAAAGATGCTTAGATCGTGTGGGGTGAGTTTCCTGCAGAGAGTGAATGATTCTGGGGGATTATAAAAGGCGAAGTTGGGGGGGAAATCGCTCTCTTTACTTTCTCCGACCTCAGCGAAGCATCAAGTGGAACTCAGAAGAAGCCGTCGATACCCTCTGTAAGAAACTTCAATCAAGTAGTATTTTATTTTAACGCAAGAAACATCAAGAAGTCAGGAAGATAGTGTTTTTAATTGAGGTTTTGACGTATAGGTCCGCAACCGGGTGCGAGTCTTTTGCTTATATGCTTTAATTAGGGCTTATATGGTATAAGTAAGCTTGAAATTAAAGTATGTAGATTTTGCTTGCGAATTTTCATGAAGTAAAGTAAATTTCCCAATAGTTTCAAGAATTTTCATGGTTTAAGGTTGTTCGAAATTTGTTTAAGCAATCAGGGGGAAATAAAGGGGGGGTAGATTTCTCTTTAGTTTTGTGTCTTTATTGGGCGTTCGGTCAATCCTCAAAGGGGTAGGTAAAATAGCATTGCTCTGTGGCGTGCAATGCGGGTTTCTGTTGAAAGATACCTAGTTTAGTCACTTAAGGTTACCAAGCTAGCCAACTCGCTCATCAACCAACGGTCCGAACGGTGTGTGGATGTAATCCCGTTTGAACGTGGAGGATATGGCTTGGTAATGTTAATCCTCTTCTGTCAGGACTCAGCGCTGTCCCGTCCCACCAGCGCTGAGCACGTCCAAGCTGTTAGGGGAGTTTAGGGGAGTCATGCTTGCTCACGCTGTACAGGATCGGGGTGTCGGGGATGATGGTAAGCATCCCAAATATTGCATAGGAAATCGGAATTTAGTCGTTGGTAGGCAGGTAAATTCATTAGGTTTATAAATTCATTGTTAGGCGCGTAGGAACAGTAGCTTAGGTTAGCATCTCAAGGCGGGAGGGAAACTTGGATGCTGGTAAAAGGTTAGACATCCTCAAGAAGGTCGTGTTGTCAGCAAGGTAACAGCAGGAACGGTAGACAATCTAGGAGCTTTTAGGTAGGCGGTGGAGAGGTAGATCACTTTCGTAGTGTATCGGATTTAGGTAGGCCGCAAATAGGTAGGCGTCGTCAAGATGGCCGCCGAGGTCCATAGGTAGTGATTCGAAATTTAGGTAGGCGGTGTTGAGAATCGGGTCGACAAAATGGCCGCCGTGGGTCACCAAGTGGAACATTCGAATTTATATAGGCGGTGAAGAGGTAGGATGACTTAGGAATGGAACATGGTGAATGCGGAAGTGTACAATATAATGGACGAAAGTTTATGTGGAATTACTGGTTATAATCCAATAGGATAGTATCAATCTTCCATAGAATCAGTGTTGTGAACGATTACTACAGTGTGCTAAGTTGTGTAGACTTTGCAAGCTTCAGTAAGTACCCACAAATTAATTTACTCTTAATTTAATTTAGATATCCTTTACAGTTAATATTGAATAATGATTTAATAGATGGAGTAGAATCATAAATAAAGAATAGATTATTTATCTTTGAATTGGATTGGCCGAAGGGAGCTATGGTTGAACCGATTGTTTATAGATAGAATAAACTATTTTGGTAATTTTGGGAGGAGTGCTGAAACAAGATCTGAGTGTATGGAATAAGCTCGTGTCTCTAGTAAGTTAAGGTCGATTCACAACTTCTAGGTCACTAGATCAGTGCTTTGAGTAAACCTTTCAAATTGACAGAATGATGTTTATGATTAACCGAGAAATAATACTTTGAAAAGTATCTACCAATTATGAAAGTATCATATTATTTAGTGAATATATAAAATTCACAAATAATAATGACAACATATCTTTTATCTGAGTTCAAATATTTAAACTATGTTCCACCAGCCAACTCAATTGAAAGATGTTAGAAATAGAATCTAGTTTACAATTGAGAACAAATATTGCCAAGTCTACTCAATATTAAATCGAAATACTGCTTTAACCTTTAGTAAATGACCTGAAGTCAATTCAGTTTATGGTTGTATATTTATAATTTAGTTGAGATTGAAGTATGGAAATCCCGTCATAGAATTTTACCTTGTTTAGAATTGTCTTTCCTTCAGAATTTGAGAACTATCAGTGTCCCAAGTATATGGATAGTAATGTTGTGTCCATCTGTTATAATGTTAAACAGTCATACTAGAACTAATTATTTAATTATTCTAAATTTAAATTCGTAATTCAGCCATCGCAATTGAAGGAGAATTCTTCATTGTGAGAAACTGGTAGTTCGCTTGAAAGCACTCTGCTTGCCCTCTTTTATTAAAACTGACTGACAAGGACTAAGTACTATAACTTAAAAATATTCATTAATTAAATTTGTCATGAAAGAATATGGCTGGCCAGAAGGGAGTTGACCAAGTACGGAGACGAGACTCATTGTATCGGGCGGGGAGCGGGCCCATACCTTAGCTGGCAAAAACACAATTGCATATTCATTACTTGTACAATAACTTCAGAAAGTAAAAGAATTCTTATTTAATAGCGCTGAAAATTTTATTATACTTTGATCTCAGGCGACTAAAACTTCTTAACTTACCTGAAATAATCTCTCTTATTTTAATGAACTAAGTTGACAATAGATAATTTACATTATTTGGAATAACGTCATACATGGCATATAATTTGACACTTGGCAGCGGAAGAGAATTGCTCAAATTTAACTTTTCTCTATAACCCGACTTACCTCTTTTACCTTGCAGTCTATTTTGGTTGAACATACCCTCTTTTACCTTATAACAATACTCCATTTAACTCATAAATTCACTTTGATCATTTCCTATCAACGTAGGTTTATTTCACTCATACTTACTTCATCTACGGAACGTAATTGGGAACGCTTCCCTCTTTATTTATAGTATTCCCATTTTTTGACACTAAAGAACTATGGAATTTCCCTTGGTAGTATGACAAATATTAAGAATTAATATGAAAGTAAAGTAAACTCACTTAAGAAAAATACAGACTTAATTTTTATTTCTCTGGTTATATCAATAGAGCAATATCTTTCATTTAGTGGTATTTTCTTTTAGAAATAAATGTAATAGCAGGAATAATTAAGACCTAGTAATGAAAGCAAATACTTCTATTGGAAAATGAAAATCAATACTAATCACACTTTTAAAAGAATTTGGGTTCACTAATTATCACATCCAGGGTTCCTCCATTAGACTTTCACAGGCCCTTTCAGATCACACAAAGCTTGTTAGTAAGGTTCTTTGTAGGTTAGTTAAGGTTGGATAAAGCAAACTTAGTAAATTGTATTTTGGAGGTTATTTAATCCAGTAAAATTTAGGTTCAATAGTTTAGTTATAATCAACGGTAAGTAGTAAGCGGATTTTGATTGTCCTCCTGTCCTGTAGGTTATTAGGTTTCCACTTAGGTTTTAGTCTCTTGCATAGGCCGTGATCATCTAGATCATGGGTCTCCAAACTTTTTAGCCTAAGGGCCAGACTAACTCCTCCTCAAAGTGCCACGGGCCAGGATCTAGCTAGCTCATCGTACCAACATACTGTAAATTACAGTATTGTTGGACGATCCGGCTTGCTTTCGCGGGCCGGATTGTTGGTGCTCGCGGGCCGGATCTGGCCCGCGGGCCGTAGTTTGGAGACCCCTGATCTAGATTCATCGTAGTTAGGTCGTCGGTTACATTTTCGTTGATACCGTGACCAGGATTTCATATTATTATTGCGAATCTTCAGGTTTTGTGTGGTTTGGGAGTGAGTGACTGTTAACAAGTGAGATTGTGACAGTCACATTTTGTTGCGGTGAAGTGGGTATAAAGGTTTGATATGTTGAAACACTGATTTTCTTTTCCAATGGTTGTTAAGTTATCATTCTGGTACGAGTTATGGCGTTTAATTTGTCACTTTGGCTGGTCCTTGAAACTTTCGTTTTGCGAATCATTTGTAAGATCTTAGTTAAATATCTCTGAAAACAAATATACAAATAACCACTGTTTTAGGACAAATCTTGTAAAGTATTTTCGATACATTTAATGTTTTCATTGTCATTATAGTGCTGCCAAGACTATCGACGTCTCTGATACTTTATCGATATTTACGTAAATTATCGACACGTAGGTTAACTGTATTGCATTTGGTTCTATAGTCATTTTACACACTACGTTTGGTTACAATGATACAATTATGCAGTTAAATTATTACTTGTTCATACAGTATAGTCTCGTTTAAGGTAAATTGCGTAGTTAAGCAAATCGTATCGCGATAGTTTTTATTGATATACACTATCGATAATCGATATAATTATTTTCCCAGTTCCGGTTTATCTACTCAAGTCAAATTTATTTTACTCTGTTCAAAGGTCCGCATCAAGGTCCGACCGAATCCACTTTTCGGCCATGGACCGAGACCAATTTAAAAATTGAATTCTGACTTGGATTTTATTCACTGATATGATTAAATTAGAAAAAAAAAGGTCATTTTTATAGGTAACCACATATACGATTTTAAAGGTATAACTAATGACAACGAGTGCCTGGTGTTTTTTTTTATCAATCATATGTCAATACGCATTAATATTGTCGTGCGGTGTCAAAGAGATTTGACAAAATAATAGCATAAGTCACTTTGGGATCAATACTTCCCAACTATTGACCTTGAGGGAAAGTAAAATAAGAAACTTCAACGTTATTTTTAAAGACACGTTATAAAAAAAAAAAAAACTTTTGTTCTTCTTTTGTTTATACCTAAGAAATAAAGCAGATCATAGGATATGTACGATTATAAAATTCTAGTCTTGTTAATTTGATGATTGCGATAGGTGGACTGTCAATTGAATTTACGGCTATAGCGAAATCATAGGTGCTTTGTTGTGTCAAAGCTATGATTCTTAAAGAAAAAAAAATGTATGGTCACACGTGTGCACTCTTTTATTTATTTTTTATCATTCGTAAAATCGAATTAATTGTTCAAAATTGTGGTTGATAGGACACGAGATTTGTAGTAATTTTATTAAATGTATACGCACGTGTGCGTAACATTGTCTGTGTAACTTTTAGTAATAGTGTGTTGTTACGTAAATGGCTGAATGTGAATAAGGTCAGGAACGCGGCCAAAGAAATTACATGTTATCGATTTCCGAACGAAACGTCAACTTGACAGATTCCTATTCCTTGATTTTAATGACATATATAATAAGTTTTTGTTTATGCCAATAAGGTTAAATTATATTTTGTAAGATTTCAGCGTTAATTAACAGTGAAAATGATAAGGACATGCAGAAAGTTTTGTCCATAATTACTTTATAGGTATACGATAAACGATTAACTCTAATCATTTAAGAAGGATTGACGTTTTGTCATTGGCAGGTTGAGAGATGAATTCTGTCGTTGCCTTTATCACGTTTGTGGTTAACTTAATATTATACGATTGATGCGTTAGATAATAGGAATGGCAGTAACGTTTAGTAATACTGAAGTCGTGAATGAATTTAGGGTTAGTGAGTGTTGTAAGATAATTCTAGATTCAACTTACAAAAAAAAAAAAATATTAGCGTATAATGTAATAAATAGTTTTAGAGTTTGTGTGTTATCGCTAATTTCTGAATAGTAATAGTGAAGATAGAGGGATATTAGCAGCATAAAATGATGGGGTCGTGAAATATTTTAATAAGCTTTTAAATTGAAACTAGAAAACTTAGTATGTGGTGATTAGATTTTAGTTTAACTTAGTAACCTACCTTTGAGATTGTGCTATTGAAGGGATCATACACGCAGTGATCCAGATTCGTCCTGCTTCGATAATTCATTTTCGGCCGATGATAGTGCCATTTCACTGAGTGGTTTTTCAATTTCGGAGGATGAAGTTCTTGAATATCTCTCCACATTAGATTGTAATAAGGGAGCTGGGCCTGACTTATTACCACCGCTATTCTTTCGAAATTGTGCAAACTACTTATACAAACCCTTATGTCAAATATACAATGCCTCTTTAGAAACTGGAGTGTTTCCAGAGTTGTGGAAAGTTGCTCATCTAACACCAGTTTACAAATCTGGAGACATAAACGACATTAGTAACTACAGACCTATCTCGATTCTTTCTTTAGCAGGTAAAATCTTTGAGTCAATTGTCCAGAGGAAGATATATAGCCATGTAAGGGGGTTAATACACGTTAATCAGCATGGATTTTTGCCTAAAAAGTCAACAACCTCTAATCTGGTTAGTTATGTTAGTGACATAAATGAAGTGTTGGACCAACAAGGCGAAATTCATGCTATATATACGGATTTTAGGAAGGCCTTTGACCTAGTAAACCATGACTTGTTACTTATTAAGTTAAAGGGTGTTGGTATTCATGGATCATTGCTACGATGGTGTGAGTCGTATTTGCGGAATCGGTCACAACTTGTTTCCTTATACGGATACAAATCTATTGCACGACTGGTGCCATCGGGAGTACCACAGGGATCCCATTTGGGTCCACTGTTTTTTCTAATTTTTGTTAACGATTTATCTAATTGCATTAATTCTCAATTTAAAATGTACGCTGATGACTTGAAAATTTATCGTAGAATAGATGGCGCTGAAGATGTTTCTGCACTTCAGCTTGATATTTGTAAAGTTCAAAATTGGTGTGATGGTAACGGCATGGTCTTAAATTCAAATAAATGTTTTTTTATTCGGTTTACGAGAAAGGTACAGTCAATTAATGCTACCTATCTTATTAACAATGTTCCTTTAAAAGAGCTTTCGAGTATACGAGACTTAGGTGTCATTATTGATAGCAAACTAAGCTTTACTCAGCATATCGATGGCATCATAAAAAAGACATCCAAGCTAAGTGGTTTCATCACACGTCAAATGAAAATATTAAAGGATTCTCAGATCACGATTCTTGTTTTCAATAGCATTGTGCGCAGTATCTTGGAATACTGTAGCACTGTATGGAATCCTGGATACCAAGTTCACTCTGATAGATTGGAGCGTGTACAGAAACGCTTTCTGTACCACCTTAGCTATGCTGAAAATAAGTGTCATCTCCTACAGTCGTATGAAGCCCGTCTTTCCAATTATTGCTTAACACCTTTGTACAGCCGCAGGAAAGCTTCAGATATACTTTTTGTATTTAAATTGGTAAACGGTCTCGTGGATTCTCCCGACATCTTAGAGCGCCTGCAATTTTTAGTCCCACGTAGTGCTAGTCGTCTCCAAAATCGAAAGACTTTCTCACTTCCGGTGTGTAAGACTCGTCTCGGTCACCACTCTCCGTTGTATCGTATGTGTGCGGCTTATAATTCTATACGTTTTAAATTTGATGTTTTTAATGGTTCCCTTGCCTCAGCCAAGCGTTGTATTAGCATGGCTCTTTAGCTGTTTTCTGTAGATAATTAGTTAACTTTTGATCTGAAACTTTTTGTATCAAGTATCGAAGTTTAAAATGTAATATTTATTAATATAATTTAGGTAGTCTACATTTTTGAATTGTTAGCAAATGCATGCTGTGCTTACTTCGAGTAGGGTAAATCCTAGTAAGTTAGTTTTTAATAAGTTATTGTTAACATAGACTAAATGGATTATACCCAGTTTAGTAAGCCAAATAAAAAAAAAAAAAAAAAAAAAAAAAAAAAAAAAAAAAAAAATCATGATCGTTTAAGATTTGAGTTAGTCATTTATAGATTATCATTTTGAAATATTTATCCGAGGTGAATTAATTTTGTAACTAATCGTCGAGACTTTCGAAAATTATCTAACTGGGGGTCGTTGTAGAACTAGTTACTAAGACGTTTTAGTTGTGGAAACAACGTTGAGGAAGTTGGCTAGGGAGGTATAATGTGTTGGGATTTAATGATAAAGGGAAAGTTTAAAATATTTAAATCATGTAGAATAGTAATGGTAGCAAAGAATGTGATTGACGTTTTTCTGAGAATTAGATATTTAATTCGAAATGATTAGTTTCAACATTTACATTAGTCGAATATTAGGGAGCGTGGTTTTGTGGAATCCAAAGCGGTGGATTTTTTAAAACCAAATTAGTACGGGTACTATATTTTAATTATTTGAAGATCTGACCTTACAAAAAAAAAAAAAACAAGGAGAGTTTCGAAAGCTATTGTAGAGATTAAATATCAAAATGGGAAAACCATCTCGTGTTCGACGAGTGCCCAAACGATATGAGCCAGATGACGAATTAGGAAACATAGAAGAAATCAATAGTGACTCTAATCGGCCTGTTCAACCGGAAGAGGTGGAAGTTAGAGATTCTAGAGTGCTTGATGAACCCCATCCGATAGTTAGAACTATAAGGCGACCGAAGTCGACACGTTCACGGAAATTGGTGACCATACAGCGTATGTTGAGTCGTACCATAGGGGTGCTTACTAGAAGAGTAAATGTTCTGAGTGGGGAAGTTAAGAAAACGCAGCAAACTATCCAGGAAACTACCGGAGGGGAAAAGGAATCGCCAATAGTTGAGGTAACGTCATTGAATAATGAAGGAATGGATTGTGATGAGGTGCGTGGGAATGTAATTAAAGAAACTAGTCCGGGCGCAGATATTCATAAGTACGTGATGTGTAATGTCAAGAACATAAACTTAGATAGACCAAAATTCGGAGAATCGTCGATTCATCCGGTTGATTTTATAGAAGATTTAGAGACCTATTTGAAGAAGTTAGGAACATCGGGCAATGAACTAGATTTAATACGAGAATGTTTAACTGGAAGTGTAAAGGATTGGTCCCGGATCTATAAGGGGAGATGAACAGGTTTAGCTGACTTTAAAGTAGATTTTCTGAAAGCATATTGGGGAGAAAATGAACAAAACGAATTGAGAAGGAAAATAGTACATGGAGTTTGGAATAGAGCAGAGACTCCCACCATGGTGGAGCATTTTTTGAAGTTGACAGGTAGAGCTCAAATGTTAAGCTATAAAATTCCGGAAAAACAATTGATTGGCGATATTATACGTCATTACCCAAAATTCATCCAACAAGTATTTGTGACAAATAAAATAGAAACCATAATAGAAGCGGCCGAATTTCTAAGGAGTATGGACAATATCCAGAAGCAGGAAGTACCGGGCACATCTACGTCTAAGAATTTTAAAGAATGGGAGAAGAAGAAAAGGGGATACCAACAGAATTATAGGCAGTGGCAGAGACCGAAGGAGGCTGAAGTACAAGCAATTAATTTAAATGATAAGTCAAATGTAGTAGATAGTGAAATGTTAAACTAGTGGAAGTTGAGTCTTTAGTCCTCGGATCAGCTTCAGCCACAGGGGACCCAAATTATAATATGATGGTTAGGATGAATTGGTGTCCAGGTGAATCTTTAGGAAGAAATAAAACCGGTGTTAGGATACCAATAGGTTTAGATCTTAAGGATAATTATACTAGAATAGGGTTAGGGTATCGCGAAATAGAGGGGATAGTTCAAGATATTCCTAGCCAAATAGTAGAGTTGTTAAAGTTAAAGGTAGAACAACTTTTGATCGACTCTAATAATGAACTAAATGCGGTTTTTGATGAAGAATCCACGAATAAAACAGATACACAGGTATTCAAATCAGAATTATTAGTACAGATTTTTGACGAAAATATTGTAGCTTTATTGGATACAGGTAGTGATATAACATGTATTTCGGAGGAGTTTTGGAATAGTTTAGTAGAAAAACGACCATCGATACCCGTTATGCCTATTAAATCATTTCTAATTAAAACTGCTGTAGGACAAAAGAGTGTAGAGATAAAGAAAATTGCTTTAGTTACCTTGGGAATCGGACCTTTTGAGCGAGATATAACTGTTTTGATTGTACCGGGTCTTAGTGCTAATTTGATATTGGGTTTTGATTGGATGAAAGAGAATCAAGCGTCGATAAAACTTAATAGAGAAGAAGAAGGGGTTGAAATAATTATAGGAGAGGAAAAGAGGTTGTTTAAATTCTTTAAGGGGAATACTGTTCTTAGTAATTGTAAATCACCAACAGATTTTGATGTGAGCATGTTAGATGAAGAGAATGTGGATGAGAATATTAGGGGTATGTTACAAAAGTCAAAATTAGATAAAGATAAACAGAAAGCTTTAGAGGAAGTTCTAATGAAGCATAGGAGTTTATTCACCTCTAGATTAGGTAGAGCAAATTGCTATGAACATGTTATTGCCATGGAGCCGCATACTCCCGTAGTAAAGAGAACGTATCCAATACCGTATGCGTATAGGGATAAGGTAGAGGCTAAATTAATGGAGATGGAAGAGCAAGGGATCATTAGTCGCTCAACCACGCCGTACTGTAGCCCATTAACTTTTACGTTAAAAAGAGACGGGTCGATCCGTGTATTATTAGATGCTAGAGAGATAAATAAATATATGATAGCTGAGACCGAAAAGCCGCCATTACAGTTAGACGTTCTAAACTCTTTTCATGGGGCAAAGTTCATTAGTATTGTAGACCTGAAAAATGCATACTACCAAGTCCCTCTAACGGAAGCTAGTAAAAAGTATACGGGGTTTTCATTTAACGGAAAATCCTATGTTTATAATGTTCTACCTCAGGGGTTGAAGACATCAGTCGGTTCATTTTCGCGCGGACTTGATATTATACTAGGTCACGAGGTTAGAGATTTCTGTATAAACTATCTTGACGATTTAGCGATCATAACAACGGGAACACTATCTCAGCATTTAGAACACATAGATATAGTATTAGGGAAATTATCACAGGCAGGGTTAACTTGTAATCTAGAAAAGTGTGAATTTTTGAGTACTGAAGTAAAGATGCTAGGCTATATTATTTCAACTGACGGAATTCGTACAGATCCCGAAAAAGTTAGAGCAATTCAATTATTTCCTACACCAAAAAGGTTGAAACGGGTGAGGGCATTTTTAGGACTTTGTAATTTTTATCGCAAATTTATACCTAATTATAGTTTTCATACGGGACCTTTATGTGAACTTCTAAAAAAGGAAAAGAAATGGAATTGGGGAGAATCGGAGCAGGAAGCCTTTGATAAAATAAAGTCACTCTTTATTAACACTGTCGAATTGAATCATCCAGATTTTACTAAGCCGTATTATTTACAGACAGATAGTTCGGGAATAGGGCTAGCGGCGTTTTTGTATCAAAAAGATAATCAAGGGGAGATAAAAATTTTAGGGTTTCATAGTAAATTACTAAGAGGAGCACAACTAAATTGGACAGTTACTGAACAAGAACTCTATTCGATAATTTGTTGTTTGGAAAAATTTGAGACTTATTTAAGAGGGGCTAAAGTAATAATACGAACGGACCATAAAGCATTAACATTTGTAAAGAATAGTAAATTATACAATGCGCGAGTAACTAGATGGATAAATTATTTAGAACAGTTTCAATATGTAGTTCAACATGTAAAAGGTAGAGATAATGTAGTAGCTGATGTGTTATCAAGATATCAACCAGAAGGGGATTTATTACAGGAGGATAAAACTAATTCGCCTAGAATATTTTACACTGAGAGAGGAATTAATAAAGAGTTACTTGAAAAATTAAAGGAATTAGCTAGGCTACAACGGGAAGATGTGGAGATAGGAGAAATAATTAGAATTCTAATCAGTGGGGTTGGAATAAATGGTAGAGTAAGTCAAATTTCTAAAAGGTGTGTATTAGGTGATGGAATATTATATTATTTACCTGGCGAGGGAAGTAGAAAGGTGTTATTCTTACCGGAATCAATTAGAGAGGAAGTTATTTGGCAGGTACATTTCGAAATGGGACATCAAGGGGCTTACAAAATCATTAAGTACATTAAGGATAGATTTTTTTGGAAAGGATTAACTAAACAGGTCAAACGTCTATTAAAGGGGTGTCACGATTGTCAGATAACTAAGAGCGATACAGCTAAGTATGTAGGTCCTTGTCGCTCAATCATAACTGAGAATGTAGGAGATATCGTTATGGCAGATTTGTATGGTCCACTTCCGTCGGGGAAGTTCGGTATGAATTATATTTTGGTTGTGCAAGACTCCTTTAGTAAGTTTGTGAAATTTTATGATCTTAGAAAAGCAACTGCAATTTCGGTACTAACTAAGGTGAGAAAATTCTTTCGCATAATCAAACCCAGAGCTATAATGACGGATAATGGGTCGCAATTTGCTAGTAGGATGTGGAAGGAAGTTATGAAAGAAGAAGGGGTGAGAGTTATTTATACCACAGTTAGAAATCCTAGGCCTAATACTACGGAAAGAGTAAATAAGGAGTTAGGACGATTATTCCGAACTTATTGTAGGACAAATCATAAAGGTTGGGTTGATATATTGCCCAAATTAGAAGTTCTATATAATAACACTTACCATGAAAGTACGGGTTTTACTCCTTGCGAGATTTTATATAGTGAACCTACGAGACTATCTTTTGATGACAATTTGCCGAATGGTGTGGTATCTCTACCTGTAGACGAAATTAGGGAGAAAGCTCGTGAGAATTTAAGGATGGCAGGGCAATTACGACAGAACAAATTTAATGAGAAATATCGTATCATTCAATATCAAATAGGTGATTTGGTTAAGATAAGGAAATTAAATAAGTCTGATGCTAAATTAAAAATTACGAAAAAGTTCGAACCATTGTATGAGGGTCCGTATGTGGTTGGCGCTAATCCGTTTAAGAATGTGTATTTACTTGTAGACCCTAAGTCTGGCAAGGAACGAGGAAGGTTTAACACTATACATTTGTCTAGGTATTATAAATAAGCTTTGTAAATAATAGATAGTATCTTGTATAAGTATCAAATATCAATTGTTTTTTTTTTTTCTTAAGTTGACTAATAAATGGTAAAAGGGGTAACTTTGTATAGAGTCTGTTGGGCAAGGGAAAAGCCTGTCTGAGCTTACAAAATTTTAACAACTCGATTGTTAGTCTGATGAAAAAAAAGGAGAAAGGTCAAAGTCTAATTAAAAAAAAAAAAAAAAATTATAATTCTCTGATGGAGTGTTATTCACTTGGTACGTTACGGGTTGGACAAAAAAATTAGTTAATTGTCCAAGTTAATTAAAACATATTTCGTTGTTCGAGTTGGTTGAAATTGTAAGGTCAGATAGAGGGGTGTGTCGGTGGCTTTTCTTTCCGGGGGGGAAATTTTTCTGTTTAGATATAGGTCTAGGTAGACGTTAAGTTGATGTAGATCTAGGTAATCGGTAGAATATCCGACTGTGTTTAAGCAGCTTTATGAAATAGAAAAGGCATATACAATTAAGTACACCGTTAACTTAAATTGATAATGAGTCAGTTAACTTGAAATAATTTCATATATAAAAGGGTTGTTTAACTTTAACATATCGTGTAAAATTCACTCTCGTTTAACGTGTGAGGCGTGTATTATTATAGTGTGTCGCGTAGTGTAGAAAGTGCGTAACATAAGATTAATTTTTCGTAACGAATTTGAGATAATACTTTATTGTAAATTTTGCATATAATTATGTTTGGTGACAATCGGCGTATTGAATCCTAACATTGTATGATTAATCTCTACCCAATTTAGTTATTTATATTTGCATTCAGGGTGTAGCTATGATATAATCTTAGGTGGCGTGAATGTAGGCTAGTGAATGAAGACAGTGAATGCTGCATGAAGAGAACAGATGAATAGAATGAGAATCTAATCTAGTTTATGAGTATGAATGGGATGTTAATTTAAAAGATTGCATAGAATGAGAGTTAATGTGGATTAGGAATTGGAATTAAAATATAGATTCTATATGGAGGGCTTTGGATTATAACATATGTGAAACCTGAATGCAGACTTAATATTTTTCCAAGAGATAGGACCACCACACTACTCTAGCGTTTGGTTTGTGCTTGCGGCCGGACCGGCGTTTAGGGTTGACAAACTTGAATTTTGTACAGTAGGACTTTTGGTGTTAGGTTAGAGAAAAAAAAAAAGAGAGAAAACAAACACTATTGACGTTTGTAAATTGTCCTGGTGTGAACAACTGTCTGAAATTCATACTACACAAGAAGCTAAGAGCTATGAATATGAACTCGACAACTGCACACTCTCCAAGGCGATATTAGGGTTGTTCTAGAGTCTTAAGTAAGCTTTTGGAAATATAGGGTCATTGTATAGGCTCACTTCGAACCGACGGAGTAGGCCCTGTTGGCAAGAAAGGAGTAATACTTGATTGTGGAAGGGTTCAATGCACAAATATGTAGCGTCATACGCAAACTTTTTCATAAGGTTAGAAAAAGACTTATTTGTCGCATGTAGACTTGCTAGAAGTTGTGGATTCACAACCCACACCTTACTGTGATCTTGTACGACTCTGGTGTTGAATATGCATAAGACGGAATTGGCAAAAGTCACATAAAACTTAAAACTCGCTTGATAACTTTTCAATATTGTCTTGGTTTAAATACACTCTACAATCTAAATCTCATTTACATTAGGTTTCACCCAACAATTCTTTGATCTTGGAGAAATAATAATGGTTAGGGTTATTAAGGGAAAGGTTTTTTTTTATACAAAAGGGATGTATGAGTAAAAATTGAGGATTAAGAGTAGAGGCGGAATAAATATTTGAGAATTGAGAAGGAAAATCCTACTCCGGATCCAATACGTAGTCTTGTCACCTGTGCAGGATTTTGGGGTCGAGCTGTAACGGTTCAAAACTGAACATGCTATTTTATCTCAAATATTTTTCGAATTTTGTTTCATACTGAGCATAATATTATTTAACTATCGAACAAGTTATTATAATAAAGAGTAGTTCAGGTTTTGAGTTAGCAATAATGTAGGAAGTTCTTTTAATCTTTCACGGCGCTAAAATTCAAATATTAGTCTCTGTGTAGGTAACGACGCTAATAGGCTTAAAATTTATTTATATTTATTATTGTTTATTTATCAAATTTTATTAGAGCCTCTCGAATATTATTATAATAATTTATTTTAGAAGATTACTTAAAAAAGGATTGAATTCGGTGTTAATTATTTCTGTAAGTTGTCAGTAGTGTCACACCACGTGATGTGTTTTAGCTAAAGTACGAAGAAAGATTGATATGAAGTTTCTTCGAAAGCGAGATTTTATGCTGCAGGTTTATAACTCAAATGAGGGTAGGCATTTAAAAAAATGTAAAAGTAGTCCGATGGGTGTTGCCAGTTAGGATTTTTAAAGTACCAACATTGTGATGCTAAATTGATCGGAAATTTTAGGTTTAATTGGACCGAATATTTAATGGAAAATGTTGTAATACGTATTTTAGCAAATTGATTCTAGAGGTTATGATATTTTGGGGAAGGCGAGATAAAAAGATTGAAAAGGGTTGGATTCAAATTGTAGCATATGGGAGGTTCAATTTGTTGTGAATATAAAATTCGTATTAATCAGAGTTCTATGATTATAGTACAATAATTTCATATGATTCTGGGTAAATATGCTGAATATTATTCAAAGTTGTTAGTTTTGTTAGAAATGATGTAAGGGGGAAAACTTGTTGATTTATTTATGATTGAAACGTTGTTTCATACAATTGTATGAATTACTTAAATCAAATGTAGCTGAAATGTCAGTATAGAGAAATATTTAGGTAACAGATTAATTTTAATTTGGTTACAAATTGAGTGGCATTGTGCGCTTGAGTATAGAGAATCTTGAACATAGGAGGTTATTGGTTAGTTGAATTGTACGTTGAAATTATTGTTTAGTATAGGGGTTCATTTTGTAAGATTAGTAACTTAAATATTATATTTATAAGTTGAGTAAGACAAAACTGAATTCTCCCCATTTTTGAAGGAGAAGGGAAAATTTTAGGAATAATTTATGTAAAGTAGGGAAATGAAGGTAGAAAAAAAAGATGCTTAGATCGTGTGGGGTGAGTTTCCTGCAGAGAGTGAATGATTCTGGGGGATTATAAAAGGCGAAGTTGGGGGGAAATCGCTCTCTTTACTTTCTCCGACCTCAGCGAAGCATCAAGTGGAACTCAGAAGAAGCCGTCGATACCCTCTGTAAGAAACTTCAATCAAGTAGTATTTTATTTTAACGCAAGAAACATCAAGAAGTCAGGAAGATAGTGTTTTTAATTGAGGTTTTGACGTATAGGTCCGCAACCGGGTGCGAGTCTTTTGCTTATATGCTTTAATTAGGGCTTATATGGTATAAGTAAGCTTGAAATTAAAGTATGTAGATTTTGCTTGCGAATTTTCATGAAGTAAAGTAAATTTCCCAATAGTTTCAAGAATTTTCATGGTTTAAGGTTGTTCGAAATTTGTTTAAGCAATCAGGGGGAAATAAAGGGGGGGTAGATTTCTCTTTAGTTTTGTGTCTTTATTGGGCGTTCGGTCAATCCTCAAAGGGGTAGGTAAAATAGCATTGCTCTGTGGCGTGCAATGCGGGTTTCTGTTGAAAGATACCTAGTTTAGTCACTTAAGGTTACCAAGCTAGCCAACTCGCTCATCAACCAACGGTCCGAACGGTGTGTGGATGTAATCCCGTTTGAACGTGGAGGATATGGCTTGGTAATGTTAATCCTCTTCTGTCAGGACTCAGCGCTGTCCCGTCCCACCAGCGCTGAGCACGTCCAAGCTGTTAGGGGAGTTTAGGGGAGTCATGCTTGCTCACGCTGTACAGGATCGGGGCGTCGGGGATGATGGTAAGCATCCCAAATATTGCATAGGAAATCGGAATTTAGTCGTTGGTAGGCAGGTAAATTCATTAGGTTTATAAATTCATTGTTAGGCGCGTAGGAACAGTAGCTTAGGTTAGCATCTCAAGGCGGGAGGGAAACTTGGATGCTGGTAAAAGGTTAGACATCCTCAAGAAGGTCGTGTTGTCAGCAAGGTAACAGCAGGAACGGTAGACAATCTAGGAGCTTTTAGGTAGGCGGTGGAGAGGTAGATCACTTTCGTAGTGTATCGGATTTAGGTAGGCCGCAAATAGGTAGGCGTCGTCAAGATGGCCGCCGAGGTCCATAGGTAGTGATTCGAAATTTAGGTAGGCGGTGTTGAGAATCGGGTCGACAAAATGGCCGCCGTGGGTCACCAAGTGGAACATTCGAATTTATATAGGCGGTGAAGAGGTAGGATGACTTAGGAATGGAACATGGTGAATGCGGAAGTGTACAATATAATGGACGAAAGTTTATGTGGAATTACTGGTTATAATCCAATAGGATAGTATCAATCTTCCATAGAATCAGTGTTGTGAACGATTACTACAGTGTGCTAAATTGTGTAGACTTTGCAAGCTTCAGTAAGTACCCACAAATTAATTTACTCTTAATTTAATTTAGATATCCTTTACAGTTAATATTGAATAATGATTTAATAGATGGAGTAGAATCATAAATAAAGAATAGATTATTTATCTTTGAATTGGATTGGCCGAAGGGAGCTATGGTTGAACCGATTGTTTATAGATAGAATAAACTATTTTGGTAATTTTGGGAGGAGTGCTGAAACAAGATCTGAGTGTATGGAATAAGCTCGTGTCTCTAGTAAGTTAAGGTCGATTCACAACTTCTAGGTCACTAGATCAGTGCTTTGAGTAAACCTTTCAAATTGACAGAATGATGTTTATGATTAACCGAGAAATAATACTTTGAAAAGTATCTACCAATTATGAAAGTATCATATTATTTAGTGAATATATAAAATTCACAAATAATAATGACAACATATCTTTTATCTGAGTTCAAATATTTAAACTATGTTCCACCAGCCAACTCAATTGAAAGATGTTAGAAATAGAATCTAGTTTACAATTGAGAACAAATATTGCCAAGTCTACTCAATATTAAATCGAAATACTGCTTTAACCTTTAGTAAATGACCTGAAGTCAATTCAGTTTATGGTTGTATATTTATAATTTAGTTGAGATTGAAGTATGGAAATCCCGTCATAGAATTTTACCTTGTTTAGAATTGTCTTTCCTTCAGAATTTGAGAACTATCAGTGTCCCAAGTATATGGATAGTAATGTTGTGTCCATCTGTTATAATGTTAAACAGTCATACTAGAACTAATTATTTAATTATTCTAAATTTAAATTCGTAATTCAGCCATCGCAATTGAAGGAGAATTCTTCATTGTGAGAAACTGGTAGTTCGCTTGAAAGCACTCTGCTTGCCCTCTTTTATTAAAACTGACTGACAAGGACTAAGTACTATAACTTAAAAATATTCATTAATTAAATTTGTCATGAAAGAATATGGCTGGCCAGAAGGGAGTTGACCAAGTACGGAGACGAGACTCATTGTATCGGGCGGGGAGCGGGCCCATACCTTAGCTGGCAAAAACACAATTGCATATTCATTACTTGTACAATAACTTCAGAAAGTAAAAGAATTCTTATTTAATAGCGCTGAAAATTTTATTATACTTTGATCTCAGGCGACTAAAACTTCTTAACTTACCTGAAATAATCTCTCTTATTTTAATGAACTAAGTTGACAATAGATAATTTACATTATTTGGAATAACGTCATACATGGCATATAATTTGACACTTGGCAGCGGAAGAGAATTGCTCAAATTTAACTTTTCTCTATAACCCGACTTACCTCTTTTACCTTGCAGTCTATTTTGGTTGAACATACCCTCTTTTACCTTATAACAATACTCCATTTAACTCATAAATTCACTTTGATCATTTCCTATCAACGTAGGTTTATTTCACTCATACTTACTTCATCTACGGAACGTAATTGGGAACGCTTCCCTCTTTATTTATAGTATTCCCATTTTTTGACACTAAAGAACTATGGAATTTCCCTTGGTAGTATGACAAATATTAAGAATTAATATGAAAGTAAAGTAAACTCACTTAAGAAAAATACAGACTTAATTTTTATTTCTCTGGTTATATCAATAGAGCAATATCTTTCATTTAGTGGTATTTTCTTTTAGAAATAAATGTAATAGCAGGAATAATTAAGACCTAGTAATGAAAGCAAATACTTCTATTGGAAAATGAAAATCAATACTAATCACACTTTTAAAAGAATTTGGGTTCACTAATTATCACATCCAGGGTTCCTCCATTAGACTTTCACAGGCCCTTTCAGATCACACAAAGCTTGTTAGTAAGGTTCTTTGTAGGTTAGTTAAGGTTGGATAAAGCAAACTTAGTAAATTGTATTTTGGAGGTTATTTAATCCAGTAAAATTTAGGTTCAATAGTTTAGTTATAATCAACGGTAAGTAGTAAGCGGATTTTGATTGTCCTCCTGTCCTGTAGGTTATTAGGTTTCCACTTAGGTTTTAGTCTCTTGCATAGGCCGTGATCATCTAGATCATGGGTCTCCAAACTTTTTAGCCTAAGGGCCAGACTAACTCCTCCTCAAAGTGCCACGGGCCAGGATCTAGCTAGCTCATCGTACCAACATACTGTAAATTACAGTATTGTTGGACGATCCGGCTTGCTTTCGCGGGCCGGATTGTTGGTGCTCGCGGGCCGGATCTGGCCCGCGGGCCGTAGTTTGGAGACCCCTGATCTAGATTCATCGTAGTTAGGTCGTCGGTTACACACTCGTTTACATTTTTCCTTCCAAACTAAATAAATATTTTCGGAAAGATCGATTTATATACAATTTTATTGTGTCTTTATGTGCAATAACAACGTTACTCATATAATACTAGTAGCTGCACTTGACTTAGGCGACAAATCATACTTTCGCTATTTTTTACCATTCTGATTTTTTTTCACTACAGTCTTCTTCTTAAAATCATATTGCCACTTATTTTTAAGTTTTTTCCGTTCAAAGATTCCTAGGATAACTTCTACAATAAAAACAACCACACTCGCAGCATACATAAAACCTATAAACATAAAAGCTCCTAACAAATGTTGGATTCCCAATGGTTCTATTGTACTGGTACCCTCAAAGGTCCCTCTGTGTATCAACAATTCTTTATTCCATTTGTCTATCAAGCCATTTTCTGAAACGCTGCGTATAATGTTATTAAACCTCTCCAACATAGGGAACCATTTACGAGCCAAAAGAACAACTCCATATTTGTATAAGTTATGACTCTCAGGAAAGCAATAGATCAACGGCTTGCCTCTTCCTAATTTCTGATCTTGGTAAGCGGCCTGTCGTCGCGACGACACAACAGCAAAATTCCTGTCTTTAGCAGTTCGCCTTATCCCCTCTGAGAACGTGGTCGAGTTATATTTGTGATACAAATAAAATGAGCTCGCGTTATTAGTCTCAAAATAGGATCGGTAAATCTCCCTTCCTCCCAAAGGAATTCTAGACTGTATGAGATCTGATTCGGTGCTTATCTGCTTTTCGAATCGAGGATGCATTAGGAAACTTCTTAGGAAAGATTCGTATGAAATCCCCATGTTTATACTGAAGCACAGCCAACCGAAGATTAAAATACGGAACGTTGCGCTTTTTGGTTGAAACGATGCGCCCCATCCTAACATCATGCTGAAAGTCATTAATAAGGAGTTTGTTGGCCATTTCGTTACTCTTCCATTGTGTTCTTTGTAATACATATAATGGAATACAACACCCATGATAACTAGACTACTAAATGTCGCCAACCACGTTGACCATTGAAATATGATAACTAAATTATTCCACGTCGAAGC
Source organism: Agriphila geniculea (assembly GCA_943789525.1). NCBI lineage: Eukaryota > Metazoa > Arthropoda > Insecta > Lepidoptera > Crambidae > Agriphila > Agriphila geniculea. Next base: position 9,896,457 of record OX038883.1, read on the forward strand.
CTGTCCAGCCTTGGGCACGCACCAGGTCATCTCGTCTTGCGTATAGCTCACAGTTGGATGAAACCATTTCCGTATTGTTCTAGTTACTTCAATATTCCCTATAACCAAATCAGCTGATTCGTTTCTCAACACTTCGTAAGCACCTGTCGCTGTCCCATCCCAATCAATAGAACCCCAATTTTCTGGTATGTCCGACGTTCTTATTATAAGAGTCATATTCGTAAACTGACTTATTATCTTCACGAGTTTTATTTCACCTCCTTTAGTGAACACATATTCATCGTCATAGGTTGTATTAGTCAGTTTTTGTTCAGGAGGTAAAACATAAGGTTCGGATACAACACCGTACGTCACCAAAGGACAGCCTTTCATGTTTAGAGGGAACATTTCTCTTTGAGGAGACAGCTGATAAATTGTACTCTTTTTACACTTATCCAAAATATAAACAGATTTACATTCATCGCCGCAGCTGGTATCACTGTAAGGCTGCCAGCTATACGATATTAATTCTTCATCTTCTGGAGAATATATAAAAATAATACTTTTGTACAGTTTGTAGTTCCTTAGTTCGTTAATAAGTTGTATAGCAGTATTCTCGCCGTTCTCAGTTTCATTCAGTTGATAAAAAACTATAGCTTTAGCTAATGGGTTCCAAGTGGGCAATTTATTCAGCTGTAATATGTTTCTCGTTAGTTCTGACTTTTCTTCCAAAATTAGCATATAATTTTTAGCTTTCTCGGGAAAATGTGATGCGTTAGCGTGTGGATAAAAAGAATCCTTTACCATGACAGAATATCTAATGCCGCTGTGGATCGTTTGCAATAATAGAACTTGTGTCGTCGACGCATAAGAGTTTATGTTTATTATCACGATACTGCCGCTTAGAGCTTTCTTCTCTACAAAATATTTTGCTGAGAGTTTTAAAACACATTCTGCAGTTTTTGCGATTCGGTCAGAATTTCCGATTGTAGTCAAAAGTAAATTTTCACTTACCGTTGTGGAAACAAAGAATGTTAGAAAGATGAGCACAAAATATGTTTTGTTGAACATTGTATTTAATCGCAATCTGTTTCCGACTGTTTGAAGTACAGCTAGTTGCTTAGTCTTTAACTTATAGGTAGTTTAGTGTTTACATAAATTCTCAACCTTTGGGTTTTTGTTTAACAAAATATTTTTTTTACCTTTTGAAAACATTTTACAGCTTTGAGTACTGAAATTCTAGTGGCTCAGTTTGCTGTAGACCTTGCATTAAATAGTAGCTCAATATGTACGTGTTTAATGGCAGAGATTCTTTGACGTGTATACGCAGGGCATATACGCATCGCGTGCTTGACTTGCAGTCACGTCTATAAATATATATACAGTTAAGAACTTTTTCACTCTAAAGCTATTACTTTTTGGAAGAGAAATCATCGACAAATGACAACAGGCAAAAGTTTGGCGCTGCCGTCTACGTGATCTGTCACAATTTGTACCAAGATGGTTGTACCAGATTTGACCAACCGCAAATATAACTTTGTGGTGATTCTGTTTTTGTGTGCGTCTGTAACAATATGACTTTAAGCTACAAGAGTGTGCGTGAATATGTAGTTGTGTGCTGTGCGTGTGTACCTCGTCTCCCCCCAAAATCGGTGAACAACATCTAGTGTAGGCGAGCGCTCTTGCTTACTCCCGTTCGTTATGCTCTAAGTTTGTTTCCCAAAAAAAAATTAATAAAAAGTAAAAACCGGCCAAGTGCATGTTGGGCCTCGCGCCGTAGGGTTCCGTAGTTACCTTATACCATACCATATTTAATACCACATATCAATTTTTGTCTGCAAAAATAACTTTGTTTTTTTACAGTGTTGGTATGAATGACAAAGTTATATTTGCGGTTTTGGAAAATGTGCTATATCTTGAAAACTCATTACTATATCTCGTTCAAACTAATTTTCGTTGATAGTGTTTATTAATAGTAGGGCGGTAAAACAAGGTTTGAGGTTAGTTTTCGCACAAGTCATCACAGAAATACGAAAATTTGGTATCGATGCATTCAGTACGATGCCCTGATCACAAATATATAAGATGACAAGCGCGAAAATGGTGGGGGTAGAAACTGTGACGTCATAAAGTTTTCAATACCAAGAAATAATAAAAACATATCATGCGGTATACCAAATGAAAGAGCTTTATGAGTAGATTACGAATATATAACACACTATAACATTTTCACTACTTGGTTTAACAAATTATGAGAAAACGTCGAAAGATTTCACGATTCCGGGTTGCCGTTGAACAGCTCTGGACTGAAAACGACTGAATGGATTTCTGCAAAATACTTATCAAATTACTCTGAACATCCTCTATTCTGGTGTCCAAAGGTAATTGACCAAAGATATTTAAAAATAAGAAAGTTACATCAATTTTACTAACAGCATAATTTTCTAAGTTTTCCGTTTCCTATAATAGTCCAGTAGATTCGGTAGTAAAATCGGTTTTGCTATCATTTTTTTTTTCTTATTTTTTTCCGGGGTCATAGGATAGCTTTGCTCTTGTAATAGGTATATGTTATCTTAATCTATATAAATAAAATTCAAAGTCCTGACTGACTGATTGACTGATACATCAACGCACAGCCCAAACCGCTGACTTGGAGACTTAAATTTTGCACATAAATACCTTATACAGAAAAGGCATCTACTAAGTAAGGATTTTGAAAATTCCATCCCAAAAGGGGGGTAAAATAAGGGATGAAAGTTTGTATGAAAGTCCGTCAGTTTCGAAGTTAGGATCTTCAAATTTTGTATTTAGGCTGACAATTGAAAATTAATATTTATGTGTGCCTGCGTTTTTGACGATTGCATCCCCGAAGCGGTGAAAAGGTGGATGAAATTGTATCTGAAAAGTCCTTAATTTTCAAAGTAAAACTCACTAAATTTATAATTTAGGCTTAGGGTTGGAAAGTAAAAATAAATATGCAAACACACATTTCATATTTTATTGAAAATCAAAGGGTTTAAAGGTTATAAATAAAATAAATATGAGATGAATAAACCTAAAAATCGATGGATGTCGTCATTGAGATTTAATGGGATGACGATTGCAAAGATGACATTTATTTTGAAGTTCAACACGGTGGACATGATTCAACTTGTTAAGGGTTGAAATTTCATATGGAAAAGTAATGTTTGTAAAATAGACATTTAGACTTGAAACTTCGTAGGAGTATATACTTCTAAAATGGGACGGTGATGGGAAGGGGATAAGGGACGGGGAGGGGGACGGAGACGGAGGAGGGGGATGGATTGGGGACAGGAACGGGGACTTGGACATATCTATTCTGTGATATGGACGAGGGCGGGGATAGAAATGGGATACTAATATCTCTGGACCCTATTCTGAATATTATAAACTAGCTTCCAGCCGCAACTTTGTCCACGTGGATATTCCAGAAAATCCTTAGGGAACCTTTAACTAGAATAAATAGTATTATATACATATTTCATCAAAATCCGATCAGCCGTTTTTACGTGTTTAGGTGGGTCCTAATTAATATTTGTACTAAAAAACCTGTTTTTCAGCATACAGCGCCTCTTACCTCAGAGAGCTCGGAGTAGGAAGGAAACATTATTCACAGGGCACAATAGTGCAAAAAAACATCTACTTCAGCCCATAGGTCAAAGATACCTGAAAATGCGGGGCAAATTATAATGTCGTTTTATATATAACGGGTGTAACAAGACCTTCAACGAAGCCGAAGTCCACGTATTCCGCCCATCATCAGGATCATTTTTGTCTTTTAGACTATACCTGGGAAACCAATAGCTAAGAAGTTATTGAAGGTCAAGGTCAAAAATTTTTTTTCAAAATTTTTATGTAATCTTATTTTATTCGTTATTGCCTACTTTTTGTTTAATGAAACATTATCAAAATTTTATGTATTTCGTAACAAACAATGGCTTCAAAACGACGTCACTAGATGTTTCTCATAAGCATGCACATAAACGCTGTCTTTCAACTTGGCTGCACGCAGTTGTGTAGCATATACTCGCAGGCGCGGTCTGTTGTACGCGTTACATTGCGTGATAAAGTATGCAATACTTTTTAACACTAAAAATGAAAATCGTTTCCCAGGAATAATTTTGAACAGAAATGGTCATGATGATGGGCAGAATACGTAGACCTCGGCTTCGTTGAAGGTCTTGTTACACCCGGTATATACTTAATTCTCACATAATTACCACAAAAGAAAAGAACCTAGGTACTATGGGCATCAACGTCGCTTAACCAGTTTGCAATAAAATTCGTGTGCGCGCGTATCGCCCTTGCACGAACTAAACGTATGTGACAGCGGGCGCGGCGTGCAAGTGATTTTAACCTTAGCAGTAGTTAAGTGACGCTGTTGCCCATGGTACTGTGGGCAACAGCGTCGCTTAACCAGTTTGCAACAAAATTCGTGTGCGCGCGTATCGCCCCTGCATGAACTAAACGTATGTGATAGCTTGCGCGGCGTGCAAGCGATTTTAACCTTAGCAGTGGTTAAGCGACGCTGTTGCCCAATTGCCCATGGTACATCTGTTTGTTTTACATCGCGTTAGGATCTCAGGTACACTCCATCTGTTATAAACTTACCTAATATATTCGTCTAGTGAGAAAGTTTGCTGTTTATAATATTATAAGCCAAACCCCTCCTAGTCGGTTTGATTTTCACCCATACCCTATAAAACCGAGCGCGCGCCGCTACACGGGACTTTTGCTTCTCGGCGTGCGTGCGGTGCAGACGTGTCAATCGGGACTGAGGTCATGCGATCCATTTTTATTTTTAGTCTCTTTCTCGTTATAACTTGTGCTTTATTTTGATAAATTAGCAAGTGTGCAATCATATAGTGTTGTTTTAAAGTCTCTGTTGATTTGTGATTAGAATAGTCAGTATTTTAGTTCATAAAAAGTTGATTAAAACTGTGAATTAAAATTAAGTTCGGAAAGTTGTTTTTTTTTTAAGTCAAATCCACTTCTGGTGATAAAAATATTTTAATTTTTGCAGTCTCACATATCCGATTTCGTTTTTGACATAATACCCAGATGCACCACTGAGCAAGTAATTCACTACGTAGACGCACTATAACCGCCGATTCTGCTGTTTTACCGACGGCACAATACGCCATTTATTAGTTATAATTGCGAATTGCTTCGATAGCTCTCACTGTGAAAGAGTGGCATGAAGTTTAAACTTTTTTTAGGCTTTGGGCTAAAGTAGCACCCTAGGGCTGATGTACCTTGATGGTACGGTACTCCACTCTAGCTGACACTTTAGTTGATAAAAGGTATTTAAAAATAAGAAAATTACATAAATATTAAAAACAGTGTAATTTCCTATTTTACATCAATTACAAATATTATCCTCATATAGGGTTACATACTTGTCCCATTTTTTTACTACAAACATTTATTATTGAATATTTAGATTTTAGGCATTCACAATGCTATTTTTATATTAAGATAATTAATATACCTATAAGCAAAATACTATAAAAAAAAGTAATTGTAAGTAAATTCTAATATTATCTGGGTTCTTAGCAGATTAAATTTTAATAGAATTATGTATAACCGGCTTAAAATTATCAAATTCTGTGTAATAGGCTTTAACAATGTTGGCACTTACATTTTTTCCGAAAAATCTGGATATAGAAAAAAATTACAAATTCTGTAAGAATAAAAACGTCTTAATTTGGCTTCCAATTACGGCACTTGCAATGTAGAATAGTCTTTTATATCAATTTTGGGTCAATGGGTCTTTTTCGGTAAATAAATACCACAAAATAAATACCTATTTTCCCATACATTTTGTTCTGAACGTCTACTGTCTTAGGAACAAGCGTACGCAGCGACATCTACAATTAGCTTTGCATTGCAACCCCATTGTCCTACCTATTTAAAATGTATTGTAAGCTTTTTGACTCGACGCCTTAATGCGGGTAGCTTTAGTATGTCATGCTCACTTTAAACATTTCTGCGGTGGTGTCGTGTGAGGCGGGTCGTTACGTTCCCTCAAATATGGTTGAGCGAAACGATGGCTGGTTCATGCATCATGCTCGTGAACGGGTGCTGCCAGTGGGAATGGGTCTGCTTCTGTCTGCTCGCATATTTTTTTTTCATGTTTAATATTATCAATCTGTATGGCACTTCTTACTCAAAACATAAAATTAATAACTAATCCTTGTTTTGGTTTCTCACTTTTTTTTATTGCTAATGACTAAAATCATTATTTTTCTTTCGCAATATTTTTTCGTCTATAGTTTTGTAAGTAAAGGACTATGAAAAGCTTTTGGGTATTAGTTTTCAATTCAGTGCCTTAGGATGGGTAGCTTAAGTATGTCATGCTCTCTTTAATCATTTCTGCGGTGGTATCGTGTGGGGCGGGTCGTTACGTTCCCTCAAATATGGTTGAGCGAAGCGATGGCTGGTCCATGCGTCATGCTCGTGAACGGGTGCTGCCAGTGGGAATGGGTCTGCTTCTGAGTACCTATCTTAACGCGTATTGAATTGTAAGAATTGCGTTTTCTTTATGTCTTGCATCAAGTGTTTTTTGGTTCGAGAAGCAGACAGAGTGATTTCTCAACTAGTTGAAAGTTATTTACTCTCACATTTACCTATCTGAATGTAGTAGATATATTTAATTTTAACCTACCTACCCATTGTGTGCAAACTTTTGTTAATTATTGTGATGGAAAATGACCTCACTTTAAACTTAAATGTTAAGTTTAATGAAAGTTAAATTTAATGTAATTTAAAACTATGGGTGTAATTGAGCCTAAAATAAATGCATTTTATTTATTTATTTAAACGTGGAGCTCATTTTTCAATGTTGACGACTCTGTATGAAATATACAGGGAGAAAAAAGCAGCCCTTGACGAGTTTCTTGCCGGTTCTTCTCGTTACAAGGTCTCCCGCTTAGGGTTTGCGAACCGATGGCGTAGCTTCTGTGACATTCACAAGTGCTTGTAACAGCCTAGACTGAATAAATTATTTTTGAAGTTTGAATTTTTTGAATTCATTTCCGATTAAAATCTAGAAACAACCGGTGAACAAATAAGTAAATGAAGATCTCATTAAGACCTTTCATTTCATCAAACCATCAGTCTAGGATGAATACTTTCCGAGATATTGCTGATTTAAATTTGACAGCTGTCATTTATAATGAAGATCTCAGTAAGAACTTTCATTGCTTCAAAGACACCATCAGTCTAGGATGAGTACTTTCCGAGATATTGCTGTTTTAAATTTGACAGCGGTCATTTATAATGAAAATCTCAGTAAGAGCTTTCATTGCTTCAAAGAACCCATCATTCTAGGATGTGTATTTTTTGAGATAGTGGGTGCATTCTGCCAGATTAATCTCTGAGTCATCGATCGCGGTTCGCCATAGAGTAAATTTTAACCATGGAAAGTAATTAGTCTGGATTGTTCAATATTTTACTTTCCATGGTTGAAATGTACTCTACGGCGATCGATAACTCATAGATTTGTATGGCAGAATGCACCCATTTCAATTTCAAGTTTGACAGCTGTTGTCTGAAATGAAGATAATAAGGCCTTTCAATTCTTTAAAGACACCATCAGTCTAGGATGAGTACTTTCTGAGATATTGTTGTTTTAAGTTTAACAGCTGTCATCTGAAATGAAGATCTCACCAAGACCTTCCTTTTCTTCAATGACACCATCCGTCTAGGATGAGCATTTTCCGAGATATTGCCGTTTTAAATTTGACAGCAGTCATCTGAAATGAAGATCCTACTAAGACGTTTAGTATCTTCAAAGACACCAGCAGTCTAGTATAAGTACTTTCCGAGATATTGCCGTTTTAAATTTGACAGCTGTCATCTGGAATGAAGATCTCAACATGAATTTTATTTCTTCAAAGTCGTCATCTATGAATCTCGGATACTTACACCCGTATTAAAGAACAACACCCAAACCCGTGATCATGCCGTATGCCGCGGGATGCCGCAGGACCCTTTAGTATGTTACGACGTGCTATGTCGCGTCGTGCCAGGCCATGCTGTTGTGGCCGCAGGATACCACACGATGATTCGGTACGCCCTAAGCGTGCCGTGCCACCCCATGCTGCGCCATGCCGTCAGTGAGCGCAGGCCATGATTATATTGTTACCTAGATTACGCCGTCGATTACATAGACGACAGTGATGCCGGCGCCGTGTGTCACTGTAGTAGAGCTCTCTATGATATGAAGAATGTACTGTGACAAAGGTCGACCCTGCTGGCTTTGTGCATCTCTGAATGCGAAAATAGGTTGATCTCCTTATGACAAGAAAAATATACTGTGACAAAGTTCAACCTCGCTGGTTTCAATGGATCTCTGAAGCATACTAATTTTGTACTGTACTAAAGGTCTTTGTTGCTGGTTTACTACTTGTTGGTAACTTTCGATTTTTTTTTTATTTAATATTGTATTCCGAGATATACACTGCCACTATTTAAAGTTTCGTTTCGTCAAAATCCGTTCAGTGTTTTTGCGTGATGAGAATTCAGTCAGACGGACAGACAAGACATTTTTTAACGGTTCTAACATGTTCAGTTAACGTACCGATTTTAAATCGCTCTGGTTGTTTTTTTTTTTCAAATATATTCAATTTACAGACTTTTTTGCGTTTACGATTTTATTGAAGGTATAGATTATATTACTATTAAAATGTTGTACCTAGTAAGTATAATAAATTATTGCAAATGTAGTCTCTCCTTTGCTTTCCTGACATTTATTTTATTTTTTAGGACATTTGTTTTTCAATGTTCCGATTTTATCCAAAATAAACTTCCACACAGTTTTCGAGGTCGCAATTTTAATCTATTATTAATGGCTCATCAATGCACAAAAATTCAAAACTCCTCGTAATATTTCCAAATAGAGTGAATTTTACCGACTTGACTACTGCACTATTATAGGAATCAGAACTTAGAAATAACAGAAAATTATGCTGTTAGTAAAATTGATGTAACTTTCTTATTTTTAAATATCTTTGGTCAATTACCTTTGGACATCAGAATAGAGGATGTTTAGAGTAATTTGATAAGTATTTTGCAGAAATCCATTCAGTCGTTTTCAGTCCAGAGCTGTTCAACGGCAACCCGGAATCGTGAAATCTTTCAACGTTTTCTCATAATTTGTTAGACCAAGTAGTGAAAATGTTATAGTGTGTTATATATTCGTAATCTACTCACAAAGCCCTTTCATTTGGTATACCACATGATATGTTTTTATTATTTCTTGGTACTGAAAACTTTATGACGTTGAAGGGATTTACTAATGCCTAGCTAGTAGCGGAAAGCGTAGTGAAAACCAGCAGCAAAGTTTAGGTATTTTATTTATAAGCAAGTGCAAAAGCGGAATGCATACAATGATCACCTTACATCAACTTTTATACAGAAAAAAATTATTAATAATAATTAAGGTTCACGCTTGACACTTTTACCGGGGCACCGCCCCGTTACAGAACAATAGATGCGCGTGCGTCCATCTTGCCGAGGGGCGGGGCCAAGCACCCGTCCTCGCTGCGCGCGCCGCTGCCATTGGCTGCGCAGGCGTCCGTGTTTATAAAGGGGGACGGCTCCACGCGCGACGTCACTGATCACGCCACCGGTGCGTCATCGATCATACGATCCTGTGCTGCGTTTAGTCGCGTGTTTTGAGCTAGTGGAACTGGCAAGTCCGCTACACTACTCCCCCGCCGAGACCGTAACTACGGGCGATAGTAGTCGGGGAATCTGACTTTTCTACCACTCTTGGTTTGTTTGATGGGCGTTTCGGCTTCAAGTTTTTCAGGCTTTTCAGGTTCTCGGCTCGGTAAAGGTTCATCGACGGTAATGTAGGCCGGTTTTAGTCTATCTATACTGACTCGTTGCGTCTTTCCTTGTACGTCGATGTCAAAGGTCTTGGTATCGCGACGTAAAACCTTGTATGGTCCTGAATATGGTGCTTGAAGCGGTTTATGCAGGGGACCCTGTCGGATAAATACATGTGAGGTTAGCATAAGGTCTTTAGGTACATAAAATGGCTGATTGGAACCTCTGTGCCACGATGGTTGCTGTGGTCGCAATTTGTTGACATGATTGCGAATTCTACTCGCAAAACTGGTCATGTCGTCTAAGGTTGCAGGTGCTGACGAAAAGAACTGTCCAGGTAACCTTAGTGGTTCACCGTAGACCATGTCCGCAGCTGATGCTTGGATGTCGTCTTTGAAAGCGCTACGTATTCCCAAAAGAACCCAAGGTAACGCTTCCACCCAGTTAGAGGTAGAATGGCATGCAATTGCGGCTTTGAGCTGCCGATGTAGTCTTTCTATCATACCATTAGCTGCTGGGTGATATGATGTTGTCGTGTGATGAACGGCACCGATGAGTGAAACCAGCTCTTTGAAGGTGTGCGACACGAACTGCCGTCCGCGGTCCGTAGTGATGTGCTCCGGACAGCCGAACCGTGAGATCCAACCGTCCGACAGGGCGGCGACGCAGCTCTCGGCGGTGATGTCGTGTAGTGGATAGACTTCTGGCCACCGAGTGTAGCGGTCTATGACGGTAAGGCAGTACCTGTATCCAGAGCATAAAGGTAAGGGACCAATTAAATCACAGTTGATGTGACAGAAGCGTGCAGAGGGTGACTTAAATGCCTGCAGCGGTGCTCGGGTGTGTCTTGTAACTTTGCTTTTCTGACATTCCTGACATTCTTTTGCCCACCGTCGACAGTCTTTGCGGATACCTGGCCAGATGTATCGTTGTGCTACCATTTTTGCAGAGGTCTTAGCTCCAGGGTGACTTAAACTGTGGACAGAGAGAAATACCTGTTTGCGAAAAAGTGGGGTTATATATGGTCGAGGGCTCCCTCTAGATACATCGCAGTAAATTTGAAGGTCCGGTTCTGCGTCCAATCTCCGTTTCTCTAGACGAAGTGAAGTGTCACCACTTTTGAGCAGGTCCAGCAGCTCGCTGTCGGTCTCTTGTGCTTTAGCCAGGGACTGGTAATCTAAGGGCATAGAAATTGTGTTAATGCGGGAAAGAGCATCTGCGACAATGTTGTCTTTACCAGCTACGTATCTGATATCTGTGGTAAACTGACTGATAAAATCGAGATAGCGAAACTGGCGTGGTGAACTATTCTCTCGGTGACTAGCGAAGGCAAATGTGAGCGGTTTGTGGTCCGTGATGACAGAAAATGTTCGAGCTTCCACCATAAATCTGAAATATCTAATGGCGTCATACACGGCCAGGAGTTCCCTATCGTAGGGGCTGTATTTCCGCTGTGCTGGACTTAGCTTTCTGGAAAAAAATGCTAGAGGTTGCCATTCATCTCCCTTGAATTGTTGTAGTACGGCTCCTATTGCAGAGTCCGAAGCGTCAGTTTGGATGGATAGTTCAGCTTGCGAATCTGGATGGACCAGCAGTGTAGCCTCTGAAAGTTGTTTTTTGCAGAGGTTGAAGGATTCTAATAAACTAGGCGTCATCTCTATAGCTTGCGATCCTTTCGTCTTAGGCCCTGAGAGGAGATGGTTAAGCGGTGCTTGAACTGCTGCTGCCTTAGGAATGAAACGGCGGTAGAAATTAATCATACCTAAGAACCTCCTCAATTCTTTAATGGTCTTTGGTACTGGAAAATTTTGTATAGCTTCCACCTTTGATTCCAGTGGTCGCACTCCTGCTGCTGACACGTTGTAGCCTAAGAATTTAACCTCAGGTTGGCCAAATACACACTTACTTGTGTTTATCAGTACACCGTATTCTGCAAGTCTTTGGAACAGCTGTCTGAGGTGTTGCTGATGAACATCACTGTTGTGGCTGAAAACCAATATATCGTCCAAATACCCGTAACAGAAGTCTAAGCCACGCAGCACTTCGTCCATGAACCGCTGAAAAGTCTGTGCGGCGTTACGAAGACCGAACGTCATGTACGGGAATTCGTAAAGCCCAAAAGGTGTTGTTATTGCGGTTTTGGGGATATCGTCCTTGAATACTGGGATCTGGTTATATGCTTTTACCAAGTCGACCGTGGAGAAAACTGTACTACCTGACAGCTGGCACGTAAAATCCTGTAAATGCCTGATGGGGTATCTGTCTGGGACTGTGCGAGCATTCAGAGCCCTGTAGTCTCCGCAGGGTCGCCAACCATCAGTCTTCTTCTTCACCAGATGTAGTGGTGATGACCATGGGCTGTCAGACATTCTTGCTGTACCATCCTGTAACATTTCCTCAAATTCTTGCTTAGCAATCTTCATTCTTCCCGGGTCTAAACGGCGAGGGCGGCTAGAAACTGGAGGCCCATCGGTGGTGCGAATGTGGTGCTGAGTAGAATGTTTGGTAACAAGAGGCTTACCAGCAGGACGAGTGACTTCTGGAAATTCCCGTAGCAGTCGATGATATAGCGTGTCCTCAAGGGTAGTACGGACAGAAGAAATTGATTCCGTAGAACTCTGCTTGGGTACCGGTACAGTGAGAGCGGTGACCCCATCGACGAGGCGCTGTTGGCGGCAGTCAACTAGCAGGTTGTAGTAACCTAAAAAGTCGACGCCTATGATGGGTTTCGAGACGTCTGCTACGATGAAGCGCCACGTGAAAGCACGTCGCAGCCCTAGATCCAGCGTCAAAGGTAAGTATCCATACGTATGAATTATGGTTCCATTTGCTGCAAATAACTCGTACCCGGTTTTGTTCCTAGGTCCCCGGACAGCGGATCTTGGAAAGACGCACAGGTCTGAACCCGTGTCAATAAGGTATTGCACCTTAGACTTGCGATCCGTGATGAACAGGCGGCCTGAAATTGTAAGGCAGTCGTTTACCGCCACTAATGGCTGCCCTGGAAGTTTCCCGCCTTCTTGTAACTGCACGGTTGTATGCACTTGTGTGCCCGCTCGCCGAATCGATAATGGTACCAGCAGTAGGGATGATTCTCTGGTCGCGAACGGGAACGGGAATGTGAACGTGAATAGCTCCGAGATCGCCTCCTTGAAAATCTGGACTGGGATCGTGATTGTCGTCGCAAATCCATGCTCAATATCTCCATTCGCTTGCTCAGCTCGGAAACAGTCTGGTTGAGGCTGTCGAAAGCAGTACCTGGTACTCCGGTGGTTGAAAGCGCGAGTGGTTTAGCTACTTGCCCAGGAACTTGCCCAGTGACTTGCGCGGTGACTTGACCAGGAACTTGTCCAGCTACTTGACCGCTTACTTGCATGGTTACTGGAACGATTTCGTTTATACGGTCTGCTAACTCCGCCATATCTTCCAAGCTCATCTTCGCCTGCTGCGCTGCTATGCATGTCTGGAGGTGCATTGGTAGTCGACTTGCCCAAATAGTACGTATGAAGTCGCTTGGAACTGAAGGTCCGGCCAGGTGCTGTAGATGCCGTAAGAACTGTGTGGGTTTTCTGTCGCCAAGCTCTTCGTGCATTAAGAGTTGTTTTATCTTACGCTCTTGAGAAGCAGAAAGTCTCCGTACTAATTCGGTCTTCAGCTTGTCGTACTTGAAGGTTGTAGGTGGAGTCACGACCAAGTCTCTTACTTCCGCCATATGTTGTGGTTCTAGCTGCGCCAGGACGTAGTAAAACTTCGTGGAGTCTTCGCGAATGCCGGATAAAATAAACTGACCTTCGAGCTGTGCGAACCATAATTCTGGGTCATCTGGGTTGAAGACGGGCACCTTTACTCCCACTCGGTAAGATTCTCCAGCGACAAGAGCACTAGGAGCAGTAGCAGCCCCAGCAGCGTCATCTGTAGCAGCATCAGGCTTAGTCGTAGACATTCTAGGTTTAGGTCTTCTTAACTTACTCCGAAAGTCGGTGGTCACCAGTGAAGGGATTTACTAATGCCTAGCTAGTAGCGGAAAGCGTAGTGAAAACCAGCAGCAAAGTTTAGGTATTTTATTTATAAGCAAGTGCAAAAGCGGAATGCATACAATGATCACCTTACATCAACTTTTATACAGAAAAAAATTATTAATAATAATTAAGGTTCACGCTTGACACTTTTACCGGGGCACCGCCCCGTTACAGAACAATAGATGCGCGTGCGTCCATCTTGCCGAGGGGCGGGGCCAAGCACCCGTCCTCGCTGCGCGCGCCGCTGCCATTGGCTGCGCAGGCGTCCGTGTTTATAAAGGGGGACGGCTCCACGCGCGACGTCACTGATCACGCCACCGGTGCGTCATCGATCATACGATCCTGTGCTGCGTTTAGTCGCGTGTTTTGAGCTAGTGGAACTGGCAAGTCCGCTACAACGTCACAGTTTCTACCCCCACCATTTTCGCGCTTGTCATCTTATATATTTGTGATCAGGGCATCGTACTGAATGCATCGATACCAAATTTTCGTATTTCCGTGATGACTTGTGCGAAAAGTGTTTTCTAAGCGTCTTTTCTCAGATTACCGCCGCTCTATAAGATCTACAGCACATATTTTACAACGTGTAACAAAAAGGGGGTATCAACCCGAAAGGAGGTCAATGTACTCGTGAATCTGAACACCTTCCAGCAGAAAAAAAAATTGAAATCGAAAAAAAAAAATTGGGTCCCTCCATAGAAAATTTGAATTTGCCGCCAACATTTTGTATGGAGATTTCAATTTTTTTTATTTGATTTGAATTTTTTTTCTGCTGGAATGTATTTAATTTCACGAGTACATTGACCTCCTTTCAGGTTGATACCCCCTTTCTGTTACACGTTGTATATTGGCCAGAAATGTTTTAATTTCTGAACTTTTGAGTATTCTAAAATTAAAAAATAAAATTTGCTTTACACCGCTTTTAACAAAAATGCTTACCCGTAGCACGGGAAAAGTTTTGTTACATTTTTGATCATTTTTCGAAGCGGCTTTTGGAAAATTGAGAAAAATTTCGAAAAACTGGCTCGACTAAAAAAAATATATAATTATCGAACCTGCTTACAAAATTTCATGAGAATCGCTTGAAAAATGCGACCTATAGAGGAGTACAAACAGATAGACAGACATCCGCTGGACACACGAAAGAATTTTTGCCCAAGCTGAAGCAGATATGCTGCTCACTCAGCCAATTACTTTGCTTCACTTTTTATTTCACAGACACGAAAATTTACTAAATAACTACCTATTCATAATTATTTTTTACATTTAATTGAATTATTAAATTATGTATGGCTTCCATTCTAGTTGTCTTAAATACTTGGCATAATAGTAGGTATTATCGCATTAGTACTCAATATGGATTTTCCCAGAATCGACTTTAAAATCTTCATTTACTAATTTTTAGAGTTCCGTGCCCAAAGGGTAAAAGCGGAACCCTATTACTAAGACTCCACTGTCCGTCTGTTTGTCTATCATCAGGCTGTATCTCATGAACCGTGATAGCTAGACAGTTGTTCACAGATGATGTTTTTCTGGTGCCGCTATTACAACAATACTAAAAAAACAGAATCGACGCGACGAACGACTCGCACTTGGCCACTTTTTTGATATAACTGAACGAATGAATTATGAGAAAAAGTTAATACCTTTATTATTAATAGCTGGGCGACCGAGCTTTGCTCGGTTATTACTATTTATTGTAATATGGTGGTGTTATAAAACGTAGTAAAAGTAGTTATAACTTCTTTTTTATTTTCCAAAAACTAGTCTAATAGCTACTAATCTATGAAGTGCTGTGTACATTTTATTCTGTGGTGCTACTTTACTACACAGCCTCTGCTTGCCGCATAGCATGCTAGCCAAGCACCTATTTCAAAAGTCTTTCCTAGATGGCGTTAGACTACATAAAAATAGCCATATTCTGCGTCGAAAGAAAAACGCATTAAAACTCGAAAACACGCGTTTTCCCAAACATAAGACTAATCTAGATCGATTGTTTACCCCCGAAAACCCCCATATACCAAATTTCAGCGAAATCGTTAAAACCGTTTCCGAGATCACAGAAATATATATACCTAGTCTGGCCATAAACTTTGTTACATATGGAAAGTTAAATAAGTGACACAGTGAGTTACGCACTACAACCATATATGTGTCAAATAAAAGGGTATAAAATACAGATTAAAACCACATTAAAATTATTCTAAATGTCCTCCTCTTGCTTGGATACAAGCCTTCAATCTGCGAAGCCAGTCATCAATCGAAACACGCACGACGTTCTTGTCAATAGCGGCGACTGCTTTAATCAGGGATGTTTTAAGTGACGCCAAGTTGCGATGGGGTTTAGCGCAGACCTTCTCCTCTAAGTACTGCCATATTTTGTAATCCAAGGGATTCAAGTCTGGACTGGAGGAGGGCTAATCCTCACGCCTTAAAAAGTCGATTTCACGGGTCTTGAGCCAGTTTTGGGTACTTTTTGCCTTATGAGCGAGCGCAGAATCTTGCTGGAAAACCCAGTGTCCGTTTTCGAACCTTGTTTGTGAAAGAGGTTCCACATGTTTGTTAGGATTGTGTTTTGTTATATGAGGGCACTGGTTTTCACTCCTTTTTCACAAAAAAACACCTCTGTTGGACCCAAATACGAGACCCCCAACCAAACCATGAATTCTGAAGAGTGATGACCACGCTGAACACATGGCACACGTGTGCTTGCTTCTTCACTAGAGTGTGTATACACTTTATCATTTAGTTTGTTGAAACTCTCCAAAACATTAAAAAAAATTACGCCCAAAAATAAATTTCTCGATTTTTTTCCCGCGTACCACATTAATAAAACGCGGCATCTTTCGAATATAATTTTCTTCAGCCATGCGTTAAGATGTGCTGTTTTTTTCTGTAAGCATGCAGTCCTAGGTCTTCATTCAACACCCTTTTAACAGTGATTTTGCTTAGTCACATCTGCAGAGCCAAATTTTTTTGCTTACGGACAGGATTTCGTTAGATTTGCGCTTTCACTGCTTTGATGACCGCTGGAGTCCGAACAGAATGAGGTTGACCGCTCCTCTGATTATTTTCTAATCTTGAATCTTCTCTGAATCGTTTGATAGTACGATAAATAAATCGCAGTGGAATTTTCAAACTTTTCAGCAGTTTGAAAATCTCAGTCGGCGCTAGACCGCAACGATGCAATGAAATTACTACGATTTTGTCTTATTTGAGCGTCCCCTTCATTTTAGAAAATGCAGAAAATTCCAGAAACTATATGTTTTTATTTTCTTTAAATGTTTAAATTTCGAATGCCCACAATATTTTTTTTGGCTTACATTCTAAATTTGAAATTTTACCTAAGTAACAGAACTTATGGCCAGACTAGGTATATATATAAATATATAAGAATTTCTCGTTTAAAGGTATAAGATAATCATGATAAGTAAAATAAATAATAAATAAATAAACTGCACCAGGTAAGGTATACCTATAGCATTCTGAAACAAAGCTTTTTAGCATAAAACATAGGACATACATAGTGCCAGTCCACATGGCGCGTTGCGTCGTCGCAACCCAAAGATATATACTTATGCAAAATATTTGCGTTGCAACAATGCAAGCGCCATGTAAACCGTGTGTCCAATAGCACAATAGGGTTGCGTACCTCGTGATCAAGCTAACCGAGAGGTATAGCCTCACGGTTGTGCAGGTTTACGCACCGACCTCAACACACCTCATTCATTGAAGCGAAACCACCAGTGCCTGTGAGTAAAAAACTTGCAGAAGCAGCATTCTTTAATAAAAATTTTGTTATTATGAAAAAAAAGGTTGAACACAACATACAATTTTCGCTGACATTTCTAAACAAATTACGGCCTATCAAAACTCCTATAATTTGGAATCCGATTTCTCTAGTAACTGCCCTTGACTATTATAAAGATTGGAACACTCAACGATAAAGAAAAATATTATTAACGAGTACATTTGACCTACAATTTACTGTTTGACCTTTTCTTTCTTTCGTAATGCTTAAAGACCAATCCTACCTTTAGTAAAATGTTGAGTTTAAAGAATAAATGTATTTTAATTTAGAAGGTCTTGTAGAAATGTTTATATTTAAGTATATACTTAAGTGCCTAATATTTTCACTAATAGTATTTTCACTTCTCAAGCTTACGCGCTCACTAGACATGAAATAAAACAATTTTAGCGGATACTAGCGCGGTTTTATTAAAAGTACTTTGGTAATTAGTTGGTATTTGGTTTGATTTTTGGTTTTCCCGACGTTTCGGCAACTTTGCAGCTGCCGTGGTCAGCTGTTTTTAATAGTATCACACGAGTGTTTTAATACCTAGTTATGTACAGTTTCATACACTACTTTATCTACTCTCATACAATGTGTGATTGAACCGATTGAACCTACAAAATAAAATATCAATAATAAAAAGAGTAAGTTTGTAGTTTCTCGGTAGGTCGGCATTATTTACATTGGTTAATTAAGACGTTTTCCGTCGCCGCATCTAAAATATTGGGTGTAGTCAAATTTTCACTCACTACAATGACTTTTTTTAAGCAAAAGTAAAAATTAAAATCTAAAAATGGCGGGTATTCAATTAAAAAATAAATAATGAGATGAGTGCATTCCAGAAGTCGCACGATAAGTCATTGATCACCATAGAGTACATTTGAATCATGGAAAGTATGTGGAAATATCGTTGTTACTTTTTAATATCACGGCACTGCCTTCTTCTTGGATTTGCCCTGTATCGTAATGAGAAAAAAAGTTATTTTATCTACTCTCATATCGTAAAATTCGAATTATGAATTTCAAAGCGAATTTATATTGACATACTTTATACACGCAATACCGAAAAAAAAATAAAAAGTTATTTTATAACATACCTTTGCTAACTGAAGTGTGCTATAAAATAACTTTTTTTCTCATTACGATACAGGGCAAATCCAAGAAGAAGGCAGTGCCGCGATATTAAAAAAGAACAATGGTATTTCCACATACTTTCCATCATAAAAATGTACTCTATGGTGATCGATGACTTAGCGTAACGATTAGTCTGCGGAATGCACTACCTCACTCATTATTATTTTTTCTAATAGAATACGCGCCATGTTTTGATTTTAATTTTTACTTTTGCTTAAAAACGTCTGATAGTAGTGAGTGTGGACTCCATCCGATATTTTAGATGCGGCGACGGAAAAACGTCTTACTTAACCTAGGTAAGTACCTAAATACTACCTACCAAGTCGTAGCAAGTCGAGAAACTACTCACTTACTCTTTTTATCATTGATAATTTATTTTGTACGTTCAATCACAAATTGTATGAGAGTAGATAAAGTAGTGTATGAAACTGTACATAACTAGGTATTAAAACATGAGTGTGTGTTTAATAATCAGTTTCATAAACTACTATTATAACATTGCTTAGTATAGCGAAGGTATGTTATAAAATAACTTTTTTTTTTTCGGTATTGCGTGTATAAAGTATGTCATTATAAATTCGATTTGAAATTCATAATTCGAATTTTACGATATGAGAGTAGATAATAGTATTTTGCAAAATGCATTGTTTCAATTAGTTGGTACCTCGCACGAGTACGAACAAATCAGTTTTCAGAAATGCTGTAATGAGTGCTTACAAATATGAATTAATTTTGACCCGAAAATTAAATGACAGAAATAACACTTGGAACTATGAGGGATTTTGATATGCCATAACGAAGGCAAACTAGGTTTATCTAAATTGGCTATTATTCTATTAATTCGTTTTATTCTCTTAAACTTTAGCATAACTATTAGCTTTATTTCAGTAAAAGCAACTATAAATTTATTATATCAAATAAAAAATGAAAGAAATAAATAATAATAAATAAAGAATGAAAGAAGTTGTAGGAAATGTAGTGGGGTATGGTATGGAGAGAGGTAACTACTGATAGGAAGGCCAAATGAAAGATCTTCCTCCGAGCTGGGTGGTATTAGCCCGTGGACCGCTGTCCCCAGGAAAATACCACCCAGCCCGGAGGAAGATCTTCCACTTTGGCCTTCCTACCAGTGGTTCCTACTTCTCTCCATACCATACCCCACTACATTTCCTACAAAGTGTTATAATTTTAAGCTGCAAAAAGCTATTATGAACGCTGCGGTCACAACTCCGGAAAATTCCGTTGACTCGTGGGCTAAATCTGGTTGATAGGATTCTATCTGCACATTTTGCACGCCATGGCGGTCAGACTAGTAGTTTGAAAAACCGGCCAAGTGCGAGTCGGACTCGCGCGCGATGGGTTCCGTACCAAAAAACGGCAAAAAATACGTTTGTTGTATGGGAGCCCCCTTAAATATTAATTTTATTCTGTTTTTAGTATTTGTTGTTATAGCGGCAACAGAAATACATCATCTGTGAAAATTTCAACTTTCTAGCTATCACGGTTCATGAGATACAGCCTGGTGACAGACAGACAGACAGACAGACGGACAGCGGAGTCTTAGTAATAGGGTCCCGTTTTTACCCTTCGGGTACGGAACCCTAAAAACTAACATTTACAATATATTTCGTTAGCGATTTTATGATCAATTTTATCGACAATTCCCCACATGTTTAGGGTCTATCCCCTCTCCTGTTGGAATGACCGGCATTTTAAATTTTACTTTTTATTTTAGACTATCTGATGCCCGCGACTTTGTACGCATGGACTTTATGACTCCGGCCGGCGTAGCATAAAAATATGAACTAATATAATTACATAGAAAATACTTTTAGCAGTGATATAATTTTAAAAGTAACTAAATTATTTTATTTTATTTTTTATATTTAATATTGTAAACATGTAAACATATGTTTAAAAAATATATTTATAAACTGTGTTCGGAGTCACAGTGAAGCGTTATTAACCATGGAAAAGCCACATAAAGTTGGCCATGCGAAAAACAACCAGTCCTGAGATCGACACCAGTGGCTTTAAGCGTCTGACCCGTATTTAGGCAAGTCGATATAAAAAATTAGGCCTAAACTGTTCCCGCCTTCACCACATGGAGATACTCCCAGCTTATGTTATTGTATTAGCTATGCTAAACATCTTTAACCTGATCTCTTAGATTTCAGATCATGAGATGATCTTCGATTTTTTGTAAACACATGTTTATGCAAATAAATTAAACTTGGTTCTACATCAGGTATACCAGATCTTAGATTTTTATACCTCAACAAAAAATGCTCATCAGGCTAAACAACTTTTGCTAAGATGTCATTTTTATATTTCTAATAGTTTAGCTGAACCATTATGGTTCTGCATCAGGTGTTCCAGATCTTCGATTTTTTTTACACCTCAACAAAAAATGCTCATCAGGCTGAACAGCTTTTGTTAAGGCGTCATTTTTATAATCCTTATAGTTTAGTTGGACCATTATGGTTCTGCATCAGTGTTCCATTTTCCAAAATTAATTATACCCTTAACTATGCCCAGGCTTGACAGCTATATAACAAAAAAAGTTTCATTCGAATTCGTTCAGTATTTCCGGAGATTAGCGTGTTCAAACAAACAAACAGACACACTTTTTTATATTCTTACTCTATTACTATGTCTCCATCGCCCTAGATATATATTTTTTAAATATATGTAATGTACAGACACACTTTTTTACTGTTTTATTAAATGTAAGGAAGGATAAGGATGGCACTGCCGAAGAATATTAATTTCTCCGGATTTAAAAGTCCTACAGTTATAAAAAAAAAATACTTTTCGAAAGATAATAATATCACTTATCAAGTAAAAAACTAATTATGTAAACTTTTAACTTTAATATGGCATAAAAAAATATTTAAGTTAATCCAAAATTAGTGTGTTTTTTTTTTAGTTTTCTAAACGACTGCCTAAAAAGGAGTGTATAATATGTGTTCAGGGTTCATGTATATTTGTGGGTGAGTTTCTTTACTCAAAAAAGCTTGTAATATGGTCATTATTTTGACAACCTTCTTTGAACAAAGTCGAGCTTGCCGGTGTCCTCCGATGGTGACGCAACAAAGTTATATGGGATTTCATTATTGTCGAGTTTTAGCCACCAGCAATTTCCTTTGAGAATCCATTATTGTCGAGTTTTCTTTCAAACATAGTTAGGTGAAAAATACACTGTACAACCCGCGCAGATAAAGAATGGGATTAGAAATGGCGTCGTTCATATTCACTATCGCTCTTTCAGTCACACTCGTTGTGGTAAGCGCGGTGAACCGCCATTTTGAATCCCATTCTATATTTGCGCGGGTGTTGTATTGTTGTACCTAGATGATGTTTTTGTACTTTTATATAAAATTAGTATGGAAAAATATAAAAAACTCGCACTTGACCGTTTTTTGACCTTTCATTCAATACCCCTTATCTACTTCCGGGGTTACAAAGGGGATAAAAAAACCTTATTTTTTGGCTCCGACGCACCGTTTCTGAGATATTTGCATTTTTGTATTTTTTCGAAATTAGGTTATAAGTACCTACTATAGTAGGTATAGTAGGCAGTATTCGCATTTTTTGAGTAAAGTACTATACAAGCCTTGGTCCACAATGACTGCACTGCTGGCCACGTCATGATGGCCTTGAGCTAAGCTTAACTATGCTCTCGGCCTTCAAGCTTGGTCATCATTGCAGCCCTTGCTGTCCGCGCTATAAAGGCCTCGACCTCCGGTCTCGGCCTTTATTCTAGCTTGTCCATCAACGGCTGCAATGCTGACCGCACTGTGACGGCCTGGACCTGCGCTAAGCTCCGCTCTCGGCCATCATCATCGCTGACAGCAATGCAGTCATTATTGACCGCGGCAGTAATGTACTATTATTCCACCATAACTTCTAAATGGTTCAACGGATTTGGATATATGAGGTATCGTTAGAATTCTTACATCATTCCAAGTGACATTGGCTATATTTTTTTTTTAAAGTCAATATGGCGACTGTACAATGCCGTTTTTATGATTCACAAAAATATTACCTACAAAACGACATCAAAATCATTGCTCTGAGTTACATATATATTTTGAGAGTTATTTTTGTTTGAATATGACCCTTACTTAACCAATAAAAAATATTTTTTCAAAAATGTAAAATTTTAATAACATTTTTATCAGTTTTTAAATTAATTAATAATTAAATTTGAAAATAAATGTCATTGGACCATAAAATCAAGTATTTACGAGTTTAAAATTTTGACCATTTTCGAAAATTAACATTTAGTGCTTGTAAGGGTCATATTCAAACAACAATAACTCTCGAAATATACAACTCAGAATAATAAT
This sequence comes from Agriphila geniculea, assembly GCA_943789525.1. Classification (NCBI taxonomy): domain Eukaryota; kingdom Metazoa; phylum Arthropoda; class Insecta; order Lepidoptera; family Crambidae; genus Agriphila; species Agriphila geniculea. The sequence continues at coordinate 9,919,592 of OX038883.1, forward strand.
TTGAAATTTTTTTTTAGGTAATATTCCTGTGTACCAGTGGCAAAGGGTCCATAAATGTCGATTCCTATCGGCTTCCCTTTTAGAAATCCCACCCCAGCAATCCACCATACAGTTAAAATTTTTGGCGAAATTATTCCGGCTTACCTTTGCCATAGTTTAACTCCTCGCCACTGCTATTTACATATTATAAAAAATAAAAAAATCTACATTAATGTCCTAGTTTTTGAAATCTGTGAGAAGAACTAAAAAAGGACACTAATTTTGAAATAAAATTTATTTTAGTATTTTTTTATGACGTATATAAGTTGAAAATTTACCTAATTCATTTTTTAACTCAATTGGTAATATTATTAGCTTTGGAATAGTATATTTTTTATAATTGTAGTAGTTTTAAATCGGAGAAATTAATATTCTTCGGCAGGGCTATCTAAAATAAAAAACAAAACCTCCTTCAAAAAACTCGAAAATAACCTAACAAAAACAGCTTCAAAAATAAATTAAAGGCTCTAAAAAGCAAGAAATAAAATATTGAAATCTGCATAATAACTAACTCGAAAGTTTGTACGCATATATTATATTAAACAACGTCTTTTGAAGTCGGGTGGGGGGGGGGAACGAAGGATATTTTTTTATCTAAACTAATATATCTAAACTTTAAACATGGGTTTAAACCCCACCCGACTTCATAAGACGTTGTTTAAATAAGATATGCGTACAAACTTTCGTGTAATTTCGGGATTTGTTTTGGTTTGTTTATATTTTACCGTTAGAGTACGGAATCCGTTAATTTGCAGATTAACTAGTGAATCTGCAGATTAAATGGTAGAGTTAGTTAAAGTGCGGAATTTTTCTTAAAGTAGACGATTTCCGCACTTTAACTAGTTATTCTGCAGATTTACGATGCGACACCGTTAAAGTGCGGAATACAGTAATTGAAATAGCCAAAGCTTCAGGAAATTTAAGTAAAAGACCTATATTGAAAGTTTATTTTACAAAAACTTCGTTTCTGGCGCTTCGCCGGCCGCTACCGCGGCACGCTTGCTCCGCTCGCTCAGCTCGCGCGTTTTTGGTCACAATACTAACCTAACCTAATGACCTCTTTAAAACTTTTCCATGGCGGCGCAAATTTTTCTCAATAAAAAAACCTGTTTCCGTACTTTAACTGATCCTTGGTCGTTAATCTGCAGATTAGCTAGGGAATCTGCAGATTAGCTAGGGAATCTGCAGATTACCTAGTTAAAGTACGAAATAAAACAATTTTCCGCACTTTAACTGAATCGACCAGTGAATCTGCAGATTAACTATTTAATCTGCAGATTTTCGACCGGTATAAAAGTATAAAGTATGTTTTAAGTCAGTCCCTGTTCGGGCGCCAAATGTAATGTCATTTCTCTCTTGCCCTCTGTTTAGGATAAATAATTATGAATTATGCTAGGTACTTACCTTATAACAACTGCGGGGAATAATAAAGAAACAAAATAATGTACAGTAAATAAAAAAATAACAGTTTTATTTTGGTTTCTTTGATTCTATACAATAACAAACATGATTCTCTTTGCAGTTATGGACGATTAACCGCTGAAATTCACTGAGATACAAAATAAAACTATGTGTGTGCTTTTCCTAATCCGTCGTTTTTGCGTGATTAAATAATAACAAACATCCAAACATCTAAACATCCAAATATCTAAACATCCAAACATCTAAACATCCAAACATTGAAACTTTCACACTTATAATATTTGTGGGATCATAAATTCTGTTCCTGTTTAAGTACTTGTTCTCGCCCCATTCCCGTACCCGTACCCGTATATTCAATACAAAATTTGGACCTCCATTCGGAAGAATGATATTAAATACTTTAAACTTCGTAGTAGTTTAGTATATATTGTGTTTAGAAATACACAATACGAACTCCATTTGACCCCTTTAGGGGTTATTGTAGGTATCATAGCCACTTAAAAATAAATGCCATTTTTACAATCAACCTCCAATAAAACATCAATAATAACATCCGTATCCATTTTAGTGGTTCATTTACACGGTTATCTCCTAGGGGGTTGAGTTTCGGTAAACCAAGAAATACGTGTTGCTTAATTGTTTTTAGAAGTACTCCTACGAAGTTTCACGTCAAAATGTCTCTTCAATATTATTTTTTCATACAAAACATGAACCCCATTTTACCCCTTTAGGGGTCGAAACATAGGCTCTATGTAGGACTTAAAAATAAATGCCATTTTCGCAAACAACATCCCATAAAACCTCAATAACGACATCCATATCGAGTTATGGCTTTTTACCTTTTTTTTACTATTTTTACTATTTACCCCTTAGGTAAGGGGTTGATTTTCAGAAATTTACGAAATACATGTTTGATCATTTGTTTATAGATGTTTTCCTACGAAGTTTCAAGTTGTAGTGCATATTTTATGTTTTTTCCATACATAGTTTGAACCCCATTAACCCCTTAAGGGATTGAATAATGTCTATCACTTAAAAATAAATGCCATTTTTTGCAATCAACATCCTATAAAACCTCTATAACGATACCCATATCGATGTCGATTCTGGTGATGATGCTTAAATTTAGACAGATTCACGGTCACGGTGGCTGCATTATTCATCTGAAGCAATCATCTGGGGCCGTACCGGCTAACGAATCGAGCTTCGAAAAGTCTGCCGGGTTTCAAATTAAAACAGATAAATCGAGCCCCAATTGGGCCAAAACGGCGAACCCTAATTCATGAGGTCACACAAACATTAATATGTTCCAAATAACTTCAACAAATAGTACAATAAGTAATTCCTTACTTCGATTTATCTGTTTTAATTTGATACTCGGCAAATTTTCTGAAGCTCGATTCGTTAGCCGGTACGGCCCCTGCGCAGATGAGTAGGCGCGCAAGTACAGATGCAATCTACCGTCCGGTACTCTTTTTGATCCAATGGGGAGGAAAACTAGAAAAGGTCTCTTCCAACTTCTAGTGCCACTCTAGTCTTTCGACAATGCCTCGCTCAAGTCATATCCATCGAAATTTTAGGGTTATCAATTACTGTGGTTTGTTTATCTATACATAAAGTGACCGATACTAGCACAGTATACATACGTTAGTTTTTTCAAACTACTAGTCTGACCACCAAGGCATGCAAGTAATAAAAATTGGGTTGTGCCAAAATAAAGATTTTGGAACAACCCATTTATTACTACTTCCCGTTATAACGATTGATAAATTAATTTCACTTAAACCACACTTCACGAAACTGAACGAAAATTTCTTCCAAATATCGTGTTTGGCTTTCAGAGAAGGTTCTCAGCTTGTCATGGTAGAGGAAGAGTTTGCACGTTATTATATCACTAGGAATTTATAGGAACCCTAGTTATCGTTCTAGCCTAGTTGTCGTTCTTGTGCAGGAAAAACTAACTATAGAAATCGGCAAAATTATTATATCTATACTATTTTTGGGTATAAATAAAACAAACACATGATAATTTACACAATATAATTATTATTTAAAAAAAACTGTCGCTTTTACACGAAATGAAACTTGGTCCGACCGAAGCCGAGGGAACAACAACTTCAGTAAATGTGGCGTAATAAATCAAATGAATTCTTTTTCTCAAGACTCAACAATATACTACTGAAATGTAAGGCTTCTATTTTAATATTCTTTGCCAAAAGACTGAGAGAATTTCATTTATAACTAGATTTCGAATTTAATTCCATAAAATTATTGCGTCACATTTCAGTTGTATATCGAAGAATCGATAATATTGAAATTGTTATTAATCGAAACAACTTCACGGTACAAATTATATCAATCACATCAACTTTACCACTAAAAATTGACAGTTAAACAAATTGTTGATACTAACATTTTGTGCCGTAAAACGAGTGTGATTACACCGTACCGCTTAAAATAAGTAAGTATTATCATAATGTTAACTATTTACAATAAATGCAACTTTAAATACCTAAAACCTGTGCTTCATAACAATCTATATAAATATGTTTTTTCGTCTTAATTTAAAGCTAAGTTTAGTTTTTAATCGGAAAGAGGAAAACGGGACGGTGGATGTACAATACGATCTAGTTGTAAAAAATATACAAGCAATATCAACAAACAATGGATAAGAGAAACTGCATGCAAATCTATTTAGGATTAAGAAAAATTTTGGAAGGAGAAGATTATTAGATGTTTGCGACGAGGCTAAAATAAATGGTAACATAGAATTTAGTATCAGATTTGCAAATACAAATGTGGCCTTAATGTAGTTCCTTGGGGTACACCAATAGGGTTAAAAAAACTGCGTCACAATGTATTGATCTTACTATTTTTTTATAATACACAATGCCATTCTTGTCTCCTTGCTGCAAACCAAACAATTAGGGATGATTTTATATCAGACTGTGGCGGTAAAGAGCCAAGTGTTACTGTCTTAGATGCTTCACGTGTTAATTAACAATACTATTCAATCTTTAGAATGCCTCCGATCTGCCACGGTCTAGAATAATTTTTATTATTCCTAATACATATGGTGGACAAAAGGGGCAGATTAATATGCATTCTCATCAATTAAAAAATATTATCGTAAGTGATAACATAAATTATAATAATTCAAACGATATCAGTTGTTGAGCAAAGCGAGTAGTCATAGAAAAACATAATTAGAACAGAACTTTTAACACGTATGTCTTTCATATCAAATCTACAAGCTCATGTTGTTACGCGCCCTACTATATTATACACTGTTCTGACATTCTAACTTCAAGCGATTCTCAACAAGTCTCATGATTATGATATCATTTTCCTAATTCGCTACACGCCGCGTCCCATCTACCAATAAAAATAGTGTATACCTAATTATATAGGAAAGATTATTGAAATTGTAAAATTACTGTAGTCTTTAATTGAACGATATGCATCATTTCCGTGATGGCAGCCCCATTTTTTTGTTTATTGGAAAATATCAAATTCCATATTGATGATTTTTAATGTAAAGAGTTTTATCTACACAGAATTTAAGTCAGCAACAAAAAATCGCTTTCCCTACTTATTTCTAACAGTAAAATCGTAATGGTATCGACCAATGTTTTTCGGCGCGGACAAGATGCAACTACAAATGTCGTAGGTATACGATTAGAAAAAGTGATTCATTAATCTCGTTCCAATTTTGATATAAGTTCATACGAACGTCTATAACCGACTAAAGATAAATCTTATTCAAACTATGAAAGGCAATGCAGAGAGAAAATTTGAATCGCGTAAATACACCATAAACAGCAATGTACATTTTGAAATTTGTAACGAAACAGCAATAAAATTACCAAACTGAAGTAAACAAAAACGATGCAATTCCAGATTTCGCTAGACATCACGTATGTATCGATAACATTAAAACCGCACGTCTGATCGCACAAGTGGTTCTATAACATTACAGTAATTAATTAATATGTACAATACTAAACACTTGCGAATCAGTCAGTTAACCTTACATTATCGTCTTAATTAAGCATCGGTAGGTCAGCAGGGTCGGTGTGGGTCTGCGAGGTCGCGGTCTAAGCTTCTACGGGGCTGTTGATATGTCGGTTAGACGTACCACTCCTTGATGCCGTCGCGCTTCACGGGCTGCGCGGGCGCAGGCAGCGCCGCGCCGCCGTTCCTGTTTAGTGGGAGCGGTTGGAGGTTCCGCACGGCGCCGCCTGTGGCCGCGCTCGATGCCCCGCTTTGGTAACTGGAGTGGGCCTACAAGATAAAAAAAATATGTAAGTAACGGGCGATTTGTAAACATCACGGTATACAATAATCCCTTTGGGGAAATCACGAAATTGTAGAAATAATAGCACAAATTGAAAATAGAGGTCCTTAAACTATGATTTTTTTTTATCAGTGATCATTGATCAAGCCTATATTGTACAACTTGGTGTTTTTTCTATAATTTATAATTATTTTTCCGAAGAAGCATTTTATGGCATAGATAGATAGCTTCCTACAAACACACGACGCAACTCAAAGATCTTTTTATACTAACACCGAAGTTTTTAGATAACTTTATCCGTTATTAAAATACCAGCCCAAGAAGTTAAAGACTGTACTTACATAATTATAATACTGAATAATAATACTGAATCAAACGCTTTGTTAACTCCTGAACACACTTCATTGGTCGTGTTATATTCTTACCTGATTGCCAAGGAGCGCTGCGCTGGCGCCCTGTTGGTAACTCTTGTCCTCTGTTACCTTGTATGAGGGGTCGAGTTTGAACACAATGTACTTGAGCACGATGATCACTATGAGTATTATTGCTATCAGCACTGATGCCACTATACCTAGAAATGGCGTAAGAGTATCAGTATTATTTTGTGATATAAAAAGAACGGCATTAGCATCCATCGGCCCTACCATGAGTTGAAGCGAAGTGTTTTCGCTTCCGTTCGTTCGTAAACTATCGTTTTCTCTCTTTCACTCGCATTGACTGTGAGCAGTATATCCGATAGTTCACGGTAGCGAAAACAGTTTGCATCTACTCATGGTAAAGCTACAGCCCAAATAATGATGTCAAACTTTACTAATTTAACGCTTATTGCCACATGCTCGGTTAAAGTTTTTTTAATAACACTGCATTAAAGTGAAATACCTGTAATGCACTATGCAAGTTTTCTTAGAAGAGATATCAAAGGATTTTAACTTACCTACAATAGTAGCGAAAAATTCAGATTCAGGTGGCACTACTCTATTATCTGTCGTCTTAGGCTGATATTTTGTCGTGATGTCATAGCCATTGTAGTCTTGATGACCACGACCGCCCGGTAATCTGTCCTGTTCTCCCATGCCTATTTCGTAGGTAGGCACTCTGGCTTCTATCTCGTTCTCTCGCCGATCTTCATAATCTGGTATGTGGTTGTCTTCTGTTGTGTGAGTTGTTTCGCCAGGAGTGTGACGACCTGTTCCTGGTGGTGTGAAATGACCGCTGGTATGCGTGTGTTCTGCTAGAATGAAATCCCGTATTAATAAATAGTTGGATATGTATGTATGGTAGGCATATAAAATATTATTAAGTATGCACAATTAAGACTGAATGAGAATAACATAGCCTTAGACAATTTGCTTGCTTTATCAATTATTATCTGACAAACTAAATAGACTTGCTCAAAAGCAATTACTGTGCTAAATTTTGACAAAAAGAGTAGATTGGTAAATCATACTAGGATTCGGTTACTGCTTTTTTAAATTGCTGTATCATCGCTACCAAACAGCTAAAAAATAAAAATCTCTCGATTACAAATACTTGAACAATAGGTAAATATTGTAATTGCAAAAATATTTCGATTCTCACCATCAGTAGGAGTAGTTCTTCTTTCTGGAGTAGTAGCTGTGTCAACAGTACCGGCTTGGATGTTATCGTGGTCTGGCAGCGTTGTACGTTGGACGCTGTCCGCTTTAGTACTACTGCTAGAATCAGTGGAACCATCTGTAGAACCTTCCAGAGATTTGTCTACGTGCTCTGTTGGGGATATACTGGCAGTAGCGGTCGTCATGCTGTGGGTACTACTTGCACCAGATCTGGAAATAATTACAAATACATAATAAAATGGAATAACAGACTGCTCTAGACCTGTTACGTAATGGTTACCTGTTACGTGTTGTTCGTAATGGTTATCAAATATGCTAAGGCAAACCAAAACGGCCTAACATATCTTTCTATATCTCCGTTACAACGAATGCTATTATCTAAAGTAGGCCATACACGCTAGGTTATGCATGACGATTTTAACCAAGCTGCAAAACTTTCATGCAAAACCAAGTTCAATAGAGGACACAGACGCTAGGTTAAGCATGACGGTTTTGACTACAGGCATAACCGAGCGGCAAGGTTGCATGAACAGGCATGCAGTATTATTCCATACACGCTAGGTTATGCATGACGGTTTTGACCTTACAAGCATAACCATCATGCATAACCTTTTTTTTATTAAAGTGAGGGCAAATACACTCTTTAAGTATACCATACCTGGTATGCTGGGCTCGGTCAGTTAGCAGGAAGCCACTCCTGGTCTGTCTCTCACCGCCCCGGGTCTCCCGTCCAGCCTGAATAGTAGGCTCAGCGGCGGATCCGGGGGGTTCTAACCTCTCCCCGGGAGGGGAGAGGGAGAGAGCCTCCTCCCGATCTGGGAGCTGGGAGGTCCCTACTAGCATATGGTGCCAACGGAGGCACATATGGAACGTCCTCTGGTAACAGTCCCGCCACTACCCGACCAAGGAGTTCCGGGTCCATCGTTTCCGTAGAAGGCGCCTGGCCCCCCATCTTTTTCTGAACCATACGGTATGGGTGCCTCCACGGATCCCGGTTAAGGTCTTCCAGGAACTCCTTCCAGGAGCTCTCCTTGGACCTGCAGATGGCGTCCTTGAGGTCCTTTTGGGCAGCAGCATAAGCCTCTCTAAGGCGTGCCTCCTCTCCATCCCTCAAGACACGACGGTGACGATGACGGCGGCGGCGGCGGCGGCGGTGACGCCATCTAGCGAGTGCGCGCCTGTGCCGTTGGCGCGCACTCGCTAGTAGTAGTTTAGTAGCGTAGGCGCGTAGTTTCTCGTAGTGAGCTAGTAGCTTTCTCGTAGTGAGGCAATTTCCTCGGACCACCAATACACTCGTTTCCTATTTGGAAGCCCTCTCACCCGAGGCATTGCCGCATCACACACAGCCCTGACCGACGCCGTTAACCGTTCGACCCTGTCCGATATGCTGCCTTCCAGGCTCCGGCGTCCGCGCACCAGGCCTGTACGATGGCCGACTCTACAGCACACTCTCTATCTAGTTTTCCCGCAGCCCATCGGGGGAAACTATATCGCGGTCCTTCTTGGCGCTGAGAGTGGCCCTGCGCCGCAGTGGGGGAGATTTGAAATCGGATGTATCGGTGGTCGGACAACGTTTCCGGACCCACCGACACTCTCCATTCCCTTATTCGACCGGCGAGGGCTGGAGAGGCAAACGTTAGATCGACAATAGATCCCCCGCCATCCCGCACACATGTAAAGGTGTTGCCCCGATTCACGATAGTAAGCCCCAGAGATGTCGACCACTCCAGAAGTGCCTCGCCATTAGGCTTATTAGCTGAGGAGCCCCAAGCCGTATGGTGGGCATCAAAATCACCCAAAACCAAAACTTGCCGCGGGGCAAGGCGCTGCACCACACCAGACAGAACGTCGGTCCAGTTCTGGTACTCCGTGAGTGCCTTTTGGGGGAGAAATATACACCCACGAGTGCTATTTCCCCCCACATAGCCGCCACATATCTCGGTCCCCTCTCTCTAACTGAGAGAGGAGGGGAGTGTGCAGCATAGGTGGGCACCATGATAGCAACTGAGTCGTCACCACTGCCCGCCCAGTTGGGCCTCTCTGGAACAAAGTACGGTTCCGCGAACACTACCAAATCGCTCTTCCACTCCGCCGCGTGCTGGATGACCAAATCCTGCAACCCGGCGCAGTGGTTAACGTTCCCCTAGAGAATGTTGAAATGGTGTCTGGGTATTAGGTTTCCATTTCAACACTCCCCACAGCGGTCTCGCTCTCCGTCCCTGGCGTCGGTCCCTTGGTCACGGAGGCCGGTTTTGCCTTTACCGCAGGGGGGGTGTAGAGCTTCCTCCCCATCACATTATTGGCTGGGAGTCCAGCCGCCAAACATACGAGACACTTGGCCGTCTTTTTGCATTCCTTCGATCTGTGACCAGCCTCTCCGCAGCGAAAGCAAAATCATGCATAACCTAGCATATATGGCCAGCTTTAAGTATCTTAGTTGTTTTGAAATTAATAAATTCATGTCAAAAAACGTACGTGGTAGGTGGATGTTCAGGCTCGGTTACCTCTTCACCATTGGAACCTGAACCTTCAATGCAATCTTCGTCATCACAAGGTTTCATTAATTTCCCACTGGTATCACCCTGTAACAAAAGTTAAAATTGATTTAACGAATTAAATAACAAAAATTTCAAACCCATAATATAGGTACACTGCATTAGAATGTTCTCATCATTATTTAGTTTATTTTGGTAATTTACTAGTCGTGAGGCTAAAGGAATTAAGTTGGACACATACGGAGAACAGCTTTGCCAACACGCTGGGCCAGATAGATTGGTGACCTTTAACGACTGTCATAGTAATTGATGGCTAGTCACAATTTTCGAAATACTAGAAAAAAAATACCATTTATCGCAATATAAGTACAAGGTATTTAAAAGATATTTAAATGTCTTGTTACACAATGTTTCATTAAAATACCTACTTGATTGTGTATAAGGTGGAACAAAATTATAAAACAATACGGAAACAGGTGATAGAGTTGCTTAAACTGAACAATTTTCTCTAAGAAACATATAGGTCGAAAATCTAATGTTTTTTCGCCTTTCCCTTTGGAAAGGCTATTTTTAGACACCACTACACACATAAGTTTATGGAGTATGGAGTATGATTTTTTCGTTTTTCGACCTATGTCCTTTGGAGAAAGTTGTTCAGTTTAAGCAACAATATCACCTGTTTCAGTATTGTTACATTGTTTTGTTCCACCTAATAGTATACGAGTACCTACGTCAGTAAGATTCCCACCTTAGCTTTATACACCCTCGATGGTGGTCGCCTAGTCGAGGGTACGTAGACGGGGGTGATGAGATCGTCTCCTGACCCAGCATCGGGAAGGACACAGGCGTCCTCATCATCATCTCTACATCCAGAGCCAGCGCCGGAATACACCAGCTCGTCTAAGACTCCTGGACCTCCGTACCCCGATGGTGGTGTCTAGAATTTATCCATTATAAAAATATTAGTGAAATTAGAAGTACCGAATAATTACTCAGGTAGTAATAATATAAAATAAAAATTTATTTCAGACGTTAAAGATCCAATCGATCAAACAATCGATTCAATTAGTGTATGATAGTAAAAAAAAATACTTAGTCCTACGTTAGTATTGTTAGCTTATTTAGGTAAGTAATAAATAACATTTTATTTCTTAAGCTCCGTTGCAATTTCGACCCTGTGTTTGAGTGGGGCAATCATGTCTGGCAGCAATCACTCAGAATACTGTTGCCACTATTACGCAGTCGCTGTAGTAGGGAACAGGCTTTAACAGTATGAAACCCATCTGTGTCCGAGTGTTCAAAAATTTTTTAGGCACTACGTCAAAATGTTGGAGATAAAATATGCCTTTGTTCGGTTGAGGACAGATTAGGTTTAGGACAGATTAGGCTTACGACTATTCTAATAGTTGTTATATTGTACACGTATTACCAGTGAAACGAGTTAACTAAGTTTTGACGTAATTTTAAGGCTTTTGACCACAATTTACGTTGTTTTAAAATGGTAACTTACTTTAGAGTAGCACAAAACCCAAAAATCTTATGTAAGTAAATCCTACTTCCTATTAATGTAGGTATTATCCTACTACTATTATAAATGTTAAAGTTTGTGGGTTTGGATGTTTGTTCCTCAATCACGCAAAAACTACTGAACGGATTTGGTTGAAGTTTGGCACACAGATAGTAAATAGCCTAGATTAAAACAGAATATTTTTGATCCCGATATTCCTACGGGAACGGGAACCACGCGGGTGAAACCGCGGGCGGTCGTTAGCATAAAATATTGAAAGGGGGGGGGTTGCGTACTTGCTGCATCCTATTGATATCTCTGTCCAGTGGGGTATGAGCTCTTCTAGCGTCTCCCCGCACTGACACAGACGAGTCCCCAGCTGCTGCCAGCTCCAAGACCCTGACTCCGTCTACGACGAGCCCCGCGATGATGCCACTAAATGTCCTTGCGCCGCCTGCGCCACCCCCCACTGTTATTGTTGACATGCTGTTGAATATCGTTGATTGCTGACCACCTGTAATTTATTTTTTTGTATTATTACTTCATTATTAATAATCAACTAACATAATGAGTTAACAGATAAAAAAAAATGTTCTGTGAATACAATTATCTTCAAAATAAGCGGTAATGTGCTAAACTACCAATAAGGCTGGCCCCAGACCTACCATTTTCATTTCTTTGCTTTGCTTGAGGCACGTTCAGAACCTACTCTCCGAGTGCAACATTAGGCTCTAACGACGTTCCAAGCATTAGTGTGTTGCAACTTTTTAACCATCAAAATCGGTCGTTGAGAAACGCTCCGACGTTTATTTATACAAAAATTTACAATTTCATTTGACATTATTTTGTATTTTGATGTTTTTGTGTCTTACAGCCCAATACTCAAAGGCTTCTTAGCTAAAATCTTAATTTAAGGTCTCCTTAATTTTAAGGAAGCTGTCAGTTTTATAGTTTCTGTCAAATCTGACAACTTTTTAGAATTTAAGGTAGCCTAACTTTAAGATTAATTTGATTATTTGGCCGTAAGTTTCAAAAAGTTCATGGTTGCTCCTCAAAAAAACAGATTATACTCAATTTATGGCTGATTTTGCAATGTCCAGATAACGCTTTATTTGTTCGATGACGTATTATGCCGCCAAATTGTTTTAAATTTTTTCGTGTTTTGTCATGTTTGTTTGTCAAATTTTTTAATGACTTTTATGTTATTCGGATTTTAATTTAACTGACAGATATCAGTTATCTAAGAATTGAAAAATCAGCCCTTAGTTTACCTATAAGAAAGTTTAAATTATTCGTATTCTAAATGGAAAACGAACACTTTGTATTACTAATGACATCTAAAGTTAAAACAATAAAAACAACCAAACAACCGCATTCTGAACCTCGGAACGCAGCCCTGTTCCAGTAGAACAGCAAAGCAAAGAAATGAAACCGGTAGGTCTGGGGTCAGCCTAAAGCGATTTTTAATATAATGCTTGTTATCTTTTCCTAAAATATTAATTGACAGGGGTCCGTGGATTTTTTAAATCAGAAAGTCATATGTGACTGCGAAAATATAAAAAATACTACTACTTAAAACAGATTTAGGTGAATTTTGATGTTGATCATTTTGATTAGTGGATTTACTAGACTAAAATAGCTTCTTTACTTGTTCTGAAAATATACTGTTGCTCATAAGTGTGTTCATGAGTGTGATGTACCCAAGGACCGGAACCGCTTGCCGTTAAAGGGGTTTTTGATTGGGTATTTCATAGACTTGTTTTCAAAAAACCCTATCAATACGGTAACCCTATCAATACAGTAACCCTATCGAAAGGGTAACCCAAGTAAGCACTTACCGAATACGAAAACCCTATCGGGAAAACCCTATGAAGGCTTTATGAAGGGGTTTTAAAACGTGTTTAAGCAATTTATACCTAGTCCCACCTGGGCCGAAGGACCGGAACCGCTTAACGTTAAAGAGGTTTTCATTGGGTATTTCATGATCCGCTTACCGTTAAAAGGGTTTTTGATTGGGTATTTCATAGACTTATTTTCAAAAACCCTATCAATACGGTAAGCATATCGTCAACTTACCATATCGAAAGGGAAACCCTATCATTTGGTAAGCTTTTTAATAGGGTTTCCCTATCAATTGGGTTAACCAAAAAAAGGGGTTTTCCGGTCCCTGGATGTACCTTGAGGATGCCTGATGTTGACTGCATAGTTGTCCAACTGCAAAGACGCTCTGCTGCCGTTCCTTGTAAACCTGGCCACGTGGTATGCTCCATCGTCGACCCTGGCTGCTTCATCGCCGAGCGGGTGATCACCTCCGCCCACGTTGTATACCATGAATAGGTTGCCCCGAATCTAATGAACATTTTTATCGTGTCGTTTTATTAACCACTATAAGACTTATTAGTACTTTGATACTTTTACAAGAATTATAATAATATCTACTAATAATTATTATTCTATTTCAGAACGATGTCTATACAACGTTTTACAAAAATACCCCTAATGCCGAATGTGGTAGATAAGGACAATCAAACTAAACATTTTTTCCTATGGGACCAACTCTGAAATCGCAAAAAAAAACAGCTGTTTCATACAAAAATTACTAACGAAAATATTTAAATGTAGGAAACAGCTGATTATTTTATCGCGATTTCAGAGTTAGTCCCATAGTAAAAGTTTTTCAGTTTGATGGCACCTATTTAACATATTCGGCTTTATAAGGCTATTACCAAAAACCCTGTATACAGGGTCACTGGAAATATGACGTATGCCTGCTAAATGGTTATAGATGAGATCAAAACAAATATTTTTTGTTATATTACTTTTTCTCAAAAAGTTCATAGTTTTTGAGTAATTTAAAATTAAGTAATTTTTTTCCAAAAGTACGTTTTTAGATACAAAAAATTAACAAAAGATAACTACTCGTCCGATTCCGGTTTTTTTATTATTTTGGTATAGAAAACAGTTTATAAAAAAATCAATCCTTAAAAACATTTTTTTATTTTTTCAGATTTTTTAGAAAAGGCTGCAAATATCTTTAAAAAATTCCTAGTAACTAAGCGTGCATAATATTTTAAAAACATCACCATCTATTCAGCTTTCAGTTGAAGTATAAAACTTAATAATAACTTAAATAAAAAATGAGAAATTAAGACTTAAGTGAATTGCAGTCCCATTTCATGTAGCAAAAATTTCCTACTTCGAGCGCTTCGGAGGTGGCCGTATTATCCTACTTATATCATAAATGTGAAAGTTTGCTTGTTTGGATGATTGTTAATCAATCATGCAAAACGGACATGCTGAACGGATTTGGATGAAATATGGCACACAGATAGTCTAAAAGCCGGATTAAAACATAGGAGGATACTATTATCTTGGTTAAAGGTTCCCTAGGGATTTTCTCGAATGTAAATGCCGATGAAGTCGCGGGCAGAAGGTAGTTTGCCATAAATGGTCATGCTTACTAAAAATAATAAGAGTTTGGGGACAAGATTATTTTCCGCCGATGAGTCAAAATTTTTACGGACGGCATCAAAAATAACCATGCATATCAGCCATTTTTAAAGCCTTTATGCCAGGCCTTCCTTTTGGCTTGTGAATGGCTAGAGCGGACGGGCCATAACCCACCACGTGGACCCAATGTGGATTGGTCAGTGTTAACGACTGTAAATGTAGCCAGGACCAACGGCTCTATGTAAGGTACATTGTGTTAACACCGACAAATCCGCATTGGGCCCACGTGGTGGGTTATGGCCCGTCCACTTTATCCATCCACAAGCCAAAAGGAAGGCCTGATGGTTATTTTTGATGCCGTCTGTATAAAATTTTGACTCATTGGCGGAAAATAATCCTCTCTTGAAACTCACTCGGACGAAAGTATTTTTAGTAAGCATGACCATTTATTGCAAACTAGCTTCCGCCCGCGACTTCATCCGCATTTACATTCGAGAAAATCCCTAGGGAACCTTTAACCAAGATAATAGTATCCTCCTATGTTTTAATCCGGCTTTTAGACTATCTGTGTGCCATATTTCATCCAAATCCGTTCAGCCGTTTTGCATGATTGATTAACAATCATCCAAACAAGCAAACTTTCACATTTATGATATAAGTAGGATAATACGGCCACCTCCGAAGCGCTCGAAGTAGGAAATTTTTGCTACATGAAATGGGACTGCAATTCACTTAAGTCTTAATTTCTCATTTTTTATTTAAGTTATTATTAAGTTTTATACTTCAACTGAAAGCTGAATAGATGGTGATGTTTTTAAAATATTATGCACGCTTAGTTACTAGGAATTTGTTAAAGATATTTGCAGCCTTTTCTAAAAAATCTGAAAAAATAAAAATAAAAAATGCTTTTAAGGATTGATTTTTTTATAAACACCTGTACTTTTTGTAAAAAAAATTATACATTATCAACGTTTAGATTGTTTTCTATCCCAAAATAATAAAAAAACCGTAATCGAACGAGTAGTTTTTGAAAACGTACTTCTGGTAAAAAAATACTTAATTTCAATTTACTCAAAAACTATGAACTTTTTGAGAAAAAGTAATATTACAAAAAATATTTGTTTTGACCTCATCTATAACTCTTCAGCAGGAATACGTCATATTTCCAGTGACCCTGTATATGTCGTAGGATAATCGTATAAACCGAATCTTTACAAAAATCCTAGGACGATTGTAAAGAACCGGATAATTGAAATTTAAGATGAATTTTCACAATCGTCCGAGTAATTTTTAGAATCTTTGTAAAAATCCTAGTATGTTTAGGAAAATCGTGAACTTGAATGCTGATTGGATAATCTAAGAGGCGGTTTATAACAACTTCAGTCTGATTGGTCAGAACATATTGCTGTTGGCTTTTGGGGTTGTTTCGTAATTTTGCCGAATTTAATTCTTCAATTGAAGTTTTAAGACCATTAATTACTTAACTCGAAAGTCCATTTAGGTTTTGCACAACAATATTGATAAGTGCTATAGAACTTTCTTAGCTCTGTATAGAAATATTATTTTTAAGATATAACCTCTAAATTGTCTGCACTGATCGAGCCTGGCACTTGTATTACATCCAATTCACTCACTTCAATGTCTCTTGATTAATGTGAGCATTCAGATTGTTTTAAATAAAAAACGTAAAATTCATACAAAACACTAGAGAAATATTTGACAATAATCAAAACAATAACAAATAGCCAATCAGAGCATCCGTCAGTCAATAACGATGACGTTAGCCAATCAGCGCGCGCAAAAAGATGGTGATTCG
Organism: Agriphila geniculea; assembly: GCA_943789525.1. NCBI lineage: Eukaryota > Metazoa > Arthropoda > Insecta > Lepidoptera > Crambidae > Agriphila > Agriphila geniculea. The sequence goes on from OX038883.1 coordinate 9,936,213, forward strand.
CGATTTACCTAAGATACGCCGGATTTTTGTAAAAATCCTAAACATTACTCGGATGATTGCAAAAATCTCTCTTAGATTATAATCATCCGGTATTTTACAATCATACTAGGATTTTTGTAAAAATCCTGTTTGTACAATTATCCTACGACATATATACTCGATAGCGACTCGATACCTGCACAAAACAAAACTCATAATACACCTACAGCAGATCTACCGTCTTACTCAAATTGCTTTCAAATTGCTAAAGTTTATGACGTCAATGCACTTCCGTCAATCCTAATCATTGTGTTATGATATGACAAGAACGGACAGTGCATTGCTATCGCTGTCGCTACAGCTTTGAGAGGCGGTAGTGCCCCAAGTATAGAAGTATACATTAAACAGAACCCGAGTACACTCACGATCTCCATCTGCATGTAATCTTGCGTGTTAGAAGACTCGATCCTCAACAGAACTGCGTCGGATTTACTTGTGACAAAGCCGAGCGCCACCTTGTCGGTCTCCGTGTCGGCCACGGAACTGGCCGGGAAAGTGTACGTGATGATCCCACGACCAGGACCAAATTCGTATGCTATTGATTCTGAAATTGTATAAGTTAGATAGCTGGAGTTACACGGATAGAAATGTCTCTTTGCCTTTCTGCTAGATATGAACGTTTGATAGAATGGCACTTTCAAATAGCATGTTGGTCCATGATATTATATTTTGACCTAAGTTATTTATAGTTCTATTGATGTTAAAATAGTGCATACAACATTAGGTGGACTACGTTAAGGATAATGAATAATTTGTTTACCATCATAACACGTGGGTCCAGTAAAAGAAGTCAGGTCACAATCACAAACGTATGTATTCCACTGCTGGACACAAACTCCCTTGTTGGCACACGCATTGTGCGTACATTTCGTAGGACCTGAAAAAAAAAGTTATTACGTTTTATTTAGATGGTTTCTTCTTTACTACTGAACTGTGAACATACAAGTAACTAGAATTACTATAAAAATATGTAAGAAGCAAGTTACCTTCACAGCCAGACCCCAGTGACGAACTTGGAACTACAGCATCATCCATCAAAGATGGAGACTCGCCAGGTAGATCCAGACTAGACATACACCCTTCGAAACCTTGACGTGATAGGACACCAACTGGTAAAGCTGAATACATGTCCTTTGGTACTCCTCCGACGAATAGCACGCTGTCTAGTTCGAGCATTAGATTTGAACCTGAAAATGAAATCAATTGTATAATAAAAATTTTGCACTGGCTTGAAATCAAATATAATTCCAATATTCTTTAGGTTTCGAGTTATGAAGTAGCTATTCTAATCAAAATCTGGTGAACCAACTCCCAGAACTAAAGTAGGTTTTCTAGCACTTACTTGTAGTATGCATTTCCAAATCTTCATCAACTTGCAATGTATGTATTTTTGGAGTAGGTCTCCGAACAGACACAGAATGCCATCTATTGTCATTTAAAAAGTTTTTCAGTTTGTCTTTCATTGTAACTACACCATCTCCAAGATTGAAAACGCAGTGTATGTGTCCGTTTACTAGTTCAATAGCTATGAAATCTTGTTTTTTCCCTCCATTATAAAACAATAATCCATCCATTTCAGTCGTACGGAAATAAAAGTCTAAATAAGTATTACCGTAAGCTTTCAGTAAAGGCAGTCCAACGTATGTGTGTTTTGACTTAAAAGTAACAGATTTGTAAACATTCAGAGAATCTGGTTTTGTGAATGTTCCAGTAAAAATAATGTTGGACGTATCATAGATATTATTATTATCGTCACTCCCCCCGATCCCAAGCGTCTTCGCCATATCAATATATCTTATTCCGTTAAAAACAAACTTCTGTAGATACCCAACAAAGTTGGGTAACGTAGATGTCATTTGTATTTCTTCCTCGGGATGAAATAAACCCCCTAGATGTAACGTTGATATTTCCAGAGTAGATGCTTTCCCTAAAATGGTTTCGGCTGAAAAACAAATCAATTCCTGTGAGTATAACATAAATAACACAAGTGTCACACCTAACCACAACATTGACTTCAAAATAAAAAGAACTAGCAAAGTAAAGACTTCATTCAAAGACCATCATTAGCAGCCATTCTTTGAAATTATTTACACAGTATTCACTATAGAAAGTATCAGCGTTAACATTACACAAGTAGTTTAAGCTTGAAAGTTGCTAGTGTTAATGATTTTACGACCTAGCGCTCTAACTAGAAGAAGTGATAGAGAACTCTTTCCATAGCTGTGAAAATGATTCAGACACTTCAATGCCTATGCCTATTTGATCAACTACTCTTAAAATAAGTTTAATTTTGTTACCTGGTTATAAAGACCTGTCCTGTTCTAAAACATTTAAATCTTGAACAGAACAAGTAACAATTTAGTTATTAGCACATTCACATAGGACACTACAGAAAAACAAATAAATATAAATGAAGTAAGAAATAAGGGCATTCAACTAAAAGGTGGAGCCAAAGTGCCAGCTATGAACTCGAACAAAAACTAAGCCACTATACTACATCACTAATAGGACATCTAACACCAACTACGAGCACTTCTCAAAACGTCGAAAAGTGTTTTTATTAAGAATTTGATCGACAGTAAATCGAGCAAAGTTTCTCATTTAGTGTATATTTGATTAAGTCCCAACAAAATCTCGACACTCTACAATCACATAGATGTTTTTAAAATTAACGGCTATGTTCTGGGACTGAACCAAAACCAACCTTTGATCCACTACATAAGGGTCAAAATAAAACTGTGCGGGTGCTGTCCCGTGCATACGTACATAACATACCGCGCACTGGCTGAGCCCCGTCCACCTGAAGTTTCAAGTTTGAAGCACGTCGAGAGAACCTAACTGTGTGCCAGTTGTCGTCTGCTACGTTGGTGCCAGCCAGGAGATTCTAGAAAATAAATATAACCATTACACTTAGCCAAATGATGTTCAATTTAATTTATACTTATTATCTGAGCGTGACTTTGTCCTCGCAGACAAAGGTAGTAATAAGTTTTGCGAGACTATGTATAAAGTTGTGTCTGTATTGTTTTTATAAGAATAAATAATAATAATAAAGGTAAAATTATTATTTACAAGGATATTGAATTAAAATGATTGGTTTCTGACTGAGGATTTAGGAAATAGCCTATATAATTGACCAAAATTTAATTACCAAAATATAGCCACTACTGTTTTGTAATTGTAACTACTAATTTTGTGTATGGTTCCTAAAGAGTCAGTTCGTTTTTAATAGTGAATCTTTTTTTAACTACTATGGATTATTATCCTACACGAAATAGTGTTCGATTATGCTGTACGGTAAAGGATATGGGAGATACCCATTACCTCACTCAGGTTGGCTCTCATCGACTGTAGATCTTATCAAATTACCGATTCCATTATAAATAAAAGATTAAGATTATCTTCACTCTAATTCATTATACCTTTTCGCGATCTCCCAGTCGGACGCTGGCCCTGACTCTTCCAGCCGCGACTGCGAGCTCGATCCTATCCGCCGAGTGTTCTGACGCTGTTCGCAGCAGCAAACCTGCCTTAGTAGTCTTGAATCTCAGCATTAACTCCTCAGTTTGTGTTATATGCTCCAGCCCTAACGACGCTGTGAGATGCTGGCTTCCATTCAGATGAATTGTCGCTGATTCTGAAATTTAATGGAGATTTATTGAATAGTTTTTTTGCTTTGTATTTATTTTATTAGTTCTTTTTTCATAATAATTTATTTTTGGTAAAAACTAATTATCGTGCTTGTCTCTCATGCTTTTCTTAAATATCAACGATAGATATTAGAATCCAATTGGGTTTCTAAAAAGGAGGTAACAAGGACATAATAGCAAAAAACCTCACACTAGTCAACACTTCCGAGTTGGATATCTCACAGAAAGCGAATTACCACACTAATAATTTACTTCATGTTGTTGGCTAATATTAATAATGTAAGCAATTAAAGTTAAAATATACCTCTTCCACAGGTAGGCCCTCCGTAGTTGGTTGAAGAACAGTCGCACAGCGGTCGATTCCAGCCCTCAGAACAAACCCCTCCATGCTGACAAGGTGAGCTGACACATTGCTTCATCAAGACGTGGCATGCTGGACGCACTGATGCTGTGAAATACATAGTAAGAAGTTTAATGACAAAAATCAATGACGTTGTGCATTAAAAGCATTTTGCTATGGCTCAATAAAAGCTATTGCTATTATGCTTCTGAGTTCTGGAATTTGGTTCCAAAATTCAGAAGCATTCTAGAATTTATTAGATAAAAGCAACAATTTCAGTCAAAACGTTCATTTGAACGGTAAGTAGGAGTAAATACGTAGGTATTTTAAAAACAACATAAAAACAATAACATAGTAACACATGAAGATGTAGACAGACACATTTCCCATCTCACCTGAATCTTGTTGTCTGGCATACGCAGTGAGGTCCTGTGGCTTTCCATTTAGCACCAGATCCCTTATACAGCCGACGAACCCTTGCCTCAAGGCTGCTGTCCACAAAGCTGGTGGTGTTCTTGAAGCTGAATATTCTGAACCCATGCCACCAACAAATAACGGCCCGTCTAATTCCAGTTGGTTAGATTCACCTGGAACATTAGATTTGTATGTTAAATTGTTTAAAGATAATTATAAAAAATATAAATGGATACTTAAATTTATATTTCAGGATAGCAGTTGGCATAGCTGTTCGTGTGTATTTGCCATATTTGCGTGAACACGACAATGTCATGTGAATATATTTATTTGTTCTATTTGACGTGTGGTTTCATTATACAAACACGCTGTTCGCGATGTATTTGAAAGATGTATTTGATATTTAAATGTAAAGTTTCCGAAACAGATTATTATGGTCTGAATTATTTTACCTTTCTGGCAGAAAATTAAGGGCTATAAAAGAAATTATGTATATACCAGGTGTTTTGAATTCAGCGTTCGCCCCGTCCACTGTGACTCTACCATCTCTCCCACTTCTTCTGAGCAGGAATTCATGCCAATGGGAGTCGTCAACTCTTCTCCTAGACGCCCTGACCCTCACTCCACCAGAGCCCAGGTCCACGTGGACGTAGATGTACCCATTGAGCATTTCAACAGCGAAAAGATCGGCCTGAAATTAAGCATTATGTCCCAATGCCATAATATACATTAAAATATCACAGACTGGACTAGAACAAAGCTTTGAAAAACTTATTACAACTAAGACAACTATGTTCAAGAAGTCCCCTCGGCAACGTTGTATTGGTGTTAGTATACTATCGCCTTCATACCATACAAAAATCGTAATAATTGTACTATTTTTTTTTTAGAAATATTGTAGTATTTATAATTTTTTAGCTATTTATGAGAAACAATCTACTTTTATATTTCCAATTATCCAACTGATGTTTAACTTTAATGACCTTTGAAAGTTTTCAGTCACGTTAAACCATCAAAATGGTAGTTATTTCGAAAGATCTGTATCTTAATTAAAATTAGACGTTATCTTTATTAATAGTCATTACTCAAAATGTACGAGCCAGTATTAGAATGGTGAAAGCTGCTGAAATATCTAAGTAAGTACTCAATGAAACACCCACGTATTCTATACGAAGAAGAAAATAAGTGTAGGCGGTTATTTTTCTTGAAATGTACCAACTGTAGTAGGAGTCTTTAAATAAAACTCAGATACTTAACTACTTTCTGCAAGTTAGTACGAACGATCAATCAAGTATAAATAATCCTTGAATGAATTCGTGAACTTTTACAGGCGATTTTGTTGGAATTTATCAAGAATAAGTTTTGTTTTTTATGTTTCTCAGTAATTTGCTGCAAAATAAAATCATTTTTAAAGAAGGTTTTTCAAAGTAAATAAAGATGTATCCTTTATTTACTTAAAGAAGATTTTTCAAAGTAGTAAATAAAGATGTATTTAATAATTTGAAAAATTTTCTTAAATATTTTCATTTCACAATCAAAGTCTTACAATAAAACTCTGTTTAGCCACATTATGTTAAAAAACCGGCCAAGTGCGAGTTGGACTCGCGCACGTAGGGTTCCGTACCAAAATCCGGAAAAATATATGTTTGTTGTATGGGAGCCCCCCTTAAATATTAATTTTATTCTGATTTTAGTATTTGTTGTTATAGCGGCAACAAAAATACATCATCTGTGAAAATTCCAACTTTCTAGCTATCACGGTTCATGAGATACAGCTTGGTGACAGACAGACAGACAGACAGACGGACGGCGAAGTCTTAGTAATAGGGTCCCGTTTTTACCCTTTGGGTACGGAGCCCTAAAAATTGTTACCATCTGGCACAAAAGGGTCCTTTTATAAATAATGAAGCATTTAAAAGCACCACCTGTATAATTCAGCGAACGGGCATATTATTTGAATCGTTTTCAATTTCATCCATTTCAGAACCAATTGTGTTCAAACGGCCGAGGATTTTAATTTCAATGTTTCGCTGGCATGCTTTATGCAAACGATTGCATAAAAGGATTTACAATAAAAAATAAGGTTGTTTTTTATTGTACAACGAAAATCATCCTTATTTGTACAACTCAGTAAAATACTAGGCTATTCTTAAACTAAGATGAGTTATAACATCAATTTTAATTGTGTATCAATCAATCATAGACTTATTATATTACTAGCACTCAATATAAAATATTACACATTACATATAACTTAGAATACACTCTTTGTAATAATTATAGAAATATAAAGTGGGCATACTACCATGCTATGAATTTAAAGCTTAACTCATATTAATATCATATCATTAGAATAAATACTTAAAAGAATTATGATATATGAAAACTGAAACATGATCAAAGTGCACAATACAAAGGTCACAAATCTGTAATAAAGCTAAGGATAAACGACTACAACAAATCGATAAATTTTCTAACAAAATAAAAAGACCATCGAACACGAAATGCATGCAAACTATTCGCGAGCGATTTGAATACTACATTTTCCAATAGAGCAGACATGCAAATTCGTACCACGCCGAACAATAGTTTCCAAAGCTGTAAACTTCGGTTTCTGAATTAGATGTGCGACAAATAAGCCAATATCTAGAATTGCGGTTGCTGAATTCGGAAAATATAAATTATTCAGTAGCGTTTGTGGCAAACCAAACTCTTTTGCAATCTATTTTTATTCTGGTACTTACATTGATTTTTGCCAAGTTCAGCCTATTAATTTCATTAATTTGGAGGTTCAGTAAATTAAGTGCAACATGTATAACATACGGTTTTATCAATAACCGTTTTCATATAGGCTAAAATCTTTTGCTTCATGTAATCTTCTCACGCCGCTAATCGAAAAAGAAAAAAAAATAACTTTGTTGCGACGGACATAAAGATAATCTTTATAGAGATTGTTTTAAAACTTTCCAAATTCAGCCCAGCAACCCAAATTCAGTATAAAATATTAAAAGTTATATACGTAAATAATTTTGAGACAGTGATAACATTCAAACAAACAAGGATTCTAAGATGTGATGGTGCGAATTTGTGTAGGTAATAATAAAGCCCATTTACGAAGCTTTTTGATTCAGCCTTGTCCTTATCCTAAGAGGTTATTGGTGGTGTCCTAACATTGGGAGCATTACAATATACATGTGCTTTATAATCTACGTGCACATCAAAGGACGAACATATAACAACAGACGATTTCAAAGTGGGTGAAACTTTATAAGGTACCATACACAAATTGGCCTAGTTGCTTCTTTGGATTCGATCAGTAATACTCATTTTGTTACTTCCGCCTACCATGCAGTAACCCCAATGAATAATTAGTGAGATGCTTTAAAATCCACTTGATTCTATAAATTATTTAGAAGAAAATAAACACAGAAACAAACTGAAAAAATAAACGCGATACATTCTCTTTTTCAGTTATTTTCTCTAAAATCCGGGCAACGAATATAACATTTTTTATGTCAGAGCAAACTTTTTTTATTTCGTTTTTTTTTAACTTATTCATTGAAGTTGTATGGGGATCACATGTTCGTTAATCATTACATAAAAAATCAAAGTATTTGCTCGCTTCATTTTCCGACAAATGTTGATGAATTTTTAAACAGTTAACTATTCTTGGTAACAAAGCTATTAAGCGAAAAGTAGGTGAAGGTTATGCATTGGACATTTCTCCTTAACTTCAATTTACATTAAAATTGTAATTGTCCTGGAATTATTATCTCGCAAATCGACAGTATTCCATCACCACCACTTACTCAACAAAACTAATTTCCAATAGTCACATAAATAAAATAAAAAAAATAACTACCACCGAACAAAAAGATAATGACACTCCAAATGGTCATAATATTTCAAAAATCTCTTAATTATTATTATTTGTTTATATTTTTCTTTTAATTTGGATATTATGTGATTCGCTGTATATTTTTTTTTATAATATATATGGACGAGATCTGGTTTTAGAGATAAGTTGAGTTCAGAAATCAATTTTTGATAGAGACTATTTTAAAGCCAGATGCAATCCCCATATAGAGCAAAGTTGAAGGCTTTAATGATGATGAGATTGATGATGATGATCAGTGATGTCTGTTAACCCCAAAAGCTCCACCCCTTACCGTGCAACCTACCCTTGGTGGTTTCGCGCCCATGTTGAACAATATCAATCCATTCGGTTCATTCGTTCTGAATTTGAACGATATCGTTCCTGTCTTCACTGCCTCCCATTTTGGTAGAATCTGTTGGGAAAATAAATCATTTATTTACTGTAAGTGACAAAAAGAAAATTGAATCAAGTACCAGTTATATTTGTCATTTATTATAGGTCTGTAAGAGTAATATAACATCAGCCCTCCTCTTTTGTAGTGGTGCCATAAAAGACGATTACTGATTTAAGTATAACAGGTATCAGGTGCATTGCACCCACCTCAGTGCCAGTGGAAAAAATAGGCAAAAGTTGTTTCTGCTTAAAAAAAGGAATCCACCCACACTGCACTAGTTAATGCTATAATTTCAGTCAATAAAGGCTTCGAAACAATGGTCTCTTGGGATCCAGAGGCCAAATCCTTTATAAAAGAACTCTCCAGACATCTCTGCGAGCCCACCGGTGACCGCAGGGTTGGCAACTTTTTCGCTTTGAGGTTAAGCCGCGCCATTCAAAGGAAATATTGCCAGCCTTCTGGGCACCATGCCTCGTGGGGATGTTCTGGAGGAATTGTTTAATTTGTAAACATTGTATTTAGGGTTAAGATTTTTAAATTGTAAACATTTTATTAAAATAAAGATCCATACTACTATTATACTAACGTTAAAAGTATCAAGAACATTTTGTATTATAATTTCAATAGGACAAGTTTTATAATAAACCATTACATTGTTCGACACATTTTGACACGAATGGATTACAATAATAATAATCTACACAACATATCAATGGGTTTCGGTTTTATGAATTATTAATAGCCTTTGTCATTAGTAGATCCAATGGAGGTAGGACTATAATGGTCGTTATTAGTCAATTATTTATACAAATTGTAACAGACTGAACTAATAATTTATTTTGAACAATTATTATACTTTTAGTGTATAGACATTATTAATGGTAAACAAAATAAATAGTAGGATCATAAAAGATTCAGTTTGCAGTGAATCCGAACAAGGAACAACATCTTAACAATTGTTTTGACAAAGTACTAAGTGCTCATTGTACTAAAATGTTCGTTTCATTTTCTTTTACTTATCCCCTTTTTACATATTAGTCAGGCGACAAATATTTAATAAATCGTCTTCTTCACGATTTTAGTGTATGGAAACAAATATTTTTGTTAATATTTCAAAACCGAAAAAACTAAATTAGTAAGTTTCAAACAAAGATTTCTATGTGTATACATAGAAGTCTTTGGTTTCAAAAAATCAATTATATAAACTTTCAAATGACATATCAAACAATGAAATTGATGCAATAGAACTCGAGAAATAAAGAAAAGCTTGGTACGGTCGGCCGCTATCTTTGTGGCATCACAGCTATACGTGTCCCCATTCCTCCTCTTAAAACCGTTAGTTTTGTGTTTTATAGAGCACTAACAGTAATTCCATTTCCTTAACCTAAGTAATTATAAGTTCCTTCCTACTTAAATTTAATACTGTTTTTAGATTAGTTACAACCATGTTGGTATCGTATTGTGAGAAGATACAATGGGGCTGGCGTATCCATTTGGATAAAAGCCCCAAAATAAATAAAGAGAAAAAAAAATAGAGCACTAGGAACACACACATACCAGTTTTAGGTATATAGAAGAGAGTCCTACGAAAAATCTTAAATGGTTTCGTCGCCGCTTAACTATATAAAACGAAGTCATTAGCTCGCCACGTAAATATAAAATTTATTCCGATCGCGTCTACCTAGAATTCGAATAGCTTCATCAGAACTAGCGTGTAGGTCGCTGTGACCTCGGTAATGTCACTTCGCGACCTTCGGTTGAGGGTTAACACTTGCAACTAATTTCGTAACAGTCTGAGCTTCGAAATAGAATGAACGAGCTTTCGTGGATACGAAAGCAATTTTCTCAAGACAATAAGATTTAAAATTCTTCTCAAATGGTGTCAGTAATCTTTTTGTAACAAGGCCTATTAAGTTAGAATTGATGGTCGTGAAATATCTTACCACACTGTTAATGTGTTATAAAAAACGAAACGGGTCTTTTTTATTTACTATCGACCCTTATACCATGTATAAACCGTTTTTAATACAACCGATCAACCAACGGATTTTACAACTCTCGTCCATGGTAAATTCAATTTGTGTAAAGCCTTTAAAATGGTTCCACAATACCGTATTCATTAGGCAAAAGGTCATAGCATGCATGTCACGTAAATGCAGCAGAAGCTAATCAAAGCATCGGAACACAAAGCAAAGCGAAAATTGTCGATTTTTAATCCTTTCACGCAACGGTGTTGTAATACGTTTTAGATAGAGTTTAGGATATTTGGAACCTATATACTTACTACGGCAAACTTTTAATATGAAGCAGGCGACTAGCTAGCACTCATTACAAAAAATGAAACTGAGTAGGTACATCATATTTTATTGATTATCCGCTTGACACTGGGGTAGGTTTTTAATATAGATAGCAAAACATTTCAAAAGTGGATGTGTTGAGCTTTTTTTACTATCATCTTTATCACAACAAAATTTACAGAAATTGTGATAAAATTATTAATATTTTCATTGCTTGGATTGAAATCGACATTAGTGGCGTCAAAATGAGTGTCGGTATGACTGTTCCAAGCTATCACATCAGCCATTTTTCATGTCCCTACTGCTAGAAACAGGTCTTCCTTATGGGTAGATGGGCCATAACCAACAACGTCAACCGACCGAATGTGGAATGGTGGGTGATAACTGACTAAAGATGCACCCAAGACCTACGGCTTAAGCTGCTTTCCGCAGCACGACAGAGCTGGAGATATAATACATTTTGGTCATCCTTTGCCAATATATTTCTTATTCGAACTGCTAAAGAATGGAATGCGCTACCTGCTCATGTGTTCCCCGATAGTTTCAACCTTGGTCTATTCAAGGCAAGAATGAATAGGAATTTCATGGGCATGCGTGCTACACCTTAGACCACATCCTGTTTACCAAGCAAGATGGTGGTCAAATGCCTGCCCAGTCTACAATAAAAATAAATAAATCATCGCAGGGTGAATGCGCTTATACGCGCCATCAAACTTTTTGCTTTTACTCAGGTTTTATAAGAGGGTTAACCTTTATTCATCTGTTTGCGTGTACGACTATTTTCATTCCCAGTTCACTAGTATAATTTTCCGTCCCTTATCGCTCATTTAAATCAGTTATTCCATTAAACCAAGCGGTTGGTGCGTATCGCCAGTTATAATAATTTACTGTAATAGGCAGAATTTGGTCGAACGAATGCCTTAAGAGTGTTCATATTTCATATTTACAGCAATAATAGTCAATTAAATAGGGTCGATGGCCTCTGAATAATCATTTTATACAGATTTTCTATTTTTGTGTTTTACTTTGAAGAGGCTAAAAACGTAGGTAAATTATGAGTTTACACAGTTACATTTACTATATTCTATAGCAACTGTAGTAAGCAATTTTTGAATGCAATTTGGCACAGCGCCTCTGGCGGTAACTACACTAAACTAAAACTTTTCATACAAAATATGTTACACGTTACTACAGTCAGCAGTAAACGTAAACATAAATACGCCTACAGTAACTTGACTTGATTATAACGATTTATAAAACTTATTGACACAACACATCAATATGCCAAAACTTTGATTTATATCAATAAATAAAAAAAAAAAAAAAAAAAGAACAAAAATGTTTATTTCGTAACAATACAGACTATAACAGTGCGTGGAGATCCTCTTTTAAGTATAGAGTATACTTGTATTAAAAGATCTCGCTCCTTCTCAATGTTCTTACAAATACATTTATGTTACAGAAATACAAATTGGTAAAAAAAAATAAAACAAAAGAAAAGATTTAGTGCTAGTAATTGACTGCGATGTGATGTGTGTGTGTATGTGTGTGTGTGTGTGTGTGTGTGTGTGTGTGTGTGTGTGTGTGTGTGTGCGTGCGTGTGTGTGTGCGCATGTGTGTGTGTGCGCGTGTGTTCTTTATTTTTTTATTTATATATATATATTGTATAGCATTAACGATATTTTATTTTAATATACTTTCTATTTCCTCATAATTTTTACCCTTTAGTCACTCAATGACAGCCATTTTACACTGCTTATTTCTTTTTGGGTAAATATTTAAATGTTCATTCAAGAAATTATATACATAAAAAGACTGCAAGGCCTGTTGCCGTTTAGCGAACGCTGTTTCTACAGGAACTCTAGGAACTGCAGGTGCCTTCCTTCTTTTCTCTTCAGATTCAGGTTTGTAGACTAGAGACTTGTGCTGTTTAAGAACTAGATTAATAATATATAGCTTGCGGACTGTAAGAAGATCACAAAGAGAGTATAACTCATGTGTTGGGAACCTGTATGGTTTATAGTACATTACCTTTAGCACTGATCTCTGAGCTCTTTCTATATCCAAAAATTTTGTTTTTGTGGCTCCTCCCCATACGCTTATGCAATAAACCAAAACTGATTGTACTAACGACACATATATCTGTTTTAATAATTCGGGAGTTGTAAGATGTCTTAAGCATTTGAAAAACCAGATGAATTTTCTTAATCTTGTCATTAAAAGTTCTATATGCAAATGCCAGGACAATCGCTGGTCGATCAGAATAATATAAATAAAATACTACCAACTAAATAACATCAATATTTTTGCTAAGACTTTGAAATTAGTCATTATTGCAATTAGATAGAAATAAATATAACGTTTGACCATTTTCCATTATTCACTAATAGATACCTTAAATAAATTTGACTGCTGAACTAACATGAAGCTCCAGTCTCACGCTTTGGGATAGTTTGGAACTAATGCAAAACGCACTTGACGACTCCATTCAGAGCTGGCTACGACTTAGTTAATATTATGTGCATATTGAGTAGGACACTAACAGCATCAGCGTGTTAGCTAACAATTAGGATACTGTGCTAACAAATCTTGACATAATAATATATGTGTACTAGCTCTCTTATTCGTGGTAAACGCGTGCTCAAATGAAAAGAATACTTTTCCTTAGGAGGACTAATCTCTATGCTGTATTGTACCACAGAATAAAGACGGAAAATGAACTGATTAAGAAAAACCATCTCTAGAGTGGAATGAAAAGGTAATTTCGTTCGAAAATCGGTTCGCAATTCGAGGACGTATCGAGTAACATACATTAAAAAAACAGCTGAATTGAGAATCTCCTCGTTTCTTGAAGTTGGTTAAAAGTAGTCGTAATAAAAATGGCCTATGTCCTTTTCCGTGTGAAAGGCTATGTGCAAATTTGGTCAAGACTGCTTGAAGAGTTAAACGAAAAGTAGATTTTATAACCACCATATTTAATTCAAAGCACTTAAATCAAAAGACAAAAGAAATATTTTAGTCGTGGATATAGTAAATAATGTAGCAAGCACATAGCAACTACAAATCAATCCGCAAATCCTGAAGTACCCCGGGCCACAAATCGTCAACTTCAATAGCCCTTGTTCCAAATTAATCAGGTCCCGTACCGGACACTCGACTAAATCCAAGAGTCCGGCTTTTAAAGTGCTCTCGAATAATACGAAGGACATCTCTTATGGGTTGGATTACTGCAAACTAGATAAAGTCTGTTTATCCTTACTAATTGTCCTATTTAGTAAACTGTATTTTAGACTTGATTAGCTATTTAAAATTATAATGTCTTATTATATCGAATTGACGTTAATAATTAACTTTTTTTGTAATAACACATTCCGTCAAAATTGTCACAAATTGTTCCATTTTCACAAAGATGTTTTCTACAAAATAATTTATGAAAATGTAATTCAAACTTCCACCAACTTCGAACTTTGTGGGCATCTATTTTCATTTGATCAAGTTTCCAATTTCCAACCAGACACAAAGCCACTGAAATTCCAAAAATAGTCCAAACAACCTACAAATTCGTAAGTAAACTGACTATAGTTGTACAGTTTTGTCAATGTCCAGAACTCTTGGCTAAATTCAAGAGGCCAGTGGTAAAGTGCTCTCGACTGACACCCGGGGGCATTCCAAATAGGTCGTGTTACGATGATTTTTCACTCGAAACCCGTTGTGTTTAATTGGTGCTTAGTTTTTGCGACAGCCGCGGAAGGCCGTTGAGGGTTAATGAGGTGTGTGAAAAGTTTATTGTTAGCTTTGGAAATAACTGCGGCAAGAGTGTTTTGGGATGGGGTCTATGGTTATTATCTTTAGGCCATTAGAAAATTGACAAAAAGTTATTATACTAACGACCTCCAAACTTCGTAAACAATAATTCCACTTTCATTTCAGATAAATCATTTCTGTGGCTTTCAAAAAGTGCTGTCGCCTTTTTGTTGGTTTTCCGTTTGAAACAATATAAAAGTTTGGACGTTAGCCTCAGCGAGCTCGAATTTTAAGTCGACTTAACGATTCGTTAACTTCAGTAAGCAGTACATCACCTTTAGAAAACAATCTTTGACCTCAGAAAGTTATCTCATTTATCACGTAGATAAATTTTGGTGAAATTTGTTTAATTACTTAACGAGATATTGGATTATCTTTTAATGCACCCATTTCATGAACTATAATGCTTAGTTATTTATTTTCACCTGCATTTATAAAGCAATTTATATGATTAGTTTGTACTTACCAAATGAGCGTCTCTTGTAGTAAATGTGACGGGGTCAGCGGTATCGGAGGCTGTGCAAGCGTACTCTAAACGCCCAGTCACAGTAATCAGCTTGCTGCCAGTGCGGGCCAAGTCGATGAGGTTGAGACGAAGAGTGTCAGCTGAGAACTCCACCTTAAACATCGTAGAAATATAAGTAACTGAACTATAATTAGTTACAATTACTCTGCGAATACTGGATATTGTAAGAACTCTATTTTTAAAACAGCATTTTCTGACTACCTATTTTTCTAACAGTAAAATGTCATAATGATCGTAATTAAATTAGGAAGGTTAAATTATGTTCCTGTAGTAGTCGACAGCGTCTAGACTATGCTATGCCTGCTCTCCACCTAATATTGTTCTTCTACTGGATCTTGTGGCGTGTCATACCTAGTAAATGGCCTTACCTTTTTCAAACATCCAATGAAGTTAGTATGTACTCTTGCCCCAGGCAACGCTCTCGCATTCAAGGAACCACCAACATGGGCTCGGGAACTTGCCAACATTGTGAAGGAGCCAGCCACGTGAGAATGCTCTGAATAAACATCGTCCACTATTGCTGATACCTGAGAACAGAAAGATTGGAGGTTAGATAAATATTGAAAGTAAATCCTTTTACCACAGAGTAAAAAAAATCTTCTGTGAAGTCCAGCGAAAAAGCTTTATTAACCGATTTTAAGATGTTCGACCACTCGCACTCCAATGAGTCAGTTTGCACCCCAGTGAGCGCTGGTGTACCCCCTGCGTGTATGAAAGCTCTCTGTGTCATAGTGTATGGGTACACTATGACACACGCTTTTCATTTCTTGTAAGCTTTTAGTCTCGCTGTTTATTAATCCTGTGCTTTCATAATAATCGCTTACTGATAATC
This sequence comes from Agriphila geniculea, assembly GCA_943789525.1. Classification (NCBI taxonomy): domain Eukaryota; kingdom Metazoa; phylum Arthropoda; class Insecta; order Lepidoptera; family Crambidae; genus Agriphila; species Agriphila geniculea. The sequence goes on from OX038883.1 coordinate 9,952,386, forward strand.
TCACAGTCCCTGAAAAGATACCTGAATATCGGGACCTTTTCCACATAAGCTGCACTGGTTATCAAAATACCTAATGCTAATTTGTGAAAATGCAGTCTAACGAAACCCACGCCCATGACTTGTAAAAAACGAATTTGGTATCCGAAACTTTTGAATGCTTGTGGGGTAATATTATCATTGCAAGGTTAAAATATATTTACATTATAGAGACTGCACAATAAAGAGTACTACGCATACGCATTACATTATCTTGCAACTATTTTACTAGTGGCTCCGTGACCTGTAGACCTCGCATAAAAAGTACCTCAATTGTATGTTGTTTAAAAATTAATTTTACTTCTGTTCGCAGAATAATACTCGTATTAATATTCCAACCAGTTCCAAAGTCATTCAAATTCAAATAATATACGCAGTCATAAGTTCCGTTTCTGTCACAAAAAAAACTGTAAACTTTATCTTCTAAAATAAAAACCAAAATTAGCTTTGCACCGCTAACAAAAAGGTTTGTTTTTAATGTTTTTAAAACATTTTTTTACATATCTTCTACACTTTGAAAAATTTCGAAAAACTGTCTCGGTAAAAAAAATTATATCATACTATCTAACCTGCTCACAAAATTTCATGAGAATCGGTTGAGAAATTTGACCTGTAGAGGAATGGACAGACATCCGTCGGACGGACATACGAAAGAATTTTTGCCCCAGCTGAAGCAGACACGCTTCGCTCGCGCTTTGCGCACGCGCGGTCAATAAAGCAATATAACTAACGTAATCTTTTCTTTCCAATATTTATCCATTTCAATTACTTTCCAGTGATCACCACCTTGAATGGTCTTGGTACTAATAATTTTATTACTTACTTATATATTTTATACTTATAGTACCCAAGAATAAAGGGAAAAAAATTGCGCTGACTCCAAGCTTTTCTCAATATCTTGTTAAGAGTTGTTCTATCGACGTGCTCAATAAATCTAATAGACGGAAACTATACTACGAGAAACGTTAAATTAATATGAAACTCTCAACTACATCACCGCCATCTGGTGCTAACTCGCGTTCAAAGCGACAGTTTGCTTGAAGTTCCATCATACTTAGCCGAAGATAAAGTTTTTTCATATAGCACAAGCATAATGTGCTATTTTCTTTCTAAGTTATGGCACGTAAGATATTGGTTTGGATATAATGTTTTATGGTCATTAACTTTATTACAGCCCCTTTTGACATTTTCATTCATCTTTATTTTCTTCATTTTAGTCGAATTTTTTTTTTGACTATTCCTTAATAATATTTGTTAGCGGCATATTGTGTTAAGTGCACAAGATATGTAAATTTGGAGTAGTAGAAAGATTTAGATTCCGTATTTTACATAAAAACTTCCATAAATTTTCCATATTTTACAAAGATTTTACATAAAAAAAATAATGATGATTCTGAATTATTCAGAATCATCATCGTCATAATAACACTTTATAGCCAACTTCAGGTCATAGGCTTCTCCCGCGGGGGGAATGTTGTCATAATCCCATGCTTGCCAGTAGGCTTCTCTTGCGGGGGAAGGTTGTCATAATTCCATGCTTGCCTGTAGGCTTCTCTTGCGGGGGGATGTTTTTATAATGCCATACTTGCTAGTAGGCTTCTCTCGCGGGGGGATGTTGTCACAATCCCATACTTGCTAGAAGACTTCTCTTGCGGGGGTGTTGTCATAACCCCATGCTTGCTAGTAGGCTTCTCCCGCGGGAGGATGTTGTCATATTCCCATGCTTACTAGTAGGCTTCTCTCGCGGGCGAATGTTGTCATAATCCCATGCTTGCTAGTAGGCTTCTCTCGCGGGGGGATGTTGTCATAATACCATGCTTGCGTTCTCATAGTCCCATGCTTGCTAGTAGGCTTCTCCTGCGTAAGGAGGTTGTCATAATCCCATGCTTGCTAGTAGGCTTCTCTCGCGAGAGGATGTTGTCATATTCCCATGCTTGCTAGTAGGCTTTTCTTGCGGGGGAATGTTGTCATAATCCCATGCTTGCCAGTAGGCTTCTCTCGCGGGGGAATGTTGTCATAATTCCATGCTTGCTAGTAGGCTTCTCCTGCGGCGAGAAGTTGTCATAATCCTATGCTTGCTAGTAGGCTTCTGCCGCGGGGGGATGTTGTTATAATCCTATGCTTGCTAGTAGGCTTCTCTCGCGGGAGAATGATGTCATAATCCCATGCTTGCCAGTAGGTTTGTTAATCGTGTGGACTGTTTACACCAGAAAACACTACTGCCCATTTTCAAATACACGGGGGTATTAGATATACCCCTAGGTGGTGAGGAGTTGGTGAAAATTATTACTTCAAAACTCTACAATTACAATTGAATGAAAAACAACAAACAAACCATCAAGTTTATGTAAATTCCAAACTTCACAATGAGGGCACCAATTCTAATATTAATTTCTATTCACACTTGAGGCGGTATTGTGGGACCACTATTGTCCAACGTCCATTCAGTTTCTGGGGCGTTCTTTCATTTCTCGAGCCATATCAGCTCATAGAAAATTTTAATTGAGAACCTATTTTATTACGGAATGCGCATTGACGACGGCCTCCCTATTTTTTTATTGACCGAGTGAGCGCGAAACGTCTCCGTTTTAGCTTGGGCAAAAAATGCTTTTGGATATCGAGCTGTTCCGTATCCGTCCTCTACAGGTCGCATTTCTCAACCGATTCTCGTGAAATTTTGTGAACAGGTTCTACACCTAATTATATGCCAATTCAGTGTTTCAAAAATTTTCCAAGTGGCGGGCGGGGATATGGCAAAAAACATATTTTAGCCATTTCGAAAAATGTTCAAAAATGTTACAAACGCGAGGACTATGCTCTACAGAGCCACTAGTAAATATTCGATATTTTGAACGTAGTTAGAACAAAGGCTTTGTTTTCAATTATTTGGTTGTTTGTATAGTGAGGGACAGTATCAAAAATCTGTCTAATCATTTTTAAGTAAGACAGAATTGGTGTAGAATTATCTGACAAGAAAAGTTTTAAAAACTTATTCGACAACTATAAAACAGATTTTAAATTAATAGTCTACTGCTTACCCTACAAAAACTCGTCAGCGGTGTTATCTGTAACAAATATACAAAAAGGTTAAAGTTATTATTGTATTAAATAAGACATTTTTTTGCAAAAAATAATTTTCGTTAGATTTACAAGGAGTAAAGTCGAATCCAACAAAAGAGCAATATCGCTCATTGAGCGATAAAACCATTCACAACGCGTTGTGGTACGTTCATGACGCGTAGTGGTAACACAAAAGACTGCTAAACGAAATTCGCGTGTCGTGGTCATGATATCAAATGACCACAACGCGTTGTAACAACACGTGTATATGTATAGCTCGACTGTGCCTACCATAGAACAAGGCGAAAATATCAAAGTTCTGTTACAGCGGTCTAACCAAATATTCAATAGGGAACATGCATAAGTCACCGATTTTGATAAATTTGAGCTTGATCGCTGCGGACACGTATAAAAACATGATGGAACAGAAAAAATAAAAAATAAAATGTATTACTTTAGTTTTATCACACAAGGCAAAATAACGAATTTTTTTTTTTCGTTTTCGTATATAATCCACTTAACAGTCGGATAGAACATCATATAAGAAATAATATTTTGTAAAACACATATGTACTTAAACGCAATATTTAGGGAGATATTTGAAAATTCTTGGCTAACTCCATAGTAATGCACTGAAACGTGACATAAGTGACGTCACAAATGTTGACCTTTTTGTATAGAGCGTTTTCGGTGGGTGCTGCTGTGTGCTAACTTCAAGTAACTATATCACGAGAAAAAAACACAAGAGAAAAGTTTAATATTACAGTTGATTTTCACACGCATTATACTTTTGATTTTGATACAAAAAAATGATGCATGTTCCCTATTTATCATTAAACAACTTTTCAAAAAGCTCTAGCATTGAATTGTAAGCCGCAGCTTTTGTTTAACTTTTAGACAAAATTCATAAGCAATTTCAAGTTCTTCCGTCGACCAACAACAAAATAACCATAATTTGGTTAACAAAAGCGAAGTAAGCGAGTTACTGTTATGTACTGACTTGTGAAATACAGAGTTTTATTACAAAAGCCTTGTAAAGCTCCAGGCAGTTTCACAATCAAAACATAAAAATAAAACTTTTACTTTACAATCGACAAAAATATTATCCCTTTTTTCCTTAAAACAGTGGATCTAAGTGAAATTAGAAACGTATGATTTTTGCCCTAAAATGTTGGATTGAGAAGAGAAAAAATACCATACGATACGAGGTTTTGAGATCGAATTGGTATCGAATAAACGTCAAAAACTGTTATTTTAGTACATTGAAAACGGTTGCCATGGTTTCCATTGTACTGTTTTGACGTTTACTTGATACCAATTCGATCTCAAAACCTCGTTCGCGTTCGGGAGTAACCCCCGCAGAAGCTCGCTCTAATTTTGATTTGAGCTATAAAAAAACTAAAACGTTGCGTTGTAATATTGGTTAGGTTTATGAAGAAATATTGCTTTAGTAATTTTATTGAAAAGTATTATGGAAAGCAATTTGAAGGATGGAAAGGAATTGTGCTTCTCAGATCTAAGTTACAACAAAATTTCATAAATCAAAGCATTTTTTTATATAAAAAACCGGCCAAGTGCAAGTCGGACTCGCGCACGAAGGGTTCCGTGACAAAAATGGCAAAAAAATCACATTTGTTGTATGGGAGCCCCCCTTAAATATTAATTTCATTCTGTTTTTAGTATTTGTTGTTATAGCGGCAACAGAAATACATCATCTGTGAAAATTTCAACTGTCTAGCTATCACGATTCATGAGATACAGCCTGGTGACAGACAGACAGACAGACAGACAGACAGACCGACGGACAGCGGAGTCTTAGTAATAGGGTCCCGTTTTTACCCTTTGGGTACGGAACCCTAAAAACAGTCATGTCTGCGAATTTAACCTAAAACAATTAATTTTATTGAAGGCAATAAAAAATATGCGCGATCGAGCCCCAAGTTTAAGTTCCGATTTACCAATGTGAACATACAGTTGCCACTATGCGTAAGCCAATTTGATCCTATTAATTATGCATGTAGGTCTTACGGTCGCCTGTCACTTTCAGAAGGGTCATAAAGGATTTAAATGGGCACCGGAAAATCCTGATGGAATATGATAAACCGTGAATGTTTGCACAAAATTGAATAGGAAGAGATTTTATAAGAATTTTTATAAGAGACGCGAAAATGGTGTGGATTTATTCGTGATACATCTCGATTCACTTCAAGCTTTTCTGGTGCTAAAATTACATTCTTTTGGTGAAAAGTATGTAAAACACTCTCATTTGTACTGAACATGGAGTCACTTGTCGTAGGTTTTTTATTAGTGTCATTATTTCAGTTGTTTTTAATTTGCATAACAAAATTCAAAACAAAACAAAATAGAACATTTAAATCACCAAAAATGTTACCGTTTGCCGTTGTGATATAGTTATATATTACGAAATTATAGATACTTTAACCCAAGTTTTACAGATCGCAACCCGCCGTAACCTATATTTGTATATCTCCAAAATTGATTTTATTTTTTATTTTTCGAGGTTTACCACTTAGTTAAGCTATTGTCGTGTCTACAGCTTGGTTTAATTGCCACAGATAAAAGTAAGACTATTAAAGTAGCCATACAAAGATTTAAGACCTGATGAAAATGGTTTGACTTTATCTGGTCTTAAATCTGTGTATGATCACTTTCCATAGTCTTACTATTATCAATGGCACTCAAACAAAGCTGTAGAACACGACAATAGCTAAATCATATGGTAAACCTTGAAAAATAAAAAATAACATTTTTGGAGATATACAAATATATGTTACGGCGGGTTACGATCTGTAAAACTTGGGTTAAAGAATCAATAATTTCGTAATAAATAACTATATCACAACGGCAAACGGTAACCTTTTTGGTGATTTAAATGTTCTACGGGCTACTGTGCTAAAACTAAAGTAGGGCCAATTTAATAGATCACATTTGACATTTGTCAGTCCATAGTGTAATGTGTCAAAGTAAATCGTAAATTTGCTTTACATCATACTTGCTCGGTAACTAGGATTTACTTATATAGTATGAGGCTGTGTAAGTTGGCATGTGCAACACAGTGCATTGTTTAGATAGAACGTTCCATTTTCAAATCACTTTACAATTCAAGGATGGTGAATGCTTTAACTGTAAAGTTACTTTACATCATACTTGCTCGGTAACTAGGATTTACTTATATAGTATGAGACTGTGTAAGTTGGCATATGCAACACAGTGCATTGTTTAGATAGAACGTTCCATTTTCAAATCACTTTACAATTCAAGGATGGTGAATGCTTTAACTGTAAAGTTACTTTACAATTCAAGCATTTAAAACTCCTTAGTGAACCAATCTCATTTCTTTTATTATAAACTGACGAAACTTTTGGCTGAAAAAAAACAATGAAAATGGCGGCATTTCATTTCAGTTGAAGCTAGGTATGCAAAATTCTGCAATGCAAAAACAGCTGATTTTTTTTCGTGATTTCGAGGTTGGTTCCATAATGAAAGTTGTTCAGTTTAATGGTCTGATCAACCCTACGAGTTTTCAATGAAATAACCCTTTAACGTTTTATTTTTGTTTTAATGTTTTTGTTTTTATTTTTATTAAATTTACCTCGCATGAATGATGTAAAATAGTATGCTTACCTCGGTTGTAAGTAGCTATTACACCCTCGAACTATATTCGCCCTCGCTCGCTTCGCTCGCTCGTGCGTCTAAATATCTCGGGTGCACTCGATCCATTAGCGCCCTTTGCGAGCTGCGCTCGCACTGGCGCCAAATTGGATCTTGTTCTGTAATAGCTCACTTACATCCCTTGTGTAACAGACTACTATTACAATTCAAGCATTTAAAACTCCTTAGTGAACCAACCTCTTTTCTTTTATTATAAACTGACGAAACTTTTGGCTGAAAAAAAAAAACAATGAAAATGGCGGCATTTAATTTAAGTTCAAGCTAGGTATGCAAAATTCTGCAATGCAAAAACAGCTGATTTTTTTTCGTGATTTCGAGGTTGGTCCCATAATGAAAGTTGTTCAGTTTAATGGTCTGATCAACCCCACGAGTTTTCAATGAAATAACCCTTTAACGTTTTATTTTTATTTTTGTTTTAATGTTTTTGTTTTTATTTTTATTACCTCGCATGAATGATGTAAAATAGTATGCTTACCTCGGTTGTAAGTAGCTATTACACCCTCAAACTATATTCGCCCTCGCTCGCTACGCTCGCTCGGGCGTCTAAATATCTCGGGTGCACTCGATCCATTAGCGCCCTTTGCGAGCTGCGCTCGCACGGGCGCCAAATTGGATCTTGTTCTGTAATAGCTCACTTACATCCCTTGTGTAACAAACTACTATTCTTTCGTGATTAATACAATAAATATGTATTATTAAATGAAAAAAGTTAAACAATTTTGCCTTTGAACAAATAAATATTGTGTGCCCGCCTAGAAGGTTACGTTGTTGAGTTTTGATGAAGTGTCAAATGTGATCTATTAAAGTAGCCCTTAACTATAGTTTTCGCCTGTATATTATGTGCCACAAAACCAAACGTGGATATCTGAACGAAAAAAATCTCACTCTCATTTTCAACAAACATTGCAATCTAGTGCAAAACCTGAACAGTGACGTCATAAGAAACCCAAGGGAAATTTAATCCGCCTCGAAATGCGCAACGTAATTAATCAAAAATTTTAGGAAGTACTAGTCAGTTTCAGAAGTTACTAAACATATTATTTGTTTGTTTTGTGAAATAGCTCAAGCACGATGTGATAAAATAATATCGAGTGTTTATTTACATTAAAAACGCTGCAAAATATTAGATCCGGGAAAATCCAATAAGTGCGATTTGAAAGCTATTTGAAGTACACCCACGTAGTAAAAAACTGGCACATTCTTTGTTGGTCATGTTAGCTTGTTGATATGTATAAAAATGAGAAGGGCAAGCCTTTTATTATTTTACTCTTTCATTTATTTATTTGTATTATTTCGTCCTGCTGGTATCAATTTAAAAAGAAACGGCTAGCTTGTGTAACATGAGTTTATTCAAGAAGTGCTGGGCGTACGCAAAAAAAACCTCAAATCGACGTACTACGAAGTTTATTTTTATGCCTGTACATCGATTTGCGGGTTTTCTGCGATGTTGAGCTCGTACGCGGTCCACTAAGGGTGAATGTTGTAAGTTGTAATAAAGATTTTATATTTACAAAGAAACTTGAATCGGTGCAGAAATGTCTCTCTCTCTCGCCTATCAATAAGTCGTAGTAAAAAAAACATCACATTCTCTGCTTTTCTAATAGGCATGACAAATACTTTTTTTATTTTATGTTACATAAATTATCTCTCAAAAAAAAAATTGGTAAAATAATTATTTCGCTAGCATGAAAACTGCCTGAGATATCACAGTTTGTAATGCACACAAATTGGACTCACCCAAAAACGCTCCATACTAACGGCTACCTAGTCATGACGTCACGCTTATGTAGTTTGTATGCAACGCGAAGGAAATTTGCTCGGCAGCTATTTTAAATATTGTGTTTATCAAAATGGTTTCTTAGACAAATTTGCTATGCATTTTACGGACTAATTAAAGGTATTTTTTTTTTATTAAATTTTATATTTTTTAAATAGACTTGTCCATCCAACTTTAAAGGGTCATAAAACAAATAATACGCAATATATAAAACCAAGAGGTATACAAGCTACTCTAAAAGTTTAATATGTTTACAATTTTTATTAGTATTTCGTTATTTTATTCATTAGTCGTCATCCCTATTATTTCAGAAAGAAATCCATTCTATGATTATGTGCCATTATTCGCATTATTGTACCTTCCAACACTTTTGCGCAATAAACATTTCAGTTCAGTTAAAGTATAATATTGTAGAAAATGTTCTCCGCTGAAACACTCCACAACCAAATTTATCGCAACCAAATTGCTCCAATTACGAAGCCCATAGAAAAGATTGATCACTTTACATTGGTAAGTATTAGATGGAAAATATTTTTAATACTACCTACCTTTATCTATATATACTCTATTCGTTTTAACGAGAGACTTAATGTAAACAATCTTGATGTGTCTCTCCCTCTCCCTGATTTATTCCTATCTAATACCAAAAACTAATACCTGATGGTATTTGCTTATTGCCGTTTAAATTTTGATTCCCAACGAATACCAAGTACATGGTAAGTATTTGGTAACAATTTATTTTGCTTTTTGATAATTTAATATTATAATGATCATAATATAATCCTAAACCTCCTATAATCCTAGTACGTCACCAAAGTACCAGGATCACGTAAATATGGAGAAAGTTAACTTCTATATCTTTAATCACTTTTATTCTTTTCCTCGTAATACTTCACCAATGTAGGTAGGAAGAAAAAAAGAAAAATATATAGAAGAACCTTGTAAAAATCCTGGTAAAAATGTATAATAGTAAAGTGTTATAATCGTTTTCATACTGCATTTTAATATGTTTGAAAATACAATTTTTTTATTAAATAAACACTACTTATTAAAATTACATCTTATATGTTTTTTATTACTGACTGTACCTCATAGCATTTAACTTGTTTAAGGATTCGTTTATGATTGGTATTCGTTGGGAATAGAAATTTTATAACTGCAATAAAAAATACCATTTGGTATTAGTTTTTGGTATTAGATAGGCGATATTATAAATAATTTAAAAAATAAGTATAATATGTTTACTAATTAATTTAAATCAATTTATATAATTTACTTACCTTTTTGAAATAATATTTCAAATTTTTAAATGTATATTTTGTACGTCAAAATTGTTAACATTAAGTTATTGTTAAAACTAATACGTTATAGCTTTTTCCTACGACTTTGTCCACGTAGAGTTTCATTTTTGCCTGAGATTTTCGAGAATACTTGTAGCCTATGTTCGTTTATCTGAATACTAAAATGAATCCAAATTGCAGTTTTAGCTGTGTAATGACAAGCAGACAGAGTTACAATTTATAATTAGTTGCCCAATTAGCTAAATTAATCATATTGAAAACTCGAGGAAAGCATAATATGAAATTGCATAAATATGTTTATTTTGTATGTAAACTAGTCTAGTTAAACTGTAAGTTAAAATTGGTTAAAGAATTTTCATCCCTGAGCAACTATGTTGTTGGCGCTCATTGAATTTACATGTTTGTATTCAGAAAAATTACGAAACGTATCTCTTAATTTTCCGATTTTACGTTTCATTCTGCCTGTAATTTGATGCATTGTAAATATTTCTGCTGCTTGTATATAGTTCCATTAAATCAAAATGAATACCTACGTACTTTTCACAAAACATATTTTTCCTTTGTTCTGTGGTACTTTTTGTTGAAATGAAATCTCTCAAAATTTTTTTTTTTTTTTTTTTTTTGTGGTACTTTTTGTTGAAATGAAAATATCGGGTGTCCCTTGACTCGCCTAAAGTCATTAGTCCCAATTTCTCTGGCCTAATTTCCTTAGGTACAATTATTGTTTGGCCTTATAGATTTTTTCGCATTTTTGTCGTTTCGACTAAACGTTGAAATCCCTAATTATCAAAACTACTAATGTTAATTGTCCTAAAATTTATTAGCATACACATCTTTTGACACAATAATGACTACGCCGAACTATTGTTAACCCTAATATTGTATTGCATACAAATTAGTGACAGAAACAAATCGACAAAAAACTGACCTGAGGCCCCCCGCTATAAAAAAAAACTTTTAATGCGATCACCATTACGTTAGGTTAAAGTTTTGAACACTTCCATAATGCTGGCATGCATGTTGCATGCTTAAATGCATGCATGCTGCATGCTTGCATTATTTTATTGTATGCATGCATGAATGCTTTTTCTTGGATGCTTGCTCACTTGTATGCATGCATGCTTGCTCGCTTGCATGCCTGTATGCTTGTTTGCATGTTTGCTCGCAAATGCTTGCCGGGGGATGCAGGGTGACTTGCTCCCTTGCTCGGGGGGGTCGGGGGGCCTGAAGCCCTCCGCTATAAAGAAAAACTTTTAATGCGAAGACAATTAGGTTAGGTTAGGTTAGTGTTTTGACCACTTGCAGTGGAGCGAGCGGAGCTTCCTAATGCTTGTATGCATGTTGCATGCTTGCTCACTTGTATGCTTGCATTCTTGAATGTAAGAAAAATATAAGATAGGCAATTAAAAAGACAACGACAGGTTAATCTGCTCATTCTTTATTTTTAATTAACAAAAACAATTTTTAGTATTTCATATTCTAAATCATGTGCAATTGTTATTAATTGTTGGTCAAATCGTTCAAAAGTGTTTAATTAAATTGAGTAATTTTCAATTTACAAGTAGTAAACAAAACGGATTAAGAACGGTTAATCCTATAATGATTAAGGGAATTGAACATTCGGTGAAAAAATTATTAGGCGTTACACAATTGTGCGAATCGTTATTTAGTGCTTTTAAACATTAGGGATTATGAATAGTTATGCTTGATGATAAATTTGGGAAGTAAACATGCGGCGAAAAAATTTTAGGCGAAGTGAAAATAGGCCAAACAAATTTAGGTCAAATGAAAATTGTGCAAAAAGTTTTTAGGCCAATACTTAGTGTGCCAAAGACAGTTAGGACAAAAAAAATTGGCATTCCAATATATACCTCGTTTTAGTAAATGGCCAATTCGCCAATGGTCGCCATGGTATAAGCTCTGCCTAGTTTATTAATAAATGTTTATTAAAAAAAATCCTAGGGAAATCAAATATCTTACTGTAAGTGATTCTGAATAATATTAATTCATTTGTTTTTGACCAAATGCTTACGACCCACCTACCGAAAATGGTATGTTGTCACTCAATGTGATCAAAAGTAAACTTATTTTTTCTACTAAATGGTTGCTTTGGCTTACATGTTCCTAGTATTTCTCGGCAAATAGTACCAACTACTACCTACTACCATTAATTTCTAACTTGAGAATTCAAGGAAACCTAATCGATACTGTGCTAACGACTAACGGTTTTGAATTTATGATACATCGTGGTGTCTATCTTTTTATATCATCATACTTGATTAATTATTTGAAGTTGGAAAAGGGTTATAAATTGAGAATTCATGGTTTTTTTAATGTATTATGTACTGTAATTTAAGTGGGTTAAGTGAAACTAATGGCGTACTGGAGATATTGTATTTTTCTTCTTTCCCTCATAGGACAGGCATAGCCTATAGTGTGGGGGTTAGTTATGTAAGCTTTGTAAACTTATTGGAAATAAACAGTTTAATATTATTATTTATTCAGTTTATTTAGAAGGTGATATTTACTTGAAAGTTATCTTTTTAACCCTTAATTTGGCAAAGAAAAAAATGCAATATAAAACAAAATGTTTTATTAAAATTAGATTTTGAACATTATTAGACATTACAAAAAAATGGAGAAAAAAAATTGGTACTTCAGTTCTCCTGAAAAACTATGTATGCCTCAGCATACATTGCCAAGTGGACGGAAAAATAAGGTTGTATGCAGGGGCATACACGGCAGTTTTTAGTTGGCAAATTAAAGTACAGAGTATTCATCTTAGTAAATTTATAAAATATTATCAAGTAATAAAATAAGACATACTAGAAATTGGTAAACGAAAACTTGTGATTGATTTCGCAACAAATATTGCTACTGAGGTGGTACATATAACTATATTGATTCTCAATATTTGAGTGATTGAAAAAAGAATCTAATTATTTGGATGGACTTTATTCGGCTACAGCCTGGGTTCGGTCACCAACCTGTGTAAATTGGTTCGGTTTCCCGTATTCGATCATCCAACTCTCATGCAAACTTAGAATACTTAATAACAACCTAGAACGATATAATAATTCCCTACAAAACAAAAGTTTGGCAAATAAAACTGAGCTAAAATGGCTCAGTTTTCAGAAGTTACCTATCATTCAAACGTTACCTAACCATACCTATAAGAACGAAAAAGTTTCAATTTCCCTCAATTCAGGGGATTAGTTACTATTTAATTAGATTTTAGGTAGAGTTACGATTAGGTAACGTATGAAGGATATAAATCTGAATACTGAGTCACTTTACATACAAAGACACGGCTTCAGGTGTTATTATTCTAAAAATCAAACGTTTATGCGGTCAACACATTTGGATATCGCCCAAAGAGTGATACCGAAGTCTGCGTATTCGGTCACCGAATAATAATAATTCATGATACATACCTCCTGAACTCTTCTATGGACTGTCAGTTTGTGCCACTGGTGGTCATCGAATCGCGTTTTCGCTGGTTTGATATGCATCTCCTGCTTGCCATTGCCGAGGCCCATCGTTAGAGACACGCCTCCGTCACGCACGGCGAGGTTTAAGTAGTCAGCTTCGTGGCCTACAAACGACAAGGTGTTAAGACCCTAGACACTCTCTTGTAAAGTTTTTTAGTTTTTTAAGATAATATAACGTTTCCTCAGTGCTTGTTTGTCCTATCTACCATTATTAAAAATTTTGGCGTGGCTTTTTTTTGTCAATTTGTGACGTCATGATTTTAGTATATTATCACCGCTTATTTTATTTAAATCTATATTTTTGTTAATTCTAATAAAAATAAAGTGTTTAAGTGTAGTAAATGCTGGAATCTTGTAACAAATTAACAAAGAAAAGGATGCGCCGCAAATGAGACCATTGGAAGATAGGACAAACAATCACTGGGGTGACGATAAATTGAAGTACAGTTGCGAAGAAAGTAGTTGAATCACTTAATTGGTATCGTACAGTCGAGTTCAGGGGCCGTATTATGACCTCTTATTTCCTGGCAGTTTTCTGACTGGTTATCAATCTATCTCTTTTATTTGCTATACAGCGAGAAAGAGATGTAACTATAACAATTCATAAACCTGGCAAGTTTTACGAGGTTGTAATACCCCCAGGTATTCACTTTTATCAGTTCGAAACCTCGTGCACTTTGCGTTGATAGTCAAAATCCGTCAAAAGTATAGTCTATGACTTTGCAATCTTATGAGATCTGTTTTTACATAGTACATGGCCTGCAGGTCAACCTACTGACAGTGCGAAATTCCATAAAAAGTTTTAATTTTATAATTTGAAGTTCTGTAGGTGCGATCGGCAACTCACATGCTTTACCACTTTGCAGAAAAATTCGTGTGTGCGCATATCGCTCCTGCACGAACTATACGTATGTTAGTAATGGCGTGGCTTGCAAGCGATTTTAACCAAGGGGTGGTAAAGCGGAAGTGCAGCTGTCGATAGTACATAATCTAAGCATCACCTGTGTAAAATAGTAGTCCATTTGGCTGTCGAGTTTTGAAGTATAAAGTGAGGGAATCTTGTGTGCTGACTATGGGTTCGCCTCCCGTCTGTGTTAAGTCATAGGAAAGGAATTCAGCGCCTCTGAAGGTAGCTTCTGATGGCGCCTTATCTGTAACAATGAAAAGGAAAATAATAATAAACAAAACTTAATTTAAACAAACTGTCGCTACAATACAAACGTTAATACAAATGTCAATACAAACGCGTTGCGATTTTTGTATTCTGTTTATTTTAGTTAATAAATACTATGTTGTTTCCAAAACGGAAACATTTAAGTTTTCCATTGCGATTGGTACTGAACCAAAATTATTGAGACCAAAAATATAACAAATAGCCTTTTGATCAAGAATAAGCTAGATGTCCGGTCAGAGTCTCAAAATTCAAAGGCGGCCCTTCTAAATAACGCCCCACTTTTAAACTGGATGCTTATTTTGTACAAAGTATTATTTCTTCGTGTCTTACTATTTAAAGGTGAATATGGAAAGAATAGTACCCAGATAAAATATTTATTCATGTGGGGATTCCAATTCCGCGAATCGCTTTTTCTTTTGTCAGTCAGTACCATATTGTTTTAGCACGCCGTGCTGTTTCAGTTCGTGAAGCCTTATCTAGGATATTCCTGTTTGAAGCAAACAGCTTTAAAATTAGTGGGTCGTAGGTATTCTAAAATAACTTCTTACGAACTGTAAGTTTAAGGCACTATTAATCAATTTCCATTCAGGTGAACCGACTTGGCGCTATTAAAACTGTACGGAGTGAAGTTGGAACCTTGATTAGTGCCTGATGAATTACGTGCAGTAATAAATGGGACAAGGAAATTGCATGTAATTACTTTGTTGGCGTTATTTTTAAAGAGAACAGAGCATTAATGTATGTATGACCATCAGCCATTTTTATTGTCCCGACTACTGAGGCACAGGCCTTCCTTATGGATGAATAAGAACGATGGGCAATAACCCGACACGCGGGCCCAATGTGGAATGGTAGATGTTAACGATTGCAAATGCAGCTGGGACCAAAGGCTCAACGTGCCTTCCGAAGCATGGTGGAGCTCCAGATAATACATTTTTGGTCACCCATCCATGACCGACCCTTGCGAAAGCTGCTTAACCTCCGCAATCACTGGGCCAGGCGCTCACCATTGTCATCGAGATCCTCAATATGTAACTTTCTACAATTTTAATAAAAAGACCCATATTTTTTTCGCACTTTTTTTGTAAAAAAGATATACAGGTCCACATACCTCTTACTGATTGAGAAAACCTTAAGGTACTTTTTTACCTAAGTTTAAATATGTCCCTAACTAAATTATTGACTCTAGAAAATTCAAATATTAAGTTTTCATGAAACGAAAAGTATTTTTGCTATATAGACAGAAACCTGGTCAAGGATCTAATACTTAACGTCTGAAAAATAAAACTTTTATAAGTTAATTTATATAGTCAATGCCATTATAGAAAATGCAAATTCTTAAAAAAAACGGCAATTTCATCTATTAGAATCGACCATTTTAGTACCTACCAAAATGAACAAAATCGATTTAATTATGAAGTTAAACGAAGGCTAACTTTATTGGTTTCCAATTTCCATATGTGAAACCGAACAATTCCACAGCCATTAACAGTACCTAATTTAAAATACATGCATCATTGCCCGCAATTAAGAGTTATTAAGCATAGCAATTGTCATTTAAATTTAATAAATTACGCAACGCACCATTTGTAATATCCTAATGGATAGTTTAATTAATTGTTTAAAATGGACAAGAAATATGGAGCAAAAATTGACACTTACTAATTTTAATTAATTAATAAATAAGTTACTTTTTAATTTATCACAACTTGCATTTTACTTAGAAAAAAAACCGAGTTTATTTAAGTCTGGTATGCAACGTTGCGGCTTAGTTACATCGACCGATGTAACTTAAAAGTCAAGAGTTTTAGCAGGTGTGTAAATGCCTTAAGATTTTAAATTAAAAAAAAACCTCAGCCACTATGATTTGAATCATGGGTGTCGCATTTCGGATAATAACACAATACAGTTTCTCAGTATGAACCAAAGTTATCCCTTGGTCAAAGCAGTCCGCTTTAACATGGTATTTGATTTTAAACGTATTATTATCAATATCATATAACATTACTATGCATACTTTTCAACAATGTCGTTATGCACAGTTTCCATGTACTTATTTAGTGTTTGTAATTTAGCGCTGAAGCAAGTTCGAGGTTCTTACAGTTTTAATCGCACCCGAGTTCGTTCGGCTCTGAAAGAAATTGATGAATACTTGCAATTTCACATAAGTACAAGTGGCTTTAAATATGCATTTAGTTTGATAGATATTTTACCTAGTTACGGACTTTGTGAAACCCTTTAAAACCCTTTCAAAATAAAACATATGAAACAAATATAATAATTAACGACGATGTTTATACTGTATAAAACATAATGTGTTTATGTAACAAGGAGATTCAATAACAAAATTTATAAGGAATATAGACACAAGCCCAACATAATATTTTTTAATTTATACTTTACTACACTAACATTGCATAAATAGTAATTTGTTATGTTTATGCGAGCATATTAAGCTGTATTGTTTCAGTGTTACCTAAATAAACCTTATATTACAGTATACAAATTCCACGCAAATTAAAGTTGCTCTCTCCGTACTATTGTAACTAACAACAGTGAACATACGTAAATTCTAAAATTAGGGCAGTTAAACTGTGGGCTACCTTTCATAGCTAGCTTTCAGAATAGACTAAAATATTAAGGTGGTGTTTACTCATAAATGTCTTTCTATTGTTTGTTTATTTCTCTGTTGCTTTTTAAAGACCATTTCGACAGCGCAGCAAAACATTTTTCTATGTCTATGATTTCAACACACAAACACGTCATTATGGTGATTTCCTTGTTTGAACCGCCTCTGTGGTCTAGTGGTTCGCCCACCCGTGTAAGACGCAGGGGTCCCGGATTCGATTCCCAGGGGGGGGGGGGGTACCATTTGTACTCGGTTTGGTTGGTGGTAGGGCTTATTTCAAGTCCACCTGGCGAGCTACCACCATCTTACCTAAGTCTTGCGCCATAACAACAATTTAAAAATTGTTGTGTTCCGGCAGTTAGAGGTAAGATAGCCAGTTCCTCAGTGATGAGGATTCCGGGAGCAGTGCGCTTCCACCTTCGGCCTTATCGTCACTTAACATCAAGTGAGATGAAGGCCAAGTACTATCCCGTAGTACATAAAAAAAATCTCAAATACGATAAAATAAAACCTTTAAAAACAAAAAGCAACGAAAAGTCTACTCTTATTTGCACTTACTGATATTATAAATTTACGTTACCACAATCATTAACGAAGGGTGGTTTGGCAAATGGTTTTGTGATGCACAAGAGCAAAATTATTTGTTCCCAAACCAGGCTTGTTTACTGATGACTGGAACGGTCTGAAAAAGTCCTGAACGTGTGATAGAAAAAAATATATTGACGATTCAAAAGTACTTAATTATTAAGTTTATTTGAATAAAGCCATTTTGACTTTGACTTTGTATTTTCTTTACTATTTTAGTGTAAACAAAAAACACCACGTTAAAAGCAGTAAAACACTCGTTCAACTAAACTTACTACATAACAGTTATCATCTAAAAGTAGCTGTTGCATAATAAACTTCTTTATTAGTTTATATTTTTATATCCCTTCTGACCTATTTTACTATCCTAGTTTTGTTGCAGGTTGTAATTAAGACTACATTGTTACAGGAAACGAACTAAGGACTTTTGCTATTCAGACTAGCTTTGAACAAAGTTTTGAGGTACCTAAGATTAGTTCAAAAAGCTCCCACAGGAATGTCAGTCGTAAAGACAGGAAGTACAGCCGAGAGACAAGTTGTAATTAAAAAAGACAGTTGAACTGAATAAATTTTTTTATGGACTAAATCGCTTAAAAATTTCTCTCATACTTTTTGATACACACGAGTAAAGTTACTAAAGTAGATGGTGTTTTCTAGATTTCAAAATTCAAAAGAGTACCTATAATCCTTACTAATATGATAAATGCGAAAGTCCGTTTGTTTGTTTGTTTGTTACGCCTTCACGTCGTAACTACTGAACCGATCATCATGAAATTTTGCATACACGTTGTCAGGAGTACATAGAAGGACATAGGGTACCTTTCATCCCGAAAAAAGTATAGTTCCCGAGGGATAGCAAAAAACCTTTCCACGCAGACGAAGTCGCGGGCGGCCGCTAGTGTTACAGTTAACATTGTTATGTATATTGCAATAAACTGTGGTCTGTCTGTGGTATATAGTACCAACAGTTTTTCTAAACGTAGGTAGAAAAACTGTTGGTATACAATAATAATGGTACAATGACTTCTATGTCATTGTACCATATTATTGTCTAAAAATACCATAATATCTAGCTTCACTTTGTCAAGGTAAAAGATTATTTTGTCTCCCAGATACAAATATAATTCAACCATACACTCGTCACTATTCATATAACTTTATCACTCCAATTTGCCAATAAAAGTTTTCCTTGAGGTTGTATATCTATTAAAAGATTTCTACAAATAAACGGGCAGGGCAGCCATCTTTTAGGTCATCGATCTGATTCTGTCATCCGGGTGTATATTCGTCTTTATATATCCGTCATCTTAAACCATCCACTACTGCTTCGAGAAACGTATCGAAATCCCTGCTTTATTATCAATAAAAAAATATAACACTCTATTGGAACTGTAAGATGGCAATGGGAAGTGATATAACAGAATATATTTAAGTGTTCTTCGTACGGAAATACATACCTAACTCCTTTAAATTCTCAAATTTATAATCAACTTTTTTGGACAGGATAAACAAACAAAATTATTCAATTAAAAACAACATTTGAAAATTAAAACAGCGTTTATTCAAAACTAAATGATATTGTAACCTTTAAAACAGAAAAAGCTCGATCTCACTTAGATAGAACATTATAATTAGTATTACTTGTTAAGCCGGCTCCACACTCGCGCGCGAACCGCGGCCGCGAATCACGGGCGCGGTTCGCGCATGAAAACGGTGCAAAAAATATTGCCCTCCAGACTCGCGCGTGAACCGCGGCCGCGAATCATGCCAACCTTAGTTCGCCACACAAGTTCTTTGACGCGGACCAAAAAACCGCCACCGGACGGGGAACGCCGCGAAGCGCGAACGCGAAGCCGCGAAGCCCATACGCGAAGCCGCGAAACCCTCGCGGTTCGCGGCCTTCGTGGGCTTTCGCGGCGCGAGTGTGGAGCCCTCTTTAAGCTGAGATCTGTCTCAGCTATAGTCTGCTATGTAATTAAACAAATAACAAAAGACGGACAGTTCCAATCCAACAAAGTTTCATTAACAGCCGCGGGTCATTGCCGATACCAACACGTTACTCGCATTTTGATCCCGAAAACTTTACCAAGAAAGTTACGAGCAAGTTTCGAACTGAGCGACCGTTCTAGAAATCGGACTATTTGGAATCTTAACGGTTGAGAATATTCTAATTTAAGTTTATTGTTACTACGTTTTACAATACCTTCAGCTAAAACTAATGACTAACTTATAACATTAAAAAGTTCGATTCGATATGCCTTTCGAGACAACTTAAGCAATAAGTGTCTGTATAAATGTTAAACTTATTTAGATTTAGATATTCAGAAGTAAATAAAGGGTCCATATGTAAATGCATAAGATTTTAAGTCATAATACACTATGCTATGGCATTATTTGGCAGATTGATCAATCCGCATAACATTAATACCGAATAAATGTTTACGCATAAGTAATTTCATTCCACATAAATACTATTATCATAATGAAGACGCAGAAATTTTTATTGCATACCTTTATTACCAATAAAAATTACTAATTGACCGAGCGAGCACGAAGTGCGAGCGAATCGTCTCTGCTTCATCCCGGCTAAAATTCTTTCGTATGTCTGGCTGTCTGTTCCAACAGATTCTCGTGAAATTTTGTGAGCAGGTTTGAAAATTATATAGAATTTTTTGTCGAGCCAGTTTTTTGAAATTTTTCAAAATGACGAAGATATATGTTAAAAACCGGCCAAGTGCGTGTCGGGCCACGCGCCATAGGGTTCCGTAGTTACCTTATACCATACCATATTTAATACCACCTATAATTTTTCGTCTGTAAAAATAACTTTGTTTTTCACAGTGTTGGTATGAATGACAAAGTTATATTTTCGGTTTTGGAAAATGTGCTATATCTCAAAAACTAATTACTATATCTCGTTCAAACCAATTTTGGTTGAAAGTGTTTACTAAGATCTACAGCATATATTTTTTTTAGATTTTTCACTCTCTTATTTCAAAAGTTAAAGGGGGGGGGACACACATTTTACCACTTTGGCGGTGAATATCTTTCAAACGGTTGACTTTGAGAAAAAGTTGTCTTAGGAACCTCAATGTCATTTTTTAAGACCTATCTATAGACACCCAACACGTGTTGGTTTGAAGAAAAAAATTTTTTTCAGTTTCAGTTCCATGTATGGGGAATTAATCCCCTTAATCTTTGATTTTTCTTATTTTTGTATTAAATTCGTTAAGCGGTTAACAGAATACATCTACCTACCAAGTTTCAACTGTGTAGTCTTAATACTTTCGGAATAAAGTGGCTGTGACATACGGACAGACAGACAGACAGACAGACAGACAGACAGACAGACAGACAGACAGACAGACAGACATGACGAATCTATAAGGGTTCCGTTTTTTGCCATTTAGGCTACGGAACCCTAAAAACAGATTTCAGTCCGACTTTCCAGCTTTGCCTGTTCTCTTCTACAGGTCGCATTTCTCAACCGATTCTCGTGAAATTTTGTAAATAGGTTCTAAAAATGTATAGATTTTTTATGTCAAGCCAATTCTTTGATCTTTTCTAAAATGGTGGAGATATGTAAAAAAAATCATATTTCAGTCTGGCTTTCCGGCACTGTCTGTTCTCCTCTACAGGTCGCATTTCTCAACCGATTCTCGTGAAGTTTTGCGAGCAGGTTCAATATTAATATAAAAAATTTTTGTCATGCCAGTTATTTTAAATTTTTCAAAATGACGGAGAAATGTTAAAAAAACATATTTCAGTCCGGCTTTCCAGTTCTGTCTGTTTTCCTCTACAGGGGCCGTATTATGACCTCTTATTTCCTAGCAGTTTTCTGACTGGATATCAATCTATCTCTTTTATTCGCTATACAGTGAGAAAGAGATGTAACTATAGCAATTCATAAACCTGGCAAGTTTTAAGAGGTTGTAATCAGTGGCGTAACTATACCATCTGAGGCCCGTGGCAAATTCATCGACCGGGGCCCTCTCTTAAGTGTTCTGTGGGCCCTCCCATGTAAAAAGTGAGACGTTATAGTATCAGTTTTAACCGACTTCAAAAAAAGGAGGAGGTTCTTAAATCAACGGTTTTTTATGAATGTTTTACAATAACTTCGCCAGTTGTTAACGGATTTTATTAATTTATTTTTTATCTGAAGGAACATAGTTCAGGTGTGGTTCCTTACAATTTTTACAGTAAAATGGCGAGCAGCTTTTTCATAATTCTGAAAAATAACAATTATTAAGCTTACCATCGCACGAGTATTTACGGATTTTCAGGCATAACTTCTTTGTTTATGAACGATTTACAGGTGATTCTATTTTAGTTTGAAAGGGTATATGTTATAGTACCTACCCTTTCAAGCTAAAATAGAATCATGACATCTCTTGAGGTTATAATAACCTCCCATCCTTGGACAAATAGGATATGCTTAGTGATTGAGATATTGGTAGATTTATGACAATCTAAAACAAACCGAGCTAAGGTCTGCGACGTTCTGGACTAGACTTGAACTAAAAAGGCACAACGGAACTCCTTAAAAACAAACAGCCTGAATTTTGAAATTGAGTTATGGGCATTGTACCATTGAAAATATTATATAAGGTGATACCAAACCAAATGATGTTATGATATTGGAACAGGTGATAATGTTGCTAAAACTAAACAACTTTCTCCAAGGAACATAGGTCGAAAAACGATTTTTTTTTCGCCTTTCCACAGAAAGTCGGTCAGCTGACCAATACATTTTGTATGGAAGTAAGAAAATATTTTTTCGTTTTTCGACCTAAGTTCCTTGCAGAATGTTGTTTAGTTTTAGCAACACTATCACCTGTTTCAGTATCATCACATCATTTGGTTCCACCTTATAACTACTTAAACTTACATTATACTTAAAGTAAAAAAATATTAAAGTAGGTATACTCTTACATATCTACCACGAAAAAGTTAAAAATAGAAAATCTATAAAAAAAGAAAAATCTCATTCAAAAACCTGAAAATAAAAAAACAGCTTCAAAGTTTAATAAAACGCATATAAAATTTTAATAAAACACATCTAATGAATGTGGGTGGTGAGGCTTTTAGTCGGAGGGGGCTGGAAGACAACTTTTTAAATAATTATTTAAAAAGTTGTCTTCCAGCCCCCTCCGACTTCAATAGACGTGTTTTATTAAAATTGATAAGCGATTTGAATATTATTTCTTGCTTTTAAGAGGTATTTAACTTTGAAGCTGTTTTTGTCAATATTAAAGCTGTTTTTATTTTCAGAGTTTTAAAGTTTAGCACTTTCAGCACCCCTTTATTCATTTCCTAAGCACTGTTCACTCGACTTATCGTCAATAAATACATCATTCAAATAGGTACTCCTACCGACTGATTTTAGGCAACTATTTTTTCCTCCGTTTCCTTATTCCTCTTTTGTTTTTTGCTCCCACTTAAATACTTTCTAGAACATAGTCATATCTTTTTTCCACTACTAAAATAAACGATAAAACGAAAACTACGACGACTAAAAAACAATGTCAAACAAACAACCAATTCTCACAACAAACTTACTATGACTGTTGCGTAATGAATGGACCCTTTTTGGATACAGAGATTTAGAACAAGTGATTTTTAGCTACCCATTATATTAACAAAGGAATTTGACCATTGACCGACCATCTGTGCACTTTCATGTTTCAACTTTTTAGAGCCGCACGTCCATCTAGTCCTTTTTTTTGTTCTGAGGTATTTATGAGACAGTAAATATGCGAGCTTTTGGTTCCCAATTTCTCATCCCATGCATTCTTATTTCCGCTTTAAGTTTGTATTAGTTTGGCTAGGATAATGAACCCTATTGACAGTTTATTTTGCTAAATTTTGTAATACTTAAATGTTATGTTCCTCTTGTGGTCACGGCCTCTCGAGCCGACGGGGGCCCCTTCGGGCCAGGGGCCCGTGGCATTTTGCCCGCTCTGCCACCCTATAGTTACGCCACTGGTTGTAATACCCCCACAGGTCGCATTTCTCAACCGATTCATATGAAATTTCGTAAGTGGGTTTGAAAATTAAATAAATTATTTTTGTCGAGCCAGTTTTTCGAAATTTTTCAAAATGGGGGAGATATAAAAAAAACATATTTCAGTTCGGTTTTCTGACGCTGGCTGTTCTCCTCTACAGGTCGCATTTCTCAACTGATTCTCGTGAAATTTTGTGAGCCGGTTTGGAAATAATATAGTTTTTTTTTTGGTCGAGCCAGTTTTTTGAAATTTTTAAAATGGCGGAGATATAAATAAAAAAAAACACATTTCTGCCCGACTTTCCGGGTGTTTGTTCTCCTCTACAGGTCGCATTTTTCAACCGATTCTGGTGAAATTTTATGAGCAGGATCGATAATTATATATAACTGTTTAGTTAAGCCCAGTTTTTCCAAATTTATCTAAAAATATTCACCCATTTCGAAATATGATCAAAATTAGAAGCAGAATCTAGCTGCGAATAACTCACGTACTGTGTGCTTTCAAAACTTCATGGCGACATTTTATTTTTGTACAATTTGAGCCACTTTTTATCGCGAGGTCTACAGCTCACGGAGCCACTAGTCAAAACGTTTATCAGCATAACACCTTGTAGCATAAAGGTATGATTCCGATATCGGCAGCAAGCAGCAGTGCTGCCGCAGCAGTGCGCTCCAAGTTGAACCCTAATGTTATGATTTAAAGGCTCAATTTGAAGTTAGCGGAGAAATGTCGCGACTGCATAGCTATACGGTCGCGACACTTTTCCGGTCACTTCAACTTGAGCCGCCTTTCATAACATTACGGTTTAATTTCGAGTGTACTGCTGCGGCAGCACTGCTGCTTGCTGCCGAGATCAGAATCATACCTTAATGTACACTTACACGCCAGCAGGTCGGTTCTGACACTTTGCTGGTCGCTGCCGTGGCACGCTCGCTTCGCTCGCTCGGTTCGTGCGTTGCTGGATGCAATGGAACCTGACCTCTGCTGGTCGCTGCCGTGGCACGCTCGCTTCGCTCGCTCGGTTCGTGCGTTGCTGGTTGCAATGGAACCTGACCTCCTCTTCCCTCGCTACTTTCACTCGTCGTCGCACCTAATCGTCTGTTTACCAAAGGTCCTAACATAACTAGTCCATCAAATGTTTTTATAGTGCCAATCAAATTATGACTATGAATCTTATAGTAATAAATTATGCCAACTGTATATTATGCTAAATTACTATTATGCGTGTTTTCATGCGTTTAACATTTATGCTCACCAAGTTTATGCCAAATGAAATATGTCATTATGCGAAAACACTTTATGCCGTTCCTGTTACGCCAAATCATTATACGACAAAAAAAAATGTGCTTAATGGACCCCTCCCTGATTCCGTTTGATTTTGATACCCATTAAAAATCTAAATCAGTATAGGAGTGCAGTTATAAGAAAATAGCGTACTAAATTGAGTACTAAATCAACACAGTATATAAACATAAGAGTCGTCGCCATTAGCCGGATTGAAGAACTCAGTAACGGACGATTTACGTACAACATCCATTATAGTCCGAAGCGTTTAAATATTTGATGTATCTGTATTATTATCACATAGGCACGCACTCTTCGGCTTTTGACACCGTTTTGTGTTGCCGTACAAAGGACAAAATATTGTCAATGGAATACTAAAATACATCATAAAAAATTAATTCTGTCATCACATTATTCCAAAAATGCTACTTTTCCCACTATTTCGTTGTTAGCTCTCGCATAAGCATTGCCTGAAAATTTACAAACAAAACAAAACCCCTTTCACCCACAACTTTTATTACCTCGTCGACTCGTGTGTCGCAAAAGTTTTTGTGTACAGTGACGCCTAACCTAATTTAAATTTACATACTAAGCTGTTCTAGTCAGCAGTGCGAGGTGAAATGAGCGATTGCGCCGTGGCGTTGATTATATGGGATCATGGTACGGGGACTTAGGTGAGGCACTGCCATATTGGTTTTCAAGATAGGCGGGGAAAACTCAATTTCGGAAGAGAACGTGAGCGGTCTATGCAAATCTGCCGCGACAGAATTTATTCTAACTCTACCCAGTTTAATGTAAACGACTTTTGAAAGTAAATTGCTTTGGCCGCGCTGTTCACTATTTCATAAACGTGTTGGTTCTATTTTGTGACCGGTAATGTTGGTAATGTAATTTAACGTTTCCTTTCACCTTTCCTATTCTGTGTATAAATATTTGTTTTCATCCCATCTATTCGAAAAGGACGACTTGGTTCGCCTTTAAGTGCACCCAAAGGTGGTGTTTTCTACAAAAAACTTTTAGCGGGCAGTAATGAGTTTTTATTCCTCTTCAGTGCGCTGCAATAGTAGATTGTACTATAAGAGAGCAAAACAATATTTTTACGGCGAGGGCGTTTTTTGAATCCAGAGTGAAGTGAGGGATTCCAGAGTAATAGTTTAGTAGAATTCTGAACGTAGCGAGGGATTCAAAATACATCGCCCGAGCCAAAAATATATTTGCGCCCGAGTGATACACTCTACTTTTCATCACCCTCTATAAGAAAATAAAAGTCAGCTCATGTGACTATAGGGCCGTCGTACCAGCCAGTCTTTATTCAAACAATATTTGCATCCAATTTCATTGACGCTGTGCTAAGATGTTCCAAATTCAAAGTGTGCGGCAAAGATATTTGCGGCGCACTTATAAAGAGGAATAAAAACTCATTACTGCCCGCTAAAAGTTTCTTAGAGAAAACACCACCTTTGGATGCACTTAAAGGCGAACCAAGTCGTCCTTTTCGAATAGATGGGATGAAAATATCTTTGCCGCGCACTTTTTGAATTTGGGGAAGAGGATGCAATGCTTTCATAATTGCGAAAATGTCTCAAATATATACCTATTTAAGTTTTTAGTAGTTTTATTATAGATACTATTTAATTTCAATTTAGTTGTTAGTCTATGTTTTATTAAATAATAATATTAAAATAAAATATGAGGCGCCTTTTATTTTCACATAGAGGGTGATGAAAAGTAGAGTGTATCACTTTGGCGCAAATATATTTTTGGCTCAGGCGACGTACTTTGAATCCCTCGCTACGTTTAGGATTCTACTAAGTAATCCCTCGCGTATAGAATCCCTCACTTCGCTCTGGATTCAAAAAACCCCCCTCGCCGTAGAAATATGATTTTGCTCCCTTATGGTACAATCTACTATTCCTAAACATTAGCTGTTATATTAATAAGTTACATTTACTATTCATCATTTTGTACTTGTTCATTAAATGCCAAATAAACTTTAGGTATATTTTAAACTGACAAGCTGAAGTAATATAAAAAAATCTAAAAACAAAAAGCAAAATATTTTTTTTTTCTGAATCAATAAAATATTTTTCATGATTAGTACAGCAATTTAATACTGGAAAAATTAGCTTTGTAGTAGCACATACATATCAGTCAATCACACTACCAATGAAAAAACTGAACACATAACCATTATATTGAGGTGAAACTTCAAACTAACTAAAGTAACCAAATATCAATAACAAATCCTTGGCATTAATTAACGCTATAATTCGTGGGGCCCATTCAAATAACAATCGACGGGTATAACAGAAAGCAATAACTCCACTTAATGGTCCCTCAGAGGCATTAACATGCAGATTGTTGAGCCATTCCGGTACAAACCGCTTCAGACCGGCAACAATCCATTCGAACAGCCTGTAACTGGATTTTACCAACTCCACTGGGATCGAAATTAGTTGTCATTTAATTATTATCTCTTCTCCTCTCCACTATATTAATTTGTAAAATAATTTACATACAAGATTATACCACCAATCATTCAATCAACCAGACAAAGACCATTCTTCGTTGAGCCAAAAATAGTTTCTTGAAGTTATAATCTATTTCAAAATACGCGCATGTTAGTTATTGAGGTTAACTTTTAAGACATTCTGTTAAACAAGCATAGACTGTGTTTTGAAAACTGTACATTGCAAATTATATTTTATTGGGTTACGTATTGGTGTAGGTACTAAGTTACCCAATGATATGTTTTATAGCAATAGTTATCATATGCCAAGTGTGCTGTAATGTATTGTTTCTTCTTTAAGCTTTGCATGTTTCATGTGATTTTACAATTTTTAAGAAGATTACTTGGGTAGATAAAATATTAGAAGGTGATTGCACGTATTTATCACTATTTATGTCGTTAAAAAATAAAAATACTACCAACTATACAATTACTTATTAGGGGAGCTCGGTGGCGCAGTGGTTTAGCGCCTGGCCCAGCGATTGCGGAGGTTAAGCAACGTTCGCAAGGGTCGGTCATGGGATGGGTGACCAAAAATTTATTATCTCGAGCTCCTCCGTGCTTCGGAAGGCACGTTAAGCCGTTGGTCCCGGCTGCATTTGCAGTCGTTAACACACACCAATCCGCATTGGGCCCGCGTGGTGGGTTAATGGCCCGTCCTCCTTATCCACCCATAAGGAAGGCCTGTGCCCCAGCAGTGGGGACATTAAAATGGCTGTGATGATGATGATACAATTACTATAGGTGCGTACCTATTATATATTCTGTGATACTACTAATAATCTAGCAACTTTTTTCAATTCAGCAAAATTGCTCCGACATGTTTCGCATCAA
Organism: Agriphila geniculea; assembly: GCA_943789525.1. Classification (NCBI taxonomy): domain Eukaryota; kingdom Metazoa; phylum Arthropoda; class Insecta; order Lepidoptera; family Crambidae; genus Agriphila; species Agriphila geniculea. Next base: position 9,980,764 of record OX038883.1, read on the forward strand.
TTTTAGAACATGTTACAACTTTCGCGATGAAAATGTACTATTTTTATTACAATCAATACTAACTTTCCTCATAGCTAATTCCCTAAAATAATTATCTTTATTGAGTTTGTTTTTAAAACATACTTCTATAATTGAGGACGTATTTATTTAAATTTCACCACACAACCAAAATAATATGGTCTTATTACAATAAACGTGATATATTAAATAATTTAGTCACAAGTGTTTTTCTCCAGTCTTCGTAAAATATAAGGGAAAGAGAAAATGAAGGTCATTATCGCACTCGTTCATTCTACATAGCTGTGCGTGTTAGCCACCATTTTTGAATGCAGTATGCTTACGACGCAACATATTTCAAACTCCGCTTTCATTTTATTTCTCGTTCCTTTTCCAGAGTTGCTGAGTAGCATCATCAGGTGGCTGCTTTATTTCATACAGTTACGTAATCTCTTCTCATTATGCCTCTGCATTTTTATGTCGTTGCTGATGAATACTAATTTATGGAGGGCTTTAAATGTTTTCTGCTGTTTCAGCTTTTAACATGAATGTACGGCACTTGCCAAAATTCAAGGGAAATACCAATGTCATGGTAGCTCACATAAAAAAAGATATTGTTTGGATTGTAAAAGAAACCTTTGTTCTGGCGAACTGATTCATCATTATCGGCGTACTTTAGGGCCTTTAGGCTTGATTCAATAGTGTTTTATTATCACTAATTCAAATTAGACTAACTCAAATCACTTATTCAATTGGAGAGTCTTCTTAGATTCTAGGATTGAGCTACAAATTAAAACTATAGATGGCATTATAAACTTAAGTTATTATTATTTTCGTCATTATTACCATAAATAAAATATTCGTTACAGGTAACGAATATTTTATTTAAGTTAGAAGTACTATAATATTCCAATAAAGTTGTAACTGGGCATTGTTGCACTTGGAGTGCATCAAATCAATTCGTTCGGAGCACCGCACCGTTTAATTGGAAATTCAATTTCTAGACCAGCCTGTGATTGGGCATCCATAAAGAATCGTGCGAAAGTCCCAACTGGAACCCAAACACAGTAGGCAAAAAAAAATACTAGTCGAAATTCATTAAAAAAGTGTGTAACGTCTGTCTCCCAATGAGAAGTGTCGATATTTTCACTTACTACCAACTTTCTTTAAATTACAATAATAGTTATTTTCTTACAGCCAATTTTATTGCAGGTAGGTAGATGTATATACTTTACCCTTATAATAGTTATAAATGGTGGCTCAGCTTTTAAAAGTTGTCACTCTTCTTTTCTTTACAAACCTACTCAAACTATCTCACACCGTGTTCTTCACACTATTTCTCATCCACTCATCTATGTGAAATAGATCCAACAAAATTATTATATAAAACTCATTTGAGCTCATACTTATTTCAAAGGCTGTAAATTATGCATACCTACTGTTAATGTGAACAGATGAAGGAAGTAACGTTCCTCAATTAGAGTGTAACGGGCGACATTCAACATGTTAGTACCATAAACCGGCTCCAGATTACTAAACCTATTTGCTAATCTACATACTAGGCGACTTCAGACCGCAGCCCTACTAAAATTAGGATCATCGTTCAGCTGCGGTTTGGATATAGCAAGGTTCACTGAACAATTAGGTTTTGCTATATAAGAATTAAGAGGTGCGTATACTGTTAATATTTCTCAACTAGTTGAAAGTTATTTGCTCTCACAATTACTTATCCTATGTGTAGATAATTGATTAATTTCAATACCTACCTAATATTGTGATGGAAAATGAACTCACTTTAAACGCCGAGGTCAATTTTTACGTCTCTGTATGATTTCATATGTGTATTTACACAGGGAGAAAAATGCAGCCCCTGCCCTGTAGGAAAATATAGACGATTCAAAAGTACTTAATAATTAAGTTTATTTGAATAAAGCTTATTTGACTTTGACTTTGAGCTTCTTTGACATTCACAAGTGCTTGTAACAGCCTAGACTAAGTAAAATGTGTTTTGAATTTTAAATAATCCTTTGAGGCGTGCGTTACTACTTCTGGCCTGTATGTATTCGTAAGTATCCAACAGAATCAGATATTGATTATTAACATATTCAAAATAACAATCGAATAACGAACCTTCCGAAAAAATTCAAAAGTTTTAAGTAAACACAAAAAAGGAAACAATGTTCTTTTAGAAACGGTCACCTTATCAGCAAAACATTTTTACTAACTAATATAGTACCATGTCTTTTAATAATTTCAGACTACAGAACCTGAAACAAGCAAACTAGAACTGTTTGAATTGGCTTGGTTTGAAAAAACTTGGCACTCAATCTCCAATGTATACTTAAACAAAGATTGGACTAATCTTAAGCATCACAAAACCATTCTGAGATAATCAAAGTCAATTCTCTAATCTACATACAGTAACTGGGAACCACATATATTCTGCTTAATTTTCAGTCTAGGTCACAAACTGCAACCGTTAAGAGCGCTCACGATGCGGTTATGTTGATCGTTACTATGTGGGTCACAACAAACTTAGACTACCTTATTTAGATTTATGTGCCAGTTGGACTAAAATAGGTGTGAAATTTTCTGCTCTTATTTGGGATTATGCTATTTGTAAAAAGAAACACAGAACATAATAAAAGATGACGAAAAGCTACAGAATTATTTTGAGCTTGAAGTACCAAAATTATTAACAACTGGATTCTCTTGAACTGTTCAAGTATAGCTGCAGCAGCTTAGACTGCTGTTTCCATCAAAAATATTGGTGCAACCAATTCAGACAAACAGACGAAACAATATTCATAAAACAAATGAAAAGCTAAATGCTTCTCGAAATTTCTTCCTTCTGCTCTCCATTATTATAACAATAACAGCACATGCTTCTGAGACAGGTACAAGCGCGCCGGAAACTATTACTCGGTAATTTTTCTGTTTAAAATGCATAGTTTCATTATTTATTAAATTTTAGATTTTTTACATTTACGCTATTTAACACGACTGCCCAAAAAAACAGAGAGTGTAATATGTTCAGGGTTCATGTACGTTTGCATGTGTGTAAATTTCTTAATTCCACCATAACTTCTAAATAACTGAATAGATTTGAATGTATGAGGTATCGTTAGAATTCTTCCATTACCCCGAGTGATAGAGGCTATAGATTTAAAAAAAGGCAATATGGCTGTAGGACACCATTTTGTAATGTGAAAAATAAATGTTACTTCAATTATCATTCTTCACATAAACTTAACTTCATTAATCACGACTGCAATGATACTAGTCGTTGCAGTCGGGGGACGTCTTATTAAAAATTGTTCCATATAACGGTCCCCCGACTGCATTGATGACGTTTTTGGCAGTCGTGTTTTTTCTAGTATTATTCTAGTAAGTACCTATATCTATCGTTTCATTTATTATATTTATAAGGTCAACATCGGCAGATGAAGATATTCGTTTTTATATTCGGTATGTTTACAGAAATATATTTTTTCGCCATTACTGAATAGCGAGCAAAAGAATTTTGGCACTCAAGATGCTACTTGAGCACTACATTTTATTAATATTTACGGCAGTTGAGAAAAGTGGGCTAAAGATATGTGCCCAAGTTTAAAAATAGATGCTTTTAGATTATTTTAGACTACATTCACAGTCATCCGTCAACAATGGTAGATTCTGTTATGGAAAACCGTCATTAATGTAATGGATTTTTTAAGGAAGTTTACACTATGATCCATTTCGTCAGCACGATACTGTATACCTTTATACCACCAAGTAGAGTATTTTCTGATGTTATCAACACCAAAGTCCCGCACAGCATCATGACGTAAATATAGATTGAAAGGATGAAACTTGGACATTTATTTATTTACTGGACATCAAAAATACCTTTACCTACTAACAGAGTGACAGATTTACAAGTTTATTTCGGAAGAATGAATGATGATTATTTGACAATCAAACGTTCGTAAGTCTTCTGCTGTTTTATTTAATTAAATTTATTTGATAGCGGGGCAGAACACGTTATTTCTGTTTCCTTATTTTAATCTCAACATGCAATGTGAATTGGCAAACAAATATTGCACAGCGAAGCAGCTCAATGTCGATTTCGACAAGATTTCGTCCCAACGTGCCCTAAACCCATAAGCGCTTGTTAACCGCTTCTATGCTCGTATAATTCGGACTTCACTGCTTAACTTCCAGTCGAGCACACGGCACGATTGATGTCAGTTCTGTGAGCAGCACGGCTCACTGCTCACACAATATGACAACACTCACGCTCCATCGTGATGTGTCCAAACGAATGGGTTTTTCCGTTGATCTTAATTCCTAACGTTAGAAAGAACTGTGACCATCGAGAAATCAAAATTACAGGTGAATCGATTGGGCGAATTGCCACCTAATGTCACGTACTACAGAATAAATTATAGTATCCCAATATACCTCGTTTTTTATAAAAAACTTTTATAACTGTATGGATTTTATGTTTATTTCCAGGCATAATGTGCTTTAAGAATTTCGCTACTAAGGCATTTTGCGTTTTAGACGTGTCGTGCTCATGAGGTGTTTAATATTGGTTATGTCGTTTAAGTATGGTGGTGTTCTGGGATATAAGTCACTCGATACTATTTGAACGTCTAAAGTCAAACTCAAAGATGGCTTTATTCAAATAAACTTAATTTTAAGTACTTCTGAATCGTCCATATTTTCCTAATTTTCCTCACAACACAACCCCAAGTGCGTGTTAACTTCTTTGATCATTATGATCGAAGGTTAACTTCTGTTATGCAATTTGGATGTCACAGTTGAACTTCCAGCTCGACACACGTCACGATCTGTGTCAGTTCCGGGACCATGGCGGCCATTTCCCCCGCATGCGTCGGTGCCATTATCTCGGTTGACGCCAGGAAATAACCGGTGGACTGAGTGACGTCGTCTTTCGGAAATTTGAATTGGGGTTAGCTCTAGATTGGTCGGCTAGTATTGACTTTTGAACAGTTAAGCATTGTGTTGTTTATTTATTTATTTATTTTTATTTATTTATCGTTTTTGGACAGCTAACAGCTTATATACATACAGATAACAACAAATATGTATAACTAAAAGCTATTGACAAGCTACCACATGTAGAATTCAAAAGAGATTGATCATAAAGTAATTGTAGCCCAAAAGGGACAGGTGCGTAACAGTATAGTAACATTAAACTAAATTTTAAACAGTAACTTAATAACAGTCTTAATGCTGTTGAAAAATAAATCAATATTGGCGTCAGCGTTATTAATGGTGGAACAAGCTCTAATAAGGAAACTGTTATGCCTGTAGTTGGTGTGCATAGAAGGAATACTAAATGGCCTATATAAATCATTGCGGGGTGTTCTTGTAGGTATTTTAAAACGAATTTTATGAACTAGTTCCGGACAATCCACTGAACCTCTAATTAACTTAAGTAGAAATGTAACATCTGCAATATTACGTCTAACAGAAAGTGGTAACAAGTGAAATTTAGTACAACGGTCTTCATAAGATGTCTTAGGAGTTTTGAATTTGAAATTAAGGAACCGAGTAATTTTTTTCTGGATCTTCTCTATATCATTTAAGTATGTTACGTAACAGGGGTTCCAAATCTAGCTGGCATACTCGAGATGGCTGCGCACATAAGCACAATAAAGAATTTTGATGGTTTTCATGCGTTTGAAAGGCTTAGACAGACGCATAATAAACCCTAGTGAACGAGATGCCTTATTGATAGTATTGACAATATGTTTATCAAATAGCAGCTTAGAATCAAGGATGACTCCCAGGTCTTTAGCTTCCTGACAAATGGATAATTTTTCATTTTTGATACTGTAACTACTATTATGAAAGGAAGAAAAGAAAGTGGAGAATATCTATATACTTTGTCCCATAGCCCTGCCGTGCCATAGCACTTGCCGTTCCAAGATTTAGGCTTGCAAAAACTAGAGGTTCAGTTATGGGGAAATACATTGCCTTCATTAATAAAGTTCCACAACAAGTAATTGATCTTCCTTTGCAAGAATTTAAAAACCATGTTAAAAAGACGCTCATGGGTAAAGGTTAATATAAAGTAGACGAATATCTAAAAGATCAAAATGCGTGGAAATGATGTAACAATAACTTGCTGACTATAAGTACTTTGTTGGCAAAAATCCTGTCACCCTGTTGTAATTATCTGGTAACGATATATTTAGGTTAGTAAATATCGTTGCTGCTTATTGCTGTTAAAGCTGATAAGTTTCTTGCTCCCGTTCTTCTTGTCAGTTAAAAAAGTCTTGAACGGGTGGTAAGAAAATATGGACGATTCAAAAGTACTCAATAATTAAGTTTATTTGAAAAAAAACTATTTTTGACTTTGACATAAAGTTTTTTTTATTGTAGAAATCTACATTCATTTTGTTGTTTACAATTGGTTTCTGAGTGCCTGCTTCCATAATTGGTGCCCATAAGGCATAAACTCAAAAAAATGCAGATTTATTTCAAGCGTTTTAAAATGTTGTCCTCATTTTATTATCTTCACGTCCTCTTTTACAAAGATTTCGTTACTGTGCTTCGGTAAAAAAATAGAAGCCAACGTGTTTATACTTGCAAAACATAATGCAATAAGCGGCATTGTTGCTTTTAAACTTTTAATTTCAGTAGCAAGCAAAAGACTTTACAAAATCCGTTCGCCAACAGGAAAATACGCCTAGGATATTAAAAAATTCATATCAGGGTACATGAAAGGGATTCATAGCTCGGTCAACGCACTAGAACTTTGGAGGACCCTTTGCCTCTTAACCATAGTCTATACCAGTCTCAATTAGTGATGCTCGGCCGAGGGTGGAAATTCAAAGCACAATTGTGATCAAGAAGTTAAAGGACTCGGAGAGAAAATTTACTCCAATCGTTACTATTAAAGAAACAATGTGTCGAATTGTATTTAAAAAAAAATACAGATGATTTCCAATTATTACATTTTTTAAGACATATCTGCGCATCCTACTATTATGTTAATTGAATGGAATTAAAGTGAACCGCTGTGAACACAATGAAATTTTATCCCGAAGATACAAAAGTATTAGATATATTATTAATGACTCAAGATAAACCACTGTAAATAGTACTCAGTCAGATTAGCTAAATGCAGTGCTCACATTAAACTACGATCTGGCAATACCATGTTGACCACCTTCCAGTAATACGGACTCAATTCCTATCTAATCCCAGTTCCTGTTGAGATAACGGAAGGATCCCAGCTCACCCTCTTTATCCGGGAAATTTATTTTTAAAGTAACTCCAGAATGCTTTGTCTTTGCCGTAATGGAAATCGTTTAAAGAAGTATTCAATCGAGAACGAAAACTGTATTTATTGTCATTTAGCTACTGCTGTGCGTTTTTTGTGAAATTATGTTAGAGGCTTGACATATTTAAATTTAAAATAACACTGAAATATTTAGTACATTTTGTGAAGTGCAAAAATACGAGAGTGGATTGAAATGTTCGCGGCCTAGTCAAGGAAAGAAAAAAAAATCAGTACAAAAATATATTTATCAACCTCCACGACCGTTCACGTTTTCTTTTACTGTAGCGTGCGATGGGGTGGATGATGGTTATGTTCTCACTATGTACTTGTGAATCTTCTCTTTTTGCGTTAACCCTTTCTTATAGAGATATGATTATAACCGCACGGTTTTCAATTTTGTTAATTTTCCAGAAATACTGCGAACACTCGCACAAAAATAATCGTAAAATATGTTGCTTGAGCTAACACGTTTCAAAGTTTTCTCGTCGACTGTTGGAAGTCTAGAGCAGAATATGTGGGTCCTTTGAAAATTCAAGGATGGTCCCTTCCAATGTCAGGCCGCGATCTTTTCATACAATGACGAACTTAAGAATTATAAAGGAAAAAAAGATGACTCATATTTCCACACAAATCAAACTAAAATAAATAAATAAAATACCATTTGAAATCTGCATTTGAGCCTTCGCAGGACTTTATTGGGACCTATTTTTACCAATTCCGAAGTAAATTAATCGCACAATGAAAGATTTTTTTTTTTCAACTAAACATTTTCATTCAATTTTCATCCGTTACTTTTATCAAAAAATTCTTAACTATATTTACTAAAATAATAAATCATGTTACCGAAATCCAGCTTCGGTACACCGAAAACATTTTCCTAATACCCTGCATTAGAGTCAAACTCGATAAAACTTCATAGCTACGGCGTCACTCAATTTCTCGTCCAATAACTGTCAGATGAGCTCCCCCCTTATCCCCCCCTTCGGTAGTCTACAGCGGAAACTTACTATATTGGTCGTTCACCCCACACAGATTATGTAGATTCGAACATCGTGGGAGTAAAAGGTGAAGATTGTCTATGTTAAATGCAATTCGAGGTGCCGTGTTCTTTTTTTAATTGGGTTCAACTTTGTAAAGCCCACCGGTAACGATCAATTGCGATTGTCAATTTTTCCGCAATTGACGCCCATTGACGGAAAAATTGATCGTTTACGCGTGCAATTGAAGCGATTGTCAATTGCTCCAACAATGGAATGGAGTTACCGGCGGGCTTTAGACGTTGCAACCCAATTGTTCAACTCTTGAAAAGGTCAATCATATATGATACGTGATCCTGTGATAAGGATGAAAAAAATATCAGATACTGATTGTTAAGACAATAAAATTGCTGAGCATCTTTTCTAAATTAAAATACTGAAAAATTTACAAAGCATCTAAGAGAATGGAACTAATGTCATGTCCAGAAAACGTTGTTTGGACATTTTACATTCTCATTTATTAACACGAACAAATGATACTGAAAGAAATACAAGTTAAGTATATTTAATTTACGCTTGAGGGTAGACTCACGGGTAGCTTCAGTCCCCCGTGACCACGGCAGCTGCAAAGTTGCCGAAACGTCGGGAAAACCAAAAATCAAAACAAATACTAACTAATTACCAAAGTGCTTTCAATAAAACCGCGCTAGTATCCGTTAAAATTTGTTTTATTTCATATTTAATGTGGTGTAATTTTAAATTTTTACAAAAACAAGTGTAATGATAACATTAATTTTCAGTATCCACCATATAGAGTTCGAATAACTCAAAGCTCTTCAAGATCTCTTAACAATTGTTGTAAAATATTTTGTTATTTTATCCACTCGGAAAAAAGACAATTAAACGACGATCAAACGTGTGCGCTTATATTCTACTCTTTACATCATATTATTCGCAAAAAGTGTTCTTTCTTCTGTTTGTTATTTAAATATTTAAAAAAACACAATTTTAAAATTTAAATAGTTCCCGAAAATGCTCAGTGACTTCCACATCATGGTCGAACAAAGGTGTTTGTCGGTACCATTATTATTTTAGAGTGAATCCGGAAAACCGAGCGCTAAGTCACCCGTAAAACCGATAAGACCAAAGAAATTCCTTTGCACGTATTAGAGGCTAATCGAGCGGAAAGTTTAGAGTTGCGTCCTTTTATCTATCACCTGAAATGTCCTTTTTGCAATAGAGCAACGTATCAATGTACTTTACGATGTACTAGTACTTTTTACATCAAATTAAATGTACACGTTTGTTCAAACAGGTGAAATTATATGGACGAAGTCAACATCTCTTCATGATAATAGCGGAAACATATTGATTTCTATTTCTCATAGCTCCAATAACTTTTTTCAAGAAAGATAATTGTGCTAAAGATAATGATGAAAAAAACAACGAAAAACATTGAAAAAGTGCAGAAGTGAGGTTATTTTCCATACTCTTTAAACGTAAAGAAAAAGACAGAGACAAATGTTTTCGCATAACCGATCCTTAAGAAAAAGGTTTTAATTAAAATGTACTGTGGTTAATCATCTTAATATAAAAATAGCATTGTGAATGCAAAAAATCTAAAAAGTTAAAATTATATGACTGTTTCACCTTAATTGATTGTCTAGCATCTGCAAAGAAGCTGCTTTCGAATGTCGAAGTGATTCTCTTCACATTGGTGAGATGGCGCTGATCTTCAGCGGAAACGTAGAAAGTATTAGAAAAATTCGCCAAGTCCATTAGTGGCTCGGTAGCATAACTGGTAGTGCATTGGGCCGGAATCCTAAGGGTGCGGGTTCGAGTCCCGTCTGAGTTGCTGCGGGTGAGCCGATTTTTTCTAATATTTTCATTATATTAATCATCTTAATGTACTGTGGCTTATTTGTACTAAAATCTAATAACACGTAAAATTAAATTGTCATTTAACGTTGGTAATAGTATCGTATTTGCAAGTTCTATAACTTGCATAAGATTCCGGACATAAAAACGAGTTTTTTTTCCTCTAAATCTGGTTGTGGTAATAATTATCACCAAGTCTTGAACGGGTGATGTCGTGGTCTTGAGAAAAAAAAATCTTTCCACAAATCTTGATAAAACTAATGAGTTTTACACTCCAATGTCACGAAGATTAAGTCACGTTATTTGTTTAAAGAATAAGCTTCATTAGTTCCATCGGTTTTTCTGCCCTCCATAACTTTGTTATTACGTTAGGTTCATTATGGCAACGTTGTTTGATTCCGACTTGCTTCATTTAGTTAGTTGTTGTTCGCCGAGGCGAAGTTTAAAGTCCCCTACTTAAACTTCGTCTTGTTCTTTCGTATCGTTAAAATCACATCAGAATTCACTTTGTTTAGTGCTTAAAGGAAATTGATTGATTCTATGTATTATAGAAGATGTTACAGCATTAGAAGGCGTAACAACCAAATGTTTATATCACTTACTTACCTACCCTAACTTTAGAATTATAATAAATAGAATATTTAAAATATAATATAATTATATATTACTAGAGAATCTCTTTAGCTTGTCGTATGTTTTTTTTGCTACAAATTTACGTTTTCTATATCGGGTCATTTTGAATTTACCATCCAAATTTTAAGGATGTGTCCAGTCCATGAAACTAAACAAATTTCTTTAAGAAACATGTGTCAAATTTCGCCAGAAAATTTTGGTTATCCCATACTAAAATGATAACGTGATCTCTTTGATTTGTATGGAAAGTCGATTTTTATTTTACATGTTTGACCATGTGTTCCTTAGAGAAAGTTGTTCAGTTTCATGGACTGAACACATCCTAAAAATTTGGATGGTAAGTTTGAAATGACCCTGTATAAAAATATGACCCCCGCAAACCATGTTTTCCTATCATGGACCCTTAAGCAAGTTATTCACTCGTGAAAGCTGATGTTAAAACGCACTCAACTGAAAATAAAGAAAACAAAGGAACAACGCTGCAAATACCTCAAATTTTAATATTTCTAAAGATTATTAAATATAGGTTATACTCATCGTCACAACCTCCTTCAAAATACTTTTGGAAGAAACTTTTGCCTCAGGAGTTCAGCGGAGTTTGGAATATTCGTGTGATTTAACTGAATCCCACTTTACCGATAGGTATGTATAAGGTACCTACTTGAAATTCTTGTTGTTATGATTAAACTTTATACCAATACCTTGGATAACAGATATTAAACTTTGTTTCTGTGTTCCCTACGTCGATACTTAACTGGCTGCTATTTTAAGTAACTACTCTTATTAAGATAATTATATTAATAGAAAAATATTAGAAGAAATCGACTTACCCTTAGCAGCTCAGACGGGACTCGAACCCGCACCATTGGGATTTCGGCCCAATGCACTGACCAATTGGTCAAGTCGCTAGTGGGAGCGGCGAAATTTTCTAGTACTTTTTACGTTCACGCTGTAAGCCAGCGTTATTCCATCAATGTGAAGAATTACCTTCGACATTCGAATGCAACACCATTACAGATGTCAGACAATCGATTAAAATGAAATAGCTATATAATTTTTGAATTTTTAGATGTTAGGCATTCACAATGCTATTTTTACATTAAGGTTATTATTTTAATAGAAAACATAATTGGTCAGTGCATTGGGTTCGAGTCCCGTCTGAGCTGCTACGGGTGAGTCGATTTTTTCTAGTATTTTTTCTATTAAAATAAAATAAAATAGCATTGTGAATGCCTAAAATCTAAAAATTCAATAACTACTCATAGACAGAGAATATGCTTTTCAAAACACTTTTCATTAAACTCATTTACTGAAAATATTGGCAATCTTCAAAATCCTTTCAGGATTATCGGTAACCAATATTTTTCTTTTATAAAGATTAATTAGGAAAAATATAATTGATCAATGCTTGTTTTTAGGAGTTAAATATAAGATTAAATAGTTATTAACATTATAAATCAAATACGCAAATCAAGTATCTACCTATTTATTTAATTTCAAAAATATTTTGACGATCTTTACCTAAAAAATAAATTGGTGTAATAATTTAACAAATATTGTAATTTAAAATTGCCCATGTATGTTTAAAATGTCATTTATTATGTTACAAAATTCAATTATTTTGAACTTTTAAAACACAACGTGTTATTACAAATACAAAAGCGGAATCTGTGACGACAAATCTTAATTTAAATCCTTTTATATACAGCCAAAAATATTTATGAAATGTATTCGTGTTAGAATTTTAACGAGCAGAGAAGTTCCCGAGCCATAAATTAGCATTTATACTTCACGCGAATTACTGAAAAATAACTTAAAAACTGTTTTGATGAGAGCTATGTTAGTCATTGAATTCTGTAATAGCCGTGTAAAAGCACAGAATACATAATAGTACTAACGTGTAAAAGGTCAGGTGTGGTCAAGGGCGGACGGTCACGACTGACCGTGACTCAAACTGCCAAAATATCAACCTACGCTTGCGTAGCTAACCGCATAATACTGAACACTGTTAGTTAATTGAGAAAACTGTAGCATTAAGGGGCCATAATAGGAAAACAAGGTTTGCGCGAGCCATATTTTTATATAGAAAACATAAAGTTGTAGCCACAAAAAAAACATACGACAAGCTAAAGAGATTATCTAGTTGCTACAAGAATTAAATTGCGTATAAACCTCACAGATGATTGTAAAACAAAATAAGAATATAATCAAAAGTGCTTGTCGCGGGTCATATTTTTGGCGTAAATAATAGCAGAAACGTATTGAATTTTACATCAAAATACACTTTAACGTACTGTGCAGTTGCTCCAATAACTTTTTTTTAAGAAAGATAATTGTGCTAAAGTATATGAAGAAAAAACAACGAAAAACATCAAAAAAGTGCAGAAGTGAGGTTATTTTCCATACTATTTACACACAAAGAAAAAGACAGAGACAAATGATTTTGCATAACGGAGCCTTAAATGAATATTTTGCGTTAATTAACATTGCAAACTAAAAATCAAAATAAGCAATACGGTTTAGAAACTATTTAACCTGGCATGGCGTAATGGGGGTTGGGTCAAACTACCCGCTTTTTTAGGGTTCCGTACCCAAAGGGTAAGAACGGGACCTTATTACTAAGACTCCGTTGTCTGTCTGTCTGTCTGTCACCAGGCTGTATCTCATGAACCGTGATAGCTAGACGGTCGAAATTTTCACAGATTATGTATTTCTATTGCCGCTATAACAACAAATACTAAAAACATAATAAAATAAATAATTAAGGGGGCTCTCATACAACAAACGTGATTTTTTTGCCGTTTTTTGGTACGGAACCCTTCGTGCGCGAGTCCGACTCGCACTTGGCCGGGTTTTTTTTTCCTACAGCTTAAAACAAAACATGTTACATTGCCGTTCTTCTCAATAGTTGTACTTTTTTAATTTATTTGACAAGAAATCAGTCGACCAGTAACTTTAAATTAACCCCGCATTCCGTGTAATATTTTTGCGTTATCGTGAAAATGTCGCGTTTTAAATGAAATTTATTTATTTTCGGAAATATTTAACTTATGATATTTTTTTCACAGATATGTGAGTTAAGTTCCTCTATAGTGCAATTCAAGACATAATCACTGCATAAGTCACTTCCTGCTGTCTGTCCCTATATCTTTAAAACTACGCAACGGATTTTGATGCAGTTTTTTTAATAGATAGAGTGATTCAAGAGGAAGGTTCATATGTATAACACATGGTGTCAAATTCCACACTACACCGAACCGAAGCAAAGCGAGAGCGGGTCGCTAGTAACTGATAAACACATTCTAAGTGAGATTAGGGAGTAAAAATCAATTTGGGTAATTTTATAAGATCCCTTTAAACATAGGTATTTATAGGTTCTGCGTTCAATTATTATTTAATTCGTAGTTAAATAGCCGTTAAATGATAGGCAAATTAAATTATTTTTCTAAAGCAATTCTGAAACATCTTAAAAAAGAGTATTCGGGTAATTATGACCCATCTCCGACTTATTTGACCTATTTTGAACCCCATCACGCCGGGTTAAAAACTATGTGCCAATGTCAGCTATTGGTGATATTGCTATTATTAAATTATTATCGATATGACACCAAGCATAGGTAAGGACTTTGAAACGTCACAAATATTTAAAATAACTGATTAAGAAAAAGAGACGCAAAACAAAATAGAAAAAAGTGTTGGATGATTCGTCAAACGAACCAGCACATGGCAGTTCATTTGAAAAAGGTTTATATTTGTATAACTTGGTAGTAAATCTTGCCTGTATTTAATTCTGTTCTACTTATTTGTACAGGCTTTTATTTGTAAAGGTTCTCTAAGGCCAGAGCATTGGCCTTAGATGAGAAGTAAATATTTTCCATCTAAATTAATGTTTATGCTCAACTCTACTATCGAATAGAAGCACATTTCAATATTCGTTTCGGTTTAATTTTCTAACAGCTGTGTATTTTCTGAAGTAAAATACTGTGTGTGTAGTTTATTAAGGTTGTTACGAAAAGTTTAACACTCCAGTAGGCGCGCCTCTGTTTGGGACGTTAGTGCGCGCGCGCTCTACGTATGTAGAACATTTTAATCTCAGGGTTTATAAGGGAAATTTTATAAATCCAAATACAAATTGTATGTCATATTCAAAAGGGTTTTATTAAGAAAGTAATTAACATAAAAATAATCATTTTATTAATAATAGGAAGTTAAAATAAGACTTCTTGTAAATATTAGGAATAAAATGAAAATTTTAGGATTTTAACAGTCGAATGTTCATATTATTTATTCACTTATATTATCTACCTCCAAACCAGCATTTTGAGTATAGCCGGGACATAGACATTAATTAAAACACTACGATGGTGTGCCGGGCCTGATGAGGCAGCATCACCAGGACCACATGATGCGTGTCACCACGGTCCCGTAGGTCCTGTGTGTTAGTGCGGGATGTAGTAGGGGATTTAGTGAGTAGTGCTCCAGCGAGTCCCACATACCTCCAGGATGCGTAAACGCATTCCCCCTACTATAAAAAGGCACTACGATGGTACGTATAGACAGACAGACAATAATTTTCAACCATCTTGAAATTCTAGCTACCGCACTCCGTGAATCCATTATTCTAAAAAGAAATAGTCACTCTGGTTACTAATAACCTTAAACTTATTAATACATCTCATAGCAACATAAAAAAATACAACAAATATACTTTACAAGAAACAAACGTCGGCGGCAACTCACGAGAAAAATGTAACGCGAGTGGTCGCGTGCTCTACAGTCGTAGAAATTCACTTTTGGCGGGAAATTTTTCTCACACACGGTTGCGACCGCCACCACAAGGACACTAATAATGTTTATTAGTTAATGATAGAGGAATACTGTGAGTGTGCGCGTGAGTTCACTTAAAGTGGCGTTCAAATTCAAAAAAATGTATGTGCGTTCTACAGTCGTAGAACGCGCGACTACTGGAGTGTTAATGCGATACACGCAGCAGCGTCCGTGCTTCGTTTTGATTGTTTCCTATTACAAATCACTTTCGTATGCGATATTGCGAAGTGATTGCGTGAGTTTGACAGTTTCTCTCTAGCGTATCCGACATCGTTCATTCAGTACTCTATGGGCTACGATAGCCATATTCAAAATGTTTGTTATAACTACAACCAACGAACTGCGGACGACTATCGTGGCCAAGTGACTGCGTTACGCAATTGCGTACGTTATTTTCGTAATAGGCCCCCAGGTCTTTCAGTAATAAAAGTAACATAAAATAAGTAAAAAAAGTAATATAAATTTAACTTAACTTCTTAACTTCCGCCCACAGTTTTATCCGTGTGGATTTTCACATCACCTGAGAATTTCCAAATATATCATGTCCAGTAATTTGAGTCGTGTTATAATGATTTATATAGAGAGCTTATCAGGATATTCTATATTTTAAGTGTACTAAGTTAAACTGAACTAAATTTCAACGACCAAACAAAAGACCATGTTACGCAGCAAATCCATTTACTAATTCTTCTAAACTACTAAACCATTCTCGTCTACTAATATTTACTAACCAAACAAAAACGCTTTGCCATCCAGACTAAGATACTGGTTTCATTCTACTAGCTTTTCTCGATTATTATATCATCAATATCCAACATCCAACATCTGGTCAATATCTTAACCAACATTTTAGATTACCCGACAGCTACGAGCAACTGTTTACGTTTCTATACCCTATATAACTTTTCATCTAATTTCAGGGAAAGACAAACTGAAGCTAATAGCAGGTGCGCTACAATTTAAACGCTAAGCCGTTAGGATAACGTTTAAACTGCAATGGTTAACGTAAGCTGCAGTTTTTGCTTTAGCCATTAATCTCGCAGATCCTGAGTTGTGTTACAATTAACGCTCGTGCACATGCTCCTCGCTAGCTTCGTTAAACTAAAGCTCACGTTAAGTTAAACGCAGCAGTTTTATTATTTATCAATAAGTTTGCCTTAACCTTGTTGCTTTAGCGCTATCGCACAAGTCTTCGTGTGCGCGCTTCCATATAAACCCGTGGACTTGATGTGAGAGACAAAACAGTTGCTGGGCGACTAAGTTGCCCGTGTGCGATAGCGCTTAGAAGGTCTTATGTTTGCCAATTTGAAGTTACATTCTCACTGTCTGGGATATGGTAGATTTTATGACATGAAAGCAACTTTCAAAATCTTAGTGTTACCTATTCAAAATGGGGCTGCTGCTTATACTGCATCTCCTACATTATTTGACAGCATCTTAATATTTGTAACCTTAATCTTGTTTACATTTTTGTAGGCACTTATTTAATATTTCAAAATATATCTCTAAAAATAATATTAAAGTCAACACACAGCACACACGTCCTCGATCTACGTCTTTCAGTCAATCGGCTCGTTCACACGTCTATGCGTTCCATTTCACTCTTCCATTTTTCACATATGTGCTTTTCCGATATTTCGTCTTAGAGTGTGAGCTGCAAATTCGCTCTTATAAACAGATAACACCGTGTTTCTGCGGCAGTGCGAGTAATAAACAAAACAAGCAACTGTTTAAACTCCAGTAACACGCCGCTTTACATATCCGGGGTGCAGGGTTGTCACAGATCGTAGCTCATCCGTCGGACGTGACTACAAATTGGTTTGTTCGTTAGTGGTTGTTGCGAGAAGATACATTTGTCAACTAATGAGAAAACTGTTAGGGCTAATACTTCACACCTTCACAGTATTTTGTACACAAACTCACTACTTTTAATTTGACGTAAATATTATAAAATTAAAATAGGCCTCAATTGAGATCTTGAATTTCACATTCTACCTACAGGATCGCAGTGTTCGGTTTCCATTGTTCCGTAGTTCATTTAAGTGATTTTATTACCCATCTAACATAAGTTAGAGGTCACCCGAAATGTAATTAACTTAAATGGATTGT
This sequence comes from Agriphila geniculea, assembly GCA_943789525.1. Taxonomy (NCBI): domain Eukaryota; kingdom Metazoa; phylum Arthropoda; class Insecta; order Lepidoptera; family Crambidae; genus Agriphila; species Agriphila geniculea. The sequence goes on from OX038883.1 coordinate 9,998,485, forward strand.
TCTATTGATGGTTTGGATAATCCGACACCGATAAATTAACTTTAAAATATACACGTTCCTCAATCTACTCCCATCTATCATTAATCTAATTAGCTTCCAACAAAATCTAACATTTCCAGTAGGTATTTCCTTCCCGTTTGCTTTCTCATATAATATGATTAATTGACAGCCCTAGTCAGGGAACTCCAACCCGCGCAATTCGACTCGACTTATAATTAATAGCAGCGTGTGTACAGAAAGTTGAGCACCCATGCCGTGAGGATTGTTTCCGCTGTTCGCGTGAAATTCTGTTTGAAAGCACTTTGTGAAAAGGTTGCTATTGAATGAAGCTGGTTGTTAAAACTATTGTTGTAACTTGTGGGTTGCATTATACAGGTATTATCAGCGAACTAAATTCTAGGTATTACGATATGAGTAAGCGTAACCGCTCAAGGGCGACTTTTTGTAGCTGCGATAATCGCGGCGTTAAGCGCGGCGATAATCGCCCGCGAAATGACACGACAAAGGTTTTACTTAGCCAGCGACAAAAATGCGCCGCGATTATCGCAGCTACAAAAAGTAGCTCGTGGGTGTTTACGTATAGAACTCGGTATGTTCTATTATCAGCGACAAAAAATCGGGACGCGTTTACGTAAGAAATATTCAAACGAACAAACGACAGTTTCGCTGGATTATCTTATATTCTAGTATCGCATATTCCAAATATCCAAAACTACATCAAAGTTTGCGATAACCAGGTTTTCAATTGAAAATACATAGTTAAATAGGTACAGCACTTAAGAATTAGTTTTAAATATTTTCTTCATATACTTATTCAATACTTTTAGACGTACGTGGACTTGAGTGGTTACAAAATTAAATTGTAACCACTCAAGTCCACGTAAAAGATAAAAACCCACAGAAAGCTGCAGATCGCATACAATCTGATCTTAATTCGCTTGCCAGGTGGTGTCACGATGCAGGACTGGTACTTAATGCCGATAAAACAAAGATGCTGCATGTTAAAACACCATACTTAAAATATTCTCCATACAAAAACATCACTGCGCATGACCACAGTTGTATGCATAGTAGAAGTAACATCAACCAGTGTGATTGTCCTGACATACAAAACGTCACCACTCAGACTTACCTCGGATTAATGATAGATAGCAAGTTGAATTGGGGTGCTCATGCTCATATAGAAATCGTATGCAATAAACTCAGACAATTCCTTGCGAATATCATTATCCTCAAAAATCGAATTCCGTTTAAAATTAAGATGATGCTGTATAACTCACTGGCTGAATCTTATATTCAGTATGGCTTAAGCAGCTTTGGTCGTACTTATAACTCTTATATTAATCAAATATTTAAACTACAGAAAAAATCTTACGAACTATTGTGTCAGCAAAAATTAAGCAGCAGTTTTATTACGACGATGATGGTCTTTTCAAATATTGTAAAGTTATACCGATCCAATCTCGGATCAAGTACGCCCTAATTAAAGAAAATTATTTTGACACAAAATATCAAAATAAAGTGGCACGTTCTGTATGCACGCGATCCGCCGCTCGGAATCAGCTGAGTACGATGAGCCGAGCGAAGACGAACAATATCTGCGGCGAGCGCACCACAGCTTACCAGCACGCGTAGCATGACCAACATCGAGATAAGATTCGACTCAGAGAACAATGGCTTGTCTACACCGAAATGTCACGTTTGTCGGGTTGAGATCGAGATACTCATGCTCGCATTTACAACTAGTAGACTCGTATTGTTCTTTGTCGTGGCCTATGTCAAAAGTCGACAAACACGAGCTTTTCTCTTCAACTGACATTAATTTGACAGTTGAATCAGAGAAACTTGTCTACCACCCTTTGAGTAGTCGAGAAGGTCGAGAGAGAATCACAGACTAATAAGAAGATTCGGAATAGTTTTCTACGTATTTTATTTTGTGAGAATCTAAATTTCGCAATAAAAATAAATCTAAATTATCCGTGCTTATATTTTATTCCTTAAAAACTTAAATTAAAATTATTTTCATACGTTGATTTTAATATATCGTAATTTTCTCGTCATTTTACACAGATTACTATATTAACAATTTCGTTAGTAGTCTGTGTTATCTTTTCAAAATACTCTCAATAAAAGAAAGGCAAACGAATTTATATCCATACAGCTATATTTAATTAGTTTTAAGAGTTTAGCGTTGTGAAATCTATAGAAAGGAACGGTGCTTTATGAGAAACAAAGTAATTATTTTCTATTGGCAATATTATTCTTCTCGAACTCGAGAGAGCTTGTCTACGGAAGAGAACGCTTTCTTGAGTGCCTCTTTATCTTAGAACTTATAAAAAAAATGAGAATCATGTTTAAACTAAATTATTTCGGATCAAGTTAGATAATTTTGACGTTTATTGGTGTTGAAATAAAAAGATTACCTTTAAAATTCACTTTTTTTATTAAAAGACATTAAAAGGTTTCGAAATTCTGAGAACGAGTCCCACCTGTCTGTCAAACTGTGCTCAGCAATCGAGAAGGTCGAGACGACAAGTCTTCGTAGACAAGAGTCTCGTTTGCTCATGCTACGCGTGCTGGTTCCTCGATTGATTAATGAACTACCTACTGAATTGCGGAATATCATCAACGCACAAAATATTAAAGTTAAACTAAAAAGTCACTTTTTAAAATAATTAAATGTCTTGTGTTTTAAATGTAACACGTAATTTAGGTAAATAAATTATTACTTTAGTTAGTTAACGGATAAATTGTATGTGTTGTAATATTGTAACATTATTTCTTTATTGTTATATTTTTATGCTTTTAATAAAGTAAGTATCGACTCTGTAGGCTCTAATAGCACTCACTATAAACCTCAGTGGTTTACGTTGTGCTTTTAAATTTGTTTTTCTATGTATTTATGTTTAAACTGATAAATAAATTAAAAAAATAATAATAATAATAATTTTAGTTTGTCTGAATTTTTTTAAAAAATATCAATCCAATTAATAACGTTACCCACCACAATAAGAAATCATTCGCTTAATCGCATACCTAATTCCCAATACATTATTTCTATTTATGGAATAATAACATCTAAACAAGCTCATTACAATCGTTACGCCCACATGATTCGAAACCCGCAAACAAACGAATGGTTCACTAAATCCCCAAAGGAGACCATGTATTAACACCCAGACAAAGATCTGAGTGACCCCTATTTATTGCGGTTCAGTAATTAACATACGAAATCTGCTTAACTGATTCAAATATTGTGATCCTCTTATATGATCAGAAATATGTGCAAGATACCGTAAAATACCCTAGCGAACATTTTTAAGGATGATTCTAACCCTTACAATAAGCAACTTCCTCTTTGTAACCACTTGTCGCAACTGCATAGTTGTCGAAATTTTGATTTTTCCTTGACAAGCAATGTCAACAACAACTCGATAATATCGCGGGTAAACACAGTTGTACATTGTGGGTTTATAAAATTTTGATATTTTAATAAATTTTCTGTAAATTTAGGTTCTATGCAACTAAGACAGTCTCTAGGCCGAATACTCAAACGCTACTTAACTTTGAGCGGCTCTCGAACAGCATGCTGTCTTTTATCTTTGACATTTAATGTGGCAGGACGACGTTTGAGAGCCCCTCAAAGTTAATTAGCGTTTGAGTATTCGGCCATCTGTGTTTTAGAAAAATAAAAAACACTCAATTTTTCATGAATTTTGCGACGGAAAGGCTCACTTCAGATAGATTCAGAATCATGTGGGCTATGCCCTAAAATTTTTCCGTAGGGAGCACCTTAGCGAAAACTTTTAGGGCATAGCCGACTAGTAGTAGTAACAATAGCAATACTAGCAAGTAATGCCCTGTATAATCAAATGAAGAGAATGTCTGACGACGAATCTGATATTGTATTGGTTTCAGGACAGGGTAAAGGACAGGAAAAAGGAAATTGAAAGACCTAAAGAGGACACAAATCTAGTTATAGTACGAGTGTTTTATAGATACAGACGTAGTTTAATAGAATTTAATGTGCTGACGCAACTAAAATGTGGCCGTGGAGCAAATGCGTTTCTGACAGATTTTACAAAGTTCCTAAGTTCGTTAAGACAATTGAATAATAGTAGATTGTATTACAAGGGGCAAAATAATATTTTTACGGCGAGGGCGCTATTTTGAATCCAGAGCGCAGTGACGGATTCTAAAGTAGAATCCTGATCGCAGCGAGGGATTCAATATACGAGCTAAAAATAATTTTGCTGCCGAGTGATACACTCTACTTTTCATCCCCGTCTATGAGAAAATAGTGGATTGTATAACATTCGTTGCATCTGTTTTAATACTTTCTGGTGTTAAAATAATACTGTCGCTACTTGTAGAACTCATTTTTCTCAATTATTTGTAGTTTAAATTGCACTGCAAATATCACAAAACACTGTGTAACTTTGAGAGTTTTTCAGATATTTATTTTTTTAATTCTTTTTTCGCGGCACGTCCAATCACCTATACGGCCAGTGACTTTTTCATACAATATTTTTGTGCGATCTCCTTGGTCACGGAGCACTAAGAAACGATGTTTATATTCGAAATTCAAATCTTATTACTGAAGTGTCTTGAAGAAAAGATTTCCCACAGAACAAAATTTACTGCTCGCACTTACCGAAGAGATGGGATAAAAAGTATATTATCTATTAACCGGAAAAGAAAAAAAGTATCGAAAATAAAAATAAAATTGATTTAATTTTCCAACTATTAAGCACGTAAGTGTTTAAAGTCCATACTCTAACTCAGACATTATCTTTAAATATACCTAACTTATCTAGTGAATTTGTTTAGGTCCCTCATCCAAAAAGGGTTCCTAAGCTGTTCAGTTAATTATAGAATTTGCTGGGACACCTGCCCTTTATAATTACCTTCATCGTTGGGTGCGAATTATCTGGAGTTTAGATTGTAATTTGTCCCAACGCAAATTCAAACACTATCGCAAGAAATAGTAAACTAATTGAAGTAGATGACTACGCTTATTTTAGAACAATAAAGGCCATTGTTGTTTTATTAGTTTTGAACGCTATGTATCTTTGGATACCTGATATTTCTCTCTTTAATAGCTTAAGTACACTTATCTATTTAATTTAATGTCACTAGCCGACTACAGCATAGAATTCCGTGTTGTTTAGAGCTTTTAGAGAAATTAGTTCCTCCAAGCTTATTAGAGGTAGATAATACGTGATCTAAAATAAATGCTTCGTTGGTTGGTCTTGAAGAGTTTCACTAGCTTTATTTTAACATAAGTACTTTAATCACCAGTCCAGACTCTTTTTTTATGTTTGTATCATTTTTAGTATGTGGCTGTTTTGTTCTGTTTCGTAGATTTCGGCGGTTTTTGACACTCACTGATATAATTATATTATTAATAATTTATTTTATATTCGGAAACGGCCGGCCGGCCGCTCGGCACGAAGCTTCCAAATGCTCGATTGAGCGGTAACTTGCATTAAAGGTCACGTTGGCTCGCAAGGCAAACTACCTCGAGCCTCAGCCTCGCGATGTGGATACACGGCATAAGGATTTTATACAGGTCATTCTAAACTTACCATCCAAATTTCAAAGTTGTGTCAGTCCATCAAACTGTTCTCCAATAAAAATATCTGTTTTTGCCACAACATTTTGGTCATTTTCGAAATTGATCTCATGATCTCTTTGATTTGTATGCAAAGTCGTTTTTTACATATTTGGCCCTGTGTCCCATAGAGAAAGTTGTTCAGTTTCATGGACTGAACACATCCTTGTGGATGGTAAGTTTAGAATGACCCTGAATTTTGTACATGCTTGATATAAGCGTAGACGTACCTCTTTCACAGAACGCCCCCTCATAATCGCCGTCGCGGCACTCGCAGATGGGCCCGTCATCAGTGCTGATGCACACGCCGCCGTGCTGGCACGGGTCTCGCCGCTCGCAGGCGTCGCCACTTGCGTTGCTAATGCGCGCCGACTGAAACAAAACACGAATGCTCAGAATATCAAACCAAAACCCGCATATGGCCCCAATGAGGCAAGTTCCCAACTAGCAAACTAGCGCAAATTAGAACTTTTTTTATAGTTTATGGTGGTAAAGTGACTGTAGTAAAGCTTCGGTTGTAGATTTAAACTATATAATAGATATTATTCAAATCACAAACCTCTCAGTGCTGTTTAATGGGGAAAGATAGCGCTATTTATTATTAATACCGCTTAAAAGCGTAAAGAAGGGATATGACAGCTCTAGTAATGGCCGTTATTGCGGCTCTAGCTGTAACATGCACTCTACATTTATTTGTAGTTCTATATGAGATTCACATAACTCCTCGTACAGCTAATAAACTTAACTGGCGGTAGCAGCATCTCATAAGCAGTTCTAGGAAATAAAGGAGTGGTTATTATCTCCGTAATATTACCGTTACTTGTAGCTTTATGCGTTAGTTATACCAAAGAGTTCCACAATTGATTCTTTTAACTATTTTAACAGCCAATGTTCTTAAATCGATGTTAGCAGCGCCTCTAATAACTGTGGATGCACTAAGATATAAGGTGACCTCTTTTATCACTTAACATCGTACAGTAGATATAAACTAACTCTTAATTATAACTTCAGGGGGTATATAAAAATTTTGTACGTCTTGTAGAGTACCTAACACTGAACAGTACCTATTCATACCACCCTTCTTTTGCTATAAGTGATACAAGACAGTCACAAGTAGGCCAAAGCGTTAGCACCATTTTGTTTATCTGGATCCCTAAAAATAATTATCTTTAGATGCAACGACAGCCCTTAAACGGCTGTTAAATTCTAAAGAGTGATATACAACGGGTCAGTACGTCTTGTAGAGTATCTTAGACCAAACAGTGCCTGTTCATATCACCCTTCTCTTGCTGTAAGTGATACAAGACAGTCACAAGTAGGCCAAAGCGTTAACACCATTTTGTTTACAAAATTTATGGAAACCAAACGTAACTGACGTTATTTAACACTGGTTTTTGCATTTTATTTGAGCCATTTAACCTATATATATATACACTCCGTGTACCATTGCAGTAATGATTTCACATGTTACAATAAAGACAATTCACGCCACCGATACTTTATATATACACTCCGTGTGCCATTGCAGTAATGATTTCACATGTTACAATAAAGACAATTCACGCCACCGATACTTTTGTTAACCAAATTTACAAGTAAACCTTGTTATTTTAAGAGCGCTTTAAAATTTTGATGAACACCACTAAACATATTCACAGTTAACTGGCCTTTGCAATCAAAATTATCAAATTTTGAGTGAAATACACCTATAAAAACAAGTAAGATAATTTTTAGGTTATTATCCTTATAATATGTAATGTGCTCACTACTTCGATCAGATCGAAAGCTCACTACAACTTTCAGATACAAACTGTCAAATTAACTTAAAAGATTTTTTCTTGTGTTCTTTAACAGGGTTTAAATACGAATCATAAAGTGCATAAGAGCTAACGTCCACTAATAAAGCACTATTGAAGAACCTTAAGTAATAATTATCGTTACTGTATAACTCGAACAGATCTCCAAGTAATAGTTATAACTTCTAAAACACTATAAGAATTACACGGGGGCGCCAACAGTAATTTTTCTAACTCTGACTGAGTTAACACGGGTAATTAAGCCTGCTGTACATTTCTTGTAGAGCTATTATTGCTATTTTATTTGTATAGATTTGAGTTACATAGTGGCGATCTTAAGAATTCAAAGATATTAAAGGGTTCTTCTACAGCGATAAAAAGATATGAAGGCTGCAAAATTTGTGGCCTAATCCGGGGGTATAGCGGAATTAGAGCAGGCTATATCACTACTCGTTAGCGCTCTTGTACCCCTCAATAGTACTATTTGAACTGGTATACAACATTTATAGCTCTCATTCTTAGCGCTAGTTTGTTAGTTGGGTTGTACTTGTATGAAACAATGTACTCTATTTCAGTTTTGACAGTTTGGCTCTCTTAAGGCCTTTAAAGCCGTCAAGCTGATGCGCGCTGAATGAAACAAAAGGCGAATACTCAGAATATCAAACCAGAACACGCACATGGCCCAAATGAGGCAAGTTGTACTTGTATGAAACTAGGTACATACCTACTCTATTTCAGAGTTTTGACGTTTTTTGGAATTTTTCTATGTCTATGGTTGCAAAGAAGCTGTTGACTTGGGTGGTTAATTCATCCAAGGCTGTTGAGTTTCCTAATAAATAAAATTAAAAAAAAGTAGCGCTGCCAATTCATTTTTAATATAGGTACGTAAACCGTGTCAATATTAAACTAGTGGCTCCGTCAGCTGTAGACCTCGCGTTAAAAAGTACCTAGCTCAAATTGTATGTTTTTTAAAAACAAATAACAGAATAGATATTAGTTTTTTCAACTAGTTTTATCTATACTGTGCAAATAATATACGCAGTCTTAGCGCTATCGCACACGGGCAACTTAATCGCCCTGCAACTGTTTTGTCTCTGTCTCAAGTCCACGGGTTTATATGGAAGCGCGCACACGAAGCGACGCGGTCGTCTGCAACTTTTCATACAAACCATGTGAGAGACAAAATAGTTGCGGAGACAAAAGTCCCCCGTGTGCGATGGCGCTTAGGTTCTGTCACAAAGTCACAACTTTATTTATTTTCAAATGTCAAATATTGGCCAGAAATGTTTTGATTGATGAATTAAGTCTTCTAAAAATAAAAAATAAAATTTAATTTATTTTACCGCTGACTAACTTGATCATTTTTCGAAACTGCTGAAAATGTCTTTTTTTAACATAGTTATCTCCGTCATTTCGAAAAATTTCGAGAAAAATTCTGTATAATTATCAAACCTGCTAGCAAAATTTCACGAAAATCGGTTGAGAAATGCGACCTGTAGAGGAGAACAAACGGCAACAGCTGGAAGGACAACCGCCCGCCGGAAGGACATACGAAAGAAGCTGAAGCAGAGGGTTCGCGTTCGCTCGGTCAAAAAAAGAAACAACCATGCCCTATTAAATTGTCTCCAATTTTTAGGGTTCCGTACCAAAATGGTAAAAAAGGAACCCTTATGGTGTGACTCAGTCTGTTTGTCTGTCTGTATGTCTGTCACAGCTGGATATCTCGAGAACTACTAATGGTATCAACTTGAAATTTGGAATATTTTAAGATGACATTTGCCCAACTATTTTACAAATAAGAAATAAACAAAAATAAAAATAGCTTTTTTACAACAGGGACTGAAAAGGGGTCTTAAAAATTTGAAGTGGGGCTACTAGGGCATGTGAGGTATCATATGAAAGAGCGTCGTTTGTACGTTTTTACTATTTTTTTTTTTTGTTTTGGGCCGCATAGTTTTCGACTTATGATGAAAAATGTAAAAAAATACCGTTCCCCCCCCCCCCTTATCTCCGAACTTTGTAAAGAGAAAAATCTGAAATAATTCTATGTGATAGCAGTTTATATAAAGATTACAGGTAAAATAAAACGATGTCTCAATATAGCAAACTTTTTTAGAAACTATCAAATTTCTAAAAAAGTTAACATTAGTTTCGCTATCGGTCAAGAGATGGCGCTGACCTAAAACTACAATACTAATTTTATTATTCTACTCTGCAGTGTGGTTTGATGGTGCAATTATGATGGTACGGAACCCTCGGTGCGCGAGTCCGCCTCGCTCTTGACCGGTTTTTTTTTTATAACTCTTCAACAGTTTTCATTATTTCTGTAAGTTTTAAAAGTACGTGTTTACGCAATCTTTTTTTAATTCATATTTGGAACATTACGTTGTGAGTGTATATAAATAGTTTTAAAAACCTACCTGAGTCAGCAATATTACAGCAAAAGGATCCTTCCTTTGCGGGCAGGTGCGGAGTTTTGGACACAGCGCGCGTCATACTATTCTCATCTATCTGTACACATTGGCTGGTTTGTTAAGTTCTGAGGTTTTATTTGTATAGTCCTGAGGACGAATATTTTACTGATTTACCTCAGTGTCTCAAGACGAAAGTCTATGACCAGTGTGTGTTGCCAGTGATGACTTACGGCAGTGAAACGTGGTCGCTAACTATGGGTCTCATAAGGAGGCTCAAGGTCACACAACGTGCGATGGAGAGAGCCATGCTCGGCGTTTCCCTACGTAATCGTATCAGAAATGAGGAGATCCGCAGGAAAACTAAAGTAGCCAACATCGCTCGAAGCATCGCTCAGCTGAAGCGGCAGTGGGCTGGACACATAGCGAGAAGAACCGATGGCCGTTGGGGCAGAAAGGCTCTGAAATGGCGACCGCGCACCGGGCATAGCTCCATGGGTAGGCCCTTGACAAGGTGGACCGACGATCTGGTGAAGGTCGCGGGAACCCGCTGCATGCGGGCAGCGCATGAACGATCGTCGTGGAGATCCTTGGGGGAGGCCTATATCTAGCAGTAGGTGTCGTGTGGCTGATATGATGATGATGAGGACGAATGTTTAAGCATCCGAAAATAACAAAATATAAATTAGGAAAGCATCAGTTATCTATCGGACGTTACCTGCCAGCAGGTAAGACACTACTGCATAATTTCATTATTAAATTGTGCCTTCTCAGTATATTGACGTCTGTCTTTATACTTTCTAATTCTATTTTGTATTCCTCTCAATGTTGATAAATTGTTTATATTTTTTTTTTCATTTCTATACTATCAGCGATCACGCAACAAAAACGTCAACCCGATAATAAAATAAAATATATAAGATATATTATTTAAGTTTGTAAATATCGTTACTTATTCTGTTAAAGCTGATAAGTTTCTTGCGCCTGTTCTTCTTGTCAGTTAAAAAAGTCGAGAACATGGTAGAAAAATATAGGCGATTCAAAAGTGCTTAATTATTAAGCTTATTTGAATAAATACATTTTGACTTTGACTTAGACTTTGAAAAGATTGTATATTAACGGATTGTCAGCTGAAACGGCGTCAACCAGGATTTGTGGTAACCGAAAATTATACTACCCGGAAATCCCACTGAACCCGAATCAAAACGGTTTGATAAGGGTTGTCTACAAATAGGGAAAAATACCTACCTACTTTATTGTCATCATACAAAATAACAATAACTATTTATGAAATTAACGGCACCTTCCTACTTTGATCGTCAAATTATAATTTATTAGCGGCCGCCCGCGACTTCGTCTGTGTGGAAATTTATTTGCTATCCCTCGCGGGAATAATACTTCTTTTCTGGATAAAAGATACCCCTTCTCTCTGTACCCCTGAGAACGTGTATGCAAAATTTCATGATGATCAGACGGACTTTCGCATTTATAATATTACTAAGGTTTATTACGTCTTATTTCCTAATACGTTAATTATTTTTATTTCTTATTTCCTAATTAAGTATAATTCTATCGATTAAACTAGTATTTTTGTAACATTAGCCGTCTTTGCGTTTAGTTTATAAACCTAGTGTTACCCAAGGATAGGCGTGACAACTGATAACATTTTTCCGCAACTGTCACTTGAAACATTTGTATTCTTTTCATCCTCCATTACCCCAAATGACAGCCCTAAAGCGGTCGTAACCGGTTACTGATCCATTATCAGATTAAACTTAACGTTGGGCGTCGATGAGATTACTCTGACGTTAACGACGCCTGCCAAGATATCGCTTGCTACATATTAGAATTTACCGTAAACTCGCTGAGATGAGAAAAGTCGTCTACCGCTAAGTCTTTCTAATACGCAATTTCTATTTCCCACCAATTTGTTGCTAGAGTTTCTAAAAGTCTAGACTGTCTAAAAGTCTGTTTACATAAGAAATTATTAAATTATTTATAAAAACTTATACTGGTAACCCTGTTGGTGCTGTCAAAATTCTAATTGTAAACATAGCTTTACTCAATTTTATTTAGATGGGTATTGGTGGAGTGGTTGGGGATTTAGGTGGGAATTAAAATTATTTTTGAAATTACCCATGTAAACTGACTTTTTAGACAGACTCCAGTATAGCTCTTTGTAAGTCTAAACTCCAGTTTATCGATCCAATGGAACCAATTTATTGCGAAGCCATCTTTCACTTTGATTAAACATTTTGAAACCATACTTGAATGTCTTATTCAGTGCTACTACAATTTACTCTATTGACGGTTATAATATAAACAGCCAAAACTAAAGGTACACCCAATTAAAATTATAAAAGAACCAAAATATTAAGTGGCTTTGAAATGATGCTTTTTATAACATGTTCATAATAATATAATTAATAAAGATATTAAAAAATAAAAACATCAATACTGTACTGGCATCAATCAAGAAGCCTCACTATTGCAATCAACAATTTTAAAGTACCGTCATAGAGGACATAGTATATTATGTAAATATTTGTATGTTGTAAATCTAGTGGCGTATCTAAAGCAAAACATTCCATTAGTTTCCGGAGACCGGAACCAAGTAAATTGCCAGGTGTAGCATTTTAGATTAACCAAGTTGCAGATGTGTTGGGTACGAAATTGGGTATGAAGTTACCTGGTCATACTAATAATGACCAGCTAACTAACTACGTAACTCTGTTGCTAACAAATCGCGATTGAAATCGATTGAAACCGCAGTTACATTGCTGCTTTAAGTAAGATAGTTGTCACATTGGTTCTTACTAAAGCAGCAATGTTACTGCGATTTCTGTCAGAGTTGATTGCAACAAAGTTACGTAATCTGCCCCCAGCTCCCCTACCATGGCCATCGAAATCGACACTCAACTGTTAAACTCCATTGTCTTTTGACAGTTAAACGTGATAAATCGCTATCACGTTTCGTTGGTCATGCAAGGGGGCTGAAATTAAGAGAAAGGAAACGTAAAATTAAAGAATATTTGCTTAATCAACAAAAGGTATTCTAACAGGCGACTGTGCTAAACTTAAATTACACTATTTTGTATGTAAATTTCACATCTTATCCTACAAACCATAGCAAAGGTTAAACAAAATTATTTTTTGTATATGTTACGGCTAATACCCGAAGTGCGGCTAAACCTAGTTTTAGCCGGCTAAAACTAGGTGTAGCCGATAGCTCTGTTGGCTAAAACTAGGTGTAGCCGATTTGGGGTGCGTGGTCGGATAACCTCCTCGTGTGCCCGACTACTGTTTGTCCCAGTGCATCCGTGGACTGGGAAAGACAGTGGGAGGACCGGTGCACCCTGGGCGTCTCTGTAAAAGACTCTTTTGAGCTTCTTTTACAGCTGGCGGCTAATAATCCGACACCGAGGGACCAGGGATGAGCGCAGGTGGCGCTTACCCTGAACCTCGTTCGAACGACTGCGGAGGTCTAAGAGAGACTACGTGTCTATGTTTAACATGGAGACGGAAATCTTTCAGATAGTACGCGCGAGACGAGAGTGAACGTCTCTTCGGAGATGATTGCTCGCAGACCGTGGGCCTTACAGGCTAGCGTGTCGAAGACGGAAAGCCTTATCTGGTTGCACGTCTTGGGGACTAGGAGAAAGTGCGAGTGGCGCATCCCCTAGAACCCTTTCGAACGATTGCGGAGGTCTAAGAGGGAGTATGCTTCTATGTTTAACATGGAGGCGGAAACCATTTAGACAGTACGCGCGAGGGGAGTGAAAGTCTCTTCGGAGGTGGCCGCTCGAAGCCAGGGCCAAGCGGGCAGTGGGAGGTGAACCACTGCCCGCCTTGCACGGTCCTGATGAGATGGGGGAAATGGCCAAACTTGCCCGGCCATTTCCCAGCGGAGGAGGCCCGGATGCGGGCAGGCCGTCTGTCGTTGAGGAGATTGTCCCCACGGACCCTCACACAGCTCTACGGCTGTTGACATTTGGCGGCGAGTGGGCAGGTGCCGGGGTTTTTTAGTGGGTATTCCCTCCTCCTGGGATTCCACCGAGCTTTGACTTGGTGGAATTACGGGAGGCAGTCGTGGAGGGAGCTGCAACGCCGAAGTTGCGGTCCCCTCCTGGTGAGTCCCACATACCCCCCTTTCGCTCACCTGCGGGAGGGGAAGCGCGTAAATGCGTTTTTCCTCGGCATATAAAAAAAAAAGGTGTAGCCGATTTGCTCGCGGCTAATACTAGGTGTAGCCGGCTAAAACTAGGTGTAGCATGGGGTATTAAGAAAATTATTTCTGTTGTCTGTTAAAAAAAAATAACCTCGAAATTTAAATTTCTAATCTATATTAGGGAGCTACATGAGTAAAGCAGATCGGTTCACCTAGTTTCAGCCAACAGCTATCGGCTACACCTAGTTTTAGCCGGCTAAAACTAGGTTTAGCCGCACTTCGGGTATTAATCCGTATAAAAAATGATAATGATACCATAAAAACTCACGAAGTTACAAGCTTTTTGTGTTGTCCTGTTAGTAGGAGTGCGTTAATTATAGTTTTGTAAATATTATTTAGTCAAAATATAACATGATATAACTAGTAGCTCCGTGAGCTGTAGACCTCGCGATAAAATAAATAAAATGTAGCCATAAAGTTTTCAAAGCACACAGTATGAATATTCGCCGTTAGATGGTGCTTCTAATTTTGATCATTTTTCCAAATGGGTGAATATTTTTTTTAATAAAAATTAAAATTTGGAAAAACTGGCTTGACTAAACAGTTTTATATAATTATCAAAAATATTACAATCGATTCTATTACTGAATCTAAGCAAACAGTTTTCAGGTTTCGTATATACTAAAAATAACCTTGAATATCTGCAGTTTCTGGTCTACTGAACTGGCCAACTGGTGAAATGTGTGTTGATATCGTATTATTGTAGCTCAATAGCACTATGAATGTAATTTATATAGCCCTATTTATTCTGTGATTCCTGAAATTTCTTATGCTTAGATCCACAGAATATCAGCATTGCATTTGTTGATCATGCTGCAACTTAAGGCTGTGTTCAAACGATAACGCACGACTCGCCCTCAACCTGAAATCAACTCAAACTCAACTCGAACCCAACTCGTCCGGAGCCCACTCCTTGAAATACGGCGCTTACAATTTTGAGTTTTATAGCACATTAATAAGCTCCGTTATATTTTGTCGATGTAACTGCACACTCCTCGCCCTCAACCCGAACTCAACTCAAACTCAACCCGAACACAACCCGAACTCAACTCAAACTCACCTGAACATTACACAAGAGCTTATTAATGTGTCATAAGACTCAAAATTGTAAGCGATGTATTTCAAGGTGGGCTACGCTGCGGTTGAGGTGAGTTTGAGTTGAGTTCGGGTTGAGGTCGGGTCGTGTGTTATCGTTTGAATGCAGCCTAATGCTGGGTGCCGACCTTTTCGGCTTCATAATACACCTAATATAAGCTCTGATACATTATCTGTACTTACCTACCCAAAAAAGTGGAATCGAATAAAGTTTTTTGTATTTGTATTTGAAACTTTGAAAACATTAAAACAAACAAAACAATTATCATTTCATACTGGGACAAATAGTGTACAAGTCTAATCGTACAAATAATTTTATATTGGTTAAAGTTGTTTTGAAAGGATTTGCAAAGGACTTGAAACTTTGTAATTTATGAGCTAAAGCTTCACCTCAGGCAAAACGCAAATAAAAATAATTAATTTATAATTAATTATTATCACCTCACATACTACTTTAATAATAAATTCAACGTTGTACAAAATTGAACTTTTTCCACTGGATAGCATAATTATGAATATGTTTCACTACAGCCCTTGAAAAATCTCTGCACATTTATGCCAGCAAAAAAATAAAGTTGAAAAACTTTCTAGATTTTATTTTTGGATATCGTAATATATCACGAGGTTTTATAACATTCTGAATTATTATTAAAGGAAAATAGATGTTCTCCCTTTGATTATTGTGTTTATGAAAAATTGTATCGTGCATACGAAGCATATAGAGTACCTAAGCAAAATTATTTTGTGACATAATAAACCCAAATTAGTAAAAATTAAGCCTAAAAGTGTTGCTTACTTCTAAATATTTAAAAACACTTGCATGCATTTTAGTTACACAGTAATCTAAAAAAAATTTATGAAGTTGCATGAAAAATTCAACTTCATGAAAATCGGCAATTTCACAGGTAAGCACCATAGTTTACAAACAGATTTGAAGCAGTGAATAATTCTAACGTTTCATAAAGTTGGAAGTTTTAGTCGGCCTCTATAAAAATAGTAATACATTCCCGAGACGTTGTTTCCACCATTAAGTAACAGCAAAACGTTAACTACCTCCTGACTTTGCAAGGCTCCCTTCATTACTGGTAAAAAACTGGCTAAGTGCGAGTCGGACTCGCGCACGAAGGATTCCGTACCAAAAACCAGCAAAAATAATCAAGTTTGTTGTTTGGAGCCCACATAAATAGGTATTTATTTTATTCTGTGTATTTGTTATTATAGCGGCTACAGAAATACATCATCTGTGAAAATTTCAACTATCTAGCTATCACGGTTCATGAGATACAGCCTCATAGACAGACAGACAGACGGGCAGTGGAGTCTCAGTAATAGGGTCCCGTTCTTACCCTAAAAAGGGAAAATTACTGTCACTTTTCGAAATGAGAACTTTTTGGACCTTCTCTTTTTTGAATATATAGGAATAGATCGAACTTTTTTTATTGAAAAGGTCGTAAAAATTAAATAATGAAAACAAAACTGGATCTTAATTCATGATAACTATTACTTCTTTTTTAAGAGCATTAATAGTTGTTAGTGATTTTGTCCCTTTTATATTAAAAGAAGCACGAAACTCGTAGGTAATACTTTAAAGGTGATTAAATTCATTCATGGTCAAGGCAAAGTTTGATTGTTCGCAATAAATCTTTTAAATTAATAGGATATCAGAAATGCCAAAGTACTTTTAGTTTCAATGATCACGCTTCGGTGCGCTCACCCTGCGACCTTCTGAATAAATCATGCCACGGCGAGTTACGGGAAAAGGTTATTTGAGAAAAAGTATTTATTTGTAGCGGACCGTTTCCTAACAATCTTATTTTTTTTTAATCACAAACAAACCTAGTTTTGTTACTGTAAATGACTCTCGTATAGTATTTACAGTGGTTTGGAAATCCAAAATCATATTGAATATAGTATAAAAATATCATCCATTATTATTTTTAAGTGATTATTTAAATTGTTAAAAAAGAATTTTCTCAAGTTTCAAATATTCAATTTCCCTATATTGCATCTCACGGAAAATGTCTTGAAATTTTTCTGAACAAACGTTTCATTCCATTTTGTGTGTAAGATAATTTTTCTCGCCTTCTTGTTCATAATATTAAAATATAGCTGTATCATACTCGACTCGACACTGCCTGCTAATCAGTGTTTGATCTGCACAAGATAAATTAATAATGGTCAATCACTTCACAGATTTTATTAATAATTGACAACATTTCAAAATTTTTACGTACATGTTTTTATGGATTTCATGAAAATCTATCGTTTTTTAGGCAACACGTATTTTTTCTTTGCCATTTATTAATAATGCACTGAAATAAAAGAAACATCTAAAGGAAGTTAGATATTTTAATCTGTAGAAGGCTTGCCATCAAAATGTAAAGTCTGAACTCGATACCACTAGATGCATTATGCAAACAAACAACTGCAGTACAGACGAGTGAGTCTTTGTTTCCGACTTTCAAAAGACTTTACAGGAAGAGACAAACAGTGATGACTAATAGTTCGATCTTATCAACACACTATGCGTCAACTAGCGACGCCAATACTTCTAATTTTATAACTCTAACACAAGGATCCGGATGGGATTTTTGTTATCTACTTGGAATAAATTTTCCTAGGCCCGCGTAAATGTTTCAATTATTTTAGATGGCCCATCTCTAAATCTATTTCCCTATCTGCTCTAATAAACCAATATTATAAAAAAACCGGTCAAGAGCGAGTCAGACTCGCGCACCGAGGGTTTACCATCATAATTGCACCATTAAACCACACTGCAGAGTAGAATAATAAAATTAGTATTGCAGTTTCAGGTCAGCGCCATCTCTTGACCGATAGTGGAACTAATGTTAACTTTTTTTGAAATTTTATTATTTCTAAAAAGTGTGCTATATTGAGACATCGTTTTATTTTTCCTATAATTTTTATATAAACTGCTATCACATAGAATTATTTCAGATTTTTCTCTTTGCAAACTTCGGAGATAAGGGGGGATGGTATTTTTTTACATTTTTCATCATAAGTCGAAAACTATGCGGCCTAAGAAAAAAGAAAAAAATGATTTAAAATGTGCAAACAGCGTTCTTTCATATGATACCCCACATGCCCTAGTCACCTCATTTAAAATTTTTAAGACCCCTTTTCAGTCCCTGTTGTAAAAAAGATATTTTTTTTTTATTTATTTCTTATTTGCAAAATAGTTGGGCAAATGTCATCTCAAACTATTCTAAATTTCAAGTTGATACCATTAGTAGTTCTCGAGATATCCAGCTGTGACAGACAGGCAGACAGACTGAGTCACACCATAAGAGTTCCTTTTTTACCATTTTGGTACGGACGTTAAAAAGGAAACAAGGTTTCATGATATGTCGCTAATATTTATTGATAACTCTTCAATACTCTCCAAAACGAATGTGGTCACTTTTGGTATAACATCATTATGAGATACGAACCATTTTTACCCGACTGCAAGAGGGTTATGTTTTTCGCGCGTATCTTGTATGTAAATAAGTTTGTTTGTTTGTATGTAATATTCTTTATTACCTCATATCTTTCAAACGGCTGAACGGATTTCCATGATTAACATATCGTTAGATTTTTCTAGCCAGCCCAAGTGTTCTTAAGAAGGTGGCGTTATAAAAAAACCAACATGGCGGCTGTACGGTGCTATTATACGTAGTGGAAAAAAAATCTTTTTTTTTTAGAATACTGCAATATGGGTATCAAATTAAAGGGCTTATTATAAGGTTTTCAAAAAGGTATATCATATAAATAATAACTAAAAAGAAATAAATAAAAATAAATTTTAAAATAATAAAAACCCGCCTGCATATAAAGACAAGTCAACTGAAAAGATGGAAACAAGATTAAATATTAAAGCCAACATTATAACATGCAGGTGGAGGCATATAGTCTCAAATCATTCATAATGTCACTTTCTTTATGCATGTCTCCGACTGCATGTTATAATGTTGGCTTTAATATTTAATCTTGTTTCCATTTTTTCAGTTGACTTGTCTTTTTATGCAGGCGGGTTTTTAATTTTTTAGCTTGGTAAATTCTCAAATGCTTGCAGATAATCAACTCCTCAACAACCTACGAACTACTTCCTCGCAATTATTATGTTAAAGTTTGCCTAGAATTTCGATCCTAAAATCTAATTAGAGCAACACTGTGCTTCAGATAAGTTTAATTAAGGGTATAATAGCTTTTGTT
Organism: Agriphila geniculea; assembly: GCA_943789525.1. Taxonomy (NCBI): domain Eukaryota; kingdom Metazoa; phylum Arthropoda; class Insecta; order Lepidoptera; family Crambidae; genus Agriphila; species Agriphila geniculea. The sequence goes on from OX038883.1 coordinate 10,017,844, forward strand.
TAAATAATACCTAGAGGGATACAAAATGACGAGGGTTCTAAATTGATCAAATAAAAGATAGTATGACATTAACTATGAAAGAAATAAAACACGAAATAAATTGTCACGGTCAATTTTTTAAATGTGTAAATATACAAAATACTATTTTGTAAGAAAAAAAATTGGGTTGCACTCCGGGAGTGCCGGCAGAAGTGAAAACTTGAATATTAACGTTGTGCATTTGTGATATTTTGTAATAGTTAGGGAATAATTTTGCACGAATTGCCGTGTTACGAATTTACTCTGCATTTGAAAAGAATACAGAACAGTATTGTACGAAAGTCTTATCCATAGCTTGACAGAAAATCTAGAGTTTTGACATTGAATTAAAAAATTAGCGCGTTGCTATGATGACACAAGTTTACGTCTTGAAATGACGCGCCGCCATTTTCACCGCGCCCCGTAGAAAGAGAGGGGGATACTTCCGCCGCCGGCTGTCTACTCTCCATCCGTCACATCCGTCTTACGAATTTTTGATCAGCCTGCCTAGCATGACCGATTTATATCGCGTGATATAGCATTTCATCGACACTCAACTGTCAAATTCCTTTATCTTTTTGACAGTTAAACGTGATAAAACGCTATATCATGCGATATAAATCGGTCATGCTAGGCAAAACAAACTTTTGGCTTAAAAGTGTGCCTCATCCATCAACGATTGATATTATTTACGATATTTTTTATCCACCACCTCATACCCTCATCACCACATAATGATGTTAAGTGACGATAAGGCCGAAAGTGTGTAAGCCTCACCACTGAGGATAAAGTCTCACACTTTGATATGTTTTATGTGTTAACGATAAAGTTTATCTGGTCTTCAATTCTTATAGACCTTAAAAACTCTAGACAGGGAGAAGATTCCCGCAAAAATATCACAGTGGCAAGAAAAAGCTTGAAACGCAATCAAAAGGGCAACAATCAGAAAAACTCAGCAACCCTCTTCAAAATGGAGGGCGGGCTGTCAGGGCTGTGCAAAGATAGGCGATTGCGACAGCCCTAATGTGGTACAGTCGCGAGCAATGAAATGTACTACCACAGAACTATTTCACATTACAGTACCTATTATCACACTAACAGATTATATTGACGTAGACAGTTCGAGAAGTAGGAGTAAACGTTATAATTTGTCATGTTCTTCTTATAGGATGGTTGCCATTACCTCGACTAGCGGATTAGTTGGTATTACAAAGAACTTAAGTGTTCAGGTACTTTCAAGACGATTGTACTATTTTCATCCTTAGATATAGTTTGGCTGACTCAAGAGGCGTGAAGGTGATTGATTTACAAATAAGCGAGTTAAAAAATGTGTACTTTTTCTCTAAGGTAAAGTTGTGATGGATTTTGGAGGTTTTTTAATTTTTAAACGATAAATATAGTAGAGATTTTTTATTAATTTAGTTTATGTTTTCTTTTATTTTCAAATATATACCTATGTTATTAATCCTTCTATGTGTGCGTAATTAAAATATTATATGTATTTACAAATAAATCCACGTCTGATGTACCTACTTTTTTATTTATTTATTAACTTTACAAAAATAAAAACTTTTCATCTTAACAAACCAAAAACCACGGGGGTTTGTCCGGAATGCTAGATTTAAACGTTTACTTAAACTTAAACTTATTCTTAAACTAATTGAACTATTTAGACAACTAAACTGAATTTCAAGTCATAATCATAACTTCGATTGAAAATATTTCCTTGTATTTCAACTTCAATAAATCTGAAGAGAGATAAATCACGACGCTTGCTGATTATATCGTCTGTGTTTTAGGAAAATAATAAATTTTGGCCTCAACAAATTTCAGTCATAAAATAAACTTTTGCCTTTTAGATAACATTATAACATGGAATATATCTTGAAGCGAAGATCTTTGTAATACGGGAGAGTTGTGAGATAGATAAACAATTGAAAATATGATGTAGGGAATGTAGGGATATCTGTTGTTATTATGTAACAGAAGTGCTAATCTGTCCGACTTCTAAAGTACACACTAGAAGCTGCTCTATACATAGTTACTGACTATAGATCGGATTAAGTCGAGTGATGAATGACTAGTGTGCATGTGACTAAATGTGCGCTTTTCCTAGTGCTTATAAAAATCAAAAAGATAACTCAAAAATGACTATTCTATACCTATATTTTGTTAACTAAAGTAGCATTTAATTTGTTGAGACTGAGTCGAGATTTTTTCTATACTCTACGTCTGAGTCTCAAAATTTAGTTGTTGGTGTAGAGTAGAGGTTTGCCCTTTACCCCGTATATTTCATCAAACCCGTATTATGCAGTGTGAAACAATAACATTGCCAGTTTAATTAGAATATATGACCAACTAGGCAAACCAAAACTCGGACGTGGTCACTCAGGAATAAATTTAATGAGAAACACGAAAGAATCTGAGCACAATTTAACGATTTCAAAATGTCGGAGCCATTGCAAAGCCCTTATTGAAGAGAATATCTTGGATAATGTTGAGGACGGCGAGCTTAGCAAACATGTAAATAAATAGCACGTGTTTTTCGATATGTATAAACTTAGATCGTAAGAGTTTCTATTAAAGAATTCCAAAACGGTGTTCACATTTATTTAGTTCATAAGTAAGAATAAGTAGGAAAAGTAGGTAATTAGTAGGAAATAATTAGACTTGTAATAGCTAGGAAACAAATAAGTATGAAATTACGATAAAGTAGGCAATATTTAACATGTTATCAATAGGAAATATTAAGTATGTAATAAATAAGAAATGAGTATGTTGTCAATGTAAATAAACATGATATTTAGTAAGTAAGTCCGTAAGTAGCTCACGCGCGCCCTCTGGCGTGCGGGTATGTAGTTGCTGGTTTGCACCATTTCTACTGTAGCCGTTTCCGCACCCTGCATAAAGCAGAGCGGTCGATTGGGGTCATCCCCCCCCCTCCCTAAGTTGCTTCACCGACCGTCCTCAGCGCGGTCAAGCCCGCCGGGTGAGACCCTTTCGGGAGGCCCAACGAGCGACCTGCGAGCGGACGGTGGACTTATCGTGAGGGGGGAGCGCCTTTATCTCGTGGGTGTGGATTGCGGTTCAGTGAGAAAATCGATGCGATGATGTGGTAAGTAGGTAGCAGTTTGTTTTTTTGTTTATTAATGCGGTGGTGGGGGCTCGATGTCTCGCGGCGACCGCGAGGTGGAGCCACTTTGTGATGCGGGCGGTGCGGGGATGTCATCGGGCGGCGCGTTTACGAGCTCTCTGGGTAGAGGGCGGTTGCGTCGCTCCTGCCGGCGCTCATACGTCGGCGCAATGTTGCGAAGATGGTCGTGCGAGGAGGCGTCGGCGCGGGCAAACATGTTGCGCGCCAGACGTGCTGCGAATTCGTCTATTGATTCGGTTTTCAGATCTCTATGTATGGTCGCGTTTCGGACGTACCTAGCCGCGTCTGTTATGCGGCGGAGCACGAAGTTTTGCTGCACTAGGAGGCGTTTCCGCTGCGTTTCCGGTGCGAGCGCGTACCAAGCTGGGGCGGCGTAGGTGATAATAGATCGCACATAGGTTTTATAGATCCCCGGCTTGGTTTTGAGCGGAAGGCGACTGGCGAAAACGGGCTGCAGAAGTGAACGGGCGGTCTTTACCTTCACGATGGTTTTTGAGATATGTGGGCGCATTGTCAAACGGCGATCCAGTGTCACGCCGAGATAGGTAGCGGTCGGCGACCACTGAACTTGGACGCCGTTGATGGAGAGTGGCGGCGGGAGGCGGGTATTTCCGCCGAAACATACGGCCTGCGTTTTACCTGCGTTGATTGATAAGCGCCATCTATTCAGCCAACGCGGAAGGGCGTCGAGTTGGGCTTGGATTTTAGCTGCGGCGTGGTATTGGCGTATGGAGGATGCTATGAACGCCGTGTCGTCGGCGTATAACGCCAGCTTGACGTCCCCCACCACGGGTACGTCATTGGTGAACGCCGCGTACAGCGCTGGAGATAGGCAACTGCCCTGCGGTACGCCCGCGCGGACAGGGCGGGGGGCGGATGTTGCGTCTTCGACTGCGACTTGTATCACTCGGTCGCGGAGAAACGCGGCTACCACCCGTAGCAGTCGGAGTGGGATGGTGGACATGGAGAGTTTGTAGAGTAGGCCCTCGTGCCAGACTCTATCGAAGGCCTTCTCCATGTCCAGCATGACCGCTACGGGGAGCTCACGTTTGTTAATGCAAGTTGCCAGGTAATGAAGCACTCGGGTTAGTTGAAGTGTGGTTGAATGATCTGCACGGAAGCCAAACTGTTCGGGACGCGGCTCTATATGCGGCAGCAGATGGGGCAGGAGCAGCTTCTCGAGGACCTTGGAGAGCGTGGCGAGGAGGGTGATGGGCCGGTGGTTCTCGGGACGAGCGTGGTTTTTGCCCGGTTTGGGTAGCATGATCACCCTACCTTTCTTCCAGTCCTCGGGGAAGTGTCCTGTGCGACATATCCCATTGTAGAGCCGCGTGATCGCGGCGATGGTCTTCGGTGGTATATGGCGTAGATGGTCATTGGTGATCCCGTCAGGGCCCGGAGCCTTCCTAGGCTTGGTCCTGGCTATCTCTCTCTGCACCTGACGGGGAGTGAAGACAATCGGGTCGTCCGTAGAGGTAAGCGGTTGTGACAGGCAGTTACTCACGTGCAACTCTACCGCCGCTACGTGCTCGCTGTCTGTTGTGGGATTCGGTGAGAATTGGGTTTCCAAGTGAGCGGCGAGCAGCTCCGCTCTATCTTCCGCACGGAATCTGGGCTGCCCGTCGGGATGGAGCAGCGGGCGAGGTGTGGTTGGAGCGGTGCGGTAGAGCCGCTTACATAAGCGGTGGACGGATGGCGGATGGTCGCCCACCTCTATAATGTGGCGCTCCCAAGAGTGGGCGGCAGCGTCGTCCAGGGCGCACTTTACCTTAGCGACCATTTCGTTGAGCTTTCTCTTGGTGGTGGGGCAGCGAGTTTGACGCCACAGTCGCTGCAGGCCGCGTTTTTCGACGATGAGTTCCTGCACCCGCGACGGTAGAGAGGATGTTTTAACCGTAGGCGGGCGGGCGTGCGTGGCGGTTGTAAGCGCGGCCTGGATGGCGGTTGTGAGGTCCGCTGTAGCCTCCTCGACATCGGTGGCGGAATTGATAGGCCGGGTTGGAGTGTGGGCGGCAAGCGTTGACTGAAAGAGCGCCCAGTCGACGCGCTTGCGCGGGGCTGGCAAAGATGTGCGGGTTGGTAAAGCGTCTAACGTACATATGACAGGCCGGTGGTCCGAAGGCAGGTCCATCATCACTTCTTGGTTTATGGTCGCAGAGATGTCCTTGACGACCAGTATGTCGAGGACATCATCGGTGTCGGTGGCCGCGTCGTGATGGGTGGGCTCGTCCGGGCCCAAGACGTCGTATGAGTGTTGGGTGGCGTCTTTGATTAATATACGACCTGCGTTATTTGTGGCTGTTGAATTCCACGCCGGGTGTTTAGCGTTGAGGTCTCCAGCTATGATGGTGGGGGAGGAGCGCAGCAGACCTCTCAACTCCCCCATGTCGAAGCGTGATGTGGGCGACTTGTAGGCGGCATAGAGACGGATGTCGGTGCCGGCAATATGGATGTCGACACCGAGTGCGCGAAAGGTGGTAAGTTGAGCCGCGGGTGCGGGCTGGTGCACAATGCGTCTATGTACAAGTACCATTAGTCCTCGGTGAGGGCGGCCATCGATGTCCGATACCTCGTCCTGCCGGTAGATGGTATAATTCGGGAAGCGCACTGAGGTTGTGGCGGCGAGTCGCGTTTCGCTCACGAGGGCGACGTCGATTTTGTATTCCTGCAGGAAGTGGAGCAGCATTCGACGTTTGCCCGTGAGCGTCTGGGCGTTCCAATGGACAAACCTCAGCGGCTGGAATGTGCCGACAGGATCTGATGGAAGCAATTTTGGAGCTGCTCGGCCATATTCTGTGAAAACATGGCGAGCATCTGACTGACGTGCGGCGGCATATCACCGGCGCCCGTTGGGTGTTGGTTTACCGGCTGACGTAGATAGCCGGCGGGTTGTTGTAGTTGCGCGTAAGTGCTGCCCCCTGTGTACGGTGGTGGGGGGCCGGCGTTTTTCTGCGGCGGGTAGTTGTAGAAATCGGTGGGGGGGCGGTCGTCCCTCTCGGTCGCACCTCGTCCTCGCCCTCTCTTACCGCGTTTATTCCGCTTTGGACGCGGGGGTGGGGCGGCTGGCCCGCGGTTTGTGGCGGGGTTGGCTTCGGCCATAAGGGTGGCTGGGGCAGACTCGCTTACCTCGGGCTGGGTAATCGCAGCCGCGGTTAGTGGGCCGGATTTGGCCAGTGGGCCCGCTCTTTTGTTGCGGGCTTCATTCCGGATGGCCGGGCAGCTACTGTAGTTGGCGGGGTGAGGGCCTTTGCAGTTCGCGCAGGTCGCCGGTTCGGCCCTCGGGCGTGGACAGTCGGCCGCGGCGTGCGGGCCTCCGCAACGCACGCAGGCTAGGGGGCGGTGACACCCTTTGGATGAGTGTCTGAAGCCCTGACACCGATGGCATTGCGCTGGGCCCTTTTTCCCGCGCCACGCCTCGATTGTGATGCCGGTCATATACAGCAGCTCAGGTACCTGGTATATGGCCGGGATGATGCCTGGGGTGTGCGAAAGTGAGGCGAAGAAGATGCAGCCCGGGCGTCCTGCCCGTGCCCGGATGCGGCGGACGTGCTCCGCCTTAAATCCCTTCTCCTCCAGTGCTGCGATGATCTCAGCGGGCTCAGTATTGAAAGGCAGGCCTCGTATAGCTACCTTCAGACTCTTTTCTTCGGGGAGGGCGTACGAATACCAGCTCAGCCCGGTCTGTTTCTCCAGGTCGGAGAGGTAGGCCTGAATGACCCGAAACTCGTCGCCGTCCTCCGGAGAAAAGCGCACGCCTACGCCAAAGGGGCGCGCGGAGGGCGGTCGTCCAAGGCGCTCTTGCAGCGCTTTGATGTGTTTAGGCCACTCTGGTAGGTGTTCGACCACGAGCGGCGGATAATTCCGGCCGCGGGTAGTCGCAGATTTTGTTGCGGCGGTGGGGGCAGCCTGCGGCGCGGGGTGCGCGGGGGCTGCTGCGGTCGAGTGTGTAGCCGCGGCCTGCGCAAAAGTTGTCTTCTGCTGCCTGGGTGCGGGTGACGGTGGAGTCGTTACCTTTGCCGGGTCTGGGATGACCCGGCGTGGGCGTTGGTCTCGCTGCGGTTGCGGTGCCGGCGTCTGATACAGCGGCGAAGGTGTTGGCACCGTGGCGGGTTGGGCGTCCAATGATGCGGCGGGTGTTTGGACTGGTGATGGCCTGTCACCTGTGCTCAGCGACCGGTGGATGCGCGGGTCGCGAGCGTTGGGGGCCTGGGGTGTGGCGCATATGCGCTTGCCTTCGGGTGGTGTGGGTGTCGGGCGTGTCTTGCGCTTGGCGCGTGGGAGCTCGAGCGTTAGTGGTACGTCCTCCATTGCGCGGAGGGCCTCGAGTGCGACTTCGTCCGACGGCGCAAGTACCGGGACGTCACCCAGCTCAAACTCCATGAGCCTTACGTAGGCTCCCAGCCAGCGGGCCATGCGCTCCGACAGATAGCCGGAGTTTGCAAGCCTCGCCACCATCATGGCGTCAGATTCAAATCTGACGCGGGGTGATGTTGACTTGGCCGCATGCATAAGCCTGCTGCCTAGGAGCCCAGTGGCTGACGGAGCTCGTGTAGCTGCGGACGTAGCGGGCGTAGCGACGTAACTTACGTCGCTTGATGGTGCAGTGATGGGAGTGGTGCGTGTTGCTGCTGGTGTAAGCGGCTGTGCCGGTTGCTGGGGTGTGCGTCGGGGCGCAGCACTGGGCGGCGATGACTCAGCCTGCACACCAGTGCTGCGGTCTCGATCGGCCGGCATTCTCTAGGGAGTCTTACCACGCGCAGTCCTCCTGAGCACTAAGTGCCCTGCGGCGGGTTGGGGGGCGGATTACGATCCCCGCTAGCCCTGAAAAGGGCTGTATGGCCGATCTCCAACCAGCTATTGTAACAATAGCGGCGGAGATCGTATGTGGTTGTGGTACAACTTGGGTAGGACTCGTGCGCAGTGTGGTTAGCTCTGCGGTCGTGCGCTCTGTGGTAGCTTAGTAAGTAAGATATGTAAAAATAGGCATAAGTACGCAAAGTAAGACATTGTTGTTAGATAAGTTCAAATTAAAAATTGTAAGCTCAGCACACTATCCGAGGTAGGACAAATTAGAAAGAAAGAAATAAAAGTATATATTAGACAGAGATAACACTGCGAGACAGAGAGGCACCGGTAGGAACGAGACAGCGCTTAGAAATTAAAGTAGGGCCTGCGATTGGTCGGGCAATAAATGTAGGACTTGTGATTGGCCGGAGCCGGCCGGGCGCTCGGTGCGCGCAGGTATAAAAATAGGGCCGGATAATGTCTGAGCACAGTTCGAGATAGACAGTTCGAGATCGCAGTTCAACCACGCAACTTTGTAAACAGGAAAACCCAAATAAAGAAGAAAATATCGAAGAGAGCTTTTAATTCATACAGTCCATTATAGATAATATTATTCTAACTTTAGTCTTGCCTCACGGACCTAGCTCGCTTAATTCTGAATCAATTCTAAGATTTCTAAATATAATTTTAGCCAAGAAAAATTGATAGGTATGAACGAGTACTCAATTCCTATGAAAAAGCAATTTTCAAGAAAATCTATACCAATTAAATTCACTTTTAGGAATACCTAATGTTTCATTTTATGTAGAGACGTTTCAAAGGAATACGCTAACAGAGAAACTATCTCAAAAACAAGGTTTATCAAAAGTTGAAACCACTCAAGCTAGTAAATTAAATTTAAACAATGTGAGTGTATTGAATATCAGACATAACTACTAGCAGCCTTCTTCGCAGCGTCAATAAATGCAAAAATATAATAAAAACAGATATCCCTACTAGTTATTTCGATGAAAGCTACATACGGTTAAAAATTCCGTCATTTCTTGAAATGTTTGTCACCTTTCTCAGTGGCTTTTGTAATTCATTAATCATTTGTCACTCAAAACTTTTTAATATATGCCAGACCCAGACACACCTCGTGTAAAAGGTTAGTGTTATTTTAAGTGCCAAACCCAGCATGACGGTGTTACCATAGCGATATTATTACAAAGCATATTCGTCTTTGTTTCATGAAACATCAAATGACCTTACAAATAAACTGTAGGAAGAGCGTGGGTTTATAAGATCATCCAGAAATAACGCGGATTTGCCTATTTTCGTTGTTAACTATTCAAGGTGTTTGGTAAAAGCCTTATAAAGCCGAATATGGTAGATAGGGACCACCAAACTGAACAACTTTTACTATGGGACCAACTCTGAAATCGCGAAAAAATATCAGCTGTTTCATACATTTTGATATTTTCGTTATTAATTTTTGTATGAAACAGCAGACTTTTTTTCGCGATTTCAGAGATGGTCCCATAATAAAAGTTGTTCAGTTTGACGGTCCCTATCTACCATATTCAGCTTTATAAGGCTATTACCTACCAAACATCCTGTATACTGTGCAAACAAACAATATGTAATCCATACGCACCAATATTATAAGGCTAAAGCCACACTTCAATCAATAAATTATTAAATTGTGAGAAAAGTAAACATTTAACTAAGTGGAATGATTCATAGATTTTACTAGATTACCAATATTAAGATTAAACAAACTCATAAGTATTTATGAGTTTACGAGTTTAGTTTATGAGTTAAAGGCAAACGTGATCCCTTGTTGCTTGAATTTGAAGTTAGTCAACTTCAAATTTTCAGAAAAAAAAAACAAAATTAGGGCAGCATATGCACAGTTTTTAATGTGAGTGCTCATTAAAAAATGCCCGTGGGAAAAAGATCTGCGCATCGTGACGTCATCGTTGAGGGCAATCATACAGGTAGGCGGGAATTTTGGTACGAGAGAAAATAATTATGATTTCGTGATGGATGAAACCTGCTTGGTTTTCATAATATCGTACCTAATTAGCGTCAATGTTTTGTTTATATACAAATTAGTAGCAAAGTTATAATCTATATGTAGTCACTGAGTCTGTAGTAAAGAGGAAAACTTGCCTTAGTGCTATTTTATCAGCAACCATCATAACGCATATTCAAAGGTAAGAATTGCGTTTTTATTTTTTGTCTTGGATCAAGTGTATTTTGGTTCGAGTAGCAGAGTGATTTCTCAACTAGATGAATGTTATTTACTCTCACATTTACCTATCTGAATGTAGCAGATATTTAATTTTAACCTACCTTCCCATTGTGTGCAAACTTTTGTTAATTATTGTGATGGGAAATGACCTCACTTTAAACGTGGAGCTCATTTTTCAATGTTGACGACTCTGTATGATATATACAGGAAGAAAAAAGCAGCCCTTGACGAGTTTCTTGCCGGGTCTTCTCGTTACAAGGTCTCCCTCCCGCTTAGGGTTTGCGAACCGATGGCGTGGCTTTTATGACATTCACAAGTGCTTGTAACAGCCTAGACTGAATAAATTATTTTTTTGAATTTTGTATTTTGCAATGTTTTTTTCTGAAGTTAGCAGCCATGAACTCGTCACTGTGGCATGCAGCGCGGCCTGGCATCACCGTCCAAATTATTTGGAATCCATGTCATTTTGCCTACTGACTCGATGATTTGACGATAAACAATGAAATTGCATAGTAGATTGTTTTTCAACCTTCGATAAACCTATAATATTCAGTACCCGTAGTACGAACAGCTATCGAAAAAAATTACGCGCGTAAAAACATTCGATAGGGTAATTTTGTATGGGAAATTTGTACAGCGCCATCTACCGCCGAAAAGCTAAATGAAATTTCCCATAGATAATTACTCTATCGAGTATTTTACGTGCATTTTTTCTCGATAGATGTTTCCATATTTCACGCCCAACACCGCCCAAATTATTTTGAATCTATCTCCAAATTATTTTGCTTGCTGATTCGATGAATCGACGATACTCATTGAAATTGCATTTTATATTTTTGTTTTTCTACCTTTAATAAAATTATAAAAGTCCGCCCAAATTCCATATTTTCCTTCCCACGCATACACCTGCCCGCCCAGCCCAACGCCCACGCACCATCACAATATAGCTTTTCTGTTACTCCAATATCGTATGGCATTTACTAGACCGTTATGAATAATTAAATAACGTATGGCTTGCTTTTATATTCGCACACTTATTCGTATAATTTTTAAAATTTGATTTATACAGTATAAAAATAAATCTTCAAACTTTATATTATCTTGCAAACTAAAATACACAATCGAGTGCCATTTTTATTATTCTAAGACAATATAATCATTATTGAATTTTGAATTATTGCACTCATAGTGCTATTTTTATCTTTTAAATTGTTTAAAACAGTTCGTTTCGAATCAGTTAATCACTCAGTAGGGACACGAACCTACGACCTTTCGCTATTCGGACGACTGCTTTGACCGCTGAACTACCGAGAAAGTGACCCTCATGAGTGGTAACAGACGATTTGTTTTTTTATATACCTACATCATAAAATACATAATTCAACTCGTAAAGCATTTTATATTGAGCGTATTTAACTTATCATTTTCAAAGATAAGTCTTCCTTTGCTTACATTTCTCAAATAATTTATGTTTTTATTTCTGCAATAAAGAGTAGTAAATGTATTTTCTCTTAGACTTTTTGTTGTTCAAATTATATCAAATATGAACTTAATTATTTTTTTCAGTTATTTTTAAATTGTAATCAAAGTAAAAATTAATAGAATTATTACCAATATTAAGATCAAACAACCTCATAAGTACCAACTACAATGTTTCATATTTTTGAAGTGAAAACTTCTTTAGCGGCGTTGTACGCTTTTTTGTAAAGGGGAAAAAATGCTAAACTCGCATCAGTAAGAATCACGTGACCCTGATCGAAAATTCGTCAGACGGATGTGACGGATGGAGAGTAGATAGCCGGCGGTGGAAGTATCCCCCTCTCTTTCTACGGGGCGCGGTGAAAATGGCGCCGCGTCATTTTAAGTCGTAAACACTTGTGTCACCATAGCAACGCGCAAATTTTTTAATGCAATGTCAAAACTCTAGATTTTCTGTCAAGCTATGGATAAAACTTTCGTACAATACTGTTCTGTTTTCGTAAATTCAAATGCAGAGTAAATTCGTAAGACGGCAATTCGTGCAAAATTATTCCCTAACCATTCAAAAATATCAAAAATGTACAACGTTAATATTCAAGTTTTCACTTCTGCCGGCACTCCCGGAGTGCAGCCCAATTTTTTTACTAATCATCTTAAAACAAGCTAGTGAGAACCTTTTGTCTAGCAAGAATTACAATTAGCAAAAACTCTTAACGAACGTCTAACGTCTTATTAAAATATAATAATGGAAAAAGTTGTTTTGTTAGAAAACATAAACAAAAAATTACATAAAAGGTTTCACTAATGAGTTAGTTTTACGGTCTACGAGATATATTAAAGAACAATGAACTTTGAAGTAAGTAAATAAGCTTTATTTTATCTTAACTGACAATAAAGAATTTTAGTACAGCATTAAACGAGCTTCCTTTGCATTTTATGAGTCTTAATAATGTTACAGATATTATAATATATGAGGCTAAGTTATATTCCTGAGTGGTTTAGACAGTTTTTATTATACACAAATACCTAAGGAGTAGAAAATAATTACAAGGTAATTATGTCCATTGTCTAAGATAGCGTCAACATCAACATGTGTCAACATGCGAAATTAACAGAAATATTGTGAAACCAGTTCCCCTTATTGTTTCCCTTTATTGTTTATTAAATATAAATTTTTGTTTAAATAAAACCTGAGAGTTCAATATTATGTACAACGTTTTGTATGGAATGGACCCAATTGGCCTCAGTGTAATCATGTCATAACAACACATGGCATAAAATAGCTAAAAATGCTCAGAATATAAATTATGGAGGTATTTATGATAGGTATGATTGACGTACAGAATCGCCTCCCCTCCCAGTTTATTTTTAGATTATATTTGCTCGAATCGTTTATTCTATTATTCTGTTCAGACGTAAAAGTTACTGATATAAATTGTCGTTTCATACACTTAATTTTTGCGGAGTAGCTAAGATGGATTGAATACACAATACAATCGTGAGTACATAATGTAAGTATTCATGACTGTAATGTGTGTGAGTGCATACAGTACATTCATAAGTACATGAGTACCATACACAGTAATAATATAATAATAATAAATAATGTTTATTTTCCACCTTTTTACAAAATTTGTAGTACAATCTTATTTATCCTACTTATTCTAGTTACAGTAAATATAACAGCTGCTACATTATACTGGGAAAACCCGTGTCATAAGTACCAGCAACCTTCCATTTGCACTATTAGATTAGAATTTTTAAGATAAATTACACTGAAAACTTATTAATACAATTGAAAAATATTAGAAAAAATCGACTCACCCATAGCAATATAATAATCCATATTAATAACCCATATTAATAATCTTAATATAAAAATAGCATTGTGAAAGCATAAAAAAAAATCTAAAAGTTTAAAAAATACATTGAAAACGTTAAAAAGAAAATAATTTAAGGTAAGGTAATGCTAAAAATGTTGCTAATCTAGTTTATAAATACACAATCTCAAACGCAAATTGTATACCTATTATACCACCATCATTTGCTTTATACGATTATTAGATATAGATTTATTTTTATTTTTTATATAGATAAAGCAATTTAGCCCCTATATTTTGCTGTTTAGTTTTAGTTGTATATAGTCTTAGTTTTAGTTTAAAGTCATGAACATCTAATCTACATGGCGATGACGGAGCGTGATGCAGTGAGTGCAATGTATAAATAATGTAAATAAGTAAGTAAAAAAGTATTTCAGTAAATAAATGGGGAAAAAATATCGCCAATATTTGTACTATACTATTTTTAAGCGTTTTTGTTTAATTTATTGTCGCTCGTTATCCAACAGCTTACAATCCTCGGGAAGCCATTTCGTTTTACAGTCCCTTTCTCCACCCACTAACTGATCCTTTCAATTCGTGCTAAAAGCTTTTACAACGTTTTATGTATTGCACTCAAAAAAGACAGGTAAAACACCCAGAGAAATAAGATCCATTTATTCTTATCCTGAAATGGTTTTAACAAAAAAGTCCACGATTGGTAAACGCGATTAAATTCTCTAAATTGCAGAAGACTTTTTTACTTACAATTCCATCAAATTATGCTAATGATTTATAGGAGAATGCTTACAAACTTGACGAAATGCCCATCTGAAAACCACAACAAATAACCATACCATCCACACTATTTATAAATGCGTAAGTAACTCTGTCTGTCTGTCTGTTATGTATTCACGCCAAGATATCAAATTTCGTCAAATTTGGTATAGATATAGATGGGACCTTGGGAAGGTCATAGGTTACTTTGTATCCTATTGCTGAGCACTGGTCTCCGGTCTCCGCCCGTAAGATATAACCTGTAGTCTACGCGGCGAAGCTGCAGGTTGAAAGCTAGTGAGTAAATAAATCAGAGAAAGTTGCAATGACTAACTCCATAGGGCACACCCTATGGACATTTACATTCAAGAATATCTCCCACAGGAGATATTCGTAAATAACAAATAGCATAAAAGTATTTGGAACACAAATAGATACACATCATAAATCGCATGGATTTACAAAATGCCACTTATACTAATTTAAAAAAGCTACAACTTTTTAGCATCTTCTTTTTCTAAAGTATAAGTGGAATAGTATATTTCTTTAAACCAATTATTATAGTAAAACAACACGGCACTTTGATATTGACTAATTATTTCAAAGTAAACTCGTCTTTAAATTACTAGTTAAGTAGTAGTGCTACTGAAACTACATGAGATGTAATTATAGCTTACAGGCCAGAAATTCAGCAAATATAAAAGTTATTAAAAAAAGGTTAAACATAACCTAAAACAATTCTGCTAATAAATTTGTTTTATTTAGCTAGTAAATATTACAAAATCAACGTTAGGACCGTTATTTTACTTCCGTTTCCCGGCTTGTATTATTTCATCTATACTACGACGCTGAAAGCAATTCAAAGTGACTGGTGAACTGTAACTGGCAACCTTGAGCGCTCCAGTCGCCGAACTGTCTGGGCTCTGTCACTCCGCGCGCGATTCTGTACCAGTCAGCGTCCTCTGAGAGGACAAATTTCATACATCAGAAAAGATAAGACCTACGCGATAGAAAGAGAGGCAACTACTAATTGAAGGGAGCGCTGTGCGACCTGAATTGCACTTTATTGCGTCGGAGCAAGAGTCGCAATTTATTTAAACAATTTTGCGGAGTGCAACTCTTGTACGCTAGTACTATTATCTATTCTGTATCTATACAAAAATGCTGTCACTGAAAGTAGTTCTAAGGAGAAGAAAGTATTTAACTACGATCCGATACATTTCTAGAGTGGCGACCGCGCACCGGACGATGACGCTCGCTCCGTTGCGTTGGTAGGCGCCGACAAGTAGCTCTACCATGAGTTGATGCAAACTGTTTCCGCTACCGTAAACTATCGGATAAACTGCTCACAGTCAATGCGAGTGAAAGAGAGAAAACGATAGTTTACGGTAGCGAAAATAGTTTGCATCAACTCATGGTAGGGCCAAAGGTGGACCGACGACGATCAGGTGAACATAGCAGGAAGCCGCTGGATGCGGGCAACGTAAGGTTGATCATTGTGGAGATCCTTGGGAGAGGTTTATACCCAACAGTGAGTGTCCTACAGCTGATATGATGATGCCAAGTTGCAGTTTGATCCATCCAGTGGTTAGAACTACACGATGATGTGTGAAATACTTCTTCCCAATTAAAATTGTAAATGTGAAAGTTTCAGTAGTACGCCTTGGTAGTGTCGTGGGAAAGAAGGGGCCTGAACGGATTTGGATAAAATTTGGCATATAGTTTATAGCTTGGATTAAAACATTGGGTATTTTTTTATCCAATTCAAAAGTTTCCTAGGGATTTTCCAAATATCCACGCGGACAATGTCGCAAGCGGCATCATAAATGGAATTCTGGCAGCCCGGTTTTAAGGACCGCCATAGTATACAAGGTTATTTTTAGTTAATACAAAACCTCTCGTGGGGTTGATCAGACCATCAAACTGAACAACTTTCATTATAGGACCAACCTTGAAATCACGAAAAAAAATTTGCTGTGTCATACATACATTTCGATGGAGTAGGATTGTACTTTTGTATGGAACAGCTGATTTTTTTTTTCGTGATTTCTAGGTTGGACTCATAATGAAAGTTGTTCAGTATGATGGTCTCATCAACCCCACGAGAGGTTTTGTATTAACTAAAAATAACCTTGTATATGAATTTGTACAACTCACCGATGAATAGTTCTATTTTTCATTTCATTTCTTGTTTACGTAAGCGCGTATAGTGGCTTGCCTTTTGTATTTTCTTTTTTTTTGATTGCTATAGTTCCATAATCGAGTACTTAAGCCCGACCCGCTACGTAAAGGTCATCAGATAGCGCTACTACCTTACTGGCTATCGCGGCAACCATCAAGATATCCTTGGCTATTGAAAAAAGGTTTGATAATCGAATTCGGTAGAGAAATCGTAAAACTAAATAATAAATGTATGCACTGTTATGGCGCTATCGTACAATGTAATAATCCTATTGTAGTCTTATAATATTCAAGTTGACACATTAAGATTATAGAGCTCTATATCACAGAATAACTAATAGTACAAGTTCTATACTACTTGAGCTTGTCAAATATTTTAGGACCCTTTTGATTTTTATCATTTTTTTTTAAGATATAAAGTTTAGTTTTTAATTTTGAGATTTTTGCATTCACAATGCTATTTTTATACAATACTAGTAAATAATATACTAGGAAAAATACGATTCGCAACAGATCAATTCTTGGACGGGAATCGAACCCGCGACCTTTGGATATCCGGTCCAATGCTCTGGCATCGTCGATTTTCTTCTAGTATAGCCCGTTCTTAGGCTGTAAGCCAGCGTTACTTCACCAATGTGAGGAATTACCTCGACATTCAATTGAAATATCTTTCCAGATATTTTGACAATTGATTAATATGAAGATGATACTAGAAGAATTTTATTTTTAATGCTTAACGGGATAACGCTTATCCTTCACCTCACAAGATGTTAAATGACGATAAGGTCGAAGATGGAAACGCGCTACACCCGGAATTATAGGTATAATTATACCCGGATTAGAGGTAAGATAGCCTTATCATACCTCTAAAGCTAGGGTTTCCTAGGATGAGAGATTAAGATTTTTTAAATTTGAGATTTTTTCATTCACAATGGTCACCGTCATCCTAGGAAACCCTAGCTTAAGGCTCCGTTATGCGAAATCATTTGTCCCTGTCTTTAGACGTGTAAAGATAACCTCACTTCTGCACTTTTTTGATGTTTTTCGTTGTTTTTTCATCTTTATCTTTAGGACAATTATCTTTCTTGAAAAAAAGTTATTGTAGCAACTGCACAGTACGTTAAAGTGTATTTTGATGTAAAATTCAATACGTTTCCGCTATTATTTACGCCAATAATATGGCCCGCGACAAGCACTTTTGATGATATTCTGATTTTTGTTTACAATCATCTGTGAGGTTTATACGCAATTTAATACTTGTAGCTACTAGATAATCTCTTTAGCTTGTCGTACGTTTTTTTGTGGCTACAACTTTACGTTTTCTATATAAAAATATGGCCCGCGCAAACCATGTTTTCCTATAATGCCCCCTTAACTGCCAGAACACAACAATTTTCAAATTGTTGTTATCGTAGGCGTCAGACCTAAGTAAGATGGTAACTAGCCAGGCGGATTTGAAATAAGCCCTACCACCAACCAAACCGAGCACAAATATAACCCCCTCCTGGGAATCGAACCCGGGACCCCTGCATCTTGCACGGGTGGGCGAACCACTAGACCACAAAGGCGGAGAAAAGTATGAGTAAGGCAGAAAGTTACCAAACCTAACCTAACTATTAACGGTGAACTTATTGCAATTGAAATAAAACTAAATTAAGTATTCGCTACTACACCAACGATTCCAATAATAAACTAGTGAAAGGTGACTAGTACTAACTAAAACAAGAGTTTACGAGCCGGGCTGGTACACCTTGACGAATGATAGTTTAAATGATAAATAAGTTTAGGAAAATAAAAGTTTATTGCTAATTCACAAAGGAATCAAAATTACTTATTTAAATGCTAAATGAGGACGCGTGATTGTTGAATGAATGTTTATTGCGTACTGATTTTATGACAAAATATAATAAATCGAATGAATTCTACAAAAGTGCTGATGCGTGACCTTAATTATGAGTACCAAGTTGAATGTAGGCATTTGTACACCGTACAAAGAGCTTTATTAAAATCTCCAATTTTAAATTTCAATCGTCCTAAGTCTTAGCTCTTGAACGGTCGTGAATTATTGAAAACATTTTGTTCTTCCAAGCCGGAGAAGTGAAATATTCATTGGTTCGATATGCTTCGATCAATAGCCAATTTTATGTATATGCTCTCCTACTGGAAGGTTATTTAGGTGAGAAAAATGTTTTCACTGACAGATTTATATGTCAATGATGGGTGATGTGATGATATTGGTGGGGATTGATGATATGCGTTTGATTTGCATCAACGATTCTATAATAAAAGAAAACTAGCCACTTACTTTGTTTTAAAACCATAGACTTATTATATGTTTTAAACTAAGTATTTTTGTAAATCCATTCAATAATTCCTCTTTTGAAGTAGGTATCATAATATTGGATATTGATATTTTATGGTGAATATTTCAATTCAAAATGAAGATGAAAACACGTTATTATTTCAGTAAATTGATAATATACTGTATGACTAAAAGCGAAGTCATAATATACAGGGTGTCCCAAAACTTTGCCACACGGAGGGAAAGTACCTTAAATATTGAAAATAGAAAATTTTACTGAAATAAGGCTTAATTTTGTTTTTGAAAAGAAATGAATGCTGCATTCAAAGTTTTTTTTTATCGCATACGATTCGATAATAATTGATACAATCCGTAATATTTAAAATTTAAATGATAATTTCATGGTCTTCATTGTTTAAGATGCTATGTCATTTAAGAAAAAAATAATCCTTTTGAGTAACCCTTTCGATTGGTATTGTAAAAATAAATATATTTTATTTTCAGTTTTGGTGAGTTCGATTCTTGGTTAAAGCAGGCGATTTTTCAAAAATCTTTGAATGCAGTTTCAATTATTTTTAAAAACAAAATGAATGCTTTTTTCTGTAGAAATTCCTATCTTCAATATTTAAGGTATTTTCCCTCCGTGTGGCAAAGTTTTGGGACACTCTGTATACTGTGTCTCTAAGTTCTAAATCTAAAATGTACACCAATAATTCAGAAAATAAATCTACCCACGCCAATAACGAGACACGTTAATGCTGACTGACAGTCTAAATCTGAATAATATATCATTGAATGCTGGTTAAAGCCACGTAGAATTAGTTAACAATTCGAGGATTTTCGTGTTTAAATTGATCACAAATAAAATACGAATTAATTTTATAAAACTCAGGCTGAATTCATAAAAACAAGTTACAGGTGGTTACATTAAGGCAAAACTTAATAATAAATAGAACCAGCTTATTTAGGCTAGGTCTGACGAATATCTGAGCTTTCATAAAACAAATAATAGTAAAGGTTTTCTCCTTTAGACGCATAATACCACATACGCAAAATACCACCTTTACGCAATACGCCATAAACGCAAAATACTACTTACGCAAAATACCAACTTAGCAAAACACCAACTTTGATTTACGCAAAATCCCAACCTTGATTTACCTACGCAAAATACCAACTACACATAACACCAACGTTTTCGTAATTGACTGATTGGAAAAAATATACTTTCTGTGCTTTGATTTGCTACCAGTAAAGTCGAAGTCTCCAGTAGTAAGGACTCCCGTTGACGGCTGTGGGGAATATGCTGACCGAATCTGATGAACAGGTACTTTGATTAGCTCCTTTACATTCCTGATAGCCTGGTACTTTTAGTTTTAAGCATAGTCACAAAATAGATATAACCTAGCTAGGATAGCTGAGTATTATGTGTCTAAAGGGCTGAGTTACCTTAGCGAAATAGTTTCTTCGGCCACTCCACTTCATTGACAAAATAATTCTAAGTCCCAGGTAGTGTTTTGCGTTTATGGGATTATACGTAGTTGGTATTTTACGTATTTTTTCTACAAATCCGCAAAACACCACAAAATCTCGAGTTGGTATTTTGCGTTTGTGGTATTATGCGTTTTTCTGCTTCTAGCAAACGAATTTTGCTAACGAATAGAAATATCAATTTTACAAACCCAAGCTTTTGAGCTCCCAAAATATACGAAAACACGCACTCATTAATGTCCGTGGAGAGAGGGAACGAAATTGTTTAAATTAAAAAATGTTTTCTAATAAGGGCACCTGGGGTGTGCTCAAGGTCCGAAGGGTTAGTCTACCCAAAGGAGGCCCGTTTATTGGACGATATTATTTTCAAAGGAGTTTCCTTCCACCTTGTTTATTTTTATGGATAATTTTGGATCCACCTGTTGTGGAAAATTTTGTACAGAATTGAACTTTTTTGCACTATAGGTAAGGTTAAAACAGTTTTACTTACAAAAATATTATTTTATCTGAAATAGGGAGGATACGTTGTATCAATATTATAAATTAAAAACTTATGTCAATTTTCAAATAATATAAAGGCACTAAGTATCTAATTGTTATTTTAAAGGTTTTTAAAGCTAGAACTATTTTTAATTTAATGTTGTAAGTTTTTTATTTGGTATAATTACTATAGAAATGTATATAGTTTTAATAAATAGACACGTAGGGACTTTAACAATCTTTTGTTCTCGATGAGATTCTATTCATCCCTTTGATTTTCTAACTTTATTGCAATCAACTCTGACAGAAATCACTGTTACATTGCTGCTTTATGAACCAACTAGCGGCCGCCCGCGACTTCGTCTGCGTGGAAAGGTTTTTTGTTATCCCTCGGGAACAATACTTTTTTCGGGATGAAAGGTACCCTATGTCCTTCTCTATATCCCGCACAACGTGTATGCAAAATTTCACGATGATTGGTTCAGTAGTTAGGACGTGAAGGCGTAACAAACAAACAAACAAACAAACAAACAAACGGACTTTCGCATTTATAATATTAGTAAGGATGTGACAGCTATCTTACTTAAGAACTGAGAGAGAGAGAACTGTTAGCAATATATTATAATTGTAATAAGGGGGCTGGTAACTTTTATTATTTCAATGAATAGGTAAACAAATTTTTTAAAGTAAGCAGTGACTTAACCTTCATTGTACATAGACTAAGTTATAAAGTTAAAGTCACGCAGAGCTCAAATAATTCAAGCGATCATTAAAATGAGTCCATTAAAACGTGTCAAAATCAGATTTTGATCTCGACCAGCTATAAATCAGTCATGAATTAAGGCTTTATCAAAAGCGATTACAGGCCTACATTAACCTAAATAATTTTCCGCTTCCGTAGAGTGGCGGACATGGCAGTACGCCACAAAATATGAAGTTAAGAGAAGATTTATGCTAGGACCAAATTTTTTCTTATTTATTTATTAATCTTTATTACACAACAGTACACAAAGTATGGTACAAAGGCGGCTTATTGCTAAGAGCATTAAATCTATATAATATACTAGTCAACCATCAGTAAAAAGACATTCATGAATTTGCGGTACATGCAAAAGAGTTACGTTCAGAACCTTATTTTTTTAATATAAATAAATATATACATATAAATAAAAAATAAATAAACCTTTATATATATATATATATATATATACATAAGATATACATAAGAATATTGTAAATATATAAAATCGTAGTTTTCCGTGCACACATAGACGTTACGTACAGATAATCTCGGACCTAACCGGCCAATCAGTACCTACCTGTAGTGTAGGCACAACAAAACAAATGACGAATACAGCCAACCAGAGAGATATAATACGCCAAGATCTTAGTGTTACATAGTTAATCATAAATGCTTCATCACATCACTACACAAATCTTAAAATGACAATCATAAAAATAGCTTAAATTATTCTCTCAAAATATGATTTCAGTAAGAAACTACATAATTGCATAATATTTATTTTCTACACTTCCAGTTAGCTTCTGTTAGAACATAACTCTATATTTTGTGATTACGCCTGAAAACGTTAAAACAGGCTTAGCGTAAACTCCATAAAACGTCAAGCTTCAGGTTCTTATGAAATATGATGGAAGCAATTAAGAAACCAAGTTATGAGAGTTGTAAAAGAATATAAAGCACAGGCGGTGCGGAAGGTAACACTAATGGACGATCGAAAAACCATCAAGAAAAGCTATATTCTTACAATGGGCTATTTGAATGGTAAATAAAAAATAAGTTAGTTTTTTATTAATGTTACGTTGCCTGCTTTCATTGTAATATTTGTCCTTGAATAAAGTAGTAAAGGACGTCACGCGCTTTGGTTTGATTTTTGTATTAACAAACTGCTTCTTTATCGCACAAAGTCTTGATAAAAGAAAAGAAGGAAAAGGGATGCGAAAAGAATTGGTTGATTTCACAGAAGTGGAGAAAAATTAAGCTTTGAACCGGAGTTAACCAAAGTGAAATCGATCTGACTAGATTCTCTATATAGAACTGCATAGACCGTCAGCAACGGAAAAGATCGCTCTCTCAATAGAATTTTCACCTTCGCTTTCAACTAGCAATTGCGGATTCCAAATTGTGCTGCATTTTTCACGAAACAAAACACTGCATTACATTTGTTATCTAATTCGCTTGTTTTTTAAAAGTTAGGTTATGATTCTCAAATAGATTTTAGTGTAGTTTAGACAAAGGGCAAGTAATTTCATTGAAATTATTTTTCATTTTAAAATCAAGCCAGAAAGTTAGTGCCTCCCTACAGTATGTACTATGAAACGAACTTAACGTTTTTTTTTTTTCATAAAGGCCAATAGATACTAGTCTATAGGAACAATGCTAATCCACCTACTAATCCGACAACTTTTTAATATAGAACTCGAAGACAAGCATCGGTGATCCATAAGAACCGATCTACCGTTAAAATCTCTCAAACACGCCAGTGCCAGCGAGAAAGATAGGTTCTCACCTGCCATTAAGGCTCGCTAGGTGGCGCTAAATAGATTAAAAAGACATCCAATGTGCACCGCCTGTAATGGATTTTTAATGTGGCTATATTTGGCACATTTTAGTTTAAACTCGTTTACATAACGTAGTTTTGCGGCGGTGACAATTTTCGTTACTAATAATTATGTGGCATCATAATAGTACTTCGACTTGATACGTATATTGTTATGAACTATAGATTCTGTCATTGTAATAATTTTTAATTATTTTTTCTATTTATTTTCTTATTTCATTTTTTCTTTTATTTTTTCTATTTCATAACATCGCAGCTACAGGTAAAAAATAGGTCGTCATACCGTAACCCATAGATACCAATGGATTGTAAACTCAATTACTTTTAGAAAAATATATACCAACAAAACAAGCATACCAATTTCTTTCTTAAAAGAAACTGCGATGTCTTTCTACGGGCGAGTCCTTTGTTTTGTCCGTACAAGGACTGCGAATGAAAACACAGAGCGGTACGGTGAAAGAGTTCCACGAAACAATAGTTGTGCGAAATGAGACTTCGGGGATAGCAAAGCCATCCACTATCTAGTCTGAATATTAGCAACGCTACGAGGGCTAGCGAATTGCGAACCGCATTCTCACTTTGTTGGATTTTGTGCAACAAATATTGGTATGAACAATTCAGTTCTTATTCGAAATTCGAAAATTACTATTTGAGGTGGTGTTATTGGTCGGGTAATGACTTATGGCTTAAAGCAACACGTGCTTCCGTGTTTCTCTAAGACTTATCGTAATGAATGACCTTGAAGCCCAAAACTGTAAGTTCCACAAAGAGTGTAACCTAATTCTGCTGTGGTGGATCATGTTTAGGATTCCGTACCCGAAGGGTAAAAAAACGGGACCCTATAACTAAGACTCCACTGTCCATCTGTCTGTCACCAGGCTGTATCTCATGAACCGTGATAGCTAGACAGTTGAAATTTTTACGGATGATGTATTTCTGTTGCCGCTATAATAACAAATACTAAAAGCAGAATTTGTACGGAACCCTCAGTGGGCGAGTCTGACTCGCCCTTGCCCAGTTTTTACATATATACAACTAACACAAATCCTCTTTGATTAGTTTAGTATTTAGTCTCGATTCCTATTCATGTATTTTTTTTTCTTTATGACTGATGTATAAAGTGTGAGCACAAGCAATTTTATTGTAAAATGTTGGATTGATCCTAGGGATGAGCGCTGTAGTCTGAGATACAGGTTTTTCGACCTAGTTCAGACGAAGATGATCAGAATATGTAACATTACATTTGGATAAACTGTTTGTACTGTGCTATTTTGTAATTTGTACTGGAAAATAAAAATATATTATTATTATTATAGAAAAAATGCAGATGCAAAATAAGTACAGAGTTACATTCATAATAATAAAAATAATGTATTAACAATTTTTATTTTTAAAAGTCGAACTAAACAAATTAAAACAATAATAAACTCTAGAATTACTGACCCGATTCTCAAAACTCGATAACATGAAAGTATTATGTTTCTGCGCTCTAAAGGCCATCGAGATTTCCTTCGGAAATGGGCAAATAGTCTATTGATAACTTCGATCTTCTTAGTCTGTGTTATAGCACATAGTCTAGTGGATAATGAAGTTGGTTGTACAATAAAATAAGACGTCATGTGTAACGCACAATTGTATGATTGAAACACATTGTATAACTGTTTTTAGTCCCAAATAAAATAAAAGTATGCTTGGTGTTTCAGCCAAATACCAAAATTTGTTACTCAATATTTATTTTAGTTTTTAACTCCAAGAGTTGTACTTATACTGTTTTTAATTATACTTGGGCATAACATTGAGTTCTTTTATACTGCTTATTTGTTTTTCTAAAGTGCAATATTTGCCTTCAGCAAATCAAAGTCAATCAGAAAAAAATATACCTGATGAGTTTCTTTCTCTGTAGCAGCGCATGGCCGATCTTCGTAGGTTCTTCCAATTCCCAGCTGTAAGTGTCGTCGTGCGCTAAGGTTTACTACAGTAAACCTACACCAAGATGGTACAAGAAGATGGTGTAGTTTAACTTAGTACTCCCTATTTAAAAATACGAAACAAGGGTTATATTCATTTCGTCAGCATATCAGAACACCACCTTATAAAGACAATGGTGAATATTAGAACAAAACTGACTTTTTCAGAGCACGGAAGCCAAAGATAAACAGAACAAATGGACCGGCTCGCCCATATGTCACACGTGGCCGAGCTATCTGCTGTGCAAATCTTTATTGCATGCCCTGTTTACGCTTTATAGCAGTAGGTCAGTACATTAATAACTTAATTTAAACTGTCGCATTTTCAAAATATTTTTAATTTTGGTATACAAAGTTTTTTAGAAAAAGCTCTTAACGATGGTTCAACAAAAAAAGCAAAGGAGGATAGGCCATAACCCACCACGCGGGCCCAATGCGGATTGGTGGGTGTTAACGACTACAAATACAGCCGGGACCAACGGCTTAACGTGGCTTCTGAAGCACGGAGGAGCTTGAGATAACAAATTTTTGATCACCCATCCCATGACCGACCCTTGCAAAAGTTGCTTAACCTCCGCAATCGCTGGGCCAGGCACTATACCACTGCGCCACCGAGCTCCTCGAATAATGCCTAGGTCATAACCCTATCATTTATTTTTCTTCCCAGAAAAACCACACTATATTATATTATATTCCGTAATTCCGTAGTAATAAACAAGCATGAAAAGCAAAGCAATAAAAAGAAACGCTGCGTATAATTAAGTACTCCCAAACGACTTCCGAGTCGTTTAAAAACTGAAATTCATAGAAAACTTTTAATAATACGAGTATGATATCGTTTTCGATTTGAGACCAGTCGCTTGCGATACGAATCACGCGCGAAGCATAAATCTCATACGACGCCGTCGAAATCTCAATATTGCATTTTAATAAGTTCTCGAAACGGTTTATTCAATTCTGTACGAATATTTTTAAGATCATGCTTTGATTCCGTCATTTAGGGTTTAAAGCCCCTGCTTTGAAAGAGACCCCATTTCCAAAATGAACTGTAGGCTGATCGTCTAACTTTGTTGCAATCAACTTTGACAGAAATCGCAGAGACATTGCTGCTTTAGTAAGAACCAATGTGACAACTATCTCACTTAAAGCAGCAATGCAACTGCGATTGCAATCGAGAATTGTTAGCAACAGCCTTACGTAATTCGGGGTCTGATACCTCAGACACCCATAGCCAAATTACTTTAAGAATCCTATCAAATATGAAGTGAACTTAATAATTATTTTTATAATTATTCGTTTATGTCGATCCTTGGGAAACCTATTTCAACCCCAGGGATCGATATTGACCACTCATGGAATCTTTGGTTTAAAAGATAGGGTTTGACATGTAGCTAGAATCAATAACCCCATATAGTGCAATAGCTTATCATTTCTGTTTCAAATGGTTAGAACAAGTTTCAAAATACCATTTTTTTCTTTCATTTGGGCTATTTTATTGTTAGGTATAGGTATATCAGTACCGCATGTTATTTTATTACCCACACCAAGTTAATTTCAAACATAAAATACGAAATGAATTTAAAGTACAACAAAGATTGCATGACGCTCTGACCTAAGCCTTTCTAAGTAACAATGCTGACCGAAGGCTGAAAAATATTTTTCATTTTTATTACTATTTTTAACGCTAAAAACATTGCAGATATTCTTAAACGTTATTATAATATGTAATTTATGTTTACTTTGGATGGAACTTAGCATAATGATAAAATTAAATCTAGTAGAATTGAAGTCATTAAACAATCTTTTGAACTAACGGCCGAATATTTATTTGGTTGAGATCTCCGTAATATTAAGGAAGCTGTCACTTTCATAGTGTTTCACTCAAATCTGTCAACTTTGATGGCCTTGGCTTGTGAAAAACATTTCTGAACTTCAGACAAAAAATATCGACTTTTCATACAAAACTTGAGCAACTATTCGGGACATTTGTATGGAGAGTCGATTTTTTTTTCGTCGGTTTTCGGAAAAGTTGTAGAACAAAATATGTTGTTGTATATTATGTTAGTAATTTACTCCTGCGAGGTTGTTGGTGTTTTACAAATAACCCTTTATATAAAACGCTAAGAGACTGGCTGATCTATCAACGCACGGCTCAAACTACTGGACGAATCGAGCTAAAATTTGACACAGTCATTAGGACGTAGACGTCCGCTAAGAAACGATTTTGGGAAATTCAGTCCCTAAAGGGGTAAAATAGGGTATGAAAGTTTGTATGAAAATTTGTCAGTTTCGTAGCCAGAATCTTCAAATTTTGTGTTTTCCCGAATGTCCACGCGGACGAAGTCGCGGGCGGAAGCTAGTTGTTTATAATGCGCACAGCTAAGGAATGGAAATCCCTGCCGACGTCTGTGTTTCCGAGCGCATACAACCTGACTCTTTTCAAGGTCAGAGTGAATTAAGCACCCTCTGGGCAAGCTTGTTCCATCGTAGACCCTGTCTTTGCTCTCGGGCTAGACTGGGGTCGAAAGCAAACCCATTAGTTATAAAAAAATCGTATTTTTTATGTATAATAACAGCATTGTGAATGCAAAAATTTCAAATTTAAAAAGCTCTCTTATTTTCTATAAGTAAGTACTAAAACCTGACCCATAAGTGACTGACTTTCTTATATGTATGTAAATTCAAATCGGTCTTATAATGGCACTCGGTAATAACATTAATTAAGTTATTACTCAGTCGCTCATGTTCGTAATTGCTTTAGGTTATATTTAGTAAGTTATGTCTTCATAAAAAAGTACTACATACCTAAAGGAAATAATGACTACATTTGTTACCTTATTGGAATAGAATGTCAATATTGGTCAGACATGTCTACATCAACCATTTACTGCCAGAATTAATAACTAATCCACAGACGGCCTAATCCAGATTAGTTACTATACAGCGTTTGATATTAATACAGAATTTTCGACAGTTGCCTAGATGTTACCTAGCTACTAATCTAGATCGGGGGCCTATCCCAATCTGTGGATTTATTAACCTTCCTTATGATTTAAGAAGGATGGACCATAATCCACCAGGGCCCTATTCGATAAAACTTACAATTTAAATTTACAGGTGACAGTTTACAATGTTACATGTTTCTGTTCAATAAAATATATTTATTTTTATTTTATTTAATCTCTTTATTGTACAACAATAAATTAATGTACACAAGGCGGACTTAATGCTAAAAGCATTCTCTCCCAGTCAACCCAGGGAACAGATAGCCACGAATGCGGTACATTTAATAGTATATAATAAAATACATACAGTATAATAAATACAAACACACATAATATATAGATACGCCTACAATAATATATATAAATATATATACCTATTACAACAAATCAAAATAATTATATAATAAAAAGAAAAGCCAAATTGATGATGATTATTTTCACATTATGCTCATTATAAGCCTTCTAAAAAAAAAGCGTGAACCTTCTTTTAAAGGAAAACTTGCTGGGTGATCTCCTGATAGCTTCAGGAAGACCGTTCCAGAGACGCAAAGCATGCAGAGTGAAAGATTCGGACATATACTTGGAACGAAACAGAGGAGTGGAGAGAGTGAGAGAATTGGTAGAACGAAGTTGGCGATCATGAGAGTCGCAGAGATATTGAAACTTGCATTTAAGATAATCGGGAGAATGAGGACTATTTAAGATAGAATAGAGAGTGCAGAGCAATCTTTGCTGTCTGCGCTGACGTTTAGGCTGAGACCGATAAGAAGAAACGTGATCAAACTTGCGAAGGCAAAAGACGAAACGAATAGCGTTATTAAGAAGGCGGTCCAGCTTATTGAGCAGAACCTCATTCAAGTCTGAAAAGCAGACATCAGCATAATCAATGAGTGGGAAGATGAGAGAAGTGACAAGAGTGGTCTTAGTTCGTATGGGAAGAAAGTTCCTAAAACGATTCAGGAATGGAGGAAATGGTGGAAAATTTACATATATGTAGAATTGTACTTACAATTTTACATATTTCTGTTCAACAAACATTTTCCTGTGACAGTTGACAATTTACGAATTTGTCGGAAAAACTGCTTTATTGAACAAGTTTACTTATTAGTAGAATTGTAATACATTTCTGACAGGTGACTTTACCCTCGGTAAAATTTAATACCTCGGCATTATTGTTTTGTTTTAATTTTTCTTTTGATATGACTGTTCTGCAATATCTTTCCACTTTTTAGGGTTCCGTAGCCAAAATGGCAAAAAACGGAACCCTTATAGATTCGTCATGTCTGTCTGATTTTAACACAAAAATAAAAAAATAAAAGTTTAAGGGGGGGCTCCCCATACATGGAAATGAAACTGAAAATATTTTTTTTCATCACACCAATACTTGTGGGGTGTCTATAGATAGGTCTTTAAAAATGACATTGAGGTTCCTAAGACTATTTTTTTTCAAAGTCAACCGTTTGAAAGATATATGCCTCCAAAGTGGTAAAATGTGTGTGTCCCCCCCCCCCCCCCTTTAACTTTTAAAGTAAGAGGGTGAAAAATCTAAAAAAAATATAAGCTATAGATCTTAATAAACACTTTCAACGAAAATTGGTTTAAACGAGATATAGTAATTAGTTTTCAAGATATAGTACATTTTCCAAAACCGCAAATATAACTTTGTCATTCATACAAACACTGTGAAAAACAAAGTTATTTTTTCAGACGAAAAATGATAGCGGTATTAAAATATGGTATGGTATAATTAATGATTAAACGAACTTACCTGTAAGTGAAGTTCTATCATAATTATACGAAGGATTCTTCCGAAGATATTAGTACTATTAACACATGTAGTATCGCTTGCATGTATCACCACTTAGCACGTTATTTTAGAGTAATAACCTAAAAACCTAAAAAGAGAAGGTATTTGATTTAGAATTGACAGATATTTTGACATTTCCGGCTCGAATTCTCCTCGCCGCCATTCGGCGCCAACCTTTTCATTTAGTTTAAAGTCCAAATCGTATAGTAATAAGAAATCTAAGATATCCATTGTATTTGAGCAATGTAAGTCTACGCCAAGGCGTAGTTAAATTCGATACCAAACCTTGAGATTAGCTCATATTGTGAAATCAATAATGAATCCAATTTTAAATAATACTAATAATTGTGTTACACACTTCTGTGTTTATTATGTCTATATTGTTATTTGGTGAATAATCGAACCATTTTTATAACCAAGCTCTGTACTTTCTGATAGTATCAGCAGACATACAAGCTTAAATAACATAGTAATACACCTGTAAAATAATATCACCTTGATAATGTTGTACAAACCAGTCTATTTGTGCGATGAATTTCCGTCCCTGGAATTGGAAGTTATAGGATGTTAGTACTTTAATAGACACTATATTACATGTAAACAATGGGTATCAAGGCTTAAAATTGTGACGATCATGATGGCAGAATTGTAACACTAAGAAACTGGTACAAAAGAATAAAAATAATAGC
This sequence comes from Agriphila geniculea, assembly GCA_943789525.1. NCBI lineage: Eukaryota > Metazoa > Arthropoda > Insecta > Lepidoptera > Crambidae > Agriphila > Agriphila geniculea. The sequence goes on from OX038883.1 coordinate 10,048,611, forward strand.
TTGTTCGATTGATAGTGACAGAATTGTCTTTGTAAATAAAATAGGCACTAAACAAAAATAGCGTTGTGAATGCTAAAATCTAAAATTAAAAAATAATCGCTTTGGGATCCAAATGCTAGGAATCAAGAAAAATATTTCTACTATATTGTATTTCTACTACCTAATTCGACTTGCATTCGAATTTACTCAATTTCAATCCGAAAATACCAAAACTGGTAATAATTTTTTGAATAAGTGAATCAAATAATAACGACTAGAATACTTTACACCGAATACAATAATAAAAAAGGCAATGAAAATATAATAAGCTACATGTTCTAGCTAGATAATTTATATGCAATTATTTTTCAATGTTTTGATTCCTGGCCACAAGTGTCCCCCAGTCTACCCCGTTGTTGAGAGGTACCAGATAAAAATATTCCACAACTATGTCTTCTCTAATTCGGTGTAAGTATCGATGACATTCAACTAAATAAAGTAAAATATAATATTATACCGGTATCTACAGGTTTAATACATTCATAAAATAGTCATAATTTATTTTGCAGTTTTGTGAATGTTTTTCTTGTTAAAGACCTGGAATGTAATGGAAAGTTGTGAAGGTAGCTGTATAAAGAAAAAAATGTGTTTAAATTTATTGTGTATCTCAATTCTTTAAAAATGTTCTGAGACACATTGTTAGAGTAAATATTATGTCCAATATAACAGGGAGATAATGCTGTCTAAGAAGTCGTAGCCGGTGGCAAAAATTTTGTAAAAATATGGGCACTACAATACCCAAAAGTTAAGAATTTAAATTTGTATATTTCTATTACTTTTTCAATATTAAAACCATAAAGTTGATGGGATCTCTAAATTGCAAAGACTTCTATGTTGTATTCTTGTTTTCTTACAAACAATAACCATTTCTTATTATCAATATAGGTTAACTTTTATACTGTTTATAATAATGCGACTTCTGGGATTTCTAGAATGTGTTTTGTTATAAACAATAAGCATTTTTTATTCTTATGATAGGATAACGTTTTTACAGTTTATACTAATATGACTTCTGTTAGATTTTAACTAAACCCGATATGACAACCTGATAAAACATTTTTTCTCGAACAGAGATGTTGAACCTTCAACTTAATGTGTAGTTGACAAATTATTGTCTGTCACTAAAATACATACGTATTATGTGGCTGTTATGTATTTCGCCCGAATTTTAGTCAAATTAATGTTAGAATTTAATATATATCTCTGGAGATGGCACAAGTGAGTACGAGTGACTATAAAAGAATATAATAATAATCTTGGTGCTCTCCTAGCGCAGTGAAAATAGTATTTTCACCCATGTCGAATTTAGACCAAACAACTATGTGGACGCCTATGTGCCTATAGTTGGCGACCACTGCCTGTATTCGCTGAATACAGATAAATGCTGCACCAGATCCTTACGAGTATCCTTACCCCGGGTACGATGATCGAATGTGAATGTTGACGAATGTATCCTCGATTCCTCGGCAACTGTTTCGATGGACCGTAACGGCCGCCTGCGGGTCTGCTGCTATCGACGAAAGAAATCGTTGATGGGGCTTCGTCGCCGCGTCTGGATATTCGTTTGCCGTCGGAATTAAGCATATGGTATACCTGGCTGCATGTTTCGTTTGTTGTTTTCAAGTTTAAATTGTTTTAAAACAAAATGTACCAGCAAATAAATAAATTTATGTTTTATTTAAGTACTGCGCCCGGTTTACTTACAGATTTTTCGTTGATCAATATCGTTAACCTCAGGCCTGTGGCCAATGCATCATTCATATTCGACTCAACTGTTGGTGGCCTTTTAAGTGGACAGCATCAATTACACTTGAGTTGACCATATATGCCTTCTGTTTATAATAAAATGTATGTTGTGCACAACAAATGAATGTTGCAATGCCCCATTGTATAATGTATAAAGAGCAAAACACTGTCTTAAATTACTGTCATAAAAAAGGTGTTCTATATTGGAAAGCTGCTCCTTAAGCTTCATTATCACTATAATATATTCACTTGGCTAATAATTTCTACACATCAGAATCATTATCATTAAGATCAATCAATTTATGTTTTACACACACAAATTCAATTTGGAAATTAATAGACAGGTTATTTTTACATTTTACAAGGGCATAGCTTAGAAATAAACATACTAATTAGTTAGTGATTAAACATAAATAATAAGCCTGAAACATAGGATCTCCTAGTTAAGGCAAATGTTTAAAGTTTTTACTTATTAAAACTGTGGTACACAGTAATAAACACTTATTGCATTTATGGATAACAAAATGTATGGATTCTATTATTCAATTTCTTATTGAAATTTCTATCAGCAGGCCCATGTTAGGCGTACATACCTATATTAATAGAAGCTATTTCACATAAAAATTGTGAAATATCAGGTATCAGCTAGTTACTGTATAACTTATTATCTGGTTCCATGAAGTTGATAAATTTTAGCATTTATTTATAGCTCTGCTTATGAACGTTATACTGGCAGTTTTTCGTTACAGTTGTAACAATGTGTATAATAAAATCATACATAATTATATTATATAAATTTTGCAAGCCAGAAATTTATCTCAGTACCGATGGTACTCTATTATTCCGTTGGGATCAACGCAACACCAAGGATATCTATGATATCAAAATTCATACCTGATGAACTAAGCTGTTGTCAGGGCTGCTGTTGCAGCTCCAGCAGAGCAGCCACCTGGCTGGAAAGCGGATGTCGGCGAATTCGGCGGACGGCGGAGTCACCCGATTGGTGCTCGGCAACGGTTCCAACATGGTAACCTTTGAGGGCAGCTTGCTTTTTACACTGTCGCGTCATCAAGGGCACTTTGAGTTGCTGCACTTGTTGCAGTTGCGTTGTCTGACCTATCTATGCGGTGAAATAGTCCAGTGTGACTATTTCGAGTGCAAAAGATATTTGGTTCATGCCTTATTAGACACATGCCTTATGACAGAAAGTACCCAGTATGGTAAGTTCGTGTCAGACAAATTAAATAATTAAATGGTAAAAGCCCAGTGTAGCAGTTACGCATTTTTAAATCTCAGCAAACAATGTTGTCTGGGAGGGAATGCTATTAGCATTAAGTCCGCTCTTTTTGTACTCATGTACATTAAAGTAAAATAAATATATATGGTAAAAGCCCAGTATGGCAGTTACGCATTCATAAAGGTAAGCAAACAATTATGCAGTTAAGGCTAGTAAACGGTAAAAGCCCAGTCTGGCAGTTACGCGTTCAAGCCAAGAAAACGGTAAAAGCCCAAAATGGCAGTTACGCATTTAATAGTGTTTCTCCATCTTGAATTCTTCTTCTTGTCCTCTTCCGTCTTGAAAACTTTTTTCCTTTCTGCACGAAGCATTTTAACTAAGTATAATTAAATTTTCACCGTATAAAATATAATTCTGAAGAATTCTCACTTTGAGATTGTATGCGTGCGTCCGTGGCGAAGCACGAAAAGCGAATGTTTAGGTTGGCGCCGAATGGCGGCGAGGAGAATTCGAGCCGGAAATGTCAAAATATCTGTCAATTCTAAATCAAATACCTTCTCTTTTTAGGTTTTTTAGGTTATTACTCTAAAATAACGTGCTAAGTGGTGATACATGCAAGCGATACTACATGTGTTAATAGTACTAATATCGAAGGAAGAATCCTGAAGTATAATGTACCTACGGAACCCTACTGCGCGTGGCCCGACACGCACTTGGCCGGTTTTTTATTTTCATAGCGTGGGTTAGTTTTTCACTAAAACGACGGAATAAAACATCTTTATTTTCGTATATTAGAGCCAGAATCGCGATTTGTTTTTTGTGCTCCATGACTATTATGCATAAAAAAATAGGAACGTACGTAGGCTGTAAACCAAATGATAAAACCAATTTCTTAATAAGTATGTATTTTAAAATTCTAAGATTTTTGAAATCTACCCTTGTAATTAAGAATCTTCAACAAAACTTACATTTTATGAGTAGATACAATTTTGTCATCGAAATCTACAAGTGTATTCTACATAATAAACGTTCATTGAACAGAATTTATAATTTGCAATATTTGTAAGATTTTTACTTGTAAAATTCTTACATAATTGTAACGTTAATTGAACAGCACTTGTCATACAACTTAACAAATATGTCACTTATTGACAAATTTGTCGGATTGTAAGTTTTATTGAATAGGACCCAGGCTGGCCCAATGATGCGAAGATTTTAAAAAATCTACACGCCACCAAAACACTTCAGTTCCAAAACGATGACCTACTTTTTTTACACGAGCACTGAGATAGTCCTGTTTTACAACGGAACATCCGAGCGGGTCGTAAAGGACGCTTTACACACCCGTATTGTCACACCCATTCATAGCCGGCTTTTGTAAATTTTATCGCTGCAAAATAAAAGGTACAGAGAGGTGTCGATTTAATCATGTTAAGTGCCAGATGTTCTGAAGCAATTTTATTGAAAGAAATAATTTATTCACCTTCGTTAATCAAAAATGCTGCTGATGTCTACATTAGCTATTTAAATTTTAATGATCGATCACTTAAAATTGAATAATAAAATACTTGGCAAATAAACTGAGTGGTTAGGAACTTTGTATTGTTAGTCAATATTTAAAAGTCAGCTTAAAGATAGACATTCATTCGTCACGAATAACCAACCACATTGTCCCGTAATATATGAAAACTAGACAAAACAGTATAACCGCCTTTTTGCCAATCTCTCTATACAAATAAATTAGATTACCCAAAATCCCAACGGTAAGTAACTTACACGTGTCCTCCTGATTTCCACAGCCGTATTGTGTTTTAGGAAAATCTCGGTAACATCGTATCAACAATAGAAGTAAGCGAGTCACGCTCGAAAGGAAACTTTGACAAAGCGACTTAGAAACGATCCTCGGATGAGCAAACTGTTAGATTCCTTTTCAAGTTTGTCAAATGTTGACGCAAGTCATATTGGGGACGCTTATTGATTAGTGTCAAGTACTTTATATTGTCTTGGTGGAGGTTTGAGGAGCTTGGTGGCGCAGGGGTTTAGCACATGGCCCAGCGATTGCGGAGGTTAAGCAACTTTCGCAAGGGTCGGTCATGGGATGGGTGACCAAAAATTTATTATCTCAAGCTTCTCCGTACTTCGAAAGGCACGTAAAGGCGTTGGTCCTGGTTGCATTTGCAATCGTTAACACCCACCAATCCGCATTGGGCCCGCGTGGTGTGTTATGGCCCGTCCTCCTTATCCACCCATAAAGAAGGCCTGTGCCCCGGCAGTGGGGACATTAAAAATGGCTGATGGTCTGAACTTTACATTGTCAAGCGCGGTCTCTTCATTCTTCATGTCATAATTCTAATAACAAGATTGTTTTTTACTTACTAATATTATTTATGCGAAAGTCAGTTTGTTTGTTTGTTACGCCTTCACGTCTTAACTACTGACTGATCATCATCAAGGGTACAGAGAGGACATAGGGTACTTTTCATCCCGTAAAAAAATCCTGAGGGATAGAGGAATAACTTTCCACGCAGATGAATTTGCAGGCGGTCACTAGTTTAGTTTTAAATAAATAAGTATTTGACTACATCACATATATACATTGCTCCGATTCCACAGTAAGTATGTAGCTAAATCATTTGTGTTATGTAAATCAGAGACAACCGTGGTATCACAAACACCCAGACCTGCCTGCCTAGCATGACCGATTTATATCGCGTGATATAGCGTTTTATCACGTTTAACTGTCAAAAAGACAAAGGAATTTGACAGTTGAGTGTCGATAAAATGCTATATCACGCGATATAAATCGGTCATGCTAGGCAGGCAGGGCCCTATTAATAAAACTTACAATTTACAATTACAGGTGACAGGTGACAATTTTACAAGTTTCTGTTCAATAAAAAATACAAATTTGTAATGGTGGAAAATTTACATATTTGTCGAATTGTACTTACAATTTTACATATTTCTGTTCAATAAACATTTTCCTGTTACAGGTGACAATTTACAAATTTGTAGGAAAAACTGCTTTATTGAACGCATAATTGTATTTACAAGTTTACTTTACTTATTTGTAGAAATGTAATTTCTGACAGGTGACCTTACCCTCGGTAAAATTTTATACCTCGGCATTATTAAATATTAAATAATTTGTTATTTGTTATTTGTTTGTTATTATTGTTTTAGTTTTAGCATACATATATACAGTTTTTACATACATATATTTCTTTAATCAAAAAATGTTTTTTTATGATGTGACTGATTTCACATTTAATGAGAAATTTAGAGTAAGCAAGGCAATCATCGAATATTTGTTGAGGAAAATTTGATACGACCTACAACATGACACAAACTTATAAAAAAATAGCAATCTACGTACTTTGTAAACCAAATGATAAAACCAATTAAATAAGGGCCCTGAGACAATATAGAAAAGTTTGTTTTCTAAATTGAACCACGCGGGGATCAAACTTGGGACCTCAGATATGATACATCTTTGAAAACCGGCGTACAAAGCCACTCAGCCACGAAGGTCGTCAGAATTCTAATTTAATTAATTAATTTTAATCTAATTTTAGTATCTTTCTTATAAACCACTCTTGCTTATACATATTACAATTAATTTTATCCTTATAATCTTTGAGATAGAGCATAGCTAAAGAAATATAATGAGACAGTGTTCCAGAAACAACAAAAAAATAAATTAGATACGAATTTTCTGTTTGCAAGTCCTATCTTAGATAGGTCTCTTTCGATATATGAAAATTTCAAAGCCATCAAAACGTTCCTGTCACAAAACCTTCAAGACCACAAAATATGTATTAATATCGAAACAATAGATATGTAAAAGGGCCACGCTCCAGGCATAATTCGTCTTTATAGGAGATCTGACACGGGTAACGGGGGGGCAATAATGTCATGAACCTCGATATGTTTATGTTTTTGAACGCAAAGCCGTTTACAAAAGGTCGTTGAAAGAAAAACACGGCCCCAATATCGTTCAGTTCAGTCGAGAGAAAAATTCGTTGAATTATTTCAACACTGTTTTACTCTTCGACGGATAGGTATCGAAGATTTTATAACTTTCTCCTTTGAATGGTGTTTTGAAAGTTCAAAAGAAAACTCTTTTCAACATCACCGTTAACCATTTAATAAAGACACGCAACAATAGGTTTTATAAAGTATCATTCATGTTTGTGATTTTACAATGTTTGAACAAGAAAGAATGACATCTTAGCTTAAAGTTTTATCTGGGTACTCAAACTCTCATTTTACAATTATTGACACTACAGATTATTATTATTGATACTGTAACTAATACAAACTTCAAAATAATAGAACATAACAGATACTAATGCGATTGCAATGGTTTTTTTAAATGCTCTAAGGGTTCTTTTTTGGTTTTTATTTCATTTCAGCAGCTTCAGATTTCGCTTCTACTGAACTGTCAAATAACGTCAGCAAAATCACGTTATATCCACAAGTTATCCAAATAGTTAATAGTGCGCATGAAAATCTCTATTACAAATACGAATTTTCATTTAAAATTTTCTTACCAGCTTTAGTAAGCTAAACCGCATGTTCTAATATTATTCGAAAACGTCATAGTTTCAAATTGCATTTGCGACTTTGATAAATGAGTTCGATAAATCCACAGGAATGATTTCTCGAGATGTTTAAGGACTGCAATCGATCGTCGCTGGAAAGTTGGGATTCATAGTACTGTTACAAATTGCAGCGATTAAAATACAGATTTTATAGAAACCTCTTCAAATTGATGTTTTACTAAATCAATTTTATTTTTCTTATAGACGACATATTGCCGCAAATATGTATTAGTGGTGTTTTTGTATTGCAAGAAAATGTATGAAACTAAATAACACAAGAAATAAAGGAGACAAGCTTTTAAGATCACTATATGAGAATAAAATCTCAAAATTAAGTGGTAATCTTTTCATGGTATACCTACAAAGATGTAAAATCCGAAGTACCTTGCCTATATAACATGTCTCGTTAAATTTAATGAAGCTATGTTCTGTAATACGCCTCACACAGCCTAGTACAGGGCAAAGGCGAAATGTTAACATTTCATCGCGACTAACATAACTTAGTACCTTATTTTTTGAAGGGTTAACGAAATCATATCGCTAAAAGTCGAGAATGAAACTATTAATACTTAAGTCTTCATTAAAATGATACCAATCTTGTTTGCAATTTTCTTAGGAGAAATAACCCCAAGGAGATTTTTAACCTTACTCAATAAAGATGTCAATTGTCAATATACTCTACTCGCGAGAAAGAAGCTGTTATTCAACACTCAATAGCCTAAAAAACGACAATATTTACACAACATTCTCCGTAACAACACAATTCCTTGGCTAAACACGCAGAGTTGTGAACTTAAACACATTTTAATACCAATATTTAGAGTAAACTCAAACCACAATGCTTAGGTAACGCTCAATCTTGCTTAGACTAAAATATTGCGATTTAAAAATATTGTGAACATAATACTTACTAAAAAGGTCTCATTTTCTCCACAGTTCATTTTAGCACGTGCTGGCGAGACTTAAATTGAGACATTTATGAAATATAGTAGCAGAGCAAGAAGAAAGTTATTTTGTTCTGAAAAGCGCATTCCCTTGACTATTTTAGAGTTGGTGAAAAGATTTGGCCCAGTTTCCACCGAGTTCTAATTTTAATCGTTGTCTATGAAAGGCACTAGAACAGCCCCCCTACTCAAATGGCCACTTTTCTATTCGTTCGCTAAGTTAAAGCTTAAAAATAAGCAATTAAACGATCAAGTCACACGCCGCAAGTTTATGTAAATCACAAACATTGTTGTATTGTATGGATTAGACAAACCTACGACACGTTATTTTGGAGTTCATAGCTTATTTTTAATTTTTAAGTTAGCGAACGAATAGAAAAGTGGCCATTTGAGTAGCCCCCCAGAAGAGCTTGGGATTATCTCTGTTTTCAATTAAATTTCTCAAACAACTAGACAACAGCCAGCGAACTTATTGAAGAAAATAGGCTTTTAGATTATTATTTATTCTATACTTTTAGATTATTGAAGTTAAGTATTAGCTGGACAAAGCCGTAAATCTGTAAATTGTGCTTTGCTATTTTTGTTAAGGCTCCTAAGGCCATCGAGTGAGACCCTTAATTAATTTTAATGCTCGCTAAGTACATAATGTATCGGAAATTAACATGTACAGGATGAAGATAAGGTTTATAATTTACTAGCGGCCGCCCGCGACTTCGTCTGCGTGGAAAGGTTTTTTACTATCCCTCGGAAACAATACTTTTTTCGGGATGAAAGGTACCCTATGTCTCTCTGTTCTCTATACCCCGGACAACGTGTAAGCAAAATTTCATGATGATCGGTTCAGTAGTTAGGACGTGAAGGCGTAACAAACAAACGGACTTTCGCATTTATAATATTAGTAAGGATTTACATAGAAAAACCTCAGTAAAATATAGTTCATTGTAATAGTAGTACCTAGGCAAAAGTGCCTAAAGTGGCCACTTTTTGCTCTTTTGTTTACTACTACAACGAAATTATGTAGTTTGCGAGCAATAAATGTAATTAAGATGAAGGCGCCACTTTGAAGTTTATAGAGCCCTTAAAATAATAATAGATTAAAGTATTCAGCCCAAAATAATTTCAGAAGTTTCATAAAATGATTATGATTTAAAATATAAGTGTGTGTACTTGAAGCAAACGAATTACGACAACAACGAGATAAAAAAAACCCCAACAAATCTAATTTAAGACTTCCACGAAAATCCATTTGAAACTAGTTAAACAAGTTGCCCACTTTAAAACTTATTTCTATTATTGTTTTCATATTATTTCAATCTAGGTATCTTTTTCAACATCAAAGTGTCGTTTGAGATTTGAATTTTCTCTTTCTAATCAAACTTTGAGAATTAGCAAGTTACCAACGATGCTTGTTTAAATGACATTGAACAATGCTATCGGTTTAAGTTTTTATTTTATTTTTTTATTTCGGACAAAAATCCAAAGAATATTTATAAAAACACGGTATCTAAACCTAACAATTCCTCTGAAATTTTCTGATTAACAAAATCTACTGGACTACATAGTGTTAGCCTATGCCTGTAATTTCACACACTTAAACTTTTCACGCCTTTTTTATTTGCCTGTAAAATTGTTATTGGTTAATAATCAGTAAATTACCATTCGCCTACTCAAGATGTTACGAACGTCATTTGTTTTATTCGAATATACGCCTTTCGAATACATAATGAGTAGAGTGCACAGAGTAAACAAAAATCAACTGGTTCAGATATCTTCACCAAGGTGTTGTCTCCACTGAGGTATATGCACTACAGACTAGAGCAGAAAAAAATTAAAGGTAACCTAAAATGGAGCGTAACCGTCTCAGTTCTATAGTAAATGGACCGCACATGTTTTTAAGTCCATGGTAGGTGAGCAATATTTTCTTCGCGGTATTTGTTCTAGCACGTACATATACTTGAATATTAATCCCCAAAAGACTTACCTTCAAGTCCCTTGAGTGCCGCAGCTCTTGCCTCCTTGGTGGCTGTCCAGGCAGATCTGAGTAGACCAGGTTCCGTACTGCCCCACGGAACTTTGGCTCGAAGATCACTGATGGTAGTGCTAATGTTGTCAGCTTAGAGTTGTACCTGCAAAAAAATATTGCCATATATTTTCTATGCTATTGCAATAAAAGAGAGATTGGCAGAAATTTTTAATAATATTATCATTTCAATTTCAATACACAGCGTCGATAGGTACACACTGCAACAAAAATTGGACACAAAACTGAGCAGAGAAACCCTAAGAGAAATAATGAACAGCAAAAAAGAAAGGATGTTATTTATAGAGTATGCCAAAAGAGTGGCGGACATAGTAATAAATAGAAATAAATGATATTATAAGGCAATAAACATATAACAAAAATGTACAATAATAGCATATAGATATAAGTGATACCTCAAGTGATACATATATAATTTATACAAGAAAAATAAAAAATATAGTAAATAATACCATGTAAAAGAAAAGAAAAACTGTACTAGAAACAAAGTACAAATGACACAAATGTTATTGAAATAAGAAACAAAAATTTAATGTATAAAATTGTAAGGAAAAATAGAAGACTATTAGAAAGTAAGCTTTGAATTATATAAAAATAAAAGTAGGTAATAAAAACATTAAGTACCTACTTAATGTTTTTATTACCTACTTTTATTTTTTTTATATGTATAATGCGGTTGCTCGGACCTGTTTTGCCATTTTTTTTTTCTTTCTTTTTTTTTCCTTTTTTTTCTTTAGCCTAAAGAGGCTCGGAATCGGGAATATTGGGTTATAATTATACCAATTCCCAATGCCAGGTAGAATCATTGTTACAAATTATAATAAGTTTCCATCTTTCTGGTTTTAGTAACTGTTATTATAGTGTTTTTTTAGTAATGTAGCTTTTTCACTAATGCCCAATGATTTTCGTTCAAGAAAACTAAATATAAATTTATTAAAGGACTATTTAGTTTATTTTTGTTGTAAATAATCTATGCTAACGCAATAATTTTACAGCCATTTATTTTAAAAATCCAAAAAGCGATCAATTTTTTATTGAAAATGCACTAATTCAAGTTTATTCTATTGATAAATAATGGATCACCCAAAGAGTGTCAAATTGAAATTCACTTCGTTCCAACCCATTACTCATTCACTCCCTATCTGTTCGAGAATATGACTTCAATTTTACAATTTCCTTCTAGCAACACCGAACATTCATCTCCGTGTGACAAGGACAACCTGGCAACAATTTATCTTCCGTCCTTTTCTATTAAAACGCTGTGAGCCACAATATTTCAGCGCGGTGAAGCTGGGCCAGACCGTGTTTAAAAATGTTCTCTTAACTTAGATTAGGTAGTGTCATCTGGTGTAAAATGCGAAAAGTTGGATTCTTTTTATGTCCTCTTATAATTCCGCGGGAGAGTTTCTGTAAGCAGACACTTTTTTCTATTATAAGGAAAATTTTCAGTGACGTACGAGAGTCTTTCGGAGTATTTTGGCTAAAAATCACATTTTGTATCAAACTAGTGGCTCCGTGAGTTCTAGACTTCGCGGTAAAAAGTAGCTCAATTTGTGTTCTTAAAATCAAATAAAAACAAATAACACAAAATAGATATTGGTTTTTTCAACTAATAAGTATCTATACTGATACGCAGTCCTAAGATCTGTCACAATGTCACAATCTTATTTCGAATATTGGCTAGAAATGTTTTGATTGATGAACTTTTGTGTCTTCTAAATAAAAAACAAAAAGTTTTGTTACAATGTAATAATGAAAAATTGACAAAAAAATGTAACAGCTACATTTTTTGATAATTTATCGAAACGGCTAAAATGTGTTTTTTTACATACTTATCTCCGTCATTTAAAAAAAAAATCAAAAAACTGACTCGATTGAAAAATTCTATATAATTATCAAACATGCTCACAAAATTTCACGAGAACCGGTTGAGAAATGCGACCTGTAGAAGAGAACAAACGGACAGTTGGAAGGACATCCGGAAGGACGAAAGGACATTCGAAAGAATTTTTGCCCAAGCTGAAGCAGAGACGCTTCGCTCGCGATACGCGCTCGCTCAGTCAATTAAGGTAAATTAACGTTTACTTTACCTAGAAACGTTTATCTCTTATTTCCTGTAATTACTAGCTTTTTTGTTGTATATTTACGAAGCAAAAGAATAAATTATAAATCAATTTAGTACCTATAATACTAAAATAATAATAAACGCAACTTAGGGGGCATTTAAACGAGTCAATTTTCCGGGCGACTTGCTAGGCTTAGGGATAATAATGGCTTTTTATCCACAATCGCTTGTGAATTTAATCAAAAACCTAATTACAAAGAAGTGGCGATTCGATTTTACAAGCGATTGTCGTCTAGCAAGTCGCCTGGAAAATCGAGCGGTGTAAATTAACTGAAATATCGGTCAATCGCCCGGACTCCGTTAGTTCATATAACATTTCAGTTTATTCGGTAATCGATAAGATAAACAATCTAACACAAAATAAACATCTCAACAATAAAACTGAGTAGCAAAAAGTTTTGCACTGGTACACATCTAGCATTTTATCATCAATCTACAATGTAAACAAAATGATCACATTTCAGTAGTTTCAGGAAAATTCACAGGAAAATTACTACTAAAGGGCTTCTACATAAAAGAATCGCCATAATCGGCGACATTCACTGTATTTGGTTTTAATTTTATACATTATTATTGTATTGAGTGAGATTAAAGTCTCGAAAGGATCGAACGAATGTCCAATTTTCGCTTTTTGGATTCGTATTATTAAGCTTTCAACGCACGCCCAACCAAACTAGCGATGTATGTTAAAGATACGATGATCTGATACGCCAAAATGGACTAGTCTGGACAAAGCTTTAGATACCTATACGTGCTGTGATCGCATCAAATATTGCAGAAAAGCAACACAAATAAATCTAAGTGCATTTTTATTTTTATTTTATTATTGTGTTGCATAATATTTTTTAAATAGATTTTGAGCTAAAACACCGAAAAATATTTGATCAAAACATGTCCATGTCCATCAGCCATTTTTGATGTCCCCACTGCTGGGGCACAGGCCTTCCTTATGGGTGGATAAGGAGGACGGGCCATAACCCACCACACGGGCCCAATGCGGATTGGTGGGTATTAACGACTGCAAATGCAGCCGGGACCAACGGCTTAACGTGCCTTCCGAAGCACGGAGGAGTTCGAGATAGTAAATTTTTGGTCACCAATCCCATGACCGACCCTTGCGAACGTTGCTTAACTTACGCAATCGCTGGGCCAGGCGCTAAACCACTGCGCCACCGAGCTCCTATTTTTATTTATTTTTAGTTAATACATAACCTCTCGTGGGGTTTATCAGACCATCAAACAAAGCAACTTTCATTATGGGACCAACCTCTAAATCACGAAAAAAAATCCGGGTTGCACTCCGGGAGTGCCGGCAGAAGTGAAAACTTGAATATTAACGTTGTGCTTTTTTGATATTTTGGAATGGTTAGGGAATAATTTTGCACGAATTGCTTTAATTATCAGTATAAAAGTACTATCATGTATGAGGTAGAATACAATATTTATTTGTTGCGTTATCGTACACAAACATGACAATTTATATTACATCAAAAAGTTTATCTCTCAGAAAAATCAACCCGCCGAACGCCAAAATGAAGCGCCGCCATTTTCGCCGCGCCGTAGAAAGAGACCCAAGTAACAAAATTTGGTACTATAAAAGTCCTGAGAACGCTTTAGGACGTGCTAATTAGTTTCATGATAAGCACTATAATGGTATTGTAAACCTTTACAGAACCCCAAAGAGGCCCTAGTTTTATCACTGATTAATTCTATAAACATTCCATAAAGCCTCTCACGGTAATAAATCAGCTCTATACTTGAAAACCAAAACATGTTTATAGTGTTATTTTGATCTTTTTATCACACTATTGTTCGCCGTTTTGTTCGAGCTGTGTGCTCACGTCATCCTAAGTGTTCCCCAAGAAAACAAAATGTCATTCGCTATAATAATTTGTAATACAAAGGACATTCTACAAAACATCACCTTGATCGACCATTGACCGTAACTCCATCTAACTTGCACTTGCGAAAATAATTGTATCGATAAAATCACTATGCTGATTTCAAATTTGACAATGCGCCCTCATAATTCTCGTAATTTAATTAAATTTAAATTAATAAAATAAGGACTCTTCCCGACTATGGCTGTTATAGTACACATTGGCTCCAGCCGTGCTACTAATGTGCTATCATGGCATAAACAGCAGCCATATTTTCACTGAAAATGGATTAGTCAATTAATTATCCATTTTAGTGCTTTTATCTCACGCTTTAGTCAGGTAGCAGTAACACAAAAAGTTTAAGTTATTTAGCAACTGCACCAGAAGTCGCTATGATACTATTTAGTACCAAGAGTTTTCATGACTTTTACAGAACTAGCCCCATAGCGATGTTGAGGGAGCATTTAAGAAGCTAAACCGTGACATAATTGTTGTGCGAGGTACTTTTATAGTGCAGATTGATTCTGTAATAGTATTTTCGAACTGCTACAATACTAGTACTGTAAAAGTTATTTTGACTCAATATTAGTGCAAAATAGATATATAAAAGTGACAGTAAAGTCGTCTATGGTACTAAATAGTACTATAATCGCTGTTTTCATATCTATTACAGTGCAACACTTTAAAGATTCTTTTGTATGTCCTGTAAGTGTTCTAAGTGCTGCACCATATAACTTAAATGCTCTTTAATATTATAGAACCAAAACGCTCTGTGGAAAACCTTTATAGCACAAGTAGTCACAACGGTTACCATTTAAGGCCTACTATATCACTGTTTGGTAATAAAACCCCTTGGTTATAGAAACTTTTGTTACTTAGGGAGGGGGATACTTCCGCCGCCGGCTGTGTACGCTACATCCGTCTTACGAATTTTCGATCAGGGTTACGTGACCCTGACTGACGCGAGTTTAACATTTTTTCCCCATTACAAAAAAAGTGTACAACGCCGCTAAAAAAGTTTTCACTTAAAAAATCAGCTGTTCCATCACCATCATCATCAGCCTATCATCGTCCACTTTTGAACATAGGCCTCTCCGAGTGCACGCCATTGAGCACGATCCGCGGCTATACTCATCCAGTTTATGCCAGCCACCTTGCGAAGATCGTCGCTCCACCTTGTCTGAGGGCGTCCTACACTACGTTTGCCCATACGCGGTCTCCACTTAAGAACTCGTCTGCCCCAGCGGCCATCGGTTCTTCGTCTAATATGGCCGGCCCACAAACGTAGTTGTTCCATACAAAAATACAATTCTACTCCATCGAAATGTATGAAACAGCTGATTTTTTTTCGCGATTTCGAGGTTGGTCCATAATGAAAGTTGTTCAGTTTGATGGTCTGATCAACCCCACTAGAGGTTTTGTATTAACTAAAAATGACCTTGTATAATTAAACTATCATATCAGGCTAGATACGTGCTAAAGTTTTGCTTAGGTTTGGTTAAATACTACCAAAAGTGGCGCCCTCAGAGGTTTTTATTTAATAAATAATAATTATTAATTAAAAATGATTTGAATAAAACTCTACGTTGAATTTTTAGGGCCCATGGTCTAGTATTTTTAAAAGGTATCACTATATTCCTTCGTATTCATTCGTAGAAGTAGATATGAAATGTTTCAAAAACTGCCACTTTTGCAGTTTTGCTATCTACTTCTATAATAGCAGTGACTACGAGGGAATGTAATGATACAGTTTAAAAAATTGTTTAAAAAACAAAAACCGACCGAGGTAGGCTTTTTAAAGTCGGTTTTTTGTTTTTTTTACAATTTTTATTTTTAGTGTAGGTACCTTGTAAGTAAATTATTTAGGTAGAAAAATCGGCTCAGCCAAACGTGTGATAATCGCGAAGAAACATACATACATACGGGTCAAACTGAGAACCTCTTTTTTTAAGTCGGTTAAAGAACTACACAGATATCGCTCTTCTAACAAAAAAATAATTATCTTATTCAGTTCATAAACAAAGAAGTAATACGACCATATCATCGAGGTAATTCACACAAAATCATTATATTTTGGTGCTTTTTTCACGATTTCTTGAAAAGTACTGAACCGATTACCAAATTTTAAAAAATTTGACCAACTTGGGAGTGTACCTAATGTAATAACGTTTGAATTATTTCAATCGATCCAGCTATCTTTGAGTAATCGGTGGACATACAAAAAAAAAGAAAAAAAAAGAAATATACAGACGAACAGAGAACCTCCTCTTTTTTTGAAGTCGGTAAAAATAAAGGCTATGGGCCCTTAAAATTCCACGTAAAGTTTTATTAAAATTGTGTAAGTATTAGAATTATAATATTAAGTAAAATTCACCGCGGCGCATCCCAAAGAGCACCTTATATTGAGTTCTTCATATACACTTAGCCACCAAAGGCGGTTCGAAGCCATTTGAGTTTGACAATGATTATTAGGGAGCCATTAACCATGCATTGGGTCCACCCAAGAGGAAGGCATTCGCACTTAGGATAGAATTTAATTAGTTCAGTCGCTAAGTGGCGTAGTGCTACAGACGGGACGATACAGAACAGAATATCTGGCATTATTATTTGTCTTATTGTGTTGGGAGGGTATGGCTATCGATAGGTTTTATTAAAGTGGTGATGTTTCTCAATCTTACAAAAATTAAGATAGAAATGATGACTGTGTACCAGTGGCGAAGGGTCCATACAAGCCGATTCCTATCGGCTTACCTTTTAGAAATCCCACCCCACTGACCCACTATGCAGATCGTAACATTTTTGTAGAACGGCTTACCTTCGCCATAATTTCACCCCTCGCCACTGCTGTGTACAGTTAGTTTTAGGCCCGGCGAATATTAGGTAATATTAAATTAGACAGGCAATATAATTTTAATGCAAGGCAAACATTTATATTTTCAGGTGCTTTCTAAAAAAATACTAAAAGAAACATATCCGAAATTGTTTTTTAAAACATAGGTATATCTTGACCTACTTCATGTTTATATAATATATGAACGAAATGATGACTGTGTACAGTTCTATATATTAAACACATTGTACAGTTTTATTTAATATTAGGTAATATTAAAGTTGACAGGCAATGTAATTTTAATGAATGACATACAGATTAATTTCTTTCAAACTCTTTTGAGTTCATAATGTATTATTAATAAATTAATAAATAGGTAAGTCATAAGCACAACTGAAGCTTTAATATCGACAAAGTCAATACCGCATCACTATTTTAAGAGTTCTCTGGATTATGTCGAGAAATTTTATAACGACCAAGATCTGGAGTAAGTTCAATTTCTCTAACTAAAAGTTATACTATACTTTCCGGTGAGAAAGCAGAAGGATTTTATAACATTAACCT
This sequence comes from Agriphila geniculea, assembly GCA_943789525.1. NCBI lineage: Eukaryota > Metazoa > Arthropoda > Insecta > Lepidoptera > Crambidae > Agriphila > Agriphila geniculea. The sequence continues at coordinate 10,066,621 of OX038883.1, forward strand.
AATAATAAGTTTTATTGTTTTTGTGATAGGTACTATTTCGACGTTGAATTCTTGGTACTAATATAATTTATTATTATTGCTGCATAATGCAAGTATGATTCTATAGTGCATGCAAAAGAAAAATACTTACAATACAATACTTTCCACTTTCATTTTGTTTCATAAATACCAAACAATAAATTTGTTTCAAAATACTTGAAACAAAATTATTTTAATGATCAAACCTTCAAAAACTATATTAGATTCGCCGTCAAAACACTTTTCTGTTCCGTTCATGTTTTGAAAAATCATGTTTAAAAAAATCAATAGTAACAAAGAAAAGAAAAAGAAGAAAATTTTAAAATTGAAGAATATTGCAGAGATATTAGTACGCAGTGCCCGTTTTATAGGAGAAATGCACCGCCGGGTACTATAATCCTTAGGGTGTTCCAATCCACATCAGTGGCATAATAATATTCCTTTTCGGTACTTCCGGTATTTGTGAAATGTAAAATCTTTTCTGCAATCAAACTTACTTTGACGATATTGAAGCTATTTAAGATATCGATATAAAGAAGGAAAGGATCCTGCTAGGACGAAATATTGGGTTTTTAAATTAGATAGTCACCGTGGTAAAAGTCGGAGAGTTTTGGACAATATAATTAGTATGACTTTTCTGGATTTTATTTTGTAGATTCTATGTTTTAATAAAAGTCATGTTATTCTTACATTCACACAGGACGCTAACTCACTGAACTTTTCAAGAAAATACCGAAGTAAACTTAAAAATTTTAGTTTAACAAACACACTGCAAGCAAATCTTTTTATTTTTTCTTTTACACGTTGTGTAGATTTGTTCGAAATCCGCTTCCGAAGCACACGCGATTGAGCTTATTCCTTTGGGACCGTGAGCGCATTTCCTAGCGAGTTGTGTGAAATTAATCGCAAACAACTTGCGCGCCCCCTGGCAATGGCTAACGCGTTATACAAAACATAAATAAGGCACTTCTTATAATAACTATCCCTATCTCAGAGAAAAATGTAGTATCAGGAAACATGTTTCATTTGTTTCCTGATAAGTTGCTGAAGGATATCAATGCAAATTGCATTGTTCAGCGCAAGATCAGCAAGATACAGTGTAACGCAAAACCAAATGGATTAGATATTTCAACGCGTGAATGATTATGACGAAACAAAACTTGCTTAAAGGATGCAAACATCAGAAACTTGTAGGGTTAACTGAATTTAATAACAACATATATATATAAATCACCATCTTTTAAAATAATGAATATTTATGACCGTTTTCATGTTAACATGAATACAATTCCATGTAGAAAATATTTTTCTATAATTCAACAACCACACAATTCAAATTAAACATATCCATGTGAATAAGCATAGATAATCTACAGAAAAGGAATCACGATATTCGGACGATGTTCGTTGATTGATTTATTTGATTTTGACCCTACATGAGTTAATAAGGTCACGGAGTGGGATGTACCTACGTACGATGTTCGTACGCTTATCGTGATGTGTTTTTGTGTTAGGCTCTTTGAATTTTTACTTGACCTAAATCAATTGTTTCTCTGACTTGCAAGTATCCAATTAATTCTACTACATACATACATAACGTTTTCATATTTTGTCTTCTAATGTTTGCCTCTCAACACACGTAAAGTATATAAAAAACTAGGTCGGAGTTGAGTAATATTTACGAAAGGACTATGGAATTGCTTTGGTCTAGACTGAAAGGCGCTGGGAATCCTGTCTAGACATGTGTATCATACTACGAGCATATACTACGAGAATGAGCGTGCATTAAGTATTAATAGTACCTACAACGAGCGACCTTGCTCGATAAATCAATGGAAGAAATAGAATAGGTAATAATATAATATGAAAATTCACTTTAAAAAGTTATATTCAGAAATAGAACAATACCACACCACCTTTTTGTTCAATTTTTTTAAAATATCTGTAGTTGCTATGACTTTTTCGCTTTAAAACAAGTTTTCAAATACCTAGGTTCCAACTAAAGTTTAGTTATATTATAGTGACTCAATAGTTTGGTATATCTTCCCAACCATTTTGCAATATAAACTCAATAATAAGGTGACTACACCAAAACAGTTATGTTTTAACTACCAAAGATATTTAGGTATAAAATACACAACAGTATAGGTAAAACAACTATACTTATTTTTATACAAAAAAAAATATAAAAGAAACTCGTGAAATCTTTCCCTCTAACAAAATACGCAATTCGGTATAAAATATACGTATACAGAGATCATTTGCATAACAAAAACATTTCGTACACTAGAAATTGTTATTAGCCTTGAATCTACCAGTTTATTCCATTTTCTCCAAGAAATTCTTGAATTCGGGTCACGGTACGGGTGGGAAAACTAACGCAAAGGAGCTTTTCCAATGTGCACCCATAATTACCTACCTCTGTTGGCTTTTGAGAAAATGTACGCCAAAAGAAAATATTTTCCATCTTAACTTGCGTATTGTGGCTGGAAAATTTTGAACACATAATAGGGGTTAAAGACATGAAATTGCCGATTTTTTTCTCACACATAGAGGCTCTCATATCTTCTATGATGTTAAAGATGCGTCGAATACTTGTTATTATTTCAAGTTATGAACAGCCTACTATTTTCCTAAACGTTAAAAAAAGTACCTTAAAAGTGAGTTCTTTTCTCGTTAGCAGAAATGACCACTTAATTCGTTGTAACTAAGCCGATACTTATTTTTTTCACTTAACACGTATAGCTTTAGTTAGCTGAGTGTGTAATCATTTGTACATAAAAGTTTTAAATCATTAGCGTTCATACTTGTTAAATAAATCAAGAAAATGTTATTAAAATATACTATATCGGGATTTTTATTATGTACCTTTTTATTTTTGAGACTCCGTAATAAAAGAACTAGACGGAGGGTAGACCGATTCGTCTGCCAATAACATCTACCCGCACGTGACAACCCACAGTTCTTCCGTGATCATGGCGCATGCAACTGCGCCGAAATATCGGAGTCTCAAAAATAAAAAGGTACATGGTAAAAATCCCGATATAGTATATTTTAATAACGTTAATAACCATGGAAATTTAAAACAAGAAAATGTTAGTATGGAAAATGCGAATCCTTTAAAATTCTCCATACAAAACGGCCATTTCATACTTTAACCCAATAAGGGTTAAAATAAGTAGTTGCAAAATCGTAAATAGCGGAAGCTTGTTAGGGACTCTTTATTGTCAAATTGTAAGTACCTACATACTACAACATTATTAAAGAAAGACTTGAAAATGTTCACTGATTTCGGCATACGATACTATTTGCTTATTTCTACTTATTGGTTTATGATTTTTTTATAGACGCCCGATTTTCTTTCATATTTAAAGTTTTTACACAAGTAAGTGTTAGTCAAGTAAGTATACCCGTTTTAAATATATAACATGAAAAGAAAAGCATAATACTTGTTGAGGTGTTGAGTTGCAATAATTTAGCAAAGGAAATTCCTTTTTCCGTAAAAATCTCATTTTTTATTTTTAGTTTTATGGGACTTAAAAACTTACTCATTCCAACGAAATAACCAATTTAAAACCAAATATTTTGTGATGAAATTGTAACAATAGTAAAAACTGTTCAACTTTTATATTATCATTGAAACTTGTTCAACTTGTATCGTTGAATGTTGAACATGCTTGATCCAAGTCACATCTCATAGTAATTGCAACGCAAATAACTTTTTATGATTTGAAGGGAATACGTTATTTTACTTGCGTGGATTTCCAATATCTTTCCTATGACTTCGATTTTAATCTAGCAAAGCCCAGAAGTGTTTTAGTTCCATGGCAACGGCCACCCTTAGACAGGGTTACCACTTAATAATTTAAAGTTCGTTTTTTTTTATGTGTGATATTTAAAAAAGTCTAAATTCCCAAAAGTTAATTTAGAACGAAATTTGTCTTACACTTGTTTTTTTAGGGTTCCGTACCCAAAGGGTAAAAACGGGACCCTATTACTAAGACTCCGCTGTCCGTCTGTCTGTCTGTCTGTCTGTCTGTCACCAGTCTGTCTCATGAACCATGATAGCAAGAAAGTTGAAATTTTCACATATGTTGTATTTTTGTTGCCGCTATAACAACAAATACTAAAAACAGAATAAAATTAATGTTAAAGGGGGCTCCCATACAACAAACGTGTTTTTTTTTTGCCGTTTTTTGATACGGAACCCTTCGTGCGCGAGTCCGACTCGCACTTGGCCGGTTTTTTATACAAAGCAAACAATCCGGACAGAAGACCAAAAGTCTTGACCTTATCGTCAAATCCGGCTGGATAACCCTACCCTTAGGGGTGGCACGCCCTGATATATGAGTCAAAGAGGAGTCCTCATTCGTTACGTCTCCAAGCTATCGAGATGGTTTTATTGAAGTCGTGATAGATAGTTAGCTTTCTGCTTCTAAACGAACAAAGGAATATTTTGTTTTATTTCAATTATAGCTTTGAAAGAAGCTGGTTCAATAAAAGAGTGGGATGATTTGGGAGAAATCGATATAATTTACATAGATTCCTTTAATGAAGTTGTCTTCATTCATTATCGTGAGTGCCTAATTTATTTATTAGTAAGAGTTAAACATTTATGCGATTTCAATGTAAGCACTCAAGACAACGATAAATTCTGCAGAGATGAGATAATCCTTTTTAACTTTTATGATGTTACAAAACCTTTCTCTAGACACTTGGGGGAGTTTCAAGTTTTGCAACACTTGAGACCCATAAAATTTAAGGCCTTACTGCAACCGATTCAAATGCGAAGAGTCATTTATCACTTTACAACATTTGCCAGACAATTTAAATCATTTTGGCAAACAGAGACAGTTTAACTCGACTCCAGAGAAATTTGAGAAAAGGCTTATCTTAGCTAGCTGCCATGAGTCAGAGAACATTTGTCAGGAATATTCTAGGAAATATCAAAGGTCTGCCGCCGTAGATTTGCGTATGTGACGTAGTTTCGTGATGCTCAAATGGAGTGCTTATACAAGGCTTATATTCAGTCTAGTCTAGTCTAGTCTAAGCAAATAGATCTTGAATTTGTTTTAGAGCTAAAGTGAAGTCTACGAAAGCAATGGAAAGATAAGTGGTATTACTTAGACAAACCAAAAATAAAAATAAAAGTAATAAGATTCGTTAATCAAAAATTGGTTCGCAAAAAGCCGCAGGTCGCCTCGTGTTTATCATACACTTAATGAAAATATTATGTTTTATCCTTAAAATAATAACACCTAGAAGCACAGTCTATGTAATGTAAAGTAAGGCAACTAAAACTAAGCAAAAATGGCTCAGTTTTCAGATTTATATCCTTCATCGTAACTAAAATCTAATAAAATAGAAACCAATCCCCTAAATGTAGGAAAATTGAAACTTTTCCGTTCATAAAAGTACGATTAGGTAGATAAAAATCTGAAAACTGAGCCCTTTTGGCTCAGTTTTAATTGACTCACTTTTGACAGTGCGCTTTGTAGGGAACTCCCGTTCTTAGTTATTCTAAAATTTTATCACCCAAACATTACTACTGAAATATAGACTTTGAAAAGCAATTATCCCAGTGGATTTTTATGTCCAGGGCATCCAGATGACTAGTATGCATCCGAGTGGTTTTTAACGAGCCAAAACCGGACAGAACCGGTCCAAACCGCCCGTAACCGGGTCGCACTAGAGCAGTTAGCGCTTTGAACTAGTTAAACTGTCCTCGATGTCACAGTTATATTATAGCTTTATATTCAGTAGGCAAAATTTGACTTGCAACATGACGCATATGTTGAGCAAAGTCACGCAATTTTTTTTAACAAGGAAAAGGCTAGCGACTTTTCTTTGTTAAAAAAAATAAAAAATATTTAAAACACGACTGCCCTGCCAAAAACGAACTAAAAAGTTAAATAACAAGTGTCATTGCAGTCGGGGGACCGTTTTGTGGAACTATGTTTAATCAAAGAGGTCCCCCGACTGCAATGACACTTGTTATTTAACTTTTTAGTTCGTTTTTGGCAGGGCAGTTGTATATGTTTTTAGTATTTTTTAAATTTATTTATTTTTATTTCACACATTTTAGTAACAAATTATAGTTTTGAAATGTGCTCATTAGGGCCTTTCATTTGATGCCCATATTGCTTGCCATATTGTAATAATTGAAGAAAAAAAAATCTTTTTCACACTTGAAAATGGCGCCGTACAATCGCCATATTGACTTTTTTCAAATAAAAATATAACCAGTGTCACTTGGAATGATGTAAGGATTCTGACGATACCTAATACATCCAAATCCGTTGAGCCATTTAGAAGTTATGGTGGAATAAAGAAACTCACATACCCACATACATACATGAACCCTGAACACATATACACTCATTTTTGGCCAGTCGTGTAAAAAATTGCGTCGCATCGTGTTTAGCAACATTGGGCAACAAAATGTTGAACACGAGGCATAATTTGCACAGCACAATATTGTGCACGATTAAGTAAATTATGAGTAAGTTTGACGCAACTTCTAACAAGCAAGAACTGGGTAGCTACGAAAGATTTTTATTTTAACAACTTACACCCCAGACACAATAGACATTTTACCCTTGCCTAATAACTTACAATAACCCCTATAAGGTTTCCTTGTTGATTTGACCACGGAACCCTAAAAAGGTAGAAAGAATTAATTTAATTATCAACAAATTCTTGCTTTCCTCCAACATAAAAGCTATTTATCGTAGAACTCTAAAAATGTATATTATTCTTTAACGTCAAAATCCTCCTTCTTTCATATCCGTTATAGACTTCCACCCTGTTTTTGTTTTATAGATATAGCACTTTTCATTGCTTTATCCTCAACAGTGTTATAAAATCCACCTCGGCAAATAAGCGTTTCCACCAAAATTTAATATTTAGCCGTATTAAAATTCAAAGCGGGTAAAAACCAGATCTATAGAACATCGAGGAGGGAAAAATCGAGCGCAAACTTCGATTTTACGCAGATGACAATAAAGATGACGGTTGGTTTAATAGAAATGAATTTGAATACCGCTTCAGGTTGTTATAGATCATCGTTTTCGGTATGGTTTTTGAATTGACGAAAAAAGTAAGCACAATTAGCATACTTTTGTCCCATAGCAGACTAAGTTTTCATTTACTTTTAATAAAAATTTATATCCTTTATCACACGCATTAATATTTTTTAAATATTTACTGTTTTAGTGTTTGAGACATATTTTTAAACCGATTAGGTATGTTATTTGTTTTTCTTCAATTGCAGCAGATCCGCATTTGATTATAATCAAAGAGAAGTGGCAAGTAAGAGAAATGCATACACTCACATCATAGTAAGCCGATTAGAAAATAGGTGCACTCTGAAAGAGCGTACTCTGCGGAAATATTGTGTTTAGTTCAATAGTTCGTATCATTTGAATATAATTTTGTATAAAATACTTTATGGACCTGTTTATTAAAGAGCGCTTTATATTAACGAAAGATTTTACATTTGGTAAAAAAAATAACGAAATCAACTTCTAAATTAAATTTGATTATATAATTTGATTTTGAAAATTTTTCTTGTAATTCTTTCAAAGTGTTGCATATTTTATAACATTTAACTTCAAATAATTAATTAAATCCGTTGAATTTTAATCAGCCTTTTCCCGTACATTCTCATATGACTTATTTTTGGAAAGGTCGTTTAAATATAGCTCGTTTGCAGTTTAATTTGCCCGAAATTTATATTAGAACGATGAGTTGTAAATTGTTACTTTGTATTTCGAATACAAATAAGGAAATCCTTATTCAATATTCAAATACATTATTAACCAAGTAAACATTATAACTAAGTATATTTTTAACCAATCATCGCATTAGATAAAACAAACGACTCAGATCAATCAGATACCTTATAATTTATGTCATTAAATTAATACGCTATAATAAGTATTGAAAACTAATAGAAGTTTGATTAAATTCATTGGGAAAATATGAATTTTTACACAGCCTATAAGCCAAGTAAACTTTTTATTTCAGTATAAAACATTAAGTTAAGACGTCGGTTTCGGTTTTCCTAGTTATTTTCACGGCCTCGTATTTCAGAATGTTTAAGATAAAAAGAATCTTTATATTAACGATGCAATATTTCGTGTAGCCATCTTGTTCAGGCTTAGATGATAAAGTTACTTAAGTCACGAGCGAAACGTTTCAACAATTTAGTTATTCTTTTCTGAGATATGAAATATATAATAAGAAATATTGATATTAATATTTATTATTGATATTATTAAATATTAATATAATAAAAAATATTTTATACCTGTTAGTAAGTTATACAATATTTCTTAGTGAATAACCTCATATCTCGGAAAGTGAAGACAGTAACTTAGCTACAAAAAATATGACAAGGAAATCATTTAAATACAATGTCTTGGTACTACATACTATTAAAACCAAAAAGTATGCAGACCAATCTTGATTTCTAAAACTTTAATAATAATATTACTCTAATATTGTTTGTGTATTGTATTGTGTGTGTGTGTGTTTGTGTATGTGTGTGTTTGTTACCTCGTCACGCCTTAGTTAGTGGCTGGACGGATTTGGATGTTTGTTTGGTTGATAGACATATTAGGACTTGAGGCCCTATTACAAAAGAGCACCGCGATAAGCGTTTACGATGTTTGTCCCACTCCGTGGTACTATTGACTCACGAATAAGGTTCAATATCAAGTAAATTGAACGACGATTTGCATCCGACTATCATAATTCTTTTTTGAAATAGGCCCTCTGTTTTACTTTTTATCCTGCTCAAAGGTAAGGGTCCACGCAAACGAAGTCCGCGAGCGGACGAACCGCAATCTCTCAACCTTTGCACCAAACCCCAACAATGGGGACTCAATTAAAATTCCCGAGACGCTGCTATCCCTCCTTTATTACTGTAATTCAGTGAAAAAGACAACTTTCCACATTTCCTGGCGTGACTTTAAAAGCAATGTTGATTTAGTCCGGTCAATTAAGACTCTGATCTTTTGATGGTGAAATCGTAGAATACATTCAGTCTGATTGATTCAATGCTCATAATAACATGTTGCAATTATGGACTTTTATAATAGTGGGGCTCAAGAATTTTTCAAACTTCGAAACAATAAGTTCACTGACAATATTGGAATCTCTTCTATTAATTATAATTATACAGGGTCACTGGAAATATGACGTATTCCTGCTAAGGGGTTATAGATGAGGTCAAAACAAACATTTTTTGTCATATAACTTTTTCTCAAAAAATTAATAGCTTTTGAGTTAATTGAAATTAAGTATTTTTTTACCAAAAGTACGTTTTCAGACACAATAATTTATAATAAAAGGTAACTACTCATTGGACTCCTGTCTTTTCATTATTTTGGTATAGAAAACAATCTATGTGTTGATAATAAATAAAAAAAATTACAAAAAGTGCAGGTGTTTATAAAAAAATCAATCCTTAAATGCATTTATTTTTCAATTTTTTTCAGTTTTTTTAGAAATAGCATCAAATATCTTTAAAAAAATCCTAGTAAGTAAGCGTGCATAATATTTTAAAAACATCACCATCTATTCAGCTTTCAGTTGAGGTATAAAACTTAATAATAACTTAAATAAAAAATGAGAAATTAAGACTTAACTTAATAGCAGTCCCATTTTATGTAGCAAAAATTTCCTACTTCAAGCGCTTCGAAGGTGGCCGTATTATCCTACTAATATCATAAATGTGAAAGTTTGCTTGTTTGGATGATTGTTAATCAATCACGCAAAACGACTGAACGGATTTGGATGAAATTTGGCACACAGACAGTTTATAAACAGGATTTAAACATAAGAGGATACTATTATTTTAGTTAAAGGTTCCCTAGGGATTTTCTCGAATGTAATTGCGGACAAAGTCGCGGGCGGAAGCTAGTTCCCCAGCAGCGGGGCATTAAAAATAGCTGATATGCATGGTTATTTGTGACACAGTTTGTATAAAATTTTGACTCATCGGCGGAAAATAATCCGGTCTCAAACTCACTCGGACGAAAGTATTTTTAGTAAGTACGACCATTAATGGCAAACTAGTTTCCGCCCGCGACTGCATTCGCATTTACATGCGAGAAAATCCCTAGGGAACCCTTAACCAAGATAATAGTATCCTCATATGTTTTAATCCGGCTTATAAACTATCTGTGTGCCAAATTTCATCCAAATCCGTTCAGCCGTTTTGCTTGATTGATTAACATTCATTCAAACAAGCAAACATTCACATTTATGGAATAAGTAGGATAATACGGCCACCTCCGAAGCGCTTGAAGTAGGAAACTTATGCTACATGAAATGGGACTGCTATTTAGTTAAATCTTAATTTCTCATTTTTTATTTAAGTTATTATTAAGTTTTATACCTCAACTGAAAGCTGAATAGATGGTGATGTTTTTAAAATATTATGCACGCTTACTTACTAGGATTTTTTTAAAGATATTTGATGCTATTTCTAAAAAAACTGAAAAAAATTGAAAAATAAATGCATTTAAGGATTGATTTTTTTATAAACACCTGTATTTTATGAAAAAAAAATTAATTATTATCAACACTTAGATTATTTTCTATCCCAAAATAGTAAAAAATCCTGAATCGAATGAGTAGTTATCTTTTATTTTAAATTTTTGTGTCTGAAAACGTACTTTTGGTAAAAATGTACTTAATTTTAATTAACTCAAAAACTATAATTTTTTTGAGAAAAAGTTATATTACAAAAAATATTTGTTTTGACCTCATCTATAACCCCTTAGCAGGAATACGTCATATTTCCAGTGACCCTGTATATATATATCCTTGAATTGATAAAAACTTTTGGGGAAGTCAAATTTGTTAAATATTATTATGCTACATAGTACATTGAATGCATTTAATATAGAAAGTGATAGGTTGCAATATGTTTTACAGTATATAAGTTTTTCAAACAATTATGTGTATGATGATAATATCACAAAATATATAACGACATAAGCTATAAAATTCAGTACTACCTATGCATTTCAAACCACACTTTCGAATCAACAGCAAAGACATTTTTTAAGCTAAGGTCAGATAATATTAAATTTAGAACCACTCATTAAATGTAATAATGAAGTTGCCATGTAATTATTGTTAAATAAAAACCTCCATAAAAAAGACGAAATAAACTACTTAAGGCAAAAAACAATGCAGAATTAATAAAATCCCCAAAAAGCTCATACACATACATACATCACTTTGTGTAAACGAAACATGTTAAATCAGAAACAACCGTATCATTTCGGAGGACAGAATATTGAAGTAATTAACGTTATCGTGTAACGTATCTCGGACAAGTACTGAATAAAAATATATACAAGGTAATTAGGAACAACGTGACGTATATAAATACGCCGCTTGATGAGACTCGATCCTAACCAAACAGAATATTACGTCACATTGTATTTATCGCTGTCTGAACCCCGAATATAAATGGTAATTGGCAAAGAGATGCTGGAAAAAAGATCAGATGTGATTCGACTTTTTTACTTTATCGCCGGTAGATTTGATGGAAATTGAGAAAGTTCTTATATATTTTCCTCCTTTTAAGTCTTTCTCACGTTCGGTCGATGTTTATTAAGAAGAACTTCAAAGACATTTAACTTTTTTTCGCTGAGATAAAAAGCTTTGATGCTTCTTATAATTCTTGGAGAAAACTAATCAATATTAATTCAACTCAAACCTTTTCGCAGTGTATGGATATTACAAAACTCTTTAAAAAGTGTCTTCATATAAAATTATTAGTAAAAAAATATTGGTAAAATCTTTGTGTAAAAAAGTATATAAGGAAAACACGTGACATTATCATAATACTCGTATAAACACCTCTTCGAACTTTTCATTAAAAGATTTTCTTATTATTATTGACATTTTTGATTTCTTGGAAAATAAATACGTTACAAGCTTATGTATGTTACCATTACCAGCCTAGACGATCGTTAAAACCTAATAGTTGCATTTAACTAAGTTAAAGTTTACGTTCGGGTTAGCCAAAACTATGCAGATTATTTTAAACCATAACATGTTGAACGTTAAGTTACAATTCGGTTGAGGAAATCTGGAAATCCTGCTGCTTTGTGTACTATCTCAACCTGTACGTAACAAACCTCAATATCTTGACCAATTATTAAATATTGAAACTTTTAACTGTACATACTCGATTAGAATAGGAAAGAGGAGATACAGTCATTTCATTTTTAGATATACTTACAAATTAACCGTTTATACTAGAAGAAATTCGACAATGCCAATAGTGACTATCGGTAGCTCAGCGGTCAGAGCATTGAACCGTATATCCAAAGGTCGCGGGTTCGATTCCCGTCTGAGAATTGATTTTGTGCGAGTCGTATTTTTCAGTAAATTATTTAGTATTGTATAAAAATTAAAACTAGTCTATTAAGTCACTCTAGCTAGCAGATAAGGGTTAATTTAGTTATTTATAATATGAGTTTATCAGATGAATATTGGAAAAGAACGTGAGGTAATGTTTTGTAAAGTAATAATTACTTAATACATATGAAATAATTATTATTTCGTATGTTGCCTGTTGCACAAATAATATTATCAGCAGTTTCAGTCATAAAACGCCCAACTAGGTTCCGTGGGTAGGCCGTTGCAAGGTGGATCGATGATTTGGTGATGATGCGAGCAGACCTTTGGTAGCCCACAGCTGGGTATGGCCTCTACAGGGACACATTGCAAGGGCCTGCCCACGGAGCTTCTTTCGGTGCGTGGTTGCCATTCCAGGGGGCCAATTCTCGGATGTGTGACATAATGTCGAATGCGAGATATCTCGAAAAAACATGGCGGATGTCGATCGGAATCAGATTTCCGTATTCTCGGAATCTCACGGTAGATCGGTTGGTCGAGCCGTAGCTTTCGACATGCAATGAGTGGTCGATAGCAGTAGAGTTTGTATATTTTAATAGAGATTTGTGAGTCGCATTCGACATTATGTCACGCATCCGAGAATTGGCCCCCTGAACCTTTTAACGGCTGTCATTTCTATGTAACCAAACCTAGCTAAACGCTAACTATCCCAACCACATAGATGCGACATGAATAATAATAACATTAAGTCTAACATAATGCCAGTACATTTCCGTAATACGTTCAATCTCCTCGTTGTAACAATTCCTTTGTGATTCCATTCAAAATAATGCCATGTGTTACCGTCTAATTGCGGCCCCTCACGCCTCAGCCTCTGATTTAAGGAAGGCCTTGTAATTTACTGGATAAGGCCCCTTTGTTAAGGAACTATACGACTGGCCACAATTTGGGCCGAGAACTAATAATATGGACCGATTTATAAGAGCACGGAAGATGTTATTTTAAACATCAAATAATGGACTTAATGTATATTGTCAAAGGGGACAGTTTCGGATTATTAAACATTTATTTATTTTTTTATTTATTTAAATTTCAATTGCCCACTACACTTACAGTTTCATACCAAAGCGTGTAGAAGGCCAATTACATTTTATACACACAACAGACGAATAACACAATGAACAAAAACATGGACAGACACACAAAATACATCAACATCTGGTTGCTGAGCGATCAAAGCATTGAGTAGCCCCAAAGCTTGGGCAGTGGGTGCATATTTTGTCGTCTGCGTGCGGACCGACGGAGTCGCGAACCGTCGCGTGTGCAGCTGCGTCAATTTTTGAGGAACGAATAAAGAACATTTCGACAGGGTTTCAGAATTATCTTTCCTGTTATTAAGGAAGAGATAATAATGTAAGAAGAGCACACTTTGGCCTTAGCTCCAAGGTATTACCCACCATACCGGCGACGAAAAGGGACGTATATAAATATGGGTAGTAACCAAACAATTTTTTGTACATAAACCGTGCAAATTTTTTTGTACCTTTTCCACCATGAGTCTATATTTGGCTTCATGTGGATCCCAGATTAACGAATTGCATTCCATTTTGCTTCTAACATGAACACTTCGTGCCAAGAGATCATCGTAAAACCATAGAAAGGAACCAATGAACATTACCTTAACAGGAATTTAGACAATGGCCTATTTATATTTTTTTATAATAGGATATCACCATTTGAGAATTTGTCTATCAAATACGTGAAAGCTTTACCACTGAAAGCATATACGGACCAGCACTAAGACCATTTTAGTTATAACACATTAAATATATTTCGAGGGGTCACAAATAAAACTCAATTCTAAGGAAAACATGAGCATTAAATTATTTCACAGCACTTCACGTAAAAGCTAAGGGGAGCAAGAGAAAAACCGATTGCAATGGAAATCAGAGGTCGCCCCAAATTGAATTAGGCCAGGCCTGTCCATGAGTCATAAATATGTAGGTTCTTATTAATATTTATACAGCTTTGGGATGTGACTAAGAAAAACCTCAAGTGTTGCGGTAAACATACATCAGAAACACTTGTCGACCTTACGTCGGCGCCCTTAGGAGATTTTTTGTAAGGCTTCCTAGCTGGAGCGTTCTCCCGGAATATTTAACAAGTATCATTCGGGAATACGATTGATACGAATCTTGAATAAAATTATTTTTATAGAACGTATAGAGAGGAGTTCTTTCATCGAGACTGTAAAACAAAACAATCTTTAATTTTATGCGGTAAGCTATGCGTTGATAGACTCGCATCATATGCAACGTAATAATTATTACTTTGTAAAAAAAAGTCATCAAGTGCTCTCGATATTCGTGCGAAACGCAAAATCAGTTTCATTTGTATGAAACGATGGTATTTTCGTTTCGATACGGATCAACAGTTTCTTTATACATAGTTTTAAATAATTTAAAAAAAACAATATGTAGGAAAAATAATACGCCGTGTATGTGCCGGCTTAGAATAGCACTACCCCCTCTCATCCCGTGGGTGTCGTAAAAGGCGACTAAGGGAACACAGCCATTAGGAGACGGGCAGCAGCGTCTCCAAAATTCTTGGCCTACTGCGATCGCCAACCCGCCTGCCAAGCGTGGCGATTATGGCAAACCCCCTCATGATGGACACACAAATAAATTGGCCCCCAGTCCCCGGCGGCCCCGCTATTCCTAGTTACGGTAGCGGCTATGGTAACGGCGGGGCAGGGGGTGCTAAGAATCCCCGGGTGCGGATCGGCTACCACCAATCACGAAAATTGCACCTGGCAACCTATAACACGCGCACACTGAGGACCGATACGAAATTAATCGAGTTGGAAGAAGTTATAAGCAAGTTACGCTGGGACATCATTGGGTTATCTGAAGTCCGAAGAGAGGGAGATGACTCGATAATCCTTAATTCCGGTAACTTGCTGTACTACCGGGAGGGCGACCAACAGTCCCAAGGTGGTGTCGGGTTCATCGTCCACAAGTCCCTTGTCAACAACGTGATTACCATCGGAAGTGTGTCGACCAGGGTGGCGTACCTTATACTCAGAATATCCAAACGGTATTCGATGAATGTCATACAGGTTTACGCACCGACCTCGACACACCAAGATGACGAAGTGGAGGCTATGTATGAGGAGATCTCTAAAGCCATGCATAGCTACAAAACCCACTACACCGTTGTGATGGGGGACTTCAATGCAAAGTTGGGGAAACGATGCGGTGATGAGCTGAGAGTGGGGCAATTTGGAGTTGGGCAACGGAATGACAGAGGCCAGATGCTAGCCGACTTTATGGAGAAGGAGAACCTCTTTATGATGAACTCATTCTTCAGAAAGCCGGAAAGCCGGAAGTGGACTTGGGTCAGTCCGGACGGTACAGTCAGAAATGAGATTGATTTTATCATGTCGACGAAAAAGCAAATATTCAATGATGTCACTGTGATCAACGCCGTTAAGACGGGGAGCGATCACCGATTGGTACGTGGCACATTGAATATCAACATAAAGCTGGAAAGATCTCGACTGATAAAATCAACACTCCGACCATTGCCGGCCCATATTCAAAACCCCGAGAGCTTTCAACTCGAACTCCAAAACCGTTTTGAAGCCCTTGAGAACAGCATAGATGTGGACGATCTAAACAATATGGTGGTGGATACTGTCCGTACGGTAGGGTCCAAGTTCTTCAAGACCCGCCGTCCCAAGCTAAAGAAACTCTCCGACCACACACTCCTACTCATGGATCAGAGACGTGAAATGAGGCTCCAGAGTTCAGTAGATGCTAATCGTTATCGGCAGCTTAATAGACAGATATCTAAGTCTTTGACGAGCGACCTTCGCCAATTTAATACGAATCGTATTAAAGAGGCCATCGAGCGGAACAAAGGCTCCAAAGTGTTCGCGAGAGATCTGTCTATTGGGCAAAGCCAGATGACGAAGCTGAAAACTGACGACGGACGCATCATCTCAGCGAAGCCTGAAATCCTGAGGGAGATCGAGAGTTTTTATGGGCAGTTATATTCCACGCAGACACCCGTTGAAAGCAAGGCTAAAGACCCCAGAGCCAAGCTTACCCGACACTATACCCAAGATATCCCGGACGTCAGCATGTACGAGATTAGTATGGCTCTCAAACAGCTGAAAAACAACAAGGCGGCGGGCGACGACGGAATCACTACAGAACTTCTGAGAGCGGGCGGTAAGCCAATACTTAAAGTCCTCCAGAAGCTTTTCAATTCCGTCATCGTCGAGGGCAGAACGCCGAAGACGTGGAACATAAGTGAGGTGATTTTGTTCTTTAAAAAGGGTGACAAGTCCCTCTTAAAGAACTATAGACCCATCTCGCTTCTGAGTCATGTCTATAAGCTGTTTTCGAGAGTCCTTACGAACCGTCTCGCTCGCAAGTTCGACGACTTCCAACCTCCCGAACAAGCCGGGTTCCGAAAAGGCTTTAGCACCATAGACCACATCCATACGCTGCGGCAGGTCATACAGAAGACCGAGGAGTATAATCTGCCACTTTGCTTGGCGTTCGTGGATTATGAGAAAGCCTTTGATTCGATTGAAACCTGGGCGGTGCTGCAGTCTCTCCAAAGGTGCCAAGTGGACTACAGGTATATCGAGGTGTTGAGGTATTTATACAAAAATGCCACCATGTCGGTCCGAGTACAGAACCAGAGAACAAATCCTATCCAACTGCAGCGAGGTGTGAGACAGGGAGATGTTATTTCTCCGAAACTGTTCACAGCTGCGTTGGAGGATATCTTTAAACTCTTAGACTGGAAAGGACTCGGCATCAACATTAATGGCCAATACCTAACACACCTTCGTTTTGCCGATGATATAGTTCTTATGGCTGAGACCTTGGAAAACCTGAACACAATGCTCGAAGATCTCCGTAGTGCTTCCCAAAGAGTGGGTCTTAAAATGAACATGGATAAGACGAAAATCATGTCGAATGCCCATGTTGTGCCCGCTCCAGTTCATGTTGGGAACGCTACACTTGAAGTTGTTGACCATTATGTATACCTAGGACAGGCAGTCCAGTTAGGTAGGTCCAACTTTGAGAAGGAGATCTCTCGTCGAATCCAACTCGGATGGGCAGCATTCGGGAAGCTCCGAAAAATCTTCGTGTCCGATTTACCTCAGTGTCTCAAGACGAAAGTCTATGACCAGTGTGTGTTGCCAGTGATGACTTACGGCAGTGAAACGTGGTCGCTAACTATGGGTCTTATAAGGAGGCTCAAGGTCACCCAGCGTGCAATGGAGAGAGCCATGCTCGGCGTTTCCCTGCGTGATCGAATCAGAAACGAGGAGATCCGCAGGCGAACTAAAGTAACCGACATCGCTCGAAGGATTGCTCAGCTAAAGTGGCAGTGGGCTGGACACATAGCGAGAAGAACCGATGGCCGTTGGGGCGGAAAGGTTCTTGAATGGCGACCGCGCACCGGACGACGCTCCGTGGGTAGGCCCCCGACAAGGTGGACCGACGATCTGGTGAAGGTTGCCGGAAGCCACTGGATGTGGGAAGCGCAGGACCGATCGTCGTGGAAATCCTTGGGGGAGGCCTATACCCAGCAGTGGGTGTCGTGCGGCTGATATGATGATGATGATGATGAGGAAAAATAAACTTATTGAAAAGTTTCTCAGCCATTGGAACTTCAACGTATTGTGTCAAAAATCAATATCAAACACTGCCCCCTTATTACGTAAGCATAATATCGGATCGGAGCACTTTTCCTTAACATTCCTGTCTCTATCACACTTACTAGTGTCTGGCATGGGTGCGATAGGGAGAGAGGAGCTTCAGCTTGACCATACACTGAGGTATGGTACTTCGTAATAAAATTAGTAAGTTAAAATTACAATGCAAGCTTTAGTCACTCAATACTTTTATTTTACGACCAAACTCAATATTGAGTAAATGCGACAACAATGCGATAATGCCACTGACGTCTAATGGACGTCAGTGGACAATGCCAATAAATTGACAATAGACAATGATCCGCTGCCACTTCACTCGAGAATGTTTGACAAAGAAAAAATTTACAGATTTGAATACGTCGTTTTGTACCGCAAACACTCTGAAGTTGCCGCAGATCACCTGTCTATTGTCAATTTATGTGTCAATTTCTTGTCAATTAATTTAAACCTCTATTTAAGTGAGTTCTGTAACAATATTACCAAAAAATACGAACTTAAGGAGAGGTAACTTGTTCTAGAATTATATAACATCAAATACAACAACGTGCACACGAATGTACATAAATTTACTATTTTGTGTATACGCTCTATGCGATACACAAAATAGTAGATGATGTGCACAATATGTGACGTCATCCTTAACTGAAAACCAACTTGGTTTACTTTTATACTTAAGGTTTACTGCAAAATATTGTTTTATGACAATGTATCTATCTGTACTCTTCGAATTGTGAACAACCGTGCCTCACTGAGTGACTGAGCGTATTAGGTACTTAGTTTCACACCGTTGTAGTACCTACACATATACTACTCAGAAATAACATTTTTATATTCCACTAAACAAGGTATATAATATGTAAGTAAAGACTTCTTATTTCTGTTTGTCACCTTTTGCATTTGCGCAAAGCACGTAAGTAATATCAGTATTATGAAATCCGCTAAGGACCGTATAACAAAACGTGACTAAAATAAAAATATCGTTGCCATGATATAGAATATAGAACCCAATATAGTTTTTCAAATAAATATATACCTCAATAATCTTGACTTTATATTGATAGGAACCGGACCATAAAACTTCACAAAAAATCCACCCTCAAAACCGGAACTAAATATTTCAATATTAGATGGCGAAAAAGTCCAAAAAAAATATAGTAGGTTGCCGTTTTGTATGGAGGATTTTTAAGTACCTAGTGCATTTTTCATACTTAAGTCCTAATATTTTCATAATTTATTCAACAACCATAAAGACAAGTGTTTAATCACAAAATTATTGCTTATGTTATTACTTATGTGCATACTTATGTGCATATAAGTAATATTTTTTTTGCTTTTGTTTAATTTTTTCACTTGAAAAAATATAGTAGTTTTGCCTACTTTATATTTTTTCAAAAAATTTATTAGGCGGGTCCTCAATATAGTAGGATACTATATTATATAGTAGGGTTGGCAACCCTAGTCACAAGCCATGCATTTTTCACAATATGCTAGGGAGTAAAACATAGGGAAACATGTAAGAGTATTTACGTTTCATCAATCTTTGTTAAAATTTCACGTCCTCCTCTACATCTTTAATGATAGACAGGTATAATAATTGTTTATTTATTTGATCGAAACTATACAAAAGACATTCTGTCCATCAAAGTAATCAAAAACATTTTTTCCTTGATTCAGAAATTTTAGCATCTACATGTAACTAACCACCACCTCTTTTTATTTTATGATTATATTCACTCAAACCTAAACTGTTCATTGAAATAAAACAGTACAGGTATTGCTACAATCAGTTTCCAATTGAAAATAAAAAAAATCACAACAATATTAAAAGTGATTTTGGATTTTGAGAAATTTACCTGTTTAGTACTTAACCGCTTCAAGTTATTAATAGACAAATATTACTTGAAATTAACTTTCCAGGTGCAAATTGAATAGTGAAGCGATAAACAAATTACCACCTTGAAAGATTTACAGGTTATAAACGACATAAAGTAGAGCTGGGTATAATAGAAGCCATATCGATTAAGATGAAGTATTTGAAATACTCCAAGCAACGCTTGACAGGTTGCCGTAGCCAAAGCTCTGTGGCTTCGATAAATCATGAAGCTTTTTACTTGTTGCTATACAAGCAACTATATTATTTTAACAGGAGAGTAAAATATATTAGTTTCAAATAAATACCGCATAATCCTTAAACTTATCGGCAATCGGTTTTTTGCTAAAAGTACAATCCTAAAGCAAAACGGCATTAGAAATAGTCGATTCCTCATGTCCGCTTTTTGATTTCTATCGCAATAATCCAACGTAATTAATCAATATAACACCCAGTGATTGAGCAACCACGAATTGGGTTACGAAGCGGAGAAGCACATCGATTGCGGCTGCGGTGGGTGACTATTCGATATGTCATTGTGTCGATGCATCGATCGAATACACAGACAACCTTTACCTATGCAATCTGACTTTATGTTTTGGACTGGGTGGCGGGTGCAGTTGTGGTTTGCTGTCAAGATTTTTTTATCAATGATAAAATAAATCAGGAAGTGGTGCGTTTTAAGGTTTAGTAATGTAATTATTTGTGCGTTATTTTAATAGACGTTGTTAATGTTTTTATCTTAACGAGTAAAAAACTAAACATTTCAATATATGAACTGATCATTGTGTTCGCACCGCGACGGCTCCTGGTCCACAGTCTTGCCGATCGCCCCCCCCTCAAATCGATATCTCGACGAATGCAAGCCAGGTAAAACTTTGCTCGGGAGGACTGATACGAAAACCTAGCGCACCGGCTCCGGAGCTGGATGTACCTATTTCGCCTAATCTTGCACAATTCGAAGAAGATGCGCGGGTTCGATATAACGGGTGTAACAAGACACACAACGAAGCAGAAGTCCACGCATTCTGCCCATCATCAGGATCATTTTTACCTGTAAGACTATAGTCTTATTTCCAGGCATTCTACAGAATGCCTGGGAAACCAATAGTTACGAAGTTATAGAAGGTCAAAGTCAAAAAATAATTTTTAAAATTTCTATGAAATCTTATTTTATTCGTTATTTCCTAATTTTTGTCGAAAGAAACATGGCTTCAAACGTCATCACTCAATGTATCTCAAGAGCGCGCACACAAACGCTGCCTTTCAACTCGGCCAAACGCAGCTGCGCAGCATACACTCGCAGGCGCGGTCTATTGTACGCGCTACATTGCGTGGTAGGTAATATATGCAAAGCTTTTTAACATCTAAAATTAAAGCCGTTTCCCAGCAATAGTTTTGAACAGAAATGGTCCCGATTGTGGGCAGAATACGTAGTCCTCGGTTTCATCGAGAGTCTTATTACACCCGGTATAGAAGGAGTGTGGCCTTTCAATTAATCTACGTCACTGTTTTAACACGTTATTTTATTGGCTTTCAGCCACAACTATTCACACAGCACAATATATAAAAATGGCGGCTTGACCGCTTGGTTAATCCTAGCAACAGAAATACGTCTTTCGAGACTTAGTTGTGCTTCATTATTTATGTTACACGCGCGACGTGATCTTTACTTTCGATACAGATATTATATTTGCCTCAATTATAATTATAATTAAACAATTAAATTGGTAAAGAGGTTCGTTGATGATGTGCGTCACAAAGGCCGGCCACAGCAAGACAAGAAGTCGTGCCGTGGTTTCCGCTTTCGCGAGCGAGAGATGTAACACAAATATAGTGATGCACAAACTTTTGTATGAACACATTGTTTTATTTGATAAGATTGTTGATTATAATGCTTTTATGGATATTTTAATATGCAAGTTTTACATTATACGATAGTTTCTTTCATACTTTCTAGTTTTACTATCATATAGTGGAGTAGATATTGCAGTCAATTTATCACCAGCCACGCAAAAATGCATCGATACAATTTCCGGAACATCCCTAGTTCGCAGTCAGTTCTAGGCCAATGGTACGCTTTTCCACAGCCATTATTGGAAAAATACTACACGCGTTAAGAGCCAAGCTTATCTCTGCCACTAAGATTTTATCTGGACGCTGCAATAATACTAAAAGGCACCAGACGTCAAAATAATTTTTACAAGTAGGTTTTACTTGCAGTAGCAAACTTTCAGAACATTGCAAAATGCAATGAATTAAAATCCGTAGGATGCATTTTTTTTAATAAATTTTTTCAAAATTTATTGTAAGTACATTCAAAACAAATTCTACAAAAGGCGGACTTGATGCTAAAAGCATTCTTGCCCAGTCAACCTTTAGAAAACAGATACGTATCAATGAAGGCGGTACAGTTGCGCTATCTAAAACTATTGTTCTCTCTTTCATTGACATTGACTATAAGCAGGTATATCCAACAGTTTTTGATAGAGCAAATGGTTTGCATCAACTCATGGTAGAGCTCTGTCCTATTATTATTTATTCTTTCAATTCCATAAATGGAAGGGTAATTATTACATTTATCACATTACATTTATTTTTTAAATTTGAGATTTTTGCATTTACAATGCTATTTTTAAACAATACTAAATAATATACTAGAAAAAATACGACTCGCACCAGATCAATACTCAGACGGGAATCGAACCCGCGACCTTTGGATATCCGGTCCAATGCTCTGACCGCTGAGCTACCGAGTCACTAGTGACATCGTCGAATTTTTCCTAGTATATCCTAAACTCTTACGCTGTAAGCCAGCGTTATTTCACCAATGTGAGGAATTACCTCGACATTCAATTGAAATATCTTTCCAGATATTTTAACAATTGATTAAGATGAAATAGCTATATAATTTTTAAATTTGAGATTTTTGCATTTACAATGCTATTTTTAAACAATACTAAATAATATACTAGAAAAAATACGACTCGCACCAGATCAATACTCAGACGGGAATCGAACCCGCGACCTTTGGATATCCGGTCCAATGCTCTGACCGCTGAGCTACCGAGTCACTAGTGACATCGTCGAATTTTTCCTAGTATATCCTAAACTCTTACGCTGTAAGCCAGCGTTATTTCACCAATGTGAGGAATTACCTCGACATTCAATTGAAATATCTTTCCAGATATTTTAACAATTGATTAAGATGAAATAGCTATATAATTTTTAAATTTGAGATTTTTGCATTTACAATGCTATTTTTAAACAATACTAAATAATATACTAGAAAAAATACGACTCGCACCAGATCAATACTCAGACGGGAATCGAACCCGCGACCTTTGGATATCCGGTCCAATGCTCTGACCGCTGAGCTACCGAGTCACTAGTGACATCGTCGAATTTTTCCTAGTATATCCTAAACTCTTACGCTGTAAGCCAGCGTTATTTCACCAATGTGAGGAATTACCTCGACATTCAATTGAAATATTATTTCATATTTATTTAATATTATTTCATATTAATATTTTTTCTAGTATATTATTTAGTATTGTTTAAAAATAGCATTGTAAATGCAAAAATCTCAAATTTAAAAATTATATAGCTATTTCATCTTAATCAATTGTTAAAATATCTGGAAAGATATTTCAATTGAATGTCGAGGTAATTCCTCACATTGGTGAAATAACGCTGGCTTACAGCGTAAGAGTTTAGGATATACTAGGAAAAATTCGACGATGTCACTAGTGACTCGGTAGCTCAGCGGTCAGAGCATTGGACCGGATATCCAAAGGTCGCGGGTTCGATTCCCGTCTGAGTATTGATCTGGTGCGAGTCGTATTTTTTCTAGTATATTATTTAGTATTGTTTAAAAATAGCATTGTAAATGCAAAAATCTCAAATTTAAAAATTATATAGCTATTTCATCTTAATCAATTGTTAAAATATCTGGAAAGATATTTCAATTGAATGTCGAGGTAATTCCTCACATTGGTGAAATAACGCTGGCTTACAGCGTAAGAGTTTAGGATATACTAGGAAAAATTCGACGATGTCACTAGTGACTCGGTAGCTCAGCGGTCAGAGCATTGGACCGGATATCCAAAGGTCGCGGGTTCGATTCCCGTCTGAGTATTGATCTGGTGCGAGTCGTATTTTTTCTAGTATATTATTTAGTATTGTTTAAAAATAGCATTGTAAATGCAAAAATCTCAAATTTAAAAATTATATAGCTATTTCATCTTAATCAATTGTTAAAATATCTGGAAAGATATTTCAATTGAATGTCGAGGTAATTCCTCACATTGGTGAAATAACGCTGGCTTACAGCGTAAGAGTTTAGGATATACTAGGAAAAATTCGACGATGTCACTAGTGACTCGGTAGCTCAGCGGTCAGAGCATTGGACCGGATATCCAAAGGTCGCGGGTTCGATTCCCGTCTGAGTATTGATCTGGTGCGAGTCGTATTTTTTCTAGTATATTATTTAGTATTTAGTAACATTACATTTACATTTGTTTATCCAAACACCAGTGCAATGTAAACACTTCCTAGCTAGATGCAAAAGAAAAGCAAGTCTTTACAATTAAAATAATTACAATGTCAATTAATAGTTCGAAACTAACATTACCTGAAGCGACTAAGTTCTAACTTGAAAGTTCTTGGCGTTGTTACTTATTCAAAATACACAGCCGACAGTTCACACCATTAACTCCTTTATTTGAATATCAAAACATTATTTTTAGGGTTCCGCACCAAATTGGTAAAAAAGGAACCCTTATGGTGTGACTCAGTCTGTCTGTCTGTCTGTCTGTCTGTCTGTCTGTCACAGCTGGATATCTCGAGAACTACTCGACTCGAGAACTTGAAATTTGGAACAGTTTAAGATGACATTTGCCCAACTATTTTGCAAATAAAAAAGAAATAAAAAAATAAATATCTTTTTTACAACAGGGACTGAAAAGGGGTCTTAAAAATTTGAAGTGAGGTGACTAGGGCATGTGGGGTATCATATGAAAGAACGCTGTTTGCACATTTTAAAACATTTTTTTCTTTTTTCTTAGGCCGCATAGTTTTCGACTTATGATGAAAAATGTAAAAAAAAATACCGTTCCCCCCCCTTATCTCCGAAGTTTGCAAAGAGAAAAATCTGAAATAATTCTATGTGATAGTGGTTTATGTAAAGATTACAGGAAAAATAAAACGATGTCTCAATATAACACACTTTTTTATAAATTCAAAAAACAAACAAAATTCTTTAGTTTCACTACCAGTCAACAGATGTCGCTGTCCTAAGAATGCTAACCTAAGAAAAAATAGTTCCACTATCGGTCAAGAGATGGCGCTTAGGTTGCGCCATCTCTTGACCGATAGTGGAACTACAATAATAAATTGGTGGCTGGTTCTAATATAATTACCTACTATTTGCCGTACGAATAAACGAAGAATAAGTTCATCTTAGTAATATAAACAGTTTTCCAATGTGGAGTGGCTGAAACGTTTTTCAGTCACCATAAGCAGCTGTGGTTAAGATTTGTAAATTAACTGTCCGCCTGTTCGCCCTTCCACCTGTCTGCCGTTTATCCTACTTTTTTAAAGACTGTACTAAAGTAACATATCCAAATATATTTATGATTGTACGGAACCCTCGGTGCGCGAGTCCGACTCGCTCTTGACCGGTTTTTTTAAATATTGTGTAACGTTAAATAATTATAGGTTTCTTTTTTAAAGTACCTATTTTTTCACCCTTACCTTATTAATTTTATTATACTAATAATCGTAGTTAGGGTTATCAGATCTAATTGCTGAGTAATGAAACGCCGGTTGGAAGCTAACTGACTTTATTGCGTACTACCCGCCATATAAGATATAAATACCTTACACATCCCACCACCAAATCAAAAAATACAAAGAATGTATGTAAAGTTAAAATAGAAAATCCTATCAAAAGAACAGTGACAACTTCCCATATATATTGACCTGTCAAACAGCCCTTCCCAGGGTGGACGTATAAAATAAAATAATATTTGAATACTTATCATGACCGTACAATACCTTATTTATTTAAATTACTTTTCCATATACTAAATCAAAACAACACTTTGACAGGTCAGAAATGGGCATCCGTCTTTACTTCATAATTACATAATTTATTCTTATTCCTCCTATGAACTCTCCTAGCTCGTTCTGAAGCATCAGGTGGCAGAGAAGGTCGCGGCTCAGGCCGAGTCGACGGTGTAGCTTCCTCTACCGCGTCCTCAAATTCGTCTTTCGAATCAGTCTCCGTAACCACCTGCTCATCATGAGTCGCGTCCTTACCGTCACCTCCTAGTTCACTATTCGGCTGTAAAGATTGACCGTCAGACCCTTCCGTAATTTCTCTCGACGGTTGTGTACTCGCGCGCGAAAGAGAATAACGGTTTCTAAGTGGCAATATTTGATTATAATGTCTACGCCATTGATTTGTGTCCCCCACCTTTACTTTGCAAGAAACGGGTCCTGTAATTTCTGAAACGTAACCTTCTGCCCACTTAGTCCCCGTCTTGGAGTAGTCGCGAGCGAGTACTTGATCGCCAGGTGCGAGGCGGGTGTGCTGTCCGCCCGCCGCAGCTATCTGTTTATCTTGTGCGGCGTAAACCACGGCCGCACTGTCTGGACGCAGCGCGTCTAAACGTCCCCGAAGACGACGTCCAAAAAGTGCGATTGCGGGCGAGACCCCCGTAGTGGCGTGTTCGGCATTGCGATATTGGAATAAAAATCTATACAACGCGGTTAAAATATCTACTTTTTCAAAAATTGCACCTACATCAAAAGCTACACCGTCGACTCGGCCTGAGCCGCGACCTTCTCTGCCACCTGATGCTTCAGAACGTAGTATAAACCGCCTGCCAAATAGGTACTGGTGGTGTTTTATTATGCCGTAGTATATCGCTAAAGCTTCTTTGTCTAATTGACTATAATTTTGTTCCGTCCTATTTAATGTGCGCGAAGCGCAACAAATGGGACGCTCGCTGCCGTCGTCGTAGCGGTGCGCCAGGACCGCGCCTACGCCGTATGCACTACTATCCACTGACAGTACGAGTGGCCGCCCCTCCTCATAGTGTGCCAACACTTTATCACTTAATAAAACATTCTTTGCATCCTGAAATGCTTTTGCACAATTTGAGTCCCACTCCCATCGGATGTCTTTTCTCAAAAGCTGGTGAAGCGGATGTAATAAAGAACTTAAATTGGGTATAAATTTACCATAATAATTGAGTAAACCGAGAAAACTTTTTAACTGTGTGACATCCGTGGGTGTGGGTATTTTGGCGATCGCCTCGAGTTTAGTCGGATCTGGGTGCAACCCATGCTTATCGATTATAAAACCTAAATAGTTTACACTTTTTTGTAAAAATTTACATTTCTCTAACTTAACTGTTAAACCCATTTGACGTAATCGTTCAAGTACAGCCCGTAGATTGCGCATGTGTTCGTGTCGATTGTGTCCCGTGACACAAATATCGTCCAGGAATACTACTGTACCGGGAACGCCGCGTAACGTCTCCTCCATGAGTTTTTGAAACTGTTCTGGTACACAAGACAAACCGTACGGTGTTCTGCGGTACGTGAATGTACCCACATGTGTCGTTATCGTAGTGAACGGTTGGGAGTCAGGTTCCAAGAAAACCTGTTCATAAGCATGCCGAAGATCTATTTTTGTGAATTCCTCTCCGTTGCTTAAGGTAGCAAAAAGTTCATCGATACGCGGAAGGGGATAATAATCTCGTTTTAACTTAGGGTTTATTGTAATTTTGTAGTCCCCACATATTCTAAGTTCGCCGTTGCTTTTAACCACAGGCACAATCGGGGTTCCATAATCCGAGTGTTCCACCCGGTATATGGAACCGTCGCGTTGTAAACGCTTGAGCTCGCGTTCGACCCGTTCGCGTAAGGCCAGCGGCACAGGCCGCGCGCGATAGTACACACGGTCGCAATCTGCGAGTTGTAGCCGTAACGTTTTTTTACAAGTACCTAGTTGGTCTGTGAACACTTCCGGATACTCTTTACACAATTGGCTCACTAAATTGTCCTCCTCGGCTAATTTATTTACATTAATTTGGGTTATTTTTAGTGCACTCAACCAATCACGGCCGAGTAACGGCCTGCCCCCGCCTTTAATGATATATAAACGAACATTATTTGCGGTCACATTTTTGAATTTAATATTTACAAGAATAAATCCGAGGGGTTCAATTTTTGAGCCTGAATAACTACGTAATATCAAATTATCAGTTTGCAAAATCAGGTGCTTAAATAACAATTTATAACAGTCTTCGTTAATAGCAGAAATACGGCTACCGGTATCGATTTCGCACTCTAATCCTTTGGAATTCACTAGAATGTTAATAAAAAAAGGTTTGTT
Organism: Agriphila geniculea; assembly: GCA_943789525.1. Lineage (NCBI taxonomy): Eukaryota > Metazoa > Arthropoda > Insecta > Lepidoptera > Crambidae > Agriphila > Agriphila geniculea. The sequence continues at coordinate 10,095,043 of OX038883.1, forward strand.
ACCTCGAGACGACGATACCGCAATGTTGAAGAACTCATCATCTTCCGAACACTCATCTACAAAATTATGTCGCGGTTCACCAAAATAATTACCCGAACGATTATGTACTTTATCACACATCACACGTAGATGACCCCGCTGGTTACACTTATCGCAGTTGTAATTTGCAAAACGACATCGGTTGGCCGGGTGGGCCTTGCCGCACCGCCAACATGCCGTGCCGTCCCGGGCTCCGCCGCCCGCGCCTCTCGCGCCCGCCGCCGAGCCCCTCACACGCTGCCGCGCGGCGCCGCCGCCGCTACCGCCGCCTTGGGCGCGCACCGCGTGCAGGTTTTCCCCCACACCGCTGCCGGCCCCGATGCTCCCCGCCGCAGCCTGGCCGACGCCACCGCTCGTCTCGGCATGTCGGTCCGCCGCCTCCAGAGCCAAAGCTAGTTCCACCGCTTTCTGATAATCTATAGATTTCTCAGCGAAAATACGAGATCGCATCACTTCGCTGGCGAGTCCCGACACAAACTGGTCTCTGAGATCCTCCTCGAGTCGGTGGCCGAAGTTGCAGGTGACAGCGAGGTGCTTCAAGGCTTGAAGATACTCCGTTAACGATTCCCCTGATCGCTGTCTTCTTTGCCGGAAAATATGTCTTTCGGCTATTTCCGAACGCTGCGGCTCGAGGTGGGCCCTTACTAATTCCACCAATTGTTCGTAGGTCTTATCTTCTGGGTTATCAGGTGCGCACAAATCACACATCAAACTATAAGTGGCGTCGCCGACTACCGTTATTAACATCGACACTTTTAGTTCCGCTTTTATTTCATTTAATAAAATGAACTGATTGACACGTCTTACGTAAGCCGGCCATTGTTTCGAGGTTAGATCGAAAGGTTCAATTTTGCCGATCGGCATCGTAAAAACTTGAAATTATTTGCAATAAACACACTAGAGACACTATACGTGCAATAACACAATAATTAACGTTAAATACGCGTGGGTTTTTTAGGTTTAAACCGTTTTATCAGCAGCCCGTCGCCAGTGCTGAGTAATGAAACGCCGGTTGGAAGCTAACTGACTTTATTGCGTACTACCCGCCATATAAGATATAAATACCTTACACTAATAATCAGATTTTCTGACTTTTCCCTGACTTTTCAGTTTTCCTGACACTTTGGACACTATCTACATTCTTAATTTAGTTAACGTTTGATAATTTTTCCCTGAACTACAGTTTTTCCCTGTTTTCCTGATGGATGCCTTACATTCCTGACTTGTCAGGAAAATTCCTGTCATCTGGTAACCTTAATCGTAGTGGGTATACAAGTCAAGTGGGTTACTTCTAAATTGTTTTGTCTCTTTCTTATTAATTTGAAACTTAATTTGTTTGACAGAGAGTTATGAAGCATACACCTACGTGATTCATGTCCCATGTCTCCTCATACGAACCTCCTGATCACCTGCAGAGGGGGGGATTCGTAAATGCATTATCTCTGGCATAAAAAGGTGAGTATAAATAAACGCCTGATAGTGTTAGCTATTACTATAGCTCATCGTGGTGTTTTCTAGACCTCTAGAATCTAAAACTATAATATTGGACCACCCACCTCTGTAAAATTTGCTTCACTCCACAGACATTATGTACTTGTTGTATGGTCTGTGCTTCACTCCCACAATCGCTGACCAATAAATACTATCCACCATGCTGTCAAAGCCCTTTAACCCAAAGTGACTATCAACCATAAAAAGCTCGTCAAAATAGGTCTTCAATTCAACGAAAATATCTTGAAAAGTGCAAACACAAAAGTGTCGAGTTGAGCCCGTGAAATGGTTTTCAATACACAAAGAGGTTGCCGGAACATGTCGGAAGCGTCTCCGGAATGTTGCGGATATGTTGGCTGGAACATCGCAAAAAGGTCAGATGCGGAGATCTTTATAGGAAGGTACTTATACACACTCATATTATATAGAGGTATGGACCCAAGTTAAAACTCGTATCTGACTAAATATTGTAAGTGACATAAAATCCCATAGAATTTTCAAATAAAAAGGGGACACAAATTTATTTAACGTGAAATTAACAGCGAATGCAATCGCACAAAAAGACGTTGATTAATTTCAAAACAATTGAAAAGTTTCCATAATACCTTGTTTAATACGAACAGACACATAATACTTTTTTTTACTCTGATTGCTCAGCGACCCAAAGTGTGTCTTGACCTACGAAACCGACAGAGCACTGACACATAATGAAGCATTAAAATCTCGAACAGATTACTTACAGCCATCACTCAGAGATCAATCTGTTCGAGAGGTTACCGGTTAATTCGTAGATAACCCTGTTTCCTGGTGGTCATACATCTCGAACAGATTACATACAGCCATACTCAGGGATGTGGCTGTTAGTAATCTATCTGTTCGAGAGCTCAGTCACCGGTTAATTCGTTGATAACCCTGTTTCCTTGTGGTCAAACATCTCAAACAGATTACATACAGCCATTCTCAGGGATGTGGCTGTTAGTAATCTATCTGTTCGAGAGCTCAGTCACCAGTTAATTCGTTGATAACCCTGTTTCCTTGTGGTCAAACATCTCGAACAGATTACATACAGCCATACTCAGGGATGTGGCTGTAAGTAATCTATCTGTTCGAGAGCTCAGTCACCGGTTAATTCGTTGATAACCCTGTTTCCTGGTGGTCATACATCTCGAACAGATTACATACAGCCATACTCAGGGATGTGGCTGTAAGTAATCTATCTGTTCGAGAGCTCAGTCACCGGTTAATTCGTTGATAACCCTGTTTCCTGGTGGTCATACTAGTTTGTCATACCAGTATGACCACGAGGATATACATTGTCCTAGTAGTCATACTGATCTATTAGATTGTCAAACCAGTATATACTGTCCTCGTAGTCATAAGAGGAAACTGCAATGCAATACCGAATGCTGACACCAGTGTCACTTTCACCACAAAAAAAATCAGTTTGAAAAACCTACGGCTTCCAATAAAAAAACATCGGTAACACATTTCGAAAGCAATCGAACCGACCAGCGAATCTGCAGCATCAATAACATTCGTTCCCCGGGGTGCTGATACCGCCCCAATGCCGAGAATTTACTACAGAACGGTAGATCCCGGTTTCTGTACCCACTGACGACAAGGCACTGCTTTTTCACTCAAACCATCAATTATTATAAGAACCGATTTTTTGAAAACTTATGACTGGTTGTTTGTTTTGACTTACCTACTTAAAAACGATTTTCTAGATCTTTGCACCAACTTTAGTTTTTAAATAATAGCCTTTCGTTTTATATTACTTAGCTTATTTACTATATAATCCAAATTATTGGGGTAAGTATTCACTTATTTCCGCTTGCTAAGCTACGATCCTAACATATCTCTTTTTACTTCATCTACTCCTACTTATCAAAACTAAAAAAATAAGCTCAAATTCCTAACATGCTCTTTAAATCTAATAGTTAATATAGTTTTTCCATTGGTGAAACCATTTATTTGACTAAAGCAAAACCACAGTTAAATACAAGAAGCAACATAAAATTAAAGATTTATAGAATAGAAATCAAGGTTGTAGTTGTATAAAAAGTTACAAAGCACTGAAACATAAAAATGTAAGAATAGGGCGCACGAAAAGTTATACTGTTATAAATCATAATGTAATGATACGAAGTTCATACGAAAAGCAAGCCACATCTCGACAATATGAGCATCTTCCTAATATTTTTTCCGTATCATTCACAAGTTCAGGCGATATTTTAAAGTTATAAATTCCCACCGGATCTGAAAAACAAATACGCTCTTTCAATAAACTCACTCCAACGAGCAAAACAAAGAGTGGCCGCTCTCGAGACCACATAACTTATTTTAGTGGAAAACTTTGTACGAATAAAAACAATATCGAGTTTGCCTTACAAAGTATCCCCAAAGTATATCCAACTCAATATAAAGTTACAGTTTCACCGGCTTCTTTCGATGAAATTATCAACCCTACTAAAACCTTTTTTCCAATTTTAAAGAAAATTGCATTCCTTTTTGTAACTTTTGGGGTAAAGTTTTGACAGGGATGGCCAGTTAAAGAACGGTGAGTTTTCCAGCTTACGAGTAATTGATGGTATTGATAAACATTAACATGATTTAAATTTATAAAAATATTTATTGTTTTGAATGTGCTAACAATGCTTATTTGCCTTTCATATTCCAAAAGAAAATCATCTAGAAGAGTTTATTTTCTAGATGATTTTCAATTTTTTTTGTTTGCAAATCATTATTTTAGCAGACATGATAAAGTTTAAAATATTTGCAACGAAAACTTCTCAGACTAATTAAGCCAACCTTGTCCCAATATTGTGACATCTGAACAGCAATAGAATCATCAAACTATCCAAAGCATGAAATTAATGCTCTTAATTAATTTTCCGAACAAAGGCGACTACAAAAACATCAAGTAATCTCAAGACGAGTTCTACGCCATAAAAGTATTGAGGACAACAGTAAACACACGCGAATAGGGTCACCATACAGCCGGAATTTTCCGGATAAGTACCTAATGAGGCTTCTGGGCTTATGTCCGGACTTAGGCCAACTTTTTAGTGTATTAGAGTTTTTCATTTAGATATAAAAAAATATCTCCCTGATAAATTACAAAAGTAATCTACCTATAGTAAAACAGGGTCATTCTTCAGATGTGATGTCTTTTGCGAGCGTAATATGACGAACCCGAGAAAACTGGTCAACATGACAATGTCACTTTTGGCCGCTAAACTAAAGTCATTTCAATATCAACGGACCTCTCTCCAGGCTACAAGGGTAGGCTGGACTGATTAACGTTCGATTTGGTATGGTAGAGGAGCTCGGTGGCGCAGTGGTTTAGCGCCTGGCCCTGCAAGGGTCAATTTAGCGGATGGGTGACCAAAAATTTATTATCTCGAGCTCCTCCGTGCTTCGGAAAGCACGTTAAGCCGTTAGTCCCGGGTGCATTTGCAGTCGATAACACCCACCAATCCGCATTAGTCCGCAGTGGGTTACGGCCCATCCTTCCTATCCACCCATAATGAAGGCCTGTGCTCCAGAAGTGGGGACAATAAAAATGGCTGATGGTCATGGTAACCCTACACATCTAGACATCAGAATTACATGAACCATGTGGATCGTAAAAAGTTTGTGGTGTCAGCTATACTCGCTACACAATGGTTATGGGAAAGGAAGCGTTTAGACACCGTTCCCGGCGAATAAATTGGTTGAGTTTTGGAACTCTAACTTCCTATTGTATTACTCATGTAGGCATTTTTAGAGCTTTTTATTTTGACAATATGTCCTCTAGTAAACTATTCAAAAGAGAATAACGCGTATTGTTGACGTTTATCCCCTTCAAAATGTTCTTGAAAAAAATTTGCTGTTCCATATTTAGTCTTACTATAAGATTTATCTTATTTTCTAAACTATCTTTGTTTTTTTTTATGAATTCAATCCAGTTGTACCTACTGTTTTCTTCATCATCAATCGTATTGATGATTTTCTTCAATTCTTTACTTATTTCTTCTTTCAACATTAGAGACATACTTGCCCAACCACCGTTATATTTACAATATTCATTACATTAACTTTTCAACAAGTATAAATTTTATTAGGCAATCTTTTGAATAAGAAAAACGTAGTTCTTATGCACAGACCATACAACAATACTATCTATAATATAAAAAAACCGGACAAGTGCGAGTCGGGCTCGCCCACCGAGGGTTCCGTACAGACCTACATCTATACATAAAATAAAGCTATAGAAAAGTTGTGTCGGTACAAAGGAAATATTTTGAAAAAAAGTGGTTGGTAGTTATTAGTTTTTTATATGAAAACTGTACTACGGAGAGTTCAAGCTTTATCCCAGGTTCTACCTACCGGAATTATGTGAAAAATTGCTAAGTTTATAAGTTGGACTCCAAGCTACTAAACTGTAAAAAAATACCATCAAAATCCGTTCAGCAGACTGCTATATATAGATAACCATTTGAAATCCTTTGTCGCCACGTAGAAAATAACCCTTCCAGGGATTACCACAAAGAATTGACCACGGGCGAAGTTTGAAATGGAATAGTACATTACTGCAGCGGCACTCAAGACAGGCATTGAAGAACATACGTGAGTCCATCAATGCCTAGTTGCGGCCAAGGCTTGTGTAGTACTTTTAAACTTTTAACTTTTTAGTTTTATAAGCTTTTTATTTTAATTTTAAATTACTTACAGTAATTGAAAAAAGAAAATGGAAAGTGGAATCTGCACATAAAGGCCTTTCATTTGATACACATATTGAAAAAAAAAATCCGGTTTTTTTCATTTATTTCCAGTTTTTCATTTTTTTTCCAGTTTTTTGGAAAGTGCTCATCAAGGCCTTTCATTTGATACCCATATTGCAAAAATAAAATATTTTTTTGTTTTTTTTTTCCAGTTTTTTTGGAATGTGCTCATCAAGGCCTTTCATTTGATACCCATATTGCAAAAAAAAATTACCTTTCTTTTTTAATTTTTTTTTAGTTTTTTGGAATATGCTCCTTGATGAGCATATTCCAAAAAACTTTTCAAAAAAACTTTCATTTAATAAACCCATAGGTATTGAAAAAATATTTTTTTTCGTTTTTTTTTTTTTTTATCTTTTTGGAATGCGCTCATCAAGGCCTTTCATTTGATACCCATATTGCACCAAAACAGTTTTTTTTCGTTTTTATTTTTTTTTTCAATTTTTTGGAATGTGCTCATCAAGGCCTTTCACGTGATACCAGTATACCGAATATTAAAAAAAAAAATTGGAATGTGCTCGCTCATCAAGGCGACATTTGATACCTATATTTGTGTTTCATTGAAAGGTTCGCTCCATTTCTGAATTACACGTGTGTAATGAGTTTTAATAGAAACATTGCTGGACAGACGCCGGCAATTTTGTATGAAAATCCATTATAACACGTCAGTAATGGATTCTCATACAAATATTGACGGCGCGGTTTAGGTCTGTCCGTAAACTCTGATTTAGCACGAAGAAGGTTGTCAAAATAATGTTCGAATTTCCAAGCATTTTTGAGAAAAAATAAAACAATTACAAACCCACCGCACCTGTATAAAATACAAGTACTGTTGATTGTCAACAGATGGCGCTGTATATCGATAGTACACTTTATAATGTTCTATGAAATGGTTTTATCTATCGCAATGTTATTAGAGAAAATGGGTGTATTCCAACAGGACCCTTTGGTTGTGTGAAGCCGAGACTTTTATTGTAGTGGTGGCTACCTCGGCTGACCTTACCGAGTAAACTGTCTTGATTATACTTGGTGCCAAATGCTCCAAGCAACATTGGAATGCGATGCACCCGCATTTTAATGTAAACTGAATCAATCTACCACTGAACTATTCAACACTTGACACTGGCAAAAATTACTTCCAAGAAGAAAGTAGATTGCCAAAACAAAAATAAGAAGAAGAAGACCCCCGTCATACAGCGTGACATACCGCCATGTTGCGAAAATATTTAGAGCCAAATTTATTACTTATTAATTTTATTTTTAAAAGTAATTAACTATATCAATATTTGAAAGGATCTGAATAATTAATAATAATAAATATTGATATTTTAAAAAGAATTAGTGGCGCGATTAATCCAAAAGTAATTAGAAGTTAAACTATGACCGCGCAATGCCGCGCATACCGTTGTTTCACCAAGATGATTAATAATTACGTATTTTAATGACCATATTTTATTATGATTTAATTACAAATATACAGTTTTCAGATTTATTCCTGTAAGTGTAGTATAAGACGCTATTACCTACCAAATTTCATAGTTCTAGGTCAACGGGAAGTACCCTATGAATTTTGATTCCTTTGAGAGTATCGAAAATGCGTTTTTTGCGCCCTAAACGGCAGTATCTTTTTTTTACGTTAATTTAGAAGTTTGATTTTTTTACAGCTTCAAGGGCCCGTAGACCTTAGTATATGGTTTAAATTTCAATTCGATACCTCCACGCGTTTCCGAGATAAAGGGTCTTGACAGACAGACGGACGGACAGACAGACAGACGGACAACAAAGTGATCCTATAAGGGTTCCGTTTTTTCCTTTTGAGGTACGGAACCCTAAAAATGAATCGCTGAATGTCTTGCTTAGCGCAAATCTCGAGATCGGCTGAACCGCGGGCTGATTATTTAATTAGAAACTACCTAGCGACCGGTCTCATTTGACATATGAATGTGATACATTGCTACTTCTTTTTCGGGTAAAAAAAAACATACCAAAGAAAAGTAGCAATGTATATCAAATGAAACCGGTCGCTAAAAAGTTTATATTTAGATAATCAGCCTGCCGATTTCGCTAATTCTTTTTTTATTGTGTTTGTTAATATCAGGAGAAGGAAAAATAAAGAAAATTGCGCAAAAAATAAGAAAATTTAAGAATACTTAACCACCATATACAATTTAATTTGGACTATAAACTTTTTTAATGTAATCTTATGACGTTTGACATAGAATTGACAGAATACGGGCTGCGAAAAAACTGAATGTCGTTTAAATTCGAATTCAATATTCATAAATCATAACTAAGACAGGACAACGTCTGTCGGGTCAGCTAGTTGGTTATTATATCTGTGTTCTTATGTCACGTTTTCTAACTAGTTCTTACGTCATCGTCACTGCAAAATCAATAGTGATTTACTAGTTTCTACACCCTTTACCTCTATCCTTGAACCGGCCTGAACTATTTTGTATTCAATAGAATCACAAATTGGTTAAACTCGAACTTGTAATATGGCCAAGGCTAGGTACGCATTTACTTAACTTTCTTAAGCACCTTTACACGTGCCATACAAATGTATGGCACGTGTAAAGGTGCAAATTCATAACATCTGTTTTTTTAAATATTGACTTATGTTCCTTACCTTAGCCTCTGTTCAAACATTTCAACACTGATTTCATAGTGTTGTAAATTAATAAGGGATCAGAACCAAGTACTAATTGGGATATCACATTTTTTTTCCTACCAGGTGGACAGAGTGGTTTGTCGGTTAGTAATAGAGGAATTATTTGCTTACATTACATTACATATACATTGAGGAGCTCGGTGGCGTAGTGGTATAGCGCCTGGCCCAGCGATTGCGGAGGCAACAGCAGAGGGTCGGTCATGGGATGGGTGACCAAACATTTATTATCTCGAACTCCTCCGTGCTTTGGAAGGCACGTTAAGCCGTTGTTCCGGCTGCATTTGCAGTCGTTAACACTCACCAATCCGCATTGGCCCTACGGGGTGGGTTATGTGGCCCATCTTCCTTATCCACCCATAAGGAAGGCCTGTGCCCCAGAAGTGGGCTGGAAAATGGCTGATGGTCATACTTCATTGCCCGCTGGGTAACAATAAACCTTCTTATCAGATCCATTTAGTAAGCGAATTTTTATGTCCCCTATTCTTTTACCATTAATGATGATTTTGATATGTAAATACTTACTTACTTTATCATCACATTTTCATTTAATTTTCTCAAAGGCAATGTGCTCATGTCCTTTAAATAACGAGTCCTTGAACCGATATGAGCGAGTTTCGTGTCCAATAAAATTATAAGTGGCTTGAGCGTAAGTATGTACCTTTAAACTTGAAGGCTACGCATTCGTGGCACGAAGATCGATTGTTTCTATGCAATTAATGGTAATCTTTATTCTAATAATACCGACTGCTTAGATTTCATTGTTTAGGACTGCAGTGTAGATACGCTAGTAAGCTCCGTATTGTAACTGAAAACGCTTTACATAGCTATAGAAAAAGAAGGTTATAAAATTATTATTGGACTCGTATTCACATAATATCTTCTCTTAATCACAAAATTGCAAAGGTGCCGTGTAACACAAAATTGCATCTTCGATTATAATTATTGTTAAAGTTAGAAACGCTTAATAACCATGTGGCTAATTTTACATGTTTTTGTTGCTTTTATGCCAAGCATACCTATGGTTTTTCTTTTTAATTTTGCAGTTATTATCTCACAGAGACGAAAAATGCAACTTTTATTAACATTTAAGTAGTCCAACATTTAATAAGCATTGTTCAAGGATGGAAGCTGTTTCAAACTGTTAAAATATTATTGTAACTTTTTGGTTAATAAGTTACTTCAATAAGATCTCCGCTTATATATTATTGAGTATTGAATATTTTACTAACCCAACCTTGTGTTGCTCTGAACTCCCGTGAGATAAGACGAGAGTCGATATCGTTTCTATGTAAGTTAAGATATGTATCAGACATCTTTATGAATAATTAATTTAATTAATTAATCTAGTTGGCCACTATATTACCTGTATCGCCCCAAAGGTTCTATTTCGTGCATCAGAAAACCGATAACCCAGTCGTCAAAAGTTTTAATGAAATATCGGATTAAACAATGTGACTAGAATATACAATATCTAGATCGAGAGCCAATCTAGACTTTATGAAGGGCACTCGTTTCGAGAATGAGTGAATTAATCCCGCTTTTGTTTCGATAATTACTTAGCACCGCCATCTATCGTCATTCCTGACATTCAATTAACTGCGAAGTGGCACAAAAGCAAAATTGACAGTTCAGAATTGATAACCGAAATTAAAATCAAAATAAATTGTTTATTTTTACACCTCTGGTCCAACAATAAATAGATAATGACAAATATTGGAGACGGTTCAACTGTAGGCGTTTATTTAAATTATTTTATAATTAACAAAATAAGTAACCTACTCGTATGAACACAAAAATAATCATTGAACGAGCGAGCGCGAAGCACGAGCGAAGCGTCTCCGTTTCAGTCTGGTTTCAGGGCAAAAATACTTTCGTATGTCGGTCCGGCTGTCCGGCTTTCCGGCTGTTCTTCTCCACAGGTCGCAGTTTAGTGTTTCCCAACCCTGATTCAGATGTTATTTACCTCAACAGTTAAAAGAGAACATTTTAAAATCCTACTAATATTATAAATGTGAAAGTTAGTGGGTTTGGATGTTTGTTCCTCAATCACGCAAAAACTACTGAACGAATTTGGTTGAAATTTGGCACTCAGATGTTAGATAGCCTGGATTAAAACATAAAATACTTTTTATCCCGATATTCCCACGGGAACGGGACCACGCGGGTGAAACCGCGGGCGGCCGCTAGTACGACTATAAAAAGTGTTGTTGATTCGCTTTGCACTCGATTAAAATATCAACATAACCAAGTGTCCAAGTATAATATAGGGTAACCCTGAACCGCATAATCGTCACTTTTATTAAATTATAATGGAATAAATCCATGTTTAGGGCCAGAGTTCGCGTGACCGGCGTGCCACCGAGCTGGCAACATTCGCTCGCGTGATATAACAATATTTTTATTGACACAAATTCTAGGGTTGCTAGTTTAAACACGTATTCATCCATTAAGGAATTCTTTCACATAATTCTCGGATGGTTAAGAGTTAAATGTTTTTCTAAATTAAGAAGACCTGTAAGAAATTTTATTAATGTAGGTACTTTTAATGCTGAATTAAATCGCATTAAAAGTTTATAAAAATCATTGCATAATTAGAAAATATTTTTTGGACTTTAAACTGTAGTTATTCCCCTTTAGTGGTAAACTACTACATAAAACTAATTCAATGTTTTAAAGCCTTTTAAAATACAATGTTTTTAACTAATCCCTAAGTCGTTTTCTCCTAAAAAAACATTTTCATTCCATGTCTGTAAGCAAAGTTCATTAAAATTTGCAGCGTAACACTATTAAATTATTAACTCGGCGAGTTCTGAAATATTTATTTATTATGAATGACTAGTAAAAATATATGGTAGAATTTTTTTTTACTTTGTAACTTTTAGTCATAAGCCTCAGAGACAGCCCTATTGGAAGCCCTAGGTTTTGGAGGCACGTTTTGTAGGACATACAAATCAATCCAATTTGCCAAAAGAATGTTCCAATAGCGCAGCGAAAATTTTTCTATGTCTATGGTTCCAATGCACAGTTACAAAGCTATAGTCACGTTTTGAATGTGAAAGGTTTTGAAATAAAACCATTTTTTGTCCTTTTGAGAAAATTTGTAATTCTGATATAATGCAAACGTCATCGAACAGAAAAAGAATAAATACTATTGAACGACGAAAAGTTTCTATAACAATGAAGGCACTTGAATATTTGCAAATAGAAATTTTGAAAATGAAAAAATAAGCACTTATTTAACCAGAACTCTATCGACCAAGAAAATCTTCAAAAATTGTACGCCGCCAGTCAAAAAACTTTTATTTCTTTTCCGTAACCAAATCTCTACCAACTTATAATAAATTAGGCTCATTTTTGGTCGGTCGATACTTTCCGATTTACCACTTTATTCGCCAGCAGTAAGATTGAAAATACAATGGCTAGTCCCGGTTTCCAAGTTATTTTGCAACCTATTGCAAGAAAATAAGGTTTAATATTCGGTAACAGAATGTCGCATTTTCACTACAGTTACTTAATGTTAATCATATAGATCTATTTATTCGTGGTCAAGGTCAGTTTAATTAATAATCCAAACGTTTAAGCTTTAATTCACGATTTAGCGTTTATGAGCATAATGGCTTCGTGTGAAACGTGAATTTCAGAGCTAGATCAAAGAACAATAATGTCTAATACTATTTATAACATTGTAATTTATTTTTGTTGTTTTCTTTTTCTCATCCAATATAACAATAAGTTTTTATTTTGAACTCCTAATATGTATAGCCATCAGAAAAAGCAAAATAATAACAGAGACGGTATTCCGCGAAGTAAAAAATCTTGCTTAAAAATACCTTTATTTTTGACTAGCGGCCGCCCGCGACTTCGTCTGCGTGGAAAGTTTTTTTTTCTATCCTTCGGGAACAATACTTTTTTCGGGATGAAAGGTACCCTATGTCCTTTTCTGTACCCCTGGCAACGTGTATGCTAAATTTCATGATGATCGGTTCAGTAGTAAAGAGGTGAAGGCGTAACAAACAAACAAACAAAAGGACTTTCGCATTTATAATATTAGTAAGGATGCTTTGCCCACAATGTATGCGACATTGTGGGCTACCACACAGGCGGTATTAAATATAGGTAATCATTAAATATTTACTCAACTTTAACTTCAAGAAGTCATTAATTGACTCTTCTCAACATAAAACCCCAGAAAGTAGAAAGCCACAAGCAGTCCTTTGTTTTTGCTTTGAATCTCAAGTCTTGTGCAAAAAAACCTCTAAAGGAGTACGAAAATCTTTCATAGAGAATAACCACGAATTACTTCCAAATTTCTGATGTAGACTAAACAAATAGTCCACGACCCGTATACGACCTATTTACATTGTTCGCAGTCAGTGGCTGTAAGCCATTATTTATTTTGCTAAATCGCTGGGAAGCGAACCAGCATCGGCTCCAGTTATAAAGAGGGCACTCGCTCGCAATTGTTGACCTCTTTCCAAATGTCCCTCTATATTGTCTACGGCACATTTTCCTTTCCATGTACTATAATTTCACATGTTGCCCACAGACCATTCAGTTTTAGTTATATTGCCCAAAATATTGCTGCTGAAAAAACTATACCAAATGCTTTCTGGTTTAGAAAAACCTTTCGAATCTTTTACCAGTTCCTTTTCAATCGTAAGCGTTCTTTCGCAGAGCACAGTTGGGTAATTTATTGATAGTATATCAACCACCTTTTTGTTACAAAAACTTTTTCAAATACCCAATCCACAAAAGATGGAACAATAAAAATACTGCCAACATAAGCAATATCGTCAAAGCAATTTTTCACAATACAAAAAACGATAAAAATTATTTTAAGTTCATAGTGAGAATTAAAATAAGTTATTGCTTTATTTGGCTCACAAATGCCCGATCAACGACCTAAAAGGTCACTCACACAGTCTATTTTCCAGTAAATCGTCAAATAAAATACGAGAAGTGAATATTTCATAACTAAAATATGTATTCCATTTATTCAACTTTTCGAGTTCCTGCCGATAAGATTTATTGTTTTCGAGGTCATTGACTAGCTTTTATTTCAGTGTAGGTTTCACGATCGAACACTATAAATAATGGTGTACAAACATGCTTTTCATTATATAGCAACTAAATAAGACTCCTGTTACAAACTTCTTGAGCACAGAATTTTAAAATAATTAACTCTCCTAAGGTAATTTAGTCTTCGTTGGTCGTCAAAAAGACACAAATCTATAGATGTAGATGGTCATGGTCCCATGACTATGATCAGACCGTTCTTATTATGTTTTAATGATTATTATTTGACATCATTTTCACCTATTTACTTTCAGGTTCACATAAATCGTTTTCGTCATAGTACACCTAATATTTTCATCTTCCTTATAATAACAAACATATAGCTGGTACACACATTAATACGGGTTTCGTTTCACTATTTTATAGGAAAACAAAAGGATGCCAGGTGTCTTCTAAATATGCGAGACACGTGTAACGACAACAGCCAATACCGAAAGACGTTGACGACTGAGTACGTGGAAAGACAAGCTAATACGAAAATATTTAATACCAATTTACGTCTTAATTTGCGAAAAGAAGCCACTTTGATGTTTATCATGAGATTTATTAGTATTAACGAGGATAGATAGTTGTATTGTCAGTTGAGTCAGTAACGTACCCACTCTAATGTTCATTATGCGTATTTTTAAAGTAATGAAAAAAGGACAATAATAAAATAAGATTATCCGATGACTTGGATAAATGTCCGAAACTACAAATACAAAGTGTTACAAAATATCCCCTAATGCCGAATGTGATAGATAAGGACGATTAAACTAAACAACTTTTACTATGGGACCAACTCTGAGAGCGTGAAAAAAACTGCTGTTTCATAGAAAAATTAATGACGAAAATATCAAAATATATGATCTTCTGAACCACCACAGTCATATTTGGCTGTCAACAATATTATTAGTTTTGGTTAAATTAAACTTTTTAATTAAGCACTAACATTAGGTAATTAGAGTTCGAGATAAGCTTTTAGGTAATAGCAAATACATTACTCAGCAATATACAAGACTTTACATTGGAGATGTGAATGGGTGAAATGACATATAAAATCTTTAGTTCAGAACCATTAGTGAGATCAAAGCTAGCTAACTATGATGAAAGTTTACCAAAGTATCGATACAAACATTAATGCGAGAGGTGGTAAAAGTGTAATTAACTTACTAGATCAGTATCAGACCGATATTAATATATTAAACCAGATTAGATTTCTTTAACTACCATATTGAAAATTTGGGTTTCAGCGCCAGGTGATGATAGAAAATTGAACTAAATTTAAATGGATCGGCTAGGCAAGTAAACGATATGAAACTAAGTCATTTGCTAGGCTGTATCACTGAATAGCTAAATAAATGTCGGTAGCACCTTTTAGCAAAGAATAAATAATTTAGTACTTAGATAGGCAAAGCTGTTAGTTAAAGGAACAGGTACCTAATTGAGTTTGTTGGCTGGCTGCGACATATATAGATAGGTATTATAGTATATATTAATATAATAAAATAAATAGTGACATAATAAATAAACCAGTGAACTGACTAACTAAGCGTTATCAAAAGTCTATATTTTAAACGTCTTCTTGTTCTACAATACAACGGTCGGAGTAAATCCAAATTACTCGAATTTACTACCGGCGAAGCGTTCGTGAGATAGCACTGCAATTTGTGTCGTAATACTTAAACTTATGAGCTAATGTCGTTTAAATCGGATTTAGCTAAAGTTGCTCTGTTATGTATTCTAGCAATTTAGCGCTGCATCGAAATAAGGAGCTGATATATGCGATGGATGTAATGAGAACGTGCAGGGTAATAAATTGGATGACGACGGAGAGATCCAATTTACACAATAGGTATGTACAGCTGTAGTGACATTGTGAAAGGAATGCAAACAAAATTTAGATATTATAATATAATAAAAATAAAAAATCGTATCAAATCCATTTAGCAAGATCAAATTAATGTTATCGAGAGGATACTCTGCCGCTAGAAAATGCCACAGTTTTACCCTCAGAACAATTATTTTTTTTCCTCCATGTTCTGTGGTTATTTCTGATCGAGTAAAGCTGCTTTAATGCAAATTGCCGATATAAGCAAAAACGAATATATTGCTATTTTTAAGCTCACTGGCGACTTTGTACGTTCCTAGTAATCTGTTGAGGATTCCTCTGTCTCGAATAGTAAAATTAAAAAAAGTGCGAGTCGGACTCGCGCACGAAGGGTTCCGTACCAAAAAACGGCAAAAAATCACGTTTGTTGTATGGGAGCCCCCCTTAAATAATAGTTTTATTTTGTTTTTAGTATTTGTTGTTATAGCGGCAACAGATATACATCATCTGTGAAAATTTCAACTTTCTAGCTATCACGGTTCATGAGATACAGCCTGGTGACAGACAGACAGACAGACAGACAGACGGACAGCGGAGTCTTAGTAATAGGGTCCCGTTTTCACCCTTTGGGTACGGAACCCTAAAAATGAGTTATTATTCAATAGAATAACATTGCACCTATGCATAGATGGATCTCACACATAAAAATATTAAAATAGAATACCACATTGGTAATAAATCTGGCAGATGCATTATAAGGAACGAAATACAGAAAGGGCAACAAACTAATAATCTAAAGTATGTGGTTTGAAATATTTACGACCATCCGACCGACACCCATCAGATAAAAGATCGTAAATCTAATAAGCTCCCACTTAGCGGCTTGATTATAAACAACCTCTGGTGCTTTCAGTGCCATTTTATGAAGTTTTGAAGACATTTTAATATTGTTCTCAAACTTATCAAAAAAAAATATTGCCTAGTAAAGTGGCTTAGACTTTATCAGGATTAAAATAATTTAGAAACATCTACAACTTGCTTTACGACTTGATTATTTTCAATAAAATCACATATATCATAAAAATAAAACTACCTTTAGAAATACTTGCAAATATTTCGGGAAAAGTGCATTGTCTGTAACACTACAAAAATTGGCAATGAAATGAAAAAACATTTTATATAGCCTGTTTATCTTCTGTTTATACATAACTGATTGTTTACTACCAGGTTAGGCCAACGTCCGCTAAATGTAGCAGCCAGGGTTGTCACACACAAAAAACAGAGAGTATAATGTGTTCAGGGGTTCATGTATGTTTGTATGTTTGAATGTGAGTTTCTTTATTGCACTACGACTAAACTTCTAAATGCCTTAAAGGAATTAATGAATGAAACCGACCGAAATACATTCCCCAACAATTATTATACTTCAGATTCGTCCTCGATATTAGTATATTAACACATGTAGTACCGCTTGCATGTATCACCACTTAGCACGTTATTTTAAAGCAATAACCTAAAAAACCTAAAAAGAGAAGGTTTTTGACTTAAAATTGACAGATATTTTGACATTTCGCTTTTCGTGCTTCGCCACGGACGCACGTATATACAGTCTCAAAGTGAGACTTCTTTAGAACATTTACTTCGTGAAGAAAGAAAAAAGTTTTCAAGACGGAAGAGGACAAGAAGAAGAAGTCAAGACGGAGGAACACTTTTAAATGCCGTTTACTTGGTTAAACAGCACAATTGTCTGCTATTTATCTGATGCGAACTTACCATACTGGGTACTTTCTGTCAGTTTTTTATTTATCTGATGCGAACTTACCATACTGGGTACTTTCTGTCAGTTTATTTATTTGTCTGATGCGAATTTACCATACTGGGTACTTTCTGTCAAAGCATTGTGTTTAAGACACAATTAAATATCTATTGCACTCGAGATAGTCATACTGGACCGTATAGTCATATTTCACCGCATAGATACGTCAAACAACGCTACTGCAGCAACTCAAAGTGCCGTTGACGACGCGACATTATAAAAAAGCAGACTACCCTCAAAGGTTGCCACGTTGTTGGAACCGCTGCCGAGCACCAATCGGGTGACTCCGTCTTCCGCTGAATCGCCGCCATCCACCTTCCAGGCAGGCGGCCGCTGTGCTGGAGCTGCAAGAGCAGCCCTGACAACAGCGTTGCTCATCAGGTATGAATTTTGACATCATGATATGCTTGGTGTTGAGTTAATCTCAACGGTATTATAGTGTACCATCGGTACTAAGATAAATTTATAGTTTACAAAACTGACAGAGTTAGCTTTAAATGCTAAAATTTAATAACTTAATGGAACCAGATATTGAGTTATACAGCAAATAGCTCATACCTGATACTTCACACACCTATTATGTGAAATAGCTTAGCTGCTGAAATAGCTAGCTGCTGGCATGCTGATAGAAATTTCAACTAAAAATGGAATAACAGAATCCTTACATTTTATTATATATAAATGAATCAAAATTGCAATGCAATTATCCTACTAATATTATAAATGTGTAAGTTTGTGGGTTTGGATGTTTTTTCCTCAATCACGCCAAAACTATTGAACGGATTTGGTTGAAATTTGGCACACATATGGTAAGTAGCCTAGATTAAAACATAGAATGCTTTTAATCCTGATATTCCCACGGGAACGGGAACCACACGGGTGAAAACTCGGGTGGCCGCTAGTAAATCATAAATACAATTTATGTTTGTTGGAATACAGTAAAAAATTTAATCATTTGCCTTAACTAAGAAACCTTGTATTTCAGGCGGGTAGACCTAACATGTTGAACTTGTTCATCACTAACTATTTAGTATGTTTCTTTCTAAGCTATGGCCTTGTACAAATTATCTCTATTACTTTTCAAATTTAATTCGTGTGAGTGTGTACAAAATAATGTTTCTGATGTAGGAAAATTGTCAGTGAAGTTTTAGGCAGCTTTCCAATACAAAACTTTACTATAATTACACCTTTTTTGTGACAGTATTTCGATTTTTTTACATAATGTGGGGCATTACGACGTTCAATTATACCGTATACGATCAACTCTAGTGTAGCTGAGGCTGCTCACTTAAAAGGCCACCGACAGTTCAGTCGAATATGAATGATGCATTGGCCACAGGCCTGATGTGAACGATATCCATCAACAAAAAAAAAAAAACTGTAAGTAAATCGGGCGCAGTACTCAATAAAACAATTTTAAAACTGATTTATATAATTATTTGCCTTAAAAACGACAACAAAAGACGTAGAAAGGTATGTCACATGCTTCATCTCCGACGGCAAGCGAACAGCGAGACGCGGCGAGGAAGCCCCATCAGCTATTTGTTTCGTCAGTCACAGCAGACTCGCAGACGGGCATTACGGCGGCCCATCCAAATAGTTGCCGATGATGCATCATCAATTTTTGCCTTCAATCATCATACGTGAGGTAAGGACACCCGTTAAGATAATGTATTCGTGAGGGTGCGTGCTGGTGTGACATCTATTGTGTATTCAGCAAATACAGGCAGTGGTCACCGACTACTGGCGCAAAGGTCCACTTAATCGTTTGCGCCGGTAATCGTCTGTGTGAATATACCATTTAGCCGCGCTACATAGGTCACCCAGATTATTATTATATTTTTCTATTATATATATATATATATATATATATATATATATATATATACTATAGTATATCATCTCCAGTCGAGCAGAATGCATAACAGTTATAATACATACAAATAATAGTTTTGTTACAATTTGTTGAAGGTTCAACAGAAGGTGACATGAGTAAAAAAAAAAAAACAGGTCATATCAGATTTAGTTAAGAACTGTTTAAAATTTAATTTAGCTTTTATAAAAAATTACGTACTCTACGTACTTAAAAATAATTTTATCACGATTAAAAATGTAACTCATTGTTTTTAAAAACACAGTCTCGACATCCCATCACCTTTAAGGTTTTAATATTGATAAGGAAAGTGATAGAAATATACGAATTTAAAATCATAAATTTTGGGCATTTTAGTGCCCATATTTTTATTACAAAACTACCGCCGCCGGCTATAAAGTTTTTTAAATAGCATGATTTCCCTGTTATTGGACAATATTTACTATTTATAAGGTTCTCAGAACATTTTTTAAAGAAATGAAGTTCATCTTTTAATATACAATGTTTTTTTTTTATATACAGCTACCGTCGCAACTTTCCATTATATTACAGATGTATTAGCAATTATGATCTTTACAAGACAAATGTTCACAAAACTGCAGAAATCACTTAGTTGAATGTCATCGATACTTACACAGAATTCCGCGTAAGTCTAATTAGAGACGACATATTTTCTTTTGGGCCTTTCAACAACGGGGTGGACTAGGAGACACTAGTGGTCACATCAGGAATCACAAATCGCAAAATATTTGCATATCAATTATCTAGAACATGCAGTTCATTATGCTTTCATTGCAATTTTTCTTATTGTATTCAGTGCGGGGTGTTAAGTATTCTAGATATTATTATTCTGATGCTAAATAGAAATTATTCAATTCATAAATTCAAAAACTAATCACCAGTTTTGGTTTTTTTTTCCAGATTGAGATTGAGTAAATTCAAATGCAATGCAAGTCGAATTAAGCAGTGGAGATAAAATGCAGTAGATTGTTTTTTTCTCTATTTCTAGCATTTGATTTCAAAAATATTTATTTTCTAATTTGAGATTATAGCATTCACAATGCTATTTTGGTTTAGTATTGTACAAAGACTATTCTGACACTAAGATGCCTATTATTTTAATTATTTTCCACCAGTTTTTTAAACGAAGGTGTAACGATTGTGCCATCATAATCGTCACAATCTTGAGCCTCGGTTTGGCACCTCTTATTCACATGTAAGGTACTTCTTCGTATATTTTATTCTAATATAAAGTATTAACATTCTATAACTTTTAATTTCAGGGACGGAAATTAATCGCACAAATAAATTGGTTTTCATAACATTATCAAGGTGGTATTATTTTACAGGTATATTATTTATGTTATTATTGAAGCTGCTGTCTGTTAATACTATCAGGAAGTACAGAGTTTGGTAACAGAAACGGTTCGATTATTTAACAAATACTAATATAGACATAATAAACATTTTTTTTACAGATGTGTATAACACAATTATCAGTATTACATAATATTGCGTTCATTATTGAATGGACAAAATTGAGCTAATCTCAAGGTTTGGTGAAGAATTTAACTAAGTACGCCTTTGTGTAGACTTCGTTGTACAAATACAATGGATATCTTAGATTACTAAAGACATTTTATTACATATTTTCCAATTTTATTCTTTTTTTTATCATTTTTATCTTAAAAGTTTAACTTTGATTACCTTGCCTATTGCACAAATAATGCAAACAATACAAAAAAAAATCAAGAATGGATCATACATATTTATATTAAATAAATAGTTCATAATCACTTCTTATTTAGAAAGAAATTAAATTCTATATTTAATGTAAGTAATAGATTGCTGAAATGAAACATTTAATGAAATGAAGTAGACTTGTGTTGTGTCCAACCAGTTTTAGTACTCGACGTATGCCGATACCTTTATAGCCCTAACAAAAAATGTTACTATAGATGTTCCAGGTAACACGGCGAAATGGTCAATGACTCCGCTATATTTGCAAAATATTAAAACATATTATCACCGATAATCAAACTGAGTTTTCCAAACTAACCTTGTATATTTTATATGTATATATGTGCGTATAGCTGGCTATATATATATATATATATATATATTGTACCAGCCATCTATAGGTACCGTTTTTAGTAAATGTAATCATGTAAAACGTTCAGAATGATGTTAAATGGTATTCTTTTCTTTTTTTAAAAGACTAATACGCAAGAAATGATATTTCCATTTTCTTATTATAATGCTTTTAACATCTACATGTGTTAATATACTAATATCGAGGACGAATCTGAAGTATAATTAATGATTAAACGAACTTACCTGTAAGTGAAGTTCTATCATAATTATACGAAGGATTCGTCCGAAGATATTAGTATAGAATCCCACCCTCCCTACTCATTATTGTAAATTACAATAACTGTTTACCCACTGAAGAAAATGAGGAAATATCATAGGATTTGGACTTTAAACTAAATGAAGTGGTTGGCGTGTAGCAGTGACAGGGCGAACTTGGACGGGAAATGTCAAAATATCTGTCAATTTTAAGTCAAAAACCTTCTCTTTTTAGGTTTTTTAGGTTATTGCTTTAAAATAACGTGCTAAGTGGTGATACATGCAAGCGGTACTACATGTGTTAATATACTAATATCTTCGGACGAATCCTTCGTATAATTATGATAGAACTTCACTTACAGGTAAGTTCGTTTAATCATTAATTATTCTAAGTAGTCGAAGTCGAACAATTAAATATCACATTTCGCATTCTAATCTTTCATTAACACATTTCACCATTAGATGTAGCCATGAAAACGACATCGCTACTGTAAATTCTGCTGAAATCGAACAATTCAAGGCGTCGTCCGTCCGTGGTCGAGTGGTTTGTACGCCTATTTTCAAGGTGTCGCCATCTCTGAGGTTCGATCCCAGCTGGCTATATAACCAACTATGATACTGAATCTTGGAAATATTCGGTACATAATATTTTATTTTATGACAACCCTGTAAAGGGACAGTCCCCTATGTAGAGGATGCCTGGACGCAGAAGAAACAGCCGCCCACGTGATCCTGGAGTGCGTGGGTTTGGCCACACACCGGGCAGAAATCCTCAAAGACGTGAGGTCGCTCCTAGAAGCCTGTGAACGCCCCAGGAGGCTTCTGCGCTTCTGGAAGGAGCTGGGATGGCTTGACTAGCCACACCATTGCTGTGTTCACGCATAACGGACCAAATGAGAGTCTAAATGCGGAGAAAAGAGCCCATCACCAATACCAATACCCTGTAAAGGGTAAAGATTCCCGCAAACTGCGGGCAAAACCACTGTAAACACAGGAATGGATCTCACGAAAGGCTTCCATTAAATAAAAGCCATTCCATAAAATTTTACGAAGAAAACAAGCTCTGTGGACTTATTGAGAATTTATTACCTCTTTTTAGATGTTCTATAATAATATAGATGATTTAAATATGTTTTTAGTTATTTTTTTCCTATTTTGTCTTCTTGGAACAACATAGATATAAACTATTGATGAAAAAACTGTAACGTAATCTTCTTCGTAAAACTCGTTACTTGTGAAGTGAAAGATTATATGAAGGTTAATTTTAATCACTAGTTTTAAATTCCTAATCACTAAGCTTTTTATGAACTAGGCAATGGAATTAACTCAATGATAATAAAATAGTACCTATTAGAAAAGTTTTAGATACTACCTTTAGCATCACAACATTATTAAAAAAACCGGTCAAGAGCAAGTCGGACTCGCGCACCGAGGGTTCCGTACCATCATAATTGCACCATTAAACCACACTGCAGAGTAGAATAATAAAATTTGTATTGCAGTTTTAGGTCAGCGCCATCTCTTGACCGATAGTGGAACTAATGTTAACTTTTTTAGAAATTTAATAATTTCAAAAAAGTGTGCTATATTGAGACATCGTTTTATTTTTCCTGTAATATTTATATAAACTATCTATCACATAGAAATATTTCAGATTTTTCTCTTTGCAAACTTCGGAGATAAGGGGTGGGGACGGTATTTTTTTACATTTTTCATTATAAATCGAAAACTATGCGGCCTAAAACAAAAATAAAAAATGGTTAAAAACGTGCAAACGGCGCTCTTTCATATGATACCCCACATGCCCTAGTAGCTCCACTTCAAATTTTTAAGACCCCTTTTCAGTCCCTGTGGTAAAAAAGATTTTTTTTTTTTATTTCTTATTTGCAAAATAGTTGGACCTATGTCATCTCAAACTATTCTAAATTTCAAGTTGATACCATTAGTAGTTCTCGAGATATCCAGCTGTAACAGACAGACAAACTGAGTCACACCATAAGGGTTCCTTCTATTCCATTTTGGTACGGAACCCTTATTACTAACTTAGGTCTTATAATATTTGTAAAGTTATGTTAATTATTAACATACTTATATGGCGGGACTGTCGGTTTAAAAATGTCGGAGTGAAATACAGTTCACAATATATACAGTAAGTTAGTAGAATGCAAAATTATCTTTTGTAATTAAAGGATGATGCCGATTTTATTATAAAAGCTACGCCATGATGCACTTTGATGAAATTACCGATATACTATAGTAATTTTCTTGTAATTGTGTGGGAAAAATATGGGTGAAAATCATTTAGAATGACCATTGGAACGAAATGGAAACAAAAATGAAACCATAACAAAAATGAAATAAGTTACAACAATTACAAAAATGAAATTTTAAGGCACATTCACAACGCCCAATGAATGACAAATTTTCATTGACCACATGCAATATCATAAGCAATAAAAACATTTTTTTTATTATTCGTTCTATTAATTAAACGTATGTTAGTCAAAAGGATAATTATTTCTCATAAAAAGGTATTTTTTCAATTCGAAAACTATCATAAAGAAAACAACTTACCATTGGGAATGCGGCTTTGTTCATTTTTGTTGTCATTTTTGTGACGTGAGAAAAAATGTGACAAAAATCACAACAAAAATGAAAAAGCAGCCTAGTTGGAAAGTAACCTCAAATATTTTGGGCTCAACAGGAATGTCAATAAGTTATAAGCACTTTGCATTTCAATAACGGTAGACAATAATCTATCTATACAATAAATGAAATGTTATTATTTACTTACCTGAATTATTTAGCTAACAAAACAAAATTGATCAATAAAAGTTGGAATTTTGATCGCCGACATAAGAAACACGCGTCACTGACTAAAAGTGTACGATGACAAAATGGCTGACATGTAATCGCTTCTCGCATGTGATTGGCTAGTCTGAGAGCCAGTTTTTTCGTTTGATAAGTAATTAATATTACTAAATTTGGTCGTGAGAAAAATGATAAACAAAAATGAACAAAATAATGGACATTGATTTGGACCCAAAATTTAAGTATAAATGAAATGAATTAAAGTTACTATACCTCTAATAGGAATTGCAAATTGTATTGTCTTTACAAAAATTACACAGATATTGAAATGTTTATTACAACTAGTATTTTAATAGAAACGTTTTTTGTAACGCGAGTCAGGGAGAGGACAAATTATTTTGTACGGAGATAATCCCGACTCGGTGTAAATATTGGAGCCATTGGAGCATATTTGCTAAATACTGATTAATATATAAAACTATTTATATTTTCTAGATAGAGGTATAACTATTCTGCTATAATAATCTCATAGAGCATCAGATATCAATAGGATTTTTTTTTATATTCCGTGTGGACATTTTAAATGATTTTCACCCATATAATGAAACTATAATGCGGGAGAAAAGAGAAATCTCAATCTCGAGGAGCTGTTTTAAAATTTGTTTGACATTTTGTTATCTACCTACCGTTTTTGACATGACATGAGTTTGTCACAGATTAACTAGTTAGTAGTTGGTAAATAATGTCAAACATACACGACCAATCAACAATCGATTCACAATGCGCACAACAAAGAATATTTAATCATGATTTAATCAAAAAGCAAAGAGAGAGTAAACTAATTTCAAAGCAACAACGGCTTCTGTCCAAAGAGTAAAATTGCTTCTGTCTGTCTGACCACAGTTCAGAAAAATAAGCACAGATAACGACACGGACTAATAATATAATCTAAATATGACCAAAGAGTGAGATAGTACTGTCAAGTATCGAAAACTAGTATGGGTATGACTAGCAAAGATGATTTTATTTTATATTGAGAAGACATAGACAGAGTATTGATAAGATATTTTATATTGAGATACTATTTCCTTTATAACTTTTTAACGCCACATTTGTTTTAATATTTTCTTGTTCATTATGAAATCATATTTTATTTCCTTTTTTTGAGTTATGTATGATTAAGACGCATCATGGCCCAGAATCAGGCATGATCCACTTTTGAGTAACTTAAAACTATGTTAGCAAAATTCGCCATGACAGCCCTAGGCGGTTAGAATTCGCCGCAAAACTGCGGGCGCGACCGCAGAGTACAAAAGTGGGTCTCGCGGATGTGAGGATTGCTCTTTGGAGCAGCTGTTATATAAATAAAGCAACGTTTTGCGACTGTAATTACTTTTTTTCTTTTCCCTTGACTACTTTTAAACGCATGAAGAGAACGATGAAGTCGAAATTAAAAAAAATCAATGAGTTCTTAGTTTGGTGACAGTATAGGGATGTTGACTTATGAATAAAATAACGAAATACTAATAAAAATCGTAAACATATCAAACTTTTGGAGTAGCTTGTATATATACCTCTTGGTTTTATATATTGCGTATTTTTTGTTTTATGACCCTTCAAAGTTGGGTGGACAAGTCCATTTAAAAAGTATAAAATTTTTAAAATAAATAATACATTTAATTAGTCCGTAAAATTTATAGCAAATTTGTCAAAGAAACCATTTTGATAAACACAATATTTAATATAGCTGCCGAACAAATTTCCTACGCGTTGCATACAACGTAGGAAGGCGTGACGTCATAACTTGGTAGCCGTTAGTATGGAGCGTTTTCGGGTGAGTCCAATTTTGTGCATTTCAAACTGTGATATCTCGGGCAGTTTTCATGCTAGCGTAATAATTCTTATACAAATGTTTCTTTTTTTTAAGGGTAATTTATGTAACATAAAATAAAAAAATAGTAAACTTGCCTATTGAAAGATACTTTCCTTTAGTAAATGACGAATTGAATGAAAAATGCAGTCTAATCACAATAACATACAAGTGTTTTGTTCTGTATTTAAGTGTCTCGAATTTTTGCAAGTAGAAAAGGGCAGGAGAAACGATGATCGTTTCACGTCAACATCCATCAGGTAGACCTGATGTGCATGTTTATTAGGTAAATGAAAACGTTAAGCAACATAAAAGTTTAGCAACCATACTCTTAACTTAAGTTCATCGATCCATATTATATTGTTGTTCGATAAAATTGTAAGTTTATTAGAAAAAAACCGTCTTTTGATTTAGGCGGATAATTTTAATACTTTACGAGGACATGAGGATGTCCCAGATGTCATCGCTAAAACTATAAGTAATAGAAATAAGAAACTACCCAATAACCAACTTGGTTGGTGCTCGTAACCCACACGTGGCGCACTCGACGGATGATTTAATATCGAAATATTCAACAACGGCAATTTCAGTGTCGATGTCATAACGTTTTCGTCATTCTGGTGGTGACACTCCTATCAATAACAGAAAGGAAAATTGAAAAAGTCTTTTGGTTCCACTGATTTAAAAAGAGACAGGTATTCAGTTCAGTACTCAATTTACACAGAATTCTGGATATACTATTAATGTATTGTAAAACACGAAAATGATTTTATTATGTCTATTGTTCTGCAAATTATATTCTGACAAGCGCGTCAAAAGAACATCTAAGTAGAAATATACTAGATACCTACTTAAGATAAAAGGGAATTAAAAATTTTACCAAAACTTTTCTTTCTATCGAAATTGTTTAATCATAAAATTGTCTAAACTGAACCTTATTACTTAACGATCAAAAACCAAAATGCTTCATAAAATCTTTGCTTAAGCTCGTATCAGTCGTTCTGGCAGTTCGATAAGCGCCATGTGTGTCTCACGATCGGAGCATCGGTGACCGATGGCTTGGCCGTGAGAACCGACCAATTTACGTTTAGTACAATTTTCAACTCTCCGACGATGTTTTAAGGCATAAAATATTTTGAAAAGAACTAATACATCAGGCTGAAAAGACTGACACTTATAGGTTAAGTTTTCTCGTATCTGCGAGTTTAGCAAAAACATTAAAGAAAGAATAGAAATTCCACAGCGTTTTTTCACTCAGATGTTTTATTTTATTTAATAGAATCAGGCGTTACTTTGCGGAAGTCCATTATATGGTTGTAAAAATAATTTCTAGCAATATTTTTTACGCAATAGAACCATCTTTTGCGTGAAAATATGTAAAATATCTATGCACCGAACTAATAAATGCACATGCTCTTCTTCTTATGGCTGGTTTACATTATCTTAGTCTTTAGTAGAGTGCTTTAGGAGAGTAGAAGTTCATTACGTGGTGTGTTTGACGTTCCTTTAAAATCGACGAACATGCCAAGCAATGTATTTCTACTCGCTACTCGACTCGGTCGTCTACTTGACTAATGTAAACCAGGCCTTAGTCGGGCACTCTTGACAGAGTGGTCGTGAAAAACATGCAAACAAAAATGCACATGCGAATAACTGCAAAAACACTGACAGTTTTTTTTTCATACAGCATTCACAAACATAGGTACACTACTTATTCAGTTTTTTTTTTGCTTACTGTAAGTCCTGTGGATCAGACAGTTCGTACAAAAACAAATAAAATATTTCGCGAAACAATATTTTGTGTAAATGAAACACGCGCAGGAGGCCTATCAACCAATCTCAAACTACAAAAACTTAATTCTACGTAGGTATATGTATGCTGTGTAGGTATTTGTTGAATGCTGAGAATAATAACCACGAAACCCAGGTTGTATGAACCAAAGTCCAGACATCCCTGGTTTCTAAAGTTGCATTTTTCACTATTTAATGATTCGTTTTTAATAATACTAGTACTACTTAAGAATAGTTATCCCTAACTGACGTAAATTTCTTTCCTGCTCTTACAAAACCCTTTTTCTAAACAAAGATACCAACAATTGATGGCCTCGCACAAGTTATCAACAGCACATGAACGGCCACAGACAATCATCTCGACGATGGCTCGTTAAGTAAATGAGCCGCTTTGTTATTACCCAACAAATCACAGAGACAGCCTCGCACAAATCATCCCTTTACAATATGCCCGGCCTCTGAGCTGATGAACGGACCAACCACTTATCATGTACTAAACTCAATATAGTAAGTTTTATTTAAGTACAATACATTTCAGTGATATTGGCGGCTCGGGACATCGTACGAGATGCTGCGCAGAACACAAATTCGACGTAAGTGTGTGAGAGAAGCGATTAGTGGGGCACGGCTACGAGCATAGTGGCTAACATCAAAGCCGCCAATAAGAATGAAATGCTTTTTGCTTATTAGATAGGTAAATTAAATCTTCAAATAGGTAAAAATAAAACAATATTTAAGGGACTTTTTAGGGTTCCGTACCCAAAGGGTAAAAATGGGACCCTATTACTAAGACTCCGCTGTCCGTCTGTCTATCTGTCTGTCTGTCACCAGGGCCCAGGCTGTATCTCCTGAACCGTGATATCTAGACAGTTGAAATTTTCACAGATGGTGTATTTCTGTTGCCGCTGTAACAACAAATACTAAAAATAGGATAAAATAAATATTTTAGTGGGGCTCCCATACAACAATCGTGATTTTTTGTCGTTTTGGTACGGAACCCTTAGTGCGCGTGTCCGACTCGCACTTGGCCGGCTTTTTATATTTGCGACGGGTTATTTGATTTTGATGAATTTATTTAATTCCTAAAACTTTTTAATAAATGTTTTACAGAGACGGTTCATCTCCAAAATATAAAATTGTTTAAAAACAAAAAAACCGACTTCAAAAAAACCTGTCTCTAAAAAGCAAGAAATAATATTCAAATCATTAGATACGCATTATAACGTCTATTGAAGTCGGGTGGGGTACGAACGTACCGTACGTACGTACAGGAAGTACAACTTCCTTTTTTTATTCTTAAATCCCCACCCGACTTCAATAGAAGTTATAATGCGTATCTAATGATTTGAATATTATTTCTTGCTTTTTAGAGACAGGTTTTTTTGAAGTCGGTTTTTTTGTTTTTAAACAATTTTTTATTTGTTTATTTTTAGTGTCAGTACCTTCTGTATTAGATAGTGTAGGTAAGTATATTATTTAGGTAGAAAAATCGGCTCAGCCAAACGTGAGTTAATCGCGGAGAAACATACTATATACAGGTCAAACTGAGAACCTTATTTTTTTTTGTAGTCGGTTAAAATGACTACACTAAAGGTATCCCCTTTCCAACACAAAAAACTTCATCTAATTCGGTTCATAAATAACAAAGTCGTCAAGGTAGTTGATGCAAAATCATAGTATTTTCAGGATTACTTGAAAACTACTTGACCGATTTGAAAAAAAATGAAATGGGACCATCTCGCTAAACTCAATCGAACAAAAAAAGAATCATCAAAATCGGTCCATAAATGTCGAAGTTACGCGCGAACAACGATAAGAAAAAAAAACATACAATTGAATTGAGAACCTCTTCCTTTTGTTGAAGTCGGTTAAAAAGTTAACAGAAAAGCAGGGCGTATCAAATGACTGTTTTCCGATGTACACACACCATAATCATATAGAGATTACATAAAGGGATCCTTAGGGTTGGAACTAATGGGGATAAGACCAGTTCAGTACCGTAGCAGTTCCGTAGAGCAACAAAAGAACTAACTAAAGTATTTACGAATATGGACCTCGTATATGACCACCGTAACCCGATTATTATAGCAATTTATTGTATTTTAACAGCTGATAGTTAGTATCGGACTCTGTTATTGATTATGGACTATGTAGCTATGGTAGAACCTTTAAAAGCTATTTGGAACAAATATATAATCTACAAATAAGATTATTAAAAGCCATTGTACCGAAACATGTTAAAAATAAATATAGTCAAGATTATTCCGAACTTTTTAAGTATTGTAATCTGTTGACCGTACAAAATAAAGTAAGATTAGCTATTTTAAAGGAAGAATACAGTAATGTGAAGAACTTAGAAATTTATATACGAGACGGAAGATTGAGAAAACAATGTGATAAATTTAAAATGTGTAGATATAAAAACCTGTATGGTGCAAGAAATTATAATTATATACTACCTAAAATTTTGAATAGCCTACCAAGCGAAGTACTCAATATTTACTTAAATAATCCAAATTTTAAAAATCATTTAAAAAAATATCTTATAAACACAAACGAAACTACCTATATAATCTAAGTCAAATGTAATAATAGAAACAGGGTGCTTGCACCAACATTGGTCATTTAGCCTATTCCAAAATAATAATAAAAAAACAAAAATACTTACCTTAAAAATAAATCAAATTTTAAATAAATCAATAAAATCTAAATAAGGACTAATGTTCGTGCAATTACAGTCTGTGTATTTATAATGTTAGTTAAGCATGTTTACCTTTCCATTTTCATGTTATGTTCTAAATAAAGTATAGTGTGCTCAAAACTTGCGAACTCTCATGGGCACACAAACCCTAGTGGTTTTTGCTAATGAGTAACGTATAATATAATCTGTATTTATGTATGTCTTGAACAATAAATAAATAAAAAAAAAAAAATCGACTCGTATCGATAAATCGCTATATCGTATCATGTTTCGGTAGTAAGTAATGTCATGGGAGCAGAGTGGCACTACCTCTTAGAACAGACATTATATTTTATGCTATACGAGTATTGTATATAATATCAGGCGTGGCCAACAAGTCGATCGCGATCGACTGCACTGTCTCCAAAGATCGCTCTGGAGACAGTGCAGTCAATCGCGAGAGACAACAAAAACTGCTTTGCTAGTAGCAAAGCAAGTATAGGTGTCGGCATATAACTTGGCAAGACAAAGATGAGACAAAAGATTCGCAGAGTTTATTGTTTGTAGGTTTGCGGTAATTATAGACCGAACGGTGCGGGAGGCGGGTGCAGCGGTTTTGTAGTGAAAAATACCCCAAAAATTTAAATTTAAATAGGCCAGGAAATTTAAAAGTAGATCGCAGCCCTAGACAAGTTGGCAACCCCTGATATATACAATGCTTTGTCGCTTTGTTCAAGAATTATACTGTAGACGCCTATCTCGATGACTCAGCATGTTTGCAGTCTTTGAAGCGCAAATGTTTGAGTTAGGCATGCGGAGCGAATGAATGCTTGCCAGCCGGCAGATTTCTGGAATGTTCCAAGAACCACACCACGAGAAACACAAAAGGGGCATTAACGGTTAACAATGCATAGACAATTATTATTAGATTGTGACTTGTGAAACGTTATTTGTCCCTCTGCATAGTGTACATAAAGTCGTAATTCCTATGCTAAGTTTACAATCAGCATAGCTATTTTTTTTATTAAAATTTAAATTTAATAATTTCGAAATTTTATGTACGAGTTTACACTCATAGTCTTTTCAATTGTATAATACCCCTAGTAACTCAATTTCCACTTTTCACACTGTCTGTTGTTATGCGTTGGCCCTTCGCAGTTCAAGTCTAGTCCATACTCCATTGTTATTCTTTTACTTTTAGGTTTCCATATCACATAACATAATGGAAAAAAACATTTTTAAGTACTCCAAAAGTTAAGCACTGTAAAACGTTACCTCAGCTGCTAGTAAATTCATTAATAATATAACAAAATAGATATTGGGCACTGTAGGTCTATTCGATATAATTGTTTTTTTTTCTAAAATTATTGTTATACATGACTGTTTGATGCCAAAATAAATTAAAAAAAAAAAAAAAAAAAAAAAGTGTATGATAAACAAACTTAACAACCGTATGTGAATGAAACTCACGTTGTAAAATGATGAAGAGTTAAGTCCCATGATTTATAGCCCGGGGGATGACGGCGTGCCCAATTTCATGGCCGCTAACCACGGTTTGTTCTACATTCGTAATTTTGAATCTTATATTAAAATAGAAATGTGAAATGTAGGCTTTATTTAGTTGCCAAATCAATATTTAAATTCACACCGTGTTGATTTAGGTAGATACAAAACAAAAACCAACTAATGTTAATTTATTGTGAAATAGCAAAAGTAACATTTGCAAATCTTTCGCTTAAATAATGTATGGGATTGACATAAGGTTTCGTATTATCAATCAAAACATGTTTCAAAGCGAAGAGATAACGAAAATTTGCATATGTTACTTTGGCTAAAGGGAAGATACTTTAACTTTGAGACCAGCAACCTAGTAGACTTTTACAATGATTTTAAGATCTTTATTAACATTCTAACACATCCATATTTTTACAAGAAATTCTATCTTACTATGGATTCCGTTAGAACTCACGCCATCTAAATTGCAAATATGCTTAGGTATATAGAAGTCATATTTCTTACATCATGTCACTTTGTAGCTACCCAATAAATGCAATAAATTTTATGTTGTATACGACGCTGGACAGCGAATAACTTGAGCACAATCGAATGGAAGTGAGATGCGGCCTCGGTGTCAATATTTCTGTATAATTAATTTTTCTATTTCTATTTATAGACGTCTTAAAGTTACAAATATTAAATTAAGGAACACTAAAAGTAAAATAGTAATTATTACTTGGTTACATTGGTTATATTAATTGGTTACATTTGAAATAATAATAAATCAATATCATCATTTCATAGCTCTTTACTAATTTTCAGCTAGAATCCATAAAATGCAACATACTTTATATCCTGTTATTATTATAAATGTGAAAGTTTGGATGTATAGATACTCATTCAGGTTAAAACGGTTGAATAAATATGAATAAAATTCGGCACATAAATACGGTTTATAACCTTGATTAAAACAAAGGATACTTTTAACCCTAGTTTATGGTTCCCTAGGAATCTCCACGTGGACGAAGTCGCAGGTGGAAGCTAGTTATTTATATTTTAGTCGACGTTTGGCAGCGAATAACTCGATCACAATCGAATGGAACCGAGATGCGACCTCGGTGTCAATATCGATAACTTGTTAGACGTCTCGGGGCCTCGCCTGGCCTCAATAGCTACAAGCTCATCTCGTACTGCTTATTGAAATGTTGCAACTTTGTACGAACGAAATAGGTACTTTGTATTTTAACATCATAAATGTAAGTTCACATTTTTTGCGGTTCTGACATCGTACATTATAAATATCGGAAGAAATTATAGCCAACGCCAGATTGAAATATTAAAAAAAATTAAAGACTATTATGAGAGGATAACATGATACATTTTTTGTAATAAAAATGTTAATTCGTAAAAGTATGACTTTTTAAATAAAAGCCTTTAGATTCTAACTAAAGGTTTTTTCCTGCATAGCCATAATATGCAAAGGTGAAAACAAACATTCTATTTCAGTTTCGCCTAAAAATTTACCGGGCTGGGTGTCAACGAACTTCCCGTAGCGTATGCCGTAGCGACCTTAATGGCTTATACTACGATGCGCTACGTCGTAGAACGCCGTGCTACGAGCATACTACATCCGCTACGAGGTGCGCCAAATGCAAGCCTCCGTACTGTAAATGGAAGCTCATTAGACAAAATTATGTGAAGAACATAATTAGACTGTTTTGTTTACAATTTTGCATTGAATTGACAAAAATAATTTCTACAAAGTTAGATACTCGTAGGTTTGTAAAGGAAATAAATATTTTTGGCAATGGTCGTTTGTAAAGAGTATTTGAAATTGAATCAAAATTTAAAAAATATTTCAAGGAAATTCAGAATATGATATGAATGATGACAATGCTGAAAAATTCGAACTGTCTGTCTTGTTACTGTCTTTGATAAAGAAAAATGAAAAAAAAAATAGTCATACGTAAATTTCAAAATTTTAACCTACATTTTTTACCAATTTATTAATCATTATCGCTTTAATCATTTAATACACCCTCTATCACAAAACATTAATAAAAAACTTCTCGCTTCCGTTTGTAAATTCAACAAGAACGGAATAAACGGAGCACGCGAACCGATAATTATTATGTATTTGCTTTATAACACTTTTTACGTTGATTAGACTATTTTGCTGGAATGAATTCTAAATTTACATATTATTTCATATGTGTTTTGTTGTTGAAATTGGTTGATTAATGACAAGAAAGTACGTTTGTAATTGATTTATTTTATTAAACGGAATCCTCAACTTGTAATTTGTAATAAGTGCTGTTTATTATGTAGTAACACTAGTTACAAAATAGTACATTATGGGACAAGTTAGCTTTGGTTGATCATTGCACACAAGGCTGTGGGTTGCAGCCCGAGCCGCAGGCGAGGGCGTAACTCAGCCGAGTGTGCAATGAGCAAAAGCTCACGAGTTTCATACGACGTTTTTCAACACATTTGCGAGGAAAATACAAAGTAATTTACCACAAAGCAACAAATACGACAAAAACAAAATATGACAATTATGGGAAAAGCCGCGTAGATTTTTTTTTGTTTTTTTTACACGCCCAGTGCAAGAATATTTTGCGAACAAAGGAGTGAGTGACCATACAGCCTACTTCAAATTTATAATTTGAAGTGATAAAATGCAAATATTTTAATATTTTATAACAAAATATTGTGAATTATGAATAATTTGATAATAATAAATATTTGTTTGACTTAATTAAGTACTTACACATTTATTAATTAAAAAAATTAATATGAATTTTCAGCGGCATAAAACTTCTTTGTTGTTACTAAAAAATAACTGTATTACCCGGTTAAATTGGGAATGTTCTGTTTACTCGCATAGAACTTGCAGTAAGGTACTAATTTAACTTTGTAGGGATAATTCTATAACAACCTAGTGTTTTATATATTATTGCACGCGTTTGTTATAGCTCGGTTTATGGCCCTAAATGCGATGTATTAGGGCTCACTTTACGAGCAAGTGTGTTGAAAAAAACTTACTTTTGTCTCTCTCCATCTATTTTTAGTCCCTTTTGTAAACTTGTCTGGACGTCCTTCATACAGGTCATTTTATTGTCCTAGTAAGGACAACAGCATAACCAATTAATTACATTTTGTTAAACCATATTTTAAGTGTCCCTAATTTGTAAGTTTTTTGTAAACTTTTTGTGAAATAAATTTATTATTATTATTATTTAAGGAGTTTACTTTTTGAACTAATTGCACGTCAAAACATAGTTAGGTACTATAATTTAATAGGCATTAAGGAGTTCTCCTTATGTAAGTTTAGTATGATGTACAGAGGAACAACTGTCTTGAATCATTTTATGCTCCAGCAGGCAAAGGAAACTATGTATAATATAAACTTTATGTGTATTAGTAGGTAACATAGAAGATATTATTATGCTCTTGCTTGTTTGAAAGCGAGTCCCTTCCCTTTTAGAGATACACCTACGAATGTCTAGTTATTCTGCTCTAGTGCTCCTCCTTAAATGTACAGAACAAAACTTTTCAAACCTCATAGACAAGGAAAGGATACAACTCCCGGAGCAAATTTCAAAGAAAAAGCCCAGTTGCTCCTTTTTTGAAGAAAACCCCTTATACCAACATTTTGAGAATTGCCTACTCTACTCACGTATGTACAGCTAATAGCCGCATGTGACCTTAGGGTCTACTACGATTATTGGACGACGTTCGTTTCGCTGTGTGACATTATTAACTCAAGAATAAGGTTCAAAATTAAGTCATTCAAACGAAGAATATCGTCCGATTATCGATATTTTCTCTTCATAGTAGCCCCTCTGGCGAATGAAATGGATAAACGCCTTGAATATCAATAAAAACAGTGCGTGACAAACATTAAAGAATACTTTTATTGGCACCTAGAGAGAGTCTTTCCCTTTCCAATTAATTTAACATACACAAGTTTCTTTCACACAAGTGCTACAATATTTTTATTTTTCAATGAATTCTAATATGTGAATGTAAATTGGTAAAAAGACAACAATAAATTATCTTGTTATGTATAAAAAGATCTTATTAAAAATCAAAAGACATAATTTTGCAAATCAAAAAATATGAGTAGCCTTTTTGCTTTAGTCGTCCCGTGACAAGGTCCCTGAAAAGGTATCGAAACGTCAGGAAACCCAAAAAACCAACAAATCAAAACTAATGATTCTAATTCGAATTAACCAATATACGCGCTGTAATCCGTAAAAAGTTTTTTATTTCTATGCGAAGCAAAATCTAACCTTGTAATATGAGTCTGTAAAATGTTACAAATATTTTACTTAGGTATAAAATACGATGTACGTTACTTTTAAAAAAGTGTTTTCCTAATAACTGAAAAGTTCTGTTTACTATTGCTTTTTATAAAAGCTCTCTGTGATCGTTTTCCATCAATAGGGATTAGCCATTTTGCCATCTAGAGTGTCGCAAAACATAATAAAAATCTCCCTTGACATTTCAATTAATATTGCAAGCGAGTCATCGGATTTAAAATGGAAAGCCTTTTTTAGTTTGCAGAAATTTAGACCTTTTTTTCCAAAGAAAATAGCCTCTTTTAAATAGTCACCGTCACAGGATTTCCGAAAATATCTAGCAGCATTTTTAGTTGTTCGTTGCATTATTGCGTTAACTTGGCAGCAATTAACTCGAGGCATCGTTAACCTTGACGCAATTGCCGCAATTTAACTAGTTAATATTGTACTGAAATAATAGACTTAATTAAAGTAGCAGTTTGAAGGACAATTTACAAGTTCCATGAACAAACGTTCTTTGCTAACCAAAAGCACC
Source organism: Agriphila geniculea (assembly GCA_943789525.1). Taxonomy (NCBI): domain Eukaryota; kingdom Metazoa; phylum Arthropoda; class Insecta; order Lepidoptera; family Crambidae; genus Agriphila; species Agriphila geniculea. The sequence continues at coordinate 10,132,422 of OX038883.1, forward strand.
TCTGTTTATGTTAACGTCGCCACTAACTTACATAAGTTACTTTAACAGATGTTGTCTTAAGTTTAAGTACTTGCAATAAGATACTTCGAGTCACTTAATTTAGTTATACTTATGTTGAGAATATGCCTTGAAGACAATTGAGTTAGCAAAACTTCTATGGCGATAATCAAATCACATGGCAAAGATGAAACCCTTGCATGAGGCTAGATGACGTCTACGTTGAATTTGAAAAAAAAAACATGACAAAATGTGTGACATTAGTCTATCTATTGCGAGACAGGTAGTTGAAAAAGGGCCTATTAATTAATTAACATGACATTTGACAAAAGCATGTTAAAAATAAAAGAAATACTCACGATGGAGGTATGCCCCCGACGAACACGTCGGAGTTGGAGTTGAACTTGCCGAACGCGAATTCCTTCCCGCGGGAAGTTTTGCTCTGTGTGACGCCGTCCACCATGAGCGATGTGTGCTCGTCTCGCCGAGCCACCTGCGCAGAAAAGTATAATTTTAAAATAAAAAGAGCTAACTCTAATAAGTAAAGGAACCACATACCTTTCGAATAGGTGTGCCTTTTACTTAGCTAGGGTTTCCTAAGAAAGTGGTGCCGTCTTATAGCGGCCGTAATTTTACGGACGTAAAAAGATTATTTGACTTTACGGTGTCCAGCACCGCTCTCTAGGAAACCGCTCCGTATTGTTTACATAGACAACGTTCTACGCCGCTAAATTACGGCCTTAATATGACGGCAACGTCATCCTAGGAAACCCTATAGCTTTACAGCACAAAACCATTAATGCTCCAAGACCTAATGTGTAGAGAGGGACAAATATTCAGGCAATCTACTACATAGATCGACGGATTGGTTTTAAGGTATCCCTAAGGATTTTCTCTAATATCCACGCGGACAAATTCGCGGGTGGAAGCCATTATATTGATAAAAGGTACTTGCTGTATCATTAGATTCTGCAGTGTGTGTTTAACTTGTGAATTATGGGACTTCCAACCATCATCTCTATTGAAATTAGGATATTTATTTATTTCAATAGCCTCGCGGAGCATTCTAGGAATATACTATGTTTCCTAGCAAAGATTTGGGGATTTTCTAATCTAATATCATGGTTGGGCCCCTAATAGGCATGTCTAAGTTTGTCCTTAAACCGATAAAGGAGTGTTTTGATGACAAATTTTCATAAAATTAAATAATTTGTATTATTTGTGAGAAAACACCATAAGCAAAACTTTTAACCTGGATAAAAGTATTCTATGTTTCAATTTCATCAAAATCGGATCGGTCGTTTAATTACGTGATAGGCGGGTGGTACCCCCACCAAGCGCGCTGCCTTGCGCGAGTCAGGACGCTTGCCGCGTGCGGCGCCGGCGGCGCCGGCGGGCCTCGTACAAGGCTGCTGGCTTGGTGGGAACCCGCCTAATCGAATTTTGATGAAATTTAAATTTAGAATACTTATTTATCCTGGTTAAGAGTTTCCTAAGGATTTAGTCGAATGTCCACAAAGTCGCGGGCGGGAGCTAGTTGAACCCATAAATGGCTTATTCACTTCTCATGCTTACGCGCTCACTAGACATGAAATAAAACACTTTTTAATGGATACTAGCGTGATTTTATTGAAAGTACATCAAACCAAATACCAACTAATTACCAAAGTATGGTAAGTAGGTATTTGGTTTGATTTTTTATTTCCCCGACGTTTCGGCACCTTTGCAGCTGCCGCCGTGGTCACGGGGGACTGAATGGCTGATAGGATTTTGATAAAATTAAATTACAAGTGAATATTTATTCTGGTTAATAGTCCCATTTTGTTTAAGATCTCTGCTAAAACGTGAAAAGTTGAAAATCTGTCGCGTTGGAAATGAAGTTTTACCTAACATGTGCTTATTATATTATGATACAAATGAATGAGCAGAGCTAAAAATGAGAAAACTAAATATGCATGTATTCAAATATGTAAGTATTCACTGATAGCCTAGCTTTCTTCACGAGTAAAAAAACATTTTAAGTAATATTTCTTTCTTTAATTTTTTTCTTGTTTTGTTTGAAGACGTCAAACATGATGTGTTATCAAAACTTGCTGGTGTTTTGAAAGTTATAGTCTGTAAGTAAGCCTGCATGCAATTCTAATATAATAATAAGCAAAGATTATTTTTAATGCCCAATAAATATTCAAATCTAAATCACCTCGAATTCCCATAAATATAAAATGAAATACAATGTTCTTTACGAGCGTGTATAAAATTTTAAGTTGCCTTTTTCAGTTTTGCACAAAACTGTTATTCCAGTGAGCGTGTCCTAATATAATATATATTTTGCCAAGTATGATGCTAGTCGCAACATTACTAGTGTTTCTTGGGCTTTGGAGATCTTTCACAGCAGCTAAGGTCTTGCGAATTTTAGACGGAAAGATGGTTGATAACAATAAATACCCTTTCGCAGTAATGACTAGACAAGAAATCAAAGGCATAGGCATTATCCGAGGATGCAGCGGCTCTCTCATTGCTGCACAATGGGTACTCACTGCGGGTCACTGCATCAGCGCCGAACCATATCCTTAGGATGCTTTTGTAGGAAATGAAACTAGCTCATACGGGAAAATCTTAAAGGGTTTCCCCCATCCTAACTTCGAGCATGATGGTAATAGAGATGACATTGGCTTAATTTTTATAGAGACGTTGGAAAATGTAAAATTTGCAAGAGTGTCTGGAATGGATTACAAATCGCTTAGTGGTCTACCGGTGACGTTCGCAGGATTCGGAAACACAAATAATGATGAAAAGGAAGTATGGTTGATGACACCGTTGCAGATTGGAGAAGGTGTTGTTGTTAATTGTAGTCCTAAAGAGAAGCTTAGTCTGTCTCCAAGTATATGTGTGGCCCCTAAATGTAATACAGAAACCAGTGGCAGATGGGGTGACTCGGGGGGGCCATTAATGTTTAGAGATACGATCATAGGAGTTGTGTCCTGTCTTGGAGAAACACTATTAACTACCGTTTTCTGCCCTGTGAGTCCGTACTTGGAATGGATCAACGTGACTATGTCTTCAAAGCAGTAAATTGGCGTCACATGTTTTGTTTGACGCCGTAAAAAATGTGTAAAGAATATAGTACACCAAACTGTCATGTCTGTCAGTTTGTTCTTAAGCCGATAAAGGAGTATTTTGATGACAAACTTTCATAAAATGTAATATTTTGTATTGTGAGAAAACACCATAAGCAAAACTTTTGACCTGGATAAAAAGTATTATATGTTTTAATTTCCTCAAAATCAGATCAGCCATTTGATTACGTGATAGGCGGGCGATTACCCCCCACCAAGCGCGCTGCCTTGCGCGAGTCAGAACGCTTGCCGCGTGTGGCGCCAGCGGGCCTCGTACGAGGCTGCTTGCTTGGTGAGCACCCGACAAATCGAATTTTGATGAAATTAAAATATAGAATACTTACTTATCCTGGTTAAGAGTTTCCTAAGGATTTAGTCGAATTTCCACGCGGACAAAGTGCGGGCGGAAGCTAATAGTTGAACCCATAAATGGCTTATTCATTTCTCAAGCTTACGCGCTCACTAGACTTGAAATAATACACTTTTTAACCGACACTATAGCGTGGTTTTATTGAAAGTACTTTGGTAATTAGTTGGTACTAGCTTTTGCCCGCGACTTCGTCCGCGTGGACATTCGGAAAATCGCTATGGAACCTTTGATAACCTTTGATTTTAAAAACTAAGCAAAAACACGTGTTTCGTGATTTTCCGAAAATGTTTGGAATGAAAAATCGATATGGATGCCGTTAAAAGGCTTTATGGGATGTTGATTGTGAAAATGGCATTTATTTTGAAGGCTAACACGGTGCCGTGATTCAACCCCTAAAAGGGTGAAATGGAATTCATATTTTGTATGGAAAAATAATATTAAACAGACATTTTGACTTGTAACTTCGTTCTTCTAAAAACAAATAAGCAAGCAAATCGAAATGGATGTCGATATTGAGGTTTTATGGGATGTTTATTGCGAAAATGGCATTAATTTTAGGGTTATTTCCAACACGACACGGTGGACATTATTCAACACATAAAGGCCTGAAACGGGGGTTCAAATTTTTATGGAAAAATAATACGGGAACGGGAACAGGAATGAGAATGGGAACGGGAACTTATCCTACTAATATTATAAATGTGAAAGTTTGTGGGTTTGGATGTTTAGATGTTTGGATGTTTGTTCCTCAATCACGCAAAAACTACTGAACGGATTTGGTTGAAATTTGGCACACAGATAGTAAATAGCCTGGATTAAAACATAAAATACTTTTTATCCCGATATTCTCACGGGAACGGGAACCACGCGGGTGAAACCGCGGGCGGCCGCTAGTAATATTATAAATGTGAAAGTTTAATGTTTGGATATTTGTTACTCAATCACCTAAAACCGGCTGAACGGATTTGGAAACATGGATACTTTTTATCTCGGTCAAAGGTTCCATAGCGATTTTCCGAATGTCCACGCGGACGAAGTCGCGGGCAAAAGCTAGTACTTTCCATAAAACTTTATTAAAATGGCTATCTATGCGACATTATTATCAAATGTTAGTCTTACGATCCCCAAAGTGCTAGAGAGTACGAGTTTCCGAACTTAGCCTGGGGCCGTCTTAGAACTACTAAAGATAAGACCTAAATATTCTTCGAAGAAACAGTATCTTACCTGAACTTTGTGCCAATGTCCATCGTTAAGATTACTACCGACCGTTATAATCTGAGCTCCGCCGCCTAAATTGTATCGGAGCCGCAGCGCACCATTCACTAGTTTCAACTCAAAAAAGTCATAAGTGCCACCGTCGTCGGTGTACAACAACAGACCGTTGGGCTGGTCGGTTTTGAATTCTAATTCGAGTGTACCGTTCAGGCCGGCGTTCCATTTTCGGAACTGTGAGTACGGGTTCTGTTTGTCTAGTACGAAGGCGAGGTTCCTGTTAAAGGTTAGAGACAGCAGACAGAACAGCACGTAGCGCATGGTGGCGACGTCGTCGGAGGGCATGGCGGGAACGGAACGCCACTATACGACGCCTGGCGGGTTACACCTTTTCCGTTTCATTTCTCGGGCAGCTGCAACAAAAGAGATTTTTTTCTATTAGACTTTTGATGTTAAGCTAGGTTGGGAGAATATTGAAAGATTTAAAAGAGCATCTTTAGTTCGTTGATTGTAAGCACTTAACGTGGTTTCCCAGTATTTTAGCTTTTTACACATTATATTTTAGCGTGTTTGGACCATGGACCGGAAAACCCCTTTTTTGGCTAACCCAATTGACAGGGAAACCCTATTAAAAAGCTTACCAAATGATAGGGTTTCCCTTTCGATAGGGTTAGACGACGATATGCTTACCGTATTGATAGGGTTTTTGAAAACAATTCTATGAAATACCCAATCAAAAACCCTTTAAACGGTAAGCGCTTCATGAAATACCCGATCAAAACCCCTTTAACGGTAAGCGGTTCCGGTCCTTCGGCCCAGGTGGAACTAGGTATAAATTGCTTGAAAACGTTTTAAAACCCCTTCATGAAGCCTTCATAGGGTTTCCCCGATAGGGTTTTCGTATTTGGTTCCGATAGGGTTACCGTATTGATAGGGTTTTTTAAAACAAGTCTATGAAATACCCAATCAAAAACGCCTTTAACGGTAAGCGGTTCCGGTCCTTGGTTTGGACAACTAACAACAATTCATATTGATCAATCATTGTTCAATATGAACAAACAAAAAAACCGACTTCAAAAAACCTACCCCTAAAAAGCAAGAAATTCAATAGCAAGAAAAGCAATAATATTCGTAATAATCACGTCTATTGAAGTCGGGTGGGGCTGGAGTACAAACCCCTTTTTTTATTCTAAAAGCCCCACCCGACTTCAATAGACGTGTTTTATTATTACGAATATTATTGCTTTTCTTGCTATTGAATTTCTTGCTTTTTAGGGGTAGGTTTTTTGAAGTCGGTTTTTTGTTTTTTTAAACAATTTTTATTTTTTATTTTTAGTGTAGGTACCTTTTGTATTAGGTAATGTAGGTATATTATTTAGGTAGAAAAATCGGCTCAGCCAAACGTGAGTTAATCGCGGAGAAACATACATACATGCGGGTCAAACTGAGAACCTCCTTTTTTAAGTCGGTTAAAGAACTACACTTAAGATATCCCTTTTCCAACAAAAAAATAATTATCTTATTCAGTTCATAAACAAAGAAGTTATACGACTAATCATCGAGGTAGTTCACACAAAATCATACTATTTTCGTGCTTTTTTCAAGATTACTAGAAAAGTACTGAACCGATTTCAAAATTTTAAAAAATGGGACCAACTTGGAAGTTTACCTAATGTAATAACGTTTGAATCATTTCAATCGGTCCAGCCGTCTTCGAGTAATCGGTGTACATACAAAAAACAAAAAAAAAACAAAAAAAAAAAAAAACGGGTCGAATTGAGTACCTCCCTCCTTTTGAAGTCGGTAAAAAACAGTACAATAAACAATAAATTTTATTTCGATAACAAGTTTTGCGTTACAGTACATTAGTGGCCGGAGCCCCCTTTTAAGCATAAAATGCCTGTAACAAGAGACTCCGCTCTGCCATAACAGTATTTTATGTATTTTTAACATTACATTAAGTAGTATAATAATAACTTATCATAATTATTATTTTATTTATAATAAACAAGGATAGATTATTTTGTGCGCGCGAGTGTGTGAGTGTGTGTGTGTGTGTGTGTGTGTGTGTGTGTGTGTGTGTGTGTGTGTGTGTGTGTGTGTGTGCGTGTGTGTGCGTGTGTGTGTGTGCGTGTGTGCATGCATGAGGATTATATGTATGATAGAAAAACAATGTGAATGATGCGTTAATAAGATGTTTTTTAAGGTATTATTTTATGTCTTGTAAGAACAGCTCTGTCATGTCATAGTCAAGTGATTCCGACCATGTAAGTACCGACTTTTTGCATTCTTTATAAGGTTTGGAGTAAATGTCTAGTTCCTTATTAATTTTATTATAAATTTTGGCCGAAATACTATTATATTGTGCTCCAGCAAACTTTGTTTTAGTTGAAGGAACTATAGCCACATACATTTTCTTCTACTTTTTTTATTGTTTTTAATGTACGGTAAATTCTTGTGCTTTTTCAAAATTATTTGTTTTATATATAGTTTTCTAACTGAAAGCAACCCACAATCAAGATAAAGTTGTTTATTTTAAACGCTTTAGGTACCCTACCTAAAGCGTTTAAAATACATTGTTTTTATCAGAGCACGCTGCGAACGCTCAACCTCTATAAACTTCGTTTTTGCTGCACCACCCCAAACAGGAATGCAGTAAGCCAAAATAGATTCAACCAGGGCAATGAATATTCTATTCAAGAGGTTATTTTGGGGATCTCGATCCATAACAGGTTTCTCATCCCTTGGGATCACATATCTTAGTGATCGGAAGATCCATGTTAATTTCCTCACTCTCCCAGAAAGTTGGTCAAGATGGGGATACCAGGATAGCCTCTGGTCCAGGACAACGCCCAAATACTTATAGTTGGTGACTTTGGCAATAAGTGGACAGTTACAGTTATTCATAGTATCATTACAATTGTGAATCTTCAGACTAAAGTTGTCAGCAGGCTGATTATTGTCATAAATACTGTAACAGATGTATTTGGTTTTGGACGTATTCAGTGACAGTAAATTATTCTTCAACCAAGTCGCTATTTGAATCATTCCTATTTCAGCATTATTTCTCACAGCTTCCCAGGAGTTTCCAGAGAAGACAACAGCTGTATCATCGGCGTACGAGAAAATATTGGCGTTATTGATTTTTAAGTTACACAAATCATTGATGTATATTAAGAACAAGGTAGGGCTTAATACACTGCCCTGCGGTACGCCATATGTTACTTCTGCGTCTTCACTGGAATATTGTTCCAATTTTACTCTTTGCTTTCTCTCAGAAAGATAATTTTTAAAAAGAGCTAATGGCATACCCCGTATTCCAATATTTTGCAGCTTGTTTACAAGGATAGGGATAGAGACAGTGTCAAAAGCTTTTTTGATATCCAGAAACACAGTTAAACATTTATTATTTTTATCAATATGTTCTGTAACTAATGTACTTAATGCAGTTACAGCATCCTCTGTAGATATACCTTTCCTAAAGCCATATTGTGACGGAGCCAGAATGTTATATTTATTTAGAAACTGAAGAAGACGATTGTTTAATAATTTTCCAAAATTTTTGATATACTAGGTAAGATGGATATAGGCCTGTAATTATTAACATCTGTTCCATCCCCACCCTTGTGAACTGGAGTGATAATAGATTGTTTGAGTGGGGCAGGGAAAACTCCCTTGCTGAAGCAGAGGTTGGCAAGGTGGGTTATAACAGGAACTACATCATTTCTTATGTATTTTAAAAACTTGGCAGGGATTTCATCCCAACCAGGCGCACTGTTTGATTTAAGATTCATCAAAACACTATCTACTTCATCACAGTCTGCATCTAGAAGAACAAATGAGTTTAACTGTGTAAGTAGTGTATTAAATGAATAACTGGAATTACACGATTGGATGGGTTGAATTTGTTGAGCAAGTTGTATACCAATGTTTGCAAAGAATTCATTCACAAAGTTTGCTGAATCAGTTGGGGAATTTTTAGCATTCAATAAATCTGTGTTCTTGGTTTTAGTTCGATTTGAATATGTATTTTTTTTATATTGTTCCAAAGTAATTTATTATCAGAGATTGATTTTGAAAGTAGCTCTCTTTCATATTTTCTTTTCAATTTTTTAATTAAATTATTACAATAATTTCTATATCTAGTATAAGTTATTTTTAAAACTTCATTATGAGGATCTTTTTTATTTTTTTTTGTAACTTATTTCTACTATTTATGCATCTAAGGATACCAGTGGTAATCCACGGTTTTATAATACGTTTGCCCTTTGGTATTTTAACGGTAGTTGTATAATATTTAATAGAATCTGTTACAAATTGATAGGTGAATAAGTACCTACACACTAAAGTTATATTCGGCAAATACTACAAACATATTGAATTTAATGCGATAATTTTGCTTTGATAACATAACATAGTTCATACGAGTAGTGAACAATAGGGAACATGCATCAATTTTTTTTTATCAAAATAAAAAGTATAATGCGTGAGAAAATCAACTGTAATATTAAAACTTTTCTCTTGTGTTTTTTTCTCGTGATTAGGGCTTGGTATTCGAATATCCGAATATTCGTATTATCCGAATATTCGCCTCATTTATTATTCGAATATTATTGAGAGTAGTATTCGAATTTTCCGAACTTTTCGAATACTGATATACAGTGTGTTACAATCTTCGGCATGTAACTTTAGCACTGACATTTTATGCGCAGAAGTATTTTTTGGGGTCTCACTGGTGGGAGACGTGGTGCGGGGCTTCTGCAAGCATGCGCAGTAATCCCCTCCAATTTTTCTCACCGCTAAACTTACGTTACGCGGCCTATAAAAAAACCCTACCCCTAATGTTGAATATGGTAGATAGGGACCATCAAATTGAACCATTTTTACTACTGGACCAACTCTGAAATCGTGGAATAATAAACAGCTGTTTCATACAAAAATTTATATATAACGAAAATATCAAAATGTATGCAACAGCACAGCAGATTTTTTTGCTATTTCAGAGTTGGTATGTCCAATTGTAAAAGTTGTTCAGTTTGATGGTTCTTATCTACTATGTTCGATAGGGATATTTTTGTAATACGTATGTATACTTCACAATAAAAATAAACTATGACAAAAGAAAGTTATTAGTTTTATTTCTGTTAATAATGGAAAACTGTCAATCAGAAGCTGATTTAATTTGTTTTTGTTAATTATAAGAGCAGTTCTATATTGTACTAGCGGCCGCCCGCGACTTCGTCTGCGTGGAAAGGTTTTTTGCTATCTCTCGGGAACTATACTTTTTTTCGGGATGAAAGGTACCCTTTGTCCTTCTCTGTACCCCTAACAACGTGTATGCAATATTTCATGATGATCGGTTCAGTAGTTAGGACGTGAAGGCGTAACAAACAAACAAACAAACAAACAAACGGACTTTCGCATTTATAATATTAGTAAGGATTATACGCTGTGGCTGGTTGTGCAAAATACCGAGGAGTATAATCTGCCACTTTGCTTGGAGTTTGTGGAATACCACAAAGCCTTTGATTCTATCCAGACCTGAACAATCACTCCAGAATCTCCAGATGTATCAAGTTGATTATACGAAAAAGCCAGACGTGGGTTGCGAAACTGTGCAAAAATGCGTTGGAAGACACCTTTAAACTCCTAAACTGGAAAGGACTCAGCAACATTAACAGCCTAGTATACACCTTTGTTTTGCCGATGATGAAGTTCTTATGGCCAAGACCTTGGAAGACCTGAACACAATGCTCGAAGATCTTTTACGATGAACATGGATAAGACGCAAATCAAGTCGGATCCCGCTCCAGTTGTTGTTGTTGGCAGCATAACACTCGAAGCTGTTGATCATTAGTTAAATGTTCATATAATAAAAACGTAGTTTTTTTTTTAAATTAGAAAAGTTCTACTTTTATTGTATGACCTTTATAAAATCTATGAATTATATGATATTATATTCAAGTCAAAAGGACATTTTGTTCTATAGATAAAAAGTATTCGAAAAATTCGTAATATTCGGATAATTCGGATATTCATTTTGGAACAATTCGAAATATTCGAATAGTAAAAATGGACGAATATTGCAAGCCCTACTCGTGATATAGTTACTTGAAGTTAGCACGCAGCAGCGCCCGCCGAAAACGCTCTATACAAAAAGGTCAACATTTGTGACGTCACTCATGTCACGTTTCAGTGCATTAGTATGGAGTTAGCCAAGAATTTTCAAGTATCTCCCTAAATATTGCGTTCAAGTACATATGTGTCATACAAAATATTATTTCTTATTTGATGTTCTATCCGACTGTTAAGTGCATTATATCCGAAAACGAAAAAAAATCGTTATTTTCCCTTGTGTGATAAAACTAAAGTAATACATTTTATTTTTTATTTTTCTGTTCCATCATGTTTTTATACGTGTCCGCAGCGATCAAGCTCAAATTTATCAAAATTGGTGACTTATGCATGTTCCCTATTGTCGTTGGTTGTCGGAACACGCTAAAATATACTGTGTAAAACCTAAACTACGTTTACCTAACTGTCCGATATGTGACCTTAGAATAATAACACCTAGAACGATAGTTCTCTACAAAGCGCACTATCAAAAGTGAGGCAACTAAAACAGCCAAAATGGCGCCCTTTTTTATTTAGATTTTCATTCTCCATTATTACCTAATCATACCGAATAAGTACAAAACAGTTTCAATTTTTTTTTTTTTTACTAGATTAGTTACTATATTATTGGGTTTTAATAACGATTCGGTAACGTATGAAGGATATAAATCTGAATAGTAAGCCATTATTGGTCTGGTATTAGTTGCCTCACTTTGCATACAAGGACACGGTTTCTAGGTGTTATTATTCTAAGTATGTGACCTAATAAGTTAAGTGCACAAATTAACACTCATTTGAGATGAAGGCTTAAAGTGTCAGATTGGTATAAACCTTTAGTTTTCAAGCAGTGATGCCAGATGACGGTCTCGCGATTTACCCAAGCCTCACTCAGAATCCCCCCAAAATAATACTGTTTGTATGAAAGGACGAAACATATTCCCCCAAAACGCTGTTTTTTCCCCCAAAAATGATACTATTTGTATGAAACGAAGATTACAATCCCCCCCGTAAGATGAGCAAAACCCCCCAATTTGGGGGATTTCCCCCCAATCTGGCCTCACTGGCTTAAAGTGTCCGATTGCTATATTATTATATCTTTAGTTGAAATCGGTAATATTTCAACATGTTCAAAGGAAAAGGGGTTTATCAAACCGAAACGTAATCCGAATGTCGACAAAAACGCTCAAACCGAGGCTGCAAACGTAATATTAATCGTTCCGAGTGAAACAAAAACATTGAACGAGTGCTATCTAACTATCTTGCCCAGGTAAAAGCCACTCGAATGTACAAAAGACCGGCAGCGCCCAGCCGGGAAAACTAGGCCGGCGGAAAATCTGCGATGCGGGAACCTTGGATATCCGACAATCGTTTAAATCTCGTTATGATGTAAGCACAAAGTATAAAGTGAACAGTAGAACTGCTCGGAACAATTCACTCTTTTCCTGTGCCATCATACACATAGATGATGTGATGATAGATGTACAAGCAATCTCGGACCAAATCAGTTGGTACTGTAGCAGCTTTCTACCGCAACAAATCAACGGAATAGGCTATTTAACTGATTTTGGAAAACCGTTTTAAATTATTCCTCCTTACATAATAAACACACAATATTGATATTTCATGAAAAATCAATTTATTTTAATTTAAAAAAAAACAATGTTGAAGTTTGAAATTTCAAAACCGCCCAAAAAACGCTGTTGCTATCTTGTTGACGTCAAATGACGAAGGAATAAGATGGACCTGTCGTATCTACGAAAAAAGCCTGCATACCTACCTACTTCATTGTTCTCCATTCAAACGCAACTTAACATGGCGGTTTAGCTTAATGTACATACACCTCATATAAACAGCATAGAGTCGAAATTGTAACATGTAAACGCAACACAAAATGGCTGACACGGCACGCGCCTGACGTCACGAATGCTTTGTTATTGCAGTTTATGCCACTTCCATAGGTTTCCTTTTTCAGAGTTGACGTCACACTCACACGCAAGTAAACATAGCCTTAGCTATTTGACAGCCATCAATCGCGGATGTTAAGTCTATGGTCGTGTCAAATGCCTAAGCCATATTTATTTACTTGCAAGTGACGTCATCAGTCATCTTAGGTTAGGGCGTTTCCACCACAGAAACAAATTCAAATATTATTGCATTTTTCTAGGTGAAATTAATCAATCAATAGACTTAATTTAGTTTATAATTATAGTTGAATATGTTTTTTATGATATTATCTGATAGGATGAACACAATTTGTAGTATTGTATATTCAATGTTGTTAAATACCCTGCTATTATACCCTACTAATATAAGTGTCATAATAATGTATTGATTCTTTAAAATCTTAACTTTATTATATGATACGTTAATTGAAGACAAATACTTAAAAGTAAGTTTTTTGCAATACCTACTTAAATATTTTCTTTTTCTTTCAAGAAAAAAAAGTTTTTCTGTTTCGCAAGCAATTTAAATATTTTTCCAATATGGGAAAATCAATTGTATAAGAATTTACACTTCCAAATGTTGTATTTCAAACACCAATCACCGAAAAAACACCATCTCAATCAAGTCATAAAAATCAAGTAATTTCTGAACGAACACCGTTTCCCGGTTGCCGTCGTTTCATTTTTAAAGAGTAGTATATCATTTATACTAAATGAAACTTTACGTTTCCTGATTGTTGGTCTCAGTAAATTCTTAAGTACATTCATAAAGTCCAATTTGTGCCTCATCCACGCCCATCTTCTCGGCTTTATTCCGCGCGGAAAGAGCCCAGTCATCCCTTAACGGCACAACTTGGAAACTTGGCACTGCCCCAACCGGTTTTTACCGGTTTTTCACCGGTCCTCCAACGTTTTACTGGTTTTTTTGGCGCCGCTGATTTGACGTAGGTAGTTGCCTCTAGAATTATTCGTTCGTGACTTTTCTGCATTTTTTTACGTAAGTTTGAGTTGAACAAAGTTAATTACGACAATTCGACTATCAAGATAGAAACTTAAGTATTTGATTGTTTTGTTTGAAAACAAAGGGTTTTAATCAAACTCTTTCGATAACAATGGCACACAATGGCTTTAGGAATCGTTGGAGTACAACTGTGTATTCAAATAATTTGATTAATATGAAATGAAATCACAAAGTGTGTCAAGACAAAATGCAAAAAAAAATGAAGAGGTCTGGGGCCGTACCGGCTAACTTTCATGGCTATCGTAATCGCTTTCATTTGACAGATGGATGTGATACATTGCTACTTTTCTTTGGTAAGATTTTTTGTACCAAAAAAAAGTAGCAATGTATCACATCCATCTGTCAAATGAAAGCGATTACGATAGCCATGTAAGTTAGCCGGTACGGCCCCAGGGGGGAAGAATAGATTTTGTCACTTAGAGAAAAAACTAAGATACCTATTACAAATTGAAACTTAAGATCATCCTATCCTACTAATATTATAAATGTGGAAGTTTGTGGGTTTGGATGTTTAGATGTTTGGATGTTTGTTCCTCAATCACGCAAAAACTGCTGAACAGATTTGGTTGGAATTTGGCACACAGATAGAAGATAGCCTAGATTGAAACAAAGAATACTTTTTATCCCGATATTCCCACGGGAACGGTAACCACGCGGGTGAAACCGCGGGCGGCCGCTAATAATAAATAAATTACAATATCATTGTTATTAATAGTGTTATTTTACACAAATAAGTAAGGAAGGGAAGCCTTTTTTGTTTAAAAAGATATTTATTGTCATTATTTTATTTTATTTTACTATAAAAAAAACTAATAGAAAAAAATACTAGAAACGATATAAAAATAGCATTATGAATGCCTAAAATCTAGAATTTAAATAATTATTTATTTCTATCAATTTGTATGGTTTTTTTTCTGAACGGTTTCGACATTGTTTTTACCTAATATTTTAAAAGCATGGTAGCTCAGGGACTATGAATGATGTCCTGTTTTTGACAGAACATAGAGACAGAAACTCAGACCAAATAAAAAAGGGAAGACGGAGTCTTCCAAGCAAGGGACTGAAGAATTTTTTCATGCATTAGTGTGTGAGCCTTTGTTGCCATAGTAATTCATATTACCCCAATGTTATAAAAATAACGCGTTATGAAATAATAACGTTATTTATCACATATCAGAATCAAAACAAAAAACTGCCTGGATTCAAGAGATCATAATACGGTCCCAAGGGGGGTATTACAAGCTCTTAAAACTTGTCAGTTTTCTGAATGGCTATCAAAGCGTCTCTTTTATTTATTACTGATGAAAGAGACGCAGACTATGATAGGCATTCAGACTACACGCCTGGTACTGTGATCCATCAGTATTTAATCAGGGGCCTATTTCATAAAAGATTAGTGAATTTACTATAATAATTTACCACAGTTATTATTGGGGTAGAATTATGTTTCTTATTAATTATAAAACATAATTCTATCCCAATAAACTATTACTATGGTAAATTACTGTACTTTTTTATTCTTTTATTAAATAGATCCCTGATAAATAATACTGATGGATCACAGTATTTACCACACGTGTAGCCGTCGCCTAATGATAGATAGAAAAAGTGAGCTTCTCAAAGCCCTGCATGCAGGGCTGTGAGTAGCTCGCTTTAAAAGTAGTGGCGGAAGTAGGAAGGAAATAGGAAAAATGTAAAAAATAAAACTAACGAATACTAAAGTTTCGTGTATTTAAGGCAAGATGTTTGTTCTGACATGTTAGGCATCCATTACACGTACATCCATTAACGTAGGTTTTTTCAAAGTTTTAAATGTTGCTTTTCATTTTAATTTTTTTTAAGAATTCATACTTTATCTAGTTTTAAAAAAACCCGCCTGCATAAAAAGACAAGTCTACTGAAAAGATGGAAACAAGATATTGTTATATTAAAGGCAACATAATAACATGCTGTCAGAGGCATGCATAAAGAAAGTGACATTATGAATTATTTGAATTATATACCTCCGACTGCATGTTATTATGTTACCTTTAATATTTAGTCTTGTTTCCATCTTTTCAGTTGACTTGTCTTTTTATTGTCTTTTCTGCGGCAGGCAGGGGTTTTTTAATTATATAATTTATTTTTTTATTTATATCTTTTTAGTTATCATATATTACGGTCATGATATACCTTTTCGAAATCTTCATAATATGCCCTTTAATTTGATACCCATATAGCAGTATTCTAAAAAAAAATTTTTTTCGACTACGTATAATAGCACCGTATAGCCGCCATGTTGGTTTTGTAGAACGCCACCTTCTTAAGAAGTTTTTTAGAACGCCATCTTTTTAAGAACAATTGGGCTGACAAGACGAATCTAACGATATCTTAATCATAGAAATCCGTTCAGTCGTTTAAAAGATATGAGGTAATAAAGAATATTACATACATACAAGATAGAAGATACGCGCGAAAACATAACCCTCTTGCAGTCAGGTAAAAACAGCATCTAAATCGGTCAAACCGTTATGGAGATAAATGAAAACATGATGCTGCAGCACTCCCTAGCGGCTAAATACTATAACACTTATCTAAGAAGCATCGCCAAAAACCATTACAGAAAGCCGTAGCGAAATCGGTTTAGTAATTTTTGAAAAACGACATTGAAATCGGCCCAGAAGGTAGTTTTCGAAGAAAATGGTAACAGACATAGACAAACAAACAAACAACCTCTGAGGCGACGGCTACACGCGTGGTAAATACTGAGATCATCAGTATTTAATCAGAGGTCTATTTCATAAAAGTATGAAAAAGTACAGTAATTTACCATTGTAGTAGTTTATTGGGGTAGAGATTATGTTTTATAATTATTAAGAAACAGTTCAACCCCAATAACAACAATGGTAAATTGTTATAGTAAAGTTATCAATATTTTATGAAATAGGCCCCTAATTAAATACTGATAGATCACAGTATTCTAACCCCAAACGCATATACCACCTCCATTCCGTTCCGTCCGTCGTGGGTAAAAACAGTCCAGAAACAGAAATAATTAACGCGTTATTTTTAACAAGAAACAAATAACGTTACGTTACTTTCCATGTTACCCAATAACAGGTTTAAAAAAGAACGTTTGGCATGGCAACACTTGTGTTGACGTTTTGTGTTTCAAGTAATACCTTAATGTTTATTTTGAATTAGTGAAAATATTAGTTTCCAATTTTACTTTCGTGTGAAATGTGACTCCATCCTGCTTTTTATGTGTCGAAAATTGGTTTTTACACCTTTTCACTACACAATTCGGCATTTTCTTTGGTGAAATTCATAATTTATTAGTACGTCCTGGTACGTCCGCTTCGCACGCTGGCTGTTAACAAAAGGCGTAGTTTCGTTACATGTGTGTGCGTGTAACTGTGTGTGTACACGCCAAGGCGTAGTTTTATTGGCTTCACTGCATTGTTCAGAGGACTACGTCTTCCCTTTTTATTTGGTCTGAGGACAGAAACCATTCATACTGCATTGCCAGTTGAAAAAAACGAAAAATGTGAAAAAAACTGTTCTTCCCCTGACCTCTGGAAATGTAGAACTATTTAATGTTCCTTCACAAATTATTGGTAGGTACTTTGAAACCACAGTATATGTTGTATACAGCCTACTTTCATTTCATTCAAACACATACACGTTCGTAACAGTGTAAACGAGAAGAATGTTTGAGACTGTTGCAATACATGTATAAAATAAATACTTGTTTACAACAAGTATTCTACAAGTTTTGTATGAGACTAGTATTTAACATGTTTCGTGGTGAAAACGAGGGTTTAGAAACATAACTATATCCTGTACCCAGCTAAGTATATCATAGATGCATCGTACACACTTCTGTTGAATATTTGACATATTTCTATCATAAGATGATATTATACCGCGGATACGTAACGGTCCCGCTGCGGCAGCCGTCTTTTTCTATCTCGCTCACATGATTTATGTGGGAAAGGAACAACTCCTCGGATTGAACTACGTCACTTATCTACTTTATGCAGATGGTGTAGTTCTCCCGGAATATTTACTCCAAGGGTTGGATTGAATGTTTTCAACCTTATAAAAAATATACAAAAACTATTTGAATTTAGTTTCCAATTTTCCTAGAACAATATGGGTTTTCGTTGATAAAAAATAAAGCAGAACGATTAGATCTTGGAGCTAAATTGACTTGTTTAAAAAAATATTTTTATCCTTACTCTTTTACTAATATTATAAACGTGAAAGTCCGTTTGTTTGTTTGTTGCCTTCACGTCTTAACTACTGAACCGATCATCATAAAATGAGGAAGTACCGAAATTTTGAGTACATACACGTTGTCAGGAGTGCAGAGAAGGACATAGAGTACCTACCTTTCATTCAAAAAAAAGTATTGTTACCGAGGGATAGCAAAAAACCTTTCCACGTAAACGAAGTCGCGGGCGACCGCTAGTTACTTATATATATGAACAAACAGCACATTCAAAGAAATGTAGTTACACCTCCTTTAAAACACTTTGAAATTCCTATATATATAAAGAATTCCGTGACATTGTTAGAAGACATACGGCCGATTACACTAAACTTAAGGATCGCCTAAGTCTTTTCCTAACTACAACACGACCAAATTAAAACGGTGTCATAAACTTAGCCGTCATGTAGCTGTTATTCGCCTAGTTATCTTGGTCGGGTTATAGACAAGAAAAGACTTAGGCGATTCTTAAGTTTAGTGCTTTTGCACCATAACGTTTCTTAAAATGAATAATATTGTAAAATGTACAGACAAATTTACAATACTATTCATTTTAAGAAGCTAAAAACATATCGATATGATCATTAATTCGTTCCATAAGTAAGTAGGTACATTCGTTGTGTGAGACTCATCGAATATATGTTATATACACCCTTATGACGTAAAAGCAGAAAAGGGATCAAATAATAAGAACCTACCCATACATACGTGTTAATCGGGTAAGCAACGCAGTGTAGTGGAACTAATACCAGTATTTATATAGATCCGAAGCGTCCATGAGGGTTGTCTAACAATAAAAAGTCTATATTTTTACGTATAGACACGACATAAATAGCTCTATGTTATGATTCTGAAGAAAATATCATATTTTTTTCAGTAAGAAGGTCCACAGTACCCAAACGAAGGCCTAAACTAAATCCCTAGGCACATTGTGTCCCTATATCTCATCCCTAAACTTGCACTGTCCCTTTTTTGGGACCGACCCTTGATGTATTATCATATCATGTAATAGATATGTACTAATCTCACTAAACATACACCTACACTGGCAATATTATTCTTTAATTTTTTTTTATCGATCACAAATGCCAACTTTGGTTTTTTAATCTGAATATGTTGCTTTAACGATCTTTAGAAAACGAAACAAACGTCTTTAGCAATTTAAAAAAAAAGACTGGTTCATGAGATGTAAGTAATTTTCACTAGTTTAATAAATATGTGAGATCACTAAAATGTAATCAGAGAAATAACTTTTACAAAGACTTGACTTTGAACGGTCAAAAACAAATAAATGATCATAATACGAGTAGGTTTAAATTTTGTCAGCCGTATTTGCTTCAATAGCATCACAAATTTTAATTTATTCGATACAATCTTAGAGCAACGCAGCTTCCGTCCGGTACCAAGAACCTTATATATGAATATAAGGTTCTTGTCCGGTACCAAGAACCTTATATGTCATAGAATATGAATATAAGGTTCTTGTCCGGTACGCCCGCGTTGCTCGAAGATTATAATAATATGACATTTTACTTTTTTTGTATAATGAAAATAAAAACAAAATGCCACAGTACAAAACACAAAACAATTTTTATGTTCTGTGGTGCAAAAGATGCAAGAACAAAACGCAATATTGATTTTTGCCGCTTGACCACGCTTGACACACGGATTGGATATGTCAGTCACGCAGGGCTGCCAGATGGGGTATTTTTGTCGCAATGTGGGTAAAAATTTGGCACTTGGAGAAATTTTGGAGAAATGCAATGTTTGGAGAAATGTGTGGAGAAAAAAGAAAGTTTCGTACTTTGCCTACCCTTTTTTAGTAGCGAGTACCTAAGGAAAAACTAAATATTAGATGATTATTTGAACTGTTATAAATGGTCAAAATTGAGTGAATGTAAAAGATCACCTTGCTCGTCAAAACAAAATTAAATGAAATCAAGACACTTTGAATCGAAATAATTGTTTTTAAACCTTTGGGTAAATCTTTTGAAAATAGTATCATTTTGGAGAAAAAATATTTCTAATTTGGGGAGAAATGCAAAATCGCAACTGGCAACGCTGCAGTACGTCAGTGACGCTGACGGTGACGTGACGTCACCGTCAGTCGTATGTTAGAGCTGTGCCGAGAAGTTTGTGTTTTTGTGTTATTTTGTGCTTAATAGGGTGTGTGTGTGACCGTATGAAACATAACGAGAAAAACATATAATTTAAAATTTACTTTGATAAGGTTTCGATATAATGAGAAAACTTCGAAAGTTTGTTGTCAAAAATGCCTTCGGAGAGTTTCTTCCTTCAGAGACTGACTATGAAGTAGTACAAGAGGATATACCGCCGATAAAAACGGGCCAATTCCTTGTCAAAGCCTTATACATTAGTGTCGATCCTTATATGCGTTCTTTTGCTGACGACCAACAAGTGCCTTACGATCAATTCGGCTTCCAAGTCGGGAAAGTTATTGAAAGTAAGAATTCTGAATATCCCATCGATACCTATGTAGTGTCCCATTCCGGTTGGCGAGATTATGCTGTCTTAGACGGCAGCGCAGATGAAATGTTTGCCATAAGACCGTATAAGCCTGAAATTGGAAATTTGCCACTGTCTTTGTTTGTTGGAGCTCTCGGCATGCCAGGAATTACGGCTTACTTAGGTCTGCTCGAAATCTGTAAGCCTAAACATGGCGAAATAGTTTGTATTACAAGCGCTGCAGGAGCCGTCGGGACTTTAGTGGGACAGATAGCTAAACTAAAGGGTTGCAGAGTCATCGGTTTCACAGGTAGTGACCGTAAAGTGCAAGTTTTAAAGCAAGAACTGGACTTCGATTATGCCTTGAACTACAAAACTGTCTATAGTATCAAAGACAGTTTGATGTCGATCGCTCCACACGGTATCGACGTTTTTTTCGACAATGTTGGTGGAGCTTTAGCGTCCTCGATTATGGAGTGTATGAGTGAGAAAGGAAGAATCGCCGTCTGTGGCGCTATAAGTACTTACGGAAAGGAGCTGCCGCGCAATAAACCACACACGCGAGTGCATGTGGAAGCATTTAGCTTCACACAATGGGAATGGTCGAAACAGACCGCTGCACTGAACCAACTCAAAGAATGGATTCAAAATGGTTCCATAAAAGCAAAGGAGATGATCGCTAATGGGTTTGAAGAGCTACCGACTACATTATTGGCGATGTTGAGAGGGGAAAACATAGGAAAAGCGGTGGTTAAAGTCTGAAAGTTTTCATTCCATATTGAATTAGCTATAGCCCAAATATATTTAAAGGAAAAACTAAACGAGATATTCGAAACCCTTTCTAACTTATTTACCCGTCCACACATTGTTTGTTTACGATATTATTATGTTTTCAAAACATTTGGTTAGTGTATTACGTAAACTTGTACACATAAATATTTACATAAGATTCCCGGGAGAAATAATCTTTCAATGACAGAAAATTCCCATTTTTTTAGAAATCTTAGCGAATAAATTATTCAAAAAATAGACGGACATCGATATCAACGTTAGACGACGGACGTCATCAAAAAACTTACATCTAACGCAATGCGATTGTTTTGACAAAAACTGAACTTCATAACTGAAGAATGAACTTAAATGATCTTTATAGCTATCTTAAGTGCCATCTCGTCTTAGAGAAATGTTCAAATTATTCAAACTGTACAGAAGACTTATTAGACAAGGAGAACTCCAATATATTACGTAAACGAGCGACTAGATTTTATCTAGATGACCTGTGGCCCATTTAGACCACCTGTGATGAACAGGCAACAATATAACTGCTTAGCATTTACTGCCATTTTCGCTACGAATTAAGGTCAGTTATTTTACCTTTAATATGTGCAGTTTAGATATAAATACTTTAATCAATAAATCAATGACCTTAATACTCAGAATACCTAAATTATCTACCTAACTTAAATGCAAATCAACAGTAAAAAAATAACTATTTCACGAGTTGTCGTAACAAGGAAGGGTGTAAATTTATTGTATTATTTTATACAGTATATAATAATACAATAGCTCGTTCCAGAACGAGCTCCAAAACGATGGGTTCAGAGGACAAGCGGAACACAGCTGGATGACTGGATGCGCAAGTCAATTGGGTCCGGCCCAATGAAAGAATTTGGAAGAGGCCTAAATATGTCCAGAAATGGATCCAAAGAGCTCATGATGGTGATGATGATAATGAGTATATTACAATAAACTTACATACTTCCTTCCTACAGTAACCAAATCATTTGTACTATCGGCAAAAGGTGGGAATCAATACCTTTTGTAGATAGTATAAATTATACATCTGCAAATGGTGTTGATTCCTAAATATTCATTTTTATAAGGTTCGGCCCAATAAAACGTATTCAACTTAAATCAAAGGTGTAAAAGTGTCTGCTGTTTGTCCAAACCTCACAAATAATTCACCCCGTATTGTGCCATTTAAATCTCACACGTTACATTACATTACCTAAAGTTACGAGGACATTGAATAAAACTCTCGTATGTTGCCGTAACAAGTGACTTGATACTATCGGAATGATGTAAATACATTTCCATGTAACATGATAGTGTAAACCAAACAAGGCACAAAATATAAAATCTGTGAGTTCTGGACAGAAGCGCCATAATAGAAACAAATGAAGCGCTCTTCTCTGATCGGTTTCGAAAACAATTCCGTCATTTGTTTTCACTTGTATTGTTTCGCCAGGCTCTAGCACAGTATACAGGTGTCCTAAAACTTTGTCACATGGAGGAAAAGTGCCTTAAATATTAAAGATAGAAAATTTTACTGCAAGAATATGAAAAAAATCAATCGTTTATTTTTATGATACCGATCGAAAGGGTTACTAATTTATTTTTTCTTGAGCAATATATCATCTGAAATGAAAGAAAGACCGTGTTTAACATTTAAATTTTAATTATTACGTATTGTATCAATTTGTATAGTATCGTATAGGAAAAAAAAATACGGCAAAAAAAATCACGTTTGTTGTATGGGAGCCCCCCTCAAATATTAATTTTATTCTATTTTGAAAAAAGAAATATATGTAGCTTACTTCCGCAAACAATATATGCAAGATGCACCGCCCGCCCGCCCGCAAAATTATGCACATGCACACACAAAATATCAGTGCACAAACCTGCATTTAGCAAGACAGCACCACACCTTGCACCTTCACCAATTAGGCTACTCTAGGCTAGGCTTTGAGTTTGGCTCCGTCCGGTACCAAGAACCTTATATATGAATATAAGGTTCTTGTCCGGTACCAAGAACCTTATATGTCATAGAATATGAATATAAGGTTCTTGTCCGGTACGCCCGCGTTGCTCGAAGATTATAATAATATGACATTTTACTTTTTTTGTATAATGAAAATAAAAACAAAATGCCACAGTACAAAACACAAAACAATTTTTATGTTCTGTGGTGCAAAAGATGCAAGAACAAAACGCAATATTGATTTTTGCCGCTTGACCACGCTTGACACACGGATTGGATATGTCAGTCACGCAGGGCTGCCAGATGGGGTATTTTTGTCGCAATGTGGGTAAAAATTTGGCACTTGGAGAAATTTTGGAGAAATGCAATGTTTGGAGAAATGTGTGGAGAAAAAAGAAAGTTTCGTACTTTGCCTACCCTTTTTTAGTAGCGAGTACCTAAGGAAAAACTAAATATTAGATGATTATTTGAACTGTTATAAATGGTCAAAATTGAGTGAATGTAAAAGATCACCTTGCTCGTCAAAACAAAATTAAATGAAATCAAGACACTTTGAATCGAAATAATTGTTTTTAAACCTTTGGGTAAATCTTTTGAAAATAGTATCATTTTGGAGAAAAAATATTTCTAATTTGGGGAGAAATGCAAAATCGCAACTGGCAACGCTGCAGTACGTCAGTGACGCTGACGGTGACGTGACGTCACCGTCAGTCGTATGTTAGAGCTGTGCCGAGAAGTTTGTGTTTTTGTGTTATTTTGTGCTTAATAGGGTGTGTGTGTGACCGTATGAAACATAACGAGAAAAACATATAATTTAAAATTTACTTTGATAAGGTTTCGATATAATGAGAAAACTTCGAAAGTTTGTTGTCAAAAATGCCTTCGGAGAGTTTCTTCCTTCAGAGACTGACTATGAAGTAGTACAAGAGGATATACCGCCGATAAAAACGGGCCAATTCCTTGTCAAAGCCTTATACATTAGTGTCGATCCTTATATGCGTTCTTTTGCTGACGACCAACAAGTGCCTTACGATCAATTCGGCTTCCAAGTCGGGAAAGTTATTGAAAGTAAGAATTCTGAATATCCCATCGATACCTATGTAGTGTCC